>CM068369.1:202848879-204162287 GCA_034769895.1 Magicicada septendecula | reverse complement strand
CTGTATATACTGAATTTGTGCCTGTGTTCTAGTTTTGTGATGGAGAGGTCTAAGAAGTTTATGGTATTATTGTGTTCGTATTCGGCAGTAAAGGTTATGTTTTTATGTATTTTGTTTATGTGCGTTAGTAACTGTTCACATTGTCTTTTGTTTCCCCCGTATAGTATTAGAATGTCATCAACGTATCTGTGCCAATATAGTATTTTATGTGAGTGTCTGTCATTGTTTGTGAGTATTTTTGTTTTTTCTAAGTGTTGGAGGAAGACTTCTGCTAGAATGCTGGATATGGGGGAGCCCATGGGTAAGCCATCGTTCTGTGTGTATTATTTATTTTTATAAGTAAAGTAGTTTTGTTTTGTGATAATGTTCAGAGTTTCTGTTATTTCATTGATAAGTTCGTCTGGTGTGTTGTTCTGTTTGAGTTTGTTTTGTAGGATGGTGATTGTTTCAGAGATGGGAATGTTTGTGTACAGGTTTTTAATGTCAAAGGAGGCTAATGTTACATTAGCACATTAGCCCCCTTTGACATTAAAAACCTGTACACAAACATCCCCATCTCTGAAACAATCACCATCCTACAAAACAAACTCAAACAGAACAACACACCAGACGAACTTATCAACGAAATAACAGAAACTCTGAACTTTATCACAAAACAAAACTACTTTACTTATAAAAATAAATACTACACACAGAACGATGGCTTACCCATGGGCTCTCCCATATCCAGCATTCTAGCAGAAGTCTTCCTCCAACACTTAGAAAAAACAAAAATACTCACAAACAATGACAGACACTCACATAAAATACTATATTGGCACAGATACGTTGATGACATTCTAATACTATACGGAGGAAACAAAAGACAATGTGAACAGTTACTAACGCACATAAACAAAATACATAAAAACGTAACCTTTACTGCCGAATACGAACACAACAATACCATAAACTTCTTAGACCTCTCCATCACAAAACTAGAACACAGGCACAAACTCAGTATATACAGAAAACCAACTACAACTGACACACTAATACACAACTCCTCCAATCACCCAATACAACACGAACTAGCTGCCCTCAGAACCATGATACATATTCTTAACAACATCCCCTTAGATGAAAAAGACTTCAAAGACGAACTAAACACGATAAAATATCTAGCAGAATCTAACGGATATGACAGAACAATAGTCAGTAAACTCCTACACAAAACACAAAACAAACAACAGACAAAGACAGAAAACAGCAAATTCACAACACTAACATACATCAACAAACAAACTTTAAAAATAGCCCACAAATTCAAAAAAGCAGGATACAGAATCGCTTACAAAACTACTAACAAAACAGTACACACACTATCAAAACACACACACAAAGCACAAAACAAATTCGATCTACGCGGTGTTTACAAGCTAAATTGCTCAAATTGCAATACATTCTACATAGGCCAGACAGGACGTAGCTTCAAACAGAGATACATTGAACACACAAAGGAACTCCACTCCACTACAGAATCCACCTTTGCAAACCACCTCATTGAAGCAAACCACACATATAAAAACATCGACAATAACATGAACATTCTACACGTACACACAAAAGGCCGAAAACTAGACACTCTACAACAATTGGAAATATACAAACACACAAAACAAATAAAAACGACATCCTAAACGAACAGACACAATTCAAATCGCACGCATTATTCGAACATATCTCACCCCACACACACAGCATCGATCTTTCGAAATTCGATTCCGTCGCCCACAACAAGACGGACAACGCTACCAGCGGCAGCCTTTGAAGAAGCCTTTTAAAGGAGAAAACCGGTTCAGGCTGTAAGGTAAAACTTTATGCTTTTACTTATAAAAAACCTAGTGTTCCGAGTCGTTAATGTAATAGTGGTATTTAGTTAAGTAACGGACACGTCATGGACAACGAAATCCAAGAATTCAGTTAAATGTCTTTTAAAAGAGGAATATTTAAAAATTATTTACACGAATTATTAGTCAACTGCCTATTTGTTATTCGTCCACTTTCATTCTTACACACTTTTTGTGGTAGTTTCAGCCTACGTCTTTTCTCCATTAAAAAATATATTTTTTGAACTTTAAATTCGTTAAATTATTTCACATATTCATGAAATCGAGAAGCTAAGATATAAAAATTATACACGACCAGACCACGTTCACTGATTTATCCTTATGAACATATTATAAACATATTATAAACACAGATGATCGCTTACAATTGGCTCCCGGGTGGAGGGACAATTCCGGCGGCAGACACGGAGGCGTGTTTTGCTGGCAGTCTGCACGGTAACCTCAATACATGGCAATGAGCTTTACAGCAGACACAGCAACGAAACCAAAGCAGAAAACAATAATTATATGTAAATCGGCAAGGCCGTCGTATCTGTCTATTGCTGACCCTATTACTAGACGTGCCATTACGCTGTAATAATACGCCGTTTTATTTTATAGAAGGCGATATGTCCAGAACCTAATTCATAACTGCGGAGAGAAACAAAGTGATGAATGTTTCAGATTCAGGTCATGCCGTTCAGGTTTATTATCCTGCCGTTAATGACCTACATACATCTACACTAACTACAGTAATAGTGTTTCAACACACTATCGGTTAGGTAGGTTCGATCGAGGAATTATAAATTAATAAATAATTCCGCTCTTGTTTTTGAAGGTTTTAACCTACCAATCAAATACTAAATTATTAAATTGTTACGTAGGTCACATTTATAGAAACATAAATGATAGGAAAACGTTGAGACTCTATCGTCTGTTACAATTTGATTAGAGCTCGCTGGAGTTTATGAGTTCAAAACGCAAGTGATTTTAGTAAAATATCCGTATTTAAACTCATAAATTTAACAAAGATTTTTACGGAAAGTGATATTAACTTATTTTAGGAGTTATTTGAATAGTACTTGTTCCGGCGATTCAGATTTATCCCTTAATTATTTGTGTCTTCAACCACGTCCGTGTGCCCTAGTTTGTGCTAACTGTAATTAAGAAAACACGTATAGAAACTCACTACACATTTTAAAACGGCTCCTTCCTTTTAAAAAGGAGGACTTCCTTTCCTTTGACTTTTTTCTATAGAGATTAGACGTGTTTTCCCTTTATCAATCTGCCCGGTCGATTTTCATTAAGCTTCTGTCGTCCACTGTTAGGCCAGTCTTTTCAAAAAGTAACAGGAGCGAATTTTTTCCCAAGAAGTGGCAATACTGTGACATCAAAGTGGCTGGTCCACTGTTGATCAATTCTTTCGGACAATTACATCTGAACCGTGCTACTGAAAGTGTCTACCGCGGGAACCGCAGAAACGCTTAATAGTTATTTTATCAGCAACAGACCAAGGTTCACTAGTCCGACATCTTTTATTCCATTTGACGTCCGCTGTGACAGCCTTCGTTGTTTGTAGAAGAAAAATAGCCACAGTTATGAAATTTCAGAAACATAGCCCTATAGCTATGAAGATTCAAAAACTGAAGAACACATACAAGTATGTGTATGTGATCGTACATACGTCTGTTTAACATAACAGAAGACGGATACCTGCAATGACGATAGCCAACTGTGAGTCATGTGGGAAATAAGAAACTGTACGACAGCGGAAGAGTTGGATGCTTTTATAAGTACTGTAGCACTGATTAATGGGCAAAGTAAAAGCCGTTAATAATGGTGTGGACGATATTTGAAATGATGATGGAAAAGACGACGAAGATGATGATGATGATTGTGATAATGGCATACAATAATATTTGTTGACTTTGATTCAAACGATTCAAATTAACAAACGTAAATACTAGAGTTTGTTAATGTCATTTCACAGCACATAAAGACTGGAGAATATTAACAGGATATTAAGACTAAAGGCATGTGATTTTGGTTACAGTACAGCCTACAAATTGTACTTATAATCTTGTAATAGAATGATTACATTATAAAAGAAATCAACAAAAATATTAAATATAACTCAAAAGAAAGTGAAGGTTTGTTCTATAACAAAGGAACAGCTGATCAGTTATTTACAAACTGTCAGATAAGTTCAAGTCAGCTGCTAGCCAACGATTTGCATTGTTGCCGTCTAAAACTGGTTTAATTAGAATACACTTTTTTATTATAATGACTTTAAGTGACGTCGCTGTTTTGTTTTCCAATTAATTTTATCATTTGTTAGCGCGCTTTTATCTAAACACAGCTGTCATTACCTCCGATCGTGAGAATATTATGTAACAGCCGCCAATAGGAATACTGTGTGTCTGCAAAATGCTATTCTTTATCATATTTTGCGATATTCATATGCAAATCTTCGTGCAGCCATATTACTTATGAGAAAATAAGCAATATAGATTACTTTAACTGAATTAGGAAGATAAATAGTCTGAAGTTTTGAGTTGCAATTCAGTAGTTGTGAAGTGTATATTCTAGTGTTACTAGTGGTTCTAATCCCATACATACTGTCAGAGTAAAATGTATCTCTCCTGTATTTTCTACTACCGTTCACTACCGGTCCATCCGATTTATTGAATCAGGCAAAAATTTAAACACATTTTGATTCTATAGTTTGAGTTTCATTTAGCGCGTTTTATTACTAAAACTTCCAAGTTTCATTCTCGAGTCAAAGGCACTTTTTGACACATTCTGTAAATGAGTTCACAAATTATGTTACATGTACGTAGGTCTTATAGCTTAACGCCAATTTCGAACGACTAACAAGATATCCCTCATTATACAAAATTGTCACTCATTGATTTGCTATCGTTTTGTAATGGAATGGTAGCCATTTAAATCCAGAGAATATAGTTTTAGGGAATCGACTCAGGAGAGAGGTATAGTGAGCCGAAACGGTCACTTCGTTATTATTAATTTTATGATAAATTATAATTATTATTTCTGTCTGCAAAAATGTTCCGTATCACAAATGGAAAACACTTATCAATACAGTGAACAATCTACGAAGTGATAACGGGTTGATACTGTGAGGTCGTTAAACAGTATGCGTCTTTTCTAGTTTACTAGTGGTTTCCAGCCATGTCTGATGCATCGGACTCATACGCTTTACAAGTCATGATTATTTTGGATTAATATAAGGTGGGAATATACACTGTTTGCTTGATGTGTAGACAAAACGGACTCAAATCAAGCTACTATAGACGATCTATACAACAGGTGAACACCATCAGTAACCAAGTAGCTACAATAAAGGTAATACAAAATTATCATCAGACATTATATGCAGACTGTACTAATAAAGCATGATTAATTTTTATGTATGGTATACGGCGGTTGACTGAGTAATTATTCAAAAAGTAGAATGAAATCGATGCTAATCGGGTAAGCAAACCCTGAATCAACCACTAAATGAAAAACAACCCATCCATAAGACGAGGTGCTGTGATCGGAAAACATTTATCAGTTAAGATTAACACTTAAACAATATACAGGGTAAAAATAAACAAAACGGAGTCCTACTGACCGTTGATACCATTGTTGTATGGTTCGGGAGCAAGTTTATAGGCTATACATTTTTCGTATTCATCCTACGTTACGTTCAGAATCCTAACTGGTTTTGGAAAGGCTTACATTGAAATGAGTCTACATGCATTACACATTTGTATATACTGTACATCACGACAAGTAGGCCTATAGCATTCACCGTTCAGTGTACATGTGATGTATGAGAGGAATAAAAACCGTGGGAGTTAGTATACACACGCACATCCACAATATTGCGAAGTGAACACCTTATGAGAAATACATTTATAAATTTCGAAAAAGGGATGCCTATTTTACGCAGCTGAACGGGAAATTATTTATTTTGAATCAAACTATCTGATTTAGGTTTCGGAGATACAGATAAAGGTCGTTAAGATTGATTGTAATCTGACGTTGGAAAGATAGGTATAGTTTAAGAGTTTTTTCTTTTATATGTATAGATGACTATAAAAGCGTTGTAATAAAGACTACTGTTTTCGATCATCGACAGGTCAAAACGAACAATGTTGTTGGGTTCGACGTGACGATGATTCAAGTATCGAAAGCGCTAGTGATTATTACAGCGTCTTTGTAATGGCGTGTAGACAAAAACAACTATAAAGTTTAAATAGTGAAGCTACTAACACCACATTGCATACAAAATAAAAGGTTATTTCGAGATGTATAATTGTATAATAAGTAAAGGTTATATTAAGATGAAACACCTCGATAAAAATTTATCTAACTCAGAAATATCGAATTATTATTCATAATTGAAAATAAGAAAGTCGCACTAGAGTGCATTGTATAAACAAATTGTTTCTTTGGTTCCTAAATATTGTTCTAACAGGTTTTATTAGGTGTTTATCTGGATACGTCGAAATACTATCGTAAGCATTAATGTGGACTACTTTTAAACTTTCACTAACTACTACTGAGTTTATTTCATAAACTACTACTAAGTACGTTCAAAAGTTTTTAAATTTAAAATCCATCGGATACTTTATTTTCCATTCACACATTACACATTAACCAACACAAAACAGAACAGACGTTGGACGCAGCAACGTGTACACAGAATATTTAATGTATTATTGCAGTATTCATTAAAATCAAATAACACACACACACACACACACACACACACACACACACACACACACACACACACACACACACACACACACACACACACACTTCTTGCAATTAAGAACGGGGCTTGTACGAGGTTGGCAAGTAACACATGTACACTTCATCAGGGAAGTGAGCGATAAGGCAAGGGAAATATATCAGACCTTTGCGCATAGGAGAGCCGGGTGTTGACCTCAGTACGACCTTCTCTCTGGCGTCGCCTTCCTCCCGACGCTGGCGTCTCTCTTCCAGACGACGCTCCATTTCAGCCACATCCACTATTATTTTACAGTGATACAATTTTAGAAACAACTCATGTTGCGAAACAGATTTTCATTGAAACATATATTATTTATCTAGAACGCTATCGTGTTTCTAGAATGGTTATAAATTATGGTTATAAATTAAAACTGTGTTGATGGCGGCCGTTATTTCTTAGCACTGTTTATTATTATTATTGATGCTTTTAATTTAAGAATCGTCACTACAATCATAATGATTATTATTTTAATATTATCTTATTGTGTGGTTGATTCTTTTTGGTTCGAATAGGCCTACTTAAAATATACTTCATTTTATAGTTCGAATATACTGTGGCTTCAGTTTAAAGTTACGTAAAACATGTTTGTTTTTACTTTAACAGTCTACAAAAAAAGCTATATTTTATAATTTTCTTCTTCAAAAATTCTTTACAATTTCAACGTGATTCTTCCGTTAAAAAACAGTGTCCTCACTATACATTAGTTTATTATTATTTGTGATGTGTACTGGTATTACTATATACGTCACACATATATATTATATACTATTATTCATATAGATAAAACGTGTGAGTGTGTTTGTACTCACGCGCGCGCGCGCGTGCGTGTTTAAATGGTTCAAAATTTACCAGTTGAATTATAAGGAAAGTACGGATTTGAAAATGTTTGTTGTTTTAATTGCTGAAACCAGACAAGTGGCACTGTAAACAAACAGTCGACTGTTAATTGTATTTAAATATTTGCATATGCAAATTCAGACCGTTCCTTGACTGTAGTTTGCAGTTTATTATAGAGAAAATGCATTACTGTATTTTACCAAGTAACGAAAGAAATTTATAAAAAAGAAATAATAATTTTATAAATTCTAGGCCTATAATAATAATAATATGTATGAACAATACAATTGCAATTATAATGAAACAAGTAAATACAATTGTAGTAAAATTTGCATAGCATCAATAATAGTTTTTTTTATTTCAGGAAATGATGTTACTAAGTTATACACAGAAAGAGTATTTTAAACACACACACACACACACACACGCGCGCGCGCGCGCGCGCGCGCACGCACACAATATTACATGCAATAGGCTATAATAACTGACAGGAGAAAAATTATGTATCACGTTACGGCACGATGTGAATTTTCTCGCTTAAAAACTTTAAGCTGCATATTTTTGTAGATAAACTAATTGGAAAACATAAAATAGACGTCTCGACAAAACTGCATACAAAAATATCTTTTAAACAACCGAAACAAAAATTGTTTAGGTTATTCAAATCATGCCAGAGCATAATGTATTTGTACTTTCTAATCAGATTTATTCTAATCTGTTTCGGTTTCTTCAAATCTACAATTCGTCTACTGTACTTTCAATGTTCATATCATTTGGAGGCGAGAATACGCCAGGATTCGAACCATTTAAAATTTAAAAGGTTACTTCAAAATTGCTTACACTTTAGAGCAGACAAGCAAAGGACTTTAATTCATATGTATATCATGTATCTAGTAGGCCTATTCAAAATGTCATTGTTTTTGGAAAAAATTATTGTGAAAATAGCTACAGGACTAATATTCTTTAAATTCAGAGAAAATACTTTAAATTATTTAATATTTTCAAGACTTTTAAAAATATGGTTAAAATAACTGTAGTGTTACGATGTCTTATTTCATGATCATGATGTTCCTTCATATAGTTAATAAAGCAGATTTTAAATATTATATGTCCTACTTTCTTAAAAAAGATACAGATCTGTTTTCGCTAACATGAGTTATTTAGTTTACCGATAGTTTTTCCATCGTGGGGCGCGGTCTGGGCACCGGTGGGCGGCGGAGAGTTGCCGCTCCACACCTGTTCGTAGAAGCTGACCTTGTCCTGGAGCCGTCTGGTGCCGCCAGGACTCCTGGGCGAGTGGACGTTGCTCTTATCGCCGTTCTGCATGGTGGCGGTTCCGGACACCCGAGGACAGTCCGGCGGACGACAACGACTCTGTGAAAATGTCTCGATGCAGTCACGTGGGACACTGAATCATCACTTTTCTGGCCGCAGTTGCCACTCGTTTGTTCTACAACAATAATATTCAACACTTTCAGTAATAGCAAACACGCCGAACTTTTTCAGTTAATAATTTTGTTTTGAACTAATAAAGTTGCCTATATACTGCACATATATTTCTCCAGCGTTTGCGGTTCTAAATAAAAATACAAGCAAGAAGGTAAGGGTCTGAGAACCATTTTATACTCAACGTGCTTTGTCGTATTCGACTACAGAGCATTATAGAGGCCTCGTGAAAAAAATTCAAGACAATTACTGTAAGATACTGCTGTCCATTTTTGATTTTCCACGAGCAAGACTGTATATGTCGTTATTATATTATGTTATTATAAAAAAAAAACCGGTTGCAAAATGTTAAAACCAAAAACTAATTACAATTAATGAGTCTATTAAATAAATTCTGCTTTGTTACAGTGTTTCAGAGTTAATAAGACAAATGGTACTGCTATGCATACAAGATGGTTTGTACACGAGTTATAGGCCTACGATTTCGCAAAATATTGTCTTCTACATAATGGACAGTTATTTTCAAACAATTATACAACAACTGTATAATAAATCGATAAATAATTATTTCCAAACGCAAGTATTGTCTGTCTGTCTAACGTAAGTTTTACTACAGTCTGTTCAGAATCACCATAAACGTACATTATGCGTCTGTTTTTATGTTTATGTATTTGTAGGTATCCGGCTTGGTTATATTTTTAGAGAAGTATAAATTAATTTTATGCTACACTCACTTGTTGCACACACCACTAGTCACTGTGACCCCGATTAGCGCTTTCGAACGAACCCGTTCATCATCAGATCGTAACTGCCACCTACGTTACTACGTTCATACGTCGCCTACGTTAACTGCCACCTACGTTCATCTGATGATGAACGGGTTCGTTCGAAAGCGCTAATCGGGGTCACAGTGACTAGTGGTGTGTGCAACAAGTGAGTGTAGCATAAATTTATTTAACCAATAATAAAATTTGTAGTTTATAAATTAATTTAAACACAAAAAAGTATTACTTGGTCTTGTTAAAAAAAGAACTTTCTAAAATCACGTAGAATATGTTTCCCCGCCATCTACGATGCTGCTGAATGAATTACTTTGGCAGAGAAATATTCGTACAACGACGACGATTCATATATATAATGAGTGTTTGTAAGGTTATGCGAAGAACCAAAATTATTGCTCATAGAAACAAGAGACTGAGTTTGGGAAACCTCCACCGATTCCTCTGACTACAAATACTGCCGCTGACTTTGATAATGTCAAAGACGCAATAACGTTCAACAAAATATAAACAGATACAGCGCTTTTGGCCAATTTAGTCACTCAACAGTGTGTGTGTGTGTGTGTGTGTGTGTGTGTGTGTGTGTGTGTGTGTGTGTGTGTGTGTGTCACAGCGTCTTTACGGTACTGGTTTTGGTGCGACGTGTTATTACGCGACTTAGTTGTTAGTAAGTTAATTAAGAGACTTTAATAACTAGTTTATTGTTATGAATTGTGAATACTGCTGGAATATTGAACTGTGAAGTTTAATTAAATATAAATAGGGTTTGGGAGGTAAATGAAATATAGGCTATATTGTTTTTAAAATTAAAAATAAAATAAAAATTAATTTTTAAAATTGACCCTGTTTTTAAAATTATTCTAAGGTTGACGTTCCACACATTGTCCACTTGTGACAGTCAAACCGCACACTCATCACACGCGCGCGCGCGCGCGCAGTCTACGATGGCCTATAATTAATGACATAATTTTATCGTATAAGTTTTAACAGGTTGATAAACAAAAATTGCACAACTTTTAAATTATACAACCGTAATTATGGTTGTAAATAGAAAGCTATTGTTTTAAAACAATAAATAAACGGGTTTCTATTATAAGAATAGATTTTTTACGTCCATTCACTCTACTAAATAAGTTAGTTATGAACACAGAGTACATAACCAGCGGAGATGTTATCAGAAGTGGGCGATACCGGCGTGGACAGCAACCCTATAATTTGAATCTGTGTGTGTGTCACAAAGTCAGGGTCACACAAAGAGCGAATCAAAAGAGCATTATTGCATCAGACAGGCCACAAATCACGTAGCATCCGCTTGTCTGTGGTTGATGCAAAGGTTAAACGACAAATAATATCATGTTCCCGGTACCGTAGGTTTAGGTAATTCATGTATGCACAATGTGGTTAGTAATTACAACCGCACTAATATATGTAATTACGGAATACGATTTAACTTAATCGGTGACCTTCTGTGAGAGTGTGAATTCATAATTTTACGTTATAGAGCATAATTTTACGTTATAGTCCATAATTTTACGTTATAGACCATAATTTTACGTTATAGACCATAATTTTAAAATTTACGCATTAACAAGAACCACTGAAAGTATTCCAAAAACGTTTTGTGCGTCCTTTGGCACTCTGTGTTGTAAGTTAGAAGAATATCTTTTCTTTCTAGCAGATTGGGAACCATTATACACATATGCAGTGAACACTCGGTATTTGCCTACATTATATAAATTAAAATTAAGATAACTACAAACAGATATTATAATTTTTTTAGTTCAAGAAGTACTGAATTCAAACCAAGAGAAAGTCTCATAAAGTGTACTATGTGGTAAGGATGAGCATCGATGGCCTATATTTGAAAACTATCCGCGGACGTCAATGTTTGTTGTTTTTACCATCAATGGCTGAACTATCGTTGTTGGTTCCTTCCCATCGACGTTTGCTTTCGATGTTTTGGAATCAACGTTTCTGTTTGATTTTTCTTTTGTTAATTTCATAAAGTTATAATGACGGAATTGTAATACTAAAATAAATAATTCTACTAGTAATTTTGTACAAACCACTATGTTGTCTTTGGTATTGACGAGTGCTTTCGGCAGTCAAGCCATCTTCAGGTCATTTACCAACTATGTGGTCATTTAAAATTACTAGTAGAAATATTTGAGACCACTAAGACTCCAATACAACAATAAAATAAATAATTATAAACTTAGCGAAAATTTCACTTTTTGATGGTTTTACATGGCTTTTAAGTACTAAGGTATACATGTTAAACTCAATGTACATGTTATATTTTATTTCAGTCCATTTTGAATTTAATTTTCAGCTTTCATTGTGATTGAGTGGTAACAACGTGCCGCCCATCAAAATTATCTGACGGAAATTACATGTGCAACCATCATGGTAAATTGTCAAAACATCAGGCAGTAGGCCCACCTACAATTTAAAATGTTCCCTTCCAGAGCTTACATAAAATGTGCTGCAAAATGTGTGATGCCGAATAACCACGAAGCAGAACGGTTAGCAAAACAAGAAATGTAATTCAGAGAAAATTGGATTTGAATTTTGTTCAATTATGCCTAAAGAATTCTGGCTGACCAAGTTTAATATGTTTTAATAGGTACTTATTCACTTCAGACACTGTAATTTCCTTTTTTGACGATCTGATAAAGAATAAAATTCTATCAAGAAGGTCCTTTTTCAATCAAACAATGCCATGATGTCAACTATCTATGTTTTCTGACCATCGATGGTTTTGCTTCTCTGCGTCTGAACACTGGAAACTGGGAAAAGAGTAAAGAAATAATTACGGGCTCTTGAGACGTAGTGGTACAAGAAAATGTAGAGAATTTCATGGATGTATACAACGATCAAGGTGAACTGCTTGAGAAGGTACTGAGAAAAACGACTGCGTAAGAGCCTCAACAGGAATAAATGGCGAAGGCTGGGGTACAATTGTAGAGCTGACGAAAGATTTTGGAAAGTCGCATAGAGATGCACAGTGGACAAACACCTCGTTGCGAGGCTATCGAATTACGATAATTATCGTCAAACGAGACATCATCAAATAAGCTACAGGAAATAACTATCTGAGAAATCAAAAGTTTATGTTGATTTGTTTAGAAATACACAACCCAGCAGTAAATCCCTTCAGGTGAGCGTAATATATGGGTTTTTAAGTGACAATAAGTTAGAGGATAAAACCCGCCAAACAAAACTTGTACTGGAATAGAGTAAAAAATGTAATAATGTTAAATAACCATAAAAAACCATAATATCAAAGACAAACATTCGAAAAGAAAAATTCAAGTACCAAAATAAAGAACGAATTTAACCTGTCTGGAAGGATTATTCTGTTATTTCATATAGCCTTGTAGATACTGTCAACGTTTTTCATAAACATGGGGTACTTATTCTTTTCAGGAATAAACGTTTAGGAAATTGACAAAGTAACTCAAAGTGTTTCCACATTCAATAAATTAACGAATTTAGTGTCAAAATAACAAACAGGATGTCTCCTTTCCAAACAGAAAAACAACAACAAAATGTTTCCAACTTTTTTCTGTTATTTTTTTCAAATTTAATAAAATTTATCTATGTGTATTAATTTAATATAACGGCCTGCGCAGCCTGTAAGAAACTTTTAAATTCCAACCCTGATCGTTACTGATACCATCGACAGGTACATTACGTTCACATCTTTACGCGGGAGGTTACAGATTTGCAGTAGAACAGATTTTGTTACAAAGCACCGTCCGTTTTCGTTCTTACTGACTCTACATGCAGACGCCAACACATACGTGCACTCAAGGCAAGGTAACCGCATGTAGGCGAGTCTCTATCCGTAACACACTCTAACCAGGTGCCAAATGAAGTGCGGCAATCACAAACAAATGTGCCCGCAAATTAATTCACACAGCGATAGGCTTTAAACGAAAACGGAGCGTCAATTGCTCCTTAATTATTTGAACTTTTTGTTTAACCAAGAGACTCTTAGTACAACAAGCGACTCTTAGTTGGTCGCAGAAAGTTTCGGAGAACGTCAGAGGAACCCGACTGTCGCACGGAAGTGGCAAAAATTAGTGTTACTAATTTCTCATATTTTGGTGATTGAAAAAAACTCATTTCTCCGTGTTAACTCTATTTCTTTCCGAATATAAAAATTCACTAATTTGTCATAATTATAGTAACACACACAACATACACGTATGGTATAAATAAATATTATAAATATACGGATGAGCCGTAACCGCTTAACAAAAATCAATTTTTTGATAATATAATCGAAACTTGATAATAGTAATCAATCAATACTAATCAATTTGATAATAGTAATGAAACTTTGTCTGATGTTCTGTCATTGACTATGCACAATTTTCAAACATTGTCTGTATATGGGCAATATTACACTTATACATATGAAATATTACATTCGCTCGTTCTCAGTTTTTTCGACCGTTTAGAATTTGTCTGTCTATCTATCTACCAGCCTACCTGTTTGGGGTATCTCTCACGACAACTTTTGAATACATCAACCGATTTTCGTAAAACATGGCATGCGTGTCCATACTTTATCTTATTGAAGCCTATTACTTTTGAGAGTAACCCCTCCCCCAAACATAGGGTGGCGGGAGGCAAAAATGTGAATTGGGTCAAACTTGTGAAAAAACGACAAAGCCTGTGTGAGGTAACAAATTAAATGAAACTGTATCCATGATCTGAGTATAGTGTTCATTTTTTAAAATTTCATAACTTGTGGACATCAGGGCCCAAAAAGGGGATCAAAATTTTGATAAAATCGCAAAAATTCATGTGGGGTATCAAATTAAAGGGAATTTTTGCCCCCAGGGCCCAAGAAAAGAAATCAACACTTGTGAAAATCTAGCAGGGTGTCAGTGCAAAAGGAATTGTAACCAAAATGCAATTATTCCGAATTTTTAATGTTTATTGTATGATTGTGTGCTATAAAATTAGCACATTAGTAAAGAAATAGTAGAGTAATCGGGATATATGTAAATTTTTTCCATGACTGAAAAGTTATCTACGTAATATTGAAATTTATGTAATAACGAATGTACTTCGTTCAAAATAGCGAGCGAGTTATGTCGCTAAAGGAACATACTAGTATATGTATAATAGTTATTTTTATTCTGTATAACACACACACACACACACACACACACACACACACACACACACACACACACACACACACACACACACACACACACACACACACACACACACACACACACACACACACACACACACACACACACACACACAATTGTTCACACGAAAACACTCATTACATGTGTAGGTCTCTTAATTAGGCATATTTATGTGTTGCCTGTGTATAGATCCTTTTGATGACGTAAACTTTATAGAAACACCGACACATATGTTGTAAAGTTATGTTTAGTAAGTGGAGAACCTCATAAAATTTGTCATCAATTATTAATTCACCGTCATTACTGACAGTACTAACTTAAGTATTACAGAGGCTTACAAAAGCCTACTCTGTCTGTTTCTGATAAGCAAATTCAAGTAGCAAACAGGGGATTTTATTATTTTTAGTGCTTGATACGTTTATAATTATCCATAGGGAAATAAAATATTTTTTTCCAAAATACAAATGAAAGAATTGTATAAAACTGAGCTGCCATACATTAGTGTTTTATTAACATACTTTTATAGCCTAATCACCTGTGGTCAGTGTACACACACAACTGTTTAAAGCTTTTATGAAAAAATTTATTTTCAACAAAACTTCTGACAGCGCAAACAGAAAAATAAGTGAGAGAGGAACAGACAAGCATGTCTAAAAGGACAACCACGCTAAGAGGATTGTAAACATCATTAATGTACGCATCATCTGCTCGCGGAGACTACACCGTCTGCGGTTTTTAAGATACACAGAAAAATTGACGAAAAATCGAGAGTTCTCAAAAACGCATTATGACAGAGTAACTTGCCCTAAAATGGTGTCAGCAGAAACTTTTAATAAGGAACCTTTTAGCGCCAGAACAAACTGGGGTTTCAAATCTCAACTCAATGAAGTTATATTTATAACCGAGAAGAAAAACAAATTATGACTATAACAACAACAAATTATGTTAATTTACTTAGAAACATATCCATAGGAGTACAATAAAATGTACAGGTTATAAAAACATTATTTGTAGTATTAGTCTATTAAATTACTTAACACCTAGACCAGTGAATGATATTAGTCATGCTGTCGAGTTTGAAGCGAACACAAACAAATAAGTGCAAATTTTAAAAACAATGCAGTTTAAAAACACAAAACGTAAGCTGACAATTTTATAGACTTATCAAAACAAACTAACAGCAGAAAGAAAGGTGATAATGTTCTCCTGCTGTAAACGATATCAAACGTTTTATTGGTGGATTACCCTTGATTGTAGAATTACAGGAGGAATACCTGTATCTCGGTTTATGCCGTTGAAAAAATATGCTGAAAACTATAAACCCCACAACTTGCTTCGTTTTCACAGCAATACGTACCAATATTAAGAATTTTTGACTTGTAATAAATACTCAATAAATATTCAAATTGTGGCAGGTAAAATAGGATACCGAAAACAGTTATCTAGCTATCGTCTGCACTAATTTTATATTTCAATTAAGTCGAATCTCGGATCCTTAATATCTTTTCAGTTTTTGTTATGGGATCTTTATGTCATAACGTCCCGAGCGTTTATTTATGAATCTTGACGAATCCATCTCTAGTCAAATAAATATAAAGTGAAAATTAAATAAAAATTAAGTAAAAATTTAAACAGTATTTAAAATGAAACTCTTGGTACATTTTCATTTTTGTCCGCAAAGTTCTGTATTGTAAATCTATTATGTCATAAAGTATTGCATCCATAGAGTGTAACATATAAAATATTACCTATATGATTTTTAATCAAATTAAGTATTTTATAACATAGAATTAAGTATTAAAATATTCTGTAAATTCTATCGTTTGTTTATAGATTTTTCGTTTCAGAACATCATGATTGCGCAGATTTGTATCTAAGCATTGTATATTTTTTAAGGCTGACGACATGTTTTGTACAAAATACTTAGATTAAATAACATATTAAAATCAGTGTAATAAAAGTTCCCATTTTTAAACGTAGAATTTTTATTTCCAAGAAACGTTCGCTGCTTTATACTATTTTTAGTTTTATGTAAACACGTGATCAAGTTTTATTGAATAAAGGCATGCAAGAAGAGAAATATTTCAATTCTCTTATTTCCTTAAGCTTGGCACTTTAAATATGATTTATATATTTAGTGCACAATGAACTTTACAAGTACAGTACGTATGATATTACATACTGTTATGCGATCTCATTGATCGCAATAATTTAGTAGTCAAAAAAATAATTGACCACATTCAAACGTATGATATATCCATTACTGTTACACGTAAAGTTAAGTAGGCTTCGCGATTAAACACTGACGCCTACAACAATAATTCAGCCATTACATAAAACTGGAAAAATAATTTTAAGTATCGGTGCTGGCGCGGGCGTATGTGTGAATATATACATAATTGTAAAATAACGATTTTCTGAATAGAACAAATTTTATTTTAAAACAGATTTATTTTTAACGTAGGTTTCACCGTGTTATCACAGGATAAACTCATGGAGTAAGATTGAAGAAGAGTAAACTTACTATCTCATTCTAAGGGAAAACAATCGTACTAAGGGGAAAGCAAACACTATTGACGTATAATTAGTGCGTGATGACAGAAGAAACCACACCAGTTATGGTTCTAAAATAGAAAAAAAACATGGGTGGAAGTTGATGAGTGACAGCTCTCGAAAAGTCATTACGGGCTAAATGGTATTAATAGAATTTTTTGATGTCAACTTTTCACTTATAAATAAACCAATACCTTTGAAGGTGCCTGTTTTCAACGTGTTAGGAACTAATTTTGGTAAGCACGCTTTCTGCGTAACCGAGGGTGACTGTCAGTTTACCACCTAACGACAGTAAGAAGTCGTCATAGTATTTACGGTTTCAAGAGCGGACAGATTTACTTAATTGCCAGTTTACCAAGCCGTGCTCCAGCGTGGAAAATGTCAGACACGCTTCGACTCCGCCTGCAGCAAGTTATCTTCAGTGGATTGGTGTTTCTTTCTTTCTTCCTAATTAAACCTTCGTTCGAAGAGTCTGACTAGACGCCGAGGAAGTAGTCGACTAGGAAGAAAACACCGTACAAACCTGAAGATGACTTCCACAGGTAAAGTCGACAGGTTTTTGAGTTTTTAAGAACGGACCCCAGACCAAAGCTCAATAGTATACCAATTACGTTGAATTATGTATTCAATTTCAATTATGTTTATTCGAAACATCTTTAAAAACAGCAATTATAGCATATTAATTAAAACATTGTTATCAGTAATAAGTACAAGTCTAACATATGTTTTCATTTTTCTGTCAGTAGTATGTGTAAATACACAGTATATCTGATACTACCACATTGTATACTATCGTATCTGGGTCACTTGTGAAACCAGATTGATAGACCAGCAGTCTATCGTAACGTAGACTGTGCCTGTTGAAGCGTATAGGGTTTGTGAATTAAAATCTATTTACTTAAGAAAAAATTTTTTTATAATTATTAGTCTGCAATACATTTATACGTTTAAAGGTTTATAATTCTCTCTCTCTCTCTCTATATATTTATATATATATATATACATACATATATAGGCCTATTGTGTGTGTGTGTGTGTGTGTGTGTGTGTGTGTGTGTGTGTACGATTTCATTTCTATTAATATGAAATAAGAAAATGCAAAGCACACATGGTTAACGCATGCGTCCGAGGACACAAGATGACAGGTTGACTATACCACCGTAGACAGTAAGCACCTTTCTCCGTATTTATTTACCGCTGCCAGTTGGCTGTGACAGGACAGTTATATACAATACCGTATGTGCATACGTATATGCAGGGTCGTATTTCACCAGGGAAACTGCACTGCATCCACACTGCACCCTTATCGCCGGCCGAGTACCACCGCGCTATCGATCTTCTCTATGCTGTGTCACTTTATTGCGGTAGCCGTCTGGACTGCGTACGACGACGAAGATAAAACGAGATGTACAGATAACGGGCTTTGTTTGCGAACAACCGTTTTTAGCCTGCTTACCTAACGAACCAAAAGAATTCAACTGTACGTATCAGCCTGAAGTTTGATGGTCAGACGAGAAAGGACAAAACACGATATAAACACGATAAAAATTCATTTAGAATTTTCAGCTAAATTCGCCTCTTTATACACTTGGCAGGAATCAAGGCCATTGTGTGTATCAGGTTACATTATACTGTATTAACCATGAGGTATACAAGTAGGGGACCGTAGCAATATGGTACTACAGGCTACGCCCTCCTCTGACATACGTAGCTGGTGCTTTTACAGTCATCCATTAATGCTAAAAACAAAGCTGAGGATTACGAAGTAACGATAATTAAATAAAAAATTAAAACATTTGTGTCATGATTTTAGTAAGTTATCCTTTAGTATTTTAGGAGTATTTTGTATGAATTTTATTATTCATACAATGCATAATGATTTTTATCCCTTTAATGTTAAAATAATACGTACGTGGAGATATAAAAATTATTTTATAAGATTATTTTGCAAGTAAAAAATGTTCAGACATTTTTAATACTTACAAGATTTAAAATTTCCAAAACACAGTAAAAGTCGTATTCCACAATTATTTTGCATATCAGAATGTAATAAACAGAACATAATTATACTAACGTTCGTAATGACTAGCGATGGAAGGTTTAGAGAGGATCGGTCAGTAAGTATAAACAATTTTTACATTATTTATGCTGACGTTTCCACAATATTTATTATCACCATCAGGACAATCGTCCTTGAGTTGTTACGAGGCTCAGTTGTGTGTTTGGTGTGGTATCAACTCAGTAACAGTTGCCCTGATGATGACAGTAAATATTGTCGAAACGTCGACACAAATAATGTAAAAATTGTGTCAGTGATAAATCCTCGCTAAAGATTTATTGATTGAAGGTCACTACTTATTTAAGGATTTTGTTCGAAATGACCTTATAAATCCAGGTACCCGATATCGTTGAATAAGACGATAATGAAACCGATTCCCATTGAAACATATTTAAACCGTGAGTCCGGTTCAGGAATAAGCAGACCACTGCTAATCAGTACAAAATATTCTCACATGAATATAATAAAAATTACAAGTAGACCTATTATTATGTAATTTTCATGTAGATTACACAATTGACGAGTATGTGATAAATAAATAGAAGCGAACGGGAAGAGGGACGTAGGAAGTAAGAGAAAAAGGCAGTCTGAGTAAAAGTGGAAAAATTGAAAAAAAGAATGAGCATTGAAGGGTGACGAAGCCGTATAATAGCACCTAATTTATTTAAAAGCGCTGCGTGTTCGGTACCAATAGCGGCTTTCTTAACCAGGTCAAGGGCTACGATGTGACTACACTTGCTTTATAAACTGTACCACACAACAATGTTGTATCGCGTTATTGTACACACTTTCATTTGTTAGGTCTCGCGCTGCACGAACTATCGATTGACAACGCACGCGTACGATTGTACACGTGTTGGCGGAGAAATCGATGCCATACGACCAGCACGTGGCCGAGAGGACCTGTGAAGATCGATACAAACTGGAACGGACATCAATTAGCGGCAAGTGCAGTGTACTAATTGTGACACTGAAAGTCAACGGCTCTCTGATCGTTACAGTTCACTATTTTGGAACCTTTGACTAAACATGAAGCCGGATGTAATAGGACAGTGCTAAAATATAAGAGCATGCATATTTGTACATTTCTGAGTGCGGACGCTCGTGTAAAAGCGTTCACTTACAGAATACGGTAAATCAAAAATCTCTTACTGTTCGAAACTGCACAACGATAAACTTTCACATCGGAAAGATAAGTTACACGCTCCTAATTTTGGCCAGACTGTACTGATCCCTCGTATGTCCGCATGGCATTGAATGTAAATATAAATTGTGAATAAACGGGAACTTAAATATTATGTATAAATGTGTGTACAAATGTACATGAGTACACCCCATGTACAAGAAGAATTCAAAGATTCCTCGGTCTGACATAGAGATAGCGCCAGGCGTAACAAATTGCTATAATTGGTCGTAAGTCCATAGCCTTTAGATGATGTACCATAACGTTTAACACTGGTAGGTCTACATTTATTATATTGTTGTGATCAAATAAAGTGCGTATGCGTTTGTTTTAGCGGTGATTTACATATTTGAAGCGAATCTTTTTTCCCACAAATCATTTTTCAGATTTGGGAACAGGAAAAGTTGCTTAGGACTTAATCTGGCGGTTATGGTACGTATGGCAGTAATCTGTAACGCAATACATAAAGCTTTGCGACTTCAACTTTGCTTTTTCTTTGCTAAATGCGATCATGCTGCCTTAATAAGTTCATCCATTGCTCCAGAAATGCTGCATAGTACTCCCCGCTTATGGTTTTGTCTTTTCATAAATAGTCTATTAGCGCCACACCCAACGAATCTCAAAAACAGACGCCACCACAGTTTTCACCTTCTTTTGAGCACTTCCGCCAGCTTCCATTCATTATCTTGATTGTCTCTGCCGTGTAGAGAGAGAGAGAGAGAGAGAGAGAGAGAGAGAGAGATAGAGAGAGAGAATCGGTGAATGATGGGGAGAAGAGGGAGATAGTAGAAACGCTGAAGGGGATAGAGATTATATTGCATAATAATATGAAGGTGTACAGAGTAGGCTACATATCTGTTATTAATATGTGATGATAACAAACATGTGATACACAACAAACTATCACTACTCTATAATATAATGGCGTTATTAGTTTGGACGTTATATATTAGTTTCTGATATTTGCAGTTAACATATTCGTGCAGCTTATGACCCGATAATCCGTACGAGCGGGAACAGTAAAGTCTACGCTACGCAAATTATAAAGTGCAATTTTTTTTAATTTACCGCACTACAAGTGTTTGATATTAGTATACATCTTAGTGGCAACTGTCTAACATTTTAGCTCTGTTGAATGCATAGTTTAAATTTGATAGATCATTAAGAACGTTGTGTTTAGGTGAAGAAGACGATTTTTTTTACATTCTACAATGGAAGATTAAAGAATTGGAGAATGTGGATTAATTTTATGTAAAAAATGAGATAAACTGCTCTAACGTAGTGAAGGACTTCTGGAGCCTCTGGTATGCATGAACTAGCAATTTAGAAATGCTACAGAAACTTGAGAGAGTGTCGTGAATGTGTTGAAGATCATAATGTCATATGAAGACTGTAGGTTTGTGTTCCATTAATTTTCATTACTGGATGCAACGGTAAATAAAGAGTACTATTCGGGCATTTTACGCCACGTATGTGAAGCTATTTGTAGAAAGCAGTCAGATTTACGGAAGGATAATTTATGAAAATTGTCCTGAAATGCACTACAACGAACGCCATTGCTTGTTCGAGAAATTTATGAAAAAACATCGTAACGGCACCCAATCTTCGATGCAGCATGCAGCATGTGCGATCCGTCCTCTTCCTAGTAAAGTACCACGAAAGGACAATTTTTCGCGACTGCTGAAGACGCAAAACAAAATCGCTGAGAGAGTTCAAGGGTATACCAAAAAGTGTATTCGAGAAGTATATTGAAGTCTGAAAAAACGTTGGTATTTTTGTGTTATATCCGACTGGGAAATTTGAAAGCAATAACATAAATTAAGCGTAAGAAGAATCACGGCATTATTTTTCAAAGAAACAAAAATTTCACGAATTTGTTGATCAAACCTCGTATACGGTAAGAGAAGGTTGTACACCGATGTTAAGCGTTTGCATTTTCTGCGCACGTTGCTCATAAGGAAAAGCCTTTATAACAATATAATAAAAAAACAACAGACAAAACAATGGTGCATTGTTTGGTCTTTTCGGATGTGTCACGATCATTGTCCGGTGTTACTCGTCGGCAAAATATTTTGGATACAGACCTGTGTTTTTACTGTGCTAAGGATAATGGTGTTTGTCGCGACGCAATCGTTTATTTACATAATTATTTTAATGTCTGATGTACGTCTGAATGTCTGAGATGAGGTAGGAGCCACAATGAACTTCACAAATCAAGAACTACCAGCTATTGGCGATTCTGACAGAACGTCGTGGTTGCGCATGTGCATTAAAGCCAAACTCCATGGCATATCTACCAAACAGAGTTTCGTGTCGTAAAGCAGCTGACCGCGACAGACCACCAATGCCGGCAACACAGATTCGTTAACACACACATTCACCGAAGATGACTAATTGCTGTAGCCGAAGCGTATGGTCGACGAGAAACGGGACCAATTTCTTTCAGTACGGAAAGTTAAAAAAAAAAAGGAGCCATTAAATCCATCGAGAAAAGTTAAAATGTAGTGACAAAAAATGAATTTCCTTCATTTTATTGCAAAACCACGCTTCTAAAGCCAGGGAGTGTACAGGTGTACAGTCTGTAGCATGTATAGTAATATACAACTACAAACACTACACATTACCGTAACTATTATCTGCTACGATACGACAGTCCAAGAGTGGGGGGTGTAAGATGATCCGGCGCTCGTGATGTAAACAAGGAAAGGTCACGATAAGTCGTTAAGATAATAAAACTGTGAAACACACGAACCGAGGAAATTTTACTCTAGCGTCGGGTCATCTACAAATGCGCTACCGCGGCACACACCAAGGTGAAACGCACCTCGTTGAATAGTTAGCGACTGAATGGGGAAGACGCATCTGCATTCAGGACACAAACACAATATTTCTGTTTAATGTTCGGCCGTATATTACTCGCGCGCCTTGAATAAGCGGGCCCGCCGCTTTTACATGCCTGGCGACTACTTTCAATTTCAGACACATACACACTGTGTGTGTAGTGTTTACATGGGAATACGCCAATCGAAAGACAGATAAATCATGAAAACTGAACAATATTATGAGAAATAATAAACTGCTTTTGTCTTTGAAATGGAAAGTTTAATCTGTGCGTGTATCTTTCATGACTTATGGATCAGGAATGTGGACATTGAACACGAGAATGACAGGGGAACTGTGCAGAGAAGTATGAGAAGATATACACCACGAATAATAAGTCGAGACAGGAAGATAATTAAATGGTTGTGCATGAAACTATAATGTATGAAACTATAAGTTTCATTTACAGAAACAAGAAAATTAAATTGAGGTGTGCAGAACAAACACGATTTATGGATAATCTGGTCAAGAATTGTGGCAGAGTGAACTGAACAAGAACTGACGAAAAGAACCGTTGGAGAATTACAGGGAAGATGTGCACTCAGCAGCGGGCAGACAACTGTTGTCGATGATGAAGATAATGACTACGAAAGTAGTATTTTTTGTATGTATGGTGTTAGGATTCTCAGATATTTGATTTATATATGGTTGAGAGAACGTACGATGCCAGTAATTTGGTTTTAAGAGCTTTGCAAGCAGCAGAAATGAAGTTGTTTCTGCTGCCATAAGGAAGTCTGTTTACGATTCAGTATGCGATCGTGAAACACTGGTAACATTATACCGTGGCCGAACAAGTAGGGGGTCTGAAGGATTAGCAGACACTTTACTTACGCATACATAGGCTAGGCACAGGCCGCGAGACAGTAGCTGACACCTGATCCAGTCAGTGCCCCTTAACCATTTTTTTATGTAAAAATAATATCTTTATTTTCACTATTGCATTGAATTATACATGTAAAGTTATTTAAAATGAGTCTAATTACACAACCCAATTACGACACTGAGTTCATTATTTTATAAAACAGTGTTCTTTTTAATTGGATTACTTTTTCTGAGCGTTCGTCGTACTTCTAGTTGCTATTGTTTTCCTTAAAATTTTGTGTAAAATCCGAATATTACGGATTTATTGAGATAAAATATAACAGTAATAAAGTTGGATTAAGTACTGGAATGTTCTGTAGATGACTCGTACAGTAGACATTGTGGACCAAGTGAGGCTGAGGTCGGGCCAGCTGCGTGTGTGTGCTTGTGTTAGTAGTCCATCCGCCCTCGTTAACCGGCCAAACTATAGAAGCATAGCTTTAATGTTACAAAAACGATACGAAATCATGATATCCGCACCGAGTAACATGTTCAGCTTCTGAGGGGATACCGAAACAAAACGTACTGAGACAGAAAATTGAGTCGGTTTAAGCTTAAGACGGAGACTTTCGAAACAGGTAATGAAGGCAGCTGACTACGACAACACTGTGAGTTCGGTGACATTACCACACTATAACCGCTAAAATTGCCATCGAGACGTAAATTTCGTTAAGAAGCTCACCATTAGGCCTATATTGAAACCACTCTTTACAACTATCCGTCGACTGACAGACCGATACGCACAACTCAGAGCCTCTGGTATGTGACGTAGAAATACAGTTTACATTCAATCGATTTTGTACGTATGTTACATGTTATCTACAAGTATTTAAATAATAAACGACCTACTAAAAGAAAACAAAGGTTTTCACAGTGAAAGTCAAGACATGGGAAAAATAAAAGTTTATAAACAATTAAAGAATTCGCGGTGCAAACACGAACACCTGTAACAGATACACAGTGCAATATTTGCGAAGCCTACATGTGTTTTAGTCAGTAGTTACAAGTTCAGCTCACACTCGCAGAGCACGTCACAGTTACACTGTAGACACATAATGAGTAGGTCATAGGTCTACATAGAAACACGTATAGTTTGTGTCAATGCACACGTTCGCCACTAGTCAGTAAAAACGATAGGAAAAAGCTTGGTTTTCTTTCTCGGAAACTACTGAGACAGCGATTAAACGTGCTGATTTCGTCGTAGGACTAACTGTAGAATTTTCGCAACAACGAATACCATTGTTATGAAATCATCACCGATTTTTGCGTGTGAATAAAAGTGAACACAGTGAACAATACTATGCAAGGAAAGTTTCCATTTCTCATCGCTTAGTTGGCATTTCGTAAGAGGAAGTTTCAAGTTACTGGATTGGTTTTGCATTTCTTTATTATTATAAAAGCGAGGCATTAAATCATATATCTGATACATTAAATATTTACACTTTAACTTATGGATGACAGTAATTTAGCACAGTATTAGCAGTAACCGACGGCGAGGTATCCCATACCATTACCATTACACCTTTTCACAGAAGTACAGTAATTTGTTATAATCAATGCTGCTAACCCTTCGTAAGTGATGACCTCTTATTGGTTGACGGGATCATGTTGTTCTCGTCTGTTTTCCAAATCTAACAACGGCGCCTTTTTCAAAGTCCACCATGATACTCGCATTCTACGAGGAGTACACGCTCCATCTATTGGTGTTCTAACCACGTTGATATCGGTATTCTTCCATATTGTTTTGTAATCAGAAGCTGTATACGTGAGCTCTTAAATGTCTGTAGCTGTTCGTATAGCACTGTTACGTATTCTAGCTTATCTTGAACACTCTCGTACGGACCGAATGAAGTTTAATCCTTCTACCTTGAAGCTATTGTAAGATAAAGGGATGTCTAATTAAACACCTCTTAAGTACAGTTAGCCTACAAATATTTGAAATTTGTTTATAAATCTTAACTAATACAAATAATTTGAAATGAATACTTATTACATAAACAACAGATTAATCAGACTGAAAAAAGAAGAGATAATGAACAATTTGGCATAGTTTTTGTACTCTTGTTACGATTATTTATAATCTTTTACTTTTATTATTGGTAACGTATAGTGTTGTTATCGTTAATAGGACTGCGTATAATCGACGAGTCGACGCAGCTAGTTTCGCGGTTGACACAGAATTTATATGCGTCTTCTGGTTTTGTAGAAGATCCGCTACCGTCACTGAGCAGAGAAAAACAACATAGTAAGTGTTTCGGACGGACACAACAAGCCTACACACTTACAGTTTAACAAGGAATTACCTTAACAAGCATTGCCTAAATAAAATTCGATTATCTGAGATCGATATGCTTGAGGCGACGTAGTTAATCTCAACAGACCACTACCCTCGTGCTTGAAAAAAAGATAAATAAGAACATAGTGATGATGATGAGAATTATTATAAAATATATAATAATCATCATGATAAAACCGAAGATGATCTACGAACGACAACACCGCACTTAATAAAGACACGATGACCTTCAAAACTTTTACTTATGTAAATTTAAATGTCGAATAAAGACAAAGACAAGGCTTAAAGTTTTATCTTAGAAACATTAATAATAACTTTTTAATTTACAGTCTCCGAGCTGATTGTCACTGAGCAAAATTTATAATCTTACGAATACACAAACTCCTTGAACTACAAACTGTGAGGTGTTTCGCCGCAACTTTCAACAAACTCACGTTCTTAGTATTTTATATCGTTCAAGGCTGCTGTTTAACCATACAAAAGATATTTAATTATTAAAAAAAACTAAGAAAGAAAGCTTTTAGTAAAATGCTACGGAATGCAACATGCGTGAGAAACGCAGGATGTAAGCCAAATGTCACAGAGTGTAACGAATTAATGAGGGTAAAGACCCCTGTCGTTCCCCATTTGGTTGCGAGTATGACAACTACATTTTACTGAAACCCGTTTGAACGTCGGTGTGTTTATTCTTTTCATGTTCGCGTTCCTGCTCACGGGAGTGAAGACGCTTTCTCTAAAATGTTTTTAAATCTGCATTTCAGCAATTTGGTTGAATTTGAAGTTTGGCCACTCTACCAGACAAAACTTATTCACTGCACGAAAGCAGAACGAAATAAAGAAATACATTGCCACATTCAGCTGAAACAAAAGGCTTATACAAAGGCACGTATAGACAGAATTACGCGATTGACGAGATGTAAAAATATTATGACAAGATTTTCCTGGTAATTGTATGATTTAAGTTTGTGTTGGCAAGTATCAACTTTTGCATGTATTTTGTTTGTATTAATGTATATTCACATCGGTGTCACGGTAACGGTTAAAGGATCTTCCCTTGTAAAAATCCGGATGGTAATAACTTGTCATCCTCTCAAACTCAGAACTGCTAGGTTTATTCGCTGCAGCCCAAGAGGTGCGATTAGGTCTATCTTTAACTTACACCACGTTTGAATGGGCGGGAATAAAGTGAAGTGGTGGGAATTCGACTTCGATAAAATGAGTATAGATTGAAATAAAACTCGACCAAAAAATGAGTAAATCATTTTAATAATTCAATAATGTCTTTATGAAACACATAATGTCTTGTTAAACGGAAACACATAACTGTTTGTTGGAAAGCATAGTTAGAAGGGTAGAAATTATTGGACATATACTGCAGCATAAAGGACTACTAAAATTGATAATGGAAGGAACAATAGAAGGTAAAGTATATAAGGGAGACCAAGGGTGCGGTATATAAAGAAAATTATGGAGGATGTAGTTTGTGAAACTTATGAGGAAATGTAGAGGAAAACACAAGATCGATTACAATGGAAGACTGCTGCAAACCAATCTTAGGATTGATGACATAAGAAGAAGAAGAAGAAGAAGAAGAAGAAACGGAAACATAAATTTTATAACTTCTTGTATATATGTATAAACTTGTGTAAAAAGTTTATAAACTTACACATATCAGACTGCCATTAGTAACTTGTCACATGCAATCTTTTCCTCTAATACTATTACCGTATTGATATTGTGTCTAATTAAGTGTCTTACTAATCTGTTCTTTTGTCATAAGACTTTTACACACTCTTTCTTCTTAAATACTTCATTGTTGCTTATTCGATTTTTCCATGAAATCTTGTGCACTATCCTCATAATAGTGTCTTGTTTCTCTGCCCAACGGTCCACGATTACAACGGTCCACGGTTCAATGCAAAAATACTGTATGACAGTTTTCTGTGTTCTAATTCTAGTTAGTATTTCTTGACATCAACAGGTTCTTCTTTTCCGTAAACGGTATTTACTATCTGTACTATTTTACATTTATAGTATCGTTTGCCACTCTGCTACTGTTAGAAAGGCTTTACCTGTCACACCTTCCAGTTGAGCACTTTGCTTTACTGTGAATCGTCTACACCTACGATCTCGTTTGATTTATATATTTGTTCGTCTTCGTATCAATTCGAGGAGTCTCAACAACTACAACATAACTGTTCGCACTCGCAGACTCGTGACTCTTGTATCTACGACAACGTACAATCTACATGACGCATTTACGCCCGACACGGAACAGTATACGGTTAAATGCAGAATATACGGCGCCGACTACGACACAATTGGTTGCGCGCCAGTAGGTAGTGACTGTGACATTTAATTCCGTCTAACTGCAACACAAGTCCAAGTACCATAAATACGACGTTTCATACGTGATCGTCTTGTAATACGCTTCCTTCTCTAATTATTAACGATTCGAACGCTGAAGACTAGTAAGCCTTCTCGAGTTGTAAACTAAAATACAACAGTTGTGTTCGTATAAGGCGAGTCTCCTTATGTGCACGAACTCAATACGAGGTTTGATCAAAATGTTCGTGCAATTTTTGTTTATTTAAAAAATTATACTTTGATACGTCTATACTGTCCCCTTCGAAGAAGTCTCACTCGGTTGTAACACGATATGACAACATTCTTCGCCAGTCTTCAAAATATTTCTCGATTGCGCTTTTCGTTTGTAGTCTTTAGGTTGATCAGGGATTTTTGTTTTGCGTCTTCAACAATAGCGAAACATTGTCCTTTGTGGTACTTTTCATCACTGGGGAGACAATAGATCGCGCTGAGATACATCTGGCGGATACAGCAGTTGCGGTGCGCTCTGGTGCATTATAGCGGTGTAATTAACCTTCCGTAAATATGGTCGTTTTCTACAAATGGTGAGAAATACCTGAATAATACTAATATTCCTTACTAATACTAATGACCGGTAATAATAGTATTTATTTACCGTTGCACATAGTGATGAAAGTTCATGGAACAGAAAACCATAATCTTTATCTGACTATCACGATCTTCACCTTATTCACGAGGGTCTTTGAAGTTTTGTTCCATTTCTAAACAGCTAGTTAATGCATACAGACCCTCCAGAAGCCTTCTGAAACACTTTCGCTAAGAGAGGGCAGTTTATCTAATTCTTTACACAAAATTAATCCATATTCTTCAATCTTGCATTGCAGAATGTCCAAAAAATTGCCAAAGACACCAAAACACAACTTATCTATGTAGTGTCAAACTATACATCCATCCAATAGGGCTGAAATTTTGGACGGTTGACACTAAGATTTATACGAACGTCACATAAAAATAGTTTTTTAAACGGACCTTTGTAGTGCGGGACCAAATTTTTGTACAAACCTTGGACACACCCACACACGTGCACGTATTATTCATAATTTACGCGTTATTCTAGGATGTGGTGCCTGCTACATCCGCAACACAACTGATAGTTTGCGCCTGCTCTTTCTGCGCCCTCTAAATTTATAAATGCACCATTCATTTAGATTTCTATGGTTGTCTACATTTTAAAAATCTTTTACAAAGAAAGCAACTTTTGACTTTTGACACGCTTCGCAGGTCTGTATTTTGGATCCCAAGCGATTCTTGATACGCACAATAGAACTGGAAGTACCATTAATATGTGTGAAACGCGAACATATCTTTTCAAGTGATTTACAGGTTAACGGCTGTTAAGTATAGTCTGTATTTACAGAGGTATTTATTCATACAAAGTCTAAGTGATTTAAAATGATAACGTTTTCAAAAGCGAATGATTTGTATAATTTTATCTCAAAAGACATAAAGAAAATTTTGTATCGTATCACTACAAGTTAAACCGAGTAATGGAACTGAGTACCAATATCAAGCCTTGTGCATTGTTTTTATTTGTTAGTTATGCGTAATTATTGGTTCCTCTATTACAGTATAGTTCTGAATTGTTTTCAGTAATAACAATTATCTTTACATTGCTGTATTTCAATTCTAAAATTGAGTTAGCGTACGTGTTTCTGTTCTGCTGACTTGTTATTTAATGAAAATTCGAACCCTTCGTACAGAATATCAAGCGGAATAGCATGTCTGTCTAAACCCTGTGTTATGAGGTTTGATTTTATTATAGTTAGATTACTATAACAATCGGTTTACACACACACACACACACACACACACACACACACACACACACACACACACACACACACACACACACACACACACACACACACACACACACACACACACACACACACACACACACACACACACACACACACACACACACACACACACACGCGCGCGCCCTGTGTGTTTATAAAATGATTCATTTGTTTCAGGACTACTTTGAAATCGATAAAACGTTATTAGACGATCACTATCTTGCTTTTCTGTAGGAGTGAAAGTGTTCATCAAACAGGTATTAAAACTGGTTTCATGAAAGTCAAAGTAATGTCTGTAAAAATCACAAGGACGCAGAAGAAACGGACATTTTTTAATGCTCAAAAACACCGATGAAACAAACAAAACAAAGAGATTAAGAGGATTGTTGTCTAAGCAGGTTAGTGTCCTTAGAGACTAGTACCGCTTTTTATTGTTACGTTTTACTTTATAGAAACTGTTGCACGGGTGGTCGTTGCATCATGGTACATTCTCTTGTGTACAGGTTTCATCAACGATAAAGTAGATTATATTTTACAACCTATCGAGCGGCTGCTTGGTTTATAACCTTTTATACTTGGTGAGGAGGTGATGTTATGTCATTGAAATGAACCGTTATTCGATTAAGACTTCGAATTATTATTACTGAAACTTCTTAAAAAAGTTAATACAATTATTTTTACTTTAATAAGACTAATACTGGTAAGGCGAGCATTAAAAATTTCCTACCATAGATCAACCTCCAACATCAACACTATTTGAAAGTGCGGTACATCTCTCGGGAGGAGCATGTTGTTTCCTAAACTTTGCAGTTGACAGTTACAACACGTACGCTATATGAAAAATCACTTCGTCTAAATCCTACGTATTAAATTCAAATATATCTGAGCTATATCATTCTTCCTTTTGATTTTATTTGTATTCTACTTCGTGACGTGAATTTCATTATGTATGAAACACAAACAAGCGAGAAGATTCTAGCGACAGCATTCACCTATCTGTAGTAAACTATTTTCTTCAGAGCGGGCGAGAACGATCGTTAGCACCTGAATGAGGTGAAAGCGTGCAGTGTGACAAACTACACTGATACGCTTTTATCCTTAGATTTTGGCAGCACATAACCGTAAGCTGTCGTATTAAAAACCCATCTGTTCAGGCGGCACGTATACGAATACACAAGAAGGGCATTAGTGAATGAACCGCTAGCAAATTACCGCGCGTTATAAAGCATTTTCACCCGTGAATACGATAATCCATGAATAAATCACGGATGTCGTGTAGGCCTACGCGCTCTCTTGTCAGCGTTCGTGAGAGAGCGGATTCAACGCTATTTTTGTATTTATATTGTTTCTTTCGCTAACCTTTTTCTTTGCTAATGTTTATTTCATTGTTATCTGAAAAGTAATCTTGGTTAGATTTTGGTATCACGTTTCAAAGACTTTTGAATAGGCTTCATGGGTAGCTCTATTCTGAAAACACGTAGGCCTACTCTCATAAAATGAGATAGAAAATACGCCTAGATACATATTTGATATAATAAACGTATATGTGTACACACAGTGTTTGTAAGCAACTTTCAATTTAATTTTGGCAGATGGAAGGCGATGCTTGAATTAGTAAATAAACAACATTTTTTTAGAGCATATTATTTTTTTAATAAAGCCAGTTTTTTTAATGCTAAACTTTAGATTGGATGCTGTTAATCACACGTAAAACCACACTTGATTAATGTGTCCTTCCCTAAGAATTTCATTACGAAACTAAAAATACCCGTAATTTTAAAATTAGGGTACTTATAACGTCCGTGTAGGCCTACGTATATAATCACATTTATTTATATCTTCTGTACTTGTTCGTACCTAAATATAAATTAACAACAAGGAATAGGCTGGAAACGAAGTAAAATCGAGAATAGTAATAGCAAAAATAATAAAAAAGGCTGTAGTTTTTGTTGAATATAATGAACATAATGGTATGGGAAATAGTAAAGAAAGTTTTTAAATGTGATGAAATAGGAAAAGACGCAACGTCAAATGTACAAAATAATTATTCAGATGTTAAATAATTATTTGTTAAATTACGTGAGATGTGGATACTAAAAGAAAATAGGAAAAACGTTTAGACTCCCGAGATGCATCTTCGTCCACTGTTCCGTGACTATACAGAGTTAGAAACGAAGCAGTGAAACGTATCGTGGATGTCAAAGAACATCTAGTATGGACGTGTACAGCGGGCGGATTACAAATGAGTTCGAATCTAAGTTCGAATTAGACGATGAGATGTATACGACAGAAGTAATATGAAATGACACCGAAATTAGACTTTTGGAAAAAAATCACTGAAATCACTGACGTAATGGATACATCGAACACAATGAAAAGACACATAAAACTTTTAAATATATTTAAAATTGGTGGACTCCTTTTCTTGACATATTAATTATTAGCATAACTTATGAGCTACTATCAAAAGTGTGCTTCTACTTGACAATGAGTCAAAACATCTAAAGACGAGCGTATAGTTTAATGGCAGAAACGTGTGTCAAGTAATTAAGAATATCTCATTAATAACACACACACACAGCACGCGCGGCGTGGTGCGATAGGCCGAAAAACGAGAGGAAGGTCAAAAAAGAACCTGTTGGAAGTTGTACGAAAGTCTACGAGAATGAGACGTTTGGCATCATTGTAAAAACAAAACAGAATTGGAAACTAGACATTGGACGGAGGTGAAAACTAGAAGAGGTGACAGAGTTCCTTTTCTTGCACTATCAGTTGTTAATTTACTAGGTAGTACTAAAGATGTACTGTAGCTTCACAACGTGCACTGTGGTTGACGATAGGCGTGGAGTTTAATGCCCGAAATATGTCTCATGTAAGTGAGAATACTCCTTACTAGTAAAACACGTCAATAACGCCCCCTTCACACGCGAGAGCCGCTTACACGTACATAACACAATGTTTGATGTTCTGTTTTATTGTTTACTTTAGTTTCTTACGTATGTTACAGATAAAAGGAAAGGTTTATCTCATCTAAGATGTACAGCGAATCCACAATGTACCGTAATGCATACATAACAAACCGATCACGTCAGTAAAACTTCGATCAACTTCTATAGTTTGTGTAGTTGTACAGCGACTGACGACAAAACTCTTACAATAAGGTGGAGGAAGTAAGACATAATTAGCACGATATTTGTAGTGCACTGGAAATGCGTTTTCCTGAAGACGAACGTCTCACATTACGGCACTGGACGTAATTACTCGTACCATTCATTACAGCCTGGTTGTATAACAATAATTAAACTGTGCACTATTAATAATAAGTACTAAGCTCGGTTAATTAAATAATTAGTTCAGCTGGAGCAATGAGAATAATACAATTCCGGTTAAATCAAATGAAACCACAAAGTAAACAGTCTAATAACAATTTGTCATGTTATAATGTCAAGAATTCAATAGTTTGTTAATCGGGCGTTGTTTTAAGGAAGAGAAAATCAAGGCGATATCTCCCCAATATTAAAATAAGTGGACGTATTGTCAAGCCTATTGATGGGAAATTATTTTATTGTGGTATATTAAGTCTTCATTTACTTTCAAAATATTAAAAAAGTTCCGTTTGAGTACAAAAAACTCCATTTTAAAGAAAACAGCTGATTCCTTTTCAGAGAATCGCATCTGAAGATAAATGGATGAGTTGCGCTGAATTTTTTTTCATTGTTCCTGTTTAATAAAGTACAAACACAAAATTTCTTGTTCCACACCAAATGATCTCAATATAATTCTCTTATTAGCCTTTACACTGCTTATCTTCAACTTAGACTTTCAGCGAACCTGTTTAATGAATATAAATACAAAATTTATTGTTGATAGTGCAAAAAGACCTAAAAGTCGACCCTTAGAAAAATAAAAATAATCCCTAAAATCGAATATTTAGTTAATCACACGAATATTTCACCTTGATAATCCTTAAACAATTGTTTAACTTATTAATTTTACGTTATATCTTTAATAGGCTATTATATTTTAATCCATAAGACACATTATCTCAATTTAATCAAAACTGTGTTACCTCTATTTTCACAAAGACCAACGGTTTGTATTTGTAAAAATACATACATAGTACTTAGTATACGTGTTTTATATGATATTTATAGGAGTCGCCCTTAGGCCTACCGATCGTCTGCTATTTACAGGAAGGAAAAATAAGTTTACAATTTCCATCTATACAAGAAAATGTAACAGACACTTTTTTTTTACTATTTTACTCTAAACACCAGTCTTTAATGTTAGAATGCAGACTTAAAACATACAGGGATAACCGGCAGATGACCAAGAATACAAAACAAACATACAAATTAGGTCACACTGTCAGTTAACTGACAGACGGAGTGAGTCATCTGGAGGACGCCTTGTCTGAGAGTGACATTAGCGCTGCAAAGCAGCTGGGCCCAATTCGATCGTTTGTGCTACACCACACCGTACAGACCTCAACCACGCAAATATAAAAAATTAAAATTCCTTGTTATTACTCTCTCGCTTAGACAGATGACAGTCGGCATCAATTAATGTGAGAATTAATTTTTTATCTCGCAGCAATGTAGTTAAGTTGTTGACATATTGCTGCACGTGAATGAGTCGATAAACTGCGTTTGATGAAAACTAATTGTGGCAATACAGCGGTAACGTGGACGCAAAACAGTTAATCTCATCTTACGAACGATGCAATCTGATTTGGTGCACAGAGACAGTTCCGGGAGTTGCTGCACAGTTAAGAATACGTTATTACATCATAGTCTTCCGGATCTGGCCGAGCTATACCACACAAAACGACAAATGTTTGTTTTACATAAAAGAAAATTCCAAAATTCCTAACCACGGCTGTTTATTTCAACGTCTACTCAATAAAAAGCGTGAGCTACAGAGCTGCAATGTATGGGCAATAAATAGTGACTACTCTTACTAGTAGAGTTATGATTGTCGTCTGTCTCTTGACAGAACTGACTGTCCTGATCGACATTTTTCTACCGTTGAAAAAGTATATTACTATTTTCGTTATTACTTAGAACAAAAAATTATTATATCTTACCTAGCAAATTTCTAAATGTGATTATCATATATTTTTTTAACATTTAGTTTATAGATTATTAGGATGAAGTCTCGATTTTTTTTCATAAGTGTGGCTGACAATAGATGAGGATAGATGTTTGTGCAGATGTCAGTTATATAGACAAAGAAGCAGATATTAAATCATTTGATACAACTATCGGTGGAATCTCTACATTGGAGGAGCCCAAGGCCACTAGAGACCCCTGAAACCTGATAGCACATGTAGCTTGCACTCCCATGCACTGGGTAGGAAAGCTTATAAAAACGATCACATAATTTTGAAACTATCAACATTTTTATATTTTAATTCTTTTATTGTTAATAAGTTGTTCACAATAAAACACGTTATTCAGCCAATCAATCCTATGTAGCGAATCTCCTGAATTGTTTTGTAAAATGTGAAACAACTGAGAGACGCATGAAACTGCAGGAAGTTAACGGATATAAGTGAGTTTAGTTTGTGTTTAGCGTACTGCAGCCTGCTAATTGAAGAGTTCTCAGTTCTGACTTTTCCGTTTGGCGTTTGCTGTCTGGCCGCGATTCGATGATCAAGCATTGTGTAAGGTGGGAGAAGCATGGCCGGGTACTACGGTAGGCTAAGTAGGGGTTAACCAAACGGCTAGTACACATATAACAAGCGGCCGCGTGGTGGAGGAGAGCAGCCTCGATCATCCAGTCACGGCCAGACATAGACCTATCTGTCTTTCTATATGTTTGGGGTTATGTCTCGTCACAACTTTTGAACGCATCAACCGATTTTCGTAAAATTGGCATGCGTGTACATTTTTTACCCTTAAAAAACCTACTGTTTCTGAGATTGTTTCCTCCAAGAAATGGGAGGTGGGAGGCAAAAATTTGGTGGGTCAAAATTGTACAAAAAATCGCAAACGTCATGTGGGATATCAAATTAAGGGGGATTTAAACCACAGTGTCAAATGGTGTTAATTTTTGGACCCCAGGGCCCCAGAAGAGGGTAAAATATTAATAAAATCGCAAAACGTCATGTGGGTTATCAAATGAATGAGAATTTAACTAAAATCTGCATATAATATTAAGTTTTTTCATGTAGTCGTTCTCTTTTTTCCCAATAAAGAGATCAAAAGTTTGAAAAGAATTATGAAAATCTAGCAGGGTGTAAGACTAAAAGGAACTGTAACCAAAATCCGAATGTTTGGAATTTTTAGTGTTTATTATACAATTCTGTACTCTACAATTGTTATATTACTATAGAAATAGTAGACTAATCGAGATTTACGTAATTTTTTCCATTATTGAAAAATTATCTAATGTCAAATTTAAGTAATAATACATGTACTTTGTAACGCCAAAACGCGAAAAAAAGGGAAAGATTTAACATTAATTTGTAGCTTCATAAAATGTATAAAATTTTGTTTAATATTCTTAAATTAATATCTAATTATGATAAAAAGAGAATTGTAGGTTAAGTTGATACTCATTTATTATGTAGTCTTTTGACACAAAACCAAAATGCATTAAGTGAATACATGTGCAGAGACAATCTAATTTTGCGAGGTTACTAAAAAGACCACAATTATGACTATTAATATTGTATTACAATTATATATTGTATTCTTAATTGTAATATTGGTTAGGTTTTGCATATATGTATATATATATATATATATATATATATTGAGTATTAATTTAAAGTAATCATAATAACATGTGGTAATAAAACCATAGATAATTGTAATGTTAGTTAAACTTTCCATAGACGTATACATTGAGTACCAACTGAAAGTAATGATAATAACATGTGGCAATAAAAATCATAGGTAAACGTAGACAAAAGAAGATGTAAAATTTTATCGATGAATGTTATTATAGGCATTATAATTATATGTAAATTGTAAAAATGGATTCATAATTAAAAAATATGAAGGCAATAAAATAAGTTACGGTATAGGAACCATCAAAATTGATGTGTCACCATTAATTAGGTCATACAGGTAAATGGCACACATACTACACCATATTAATAGGATGAAGGACACTTGAGACAGAACGTCGAGGTATCATTGAAAGCACCCTGTAAAGGGCGTAAATTTGGGATCCTTTAAATTCAAGATCATCTCAATGGACCCAAATTAGGGACAGATGTAACGCCAAAACGCGGAGAAAAAGGAAAGATGAAGCAGGTGGCAGCTGTTGGATTGACATTGATGGATGAGAGGACATTACCAGAGGAAGTTAGGGCAAAGGAGCGTAAAATCCTTTAGCGACGACAGGCATGGTAAGGGACAGACCATAAATCCGACATAGCAGCTGGTCACTTAAAGAAATTAAGGGTGTCGAGCTAAATGCTAAGAAAACGATAGAAGAAGAATCACGGGTGTATTACTAAGAAAGATACAGTGAAGGGTGGCAGAACATGTTACCAAGAAAACAACAGAAAAAGTTCACCAACAAGGCAGCTGGATGTGTTCTCACTGAAAGAAATGGAAAACTACCAGATGTAAGTATGAAAGAGGACATACCCAGAAATATACGACTAAGGCAGTTGAAACAATTAACAGGACAGCTGAAAGCGTAGCGAACTAAGGGTTGTTCTGGCTAAGACATAGAAAAACAGCAGTAAAGGGATGACAGAATACAATACCAAGAAAGGCCACACCAAGTGTGTGAACTCTAACAGAGGATGCAGCTGGACATTGTAAGAAAATGAAGGAATTGGTCTCGCTTGGGTATAGAAAAGTCAGCGGAGGCAAGACAAGGAGATACTGAGAAATCTATAGCAAAGTGGGGTACACTCATTAACCAGATGCAGCTGTGCGTTAGAAGGCAATTAAGAGAATTTGTCTGAAAGGGACATAACAAAAAAAGGACAGGATGATTGACGCGTGTGAAATCGAACTATCGTCCAGACTGAGGGTCGAACCAAAAGCAAGGAAAATAGAGTAGGGAAGTAAGATATCCTATCAGAAACCAGAGTTCAAAGTAGGCGGGTTTCCAGGAGTAAAGTTCTTAGAAGACTAGAACGCAAAACCAATGGAAACGTAGCGGGGTAACGTGTAAGAGAAATAGGAGGGAATTTTCGAAGAAAAGAAGAACGATAACCAATGGTAGCAAAGATGGTGGACTAAGAGAGTCTTAAAGGGGAATTAGGTGTATTCAGTATACAAAATAAACCGAGAGCGCGATCGAGGAGGCTAATAATAATCTTTCGGGCGAGTCGGTCGTAAGTGTTGACGAGAGTATGTTATAAGTTTCGTGGAGTCTTAACTTAACAGTTCAGAGTCTTTACGGAAATTCTGAATTAGTCTGTAGTGAAAATCCCGCGAGTTGACTTAAGACGTACGAAGATTTAACATGTGTAAATAGTTGTGAAGATTTGTAACATACACAATATAACGAAAAAACGTTTCATATTTTTCGTAGAATCAAAGTTAACAAACAATGTGTATAATACAATTAATATTGAAGAGTGCGAACTAAGGTTGTAGTAATATATAACTTGTAAAACAATTAAGATCGCAGCATGTGTTCGAAAACAGTCGTGTGAAAACTATAACTCGTGTAACAAGAATACACGTTATAACTAGTAACCGGTAATTATTCTATTGGAACGTCGGAAGATGCCGGAGTGTATTAGTCAAAGTGGAGTGATCAAAAAAGTGTACAACTATCATGCAGTACGAGAGTAAACCACGATATGATTAGCGCATCTACACTTTCATGGCAGATATAAGGAGTGGGAGATGATATCAGCGTAGATCTACACGCCGCAGATTGGATAACGTACCAACAGTAACTTTTATGCATCAGTTAATATTTTGTTAAAACACTTGTCTGTCCTATTCAAAGAACCTACGTATAAAATATGGCTTACTTAAAAAACTCACGTATGTCTTATTAAAGATAAACTTCATATATTAAACATGAATCCATTTCTAAATAAAATATGTGTAATATGATATTTAATAGAGATAAGTGTTAAAAATTAAATCGAACCTTGAGATAGAGATCTTAGAATGAATGTGTATTGAGATATATCATATTTTAAATTAACGAATGATCATAAAATGTTAAAATCATATGGAATTAATATGAATGACCAGTAACGTAATAATAATAAATGCAACAATCATACTGATAAATGTGTATGCGTTTCATTATTTAATAACTACCTGAGGGATGATACAACAATTAGTAATCTTGAACATAACAGATTATTTGTACTCATCACGCATAAGTAAACTTAATACAATTACAATTAACATCAGTAGACTTCATTGTAACTTTAATTACCGTTGCTAGATTAAAAGAATATAATCTATTAATTAAAACACTGTATATTTAATAGCAAGCGGTTAACTGGTGTTATAATTGGCTAACAAACGTAGGGTATTAACACGCAGTTAAAATTAAAGTTAAAACTTCGTTCAAAATAGTAAGCGAGTTCTGCAGCTCAATGTGGAGACTAGTATGAAATTCTACTAATATAAAATTTACATACACGAGAAACTGCAAGACAAATAGCATAGACCTATAAATGGAAAGGGGCCACAAAATATTTTATCAGAAATTTAGAAATTTTAGGTCTGTTATATTACTTCAGTTTCTTGTGATATGGAAGATCAATATGCACGTGCACACGAAAGAAATGAATTTACGTAAGAGTTTGAAGTCTCCCGTACTTTGCATATTTCTGTTAATTATTTTAAAGTGTATCCTTTAGGATATATTTTTTGACTGTACGGCCTCAATGTCCGTTTAGTCCCATTATATTATTTTCTCTCTGTCAGGATTCGAAAGCGAAAAGTTACCGCATAATTTATTAACTTCTCATCGATGCTAGCTTACATAGGCCTACTTTATTGCGTTCTTTAAATTATTTCACATTCTGCTGACTGTTATTCTTACGCGTTTCCGTTTCCCCTCTATTTTGTTCAGCACAAGTACTAACATTTAAGACACTACTTGTCTGTATTTTGTTGCTGTATCTGGTTTTACAATCATCATAGCACTTTATTGCCAGTATCCTGAGACACGTACAATTGTGACAGTACTTGGCGATAACATACCTACTGTCGGCAAGGCTACACAGCACACGTTTAATTCATGCAACATAAAATTCGCGCAGTGACGAAGCACTACTATCTTGCATTACTGTCCATTTGTCCAGTGATGATGTAATCGACGAAAGGATAACATGGTTTGAATTATCAATGGATGTGTCATAACCTTTGGTCGGACAGAGGAATCTCGAGAGACACTCGTGTGAACGAATCACGCAGTATCTTCATACGTTTACACAAGAAAGATTTTAAATTTACTTCCAAAAGCACGATAAGAGAGAAAGAGAGAGAGAGAGAGAGAGAGAGAGAGAGAGAGAGAGAGAGAGAGAGAGTGTGTGTGAGAAAGGGAAAGAGTATGCGCGCTATGTATGTTTGAGGGGACATGTTTTTTTGGATCATCACACACTAATGCACTGTACTGTTATATCTAATGCCTGATGATGTAGAAACTGCTTCTGTGCAAATACGTGTCCGACTAGATATATTGTACTGTAGTACTTGCGAAATCAAATAATTCTTTTCATATTTATTATAATAATATATTAATTTATATAAATTACTATAAACTTATGCACTCGTGCAAATATTGTGATTATAGCAGTTGTCTAAAATTTCACCTGAATAATTTTTGTTAAATTTTTATTCGAATTTCGGAAATGTAAGTAGCCTAAAGGGCTAGACTTTACAAAAATGTATCGCACTTAAAAAAAAATCAGAAGATACTAAGAACCAATTATAATTAGTTTTTGACGACTATTCAGTTACACATACAAATGCCAGCAAAATGATACGAGAATCCTTTGTTTAGAACAAATAATTTATTATGTACACTGGCTACCGTTCGTCAGACTTTTCTAAAAATTTTTTAAATTAAAAAAAATTTGAGGTTTCGTGTGCTAAAAGTAATCCTGGTGTAAAAATAGGTTTTGTATTTTGCAATCGTCAAAAGTGATCACGCGACCGCTTAATCTCAGCAGACCAATCAATTAAGATGACACGCTACCTGAATACTGCTTTACGAAAAGCCAAACGATTCGGTTCAACGAATGCTAAAGATGTTGGTAATACGCACCAGGACACACACACCACAGTCGCCGCCATTATGCAGTGTTCCTTCGTGAATTACAATCAACTCGTCACCATTTGTGGCTCACTAAAATAAAAGATAACGTGTCTACGTACACTGAAGTCGCGTAGAATAATTTTACTACGAAAGCTGCGTTTTACTTTGGACGACTAAAGTTAGTAACACGTCCTGAGTTATCCCAAATTTTACCATAAAAATAAAAACGTTCCCACAGTCCATATTGCCTGTAAAGAAATTTGTTCGTGCAATTTCATCTGTTACTTTTCACAATGTTATGCACAACCGCGCTCACATGTGTGTGTTAAACTGACTGTCGCGACACGAACACTGTAGTATTAAACAATTTTGAAAAAGCATACGTTTTAACTCTCGGGTCTTTCGTCCGTCGTAATAATTTAATGTTCGGTACAATGTAAAACACACGATCAGTAAATAGCACAATAAATAAATTATCTTGATATTTTATTCTGTGGCCCGTTTTATGTACCTACATTTAATTCTCGTGTTTTAAACACGTGTTTGATATATTCATAATAATTACTTTTAACTTGGTAAAATTTCCTTTTCTTAACGTAGGCTTATTAATATTATAGTATAAAAGTACTATCATGATGTACTATGTTACTTGAGACATGTTTCGAGCAATATGTACGTACTAAGCCAACGGATCGACGTAGCTAATGATATTTCTTGATATACAAAATACATATAGACAGTATAATTATGTAATATCAATACCTAAATATGATTCATAAATTATCGTCCGAAAACGTAACGCAAACCCTACGACGGCGAGACGCGAAGGGAACGTTTTACACGGTACGAAGAACACAAACATGAAAATAACAATTGTTGGACACTGTATACGAAAGTTACGATACGTATCATCATCACCGCCTATTAACAAAAGGCAATTTTACTTTCTGAAATTTTTCTTGAATTGTCATTAATAACAGCTTAACAGCCATATAAAAATGGTTACGATTTTTAGAAATAAATTCTATAAAGCAGAAGATTTAAAATGAAATTGTTAAATTTCTTTGAACATAAGGAGATATAAAATTTGTATAAGCATTACCAATTTCGATTATGGAGCTAGAGATTTAAAACCAGTTTCCAGTATCGGATCTATGGTAGACGGGGGCTATTTACAAACTGTAGGCCTATTACTTGTTTTACAGTATATCAGTCGGATTTGTAACAGGGTACTGGATTTTTTAAATGGATTTCCTGGAATTTATTTACTGAAATTTGTCCATATTCCAACGTAGGAAAATCCGTTTGAAAGGAAAGAACAAAAAGTATTTTTGAGATTGTGTGCCAAGTTAAAACACTCTTCTTGCAGCCGACATTTTATTAGAAACTTTATAATTTTTAAACGTATCTGTGTGGTAATGTCTCGTCATTTTAACTGAATATGTAAGTATACATTTTATTCAGTAGTAAAAGCAATGCAGTTTTGTTTTCTCTTTTACGAGAATATTTAAAATTATTACGACAATTACTTTACCACAGTACAAAGTTTTATTTAATTTATGGGACCATGGGGCGGTGTACATTGACCTTTGTTAAAACTGGTTCCATTGTGATACTAAAATTTCTGGGCAGCGATTTGATATTCTCAAGCTTCACACTGTTACCAATATTGGATAACGTTTGTTCCAAAGAACTAGTAACTCTTTTTTATTTGCTATTTTCTAATTGTACTCTAGGTGTGAACAGATAATGATAGAATACAAATTACAATTGTGTCAATTAAGGAATAACGCAGGCATTGAATGAAATATTCGTCATAATCAACAAGAAGAGAAGTGAGCTCGTAAACATTATTATTGTGTAATGAACGCGAAGAGTGTTTCAATAACATTTTATTTATTGAACTGTTACTAATAATAAAACGGCTAAATCCTAATTTTCTGTCATTTTATTCCAGAATTTTTGGCTCTAGCAGGAAGCTGTCTCAAATAATTGGTTTCTAATTACGCCGATATTAGTTAGTAATGTAATATTTAAAAAAATTGCAATATAATACGTTATTTGTAAGCCTGCATATTCAAAGTTTACAACACTTTCAGCCTTATTCAGGAAACATAAAGTAATTAAAACTTTTCAAAAATTTGCATAAGTAAAACGAATAAGTGTATGCAAAATACTCACAAAATACAATATTGTGAAGGAAACAAAACACACGATACAACTTGCAAGAAAAAAAAAGTCTTAAGTATGGTAGATACATGTAAAAATCAAAAATTCATGGTTCAGATAAACATAGTATATTAATTGTTTACTTTATTGTGAACTCTCTACTTCAAGCCTGTTACCATTAAAACTCAATAATACCTCATATTCAATATTTATTCTCTTAGGCAGGTCAGACATTCTAAAAGTTTTGTAACCGATTTTTTAGCTGTCGCACCTATGGAACGCGGAACTTGGTTTTTAGACAATGGAATGATACAATTCGTAAACGCCATTACGTTGAAGACTTCAAAATCTTATAAAGTAATAATACATTCAGTTTGAAAAAAAAACAGAGCCTGATGGAATGTGAAGAATTATTATCAATACTGGCTGTACAAACGAGTGCAGGCTGTGAAGTTTTGGCTTTTCTTAACGACACCCAACAGCGACATGCCTGTTTACATATCGAGCGCATAATAGCCAAGTTTTACCGCAGCGATTCGCGGCAAAGCATTTATCGAACGTTTTGATTAAGTTATTACAACCTAATGTCGTATTTCCTGGCGAGAATGACATTTTTATTTCTGTATTATCGATTAATAAGTACGGGAACTTGCATATAACGAATGGTATATGAACAGTTAACTCTGAAAGTAGTTTCATTAATGTATGAATGTTTTTGTGATAAGATGTTCTGACATTTAGTAAGTATATATGAATTAAGTAACGAATTATGACTTTGTTTCTGGTTACGGTACCTTACAATGCATCACTTACTTTTCATCCTGGCACCCTCTATTAACTCCTGTATTTTAAAATATGTGTCATAGAAAATAACAGTACATAATACGTTACAATTCTAAACCAAAAAACGTGAAGTAAATACTTTAACAGTAAATTTGTACGGTCTAGTTTTAAATTGAATAACGGACGTTTTAGAGTTTGATAGAATTTTCTTCAATTGCAAGTAACAAACAATCTGGTTTTAATTGCTCTGTGAGTTTAACTCGAAGAGAACGTTGGTTTCATATAGGCCTACGTCAATAAAGTTCGTTATTCACCACCCACTGACATATTAACTGACACAATTTATTTGACTTTAATTTTTCTCAACATTTAATGATTAATTAATTAGCGCTCAGATTAAGTGAAATCGCTCCTACTTATTGATATCAAGTGAATTGTATTTAATGGAACAACTGACAATATAGAGTATAAAAATTCATTGCTATAGAAATGTGATTCTTAAAACTTCAATATCTATATATTAATACGTGAAGAGAAAACTTTGTACCCCTTTCTAAGCATATTGCGCGCACGGAGGAGTGTGAGATTTGGCATAGTTAAAGTTTATATGGAGGAGTGCAGAAAGCTAAAATTTATATATAATATGTGTTACAAATACATTAAATAAAATAAAATAAAACATTCATTTGCACTTGAAAATTCATTTAAACTTTTTCAAACAATGGTAATTGTTAAAAATAAAATAATTTTGTTGCCAGGTAATAAAATTATAATTTTTTCATTTTAGTGTACGTTCATAATGCCAATGTCAAACACATAATAGTCTGTGGTCAAACAGTCGCACAGGGTAGAGATTGTCGCCAAAGAATTTTAAAATGTTGCCAACAAATAATTACTAACAGATTGACTGAATGAGCTTTGAATTTTGTGTGATTTCAAATGTTCCTTTTTCAATAGTCTGTGGAGTGTATGTCAAGGCAAAAAAGCGTTTATTTTATATTTTGTATATTAGATATCTGTGTTTTATATATTAATGTGCAGTTGAAAGTGAAATACAGCTTGCTTAATATACACCTGTTGCAAAAGGAAAATTTTGTAGCAGCAATTTGAATTGACTGACTCTCGCCTAATTATTATTGGTTGTTTCAAAAAAGTGAGTACATTTTATTATTTTTAAATTAAACCCTGTATAATCTTAGTTTCAGTAATTTCATTACATGTTTTTTTTTACATTCAGATATTCGCACCTACTTCCATTATGCCTCGACATAGAACATTGACGGGTCGGAGTGAGAGACAAAGAAGAAGGAATATATATTCGCGTGAAAGTCAAAATGATAATAGACCAAATGCAAATTTAAATAGTGTAAATAGTATAACATTGACGGGTCGGAGTGAGAGACAAAGAAGAAGGAATATATATTCTCGTGAAAGTCAAAATGATAATAGACCAAATGCAAATTTAAATAGTGTAAATAGTATACAAAATGATGAATATATTTTGAGGGATACATTTAAATACGCAATGAATGTCATTCCAAGAAATTTTAATACTTTTGATTGTGGATTAATGCATTTACAATGCAGGTTTTGCAATGCAAAACATTTCGAATCTGAGGTCACTTTAGGTGAAAGGACTGCATTCACTTCATGTTGTCATAAGGGTAAAGCAATATTACCGGCCTTAAGTCAAAATGAATACTTTAAATCATTGTATGATGGACTTACTTCAAATGAACCTTCAATAAAAAGAAAGTCAAAAAATTATTTTGAAAACATTCGTAAATACAATTCATCATTTGCTATGGTTAGCTCAGAAGCTAAAATTTCGGATACAGTTACGCGTGGAGTGTATCATTTGAAAATACATGATGTTTTTTATCACAGATCAGGTCCAATGACTGCTGGATATGGTCGCTCACCATGTTATGCGCAATTATATTTTTATGATGTTGACACTGCTGTCAATTATAGATTACGTGAACACTATAATCAAACATGCAATAACAATATAATGCGCGAAATCTCTCTTGAATTGGAACGCATTAATCCTTTCGTTCGGTCATTCATTGCAATGAAAGATCATTGTCAGAGAGTTGAAAATCAAAATAAAGAAATTTGTATGCTCATTAAAGTAAATCGTGATTTAGATCTACGCCGTTATAATGATGCAGTTCATACTGATGTAGCAGTAATATTTAGTACAGTTGATGGTGAGCCACCCTTTGAACAAAATACGGTTTCGTTTTCAAAAGTTAATGGTACCATTAAAAATATCTCTGTTTTGGATTCATCATTGGACTCTTTAGCGTATCCACTACGTTTTCCAAATGGTGATACTGGGTGGCATATCAATATTTCTCATAATGTACCAACTACAGCTAATTCAAGAGCGCCCAGAAATAAATTAACCATGCTTCAGTATGCAGCCTATCGACTTGCAATTAGAGAAGATTTTAGCATGTTGCACCATTCACAAAAATTATTTCTGCAGTGGATAGTTGATATGTATGTCAGAATAGAGGGCACAAGGTTACATTTCATTCGACAAAATCAAACAAGTCTTAGGTCTGAAGTTTACAACAATTTAACAGATTATTTAGAATTGAACCCCAATGCCAATAATGTTGGCCGTAGAGTAATTTTACCATCTTCATTCAATGGATCTCCAAGAAATATGTATCAGAATTATTTAGATGCAATGTCAATTGTACAACATTTCGGAAAGCCTTCTTTGTTTATTACAATGACTTGCAATCCAAGTTGGCCTGAAATAGTTAGCAATATTGGTGTAGGTGAGTCAGCTAATTTTCGACCTGATATTGTTGTGCGTGTATTCAAGTCCAAACTGAAAGCATTAATTGAGGGCCTTACACTAAAAAAAATCTTCGGTAAAGTTGAAGCACTCATTTATACAATTGAGTTTCAAAAGAGAGGATTGCCTCATGCTCACATTTTACTCTCTTTAAATAAGCAAGATAAAATTGTTAACGCTACCGATATTGATAAAGTTGTATCTGCGGAGATTCCTAACATTCAAACACATCCTACATTACATGAATATGTTGTTAAACACATGATGCATGGTCCATGCGGTGTACTTAATCCAAATTCTGTATGTATGAGAGATGGAAAATGCACAAAAGATTATCCAAAACGATTTAATGAATTTACATGTGAATCATTAAATGGATATCCATTATACAGAAGGCGTGATAATGGTATTAATGTTGAAGTTCGCGGTAGTTGCCTCGACAATCGTTATGTTGTACCATACAATCCGTATTTACTTGCCAAATTTAATTGCCATATAAATGTTGAAGTATGCACTACAGTTAAAAGTGTTAAATACATTTATAAATACGTGTATAAAGTCTATGACAGTGCATCTGTTGAATTAGGTTCAGAGAGAAATGAACCAGGTGAAGAAATACAAATTGATGAAGTTAAAAATTTTTTAAATGGCCGTTATGTCGGATCAACTGAAGCTGTATGGCGCATCTATGAATTACCAATGCATTTTCAATCACATGTCATCGTTAGACTTGACATTCATTTACCGTGTAGACAGAATGTTTACTTTCGAGAAGGGCAAGAATGTCAAGCAATTGAAAATGCAAGACAAACAAAATTATTAGCATTTTTTGAATTGAATCGATCAGATCCATCAGCGCATGAATATAAGTATATTGAAATTCCTTTGCATTATGTGTGGGAAGATTCCCCAAAAAAATGGAAGAAGAGAAGGCGTGGAGGTGATAAAATCATTACACGCATATATCTAGTATCACCAAAAGACATCGAAGTTTTCCATTTACGATTGCTTTTATTACATGTCTGTGGTCCAAAATCATTTGAGGATGTTAGAACATACAATGGAATTATACACACTTCTTTTGTTGAAGCGTGCCATGCTCGCGGCATTGCTTCAAATGATAATGAATGGCGCGAATGTTTATATGAAGCAAAAGAATTACATTCACCAAAACAAATGCGAAATTTATTTGGTTACATTTGTGCATTAAATGTGCCAGCCAATGCATTGGCGTTATGGAATGAATTTAAAGTATATCTTAGTAAAGATTTTTTGAGAGATTGCAACGAAGAAGTATCCTTTAATACAGCTCTATTAGAAATTGAAGATATTTTGAATGTTCATAATTTGTCATGCCAAGAACTTGGTTTACCAGTTCCCACGTATTCGCAGAGAACAGACGAAGCAAATGTTATTGATCCAATAGAACAAGAGTTTCTGTTTTGTGAGCATTATGAAACTGCAAATATTGAACAGCGTAATCTAATTGATCGTGTGATTTGTGAAGTTTTGCACCATGATACTGGATCTAATGTTTTTTGTTTAACCTCTCATGCAGGTTGTGGAAAAACATTCACACAAACAGTAATCATTCACAAATTAAATTCGCTTAATCTTAGTTGCATTGCAACAGCGTTCAGTGGCATAGCTTCAACTCTATTACTTGGAGGTAGAACTTTACACAATGTGTTTAAATTGCCTATACCCATTTTGGAAAATTCTGTAGCGAATATTACCGCAAATAGTAGCTATGGACGTTACATAAATTCATCATCATTGATAATTATTGATGAAATTTCTATTTGCCCACTGCAAGTGTTGAAAATCATAGATAGATTATTGCAGGATCTATGCGATGAAAATGATAAACATAAACCATTTGGAGTGAAAACGATACTTCTGTGCGGTGATTTTCGGCAAATCTTACCAGTTGTCCCACATGGATCACGTGCAACTTTAATTGAAAATTGTGTCACGAGTTAGCATAAATTTGTTTATTTTCATAAAGTAACGTTTACTCAAAATATGAGAGCCTTACCAAGTGAAATAGAATTTGTCGAATTCTTGAAAAAAATTGGTAATGATGAAGCCCCACAATTCCCTCAGTTTGGTGAAAATATTATTGAAATACCTCAGCAATTAATAGGAGATGAAAATAATATTATTAATGAGGTGTATGGAAATATTTCCGAAAACATACTCTCAGATAACATATTGAAGTCAGTTATTTTAGCACCTAAAAATGATGATTGTACTTTTATTAATACTGATATACTTAATCGAATACCAGGTGAATAGAAAACATATCATAGCTACGATAAAATAATTTGTGATGATGACAATGAAATCAATAACTATCCAGTAGAGTTTTTGAATTCTTTGACTATTAGTGGTTTGCCACCACATAAGTTAGTATTGAAAGTTAATTGCATCGTTTTACTGATCAGAAATTTAAATACAAAGGAAGCATTAGTCAATGGAACAAGAATGCGCATCAAGTGTATGCATCGTAATGCTATTGATTGCGAAGTTTTAACTGGAACCGCACGCAATAAGAGAATTTTGATTCCACGTATAAATTTAACATATTCCGGTACTGTTTTACCATTTAACTTTCAAAGAACTCAATTTCCAATTATACCTGCATTTGCGATGACAATAAATAAGTCTCAAGGACAAACATTCGAAAAAATTGGAATTTTTTTTTTACACATGGTCAATTGTACGTCGCAGCAAGTAGAGTTCGATCATTCGATGGTTTGAGATTTTATATTTCCGAATATAATGGCCAAGGGCATTTAGCAAATGATGAAAGAGTTTTTACAAAAAACATCGTTTACACAGAAGTTCTGAATCATTAAATTCACTTTCAAACTATTTTAAGTTCAATGGACAACATTTATTTTTTTAACCGCCCGGTTTTTTTGATTTAATGAAAAATATATGAAAAAATACGAGGCACGTATTTTTTATTTCATTTTTTATTTTGTATTAATTTTTTATTTAAATTTTATATAATTCGAAAAAGATAGGCAAAATAACTGTGTAGCCTTGGCGAAACCTGGTCAGTATGGCAATAAAAAAACCCAAGGAAATGTCAAAAAACGCGTTATTGCTTTTTAAATATGGCTTAGCCAAGCTAAACCTCATTTTTCCTATCTTTCATATTTTGCATATAACTCGAAAATTAATGCATAGAAAAAAAATTAAAAAATTATATAAGCTTTGTAGCAGATAATCTTCAAACTGTTTTCGAATTTTGTACCTTACCAAAAATGAAATGTAATCCACTGGAATTGAAAACAATGTATCTTGTACTTCTATGAATGTCAAGTCTCATTTTTATTAGCGTTTATTTGATTCAATAATAACAAGAAAAAATTAAAACTGACAATGAATTATATCAAAAAATAAATACGAATACAAGCTGTAATTGTGTTTTTTTTCAACTGTTACTAACATTAAATTTTAAATTTCATAGGTATTGCAGGGAATTAAGGCAAACAACACACGCTAATGACGTATTTGTACACGCTCGCAGCTGACGTAATAGAACAAAATTCAAAAAAATTATATGCAATGATTATAGAGGTATACTCTTTGACAAAAGAACCTCAATAACGTACAAACTTAAAAATTTAATGAATTACGGTCGAATTTCGACCACTGGGCGACCACTATTTAAAATTAATTCATAAATTTATTTCTCGAGTTAATAAATAATATTAATAATAATGACTCCTTTCTGTATCACCAAAGCAGTTTATGAGTTACGACAAGGTAGGATACCTTTTTTGAACCGTTCGGTAGGTATGCAAGGAAGGCAGTGTGGTGATACAGAAGGAAGATTTCGTAATACATATTATATAGTTTCAGAAATTATTGAGCTGAATTTTATTATTTTTCAGACATTGGACTGTTACTGATCATTAGAAATACGAGATTCTTTTTGGTTCTTTCAAACAAGAGACATACGTGTTGCAAAACAAGAAAGACTGAATTGTATTTCAAAAGGTAATCACTAATGGAGGAAAACTGAGTCCAATTTTCGCCTGCTTAAAAACGCCGTTTTTTGTTTGTTTTCGCTGAGAGACTTTACTTCGTTTTTACCTAACTGTAAATCGACTGGCGTTAGCCCAGGCAAGGATGGAATTCGCAAGAAAAACTAACCACATTAACTTAAGGCTTCAACCCGCCCTCCAACCAACCCCACGAGTGCGTGTAGCCTGTTTGTCGTGTGTTTCTGTATATGTGAAAGAGATAGAGATAGAGAGAGAGAAAGAAAGAAAGAAATAAAGAAGAGAGAGAGAGAGAGAGAGAGAGAGAGAGAGAGAGAGAGAGAGAGAGAGAGAGTGAGAGAGTAGGGAAGGACACAGGATTTTCTTATGATAGACGGGAATTTATTTAATCTTCAACGTTAATGTGTGTTAATGCGCTACGCCACATGTGTTGTGGTGACTTGAAATGACTGCCAAAAGTCCGAACTATTGGACTGGATTTCAAGTTGAAGAAGGAAGAGCAGCCCCATGAAGATAGGAGGTGCACAATTCAGAGAATGGGCGGCTGAAAAGCTTTAGTTTGCGTGACTCCAGAGACGGCGGATACACACGTACACATATCCACATGTGTTTACTTAAAACGAATGGTAAACTGGAATTTATTAAAAGATTCAGAAACAGGTCATATAATAATAAAAAGAGAAAGAGCCATGGAGAGGAAATACTGAAGTTTATAAATACGGTGTATGACTTCTGAAGCGATTATATGATTATCGTTAAGTCTGATATTAATAAGAAACAAATAACATGCGTGACTTTACATGGTAATGCGACCATTCAACAGAAATCAATTTGGCGACGTTTCATTTGGATTGTTTGTACTCATGTCTCAGAAACTTGGACTTCAAGAAAGCACAAAAAAGAAAGCTTGAGGCCTTCGAAATGTGGCACTGGAGAACATTAGTGAAGGTACCATGAACAGAGAGACCATCGAATGAGTAACTTCAGACAAGAGTTGACGGAAAAAGAGGCTGAAGACAACTGTGAAAAATAGGAGTAACAAAATTGCGACATTTCACGAAATGATAGAGGTATGATGTATTGGAGAAATCGATAAGATACAACTGTATGGACGAAATCGTGGAAAGAAGAAGATAAATGAAGTGTAGAGATTAGCTCTGGATCGAAAGAGGTTGCGGCTTATCAATCTGCGGATTAAGGATAAGATGAAGAAGACGTTATTTAATGTCGATAAGTACACATATCTGAGGAGAGAAATACGTAGTTACTTGGGTCGTTTCTATGTAAGAAACATTTAGGTAATCCAAGTGGATTAAAAAAAGCAACATATGACAATGAGAACCCATGAACAGAGGTAAAATTAAATTCTGAGAACGTGAAAAGTGTAGGGTGTGACTCCGTTATTTTACGTGAGCAAGACTTGGGTCCCAGAAAACAAGACATAAAACCTGCACGCTTTCGAGGTACGGACTTGTGGTAAAGTGTTTCGTTAAAAGCAATGAACAACATGAAATTAGGGATGTTTTTAGCTGGAAATAGTACGTAAACGGATGGAAAGACAACATCAACGATAACAGTACCTACACTATTTCGTCGTAATAAAAAAAAGAAATTTCTTACTCAGGACAAGTAATGGGACATAAAGAGTACGGTGTGTTTCAGTTAATGTTAAACGGAAAGAGGGATTTTAAGAAAATGCGGAAAGAAAATGATGGATGAGTAATCTCCACGAATGGACTAACAACGACTTTATTATATGAATACGAAAAGCGTGAGACGGAGATGAATGTCATGACAGTCGCCGTCCTGAATTACGACGAAGCTGCACTGAAGGGGGAGGAATATTATTTCGAAATGCCAATAATACGTAAAAGGGATGAGTTGTTTGGCAGTTTGCCATCGCAAAAAATACTTATCACTTCCAAACGTCCAAGTCCACAACTTAAATGCGTAGGCTTACACGCACCACGAACTTAGACTGTAAAACCGATTGATTTCACACAAAATACGGGAGGGAAAATATTGAAGCAGAGCTTTTCCGGCGTTTTGTTCTAAAACGAAGAAATCAGACTCACGCAGCGTATCAAATGGGGCACAAAAAGTCTGCGGTTCTGCGTCGGTGAGCGGCTTAACCTCTTTCACAGAAGAGTAAAAAAAATTGATGGAATTTGACCGAACTGGTTGAAACCTTCTGGAAAATGTGTTTTGTCGTTTTCAGATCTACGAGGAACGTAAAAAATAGTGTATCAGTAGAAAATCACGTTTTCAATACGCACTTTTTAATTTTTTTTTTTTAATTTAAATATGCTGTAAATGCGTAACATCATGCCAGACAGTCTGTCAAGTGTTGAAGACGTTATGCCTTCGCGTTAATTGCACATGAGACATCGTATTCAACTAGAACATAATTCGTTTCAAATTGGTCTTAAAAAATTTTGACCTCAACAAATCTGAAAATGCGTTTTTACATTCACTGCAACCTCACTTTCTGTTACAGACTGATGTCAGTGATTCTTACATTTTACATACATGTGTGGACTCAGCCTGGAGAGGTAAAATTGCACAATATGACCGGGTGCTTAAGATTTTCGTTCTACTTATCTCTTGCTATCTTTACGAAATGTTTACGATTTAATATCATATTTATAACAGTCAGGTCATTACAGCCTAATAACACGAGAATTTTAATTGATTGTCAAGTAATCTTTATTTAGTGTTAAATGATCAGTAAAATCATAATTTCAGATAAAACAGTAAAATTTCTTGGAATAACCTTATACTGTACCTCCCTTATTTGCACAAAAAATAGTTCATGAATTGAAATTTTAAGCTGCAAAATTTTCATTTTAAATATCTAATATGTCAATGAGAAAGCGTTTATAAGTTCTACTATCAGGATGAGCGTTATTTCATACGTTTTACGTCACAGTAGAACAAACAATAATCTAGTTTCTCGTAGACTTTCAATATTGGCTTCGGTTTGTTTTTCTGCGCGTACGGCCGCGGTATCTTGTTTACAACTGCCAGTCAGTCCTTTCGTTTACAATTGCGTACTCTATCTTCAGTGGCTGGCAATGGAGATAAAAACAACAGACCACGGACTCGAAATCCGGAAAACCACAAAAAGAGACCAAAGCTTTAAACTCCGGAGGTGAATAAAACTACAATACTGTAAAGCTTTCAAGTGTCCGCATGTAATATAGGCCCTAATGTTTTTTGTCATTGAAAACTTTCAGACATAATACTATAAAGAGATTTTTAACTCAAGAATACCACTTTACTATAAACAGCAGTAGTAAGAAGAGATAAATCGAATTACTGAGTACTATGCCGCAGAGGTTACAGAAAGACCGGCTTCTTCCGCTGAAACTTTAGGACGTGTTTGTAACAGGAAAACAGCGTTTACTAATAACATACGACTAATTTGCAGAATGCGATAAGTTTGTAAAAATATTTTTACATGAAAGCCTCGATGCTTAGGAAAATTTGTTTTCCATGGGATTCATAAGATTCGCACATACAGTATGAGTATATGATTCAGTGTCAGAAATGTTTTACTTATTACGTACACGTTTACAAAAATTGTTCCAGAAGCGGACTTCTTTTCCAGACCAACAAGCTGTTTAACAGATCAATCCAGATAGATAAGCCTACTGAATATGTGCAGTATTAGGCAAAATTATAGAACTCTAATTATACTTACATGTACATAAATAATATTATAAGAAATTGTATACCAAACAACTTTAACGTAATTAATTTAAATTCAAAAATCGTACGAACCTTGAAAAAATGTAAATCAACGAACTAAACAAACAGATTTAACACTGAATAAAACACAACACAAAATACACTCGTGTTTTGTAAAAACGGTACGATAACGAAACTATCGTCGTCAGCGGTCGATTGCGGACTGAGTGAAATGTCGGTGTGAACGCGGTAACGATACGCGGTGGTTGCCTAGCCGGCCGGCGCAGTACAGCTGGAAATCTCGAGGTGGTGGTGACGCCGACGATTGATCGGCCCTACTTCGTCGTATTCTATTTTTAATGTTGACTCGATTGTAACAACAAATTAATTGTTTTATTTCGCTCTTACAAAGTAAGAACAATAATAAAGCAAACGTCTCGCTTTCTATCGATTTTGCCAATCAAGGGGCCCGAGTTTTAAGTGCTCGTAAAACTATACACGAATAACGCGAGACAGAATTTTCTAGTTCGCAAAGTGGATCATATGTTCATATTGATTTTTCACTTAGCCGCTTAATCACCCTCTTGTTTATACGCATATCACTATATTTATGAGTCTGCTAAGACTGTCCATGTCTTAATGGGCAGTATATTCTACAGCATAGGCATACCAACCGACCGCCCTCGCATCGGCGTTTATCATTCTCTCTACCAGTTTTTCAAATACTCTCTTCTTCACTCCCCGCAGCACATGTGTGATAAATGTGTTTTTAATGAGTCGTGTAGGCAGTGGGAAGACCGTTTTGAATTGGGAACCAGTAAGGAATACTGTTTTTCATGCTATTCCCACACTCTTATCCTTACAGCGACTGTCAAACATTTTATTAATCGATATCAGTGAAAAAGAAAAATATTTATGTTTGGAAAAAATAAGTGAATTAAAATATTTAAGATCGCATAGGCCTGTGTGTTATATGATAGCACATAGGGTACAACAGGAAAATCTCCATTTCCTGGCAAAAAGTGGAGTTTACAGTTCCGAATAACCATAATCTCGGATAACAGATAAATACTGATTGCTGTTACCAAAAGGTAGAAAGTAAATCGTGCTTTATTTTGCAATTAGACAATTATTTAAATAATATTTCAGTTATGGTATTAACTTGGAAACTAGTAGGTAAAAGCAATACTGTGTGAACATAAATTAATATTCTCAAGTACAGAGCAATTGTACAAAAGGTATCACATTGCAAAAAAATTTGATACTTTCTAAACTCTCTTTCTACAGTGTTTCCTTGTGCAATATTTCACCACCGTTCTATCATATTAATTTATCATTTTGTTCAATAAACCGTTTTTTTTATGAAATATACATGTTGCGAATATTTGTTGTTTTTAATATATTTGCGATCTTTTCTGATCAGTACGAGTCGGCCAGTAGCGACCTCATAAAATCATGATTCAACGGAGGTTTTACTGAATCAAGTACAACGTTTTTGATTATTCCATAATGATAAATTTATAGCATAACCGATTAATTTATAATATATTTCATTGACTTCCGTTATTATTATGTGATTTAATCTTTACCTTTAAAAAATAGCACGAATGTTACAGAAAGTCAAGTTTGGATGCGAATGATAACCGAACCCGACTCTATACTCGAGTAATAATAGTAGTAATAGTAACTTTTCCGTTTGGTTAGCAGCTAAATACTGTATCATAAGCAGTTCACCTCGATACGTGAGGCGTACAAAGAAAACAATGTTGCCAGGGTTACGCTTTACAGTCCTAATATTACATCACGTGTTATCCTACTACTAATTTCACAAGATCAGTCGAAAAACGCGTCTTGATTTAACAAGTACAAATGGTACCGAAAACGGAATCTGGAATTTCAGTGTTAGTAATCAGCAGTCACAGTGGCATAACTAAGAGCTTTATGGGTGGGGATGACACTACTTTCTTGGAGGGGGGGTGAGACTAGCTTTAAGGATGGATCCTCCATTTTCCTCAGAACAAATAAGAAACTCATGAGTTCTACTATACACTTTTATAAATACATTTTATAAAATCTTTGCGTTTCAAAGTATTTGAGTAAGCCAATATGAAGTATAAGGGTTGACAAAATACGAAAAAGCGTTGAATATAAGTGTTATTGAAATTAAAGGTAAAAAAGCTCATGCCATTAGAAGTCACTGTAGTTCTAAATTTTATTCTTAATATTTTTTTTTGAATATGAGTCTGAAGATATTTTGAAAAACCCAGTTGTATTATTACCCTTCCGCACTTTAAGATAAGGATGTTATCTCAAGACTATTTTAAGTAACTTATAGTTCGTGTTGAAGTAGCGTACATTATTTTTAATGTAAAATCCTACAATAAAATCTTATTTTCCCGAATTCAAGTCAAGAAAATTCTAGTTTACGTGTGCAAAGATGACAATTAAAATACAGGCTATATTATATTATAGACTAGAGGAGTCATGACACAAACAACAAAAAGAATCTGCGGTTGAAAAAGATACAGGTAGATTAATATTGGCTTCGTTTTCTGACGTATGCTTAATTGTGTTTTTAAGGTTGCAAATACTTAAGTTATTTACAAAATGTTGAGTGATTGTCGTTATTAATAAAATTCTATTTTATTATTTTACATATATTATAATTGTTGTTATTTCTAGCTAGGACCATAAATTAAAACAGATTGGTATATCCTGCTTTACGGAATCGTTCTGCTAGACGCCTCGTAAACTGGCGCTAAATATACAAGGATGGATGCACGGACATATAACCATCGCGTTTTCCATACGATTACTGCTAACGCCTTCACGCTCCGGCGTGAATCCCATCCAGATACAAATTTCGTTTCACCGTGCAGCTGTTAACATTTTATAATGGAACAGGTAGTTGCTTTTCGTATTCAGTGGGTGAGAAATTCATAACTTTCAGTATCATTATAAATAGCAATGAGCACAAATAATACGTTGTGATATTATTACATTTAGAGAACATTAACAAATACTGTAAAACTAATAAATTTCTACAGGCTACTACTGTTAAAACACTTAATTAATTTTTAGGTTAATTACAACACCCCTTGCCTAAAATTTTCAGTTGAACTTGGAAAACCGTTTATTGAACTACCGTAAAATATTGCCATTCAAGAACCCCCTGATCAAGGGTCAAAAAGACACATGTTCGTCGCGTTAAATCAAAATTTGGTCTAACTGTCTAACAAGACTAACGGTCTTGTGGATGAAATGTAGGCTTACTACTTGGTACTAGCAAGTTGTCATAATTATATGAATAATTCTCATATTATCATTTTATTAAACTTTATACAAATCTTAAAACTAGATCTCGATGGTAGGGTGATGTTGTTATTATTTTTTTTTTTGAATGTTTTGGGGGCTCGGCAACTAAGGCCTTTAGCCCAACGACGTCTACCAGAAGCCTTCCTCGACAGGATGTTTCGTTTTCACCTACATTTTAATTGACTCAACGAGAGTCGAAACTCGTACACACTGAGACGCAAAACATTTCCAAAGTCTATACAGTAATCTTACTGCTTTTAGGAAGGACAGAGTTCTGTCTACTGCTAACTGTTCATCTCCGAAATTTTCTTTCAGGTTACACATTTTACTCTGTGTCTCTGCATGAGTTCTGCAAGAAAAGTTGAGAGAATTGAGCTTGTTGTTGCGTAAATCAATATTAGGTTTATTGTATGTGTGGCTGAGCTCCGAAGGGAACTTTGCAGTTTTGGAATGTTTTATAACATTACTCATAATGATGGACTTAAATCTGCTTAAAATAATACTCATTTGTGTAAACATGTTTAGAATACAACTAAACCAGAAGTTAAAGGTTAAAAATAAAATTTTACTTGGCATACGTTACGTTCAGTGGCTTTACAAAAATAAAGAGTAAAATAGACCTCTCAAGAAAGGAAATTTTAATTTTGTCTTTCGTTGTAACATCGATGTTGTGAAACCCATGTTTTCTGCACTTTATTTGTATTCAAAGGCGAACGTTTTCATCTTCAGCCTACGCTCAGCTTGATAAAGAAGGCTTTAAGAGGCCACAAAACAGCTTACAAACAAAATTAAATAATTCACTTATCTTGATTGCTTTACCCTAACCAGATATTGCAAGTGCCAGGCAAAGCGAGTTTCATCTTAATGGTAGCATTAGTGTAGTGACATTGTGATTCATTATAAAATAGTTGCCCTCTTCGTGTGCACGCTTTCAACGCCAGTGTATGTATTTTCACAAACACAAACACAAACACAAACACAAACTCAAACACAAACACAAACACAAACACAAACACATCACACACAAACACACACACACACACACACACATTTATTATTTCACTTATAACTTTTGATGGTTTCGAGGTTAAAACATTGGTTTGGGGTTTCAGATACATAATATTTTTGTTAACACCAACGTCACTGAGAAACGTTTGTATAATTTCTAAAATTTTTTAGGTTTCTCCTTTAATTTTGATATAGAGATCATTTGAAGCGGGATATTCTATGTTTAGATGTCAATGAATAGACAATGCTTCACTGTATACTCTTTATTCACTTAATTCGAAATAAATGAAAGTAAATTTTAAAATCTATATTACTTATTAATGTTAAAATGTAAATTCTACCTCTAACACTATCGTAGGTTAATTACTGTAAAACAGTCTAAAATGAGTCAAACAAATAATCCGTTATTATTAAAATTAATGCAGTACAGTACTAATATATATAGTAATACTATATAACTGTAATCTTGTTGTCAAATTTTTTTAGCTACAAGTCCATTTACTTTCACATAAGAATTCCTGTTATAATTTATATTTCCATCAAGTAAATAACTTATTAACTTTAAATTTTGTATTCTTGTATTCAAATTTTGCATTAACATTTCGTGTTTGTATTCATGTACTACGTATTGATATACTGAAAGCAGAAGATAACTATTCAGAAATTTCTTATTGTATTTAGATTTTATAAAATCATCTTTTTATCTTCAGCCCCTTCCGTCATTCAAACCATAGTTTAATTACTGAATAGGATTTACTCTTCGCTTATTGGTAATGGAAACGAGAGTTCGGTTCTAGAGCTTTAGTAGCCATTTTTTGTTCTTCAAAAACCAACCAGTTTTATGAAATAGTGATTATGACTCTCCACGTTAATCATAACAACGGAAACAATTTGTGTTTAAAGAGTTCCGTTACCTTCTGTTACTTAGAGTGCAAATATGTTACGTGAGGAATCAACCTTACCTCTGTAAGGAGAAGAAAAGATCTGAATGTAGACTTCGTCTGAAACTTGCTTTCGTCACTGCATGTTTTAATTATTTAAAAGTAAAAAAAAAAAATCAAACATGACGTTTGACCAATGTACATGGCAATAGATAAATTTAGATTAAAACAAAGTAAAGAAGAGTGTTAGCTTGCGTTGAGGTAAATGATCACCTCATTTATGGAAGAAGCCCTATAATGGAAGAAGAGAGTAGAAATGGGCGCTACAAAGAAGTCTTTCTCAGATTGATCGGAAGAACAAAAGTAAAACGATATTGTGAAACAGTGAATTGGTTTAAAAGGTGTAATGAAGGGCAGTGTGGAATGAAAGTACTGGTGTGAAAAGAAACATCAAGATATAGCAAAAGAGAACGTCTCAGAAGAACCGGAGAGAAAGCATCACTAAAGCGTAGTACTAGAATCATGGACGAGGAGTATATTCAGAAAAGAATAAAGAAGTTTAGCTATCATCACACAATTTTATGAACCTATTTGAAGGAGATCAAACATTAAAAAGTCTCCTAACGTCGGGTTTGCAACAATTCGCATCGCTATTAAAAAGTAATTTGCACTTTATTCAAATCGCGTCAGGTTGTCTTTACTGGATCATGCTCATAAGTATCGACATCGGTTCCGTCCATGTTACCTGTGCCTTGATCAAGCTGAGATGTCGTTGTCCCTGTATTTTTCTTACGCTCCTGAATGTACAGTGCTCTTATACCTGCTTCACTAATAACCACACATTTATATATAAATACTGACGTTAATTAGAAACCAATTTATAACATAGGTTACCTATCCTATTTTAAAATGACTAAGTTACTTGCTAGAGATACTACGTGTTTTACTGCTTTATGTAATGTCACTGACGCACATCTAGCTGGTGACGGTTTCTGATGCACTATGTAGCTGAAATGTCTCTTTTATTCGAATCTGCAAAGTGTTTAATGAGGCTGTAGTTACAGTCGTATTCACCCATCAATGTAATTGCTCGAAAATATTATGTTTAGTGCAACTTTTCTGGAACCTCAGCTGTATGAAATATAGCTAGTTAGATGACACAAATCTGTTTCAGAGGCCGAAACCTAATAAATAGTTTGTTTTAAAATTGTTGTTGCATTTTACCCGATGCAACGAATGTAATGAAGCACGGCTTTTACCGTCATGGGCCAACGACTGTATTCGATTGTACAACTTCCCCACTCAGCGCCCGCTCTAGGGGCGGGCAACCCGGACATTTGTCCGGGGCGCCAAAATTTGGGGGCGGCATTTTGGCTGTAAGTGTGAGAAAAATATTGATGTGTTAAATACCCAATTAATAGAAAATTTCACATATCGATTTTTTCGTTTGCTAAAAATGTACAGTGCGTAGCGTATTTATATTGTTTATGTCTAAAAGCTAAAAATATTTACAATTCTTGATTCTAAAGAAAACAATCATAAAAGAGCGGTATGTTTAATTAAATAACCGTTTTTCCGTTTCAGGGGAGAACGGAAATCCCAGCATTAATTTAATTTCGTGAGATTGTGATACATATCTTGGTAAAAGTTGGTTTAAATTTGCAGGATATCAGAGGGCAGGGATACGACAACGGGTCCAATATGAGGGGCGATAAAGCAGGAGTGCAATCTAAAATTAAACAATATAATTCGCGAGCATTCTATGTTCCGTGTAGTAGCCACTCTCTCAATCTTGTTGTTAATGATATGGCAAAAGCATCCTTGGAAGCCGCTAATTTCTTCAACATGGTCCAAAAAATATATTTATTTTTTTCGGGATCTACTTTTCGATGGGCAATACTTTTAAAACATGTGAAAGTTTTAACTTTGAAACCATTGAGTGACACTAGATGGGAGAGTAGGATAGAGGCCTTAAAGCCTTTGAGATTCCATTTGGGAGATGTATACGACGCCTTGCTAAGCATTTACGAAAACCAAGAAACTGATAATTTAATAAGAGACGAGGCCTCGGGTTTATTAAAATGTATTAAACAATTTAAGTTTTTGTGTTCATTAGTTGTTTGGCATAAAATTCTAAATTGCATTAATCCAATAAGCAAGTTGATGCAAACAAAAGATTTTGATCTAGCCTCTGCACTTGATCTTTTGCAAAACTGCAAAATATTTTTCAAGAATCTTCGATCGGATTCGTCCTTCGATGAAACTATTATTGATGCAAAAGAACTTGCTACCGAAATTGACGTGGAGGCTAATTTTGGATCAACAGTAACACGACACCGCGTAAGAAGAATAAAAAGGAACTCCTCATACGAAGCACGAGATGAACCGATCGAAGATCCAAAAGAAAAATATAAAATAGATTTTTTTTATTTTACAATCGATCAAGCACTAAATGCACTAGATGCTAGATTTGAACAACTTAGTAATCATAGTAACTATTTTCAATTCTTATATAATATATACGATTTAAATACCATGTCCAAAGAAATGCTACTAAAACACTGTAAGAATTTAGAATGTATTTTAACTGATGGTGATTCTGTTGACATAAATGGGGTAGAATTAGCAGAGGAAATTTCAGCAGTATCTGCGCTTTTGGGCAAAAAAGAAACCCTAAGCAATGTACTGAGCTTAATTACAAAGTTAAATTTTGCCCCAAACCTTACTATTGCTTTAAGAATATTGCTAACAATACCAATAACTGCAGCAAGTGGCGAAAGAAGTTTCTCTAAGTTAAAATTAATTAAGAACTTTTTACGTTCGACTACTACACAAAATCGTCTTAATGGTTTGGCCATTTTGACAATTGAGCATGAAATTGCTGATCAAGTAAATTTAAAAGATGTAATAAAAAAGTTTGCAGAACTGAAAGTGAGAAAAAAAAGTGTTTTGTACTACTTGATTGTCAATATTATGTTATGTTACATGTTTCTTTCTAAATATATGCTTTTATTAAAATTTAAATAAAATGATTTGATTTTTATTGAAAATAAAAAATATGTACCTTTATTTAAAAAAAATATATATTCTTAAGAGGCGGCAATTTGTCTTTTTGTCCGGGGCGACGTAACCGCTAGAGCGGGCCCTGCCCCACCATCAAGTTACGTTGTAATTTCAACAATACAGGTTCGCACGGTTTGATAACACTTGGTAATTGACATATAGCAGTTTATCTCCGACTCCATTTCCGTTCTCACGTGTTTCGATTCATTAATATCGTGTAAAACAGTTACGTAATTGTATTTTACTGGCGGTGACATGATTCTACAGTGGAAAAGTAAACTTACAGTTTCCAGCTTATGATAAGTATTACTTTTCCTGATACAGATGATTATATGTTTATATTTAGTTGTATACAAGTAATCTAAGAGGAAACGTAGACGTAGCCTCATTAGAATGAAACACGCACGATTGAGGAACCTATTTAAAACTTCAGGAACGCTACTGAAGTCCAGATCGTAGATAGAACATTGATCAAACACTTAAGTAGACCTATAGGCCTACGAAAGTTTCATCAAGAGTAACTTAAGCTGCAGTTATACTGTACAAGAGTTCGGCATTTCTCAGTTCTATTTGGTTAATGGGAGATGATGACGAAGAAGACGAACAGACATAAAAATAGGCTAACTGCAACTGTCTTTAAAAAAAAATTGTTCTTATTAAATTCTGATAAGTACAGAGTCCGCAAGTATGCAAGTCGCATACACACACAGAAATAGAAAACGAAAAATTTATTGTTTATTTTTTTTTATTTTCTATTGTATTCTTTTTTATAGCCTAAAGATACCATATGATGTGTAATAAAATTTTTTATTCATATTCTTAAAACGATCGATTTCGGTCATAGAGCATCATCAGTAAAAAAAATTTGTTTTTGTAAATAGTAGTGTTTTACAATGTTGTGACCGCAAATGTGCTGTATATAACCTGACGATGATCTATGACCGAAATCGATAGTTTTAAGAAGGTGAATAAAAAAAATTGTATTACACATCATATGGTACCTTTAGGCTATAAAAAAGAATACAATAGAAAATTGAATTATAGGTACCATTAGTAAAAGAATAAGTGTAAGTATATAAAAATACATCACATTATCATTAGTTATTCTTTATGTTTCCATTTTCATTACCTAATCTTTCTTGGAATAGATCATAAAATTTATGTGTTTTCTAGAAGTGGGTACGCAGTTAAGCCAATTATATTCTCATATTTCTGAATAAACTGACAGGAAAGCCGTAGTGGGCGGTTTGTCGTGGGTGTTATCTCTCTGCAATATTCTGCGACGAGTTCTCCATGTATAATGTAAAGACATGTCGTCCTTGGGCAAGTGCAGCTCTACGCAGCACCATTGTGATTATAATCTTTGTGTTCCTCACCCGAAGGAAGCTGCTTGCAGCCAAGGGACTGGTCATATTGTATAATGTAGCGGCATCACGATTTGACATTCAGTAACCGAGTCTATGGTTATTAGTTAATGGTTATGGTTCTGTGATATTTGATGATTCAAACACAAGGTGCTGTCGTATCGTAAGAAGTATTATTCTATTAATATCTGAATCACTTTTCTTTTTGAACAAGCAAAGCGAGTTCTCAGTATGAACACGACTGTCTGTTTGGAGGATGTCTCAGGACATCTTTTGATTGTGTAAACTGATTTTGGTAAAAAATCCATACTTTTACCCTACAGGCTTCTATTGTTTTTTAGCTTTCCCAAAGCCAAAATTTGAATATAGTGTTCAGTTCTGAAAATTTCAAATTTTTGACTCCAGGGCCCAAAATAGTATCCAAATTTTGAAAAATTGTAAAAAAATCCATTTCGGATATCAGACTAAAGTGAATTTTAACCCGAACCCGAACATAGTCTTTACGTCGAACATGTTTTAACGTAAGGGACGCTATGGACAAAAAAATTAAGTCAAAATGTTAAAAAAATTGTAAAACCCTAACTAGAGCTCAAATTACGTCTTCAAATTATATTAATAATGTATTTTATTTAAAACTCGATCTGTGTATATTTAATAATTTGACAAAATTAATATCTGTCAAAACTGTTGGAAATTCTGGATAGCTTTCAAAACGTTAGTAAGCTATGTTTGCAAAAACCTTTACATATAGTTATCAGTTATGTATATTTGTGACAAGTATTAGATCTAGGCCTACAGATATCTACTGAAACGTGAACAAATATATGGTCACGTATGGTCATCTCCTTGAGCTGTTTTTCCGCTAACGCTACAATCATGCACGAGAAGGACTTAAACCACAGTTTAGAAAAATTAAACTTTATTAATTTTATTGTATAAAGTAAAAAATTTTTTCCGTTCAAAATGGTGAGCGAGTTTTGTAGCTAAGAGAGTTTGCTAGAATACTATATGATTAAGATTATTATTTATAATAATAGTATTATTGCTATTGTAATGTTTGTAGGACATGTTGAATAAAACGCCAGATGTGGTGCCAAAAAATTATTATTTTATCAAATTATCAAACTATACAACGGATTTCTACTACTGTCGTCTCCTCTTCGTGATCAGCTTCCTTTTCTTATTTATACAATTGTTGTGTAGTTTCCGTGATCCCATCGCTTCCTCAGTTTCATTCCTCTAGCTCCGTTCTAGTCTGCCTCTTTTCCTTTTTCCTTTTTTCCTTCAAGTTCTATTCTAAAACCTTTTTTTGCCATCGTATCATCAGTTGACCTATTAACAAGTCCTAATGCCATGTTTGCATTAAGTTTTTCTTCTATAATTTTACTTGCATCTCATATAACGTTCCCGTTTGCTATATTGATTTATATATTCTATTTTCTGTCATTTCTAATTCCTTCTATCGTAGAATCAAATTTATAATCAAATTTTTTATCACCTACTTGTTTTATTGATCTTCTTTACATTTTATCGATGGGCGTTTCTATTTTTATTGAACAACATTCCTGAATCTTCATAGTATTCTACTGCTTTCAATTCTGTGTACCTCAAAATTAAATTATCCCATCTACCTACATACAGAAATGATTTTCCTGATTAATATTCTTTGCAGCAATGTCGTAGGGGTCCTTTAATGTCCTGACCAATTATTTGGAATATTTTATTTGGGATTTAAAACCGGAAAGCCTTTTTTCCACCTTTAGCGGTTGCACATAATGCAATACATATCTAATACCCAATCAAAAAATCTCTTTCATGGTTAAATGATGTCAGTCAAATTATATATACTAAACTACAAAAGGTCAATGAGAAACTGAGTGCAAAGTTTTACATAAACTCGTACGCATCTGTCTGTAAAGAGTGTCAAAAATATCCTGTAATATGGAATGGGTGTTCGTTCTGGCGTCAGTTACTAGGATACATTGTGGGTTTCTGTATCGCCTGTCACTTTAATTATGAGAATATTCTACAACACTTTTACTTTAGACTGCAATGCGTTTTTAACTTTTATTCGATTTAAAACGAAGCCGTGTTTCGTGATTAGCCCAAACGTCCTGAGCATCCCTCTGTATGCATATTTAGTTCTGAATACTCTGGTCTGTGTCTACCCGTGTCTTTAATTAACCATAATTTCACTATAATAGGAAAGGTGACACCTGAAGACGAAAATGTAGACGAAATTTGCAGTATTAACGAGGTATTCCATATCCTCTTTTAATTTTTACCAGAGCTGTAGTGTAGGATGTTTAATTGTCCTCGTAACTAACACTGGCCATTATTAAGGGGCTAAAATGTACCTAATTGAAGACAAATTTCCAGTTGTTATTTTATTAAGTTCCTTTCCTTTTTTCTTTAGATCACATTACACATAGATTTAATACGAATTTTGACACCTCGTACACAGTGTGGCGTTCAATAAAATTTATGTCAGTTAGTAGACAATTTGTTGACACAGTTTTTTTTAAACGGAAGTAGTTTTCTACATTTACCCTTCCAGATCCTTAGACGTATGTGTTACTAACAATTCCGTTAAGGAACAAAAGGTGGGTGGAATGGAAGAAAAAGTACTGAGCTTCAAAGAGACATTAGCTCATTTGTTGAAATTTATGACATTCTTGTTAAAAGTTTTCTTGTCACAAGAAGTGCTTTTCTGTAAGTTTTAAATAAAAGTGAAGTAAATGGAAAAAGGAGAGAGAACGAGACGCGCGCGCGCGCGTGTGAGAGAGAGAGAGAGTAGGTCTATAGGGAGGAAGGAAAAATCATTTGCTTAATTAAATTAAGTTTCCGCACGAAGCATACGCTTTGTAATAATCAGTATCCTTTTAAAAGACCGACTTAATATTTTAACATTTATGGTGGGGTACCATTACCTTGATAATCCTCCAACTTGTAGACGGAAGGTTATTTAAAGACAGACAAAATGTATTATTATTACTATTATTATTATTATTATTATGTAAAGCGTTTTCTTATATCGATTATGAATCTGAAGGTTACATTTATTGGTGTAAGACATGATGCGCATTCTACGCAAATAGGTTAATTATATCTACGCAGCATTTTGTTTAATTTATGTGTAATGATAAATAACAGTTGCAACTTAATTTTGGCAAAAACCATAGCACTGATGAAATAGTATGCCGAATCAGATAGTACCCAATGAACTGTTTTTTTTTTGCATACGATAAGCATGCGTTTATTTACGTTTATTGTCGACAAAAATTATATTAGTCGAATGCAAACTGTCGGTTGGAACGAAAGGGCCGGGTCAGCTTGGAAAAACAAAATGAAAAGCTGTCTCATCGCCGCCTCTCTCAAACCGGTTCTGCTGCATTCTATAGCGTCAACTCCCCGTGGTATTCCGCTACAAGTACAAAGTTAAATGCAGTAATTATATCATAACAGCACATAATTAAACACATATTCTTGCAATGTCCTATACTCTTGCAATGTTGTACCACCTAAGTGTCACAAGCAGTTACGTAGAGATACAATATACGACTTTGCAGTTTAAATGCTCTATGCAGCCACTTGCGTTTTAATTGGAGTATATGTCAACGAATAGTTTCTTCAACCAGTAATAGCAGTTTAATTTAGAAACATGCAGTGTGATTTCATTAGTAAATTAGAAATTAATTTAAATATCATAATACATCTTGTGTAATGCCAGAACAGAGTGGACATCGAGAGGTGTTTGCACAGAAGTCAGATTACGCTGTCCGGGCCTTATCAGATAAGCGCCCATCACCAGGAATTAATGCAGTAATTTTCTTGAATTTTTTATCACAAAGTCATCATACAACTTTAAGAAGGTGTATTATTCCAAACTGCAATGGCTAAATAAGAAAATAAACTGCAATAATTGCTCTCCAAAAACCTTCTAGATAGATCAAAATAACCGTAGCAAGTCTTATCAGTTCTCTACTATCTTTCTTTGACAGTAGTTTGAAATTTCTTCAGTGTTCAAAACATTTCATGTAGGTAATTTTATCAATTCAAGTGATTGCAATCTTATTGCCTTCACACGAGTGCATAGATAAGATATCAGATTATTTTCACCTTTCGTTTTCTTATTAAACTCATTAAAAAGAAGAGAATAATAGAAAAAAATTGTAATTTCCCATAACTATAAATATTATCAGATAAAAAGGCTTGTTGCTTAAAAAAATTACCGTAGTTAAACTCTACAATCGCATAACGTGCAACAGACGGTGTCTATTCGGGTCTATTCCTTCTAAAAACTGTTGAATTGGTCTACAGTTAATATTAGACAATGGATAAATTTTTAACAACGCCAATGGCTAGTTTTATGGAACCTATGTTATATGTAGTATGAAACTCACTGTTTCCTGGATCAATGGATGTTACAGTTAAGGTACGGAAATCATGTTAACTGCTCGTCTACACAAAATCTTTTGTCGAGTTATTAATTAGAAAACCATTTGCTTTGTTTGTTTCTCACAATGTAACTTCACAGAGTAACGTCTGAACGGCGAGTGTACGACCGAGTTCCGATGTAACTATCTGAATGTCTAACAAGTCGTAAAAATTACGATGGCCGCTGTTCGTGACCACTCAGCGTTAACACTCTTCGTGAACGTATCTAGATACGAATCACGGGAAACTGCACCCTCGTGCAAATACTTCATATAGTAATTTCCGTTCCAATCCGTTAACCGTAGGCTGTATGAAATGTCGACAGTCCCTCTTTTTCCTTTAAGAGGTCATATCTAACGTAATTAATTTTGCTTATTTTGTATTGCATATCGACATTCCCTTCTACTTTTAACACGGACCCAAAATTAAGTAAGCACCTAACATCTGAGTGGAAACTATGAAGGCCAAAAGTAATTAATTGCTTATACTGTATAAATCTGAAATGCAATGTGGGACAGAAAGCGCAGAAGAAATTCAGAATAACTACTATGACAAACTGATTAAAGGCACAGGAATGCGGCATTAATATAATCTGTAAGCCTACACAATCAGACGGAAGAAACAAACAAAACACGGAAAAAATGTTGGTGAAACATGGATAAAACAGGATGTGATGAAAAATTGTAATACCAGATGACTAGTAAATATTCTAGAACAGTAATCGGGAAAGGAAAATTACAGGTGTCGCGTATACGAGGGTCGTCCGAAAAATAAGTTCCGATTGCACATAACTTCTGCGCTGTTGATACGAGCGAGTTTTGTTAGTTTAGTTCGTGCCGAGTCCATAGGATACAGATGTTTCATTGTTGCTTCGTGTTCACAGACGGTACATTTGTTAAAAATGAGTCCTCAAACGTATTGTCACTGGAGGTGAGACTTGTATCTCGCACGTAAACACAAAAAGCAAACAATAATCGACGCAATGGCGGCATAGCTCATCACATAAACCTAAAAAATTCAAGCAAACATTTGCTGGCAGGAACATTATGGCAACAGTTTTCTGGGACCACCGAGGTATCTTACTTGTAGAATTTATGGAACGTCATACGACAATAAATTTTACAGTGTATTGTCAAACACTAGAAAAACTGAGAAGGGTGACGGCGTGGCCAGTTGTCTTCAGGTGTCGTCCTGCTTCACGACAACTCACAACCACATAACGCTGCGGCCACACGTGCAATACTTCATAAATTCAAATAGAATATTTTTCATAACTCCCTTTATAGTCCACACTTGGCCTCAAGTGACATTCATCTTTTTATGCCTGACGAATTTTTTGGCTTCACAGAACTTCATAAACGATGAACTCAAAAGTTCTGTGGAGAGATGGTTAAAAGTAAGGCGGCAAACGTTTTTAAGTGAGGAGGATAAAAAAGCTTGTCTCACGCTAGAACAAGTGCTTATATAATAATGACAACAACGTGGAAAATGAACTAGGATTAAATGTAATATATGCTAGCAATAAAATATTTGTTTAGTTAAAAGGTTGTATTTAACTACCTGACCTTACTTTCCGAATGGCCCCCAACTAAATTAGTGACAGTTTAACACGCTTCAAATTTAAATTAGTCGAGGTGCAGGACAATCCGACTGACTGAGGAGAAAAGTGTACAGATAATGAATATAGTAGAGGTAGAAGTGAAAAAGTGTATCATAAAGACTTTGCTATGAAGATTTACGTAGCTGTGAATAAACAAGTAGGACATGGCTGTGATGGTTAGACAGTCTTGGCACAACAGTTGCATTGTGTGCACAATGTTGGTGATACAAAATGAATTACGTGTAAGTTGTTGAATGGTCGTTGCTAGGAGACGGTAAACCTGAAGGAAAGATATAAGTATCAGTCTTCTACGGATACTGCAACTCAGACAGGTTGTCCCCTTATTCTGTTGAGATGGGACAGGAAAGTAACACTAGCTAATCATTGTATTTCACTGTAGATGCAAAGCTTTATATATCTACACTACGAGTTTTATGTATTCAGATTTTGCAAACAAAAGTAGTATCATAGCAATTGATTCTGTAGAATGGAGACAGCGTACAATGTATACAGTAAAACAAAAAAGAAGAACGGTATTTCTTCCTTACTGTTCAGTGATACAGCAGGCGACCGATTGGTTGATGTTCGCTTCTGTAATTGTTTTCTGTGTTTATCTAGAGTTTGTTGCTAGGAGATTAGAAGGACTTACAATTTATTCTGTTAAGATGATAACAAAATAGAAGAGTGGTTTTTAGTAGTATACTGTATGTGCAAACTAATTTATGTATTTGTAAAATTCGTTTATCTCGAAGCTGTAAACAAAGGCAAGCCAACGTACTGTAAACGTTAGTTTAGCTGTGGCTAATATTGAAGTCTTCGTTTTTAACCTCTGGATAATTTGCACACGGATGTGGTACAAGAATAAATATTCCGACATCCGAGATAAACGGCTTTGTGGTTTTTCTCTTTATTGGTGTGTTACATACTGCTTGTACTTCACCATTTGTTTTTGATACATGACTTTTACTCACATACTTGTGTATGTACCATCATCATTATCGTGATTGTCATTACCAACATAAACAACAACTACTACATGATCACCATTATTGTTACCATCAGCAGCAGCACCATCCTCATCATCGTCCTTGTCAGCATTACCAGCGGCGCTTGTCTGGCCATTGTGAGACATCCTCTCACTGCCGGGTAATTCTCTAGCGATTTCACTTCAGATAAAATCCTGTCAATTCACTATACAAAGGCCTATCGTCGTGGTCTCTTGGCCGCCAATTTAGTAATCCGGAAATCATCTGCTTTCTTTTCACTCGCTTTGCCAAATATCCCGCACACCACACTTTATTCTCTTCGTGATAATACCTTTTTACATTTGTTTAAGTATCCGTTTTACTTGTTATCTTGTTTCTCTTTGTTAAAACAGTTTTTTCCATGCTCACTGAACAGCGTTTAGTTTTTGTATCATTATATTAGTTTATTTCGTGTAATTCTGATCTGTTAAGTAATTGCGGGAACTTATATCAATCGATACACTTGATATTAATAAAACTTTCCCTTGATAGCAGTTTGTTATTCGCCATGCTGTTACAGAGCTTCCCAAATTATGACCCACCGTAATCTAATTCTGAGCTGGTAATTCCTGGTTTTACATCTCCATTCTCTATTAAAATATTTTATTTCAACAATCATTTGTTTCCTTTTTCTGACAACATAACCGTATTAAATATCATATTGGCGTTTTAAAATTATTATCTGACCGATCTTTACCCTTCCCTTGATTACAAGCTCTTTATCTTGATTCGTATATTCCCCATTTCGGGTGCATTTTGCTTAACAAGATTACACCGTTGGACGTACATTTTACTATTTCCAAACATGTGATTTTAACGATAGCCTATAGTCCTTCAATTTTAATTATTTTGTTTACTTCACAGTCTAATCGTTTAGCAAATAGTTTTAGTTATAGGCTAGCTTCTCTACCGTATTCTCTCTACTATAGGTCTATACATTTTATTTAATAACTTATGAATCTTGAAGTGAAGTGCCGAGTAATCGTAGACTTCGTACAGAAGCTGCAAATATTTCTGTTGCCTGTCTATCTCACGCATCTCCTCCTCTCCAAAACACACACTAACAAGCACACATTTATGCACGTAAATACGAGATTTAGAATTAATACGGAACAGTACAATAGATTATAATACGAGCAGGTTGGAAACTGTCTCCAGTCTCTGAGGCACGCGGAACCGGAAACCTTTGCCTTGGAAGTAGTTACAGTTACCGTTAAGTTGGACTGTGAAATAAAAAAAACTTCCCGAGTCGGTTTCGCAGCCCACCAGAGCGAGTGCTATAAAATTAAACGCACAGTTGCTTGCAATGTAGCCGTCGGGACTGCACAATGCAACCGTGTCATTACCGAGTGCATGCTTCCCTGCAATCGGTTCTCTCCTCTCGATGGGCACATCGCTGTGTCATTGCCACTCATGAAGAATTATTGTAGTTAGCAACAGTGTGGGCGGTGCGTCTGATGGAGAGTTCTTTTTTGTGCCGACGACCATATGCAACACGATCCGCGGCATGCCATAATTCATTCTCTTCACGTCTCCGTAAAGTTTCAAGTACACATGTCTTCAGTGTGAACTACTTTCCGACAAGTGTTCTCTTGCTTTTTTCTTTGTACTGCCGGCCATCATCTTTGTGCTGCAAGTCTTGTGTTTTTCCTTACGTCTAAGTAATGTTCACAAAGTTTTCTGATGTTTGAGAATGTAGAAGCTATAAGCATGAAATTACTGCACGACTGATACAACCTATTCATATTATACAATTTCGTTTTGCATAAAATTCATAGCGTGTTAGAATTTTAGTTGGAATAGGTATAACGTAACACAAGTTTTGTAATGAGTGGGTTTGGGTCTGCAGTAACAGCCACATGTACGAAAGCGCAAAACCGCAGCTCCCCGCATCTCACTGTACACAGAATTGAATTCATTGTTTTATTTACAGTGCTGGTTACACGTAACTGCTGGTACTACAGTACTTTCGAAACACAGCAATACTAACACAAATGATAACATACTTCTAAAACACCGCACTATCAACTCATTTATTAATAAAGTAATGAACAACAGAAAACCATTTCGTATTGTTATAAATTTAAACGAGATTATAGTCTCGAATCTCTAACTTAACAGAAGTGTATTTGTTCACTTCATACTATTAAAAGAACGCATTTCATCACAGCATTGGTAGCATTTTACTTGTGAATTACTAAATGCTTATTCTTAACAATTAAACCGTAACATGTCTGAAGAACCAAAGGTGTAAAAAAACACAATTTTTGGGGAGATTTTTCGACTGATTATTTACTTGGACAGAATAATGACGAACGGTGACAGATGCAGAAAAGAAATTAAAGTTATGGTAGCAGTGGAAACATGGATTTGAGAAAGATGAAAAACTTGTTCACTGGCAAACTGAATAGTCATTAAGGAAAATATTATTTACTAGCTATGTCTGGCACGTGAACGAAGACATCGACAAGGGAAGCAAACTGTAAAATTTCGAGGTGTGGGCCTAGAGGAGAATGGCTGTAAGAAACGAAATAGCGATGGGAAAGATATTCAGGCAAGGAAAGACAGCTACTGGTTACAGCATATGTTACGACAGTCGCACGAATCGAGGTGTTGCACAATGCAAACAAAATAATTGACATCACATTAAGTCACTAATTACAACCTTTGATTAGAATCAAGAATAGTTAGATATCGACAAAACATTCTTATACAATAGTTTTGCATAAATTTGTCCAACACATGCACACCACTATAGAAAAATTATTCCGATTAGCGCTTTCAAGCTTCACAGCTCATCGTCAGATCGGAAACCGTCAGCTTGAAGCGCTAATCGGAATAATTTTTGTATAGTCGTGTGCAACAGTGACAATTCTGTTTGTGATTATAACCACTAACATAACTTTCTTAATTAAAATAACACAATAATAATCGCAACAATCACGTCGATCCGCGCTTGTAAAATCATCAGGTGTACCTGAACATGGCGCTTCGAAATCCAGTATTTGTATCTCCGCCGCCTTGCACTGTAGTGACATAGCGAACAGTCGAGTAACGTCATCGTCGAATGGCCTGGGCTAGAGCGTTACGTAGGCCTAATTCTGCCACGTCTGGAACAGTTTCTTGCGCTCCCACGTGCCAAGAATGACGTAGCCAATTTCGTTACTTTTCAGCTCAACGTAGCACTATGTTAAACCATACCATATGTTATTCATGGAACTGTTATACCACGAATACCAGCCTATATAGGGAGATAAAGGATTACTGAAGCTCGTCATTCAATAGAGAAGCGCTTACGAGGAATGAAGAATAATGCGTGGGATTGAGTTCATTCAGAACCTAGGTTTTGGATCAGTTGCAACACTGAAAAGTTGAATTATGCCTGGCTAAAGTTTGCACGCTCAAGCTGGCATGTGTGAGCGCTTGTACGCGTGTGTATGCGTGGGCGCTGACACTTGTTCTGTAAATTCCTCAGCCCGCTGTCGATTGTCAGGCTGTTACTGTGTTTTTCTTAATTTCTTTCTTCTTCTTATGTCAATCTTTGCTCGACCGAGTCCTGAGGAAGACATACGAGAGGGGATATCCAAACGAACACTTATTAAATGTGAAGAAAAACGCAGTCACAGTACAGACAGTCAACATCACATCGAAGTGAGGGCTCACGTATTCACATCACAAAACAAGCCCTTGCGTACCCTTCTGCTTAAGTAAGATTTTTTTTATTAATTTAATGATCTTACAATGTTCCGAAATGTTCTCGGTTCAGTTCTGAAAAAAAGACGGTTGAATAAATTACCTTCAAATTGAGAAACTGAGAACTTCAAACTAAATCACTGTTGTGCTGAAAATATGAAATAGAAACACCCAAACTAGGATAGATGATATTATTTAAAGAATTAGGAGAATAAATTTCAGATGGGCAGTATATATGGATAGGTGAGAAAATGGCGGATGATCACGGAGATTATTTGTTTTGCGTCCAAGACACGTAAAGCAACTAAGACGATGACTTTTTGTAAAATCAGTCGATAGAGTACTGAAGTAATGTAATCTGGAGAAGAGAACGAGAGAGGAGACGTTGACTCGGGAGAGCGAGAAGTGAATCCTCGAGAAAACCACTTATGTGGATTCGATCACAGCTTTACGCTGCGTCTATATCTGATCCTAAAAAACATTTGAAATATTAGTTACTACGTTTATTCTACGTGATCAGTTTTTTTGTATATGCATAAAATTTTGAATTACAGACTTGAAGACAGCCTTTCGAAATCGGTAAAAAACAACTGGCTTGGCAAAGAACGAAATCTAATTTCTCAAATTCGTTTCTCATTATCTTTGTTGTCAACATAAAATAAATATGATGGCAGTAAAACAAGAAGATGCCAAAACAAGTTGCATATGTATGAGGCCGTGGCAGAACAATGTTTTTCGTGAGCAGAGGCTGAGGGCAATTGCAGGTGGTAACCTCGATTTATGAATTTCATTTCAGCCGCCATTGTGGCTTGTATGTAGTTTATAGACTGTGGCAACGGTGTGACGTATGAAGCAGCTGAAGTAGCGAATTGTGAAATAACAATTGAGATACTGACAATTTTTAGTACAGCCGAGTTAAGGTACTGCTCTTAATGATAATGTGTAAAGAGCAGTGATTTTTCTACATGTTATCCAAATAAACAATTGTGGTTGATTCATTTTGTTCCGTTAAAGTTAACACGCAAGTCACGCTATATTATAAAATCACTTGCCAGATGAAACAATGGTGTATCAACAATCTGACGACCTGATTTGATGAGCCGAATTCCTTACGTCCGAATACTTATATAACTCCAATACTTATATTTCATGTACTTCAATAACTTACATTCCGCTTCATTAGCTTCCACAATCTTCAGAGTCGTACTGAAACTCCCTATTAACCAGTCTTGTCATCTGCTTAAAGTATTCTACGAAGATTTAATGTGTCATTATTTCTAAACTCTCTAAATTATTACTTTCCACGTATATCTTACTTTTTTAAAAATTTTATCCTGTCAACCGCGTCTCACTTATATTTTCCTTTTACACAGAACAGTTAATTGTAGATAATGTTCTGTGTTGTCAACGGTTATGGTCTTCATGACTTTACTGTTCATGTAATTGCAGAAATCGATTATGTAAACACGTCTCAGTATGGACTAATAGAGTATGCAGCCGTTGACAAGATTAATCGTATTTACCGAATACTGACAAGATTATTTATATGTTTGTTTGAAAAACTACTTGTAGTTCGATTAAAAAGTCAGTTACAAGCTACGTGAAATCACAAGTGTCACGCCTCTTACCGAGTCTAATTACGGAACTGGTCGGAGCCAGTTATTACACCAGATGGTAATACATAATACAACCGTGACCGTGATAACAGAGGTCACGTGCTTACTGCTATAACCTAAGCATAGTATTTTGTTGAGGTGGGCAAAGAAGGATCGTCAAAGTTTAATTAACCCGAGGGCGTTCAGCGACTTAAGGTAATTCATTTGACCAGCCAAAGACACTGACGACCATTGGTACGATTAACTTACATGTCTCAAGGTTTTTGTTGCGCAGACCGATGTTTTATTCCCTAATCTAAAGTTTATCTGTAAAATTACTTAAGCGAGGAGTTCAGTGATGAAAAGCTCTAGCCGAGCAAATGTAAACACATTTAAGTACAGATTAATTTATTTACTGCAGAAAAGTCTTTTGGTGGACGGTGTGTTGGCCGTCGACTCTAATAAGGTTGTAAAGTCTATTGGTTACTGCCAAGTAAATTGGTTGTTCCTCATTATGTCTACTGTACTCAGTTACATTAAAGAGAAATACATAAGCAAAGTTACATAACTAAATATGATTGTTGATTTACCTCACATTTTTATGGACCCGTAAATTTTTAGTCGTAAAGCAATGATAATTAAGTTAAATGTATTCTATTCACGTAGCTGTTGTAGAATTCAGAGGCTGAGCCGATTAGATGACATGTGTACAGTAACACAACGCTAACATTCTGTGACGCGCGAACACGAAGACTTTTAAAATAAAAAAGAAAGAATCTAATAAGCTGTGTCAGAAGGCAAGCTATGCTGATGTTTTCTTAGCATGCAGTTTTTTCGTAGAACCATTTCAACGGCGAAGCAAAAATATATATGTATATGACAAATCGATGTATCGACGCAGGTACATAACGTAATACCGATTGCATGGCGCACTCCACACTCGTAAACAACACAGCCATGTCACAGGGACTGTCGAGCAAGTGTGTACACTTCGGAAGATAAAAGCATGGAAGACACGAATAGACAAAATAGGCGGAACCGATCTTACGAAAACTGATATGAGAGAAATCAAATCTTATGTTTCCATTCTAAGTTTGGTAATTTCCTATATTACAACTCTGGATTATGAAATTTTTCGCAGCTACTTAAGGAATGCCGGAGCATATGATAATCAACTTTCTATTTGCAAAGTTAGAGTCAAGAATTAAGCAGACAATCCAGCTTCAACTGACGTGTTCCTCGACTATTTGCAGATATGATCTACTACAATTAAATAAAATTATAGCCTGCTATAACTAAATGGAAGTAGAAGAAAATGATTGTTGTAATAATATACAAACAACTGGATTATAACACAGCAATATCTAATCGCTACCTTGGAGCAAAACTAGCCTGTGTCCAAAAACACAACTTTTTAAGAGAGCAATTTGTTTAAATTGTCTATAGTTTTCCCAAGAACCATCGCTAAGTGTTTTATACCTACTTTGCAGTCGTCTTATACATACCTTAGTTATTATATAAATAAATAAGTATTAAGAGAATTTTGTTTTTAATTAAGTGAACACAGGCTAGTTCTGCACCAAGTTAATTTATGATGACGGACATAGGCTAATTCGGTTCTAAGTAAAATAAATTGTTATTTTTAAGATTGGATTTACAGTACTTCTGCACTCAATAGATACACAATGATACCAGAATATAATGCTCATAAAAACAAAAAAAAATCTTGAATTTGGAGATAGGATAGTTCTATTGCAAAGTAGCGAAATGCACTTCTTAAATCGTTTATTCCTTTATTACAAAGAGACGACTAATCTTTGACGATCGTTATTGTAGACGACTACTCTTGGGAACACAACGGAATGGCTAAAGAGTAGAACAAAGAATAGGTTAACAACGAAAGTAGACGTTAAGAGAGGAGGTTACAGGAGAACTAAACAACTGGTCTGGGAGGACAGCAACTAGATACAACAGTGCTGTATGCGATTAACAATCAACAGAACATAATTTGATGATAACGACGACGACGACGATGCTGATGCTAATCCTCTGCAGCGGAGAGTGCAGAACACGAAATAAAAGCAACGTACAGGAAACAGTTAAAAATGAAATATGAGTAGAAACCTATATTTTAACGTCATGTTTACAGATTAGTGACATCAGTATGTTAGTATGCATAAGCAGAAAAACGCTGACCTATTATTAACTAAAGGAATGATTTAAACAAAACACACAGAATGATTGATCTGTAATGCGCAGTTGATAATAATTTAGTGAGTAAATGAAGCAGATCTAACGTATGATATCCTATGAACACAAGACGACGTAAAAACGACGGTGCACTTTTTAAAAAGTTAACAAAACAGGCAAGTTATAAAGTTCTTATAATATTAAACAAATAATAGAACAACATGCCTAGTATCGGATTAAAGTGCAGTAGATACAACATATATATGTACTCGATGAAGGCATCTCTTTTGAAAGTGTAAAGAAATACGTTCCAAAAATAATTGTAGTCAATAAATTTGATTGGAGATGAATATCTGAGAAGGGTTAGACTGATGATGTGGATAATGGTTATATCTCATTTTCTACAAGGAATTGGCACTTATTGTAAAATTTTAATTGTAGCGGGTTCCACTATACGTAACTGAAGTTTTGATGATTTAAAAATAAACATAAAGCCACAAAGATGCAGACATTTGTCTGTAAAACGTACGTTTGATCTCTTTGCTATGATATTACCGGGTTGCCTTATTACATCGCTCATATACTGGATGCACGAAGATTTTTGTTTTGTAAATCAACTTTACCGTAACTTACATTACGGTACATTACGGTTTACCTTAACACACACACACGCGCGCGCGCGCGCGCGTTTTTCATTAAAGCTACTGGATAATTAGCGAGCTGCTCTGCGCCTGTGTACTGCCGAATGACAAAACATATTCGGGAGTTGATTAAACCATAAAATATCAAACGAAGTCAAAGGCAGGCAGACGGTTGGTATCGATTGGGCGGGGGCCAGCTGTGGACGCTAAAGGCGAAATTGTGTCGCGTCTGACTGCATTAAGCTGTACACGGCATTTTAATATAGTCCGATAAACAAATGTTTTGTATGCTAATGTACTGCAATAATGCATTACGTGCTCACATCAGTTGTGCAAGTGTGACAGTTTAATGTGGAGCTCGCGCTGAGATCTACCCCAAAGTGAGCGTCGTTACTGCTCTCTCAGCACTTCCGACTAATAACCTAAAAAGCGTTTTATTTAAGGGAAAAGTGACTTTTTGGTTAAACTCTACACTTCTTTTTTAGTAAGAAAATGTAACTTTTACTTCAAGTAATAGTTTAAAAATGATAAAAATATAAACTACAGTAGGTAGCAATTTCAAAACTGTTTTTACTAAAAGAATTACTTAATATTTTTGCTAAACCTAAAACTTATAGCATATATTATTCTCTATATAAAAAGAGGCAGAAAACGAAATAAAAGGAAAATAGTCAAAATGAAATTATTGTTTTAACTGTAAAAAACTGAAAGGGTATATAAACTGAAAGGGTGTCAGTCTGGGAGAAATAATTTTTTTCGGACTCGCGTGCGCGATTAATGTAACAAAAGCTCGATCATAAAATTAAACACGCAGAATACAGGCCTACTTAATGACTTGAAATGAATTATGTAATTTTCAACAACTTTAAAGACGTATGTCGAGCGCAGTCATTATGAAATCAATACCGAGACAGTAGTTTACAAAGTAAGGGTCAACCTTATTGTTCGCAAATCGTCATGTTTATCTGACAACTCACTTTTAGATAATTATCGTTCATTATCACCTGTTTTTACAACACTATCAAACTAATTTACAAGTTGGGCAATACGAATAATTAATTTATTTAATATTTATAATCACTTTACCTCAAAATGTTTTCTCCTTATTAGGAACATGTTTCGGGAAGCCTTGTTTTCCCATCTTCGGCGTTCCTGATTTTGAGTCTTGTGAAGTACTTGTGTGTTGGATGGTTGTTGTGGTTTCCTGTTGGTCTCTGGTACTTTAAATTGGTATTATTGTGTGTGATTGTGGTGCATATATTAGTATTTTGTGTATTTTCTATGTCGAATACACAAAATACTAATATATAGACCACAATCACACACAATAATACCAATTTAAAGTACCAGAGGCCAACAGGAAACCTCAACAACCATCCAACACACAAGTACTTCACAAGGCTCAAAATCAGGAAGGCTGAAGATGGGAACACAAGGCTTCCCGAAACATGTTCCAAATAAGGAGAAAACATTTTGAGGTAAAGTGATTATAAATATTAAATATATTATATACATCAAGAGACAGACTGTAGCAAAAAGTGTTTGAATAATTAATTTATACGTTTTACGATCACAGTTTAGTCGCACACGTTTCTTTAATATTATCCGTATATAATTATAATTTGTAAAGTTAAATCAAAAGAATATAGTTGACGAAAAAACATCATTTGCTTTCGTCATGAGTTTCTTTAACAAATTCATCTTCCACAAAATTTGTCTCTTCTGTTATACTTTGTATCCACGGTTTCGTGTATAACAGGCATATATGTGCCTGTGGTTCGGAAGATAATCTTTCCTCTGAAGCAAGATCATAACTGTGCTAAAGAAGCGAGCGAAAATGCGGTTGCGACGTGAACGTTATTTTAAAAATAATTATTTCTTCCAGTAAATAAAAAGAATACCTATAGAATATATAGGGATTAGAAAAAGAATATAAATAAATATATATACCTACTGTAAGCAGTAACAATTATATTTTGACTGCAATGTATAATCTACTTTCACTAGTGTACTAGTTGACAAGTGTATGGTTAAAGAGAGATTACGATTAATTACGATTCCTGCCGCAGAATAACATGGTTACTCGACTCGTAAAAAGAAAAGTTGATATTTCTGGCTAAACACACATAAACGTAAAGAACAATAAAGTTAGGACGCTTAAGGAAATGCGGGAGTGACCTGCCGTGAAGCAATCGATGGCTTAAACAATCAAATTGTTCATGATAGTAAAAAATGTTAAGCAATTACTATAGACGATCGTCGTTATTACTAGAGCACATGAAATTATTTCTGGGTTTCATTCCTGTGTGATGTATCCTTGTGTAGTAACACGCCGGTACTCACTCGTTTCGGGCCGATGTTATACTGTATGCTGAAAACATCTATGTCAAAATCTACGTGCACATACAGCACGGAGAGTGAGAGTCCAACACAATCGTTGTTTCTTACTACAGAACAAGAATATATAAACTGATTATAGAAAATACACAAACACATCACACGTGTCATCCTCATATTTGTGTTTAACTGATTGTAAGTAATGACCACTCCTGTATACACGTTCTGTAGATTTACCTACTAACGATTCTCAAGTTTGAAAGTGGTCGATCCATTACGAAGGTTGCTTACTGAATATTTATCAGCTGACGATACGACGTTCGCAAAAAGTATAAAAAAATCTTGACACTATTTTGGGTACGCTGCCCAAATACATTCACCGTTTGTTTGCGATACAAATTCGCCATTAGTATTCCGTCCTTGGGTCGGTTATACAGTTGTTTATGATACCGCTCCCATAATCCAGATGAGATCACCCAACACGCTGCCTGCTGTGGACACTTTGCCAACTTAATGCCACTTTCTATACGTGCAGAATTATCGTGTTAAAAAAAAAATGAAGGAAATACAAATACTGAAGTTATACAATCGCTTGCGAAAGGGTAACTTCATTACATCCACCAGTATGTAATTATTTACATAAAATTGATAGCGGACGGCAGTAAGCCTATAGATAAAACAACATAAATAAATCACCATTTACGTCTACTGTGGACGAAGAACAACTATAACTCTGAATACGAAGGTGATACTATGTGTATATCCTACAGATATTCATATTGTTGAGTTATATATAAACATTATTATAATTTAAATGATATTCGGGAACTATCTGAGTTTTTATAATCTAGCGGATACTAATCTGTCTCGGTTCTACTCACGGGAGCGCCATGGTATGAAGGAACGCTTATCAAGCCCAACATGGACATAGCCAGTGAAAATGGCCGCCTAGAAATTCCTGTATTACCAGCCTGAAAACTACCATTCGTGAAAACCGTACGGCTCACAGACTTCTATTGGCGGTCTAAACCCTAGCTCTCCTATACAGTATTTCCATGGTAGAAAGCGGAATCCATTATTATTTTTATTCTAACAATTGGAACTCTCCTCGGTGCGATGTGGGCGTTTGTGTTCGCCGCAACCTCCCGAACACCATGAATTGAATGCATCGTTAGGACACGAGCACTTCACATACAAGTAACATGGAACAAAGTCGTTGCATTACACAACCCATAAACAGTGAGTTAATAAATCTGTGTCGCCTTTTATCTCTCGCTGACCACGAAGTTGATATCCTTACGAGTGTGCTCAGTGTAATTAAAACTAATTAACATTAATTTTTCAACGCCCTGTTAGTAGGCCATTTGCTTCTTAAAACAAACATTTCACATTTAGTTTTAACGATTGCGTACGTTTAAATTAGATTTTATAAATAGCCAGATTACTTTTTATAGTTCTAATCATTTGTTTCCTCTAGATAAGATTAATCATTGTCTTTGCCAACTATACGGTTTCGAAACAAATCAAACCCAATTAAACAACAACTCACTGTATAATTTCCTATGATGTGAATAATGTTACGAAATTTATACAGATTCACTGTGGAACTAGCAGTAAAAAAATTGTTAGGCCTTCGGGAATGACTGATAACGTTGCTTTATTTGGTGTTCTCACGAACGCTTGTCACAAACACATGTTCAGAATTTCCGTCAGAATCTGACATTAACTTGCGACATGGAGGACGCTCAAAACTAGGTCTGTGCGCACGTGTCCTCCGCACTAAACGTGTAGAATGGAGAAACTTTTGTGACAAGTTATTTGGATCCCATTTGTGTTGCCTCACAGACGGTGACTAGCGCAATACTTACCAGTAAAACGACTTACCATGAGAAAAAAAAACAAAAAAAAACGAAACACAAAAACGACGATCTCTTTCTCCCGATTCAAAGCTGTGACGATGGCCATCATTATCGTGAAAATGCTAATTATTTGTTTAATTAAGATAGTTGTGTTAGTGGTTTTAATCACAAACAGAATTATCACTGTTCCACACGACTATAGAAAAATTATTCCGATTAGCGCTATCAAGCTTCTCAGCTCATCGTCAGATCGGAAAAATCTGATTTGTAAGAGATTTCCGATCTGACGATGAGCTGAGAAGCTTGATAGCGCTAATCGGAATAATTTTTCTATAGTGGTGTGCAACAGTGATAATTCTGTTTGTAATTATTTGTGTGTTTACTGTCACAGTATGACATAGTATGTATACTACGCTGACTGTAATATATTTAAATGAGAAGGCTTGGTAGGACACAATTCAACACGTTTTCTGGCGGAAAGAACTTTTCAGGAGAATAAAATAAACAAAATTTCACAGACGGCTATTAATATAAAGCTAAAAAAAGTAAGAAAAGAAGTGTTCCCCCTCCTCTTCTTCACTTAGGGTTTTAAGCAGTCGCTTCCTAGCTCTGTCTACTCTTCTTCTACATTAAGCTTCACATTCTCTTACTACTACTGACAAATTATTTCCTTTTATTCTCTCCGATGTCCACTCAAAATTACAAAATTTTAGAAAGGGAAAGAGAGGAAGAAAGAATGAGTGAGTAACTAAGAGAGAGCGAGAGAGCGAGCGAGAGAGAGAGAGAGAGTGAGAGAGAGGGGGGAGAGTGTCAGAGGGGTGATGGTACACTAATAAAGAGATAACCATCGGAAACGAGGTGTCATTATTTGCATGATGCTCAGAGATTTCATTTACATCTGAAAATGGAGGCAGGAATACCTAGAGGGAACTCAGTAGAGTTGAAGAGGTTTAGTGATGTTGTTATTTAGAATTTTGCGTCGAAACACCGTATATTAAGTGACAATATTGAAGGTCTTCAACACTTTCCAAAATCTATTAACACAAGGGGTCAAGAGGTGGAATTAAACACAAGCGTTAGAAAAAGCAAAATTTATGGTCTTCAGTAGTTCAGACATAGAACTGCAAATAAATGGAGAAAATATTGAAAGGGTCCCTCATTTTAAATATTTAGGATGTTACATCATTGAACATTTTGGTTCAGAGAAAGAAATTGCGTACGAATTGACTATCCCGTGCAACATCTTAAAAAGAAAAATATTTCTGTCCAATGATAACAACAACTTTAAACTCCGTCAAAGAATGATTACATGCAATGAATGGTCGTATTGTTGTATGGAGCCGGAGTATTGCGCTATTGTATTGGGGCTGAAAGCTACAACAATTATTCGCTTGAAGTCGTTTGCGATGTGATTGTACAGACATCGCTCGGAACTCTGGACAGCTACGGAAACCAAGGAGGCGATCTAAATTCGAGCAATATCGAAAACTGGTAAATGCGGGAAACTAGCATACCTTGGACATATACTGAGGGGTGATCGATATAACGTATGCTCCAGCTGATACTGCAGGGTAAAATGGAAGAGCGTAAGGAAATAGGAAACACAGAGGCTTCATGGTTAGAATACACAGCGCTGAACAAATATTCAGAATAGTTGAAAACAAAAATCAACTACCCAATGTAGGGCGGACCTGACAAGTTACGAGAAAATAAGAAGATTTGTATCTATGTTGTTTATAAATATTAGGGTTTGGAAAATTCCCTCTGAATACGATCTCGGACACAAGAATAACAAATGAAACAGCAGTTATGTGCAATATCTGGAGAACCTCTTTTATATTTTATCAGAACATTCCCATGGGTCGTATGAAGAAAAACCTAATTAATTAAGAGAAACGTTAAATTGTGTGTAATTTCCAAACATTATGGTACGGTGTACATAACTGGTACGGTCAATTACCATAAACATCACGTGACGTACCTTTAATTGCATTAACTGCAATAGCAATAACAAACACTCTTGCATGATACAGTTACATAATACTGAATCAAAACTACACTCGCTTCTGTTCCCCTTCCCCCCTCTCTCTCGCTCTTGTCCGCTAATAATGCAATGAATTGTGAACAGATATCGGGCATTTTGAGGTAGGTAATTGCATCGTATTACATATTACGTGTTTTTATTTTTAACCACTTACATGTAGCTATCACACCAATAGAGTTGACAAAATAGTAGTAATATTTAAGAATAAAAATAGGAAAAATTTTCGTTTGAATCAGACAACGATTTCATCAAGTTAAGAAAATAAAAGAAGTGATAAAAATAGTTATAATGATAAGAGTAAGAATAAAAATAACTTTATATTTTACATGGAGAATAATTTTAAAATTCAAAACGTGATAATGGTAATTTGTCTGTAAGCAAATATAATTGATTCAGTTGTCTACTTATACACACTTTACGGTATGATCGGTCGGTAAGACTTTAAAAGTAACGACGGTAATGAATATAATAATAATAATAATAATAACAGCAACACTAAGACTGCAGTGAAAGGTGTGGTTAAGAATGCCTGTTTTAGTGTCCTTCCAACAACGATGTCTAAATTAATAAAAAAAACGACAATAATGAATACAATGGGCCTATATCGGTAAAAAACCAGTAGATCCACATCGGAAAGGCATGATCGTTTAACTGTGCGCTTCGTCGGGACATGAGCTGGGAACGCTAGAGAGATATTCTGAACTTAGAGCGAGCGTCACTTCAGACGAATCTTAAGACAGAGGATTCTTAAAAAGGGGACTACGCAGAGAGAGGAGTGGTCAACGCCAGAACGGTCTAGAAAAAGACTCGCGGACGAAGGAGATGTTGCTACGAAAGTCGTGCAGAACAGAAGGACATGGACATTTTTTAAAACCCAATATATAAAGACGAAACCGGCAGATGCTACAAAAGTAATATTTATTTTATTGTCACACTAAATATGGAGGCGATTTTAATTCAAACAACATTTAATGATTTATTTAAAAAAGAGTTTAACACAAAACATACGTGTGTTAGATACATTCCACACTTATGTAATTTGTATTCATTGCTCTCCATACAGAAACACAAGTCATATACGCGGGTCATAAATTCCCAGACATTAATAACATCATGTTTTTTGAAAAACCTGCAGAGCCATTTATACAAAAAAAAAAATTAATATTCGAATATATTAAAGTAGTGAAGCCAACATTTTTAAAACACTAGATACTGGGACTACTAGCCAGACAAAAACACCACCAAATCCAATCAGACAAAGGATCAACAAAGCTGACGACAAGCGTATAGTATAAAGCTTGAAACATGTGCCAAATAGGAATTCACATTTTGGAAGTACTCTTAAATTAACTCTCACATTAAAAATATATCAACTGTTTTTAGCATAAGGAAATTTTAAAACAAAAATTGTCAATCACTTTTTATATATCAAATAATGACAACAGTGATGACGCCTTTGATGGTGATAACGTCTTTCATGATGATAATTTTACGACCTTTGAAATACGTATATTATGTGTAAAAAGAAAATACTCTTTCCCTATTAAGTGCACGTATGTTTTTGGAATTTAAAAAGTTTAGCAATTAAATAATCATAAATGTAAGGAAAGCAGAAATATTACTACCGTGATATTATACAGAATTCGTTGGTAGTCTATCCAGTGGAGCTATTTATCAACGATATTGGGAATGCCGTGTATTATTACTACGTCGAACGCTAACAATGGCGACGTCCACGTTTTACTAGTGTTAATTCAGCAGGGGTAGGGGTCTGCCGCCGCTGTCCCTGGCAATTATTGAACCCTTCGTACACAATAATGAAAGCCTCACCCTGTGTTCGACCTAGTTACCAAATGTCGTGCTGACCGCTTACTTATGAAAGACGTCAATTTCATTGATTACATTTTGCCCATTTAAGCGTTCAGTTTGTCTTCTCTTGACAAAAAAAATTTAACAAAACTTAATTTTCGAAGAAAACCAATCTTTCTGCTCGTGCAGAGAATTTATAACTACATTAAGGAAATTCATCAGGAATTTGTATTTAAGATTTAATAAAAAAAATAATATTCCGAAATGCAAACTAATATTTATGCATAAATTACTTTATTCTTTTTGCATTGGAAATATGTAGTAAATTAAATTTGTTTGTATGGTTATTTAATAAGAAACACTTGTAAACACGATAATCAATGTAATTAAATTCATGAGACTAATTAAACATTGAGACTAATTAAATTCATGTGTCCTTTTGTCATGCGACTTATGCCCACTGTGTATTCCAAACATCATATTATTATTAATGAAGATAAGTTACAAACGATAGTATAAAGGGTAACCGCTGGACACCACGAAGAATTCAGTGATGAACAAGTAAGTTTTGGAAATTAAAGACATGTATTTAGTGAGATATAAATTTTTTGAAGATCATAAATGCTGGAACAGCTATTACAATACAGCTCTCTATGCTAGGACTTAATGTATGGAATAGAAAACAATTTTTATTTTAATTAATTTAACAAAAAAAGACTACACGAAGGAGTACATTTTACAGTGCACCCAAGAGAATCCACTGAAACGGCAGGGATGTTGTTCCTCGGACTGCACAACAGGGTTCACGATACCATGATCTACAATGCCATCTATTTAGTTTTAAAATTAAGTTTCATTACTTCAGAGACAGGAGTTCAGGTGACTTTTTGAATTTTAAAAATTAAGACTTCAAGGAAGTCATAAGTAGTATGTATGACTGCAGCGAAAACAAGCCACTGTCTGTTATTGTCAGAACAGAAAACACGTTCAAAGAATAAATTTTGTAATATAAATAAATTAGCAATTATCAATTACGTAATTTGAACGACGAATTTTTCTGGAGAAGGTTTTTAGAGTACGATGAGGTCAGTCGAAGTTCTACATGAGCAGCAGTCGATGTTCGGTTTAGCTTGCGAGCACAAATCGTTGTCTCAAAGCAAGTTAACAAAAATCGTACGATTTCCGCTAACCTTAAAATACGACACCAAAACATATTTTGGTGTGCACCCTCGTGCAAGAAGGAATATGGCTCGACCGAGATAGTAAAGTTTGAACCTGACAACGATGACTAAATACAATTTTTTATTATACAATATGTTGGAGGAAGGCAGAGATACTCAAAATAGGTCATATTAGTGAATCCAAGTGTTAAATTATTTCGTAGTGTACACTAAATTGGATGGAAAATATTGTGAAGATGTTAACTAGTTGATACACTTAGATTCACCTGGCATCTAACAATAGGGATTGCTGTGAGGTAGTTAATACGTAGCTATGATCAGAATAAGAAACCAAAACTTATAGAAATGTAAATATACTGAACGTTTTAAAGAGAATGAAAAGTAATGATGACTAATACTTTAATATTCCCAATGTCATCTGTTCCTCTGAAACGTGGACATTGAAGTAGGGAGATTGCAAAAGAAACGAACCATTCAAACTGTGGGTCGTATTCTCACACTGCCGTGGGTGGAGTGAATGCTTCCTTATTACGAGAGACTTGATTATAAAGTACCTATGCCTGCTTTGAACTTACAACCAAAGGAGCAAGAAAACTGAAAATCTTCCGGCGGAAGATAATTAGAAGACACAGACTTTGAGGCAGATCTCAAAAAGAGATGAAAGGATAGACTTAAAGAAAATATTTTACAATTCAAAGCAACTCGTTTTATCAAAAAATGCAGTTCTGGATAGATTAAACAGGCAGTAAATTCAACAATTTAACACTCACGTGTATAGTATATAGTGTATAGTAATACTGATGAGAGGGCAACTACAGAGTAGTTACACTGGATCGATATGGTTGCATCTATTTGACGTACATGTTCAACTAGTGAATCTCTTCTGTGAAATTAGAGTATTGCGTTTTCATCCGTTTGTAGGAATAAATCACACGACAGTTTTATTTACGAACGGTCAACTATGTATATGGTTTAACTATGCGGCCATTTGTCGGGACCGTAATTACTCTACAAAAATAAACGAATGTCGTGAAAAAATGCGGTTCCAGCCGCGACCATGTAAGTACACAAAGTTTACGTAAGTGGACAAGGGTATGTAACGGTGAAAGTTGCAGCACAACAGCACAAGGTTACGGAAGAACTAAACATCTCTGCAAATAAGGCGAAGTCGTCTCTTTGTAACGAATTCAAACGCGCCAATCTGCTCTAATGGCGCGCTCAATCTGTGCTCGTGTGTGAGTCCTATGTGTAAAAAAAGTTAATAGTGTTTCATATTCGAGTTTATATTACGAGTTTATCATTATGTTTATACGTCAATTGGAAGAGAGACAAGAGACGATTAAAGACTTTCAGGGAAATTAACATCTAAAAAATCTGACATACTGATTAGAAATAGTATTACATGCAATATTTATTTCTATAAAATTAGTTATACATCAGTTTCCTATTATAGGGCATCAGTACACATAACTAAACTCATATTGAATTATGATAATAATACAATATTAACATTGCAAATTGCCTAATACGTATAATGTTCGTATTGTAGGCCTATACGTGTTTGCAAAGTTTTAAGGTTTATAGGTATTGTGTATTGAATTGGATTCGAGTTTTAGAGGTTAACTAAACTAACAATTTTTTTTTAAACGTTTAATGAAGAAATTTGTGTTAGTGGTTGAAATCACAAGCAGAATGATCACTGTTGCACACCACTAATTTTTATATAGTGGTGTGCAACAGTGATCATTCTGCTTGTTTTTTTTTTAAACACGGTTAAAAATAAAACACGTTTTTTATTACTTCTTATAATATAATTAAACGAGTGTATAAATGTACACGAGTTGTAAACATTTCTAATTATTTTATAGAAAAATAAATAAATAACTATTTAAATATCTATATATTTAATTAAAGTCTATATGGAAGTTGTAATGACATAATTATTTACTTAATAATAACTCAGGAGTGTGAAGAAAACTCCGGTACAAAGTGTTTTTGTGTGTGTTTTGGAATCATTTCTTGAATTAAAATTTTTTAAATACTTTTGGTACTTTGAAAAATTTGGGTTTTAGAAACATCCTTTTCGATCTCTCTTAGGGGAAACTAGAATTTTTTTATAAGTATTGCGAGATCAGAAAGCAGTATTAAGGGAAGAAAATAATTCCAGTAGTCCGAAGCACAGGTACATAGTCCTGAATTATTCAGTTACTTAGTTAGTACCAGAGGTTCTGAACAGAGTAGAGGTAGTAGCTGCTTGAAGCATAGGACAGTTCACAAAAGGTAGAAAAAAGAAGCTAACTACAATAGTATTATAGCTGTCGTAAGTAGTAAGCGACCGAATTGGATGTGGCCTTTGTGTATGCGCGCGCATGCACACAGAGCTTCACTTGTATGAAAATAAGTGATAACACACACACGCACACACGCACACACGAACACACACACCCAATACCTATATGGAAACCAACGTCTAATGTTATTCATGTCTTCTTTAATGCATTAATAAATTATTTATATAATATGAGTTATCTTTAACTGAACGAGCGAAACAGGTTCTCATCATTTACTCGACCGTTCATTTTCTCATCATTTAATCTCACTTCTCCTTTTGAACGTAACAACCGATTTTCGTAAAACTTAGCACACTGTCCATACTTTTATACTACTTATATTTTTTGAGTTTGATGCATCAAAAAATAAGGGCGGAGGCAAAAATGTGAGAGGATCAAAATAGTGAAAATTATCGCAAATATCTATGTGGAGTATCAAATTAAGTGGAGTTGTAACCAAAATCTGAATATATTGTTCATTATTTTAGTTTTAAAATTCTCGGACGCCGGGGCCCAAAAAGTTGGTCAAAATTTCTATAAGCTCAAAAATTCATGTAGGCTATCCACTTTACGGTAATTTTAATTAAAATTTCAAAGTTTTGTTAAGTTTTCGAAATTTTAAAATTTTGGCACGCCAGGGCCCAAATAGGGAATTTTAACAAAATCTGAATATATCGGGAAATGTTAAAAAATTTTTAAACTTAGACAACAGGGCCCAAAAAAGAGGCCAACATTTTGAAAAAATTCCATCCGGGTGTCAGACTGAAGTGAATTTTTACTCAAATCCAAATGTAGCATTAGTATGAAAATTTGTTACCTTTACGGACACCACATACTAAAAAGTCAAAATTTTATGAAAATTGTAAAAGTCTATATGAGGGATATCAATTATGATGAATTTTATTCAAAATGAAGCACAGTATCTTTAATAATCTTGATAAAATTAATTACACATCTTACAGATTTTGAATTGCCTCCCAAACGTTTGTAAGCTATGTTTACAAAAAAACTTTGCATAGGCTACTGTTGTCAATTATGTATATTTATGAAAAGTACTAGGTATAAGCCTATAGATATCTATGTACATTGTAACGAAACAAAATGTTACAAAAGAATAGTGAAATCCGATCGAGAGAGGAAACAAGAAATAATAATTGAAAGCAAATTAAAGGAAACCTAGTTGGTTTGACTTATATAATATTATCAAGAAACCCAGAAATAACCCAGTAGAATAGGGCAGTAAACAGACAAAAGTTAAATAAATAAACCTAGCAGGCCTAATCAACTTACCCTGAATAACAACCAAACCCAATAAAGAGTACCTAATCATAAATTAAAATTGTATTAACAAAATTGTATCGACGTATTTTAAGGATAGAAAAAGGGACACAAACCTTACCGTTATATGAGTGACATAATATAAATAGTGACACAGACTACTGTTAAACAGTGTTAATTATTTTTGTATGAAAAGTGTTTTATTGTTATTATTAGACAGAATTTTAGTTTATCATACAGACAATAGTTTAGCAGTATAAATAAACTAAAACTGTCAAAAACAATTATTATTATTAAGAGTTTTGTTGTATGTTATAAGATTTTATGTCACCAGTTAATTTATGTAAATATATTTATCTCAGGTAGTCAAAGTAGAAATTACAATCAACCATAACAAATTGTTCCACAACATATCATAGAAATTCAAATTAATAAGGTTTTACAGTTATAAACTGAGGCATGTTTAGTATCAAATTGTTTATAATTATCTAATTAATAATTGTATAAACATTGCATATATAATTAGAGTATAATAATAAAATTATCTATTAAGGGTAATTTATAAAATATAAAGTAGGTAATGGGTGTTGATCCTATAACATTTAACCTGTACATAAATGACCAATCAAAATTTAAGAAATTTGTATGAGTTCTGTGACTAAAAAAGAAGAAATAACACTTAATTGTTAATTGTGATGGAAAACAGTTGAATAGTGCGTGTCTAGATGTAATTAAAAAAAATATAAAAATAGATAACCCGTTTGTGAAAGAAGATCTGAAAGACCATCATCGAAGATAATAATCCTTCCACTACAATTTTCATGAACTAGTAATACACACAATCAAGAAAAAATATTCAGAATAAACCAGAAAACTTTCAGAATATCGTCTAGATGTGTAAAGTATAATTTGACAATATTTTTACCCAACAAGGAACAACCACTAGACAATATAACAATTTACACTAACACTAATCACTAGTAAACATTTTAAAGTGCAACCAAATTCAATATCTAAGCGAACAGTGATTACAAGGAAAACATTTATTGTACACATTAATAAACTACATTATTTTCTGAGACGGACAAATAGTCATGAGGTTGACGTTACTCTAACCTACATGCTTTTACGAAGCGTATTGAATATCGTCAAAACTTGTATGTAACTTAATATATAATTTGTGTAATTTTTTAGATTATAAGTAATATATTGTTTGTAAAGGTACTCTCTATTATTAATTAACATGTAAAGGAACTTTTCGTAGCAGCCACAAGAATTCCCACGAAATATATAAAAATTATTTAGTTGTTAAATCCTGAGATAAATATCGATTGTGACAACCGTATGTATCGAATGGAATTTTCCAATAATTTGAATTTATGTTACACAGATTAAACCATTATGTTATTAAATCATATCCATGGGTTATTATTTCAGGAACGTAATATATTATACCATTAAGATACTACGGGAAAAGAGAGTAGTATTATAAATTGGCGCACCAACTAGTGAGGCTGAAATTAGGGAATATTAGGTGAAGAAATTGAAACAACCAAATTAATTTCCTAATTTTTAGCTGGCGACTGCTATAAGTTCCAAAAAATAATAAAGATGCATAAGAGGGCGTCGTCACTGAGACGGACGAAGGAGGCAGAGAAAGAAGTCAGGATGGAAGAGAAAGAAGTAACATCGGTGGAGGATGTGGAGACGGTAGCAAGAAAGGAAGATAGAGGAGACCCGAATCTTATAAAATTAATGGAATTAATGAATAGTATGAGTGAAAAAATGGACAGAAATAAGGAAGAAACGAATGACAATTTTAAGAAGCAAAAGGAAGAATTCACTGAAAACTCAAGGAAACAAAATGAAATTTTGAGTCAAAACTTATTAAAACAAATGGAGGAAAAATTCGATAACATCAAGGAAGATAACAGACAAACGAATGAAAAAATTGATAGTATCAAGGAAGATAACAGACAAACAAACGAGAAAATAGACGGTATGAAGGAAGAGATTAACGAGAAAATAGACAGTATTAACAGGAATACAGATGAAAATAACAGACAAATGAATGAGAACTTGAGGCAAATTAATGACAAATTCGAAGAGAATAATAAAATAATGAATGACAAAATAGACAGCATTAAGGAAAGCACTAGACAAACCAATGAAAAAATTGATAGTATTAAAGAAAGTACTAATGAAACCTTAAGACAAACTATAAGTGAAAATAATAACCAAACGAAGGAAGAATTCAGGCAAATCAATGAAGAGAATTTAAGAAGAATTAATGGTAGAATTGAACAAGTCAATGATACAATTAACCAGAAGATGGACAAAATCGATGAGGAAAGGAAGCAAGAAATAGCTGACACTAATGAGAGATTGAGAAAAGCTAACGAAACCATTATACAAAATAAAGCAGTGATAAATACCAGGTCCAGAATAGACCAGGTACAAGAAAATAGTCGTATTCAAATAGAAGGAATACAAAAGGAACAAGAAAATTTAGTAAATTTACAGAAACAAACCGGAGAAAGGTGTGACAATATTAACACTACGGTGAACAACTTAACTGGTCAAGTACGCCAAAATCAAGAAGAAATTGAGTTAATTAGAACCAGACCAAATAATATTACTCATGTTTCCACAAATGAAACCAGAGAAGGAATTAATTTCAAAAATTATCGTAGAAACCCCATGGAATTCCTGGACAGAATCGAGGAACATTTTAATAAACATGGAATAACTATCTGGAGCTCGATTAGAGAGATGTTGGATGAGCATTTTAGAGAGATTACGGACAACTGGTGGACAGCAACCAGGAATGAGATAGTGGACTACGCTCAATTTAAAAAACTGTTTAAAGAAAAATACTGGTCCGAAGCGATACAGAATATTATAAGGGACAACATTTGTCAGGGAAGATATGATGGAAATAGAGGTACATCTCCAACTACTTACTTCTGGGGAAAGGTGTGTTTGGCGAGACACCTAGAGCCAAGAATACCAGAAGAATCCCTAGTAACTAAAATGGCATACCATTATGACACAGGAATTGCCAGAGCACACCTGGGAAGCCAGATTAAAACGGTCCACGCAATGGCTGACTTATTAGAAAATTATGAACACGAGGGTTACTACAAAAGAAGCAGACAACGAACTGATCAGTGCGGTTCAAAAAATAATAACCATGGTATGAATCATAATCAATATAATAACATGAATAACCGGAATAGTTATGTCAACGATCGTAGTTCCAACCAAAATTTTACTCCAAATAATAACCAACAAGCAAACTTCAATCGAAACCCAATTAACAATAATAGTAACAACAGGCCCAATCAAAATTACCATCCGGGTAATAGAAATAATAATAATTATAATAACTACCGAACAAACCAAAATTATAATAATTTTAGGAGTAACTCAGGAGTTAATAACAATAATAATCAGGGTAATTATAATAATAATCGTCCGTACCGACCCCGAATAAATTATATCAGTGCCGAAGAAGGGGATTACTGGAGATACCATCAACCTCGGAGGAACAGTTTTAATAACAGTTATGATCAAAGAGGAAATCCCAGAGGGATGAGTCACCATTATAACCGAGTAAGAAGTAGAAGCCAGGAGGACTTCCGAGAATCAAGGGGAAGCGAACAATTAGACAACCGAGAGGTTGAACAACCAGGAACCAGCACACCATTCCAGGCAAATCAACAGTCATGCCCGGAAAATAATCATGATAGCCTTAATTTAAACGGAGTGAGGCAGTAATAAACCCTCGCGACCCCTTACTGCTACTAACTACTGGGTACAAAAACCACCAAATTCAAAAACATAGTAATAACAAATTACTACCAACTAATTATGAAAAACTATTTATGAAAAATAAAAGAATTTTGAGGTACAAAAACCACCAAATTCAAAAACATAGTAATAACAAATTACTACCAACTAATTATGAAAAGCTAATTATGGAAAATAAAAGAATTTTGAAGTATAACAACAACCAAAGTTTAAGGACGGATAGTCAAAATCTTACTATTATTTACAATTATTATTTGAAAAATCTTCGAGAAGAACTGTTGGAGGAAACGGTGACAAGTAGAATCAACCAGCATAATGAAATTTTATATATAACCGCTCAAATTGAAGGAATTCCTACACGAATAATGATAGATACTGTTGCAAATGTATCACTTATTAACGACCCTGAACTGGAGAGAATACAGAAACAAAGTAAAAATATAATACCTACCTTACCTGTCAATAATGTTATTTTAATAGGTGCCACTGGGCGTCAAAATAAAACAGTGAGAAAACAAGTGTCATTGGAAATAGAAAGCAAAGGTGTTACAATTAATATTATATGTTTGGTCGCAATCGGCCTACCATTCGAATTATTAATCGGATGCAATATGCTGAGGAAATATTCAGCCATTATTGATTTGAGCAAGGAGAAGGTGTCCTTGAACTCAGAAGGTGTTATGTGGACGGCAGAGTTAACAGGAAGCGATGGTGCCCCTCTGAACCGTACCCATCACTAAGTTAGGGAATTAAATTTTTTAAATAATGACACCCAATGTAGAAAAATAATCTATAATATGACAAATGAAGACCTGTGGAACAGTAAATTACAGGAGATAAGAGAGTTTAGACACCAAGGCACAAATAATTTGACAGTAAAACAAGTAGAAGATCTCATTATAATATACAGTATAAGAAGTATAAACATGTATTTTCAAAAAAACCAGGAAAAGTAAAAAACTATCAGTGTAGAATACAATTTAAAGAACCAGCAGAATTTCACAGAAAATCCTATCCTATACCATATTCATTGAAGGAGGCGGTTAGAGCTGAAATTAATAAAATGTTGTTAAATGATATAATTGAGCATAGCCAATCACCATATACTAGCCCAATAGTAGCAATTCAGAAGAAGAACGGGCAGGTTCGACTTTGCTTGGATGCCCGAGAAATAAATAAACATATAGTAAATGATCGCACGTCACCTGGAGAAATAGAAGAAATTCTAAAGAAATTTCATGGTACAAAATTTATCAGTACCTGGGACACAGTTTGTGGTTACTGGCAGGTGGAGTTGCACCCGATGAGTCGAAAATATATGGCTTTTATTTTCGAGGGTAGAAACTACCAGTTTAAAAGATTGCCATTTGGATTAGTCAATTCGGTAGCAATTTTTGTACGATGTATGGATCAAGTATTGGGTCAGGAAGCGCTACAATTCACCACAGTTTATGTAGACGACCTGTTGATTACCTCATCCAACTGGGAGGAACATTGTCACAGGGTGGAATATGTATTGAGTAAGTTAGCAGAGAACGACATAACACTAAAACTCGAAAAATCCCAATTAATAGCGAAGGAGGTTCAATTTTTAGGTTTCAATTTGACTGAACAAGGTATTTCCCCATCACAAGAAAAGGTTACTGCAATCCAGAAGTTCCCACAACCAAAGAATAAGAGGCAACTCCAATCCTTCTTAGGACTGTGTAATACTACCGGAAGTTCCAACGCAATTATTCCGCATCGACATCTAAATTTCAGGAACAGCTGTCTTCCAAAAACAAATGGACATGGGGACATGAACAGGATGCTATACTACAACAGATAAAGGATAAATTCTTAGTGACAGTAATCCTTCATCATCCAAATTTTGATCACCCATTCTTTTTGAACTGTGACGCAAGTGATGTCAGTCTTGGGACGGTATTGTACCAAGAAGACACAGAAGGAAACCATTTAGTCATCAGTTTTGCCAGTCGTGTGTTAAACCACTGTGAGAGAAGGTATAATGTTACGGAAAAGGAACTATTAAGCATAGTCTTTGCTTGTAGTAAATTCCGAACGTACATTTTGGGATATCCTGTAACTGTCAGAACAGATCATAAGTCCATCTCATTTTTAAGAAGTTGTAAGCTGAGTCATGGAAGGCTTACAAGGTGGATACTCCCCTTGCAGGAGTATAATATCAAATGGGAATATATTCCAGGGAGTCAAAACGTGATAGCAGACGTGTTATCTCGAATAAACCTGGACACCCAGACATTTGAGGGTGAGAAAGAAAGGATTATCAAGGTGTACAACATTCTCAAAAGTAGATCTGATTTGGAGGCATTATTACAAAATATCAAAGCTAATCAGTTATTAGACTCAAAATTAATAAAAATCAAGGAACGTATGGCGAACCAAAACTCTTCAATAAACCAATTCTATTGTGAACAAGAAGGAATTTTATTTGTAAAAAATACATTGAACCAAGAAGACTGGAAAGTAATCATTCCCAGAATCATGGAGAGAGAACTGGTGTTGGAATATCACATAAGATACGGACATGTGGGTGCAGTAAAGGTAGTGAAAGCATTGGAGGAGAATTGTTATATTAAGAACATACACAGGAAGGTACAAAATTATATAAAACCCTGTCATATCTGCCAATTGGTCAAAATTAATAATGAACGAAGGGAAGGTGTAATGATACCTATATCGTCAGAACAAAAATTGGAAAAATTATTCATTGACATATGTGGACCATTTCCTAGGAGTGAAGGTAGAAGCCGGTATAAATACCTTATAATCATTATGGACCACTTCACCAAATTCACCAAATTGTATCCAATCAGTCGAGCAACTACGCAGAAAATTCTTGAAGTAATAACTACTCAATACATTCCAAAAATAGGAATACCTGTTTCAATAGTTACAGACCATGGTACACAGTTTCGAGGCAGAAAATGGAAGAACACATTGTTAGAACTGAACATCAAAAGCTATAAGACCTCCGTATACCACCCCAGTAGCAATCCATCAGAAAGAATACTGAGAGAGGTTGGTAGAATCTTAAGAACCTATTGTCATCAACAACAAAGGAAGTGGCCTGATTACTTATCAGCCACAGAAGATTTTTTAAACTTGGCTTATCATCCATCTATAAATTGCACTCCATACACTGCCATGTATGAAAAACAACCACCCAGAGAGATCCAAGAATTGATTAAATTTCCTAAGTCTCCACCGTACCAATTTAATAAATTAAAATTCTATAATCAGGTGATGGAAAATCTGGAAAAACGCAGAAATAAATACCAGAAAATAAAGGGTAAAATAATTAAATATGAAGTAGGAGAGAAAGTTTTGTTAAAGAACAGGGAATTGCCTAGCACTCTAGAAGGGATATCAAAGAAATTATTATTACTATACGTTGGACCCTACACCATAACAAAAAACAACAACAACAACACGTACGAATTAACCGACCCCATTTCAAAGAAGATCAAGGGCAATTATAATCAACAATCCATGAAAAAATATCATGAGGAAGAAAAGGTAAAATAACATATGTAATTATGTCCTCACCTCTAATGAAGTGTTCAGAAATAATTACTTCTGAAGGGAGGCAATTTGTAACGAAACAAAATGTTACAAAAGAATAGTGATATCCGATCGAGAGAGGAAACAAGAAATAATAATTGAAAGCAAATTAAAGGAAACCTAGTTGGTTTGACTTATATAATATTATCAAGAAACCCAGAAATAACCCAGTAGAATAGGGCAGTAAACAGACAAAAGTTAAATAAATAAACCTAGCAGGCCTAATCAACTTACCCTGAATAACAACTAAACCCAATAAAGAGTACCTAATCATAAATTAAAATTGTATTAACAAAATTGTATCGACATATTTTAAGGATAGAAAAAGGGACACAAACCTTACCGTTATATGAGTGACATAATATAAATAGTGACACAGACTACTGTTAAACAGTGTTAATTATTTTTGTATGAAAAGTGTTTTATTGTTATTATTAGACAGAATTTTAGTTTATCATACAGACAATAGTTTAGCAGTATAAATAAACTAAAACTGTCAAAAACAATTATTATTATTAAGAGTTTTGTTGTATGTTATAAGATTTTATGTCACCAGTTAATTTATGTAAATATATTTATCTCAGGTAGTCAAAGTAGCAAATACAATCAACCATAACAACTTGTTCCACAACATATCATAGAAATTCAAATTAATAAGGTTTTACAGTTATAAACTGAGGCATGTTTAGTATCAAATTGTTTATAATTATCTAATTAATAATTGTATAAACATTGCATATATAATTAGAGTATAATAATAAAATTATCTATTAAGGGTAATTTGTAAAATATAAAGTAGGTAATGGGTGTATCCTATAACATTTAACCTGTACATAAATGACCAATCAAAATTTAAGAAATTTGTATGAGTTCTGTGACTAAAAATGAAGAAATAACACTTAATTGTTAATTGTGATGGAAAACAGTTGGATAGTGCATGTCTAGATGTAATTAAAAAAATATAAAAATAGATAACCCGTTTGTGAAAGAAGATCTGAAAGACCATCATCGAAGATAATAATCCTTCCACTACAATTTTCATGAACTAGTAATACACACAATCAAGAAAAAATATTCAGAATAAACCAGAAAACTTTCAGAATATCGTCTAGATGTGTAAAGTATAATTTGACAATATTTTTACCCAACAAGGAACAACCACTAGACAATATAACAATTTACACTAACACTAATCACTAGTAAACATTTTAAAGTGCAACCAAATTCAATATCTAAGCGAACAGTGATTACAAGGAAAACATTTATTGTACACATTAATAAACTACATTATTTTCTGAGACGGACAAATAGTCATGAGGTTGACGTTACTCTAACCTACATGCTTTTACGAAGCGTATTGAATATCGTCAAAACTTGTATGCAACTTAATATATAATTTGTGTAATTTTTTAGATTATAAGTAATATATTGTTTGTAAAGGTACTCTCTATTATTAATTAACATGTAAAGGAACTTTTCGTAGCAGCCACAAGAATTCCCACGAAATATATAAAAATTATTTAGTTGTTAAATCCTGAGATAAATATCGATTGTGACAACCGTATGTATCGAATGGAATTTTCCAATAATTTGAATTTATGTTACACAGATTAAACCATTATGTTATTAAATCATATCCATGGGTTATTATTTCAGGAACGTAATATATTATACCATTAAGATACTACGTGAAAAGAGAGTAGTATTATAACATATAGGCTATATTAAATTTAAAGCTAGGATTAAATTGTTTATCATTTAGACATTATGTTTATAGTTAACTAAAAAAAAAAAAAAAAACCGGTTTAGTAGTTTGGAAATTTTTATGTTTGCATGATTGTCTGCTTTAAAATTATTTTATTAAAAACATTGTTTTTATAAAATATACTGATAATTGACAATTACCTAATATTGAAATGTACCTAGTAATGAATGTACTTAATTCAAAATAATGATCGAGTTCTGCACCTTGGGAGGCTTAGCGTAGTTAGCCATTTAGGAGATTGTATATAACCATCGTGTATGTATATAACCATCGTGTATAAGGGATCGTGTGAATTGATTAGGCCTATATATAACCATGCACTTATGACGACACTTCGGGTGATTTATTACATTTGTTGTTATTGTTATACCGACGTATACAACATGGGACGGGCGAATATATTAACACAAAAAAGAATACGTACACAAACAATTAAATGACAACAAGAGAAAGAGAAGGGAAGGGAAAGAGAGAGAGAGAGAGAGTTAGACTGGTATTACTTCGTTTACCTAGGGCAAACATAGTATCTGTAATGTGTAAGGAGACTGGTACAGTGCTTTATACAATTATCTGCGTTCCTTTCCCCGACCGACCACATATGTAGTATACACACATTTATATTCTTTGCATGTTGGTTTACACTTTCAATAATTATGCATTTCGAATTGTTCTCTACAATACGACAAACCAATTATTAATTTTTTGTACAATTGAAAAATTGTATTCGAACATAACGTATAAACGTACACTCACTTATTTTCACCGAAATATATCGGCAGCTGTAGTTAACATTTATTGTTAATACTAATTACATTTAAATAGACAATTAATGCTTCAAATCGTTTACGGGTATTTTTTAATAGCGTTTATGAATTCGAAAACGGCGAAACACGTAGTGCTGTTTACGAAACGCGCATTTAAAACTATCATTGATGGTAATTGTGTTAACTGAGTTAAACACAAAGTACTAAGAAGTGTATTACATATAGTTCGTAATTACTAGCAAACAACGGTATAATTATCAACCGATATGTATGATACAACGTGGTTACCACACTTTGTGTCAAAAGCTATTATAATCATAAGTTACAAGCGTAATTCCTATAATCCGCCACACGCACATTCGCACTCAATCTCTCTCTCTTTCAATAAGAATGGTGGATTTCTCTTCCCAAATAAGAACAAACGTTTATCTATATTCTTCACATTGGTTAACGAGTTATTTTAAATATGTGGATAATTATATTAGTTTTACATTAATATTATTAAAGTTTGCATAAAGTTATAAAAAGAAAATTGGAAATCGAAAGCTCTTAGTAATGTAACGTTTGTTTAAAAATTATAGCAAACACTTGACAACCGTACTAAGAGTATTGCTGAAATTAAAAATGAAACGTTTCTACGGGAGTAGGAGGATACTGCGAGATGTTGTGCAATAGCAACTCTCCAACTACGATTACAGTGGATGTGTCTTTTCTTTTCTTTATTGCACTCATTGTTCGCTTTTTGAAACAGTACAACTCAATAAATATATTTATATAATTTACCTTATAATTTCCGTCAAGTGACGTCAAGCGTAATTTGTGCTGGGTTACGCGTTTCAGGCCATATGACCCATCTTCAGACCTTCACTCCAAAGGAGCTCGTTATATAATAAAATCCATATTAAAACAAACACATAATAAACAAATACGTAAAATACACTGAATGAACATATTATAAGCGTATTATTCAGTGTATTTTACGTATTTGTTTATTATGTGTTTGTTTTAATATGGATTTTATTATATAACGAGCTCCTTTGGAGTGAAGGTCTGAAGATGGGTCATATGGCCTGAAACGCGTAACCCAGCACAAATTACGCTTGACGTCACTTGACGGAAATTATAAGGTAAATTATATAATTATCATACAGTGACTTGGACCGCATTAATTATGTTTAAATAAATATATGTCCGTAACGAATCGGAATCAGGAATCGAAACGTACCATACCAACTCACAATACCCCACAAAAATTCTGTTAAAATTACTACATTCATGAACCCCATCCGTATGCTCTAGCATTAGAATTTGCTATAACTTACAAAATGCGTACATTTTATTTAGCGAATTCATGATCACGAAAATTTGTACACCGAAAAATATAAAAAATGGCCCTGTGTGTTAATATAATTCTTCCTTTATATAATTCGCCTTTAGTGAATTCTTCCTTCACTGGAGGGGTCTTCAAATTTTGTTTAATATTATGTTGTTACAACACTAAAGGAACGATAGCCACTGTGACAAAGGACTTGTATCCACCTAGCATAAATTATTAGGCAATAGAAGACCGTCTATTCAGTTCTTATGACATGGAAGCTACAGAGCGTATACAATTAACTATTTTCCCCTTCAAACTCTCTTCTAAACACCACCGACCGCCTGGTGAATTGATTGTTTCATAACTTTTTAGGTCATAGGTTTTTTTTTTCTTCGGGGGGGAAAAGACTTTCATGTAACTAGTCTTTCCGGTCATCCCCTTAATTCTATTTTCAGGAGGTAACTAAAAATTTAGAGACATGTTTGCTATTGTTTGTTCTAGAAAATAATGGAGAGTAACAAAAGTAAGGTCGATAGCAACTGCTAACTGCTCTCGTTGAAACTTTTATAGTGTCATTTTTAATTTAATCTTACGAAGCAAATGAATCAATATTTGATCACTCCTAAAGATGCAAACTAAATATTATCTGTAGTAATTTTCTAGTTTTGAATATAAACTTTTGCTATTAAAAATGCAGCTACGCACGGCTACCGTTATTTCTAAAGTCTTAAGAAAAAATAAATCTATCGTCCTCTGTAAATTACCGAAAACGAAAAACTACAAAGAGGCAAACGGAATGTCGTTAGACAGAATGGCAATGTCACAGCTGTAGGAAATGCAGGTGACTCCATTGCATAAATAACATATCTGGATAGACAGAAGAAAAGTATGTTCTTATTAGAATTATAGAATTTTTCAAAATCAAGAAATATTGATAAAGAAAAATTTACCGATTAATCATAAAAAAAGGAACTCAAGTGTCTAAGCACATTCATGTCACATTTGTTACAATTCCAGAGGTCTTGCTTATTTAAAATTGTAGAACCCAAAGATAGTAAGGTGTTTTAAATTCATTGTAATGTGCATGTACTACTTGAGTCACGTAGAAGTTAATGTAAGTATTTATTTCTTCCAAATGTGAAACTGTCGTACTAAGCCGATGTCTTCGTCACATTGGAGCGTGTAAGTAATATTTGCGATTACGCAAGCTAGTGTCACGATATCGAGCGACTACATAATAAGCTTGTCATCGAAAAGCGACACAGTTGCCTCTGTCTCTATCGATACCATTGATCGACATCGTAACAAGCCAGTTTTGAGACCGTTCGGCGTGGTTTCGCTTTTATCTATCGATAAGACGGAAACACGGCCGTCTATATTTATACACGGATTTGACTAACGAAACGTTACTCGGGACCTCAAACGTCTTTTCTACGAAATACTCCAACGTCGAGTGTTTTACGGTATCGATCCGGACGACTACCGTAAGAGCCGTGTATAATAAATATTGAAATGTGCATAAACGAGACGGAGAATACAGTAAACTTATCACGGAAATGCATACGAGTCGTTGCTGAAACGACTAGCACAAAATAGGCTAAAGCCAAAAAGCAAAAAACATGCTTACGTACAAGGTAACACATAGAGACAGGCAATTTCAGAGTTGCTATCTTGTGAATTTATAGTTAACGCGATGTACGACACGGCCTGACGTTTGATAGCAAACAATCATACGCGATTTTGCATTATAGTAACAGATGTCTCACTGGATGGCACAGCGTAGTGCTATCTTGACGGGGTAGATACTGTATCGGAGCCCAGAAAGTGTGTTCTACATAAGGGCATATACGCAATCTACGTCTTTAAAACGAAAGCGCTTTTTTGTAGGCTTCTGATACGATTTTTTTGGAAACGTGTCTCTAGAAACTTTCAGACATATACGACTTTATTTGTTGGACTTTTAAAAGTCCAACGCCTAGGTAAAAATCAGGCTACCTAATTTGTATCTTCAGTATTATGGGTATAATACATTACAATGGTATTATTGTATAATTATAATTTATTAATTATATTTAATTTTCATCAATATAAATAATTTTGCCTGCTTATTTTAATGGAAATCCAACAGCAAAGTAACAACTGACTTAAATTAGCCTATTAAATTTTCAAACCAGTTCGTAAAAAATACATTTTGTACGTATTTTTCTAAACAATTGTATTCAAGTACGTTGTTTTCCATAAACTATGCAGAATAAGATTTCATATGGAAAAAACATAAAAAATTAGCAAACTTTCAATTACTGGAACCTGACAGTATCAAGGGTATTCTCCAACTTTGATATAGGCCTACATCACAAGCAGTATAGCTTATTTACAGTAAGATAAGAACTTTGATGAGGGGAAGGAATCGTTAAACAAATTAGCCACGAACACAGTACTAGTAAGCCGCTCGTATCTATACGTTAAGCAGTATGTACAGGTGAACGCACAAAACGAACATGAGTGTGCCCTTATCCGGTAAAAACTGAGATTAACGCAAAGGGAAAACCCTATCGCGGTTTCTTCATGCCTCGATGCCGGCCGGCGATAACTTTCTTACTCTCTTGAGTCGATTCACATTCAACGTGCTGAAATAAAACATGTTAGAGGTGTGAATTCAACGCAAACGTGTTTATGAAAACAAAATAATAAATACTGCCTTACTTTCGTATACTCGTGTATTGTATGAATTATACGTGTGACATTTTTCGTATACGTAGTAGGCCTATCCTAAGTACATTTTCTTTACACTTGCAATCTTGTGTAATTTTTTGTAGTTTGTAGTACAGTGTGCAATACTTGTATGATTTTTTGAACGACGAATATTTTAAAGAGAAAAAGTACCTAGGTTAAATATTTTGTTAAGAATAACATGTCATAAGTTTTTTTTTAGTCTGTACAGATTTGTGTGAGCAAAAATAATTCCTGCTACAGCATTCAATCCGAAAAAGAGTTAAAAAAAAAAACAAGTTGAACAACGGATATTAATTTATCTGGATGCAAGGATAAATTGTACTGAAAGTATTATGCACATTATATTATGGGCACTCCCGTTTGCGTATGTGCGTATCTATGTAAGCATATTATGTATAAGATTCGTATATAACACTATAAAACACTACATAATTTAAACATAAACTAATGCAAAAAAATCGCGTTGCGGATAGTAGTTTTCGATGGTGTCTACAACAGCTGATGGACGTTGGACAAAGTTTTATTAGATTTAAAAATGCATGTCCTGATTATACATTGATCTACTTAAATACAAATAAGGGTATTTTACCACAGTTTAGACGTTGCTTAAAATTTAAATGCTCTCGTTAAAAAAAACCGCAGTTTCATTAGCATTCGTTAATTTTTCACCAACAGATTTTTCATCAAATTTTCATATAATTAAAATGCAACAACCTGTGTTATGCTCGTGGATTCCTAGTTTTGGCCAGCAGTACAACAAATAATCTTTTTGAAATTTTACAAATACCATATATGTTATAAACTATTAAAGAACTTTTCTATTAAATTTCAAATCCTTTCATATTGATTCGTGAACACTGAAATATATGTGGCATATTTTTTATTTTGAGATCATAGGAGTACATATTTTAATATCTAAATAATACATAGGCCTACATAGATTTACATATTACTATTGGATTTGTATTTTTGTAATATATTCTGTTCTGTAACATAATCCCTTAACGGCATTGGCACTGAAATTTTCAGTGGTTTTGAAATCAGAAAGAAATTAATTCAAAGTATTTGGAAGTTTTATTTAAAATGTAGCCTAAATTGAATTGTATGACTAATCTTAATAACTTAATGTGATTGCTACTGTAATTTTCAGTATTATTACAAAAATTATATGTTTCTTTAACATATTGGTATTTACCTTAGACCGCATATACTGAAGTGCTTTCTCTAGACGAAATCAAGACAGAAAACCCCTAAAGAAAAAACTACAGACATCCGATGTGTGAATGAATGTGTGATAATCTGGTTAACCCAGATGTGTTGTCAATGACAGTGGTGTTTACGGATGTTCGGACAGATCTCGCCGCTACAATTGTAATGTCACGCTGGAAAATACCGATTAACTTACATGACGATTACCACATCGTGAAATCGGCGGCCGTGTCTTGAACCGAAACGTACACATTTTGGTATACGCACAAAATTGTGACGCAACAATGGCCAGCTGATCACTACTAAAGTTTCGTTACAAAGCCGCCGCTTGGAGCGCTGGCGGTAAACAATCGATAAAATGGGCGTGGTCAAGACGACGTCTATCTAGGCAAAAGGATGGTAATGTGAAATACATTAATTATTCTGTTGTGCCGACACTTGTAAATATAGGGCGGAAAATGCTACGTAACAATTGAAAGAAATTTATCCCGTCGTTACTTCATTTCCAATTAAAATTGTTTTAACAAATGTTGACATAGTTTACAATTCAGTAACGTCTTCGTTTGTGCACAAGATTTAATGCTGATATTTGGTATTTACTAAAATTACTACGTAACATGTAGTAAATTACTTTTGAAATAAAAATAAAATATAAAATAACAATTTTTTTATTAAATAAATATTATTTTATTAAACAAATTATTAAATTCTTGAATTATTAATTTTTAATTTAAAAATTACTATTTTGCAGACCTGCGAGTAACCGTTTGGGCGAAACACTGGAACAGTGGCACTTTAATGAACTCCTTTTGGAATAAAATAACCTGGCGACCCCCTGTACCACACACATTCTCAAGTAATATAGCACACACCTTCTTTGCTTGCTTTTACTTTAAAGATGGTCGGGACAAAATGCTTATTTCTAGGTCAAATGTGGTCCAGCTGTTTTCATTTTGGGGCGAAAGTATTTTCAAAATAAACTGACGGCCGGTGTCATTGAAACCCCTTCCACTATATACAGAAATACAGTTTACTTGAAGTTACGCGTATTCAAAAATTATTGAATAAGCTATGAAATTGGCTAGTAAATTTTACACTAATCTAAAATTCCGATATACTTTGATTGTATGGTTTTCCTATGACACATAACACGTTTTATTGTAGGTTTAACGTAAATATATTGCAGACAGACTTCACATATTACACATTAAATTTATACAACTTGCATGCACAAAATCATTCGAAAAAACGGACATTCTTACGAGGAAAGATATAAAGTTGTATGTTCTAACACAACTACGTTTTAGTGAGAACGCTGAGAAATATTCCGACTTATCTGTTAAACACTGAGAAAGACGGAATATCTGTTACGGTTAATCGTAGTAACGTTTGTGGTAACTTGTTCTCATGTTTAATTTTTAATATTTTTATTGTAGCCAGGATGATTGTACATCCACAAACATAGGCTTACCAAACAGAATATAAATTCACTGCAAAATCTCTCAAGTGTGGACACCTGTTCCTTTAACATTTTAATAACTTTTAAATTTTATTAAGGGCCGCTCAAAATGCTTACATGGGCTGCACGCGGTCCTCGGACCGCCAATAGGACCGCAGTGTTCCAGAAATTATACAACATTTTAACATTACATGTAGAACACACGGAGAGCACACCACATGTGAATTGCTTGTATTAAGATTTGCTAGTTGAAGTGAATCACAGACACAACTTTATGCAGTGTAAGTAAGTGTAAATAAATCACATCATTTAAAAGTGAACTTTTAAAAAGAGATTTCTTTATTATTTTTTTGTGCAATTTTCCTATAATCGCTGCAAATTCAAAGTAATATTTTAAATTCTAATCAACTCCAAAATTCCCATTAGTTTTCTTGAATCTAAACGTACTTTATAACCGTTCTATCTGAGGCAAACTGTTTAATATATACTGTTTTTATCATACTAATTTAATATCTACTGTGTTTCATTGTCCCTTTGTTCACAGTATTTGTATAATTAATATATTAAAAAGAGTATTTTTTTTTTAGTATCTTGGAGTTTCAATAAATTAACTGCACTAGTAGATAAAATTTTTTAGGATATCGATAAAAAAAAGAAAGACGAAATACAACAGATCTAATTTAAATAGAAAAAGGCAGGAGGTCTCTAGAATTTTAGATGGCTGGAGGTTTCCGGTTAAAACTGGTGTGAAATTAAATTACACTTTTCGGAGTGTGGGAATTGAAAATTATTATGATTCGAAAGAAAAATGATGCTTTAAAACTTAACAAATCATTACGTATCAACAATACGAACATACAAATTTAAAAATATATTTTATAACTGGGTTCCTTTGTTTAATAATTGTTGTCATTTTATAATGTCCTTTGTGTTTTAGATCTGGCTGCAAATCCTTTTTTTGTGGCATTTTGTAAGGCGTGGATAGAACATAGTCAATTTGGCAACTTGTGTCCAGAAAAGAATTTGTTTAATTTACAATTCATACCGGTGGTTTGACAGTTTCGATTGATTTTGATTATTGTATCGATGTGTTGTGAAAATCCTGAATTGTTAAGCGTGAGGATTTAGGACAGTGTCGTTTTGTTTATGACATACTGGGGTTTCACACTCCGAAAGGATTAAAGTTAGTGAGTACATGTGTATGTAAAAGAAGGCATCTATCAATTCTAAAATAAATACTCTGTGTAAGTAAAAATATGTTTTTGAAACTAACATGTTTAGCCGATTTCATTATATAGCTAAAGACGTATTTAATCATATTTCTTTGCTACGTAACATTTATGAAAAAAATAAGAAGATAAACAGATTTTAATTGTTTCTACAGTATGTTTTAAAAGCAACAATTTTGATTCTAATCAGACAGCAGAACTCGTTGATTTCTCCCGTTATTATTTCTATCAAAATTCAAAACTAGTGTTAATCTTAAATGTTAAAAGCTTGAAGATTTCTTTTATTCTTATGAGTTACCGAAATTCAAATACTCGTTCTATAGTACAGTGCTAGCAAGAATCGCAGACATATTCCAGTGTATAATAGCGACACTCGAAGACTCATTAGCAATGTTCGAAGGCTTGTTGAATATTAACTTAGCTGAGAATTCGGTTCGAACAGGTCATCTCATGCTTGCCTTAACTGTCAGCACCTGAATTTTGTTACTATTTAACATTCTTGATAATAATAAATTGTTGCAGTAATTAGATAATTTCAATTTTTTACATCACAGTATAAAACCACTATCACTATATAAGGGAATCGTTTGAATGTGTGTGTGTGTTATGTATCCGTTATGTATCCGAGCACGTGGTATGTATAATACACAGCCTACAAACGATAGGTCCCGTTTTTGTAAAACTTAAACTATCTATCTATTTGAAGAATTTAAGTTTAATCGATTGTATCGATTGACAGCATATGCTTGTATGGCATTTTTATGTAAAAACAGAGTACTGTATTACTACACCAAAAACCGAGCCACTAAGATACCCTTACGCCGATAATATAGACAACTGGAGTAACAGTCTTGTGACGTTGTAGAAGTATTATGTAAACGCCTGGCCAATGTGGAATGAATTCGCGATTTTTGTAATTGGTGCGGGCATTCATTTTGCTGATAATACTGATATATCACTGAAATCGTGAAAGCATCTGCCCAACTTAGTAGCGGCCTTGATGAGCATAAATAGAGGTGTTCCGGAAGCGGCCGGCCAGTAGTCTGAGATTCAATGCGTGTTATATGACAGCGGTTTAGTCAAAAGTGTAAATACTTAATTACTGTGTTCAGACATTTTTAACTTGTGATTTTTATGTATTACAATTTGGGTGTAGGACAATTGTAAACTTGGAAAATTGTTGTATGAGAGAGTTTCGTTTATCGAAACTGTTATTAAAGTGTGATTAGCGATTTTCTGGTGTTCAATTATATTCCACTGTGGCCGTGCGATCGACGTAACAATAAGTAAACTTATGATTGATGATATAGACATACAGTATTAGAGCTTCAGACAAATTATCAGGGTCTAGAAACAGGCTGAAGAAGAAAATGTTATAATTTTCCAGTTGTCATAAGTGTACTGTTCCTTGACAGATAACTATATTAATAATACATGGTTATCAACTAAATAATTTAAATGCATACATCTAACCAACGACATAACTAATAGACAGTAAATAATGGATTAATTACACAATTATTTATTTCGCTGAATGTCGATATCGATGAGTGCGCTGAAGCATAGTCACTTGAAATAATATATAACGTAATTAATATAGTTTATGAAGTTATTGAAATTAAATAATGGAGGCCAACGAAGCACACACACACACACACACACACACACACACACACACACACACACACACACACACACACACACACACACACACACACACACACACACACACACACACACACACACACACACACACACACACACACACACACACACACACACACACACACACACACACACACACACACACACACACACACACCACAAAACCTAAAATAAACATACAAATATACAATAATTTTGCACCAATAAAATGCATACGATTTCACAATAAAAAAATTAACACGTGCCACAAAACCAGGCGACTAATTGTGGGGTGTGGGGTGTTACATAAAGCAAACGTTTGTGTATAAGAACCGCAACAGAATTGCAGTGCGGAGTGTACTTGTAGAATTTCATTATTAACTACGCAGCAGAAGCCCTGTTGGTGCACTGCGTCTTTGTTCGGACTGATTCTACTTAACAATTATGAAAATCCATCACACTCTTGACAGTAATCATGAAATGATGGTGATGATGATGATGACGATGACGCGACAGTAGTCGGTTATAGTCATAGCAGTTTTACCGGTATGAGATCATGAGAACGGCCCGTTATGAGGCAAGGTATTTCGTTAAGAAACATCTTGTGCAATTGAAGACAATAACCTAATTCGTATATACAGGACAACACTTCACCAGCCATAGTGAATTATTTAAAACGACTTTCGTTGGGTTGCCATGACAGTGTAACGAGGTGACAGCATATCGATTGCACACCAAATATGACTGCGATAACATCTGTTCCACCTGTCAGTATACATAAATGTTTCACTAGTGTTCCACATTCAAACCCATAAACAAAACAATAAACGTAATGTACTCTGTGTTTAGCGTTCTGCCTCTGTTCGGGTATGTGAAACAACAAATTAATAACATCCTTTAATTAAATAATCATCGTTAACTTGTGTAGCTACAGCTGGACAAACTCATTATCCCGGGGTTTCATGAGTGTTGGCCACAATCCAAACACTGGTCACATTGCATGTAGGAGTGGGCAACATTTGCCTATCGAATGTCGCCGATGACTATATCTGTGTCGCTAGTACGCTGTCATTCAAGCAAAACAATCTCCAGCTACAGAGATTCCTTAGTCGTATTGTCTCTCCTAATAGGATGGATGACAGAAGCAAAAATTACTAAAAGAATATGCCACGGCAGACCAGGTGGAAGTAGGCCGACAGGAAAACCAACGAACTGGTAGTTGGACAGTCTCGAGAAGGACATGAGAAGACTTGATGTCCGTAGGTGGTGACGAGAGGCGAAGGACAGAAGGGGGGCGTGTTGTGAAAGAAGCCCAAGACCTACATGGGCTGTAGAGCTGAGGAAGGGTGGATGGATAGTCATTTAATTTGCAGTAGGGTTAGAAACCAACCGAGATTCAGTTTACTTCGGATAACAATCTATCCACTTGAAGATTTTGTGTGGAGTTGAGAAAGGTGAAGCTCTTTACATACGCTATGCATTCCCTATATAAGGTGAATGGGTTATAAGTTAATGAACTAATGCAAAGTATGAACTAATGTATGAAATAACAGCGCTAATTATATTGATCAGTAACGTTTAATAAATGATACTAATAGTCAAGAAAGTTTTCCTAAATTACTTTTGTTGAATGCTGTAGGGTCAATCTGGAAGCCCTCTACTGACTCTCCTCAGCTATTTCGTTAATACTAATACTAATACTAATACTATTCCTCCTCCTATAGCGCTACAACCCAAGTCGGGCCCTGGCCTCCACCAATCTCCGCTTCCAATCTACTCTATCCATTGCAGCCCTCTTCCAGTTTCTTATCCCCATGTCCCTGGCGTACTCTGCAACGCCATCTTCCCACCTCTTCCTCGGTCTGCCTCTAGGTCTCGTTCCGTCCCATGTACCCAGCAGAGCACTTTTGGGGTTCCTGCCATCCTCGATTCTCATAACATGTCCGGCCCAACGCAATCTTTGCATTCTTATAAATTTTGAGACTGGTATCTCTTAATATATTTGATACAGTTCATTGTTGTATGAGCCAACGTGTCATTGTCTCCATTGGGCAATTGTCATTTTCTTGTATTGGGCCTATAATGCGTCTGAGGATTTTCGTTTCAAAGGTGTCTACTATGTCGGCTGTTTTCTGTGTGATTGTCCATGCCTCACACCCGTAGCATAACACCCGTCTGATGACAGTCTTATATATTTTAATTTTCGTTTCCCTGTGCACATCCCCAGATCTAAACGATGGCAGCAATGCGAAGTATGCCTTGTTAGCCATGGTGGTCCGTCGTTGGATCTCCGGCTCCTCTGATCCAGTCTTTGCTAGGTTCACTCCGAGATACGTGAAATTGTCTACCATATCAATTGTGTCATCCTCTATCTCAGTGTTGTTATGAACCTGATCCCTTCTTGTTTAGATAACCATTTTTGTTTTATCTATATTTATGGCTAGCCCAACTTCCTTGGCTTTGTTTTTAAGCTCCAGAAATATTTCTTTAGCTGCCGCGTCCGTCTTGACATGATGTTAATGTCATCTGCATATGCGGCTATCTGTACAGTACTAATATTATTACCAATAATAATAATAATAATAATAATAATAATAATAATAATATAAATAATAATAATAATAATAATAATATGATGATGATGATGATGTGATGATAATCTAGCACATTTAGAGTATGATTTCATGATGAGCTTTTTAGGTCAATTTCTATACTGCCATACTGTAATATGAAAAAAGGAGAAAAACCTATGAAACTGAAGTTTATTCTTCCACATAATAATTTAAATCTTTCATGTTTCGTAGCAAGAAAGGAAGAGAAACAGAGCAGTGTTTTTGGCATAAGAATACAATGAAATTAACGCAAAACGTTTTGGCGCAAAACAATTAACAACGGATTGTCGTCTGCAACTCGGTGATTTTTTAACATTCGGTGTGCTGTAGTCAGAATAATTTTTGTACATGAGTGTGAGGCCTCAGTACTTACAGTAAAACCCCAGTGGTTGAAAAAACCATGATAGACTGGTTAAAAACTTAGCTGCTTGTAAACAATATATTGTGTTCAAAAGTTTGTACTTCAACGATTTACGTGATTTATGTAAATATTATACATTAATTAAGTAAACTTTAGTCACATTAATTTAGTAATAAATTTATTTCGTAGTTGTAAATATGCATAAAGACGCTGAGAAGTTCACACGCGTGTGTATTTGTGTGTGTGTTTTACGAAGTGAATATTTATTGCTTTGCCAAGTTTAGGAGACGCAGCCAAGAATTTTTAATTACTTGTTAGGTGCAAAGAACAGAGAAGAAGTTTTTTAATCACGTCAACAAAAGACTTCCAGAGACGTCTGTATGGCAGGTCACCAAAAAAGAGAAACAAATAAAATTAAGCAGGTGAATGGCCGAAGACGAGGTCTTCTAAGTTTGTTTTGTAAACAAATTAAAGACATCAGAACAAAACAAGCCTACTCTGGCTATGTCCAGTCAATGAGTTTTAATTGAAGCCACGTTTTTAAATTAACAATAAATATAATCTTCTATTATCAGGTGTGTGAACCCAAAATGGAATCAGGCGTCTGAGTGTGAATGATTTGGAAAAGTAAAGATTAGTTTTACCGTTATTAAAGTCTTTCGACAAATCTTCTTCTTCTTCCTCTGGCTCTACATCCCCCAAAATTATGAGATTTGGCCTCCTCAACAATCCTACACCATTCCCTTCTGCTCTCAGCAACAATCTTCCATCCTCTGATCCCCATGGTTTGCAGGTCCTCCACAACACACTCCATCCACCTCTTTCTCGGTCTTCCTCTCGGCCTAGACTCCAAGGGTTTCCATTCTATGAGAGCTCTCGTATCTCAAGTCTTCTCCATTCTATAAATATGTCCTAGCCATCTAATTCTCTGTCATTTAATAAACTTTACTATGTTTTCGCTGTTTATTAATGTATCAAGTTCAAGATTCATAAGAATCCGCCAAATGCCATCTTGTTGCACTACTGGCCCCAAAATTCTTCTCAGTATTTTCCTCTCAAATTGTTTAAGATCTTCCTTCGACAAGTGAAAGGCATAAATTCTATATCGTTTTTCTGAAATTTATGAGATGTTGTAACTTTTATTTTATAATACTGATTTCATTCTGTGGCTCGAGTTGCTTTGTATTTCTGTTGTCCGATGTTACTTCTTGAATTTGTTTTTACAATAGGGTCTAATAACGGGATCTCAGTTACTCGAATTATCAGTCCTACGCGTAGCTTATACTTATGTCAATGTCTGAGTTACTCCTACTCAGAAGTTAAGGAACACAATCATCAAGTGTGTGTGTCTAATACGTAATGGGTGTTATACAACAGATAATGTGCGTCCAACAGTTTCTTTGTAATTGCAACACTAAGCTTTCTGGTAAACAAAGCTGAGTTAAAATCACTATTTCTGATCTTTAAATAATAAAATGAAATCCTAATTCAAAACCATTTCCAACTAAAAAACGAATCTTTTTCCCTGTTTTGTAACTATGAAAATTTTGTCCTATTATTAACTGGTTAAAATTACTTAGAGATTTTGTTTATTCATTAAGTTTTTTGTTTTTGTAATTTTTCCACTTTCCTTATTGTTATATCGATAGAGCTCGGTTATTTATGTTTCTTCTATTCGCATGAAAAAAAATCGCTTGGAAGAAATGAAGAGTTGTTATCATTATAGCATATTTACCAACTGAATAAAACATTCTATATCGCAATTACATGCATAGGAGAGACAGCTTACAACGAAATAAACTGTCTATCGGCACTACTTATTTTTCCTCTAACACGACTATATACAAAATAATTCCATTGTTATCTCAGGGAGACGCTGTTTACGAAAGAAAGCAAAAATATGAAATGAAGTATTAAATAAGTTACAAGACTTAAAAAAAGAAACAAGAGGTATGAAAATGAGAACTGAATATGGAAACATAAGGCTAAAGGAAAACCGCACAGATAAAAATAATACCAACAAACAGTAGTCGATACATTCGCTGACCAATAATAAAGGAAGAGTTAATACAAAATGCGGCAATCTACGTGAATGATGACAGCAATACAATTCCGCAATAGTGAATTGTCATATACTATGTACTCATTGTAATTTCCCCGGAGAATAGGTGGTTACATGACTCATTAATTTAACACAGATGTCAACCTAGTGTAGATTCTTACATTGCGGTGACATGCTTTTACCACTGAACGTTCTGATTTATTCTATTTGATGTCTTTTGTGTGCGCATTCTGGACAAAATGTACTTGTCGACTTGTCCAGTACTTGTTTCGGTCACGGTTTTTCTGGGAAATTTGACCTACACTGCTTAAAAGGAAACACAAAATGAAATAAGCTACAATGCATAAAACAGGAAAGTGTGCAATAATTTTAAGAAACATTTGATAACAGCCCGAACAGTTTTCTACTGATAACAATATACTGTGGTAAATTTTAGTTTTATGCCGCACTTTTAGTTCTCGATACATAGTTTCTGTTAAAAAATTGTAATGTGAAATGTAACTTTTCCGCAAAGTCGGAAACTCTAGAAGAACTGTAGAAAGTAATTGTCTTTAGACATACATGACAAAAGGAATTTATGTTTCGAAAGCTAAATCATCTCGTATCTTAATTGCTTCGTATGTGTGGAAGATAGCAATTTTACCGGCAACATTCCTGATTTCTTAATCCATTGGTGTGACGATGAGATGATTGGACATCAGTCGATTTTAAGGCTAGATCGCAGTTTGTCTGTTACTAAGTTGTAATCAATAAATCTGACAATGTCAACGGGAACGTTTTTAAAGAACTTAAATAGTATTTATAAAGAGAATGTGTTTGATAACAATTCGCTACAGAACTATTATCTTCTTCCCCTTAAGCAAGAGCCTGCGGCCTGTTGCTCTCCTGATACAAACTCATGTTCCATCACAGCCAGAGAGAAATCAGCATATAGTAACCACGTACGGTGGCAATCGGCACGGTTGAGATGTGTGTGTGTGTGTGTGTGTGAACGCGCGCGCGTGATAATGTAAGTGTGCCTTTGTTATTTATCTAGCCCATGAATGCCAGACAAGAAGCTGTATTATTGTCTCTAACGATATGTGTGGGCAGGTAGACCGCGTCGTGATCTTGACTCAATCCCACGACCGCAGCACAGCCGTTGAGATTATGAGTCACGAACGTTACCACTGTGCCGTCCCGCGTCATACATAAAATAAATGTAATTTATTTAAAATAAAAGTTTTAATTTTAAAAAATATTCTAGAAGTTTTCAGAATTATCCTTGTTTTTAGATGGCAATTTCAACACTACTGAAGCGTCAATCAATTCTTTTACCTTGTATGGTAATGGTAAATGAACTGATTGAAAATCAAATACATGGACGGATCCCTGCCTACTGAAATACACGGACGTTGGCAGAGGGGTGTTGTGTAGATGTTTTGACACTCCTGAAATTTTTAACTCAGCTAAGAACCGTGAGATTGTGTAGTTTTAGAGGTCTAAATGCAAACAGACATTTGTTTTTAAACAAACATTTACGGAATTTTTAAAGGAAGGTGTAATATTATTTATATTGAAGAATAACAATTAACTCTGTGTATCTACAGAAATGTTGTTTGGAAATGGGTGACCATAATATTTGTCCACTCCATTTTTTGTTGACCCCTCCTTAACGAATATTTGGATTCGCCCGTACTAAAACCACTGGGTATGGGCAAATATGGAATGTAAAACGTTGAAAGAAAAATTAAAACACTTAAACACCATTAGTAATCATAATGCTGTTATAACGATGATAATGATATTGATGATCACCGCCACCAACACCGCCTGGGCGTCATGAAAAATGATCCATGATTAATTCGAAGTGACGATATTCTGCTTTGGAAGGGTAGCGCCGTTTCCACCTGTACTCAGGAAGTACGGGTATGGTACTTTTTAAGTGAAAGTTCCAAACGAAGAGAGAATAAGATTAATTTCATGATAAACGATTAACAACTACAGTTGGGCGTCTGATTATGGATGAATAGGGAAGGAGGTTACAGAAGAGGAGAGTAAAGTATATTACTGCCAGTGCTGCGTGACCCGATCTAAAATCTGACACACTAATGACGACTTGACCTATTGACGCCTTACACCTGCAACCGGATCAAAGTTTATCCTGTTAACAAGGCTTGACCCCGCTGCCTGTGTAAATGTGAATTTTAGTTTGCTGCGTGGCGTTAAAGAAATACGTTAACTTAAAATGTTATTTTAGGTTAAATACAACAGGATTACTTAATTGATTAATGCCGTTTTCTTTGAACATGGATCGATTTTGAAGAATAAAATATGAATAGCACTATGACCACTTCCATTGTTTAATGACTAACGTCTTCGCCGTCTGAATGGAAGAATCCGAGTTCAAACACACCTAGGTAGTTTGTGAGACAAAATGAGTAACTACTCGTTGCCTCTAGCAGAGACATACAGTATTTCTATACATAAGCACATATTTACAGAGTAAATATTTCTACGCCACTTAGAATCTAACTAAAAACGTATCAAAGACACTGTTCGTGACGTCAGTTACGGTCTTTATTGTGACACGATCCGATTTAGTAAGAGATCCTTGAGGAATATTTATTACATGTAGCAAACACGAACCGAAACTAGGTTATCGACACTCGACTGTAACCGGTAGATTCTCATAAATATGATAACTATCCAATTAATAGGCCACAAAACACGCGCGCCTTGTACAAATTATAACCAGCTACGTAAATACAGGTTTGAGAGAACTCTTCGTAAAGGGCAGAACTATACTCTTGAATTTTCGGACGGAAAAAATATGAGAATCGACAAATTTTGTAGTAATAACAAATTATTAGTTCATAGGCAGCCTGAATTTGATTTAATCTGTGTAAAAAATAAAGTGTAGGTTGGAAGTGATCAATTTTCTGTGACCTTCTCATATGATGACAGCCAGCGAGCTGTCTCCCCGCCTGGCAACACTTCTCTGCTTAGCCGTTACAAGTTGGCGTTAAGTGGTTGTACTTATCACCACGGATACGTGCATAGCGGAATGCACTCAAATCACAGATCTTACTAATTTCATTAAAATTATATGTAATTATAATTGTATTAATATTATGAAATACACATGGCCTAATCTTCTGATTAGAAGCGATCTTACCAAAATGGTGGTATCGAAAAATTGCACAGACAATATATTTAAATTTTATCTTATAATTATATTTATCTTCTAGCGGGATTAAATTCAGGTGTTAACTGTTATACTGAAAGCGTTATTTAGTGTAAACAACCCAAATAGATTCTAGTAAAATGGAAATCCTTTCTGTAAATAAATCTGAAAAGATTTAAATTCGTGTTTTACGTATATAAACTAAAATTTATACGGCTACCGTTCCATACGGCCTAGAGAAAGGCTATCAACATCCTGTGATGAAAAGTTCCAAAGCTTCTGATTGTTGAAACGTGGTACCTACCAAGAGAGCTTTCAGTTGTGATTGTTATTTCGGTTACTTTTATTTAATAATGGCGCTAATTTTAAGAGACCGAGTGACACAGTTTTTCGATAGTAATGGTGCTGTTACATTAAAGCTTCATTATTTCCTGCTTGTTAACGACATCACGCTGTAAGTAATTAAGGACGGAAGATTCACACTGGAAGAAAACTAAATAACAGTTCGGCAAGTACCAGCAGTCACATTCCGGAACTCGAAGCCACGAAGAATACACAAGATTACGTATAACATCACGTTCCATTTTCATTTTTCACGTAGACGTTAAGAAAAACAATAAGGATCAGAAGCACGTAATAAAGTACAACTAAAAAACCGATGGTAATGGCACTATGTTTTACAGTTATTTCGTTTAGCTCCGTAACGAATCGCTAAATGTGTTAAATTGTTTAGAAAGAACACGAAACGTGACTATAATCGTGTACATCCAACTACTTACTGGTCATTATGCAAACAAAAATAATCATAAACGTTATTTTCACGAAAAATTTCACAGATAAAATAATTCGTTACAACAGCGATACGGTATATTTGGAAATAGTTGTGCTTTAAGTATTAGGTCAGTAGATGGAACCGTTTGCTTGATTTTGTACGTGTACAAACAATAATGGTCATTAAGAAGAATGTACGACTTTCTCGACCCTGGGATCTAGCCGGAGACTGTTTAAAATTAACTACTTACTTAGGTAAGACTACAGTACCAGATGATACATTTGTACTAAAAGCCAATTATTCGAAGAAAATAATTAAGTTAACTCTTTTTTATTCCCTTGACAGATTTGATGTCAGTCCGTAAATTACTTAAGCTATACGATTCAAACGTAATGGAATGTGAATAGGGAATGTGTTAGGGAATCCTGTACAATTTAATTTTCATAGATGACGATTCTGGGATTACAGTCTGGGAATGGAGAGTCCAGATGGGAACGCTTTGTCCTTAAATGTGAAATGATGCCCACCTCATTTTGGAAAGAACTGCCTCACCCCCTACCCCACACTCAAGAAGAAAACAAATAATAAAGAATGATACACAAAGGAAATTAACATGCTATTTTCTTTTAGTTTTAAATATTCTCTTGCGTTCGATTTCTATGTAACATCTTGTACCTCACGTCTTCGGTCTTCTCAAATAACTGATACTCGTCAGTACATAAATTATCCAACAGATATCGATTATAACGACCTACTAGTCTCTCGGTTCTCGTTCTCGTTGGTCTTACATTTCTACATCGCCATGACTTTCTTTGTTTTTTTTTTTATGTAACCTTATTCTTTTCTGAGAGATTTCATAATAATACGTGTTTTTATATTCGAAGAAAATCGAATAAGCAGGGTATCAGGACACACACGCGCGCGCGCGCACATTCTACCACATTTACTAATGCAATCTTGTGTTAGTGACAGCGATGGGGGCAGTTGGGGCGGTCGACTCCTATCCGGGATCACAAAAATTTATATTTTTCTGGATAAAATATGTAATATAAATCAAAATTCATTGTATCTATTTTAACTTGAGCAAATGTTCGTTTTGTAATGCGTGGAAAGGTCTAATAATTATTTCACATGCAAACTTGTTAATGTCAAATTTTCCACTTACTTATTGTTACTGTTATTACACATTGTACTTAGGTCAGGTAACGAGTGCTCTTGATAACTTTCTACAGCAATTTAACAAATTTCCTTCATCTGGCTTTCGAAGCGGAATTTAAGAAAATTTTATTACACAAATACTAAATTTTTCCGTTTTCTTAATGAAGTTACTTGTATTCTTTGCTACGTCAGAGCTTGGATTAGTTTCTTGTCTTCTAATCCTAATAGTAACATTACATGGTTAACCATAAGATATGTTAGTTGAGTAGATTCGTATTTTGTCATGTACGCCTATAACATCATTCATTGTAACTTAATCTTTCTACTGACATTGTTTTTTATTTGTTTGTGTATGTGTGAATGGGGTGTGCGTGCGTTTCTCAGGCGTAAATGGAAACTGTAACGTGATAGAGATTAGTTTAAATTACAAATTTTAGATATTACATGTTAGCTAACTTTAAGTCAAATTTCTTCAGACTTGTAGATTATCTAGGCTATCTGTAGTCTCGTGATTATCAAAGTGAAACTATCTTAGCAGTCTTATACCTTAATATAGCCTAAAAAATTATTTATTTTGATTCCAAAATATTGACTAATAATTATATCTAATTATACAATAACAACTAATAATATTTAATATTATAATAATAACAATTAATTAATATTTTGACTATTTTATAATTGTTCTTATTTTACTATTTTCAATATTTTTATTATTTGTGTTACGCGTATACTCGCTTAGATAACCGGTTGGAGAAGCGCGACATCTGTTACAGGCCTACACATCTCTGCTTATGTAACATCTGTTATGTGTTACACTTGGTTGTGTCGTCATGGTAACTCTGTCGTTTTCTTTTGCTACTAAATATACACGTATTTATTTATAAATATTCGTGGTGAACGATTATTTTTAAACGAAGTTCTATGCAGAAAAGGCAGAGACGCAAATGAACTGTGGACACGGGGAGCCGACGACAGAAAAGCAAGGACACAAACGCAAATAGAACTACTACTGGTGTTAAAGCGTTAAATTGTCATCCTCCCCCTTACCGACTACTCTGACTCCATGTGCACGTAATTAAGTTTTGGTTACACTGCCGGAATAAGATACGGGGGCACAATTGAAAACTGAATTTAATATTAACTACAACATACACAAAATTGGTTTTGTTTTCTTCAATAAGTGTATTTTAAAACCTGTAAGAGTTGGGTGATGTCTTAGGGGAAAATCCTCTACTCGGACTGTTCCATCGTAATACTTCTCTCTCTCTTGACGTTTCGATCCCTGGAATTTGGGATTGTCCTCAGAAGCTGTGAGTGGCGCTTGAAGGCCTAACAACCTAACTTTATGATTTGCCCGAAATGTATTTTTTGTGGCACAGCCAGGTAAAAAAAACAAATAACGGTTTATTTGTTTTCATGACTCCATTTTACTATGTGATATTTATGTATGACTAAAATGAAATTATGTCATACAGCATGAATACCGCGCTTGGTACAAAACAGTGCCCGATTTTTAGTCTACAAATACAAATTGTGCAAACTGTTAATGCGTTAACGTTTACGTGGTTATCCGACCAAATATTTTATTCTACCAAAAACTAATTGTTCTGCGCAAACTGTGCCAAATGTTTTCATTTTGTCTGGAGCGATGACTTCATTCGATATCTGTTTGCCAAAAGAATATGTGGTGAGAAAACGGTGTGACGTGAACAGTGGGAATGATGAACTGGAGAAAGTGACTTGGGAAAATGTATCATACTAATATAAATATGTTTTTTCATACCCATGATGTGTGAAGACATTTAGTCCTGTCGGATCTGTATATAAACAGGTGTACTGCCTACGTTTTCTGTATCCCAAAAAAATAGCATATAGACTAGTAAATATTGTGAGGTGTGTGTGTGTGTGTGTGTGTTAGAGAGAGAGAGAGAGAGAGAGAGAGAGAGAGAGAGAGAGAGAGCTTGACAATAATTAGTAGCTGAACGTGACTGTTTATGGTTGTCACATTGCGTTGTCAGTCGCTTGTCACATTATGCTGGATGAGGCCTTTCGGATATCAAGTTGTACGTAACCTACTCGAGGCGGTCGTTGACAACTTTGATGTTTATCGTTATTGTCATCTTAATCAGTGGCTAAGGTGTATTATTTCGCGGATGAAACAATAATTATCTGCATTGTAGTTGAACTAATTTTTATTGGCAACGCTGTCGTTTCACTAATTGATCAATTGTAGAGTAACATTGTAACTGTAACATTGTAGCATTGTAATTGACCAATTGCTCAATTTTTAAGTTGCTGTCACGGCCGCTTTGCTACCCGTTTGCAATGGAAAGATCCTTTGCGCTTGTGGTCCGAATTTTGTGGTATCTAGGTGTTGAGGAAGTGGACATCCATCTGATAGGTTCAGTACAATACGGGGATAGTCTGTACTGTCTACGACTGAACTGAATAACTCAAAAACGGTTGCACAATTATTGTGTATGAAAATCAATCGGACCTCGCCACAGACTCGCAGCCAAAACATTGTCATTGACAGAATTATCACTGTTGTTTCCGATCTGACGATGAGCTGAGAAGCTTGAAAGCGCTAATCGGAATAATTTTTCTATAGTGGTGTGCAACAGTATAACCACTAACACAACTTTCTTAATTAAACATCTGACGGTACTGTTGGACGGAAGCGACTAAGTATAGATGGAGTAACGGACCTGCAAACGGCCCCAATTAAGATGTTTCCGAATGTTATTACCTAAATTTTCAGTTTTAATATTATTAAAAGTTTTTTTCATACTATATCTGATTTTGTTTCAAATGTCAGCTTGATATTTAAAAGCGTATTGAAATTCTTAAATATTAAATTGATCGCATATTGTCTGTATCCACACTGAATTTTGTGAGAAAGAAATTGATTCGTAACATGATGCTATCTTTTTATGTTCGAGAATTTTTTTATAATTATTTTTAATTTTTGATGACCCAAAAGTTGAATTTAATGCTCAAAGAAAGAAAGTATTTTTAAAAACAGATGGGCCCATTACTATTGTCATTATTATTATTATTATTATTTTAAATTTTGGTGTCGTAATCTATGTTGTGACATAGCGAGGGAGGCCTGTTCCATGTTTCTGATGGACACATATAACTTCTTTGTTAAGTTATTGGATGAAGTGGCAAATCATCTGCATGTTGGTATAGTTCCGCTTACAAAACCATGCATTATAGATTTAGATCTGTTAAGACTGTTTAAGATGAGTCACAAATAAAACGATCTCGGGAAAAAACTGAAGGAATGTCTAACTGTAAACGTTATTTTTGAGGGCACAAACAACCTTAAGAATCATCGGAACAATACGTTATAAAGTAATATAACTATGTCGAAAAACAACGTTATTTTAAGATCTGTATTGCAATTGTATTGGGTGATAATTATTGACTCACAGTCTAAAGTTGTGAACGTAACGTCTCATATTAACTATGTAATGTACCGTACAGCAGAATGCGCTACCGTAAACATGTCTACAATATGAAAGCATCCAAGGCTCCCCTTTCTATTAAACGCAGTCCAGGAAATATTCGATTGAATTTCTACCCTTACGTTTTTATTAGCGTGTGGTGTATTTTTCCCCCTGCTTCGTCTCGGTTCAATGAAAATCACAGCACACCACCTGTCCTGTTGCACAAACTGTGTTGTCAGTCTATTGTGACTATAACCGCATTGGGATTATTGATTTCATTATATATATATATATATATACTCTACTGATAACAACATACCTAATTCGTTGGTGGTATTTGTGCGAGCGCGCGAAGAATATACGCTGAATGCATGTTGTTCTAGTGATACTCCTTTCGCTTCGCTTCTTGAGTAATTCTATGATAGTTGTCGAAAGTACGCGTGTAAGTAGGTGCGAGATGCAAATGAATCGTTAAACGTTACTTCAGTTAACAGTGGCGGCGATTGGGAATTAGAAGTGGGCGGGCAAAAACATTTATAGACAACAAAAAGTACTGGGGGTCTGGGGGGTATAGGGGGGTAGACAACAAAATTAAAAAAAATTAGCTATAAAATGGTAAGTTTTTGATGCTCTCTGAGCGAATTTGGACAGAGAAGTAAAGGCTGACAATTTACCAACTTAACTGCGGTAATAATAGTTTTTTTGAGATTTTGATTAATACCTACTATACAATATAACTTTCACCAAAGGAACAATTACACATGTATTACAATTAAATAGAAGTACTTTGAGAATTCACAAATGATCAGTAATAATTTCATTTAAAATTATGGCTTGTTTAAAATAAACACCAAAAAGTGATAATTTGCCAAAGTCCAACCAGTGAGTTTACTCTAGGCCCTGTTTTATTCCCCATTACACTACAAAATATGTAGGCCCACCCCACTACTTGCTGTGGCGCTGTACGAATCAGCCGCGACGCATGATATTTTGTGCGTATTTCCGCTAAGTAAATTTTTTAATAATTAAAGAAATTAAAGGAAAGATAATTAGGTGATAAGACAACAGGGTTTGTATAAATTGTTTTTTTATAATTCCTAGTTTTAGGCGGCTAAAATGGAATAAAAATTTAATTTTGTCCCCACAAAGTGGGGGGGGCGACTCCCCCCCCAATCGCCGCCACTATCAGTTAATCTTCGCATCAATTCTTGATCAGCAGGATTGCTTATTTACGCATACAATTATAAAATTAGCCATATGTCATATAATATATTATACAAATGTGCGCTAAAAATTGTTAATATAGAAATACAAGAAGAATACATATGTTATAGGCTACATTTGTTATAGTATAATATAATACAATGTTATACGCTGCTACGCTGTCGGCGCGGGTTCGATTCCCTTCGGGGCCATCTGATTTAGATACGACAGATCCCCCTCGCAAGGCGATGGCAAACCAGCGAGAGGTATGCTGCCTAGTATAAGCCCTCCCCCCAACTATGTCGTTCGGATCCGGTGTTAAACTGTGGGTCCCATATACCTGTGAGAGACTCCGTAACACAAGCACCACGGGTATATGCGGGGAGGGTTATAACGAGTCTAAAGACTGACGACTTCAGGAGGAGGCTACATTAACTACTCCCTAATAACAAGTACTATGTTCAGTGTTCATAGTGTTGATATCCTGCGATATGATCAATAATAATTGTAACGGAAGATTGTACTGAAATTTTCTGACATGAAATAACTTTGTTAATTCCTTCTAATACTGACTGATTTATTTTCACACATGGGGCGTAGACGACAAGTAAACTATTGTATTCTTATTTCTTGAGATTGTCTTTGTTGCTCTTGAATCTTGGTATATAAACAGAGAGTATTACGATAGATTTAGAAAATATCCTGACAGGCATACAACTAAACTAATAAGTAGAACTAGCTTTGTTCTGAAGTGTAGACGCAACGCAAACAACAAAAGGTCTGTACAACGGACAGTTTGTTATGTAAACGATTTAATCACGCATCTGTCCACTCTGTAATATGGCAAGAAAGTATTAACGATTCTAGTTGACAATTCACTTACTGTGCGTGTGTGTGTGTGTGTGTGTGTGTGCGTGCGCGCGCGCGCGTGTGTGAGGGAAGGAGGGAGGGGACAGCGACCGACAAGTAGAAGAGATACAAAAATCTTGCGAGTTCATAACCCTTAACCAATCACGAGCTCTCATTGTTTTATCCACAAGACACTTCTAGAAAAAATTATTCTTCATCACCAAAGGAATAACCAGCGAGAGGTATCCTGCCTAGTATAAACCCTCCCCAACTATGCCGTTCGGATCCGGCGTTAAACTGTAGGTCCCATATGCCTGTGAAAGAATCTGTAACACACGCACCACGAGTATATGTCGGGAAGGTACAAACCAGTCGAAATACTGAAGCACCCAATAATAACCAAAGGAATGTTCCCGAAAGTCTGTTACTCAGAAAGAAATTTCTATTTTCAATTTTTACTGTGACACCCAAACACATATCACAAATCACTTAAAACGTTTAAATATAAGTACAAAACCATGCGAATACTAGCTATAGATTACAACAGCAAAGTCTGCAGAAAACGCCTTGGAAACGAAATACAGTCTATTTTTTAAATAGGGCTAAATATTTTTGGTATATTTGGCATTAACTTGTTAAGGATGGGTGTGACATGTTACGAATATAACGTACTTATTACTTTGAGATTTTTTTTTTTGATTTTTTTGGGTATTCCGAGGGAGTTACGCCAGCAATTAGAGCCCGTCAAGGGTGACACGAGTTAGCATTGTTCGAGGGTGAGCGACGGAGGGAACAAACCTTTCCTTTCTACTTAAATGACATAAAAGCCGTTAAAGGACAATGCGTGCTGCAACACATGTTGCGACGAACAGGACCATGCGTGGGAACACTTGACTTCACAAATATGACAAAGGAACATTACCCTTGCATCCGTTTCAGTAGCGAGAAGAATAGATAGGCATCACTAAGAGCATTGTTCCAAGCATATGTGAAACTTACAGAAAAACAATAGCTGGAGCACGGACAATGTAGCAGGAGACGAGGAGACGTCTGCGACGTACACAGATGTTTGCCACCCGTAAGTTCGCTAGAGGAAGTCGACAGTGTCCGAACAATACGTTATTTCGACACGCTACACCAAAAGGGACAAATGTGACTTCAGTAGCAAGGTCTTGATGCAGATTCCGAGAAAGTGGCAACGTCCTGATGACAGCAGCTCGTCGTGTCAACGTGGACTATGTGAGATTCAAGTAGAGAAGCCAACCAGCCAATTAGAAACGAGAATTCAGAAGGGAGTAACTGTAAGGGATGATCTTGACAGAAACCGACGACCAGAGAACAAATCCCGAGGAAGAACGTCCCTCTCCAAACGGCGCTGGGTGGAGAATTCACAAGAATCACAGACCAGAGGCATGAGGACAGAACGAAATCCGAACAACTGTCCTATCAGAGCTATTTTGGTGGGAAAATGAAGCGTTCGTAGGAGTAGCGAGAGTGGGAAAACGAAGGGCATAAAAACTGTATGCAAGAGGAGACGCGCTCTCAATATCAGTCTAAATTTTATCTCAGTATTACTAAAATTTTATTTCAGTAATTTTACTTCAGTTTTCATAAAGATTTTGTTTTGAGATATTCAAAGTAGTGTTCGGTATCAGTGGAGTTCGGGAGTAAGACTTGGAGCGTTAAGCCGAAACAGTGGTATTCGCGACGATGCGCGACTAACGAACTTTGTAAAACTCTAAGCATTACGCTAATACAATTAGTACTGTAAGAAGTGGTATGATACAGTAGTAACATACTTGAACTCTTTATCAACGGAATGAATCAGTATATAACAATAAGACTTAATTTGTGAGACAACATTATTTCGTAGAATAGAGACAAGTGCCGATGATGTTTTATATGCGTCTAATGAACTTGAAATCAATCTAGGCGATACGGAAGAGTCGAACACGTAATTTGAAAGATAACTAAGTGCGTGGCAGTATCGAACTAAAAATCGCATGAATAGACTGACGCGATACGAATAGTCAATGAATCCTTAGTGCAAGTACCGCGACCTAAACGGTAATAATATTATAAAACTTATAACGGATGTCATGAAGTACGAACTAGCGTTCCGAAACGATGTACGTATAACAATTGGAAGTGCGAGTTACGAGTGTTTCCAGGACTAACATCAATCGTCACCCAATGGATCCAAATGGACATGCAACGGGAGCGAGACACTACGACGACTTGAGTAATGTACCAAAATAACCACTTATTATAATTCCTAGTTTATCGTAATACCGCTGACCTGTCACTTAGAACTAACTGCCTGAGACATTTCAGAATAGAGTCATTATAAATACGAATCCATGGTTAGGAAAAAATAATATCATAGAATATTACACATGTATTATCTTATTAGTGTAAGTATATGATTATTTCAAATATGTATGTGTTTAATATGTTTACTGCAGGTATATGATTATTCAAATATGTATGTGTTTAATATGTTTACTGCAGGTATATGAGTATTTCATGTGTATAGGTGTTTAAATATGTTTCGAAGTATATCAATTAGTGCAAATCTCAAGCACGCAACATTGATAGTTCTTAACGTCACTACACACGAGTATGTGTAAGCATTTGACTGTTTCTTTCAGATACTTTAAATATGTTATAGAATTTAATTATCTTTTGGAATAGTTGTAGGTACTCTTATTACATGATTCCTTTTATACTATGAATACATGCAACATGCCATATTACAATAAATGTAATTTATAATGGATTCGATAGTGTTGAGTTAATTTATTTTAAGACCTGGCATACAAGACAATTCTTTAACAAGTAAAATCTACAATCAATGATTTAGATTCAATATGATTTAACAAGTACCATGTTCATAAATATTTTAATTCTTGGAGTTTTATTTGGTAGTAGAAGACAAGATTAATTACTCTTGGTTGATAGCATTGCCGATTACACATTTGAGAAATTTGATCAAGATTTATTAATTAAACTGTAATTAATTTATGCAATTAATTAAATATGCATAAATATAACATTGCATATCACAAGACACTTCTAGAAAAAATTATTCTTCATCACCAAAGGAATAACCTGCGAGAGGTATCCTGCCTAGTATAAACCCTCCCCAACTATGTACGCGTGGCACAAGGAAACATGTTCTACTAGATAATCGTAATCAAGAGAAAAATTTATATAATTACAATTTAATTAATTTATGCAATTAATTAAATATGCATAAATATTAACATTGTACGAAACAGATGCATTCTGCGGTTTTTTGGAGGAAGGAACAATACCTAATCGTTAACTTTATTGACGGGAGGGAGGAATAAATGTTAGTGTGTGTGTGTGTGTGTGTGTGTGAGAGAGAGAGAGAGAGAGAGAGAGAGAGAGAGAGAGAGAGAGAGAGAGAGAGAGAGAGAGAGAGAGAGAGGTAGACTGACATACAGACCGTTAGGCAGAGACAGAGGCAAGTTGTGTGTGATTAATATATTAAAAACCGGTAAAACGCTAAAAAACTAATCTGAAAACTAATAACCCACTATTTGTTTAAGAAAAATTTTGCTGTAATTATGTTTTCCATTTAAACAAAACAGTCCATGACCATCCTCCTTTTTTTCATGATTACACTGCGCAGATTCCTGAAAGATATCAGAAGGTATTTTACCGCAAATTTCCTGAATATTTAACATACCATTCGCCACTTAGCTATCAAACCAAATATCTTTTACTGCTGTGATATTTTTGGCGACTGTCCGTTCAGCTGTCGGGCGTAAATTAGGTTTCATGCCCGACATTTTTACAGGTTTTGTAATGCCAGCCTATAAAACGTGTTAAAAGGTGTTTTTTATCGTGTAAAGATTAATAAGAGCTCATTCACAGTCGTAAAGAAAACGTTTCATTTTTATTACATTCGTTAAGAATAGCAATTACTTTTTTGATTTTATTTAAAACATTCGAAGCAATACTCGTATATTTTATGTTAATATAATTGTAATGCTTTATATATAAATATAATCATACAATTTTTATTTATACTAATAAAACTTCAAATATTATAAACTAACATAGAAAAACTGCAAGAAACTAAAATAAAACAAGAGTTACTAGAAAAGAAGTGAAGAATAATTATAATAATTGTAATTCACTTCTCCACGCAAATAAATTCCTTAAAAACTAAACATTGTAAAATATACAAAATTTACAGCAACAATTTGTAAAATTCAAAACTTTATAGGCCTATTATGTCGAAGATCTAATAATTTTATTTTAATCAGACTTGTGCGCGCGCGCGCGCGTGTGTGTAAGATAGTCAATTTATGTAGGCCTAGCTATAACCATTTGTGTGCGTACATTTGCCATAAGATTGCACCGTGTCATTGATTTTGTCATACTAGTGACGATGATTGCTTTAGAGTAAACGGATATTTCACCTGATGGCATTCTTCGGAAGACCACAGTAATGTTACCTATAAAAAATACATCCAGGGGGCGCGCACACTAGCCCAGGAAAAATAGTCATAAAATTAGACTTTAAAGGAAAAAATTAGATAAAAGCTAGTTTTTTGTACATGTGGTCGTTGAACCATAAGTTATACGAAACCAATGAGTCTACCGCTTAAATTTGCCCGGGGGTGATTTTATAGGGGTTAAAAGTGGTGAAAAACGATTTTTCGCGTATAACTTAAAAACGAAGTATTTTATCAAAAAATGTTACAAACAAAAGTTGTAGCTTATAGAAGTCCCTATAATTTGGTGGGTGTTACATTCCTGTATGTCGAAGATTGTTGGAATAGGCCACATTAAAAACTTAAGAGTATACTGTATTTTTTGTATTTTATGTGCATTGCATGTGAATGATCGTTTTTTTGTGTGTTTTTTTTTTTTTGGAGAGGATGATGCCTACATAAGCCGAAGCTTGTGAGTAGGTAATTAGATGGGAATGACTTGAATGATGAACAAATACCAGACCTTACCGGGAATTAAACCCTGAATCTCTTGTTCTAGAAGCCAGTGCCCAAACCACTAGACCAAACCGGTCGGTCAATATTTAACTTAAAATATTGTCTCAGGGCGATTTTACCCATTTTGAAATATTTAAAAATTTGTTTTTTTTGCTGATGCAAATGAAGAATTTCGTCAAAAAAAGTATCAAATAAAATAGTGTTTCACATTTTTAGTAACTTCTATACAATTAGGTACAGAAAGGAACTATATAATGTAGACCAAATAACCTAAGTATTGTAAAAGTAAAGTAAAAACATTTTTATTTTTTTTTAGTAGGAAGGTGCCACTAATTCCCTCCCCTATCAGTGAAGGTCACGAAGGCCCCTAAGACTATGACTGACCTATTACATAAACGATCTTCCTCCTCCACGCATTCCGTAGGAACCGATATGGTCATAGAACGGTCAGCAAATCGAGAATTTAAAGTCCAAGGTGGCGTTGTTCACCGAGGAAATATTAAATTCATATATCACTACCAAATCAGCATTTTCGGATATTTGTCAAGAAGTTACAACATTTTTGCAGCACTACATTTTTCACATCTGAACAACATATTGAGTTAAGAGAAACTCGAATTGCAAGAAATGAATATAAATTAATAAATTGTATTAATAAATTATAAGTCAATAAATTGTATGATTGGCTTATTAATCACGACCCGTTTTCAAAAACGCAATATGTTTTGCGTACTTTTAAGTCTGCAGTAATCGTCTTCGATGATATGATAATCCTGACAGTACAAACAAATCTGAACAGCAACGTCGATACGCAAACATCAGTCCACAGTTAGCATAACGGAAGCAACCCCCCTGTCTGTCGGCCAAGAAAAGTTTTAAGCTAATAGTGAAAAAAAAAACTCATTGAAATGTTGAAAAAAATTCGAAGAACAAAAGTTTGAAGTACGACAGTCATCTGACAACGCAGATACACTGATTGTGCAAACTCCCATTCAGAAGTCTCAGAACTTGCAAGTGACAATTATTGGCCAAGATACTGATTTGCTTATACTTGTGATTGCTTTAAGTCCAGCAGAAAAAAATATATTTTTCTTGAAACCATATATCGGCAAAATTAAAGCAAAATTATTTTCCTCGCAAAATTTGCAAATACAATTCACAAATGTCAAAAGTTTCATCCTTCTAACACATGCTTTTAGTGGCTGTGACAAGACTAGTTCAGTTCATGGTAAAGGTAAAAAACAGAAATTTGGACAATGCTGTAGCAGTGTTTAATAGTGTGAATTCAAATAAAAGTGAAGTAGAAAAGTTGGTTAAAAATTATTTCTAATTCTGTATGGTTGGAAAGATGAAAGTCAAACACTAGACGAGTACAGATTTCAGATGTTTCAGAAATCTCTCAAAAAGGCATCTGCCAAATTAGAGATAGGCAGATGTTAGCAGGTAGGCAGTTAGAGATGTTAGATGTTACCTCCAACTTCAGCAGCTGCAGCTCAGCATTCCTTTAGAGTTTACTACCAAGTTCCGAAATGGCTAGGCAACCATAAAAGTCCAGAGGAATGGAAATTGAAAAGGAAAAATAACTTTTTGCAGCCCATTAAGACTACATTAGAACCAGCTCCTGAATCAATTTTGAATTTAATTTCCTGTGGCTGCACGACTGACTGTTCTACTTTTCGTTGTCGCTGCCTAAAATCCGGATTGCAATGTACAGATATGTGTAAAAATTGGCAAGGATCAACATGTCAGAATTGTGAAACGCCAGGTTATAATATTATTACTACTGATAGTGAAGAAACAATTGTCAGTGAAAACAGTGATATTGAAGAGTTTTGTAACTTAGATTTTTATTTTAAAAAGACTTTTACAAAAGGAAAATCTTACCATATTTTTAAAAATTAGTACATAACTTTCTTGTAACATTTTTTATTATATTATTTTTAAATAATTCGCATTTAATTCAATTTAAATTTATCATCTGATATTTGTGAACAAATTATTTATTCAGTTGTAAAAATTTTACTTTATCTTAAGTGTTTGTTTTCGTAAATGTTTTGTGTTGATTCTACCTTCCTTTTATGTAATTCACAGATTTGATTTCATGAACTGATTACTTACTGATTTTGATATTTTATGATATGTATTTAATTACGTAATTAATTTTTTAAGTGACTATTTTGTACAGTTCGAGATTGTTTATTTTTTATTTTTACATCGTTTTAATTTTAGTCATTAAGTGAGTAAAAATGTTCAGATTTTAAATTTAATAATTATTGCATTTGCGTTTTTTATTTAAACAATGTTTTATTTCTATTTTTTTTTTCATTTTGCGATCCTTTTACTATATTATTCTTAAAGACACTTTTTCAAAATATTTCACCTGAAATAAATTGTGTGAACCATCAAAAATGTGTTTTTTTCACTTTTTCGTAAATATTCATCCTCCTAAAAAAAACAAAAACGAACGATCATTCACATACACACATGTGTATATGATAACATGTAATACACACAAAATACAAAAAAATGCAGTATAGTCTAAGTTTTAAATGTAGCCTGTTCCAACAATCTTTGACACACAGGAATGTGACACCCACTAAATTATAGGGAATTTTGTGAGCTACAACGTTCATTTGAAACATTTTTTGATAAAATACTTCATTTTAAAGTTACATGAGAAAAATCGTTTTTTCACCCCTTTCAACCCCTGTAAAACCCCCCTAGACACTTTTAAGTGGTAGACTCATTGGTTTGGTATAATGTATGGTTCAAGGATCATATGTACAAAAAATTAGCTTTTATCTAATTTTTTTCTTAAAACTTCCTATTTTTCCTGGGGACACACACACATCTGTATTATATAATGTTGCTTTCATCGTGTTTTATAGGTTGTCGTTACAGAAGTGTACACAAATATTGGACATAAAATCCAATTAAAACAGCTGCACATATTGACATCCGCTGCAACATGGCAGCGGTTAATTACGTCAGGAAATGTTATTAAGACTTAAAACAAAGTGGAATTGCTGTGCAAAAATTTATCAGGTTCAGAAGCACATGAAGTTGCTTGATGTAGAGTTATTTTTGGAAACTTCTTCTATCACAGGAAATAAAGAAAATACCGGGTAAGAGGATGTGGAAATGGAGGGAGAGAAAAACAGACGTTATAGCTTTAAAGGAAGTAAAGAAGAAAGAAAACTACTAAACGTGATGGAAAAGTGGGACATAAGCTTTCTAGGTGTAATGGATTTATTGTGAATATTTTAACGGTAAAATGATGGAGGAGACATGAAGAGATAGGCCGATATTATGATGGGAACTGAAAAGTATCGAAGGACAGCAGTTTCTGGTCACAACAAGACCTGGTTTTAGATTAAGTTTCTATCGATCAAAATGGGCAAACCGATTCATTTCTCGGTTAAAGAAAAAGCAGTTATTTTTATTTCAGTCGGTAAGTGGTACTTGGTTATCCCAAAACCTTTATAATCCTCTGATTCAAAATCCGGTGTTAGTCAGAGAACACTTCGGTACGTATTGTCCAGGTTACCAAGTCGAGCCTCATGCCAGATATCGTATGTGTTGTCCATTTACTGGATAATTGTGCTCCGCCCAGCCGTAGTGAACGCCATGATTGTTTCGCTATCCGATTGTCCGACGATAAGTTGGTTTATTAGTTTGATATATTGCAGAACGATTTGCTAAATTCGCCGACGAAGAGTCGACAGTTTGGTCGAAGAGTAGTCATTTTCTGAGGTTTTTAACAAGATTCTGGTCAATCTTGCCACAGGTCTGCTTTGCTGTCTTCCCTACTAGTTTATTATAGCTCCTCACGTATTTGTTATCGGTATAAAATCGTGATTGGTTTATATGTGAATCGGTTATCATCTCAAATAGTTGGCATGGTGTAGTGTTTTTAATTCTTGTTTCAGGCCGAAATATGTGAGTTTATGCGACTATCAACTTTCATTTCTATAAGCAACGTTTGTCCCACCTGTGAGCACTTTTTGAACAAATTTCTGAAGGAAATATAGCAATCCACTACGAACCGGAATCTCCACAAACTGGTTCGAAACTTCACAAAGTCAACGCAAATGGAAATCTTAGGGGAGGCCTATGTCCAGCAGCAGACGCAAAGGGCTGGATGATGATGGTGGTTACGAACCAACTGCGCTTGTGACTCAGGCACAGGGTAACGTTCTGAGTCGATTCAGTTAAAGCTTTCGGAACAAATCGGTGTTTATTCAACGTGAATACTAGAATTTAAACTGCAATTTTTCTAGTGCTACGTGTTTTTACCTTGGACCGGAGTGTTGCCTAACGCTGTTCAGTGTCGACGTGCTCACAGCCGAGAGGAGAGGATTAGTTGTGCAGCCCATTGAATTCCGCGAATATTAAAACACGTTCCGCAAACACTGCGAACGGTTTGCAGAAGTAAGTGGCAACGTCGTTTTCAGTTTTAATCTGTTACAGAATATTTTTGTATAAATATGCGGTTTTGCCTTAATAATACAAGACGTTTAGCTGAACGCCACAGTTACAACTCGCGGTCATTTACGTCATAAACTTAAGGTCTGCTTCCTTACTGTTAATTGACAAAGCCCAAAGTGAACACGACACAGTAAGAGTTTAATGTGTTTTAGAAACATGCCATTGATCGTCGTTAGTTAGGTGATATTAAATTTTCCTATTGCTGTGTGTTACTACTACTATTTTTAAATAAAATAAAAATAATCGCTTATTAATAATACTGTTGATTGCTTAGTGAATGAGTAGCAATAGTCGGAATGAAAACAGAGAAGATGAAACGACAGATGGCCTAAGACGAACGAAATTGAAAGAAGTACAGTGTACTTTAAGTCGGTATCCAATCTCTCTCTCTCTCTCTCTCTCTCTCTCTCTCTCTCTCTCTCTCTTACCCCTCACATACAAAACAAATCGGTCGCTGCAGTAATTAATTACGACAATCGACAATGATCAGGGACGAGTCGTAGTGCGCCAATATCTACAGACGAGCGAAGAACAAATACAAACATAATTGACTACCGCAGGATATAGCGTTGTCCGTCTGAACAACGTAATTTGCAGAGCCACAGTAGCAACAGCACCAGCAACAGCTCATTAATAATATAGCTTTATCAACGGCTCTCTGGTAAAAGTTCAATGCAGACGCCGCTCAAGCGTGACGATGACATTACAACAATAGATTACAACAGAACGGAGTGGAGACCTTGCGTTGCTTAACATCACGTATCGTCGAGCCGTTCAAAAATAAATATTTTTCCCTTAGAATTTCATTATTTTGTTTTGTGACAGGTGGTTGTATTAATAAGTGATTATTATTAAAGCAAAAAAAAATGCAAAAATGAATCTATTATTAAAGAGTTTAATAAAATAAATTACAGTAATATCACTTACAGAATGTTATGAACGTAACAGAAAGGCACAGTACAACTGGTTCGGCTACACGTCACCTCTTTTCCCAAACTGGAGAAGTTAAGACATATCTCACAGTGAACCTTACATGATATTACCCTGAATTCTTCTCATTAGTCACGAAGAATCATGATTTACGTAGAAAATATGAGTTATTTGGGTTAATAAAAGTGTTTTTATTTAACATTAGAATAGATTGCCCCTAAGTAAACCTATGTTTCTTTCTCCATCCATTACATATTTTTCAAATGTTTTTTCTACTAATTTTCTTTTTGAGAATCGACGAAGAACTGGAAGGATGGAATTTTGAGATTAGCTACACATTTGTTAAGGCTAACAAGGCTAACACATGTTGTGTTTTAATCAGGACTAAAGCGTTGCATTTCACTGCCAGAGTTAATGGAATCGTCTGATTGGCAGATTATTACATGAAGCTTAAACGCACAATTTCCTGACGCGATGTTGTATGATCGCGTCATTAAGGCATCTCCATCGATGCGAATTCTCATCTTAATCTCCACTTCAGTTTTCCATTTCTCGGTTAGCTTACTCGTACGATTTGTACGTAAATACAAATATATTTCTACTGACGTACTAATAAATCGTATGCCCACTTCCAAATGTAATTTTTATATGGAGGATTGTGCTGAGACACTCTGGTTACGAAACACTAACTGGCGAAACGAACATTTCACATGTATAAAATTGTTTGTCTTGTATCAAAAACAGAATTAATTTATCTCACATTTAAAACAGCTTTTATTCTATCTAATCACCTCGATCATACTGTTATGTAAGTTGGGACAAAAATAAAATAAACACGTATTGATTAAATAAACGTAGGAAAACGTCTGGCATATCTTAATGAAACAGTAGTTTTCCTCGGAATAAACAGACGACTGAAGTCAGTTACGGAATTAGAAACATATGAAATCATATGTTACGTGATAGGCCTACCACACGCTCTGTGAGACCAAAAACATATATTCGTAATGGCATGTAGGCTAATTATCACAGAAAATGCACGAAGTCTTGAACATGAAGTAACAGGACTAATATATGCGTATATTGTTCATCCCAGGTATACATCTGAAGAGAACATCAAATTATCGAAACTTGTGTGGTTATGTCTTGCTCGTGTCAAATAATTGTAAGCGTGACGAGGATTAGTACAGTCAATGAACACTTTTTTTTCTAAAAACCTTGCAAAAATTAATTAATGGATGAAAATTTGGATTTAGGTAGTTAAATACATGTACTACCCAATAAGTAATTCTTTTGCGGGCGGCAATACTTGTATTTTAAAAAATTTTGAAAAATATTTTTGATTTTCAGTTTTTTGTTTATAACTTTTTAAATAATTAAAATAGAGACAAATGTTTTAAACAAAAGTTGTAGAGTGAGACCTTACCTACAAAATTGGTAATAAACATTTTTTTGATATCTTAATTTGTTTAAAAGATATGGCCAATTTTCAAAAAAGAAATATTTTTGAAAAAATTTTGAGTTTTTATTGTTGCTGTAATTTATTAAAAATCAGAAATATACAAAAATTTTTCAAACAAATGTTATAGCTTATGAATTTATCTACAAAACTGTATTAAAAATATATTCCTTATCTCAAATCGTTTCCGCGATATGACCGTTATTTTAACGAGACGCAACTGAAAATTGCTAATATGATGCTACTGAAACATACCGTCAGCCCTTTTAAGGGCCAACACAAGTCTGTCAGTTCTTCTAAAGCAGAGCTGCCATAAAGATCGCATCCTAGACCGGGGAACCGGAAGTATCTATGAGTCCGTTACTTCTGAATGATAAAAATAAACATTTCTTATATAACTAACGACAAAAGTAATCTGTAAACCGAGAACAATTGATTTGTTTATCAGGACACAGGTCTGCAAACTAGACATGTCCCTGTTAAACTAGACATAGTGCAGCCCAATTTTAAGGGCAATAGCGATTTTATCAGGACAACGGGGACCCTTCTAAGAGCAAAAACGTGACCACAGGCCGTAAGACAAGACTGTGTTGTAGAACCTAAAGTCATCAACAGACAGTTATGCAATATACTCACAGAATTTTTGTGTATTGAAATCTGACCCAAAGCTCGCGCGTTCACGCACACACACACACACGCGCGCGCGAATATGTGGAATTTGGTGTTGTACTCAACAGACATATACGATTCTTCTTACAAGGGAAACTGACTGGACTGCGGTGTAAGCGTAATTTCCCTGGTAACAGCTGTTTTTTCTTTTTTTTGTGAAAGAGAGAGTGAGAGGGAGTGAGAGTAAAGGATCCATTTGTCCTTGACACGGTTAGCCGCCAAGGTCCACATTTCATGTGCTTGTGCTTCCTGCCACTGGCATTCGCAGCTGCTCGTATAGTATTTACTACTATATAGTAGCCACAACTTGACCTTCGTCTGCTGTTGAGTACGTGAAAACATTACGTTAATTACTTCTCATCGCTTAAACTTGCATAACCTTCTAATAACGTGGTGAGAAACATAACGTCAGCCTTGACCATTCTAGGTAAAGCCTACGTAAGCTACTTACGGCAACAAGTCTCAGACATTTCGTTTTGCAAGAGCTTAGACCGATGATAACTTCCACGTTTTTCGTTTGTGACTTTTTATATCTTGTGTGTTCGTATGCCTGGTATGTACGCCTACAATAATTACGTATGAAACGGGTATGAAAAGATCTCATAAAAGAATCATTTTGTGATCCCCACCCCAGTTTCAGCACAGCCTTCCCTGCACCCGCTACGATCTGCTCGAACCATTTCATGTTTTATTAATTCATATGTAGCTGTTTACGACTCGTATTACAAATTAGTTTTTACGAATATATTGATCAGGTTAATAATTATCATTCATTTAATTAAGAAAGTTGCGTTAGTGGTTATGATCACAAACAGAATTATCACTATTGCATACCACTATAGAAAATTATTCCGATTAGCGCTTTCAAGCTTCACAGCTCATCGGAATAATTTTCTACTGTGGTGTGCAACAGTGATAATTCTGTTTGTAATTATCATTCACATAACGATTAACATTCGCAGAAAACAATTCATAGTTATGTTTTAGTTAAGACACTGAGTGACAACAGTGGGCTTTTCTCTGGGAATCATCTTGTTCACGATGCACCTGGTGAATACCAGAAAAACAAAATCACTACATCGATGTTTATAGTAGGCCGTTAGCTAACTACAGAAACAAGCAGACAGCGAAGGAGGTTTATCTGTGGGTGCTGACGTGTCGTAGTTTATCTGTGTCGTTTCGGTCTACTTCAGTGACGGGGGAAAGCCGCTCCCCGAGCGTCACCGTGGCCGTTTCTTTTTTTGTCACCGCAAACAGGTTTTGCTACCAAGTACTGGATACTAAAAAAGATAACTGCAGTAGTTTCTGTGGTAGCTCCTACTCCGTAGAAGCAGAACCTCTTCTACCACCACGTTCTGTCATATATCCTCGTGTCTCTTACCATGGTCACGACATTGACTTTTTCGTGGACGGTATAAAGGAAAAACGACCACTGTGTAAGGGAAACACCACTATCGCGTGTAGTTCACGGCCGACCAAAGGGGTCAGTTGGAGCATTACGAAAGTAGGCTCCAGTCTTCCATAGGTCGATCAGAGTACATCCACCAGATTCGATGTTCCGTACAGATACGACAGCTATTGATTCCGGCTAACGCTAACAGCTGTACCTGAACAGATTTCAGGTAGTCAGTAGAAGGATTAGTTAAAGAAAGTTAGGTCACGATAATATATTTGATACAGACAACCTACAAGAAAGGTCAATAAACCCAGAGGGTACTTTACGGATATTGCTATTGATGAGCTTTTCGTTCTGAGTTTACACGATTGTGTGCGTGAGCTTTTTATTAATTTACCACACTTACGCTTACTAATTTACAATATAACTACGCTTAGACTTATCTGTGCGGTACACATTTTGCGAAGTTTTATTATCATATATCAAACATGAATTTAGGCTGGATCTTGTCCAAGTTTCTAAAGATGAGAAAGGAAGAATGTAACTATTCACCACGTCACAGGTATTGTCCATGCATACACATAATTATATAGTCTATACTACGACATACTATACACATAGGTAGTTAGTATCCTTAGTACATCCTTATCATTTTCCCTTAGTACATACAACATCATAGGTCTCCCTTTTCCGAATATTAATATTTAAATCTCCGGTCGGCCGAATTACAAAATCTCATTCATCATGATGTCGAGGTATTTACGTAAATCGTATGCCACACGATATTATAAATTATAATACATGTACAACTAATTATTTAAAATACGTTTACATACAACAAATCAGCGCGTTTGCGACTGCGTCTGGGTGACTGATTATCGATACCGACTGTGAAAATTAATTTGTTCCGTAAAGGCACGGGAAGCCAACTTTGTTGGTTAAAGTTTATTGCATTTGCAGATTAATTTGTGGTATCGGAATTAAATAACGCTCTCTACGGCCGTATCATTTTATTGAAAGATTGTGTGCCTCTCTGCAAACATGATTAATCGCTGCATTTTCTAAATTAATTTTCATAATTGCGCATTACATATCAAGTCATACGTTCGTCATTAAAAAAAGGTAAAATCAGCCGTATAAAATCATAAGAAATTGTGAACGTTCTGACGTCGTGGAAGGTGTAAAATTTTAAAATAAATTATAAACAATGTTAATTAACAAAGTGATTTCTATTTTCTATCGTAGTTTCACCATTTCCGTCGTACCTTTATCAAGGTGCAGTAGTTACATTAATACAGTAGAGCGTCCAAACAATCGTGTAAGTATTTAAGGGTTCAATGTATTTTACTGAACTTGGTACAGCCTCATTCAAAACTTGACACATTTTCTGAATTTACGAAACATTTTCAAAAATTTTTCACAGGTAACTCAAAACCAGAGAAAGCATTATACACATTAAGTAAAAATATAATTAAAAGTGTTATAATTAAACCTACTCTATCAAAAATGCACCGTGTACATTGCAACAAATACATTGGCCAAAACGATGGTTACAAATAATATTTAAAAATAACTGACAAATGAGGTTCCTCTCGGCTTTTTCTTGCAGCAAAATCCTGGATCCGAATCATATGTAAAAGATCCGCGAACATAAAACCGGATCACAAACTTGTGGACACCATAACAAAGACCTGCAAGAACTACACACGGCATTACGAATCAGGTAGAAAATAAAGAACAACTCAGATTCGCTGAAACAACTCAATGAAAACAATGAATTCAACTATGGAAAATTCAGTGACAAGGAGATGAATTTAAATTTCGAGGTGAATAAAACGAACTTGTGTGTGAATAATATATTCTTTACTTCTTACATGCTACTAATTTTCTACGGAATTTTAATAAATAATAATTATTTTTTTGTATAAAAACAGTAAATTCTTGGAGAACAATGCGAAAAAAGTGTAAGAAAAAGTAATATAATTTTTCCTACACTGTTTTTTACTGAGGCGCTCCTTACATTCCAAATATTCTAGATAAGGGAGCTTTTGTAAAAATTATGGAAACTATATCATAAATCACCTTTCGTATGACTTGTTAGTTGCTTCGTCTCGAGGACAAACGTTTTCTTAACCTCTCCGAGAAACTGTGTCTACAAATTGAGATCCGCTTAATTAACTTCCGTTTAATCGGCGCTCTGTTGTGGTATTTTCTGACGTTTACGCAGATTTGGAACAGGAACTGACGTGTCACTGTATGTGCGTACCGTAGTCTGTAGTTCCTGCGCATACATAGACGTTAGCGTGAACTGTCCTGAGTCAGGATCACCCGTCGTAAACGTGCTTGGTGATTATGAAGTACGTTTGTTACAAGTTCAGGTGAAAGTTTAATTCACTTTAAAAGTAATCATAAAGACGAGTGGATAGTACAGTGCACGCAACACTCTTGAAATGAAGACAACAACTTTATGCAACAATTTCGCTTCTCTTTTTGCGGACGTTACAGATGTCCGGCCAATATCGTATTCTCAGATCTTCGTTCCAGTAGTACACAGTTGACTACCATCGTGAGTTACTTAGTCCATCCGTTCCATATAAATACCGTTTCAGTTGACGGTTTCCGACCTCGTCCATAAACTAGTCTTCATCTGCACGGTTTCCTGTACTACCTCTTTCGTAATCCTTTATCTTCTGGAGAATTCTTGAAGGGTAATTTTTGTTTGGCGATCTCATGATGCATTAAAAGATGTGCTCCCTTCTTCCCTGTAGAGATCCGACTGTACCTAAAACATCTAATTCGGAGTTGCTAAATAAATAAATAATAATTTCTTTTCTTTTACACATTAAGTGTTAAAAACATATGGACACCTTGTGTCTTTTAGGCACTGTCTTTATTCGTCTATGTGTAGGTAGGTAAAATACAACGCAGACAAACATAGACATGTCTCAAGATATCAGATAGATGCACACTGAGCAGTGGATTTATATGAGAGCTTCATAAATTTCTTATCGAAATCCAGCATTCCGTTCTGACTGAGATGATCATTTCATACGTCTGAATTACCTTCTTGCAACTACTGTACATTATAATAAACTTTAAAGTGTCAACATTAACAGAAAGTTAATTAACTTCCGCTTCAGTACCTGCGAATACTCGACTCGACAATTGGTTTTCTCATGGGCTTAGTCGCTAGTACAGACATGACGTTGCTAAAACGATTGGAGAGGTCATTGCCCCGCGTTTGACACATTTTGCAGTTTTATGCAAATGCATTTATATCTTCTCGGGTAGTGCTGGTAAAAGCACATTTGCATTACATACCGTTGTCTAAGACGAAGTTACATTGGCTGCTTGAGACCTGCACTGGCATAGCATGCTTTATTAATACCGCAGTTCGCTGTTCTATGCCAGACAGTGTAATTTCCACTTTAATTCTTACCCATTCTCTGTTTTATCGCTGTGCTTTATATTTCATGTAACGTTTAAGTTCATTTGTTTCTACACTTGGCGAATGTGCGCATGCGTATGTGTATGTGTTTTTTGCAATTAATGGACGTTTTAAGCAACATATAATAGTAGAGCCAAAGCACAATAAAATAACTGTATACACGACGAAATTTTATTAGACATCCGAAACTGAATAGATTTCTACTATGGACAAATGATACCCGTACATTATACGGTAAACGTATACTTTCGGGCCGAATGTGGCTTACCTTACGTGACCTCTTCTAGTATATCTCGTACCTCGCATTTCAAAACAATTTGCAAATTGAACAAACACAATCTTTGAACGTCTTCCTACGTAGAACGATAATGGAAAGCATAATGTTTAACTTCTAAAATGAGGTTGTAAACCTCTGTCCAATGAATTTCTTTGTAAAACTTAACCTTTCCAAGCAAAAAATCTATATTTGATGTAAAAATAAAATGGTATGACAACATTATATACATTCATAAATTGATGTTTAATACATTACGTCGAAAGAAAAAATAAACAACGTGTAAATTCAAATAAAAACCAATTAAAGTTCGCTTTCATTCCCTTCAAAACGAAACAGTAACTCACTGTTGACCACTAGCATTGTAAGTGGACACGTTTTTTATCAAAGGAATTTAACATCACTAAATGATATGCGCCAAACAGGTTTGACCAACATCTGCTGGTACATCTTACCAAACTGGGCTCAATTGTATCAAATAGTGCTGTAGAATACCTTTGTAAGCAAAAAGCCACACACAAATCTTTTAATACTTACTCCTTCGGATACCATCACGTCTCAAAAGGTAAGAAGGTTTTTTGAAACATCAATTTTACCTGAAATAAAAGAAAAACAAAACGTAACAGTTATTGAGAAAATCTAGTTATCTTTGAAATTTACAGTTGTATTTATAAATATCAGAACGAGCTACCTTTAAAATTAAATTGGAATAGTTGATAACATTACTATCACCTCGTACCTTTTCATAAGTAAAACAGAAAATTACTACACTTAAAATTATTATTAAAATATACTGCAAATAATTGTACTACAGTATAATAATACATACGCAATCCTAAGTAAAAAAGTATTCTGAAACACTTCGTCAAGTATGTGTAATACTTCGTCCATCTATAAATATCTTAACTATCATTTTTATAATCAGGCTGATTTTAGTCACAAGACTTATTAAATCTAATCTAACGAATCTAATTCTTCATTTTCTAGTGTTGTCGAGAATTGGAATCAGTAATTCAGCGTCTCGTAGAAAAGAGGGTTACTAGCTCACAGAAATGAAAGTGTGATGAAAGTTGTCCCTGGATTCTTATGGTATACTGCATAGGCCAAATGCACTTGTAAATGCCAGTTATAGCGAGGGTGTTGATATTGTAATCTAAATCTCTTTGCCGATAATTTCTGCAATAAATGATTACGGGAAGATCGATAAAAACACACACACACACACACACAATGTTCTCACGTGAATACGTATGTGCGTGTATTTCACTTATGTATAATTTTTAGGTTTGTAACAGAAATAATTATGGGCGTTCACCTCGGCAACGTTCTTTCCTGCCAAGAATACAATAAGTAACTTACAATAAATCATACAAATAAAGCAGCTCTGCGGCTGAGTTTGATTTATACGCGATACGAACAACCTAACTGACCTCAGCCATCCTTACGTCAGCGACACTTTCTCTTGCTGGCGAATAAATTTCCTCTAAACACGCACGTGTTGGTCTAAGTAATTACTGGGTCTTGCGATACAACCGATTTCTGTTGATTACATTATTATAACCGTGAAACTACCTGTCTCTTGTGAAATTGTCTTACTAACGCCCATCTTCTCTATACTGAACCAGTCCTCTCGTTAGCCATCAAACGACCTTCACACACACTGTACCCCTTATTGTTGCCTTGTGTCAGATCTAAGATCCAGTGCTGTATTTCTCTGAAGGCAGACGCAGCTGCCTGGCTCACGTTCTTAACTAAGTTCACGCCACTGAGGACAAAATATGTAGACACAAATACATAATTTATCAATAAACATTTATGAAAAAGTTCTTAGGACATCTAAAGTCCCCTAAGTGCTTGTTTCAAGATCAAAGTACATTGTTAAAAGGAAAGGGTGTTGCTAGGGTGTAATCACATAAGGGTGTTGCTAGGGCAGTGTCATCAAGCTCCAGTACCCGACATCGCACCGGGTTTATACCGTAATGTAAAAAAAATTGATTATAATATTTTTAAACCTTTTGAGACTGAATTTATAGTGAACCTATTGTAACATGTCATTATGGAATTAACAACCGTGAAATGAAATTCGCGAGGAATTAAGATTTCAACGCTAAAAATTGATGGGCTCTCATTTCAAGGAACTGCAAGGTCTTAACTGCAAGGACCTACTGTTGTTCTAACCTATCGAGTGGCCGCTAAGTTACAACTGTTTGTTTGACGTGTTTCCGGAGGTGAAGTTGAATCATTAGAATGAACCGTTCTTCTTGAAGACAATTTATTGTGATTAGCAAAATACAAACGAACTTTTACAAGTTACTTTATACAAACTCCTCTTGACAAACTATAAGTCAGTTAATTCAATTACTCTTTTAAACTCTAAGTACCTTCAGTTACTAGTACTTAGTTCACAAATTAATGTAACTACTTTTAGTTACTTCAAAAATTACAAAAACAAACTATTGACAACATCTGGTTTTCCGGCTCTCTAAGAACACCTTCCAACACAGATCAAAGTCAAAATGAGAAACGATGTGTAAGTTCTCTTGGATCTCTTACAATCAGATCTGACTTCTCCAGCGAATGCTAGAGTTTTTATAGTACATCATCGTGGGTGTAACACTTAATTTTAGTGGTGGGCTGTTCCCTCCTCTTAATTCTAAAATCTTAACTATGATACGCTAAAACTATTGGAAGTGAGGGTAATTCTCTTATAATTTTATAAGAACTACAACTATTCGTCTGAGACACTGCATCACGTGACCTTACGTCACTTTCTGGGGGTGTTTTACTACTTTAGATTAAAAGTTCTCACGGAATAAAACACCTGCTTTCACCAGTGTTCACACGGAGTACACCTGGCTTCACACTTGTGACCCATTACTTGACTCCCCCAAAAGGATATCAACTTTATGTGACATTTTATATTTCCTGTCTAGACCTTGTCACCATTAATTCTTATTTGATGTGTCTCGCCAGATTTCCTACGACTATCACTTCCTGGAGAGTCACGCTTATTGAGAAAGGGTGAGATACCATTCACAACCCTGGGAAAATTCCCTAAAACTATTTTTATGTTCAAAACATATGCTACAGTCTCGTATACACACCTGACACGTGTCTCTGTTTCTCCACACAACTAAGAATTTCTTATATTCTCACTTCTAAGTAACAATTATGCTACAAGTACAGTAAGTACAATTGACAATTACAACACTGTGTCTCTATTTTTTGATAACTCATGTAAATTAGAATAGTTCTTTACTTTTCCTTCCCTATTACTCTTTTATCTCTCACCTTTGTTCAGCTTTCTTTAAAATAACAACATTGCGCATTCTCCGCTCGACATTCATTGTCGTAGGCATATTCCAAATTTTAGAAGTATCTCGATTCTTTCATTTGTAAAGACTAGAGTTCCGAGCCGCATAATGCTACAGTATTTTGAAGACAATTATTTCATTAAAATTTAAACTAATTTCTCTGCTTCATCCGGTCGATATCACGCTGCGACGGAACAACCGTCGTTTATGGAAACGGACTCCCTACTGAGGATGACTCCCGCAGACGAATCGAAACGTCTGGAGTTGCACAACACAGATGACGGCTCAATTGTCCGACAGTATTGTTTGAAAATTTCTCTGCAATTTTGACAGGTTGTAATTCGCTAAACGGTAACATTTAACTGTTCTGTTCTGCTTCTAACATCTTACGTAATTTCTCAGTTACGTTGCTGCATTTAAAAGATGAAACATGCTTGATAACTCACAGTAATACGCATTTTGACTAAATTTCTTTTGTTCTGATATTTCATGACTTATATTTAAACGAGTTAATTACATCTCATTCGTAACGTTAATTTTCTCCAGTATAGTTGTAATTTTTGTTGCTGTGTAACGCAATCTACCTGACAAGCGCGTACTTAACTGTTTCTATTATGTTCTCTACTCCCATACGAATTCAACTAGTGTCTTTTTCTCATATTGTCACAAAAATATATCCTTAAACATACATTTATGAATATGATGTCTAGTCCCTGCGAATATATATGAATATATGAATACTGACGATGGATCTGGCGACAAACCAAAGCCTAACGTGATTTAACTCTTTAGAACTTCCACTTCAGTACCACAATAATTATCGTTAGCATCATCACCTTTAAAGCGAACATTGATGCTATCGAACGAACGGTACCAGAAAAAGAGAAAAAATAAATTTTAAATTTCGTAAGGCACATATGAAATTATTTTTGCGTTATCATTATCATTAAAAAGCATTTAATCGTCTTGAGTATGTTTTATCAATAGTTCAAATGGAAGTGCTTCAACATTTTGAACACAATTACTAAATTGTGTTATTTCCGATAAAATAAACTGAATATTTCGATCTACTATATAACTTACAAAAAGTATTTTTGTCACCTTTATAAATATTTCGGTAGGTAAACTTTTAAACCAAAGAGAGAATATCACCTTTTCGCCTCTTCTGATCATTTAAAATGAGGTCGAAACCTAATTCGTATTTAAATGTCAAAGTGAGAGAAACATTCCGGTTAAAATGAGTACTTGTAAGCTATAATTACACAATAAATTGCTAATTCTCATAAAAGTCGAAGATAATAAGACATTCGATACTGACAGAGTTGATTTGTGTGGTTTCGTCTGATAAGTTGATGACCTCACGTTTGTAAAACCGTTCTCAATTGCAAAACACAGCAAACTTGAGAAGCTTTGTCATTGTGTGTACTAATGGTTGGATCCAAATTACTTGAGAATACAAAATCAAATTTTTATATTAACATAAAATTAAAAGGGGGTTTTATTGGGACGAGAAAGATTAAGTGATTAAACTGATTTTGGCAATCATATAACTTGTTACAAATATTGAATAAGTACAAATATATAAACACTGTCTTCCAGTGTGGATGAGGTAACTCTTACGAGCGAATTAATATGTTTTCTGGTAGTGCCAATGGTTTCGTACTTCATTTAGAGTCAACTCTTGTTCTCCATCGACAACTTGACTGGTTCGATTGTTGTATTTGTCCAGCGTTAGGACAAACCATCGGCATTTGAAGGAAGTAAGCAGACTACACTAGTGATGATACGAATACGACACAGTCACGAGACAGTGTACACGCTTTACTGCAGTAACGATATACTGTTTGCAATAAATTGTGTATTGCGGCAAACATTGTCAAATTACGGATAAAAATACTGGTTCCACTACTATAATTGGTAGTGGGGAGGGAGGGGTGTTTTCTTTATACATTTATTTATAAAGCTTTGCGTTATATGAATGTTTCTACTATTACTTGATACATTTTAACTAGTTTTATAACTTATACATTAAAATAAAATTGAAAATTTTCAAATTAACAAATATTCAATATCAAAAGGAAATACAAAAACACAGAATGTACAGAAGACTAGAAATTGCACAGGTACGTAGCGGAAATAATTAAAATGTTAAAAGTATCAGACTGGGTGATCTCAGCCTAAAACTGAACAATGCCTACACACAGGACAGCGACAGACGGATGCCATATTGGAGTTGGTCGATGACAACTAATGCGATTGTTGCAACAGTGAAGAACAATAGATCAAGAAATGGTGAGTTGTTGATGACATTCGACATTTTTAACCTTAACACTGTCCACTGTACACACATATTGTAAAGCCAGTTACTTTGTAATAAACTGTAACGCAAGTTCGTTTAGGTTAAAATAAGAGCTCGTTTAGGTTATCTCATGCTTTACCAGCAGTTAAATTGTATGGTCACCTGAACATTGTTAGTAATAAAATCTAAAAATAATCAGCTCACAAATAATCATGTGGATTTCAAAGTTAGGAGTTCTGCGAAACATTGTTTAAAGTACCTTACTTTACGGAGCCCGAAACCTGGATCTTAGGAAGAAGGGAGGGCAGAGAAGAGCTGAAGTTAGAGAAGGATGATAGAAACAAGGTAAAAAGTAAGAAAACAAAAATGCTGAAGCTTCTTTAAGGAAAGCAAAGAAGAAAAGAGAAAAGTAGAAAAGAATTTAATTACTTTTGGTTATTACTCTTACTTTTCATTTCTTTTGCAGGCGTTTTGTGTCGCTGTTCCATGTAAGAGGTAGGTGCTTTCGAGGGAGGGACATTGAAAATAACTTCGCATGTCATTTGGGAGGGTATTAAGTTGGTCGAAAAGTTAATTATACATTCTAATATACATTTTATTTTACATACGTAAAGACAATTGGTACAGAATAATTATAAAATAAGAAATACACTAACTTTGAAAATAATTTGTGGGTACCTAACATAATTTCAGCAACTACATTTTTCATAATGTATATTTTATAACTTATATATTTATTACACTGTATGTTCTACAAGAGAGTAACCCCCTATCGAAACTTGAAATAGTTAAAATAGTCTTTATTGCACTTGGCTGTGGTGGCCGTACTTTTATCACTTCGAAACTTTACTCTTTCTACCTTCAGCTTTGAACTTTCTTCAGGAACTGCCCCTTTATTCTTCTGTAATTCATGTTTATTAACTCCTTTCCTCCACTTTTCGCCTTTTCCTTCTAGCTGTGTTTGTTCTAGTTGCCGTTACTTTCTTTTCCCTAGCTAATATAGTATTACATTTCTAGAGTTCAGCAGATCAAATGTACTAGAACATGATCTTGTCTCAAAATTTCAGACACTTGACTGTTTCTTTATTCAGATTTTCCTCACTGTCTTATATTTTCCATCATTTTTCATAAAACCAATGAAAAACCAGAAGATAAGAGTTCGTTGGCTTAAAAAAACTTAATGTATTTATACAACACATTTCTGGACTAAAACTGTTGGGGGAGGCGATCGATGAGAAATATTTGAAGATGTGCAAATGCTGATAAGACATGTTGAAAAGAAAGGCTTAGGACAGTTCTAGTTGGCGACAGGGACTGGTCTTTATAAGAAGAAGAAGATAAAGAAGAAGACGTAGAAAAAGAAGAAAAAGAAGAAACAGAAGAAGAAGAGGAAGAAGAAGAAAACCAACAACAACAACAACAATAACATTCGCCTGAAAGTATTTTTAGAAACATCTCTGAAATATTTACTTTCAGAATTACTGTACGATTATTTTTCATAGTGAGTAACATCTCAGAATTTCTTTCTAGATGTTTATAGCGCCGCTAGCTAACTATTAGGGAGAAGTGACAGGAAGACAAATGGCTCGGTTTAGAGTTCAATCGATTAACATTAGTTCAGTTCTGTTAAACTAAACCGATTGCTAGTTTCAAACAATCACAGGCAATCACACAGAGCACGATATGTTACAGTCTGTAAACTCTTAAGCAAACATTTAACCTACAAGCTTTAATTTTAATGTGATTGTATTCTATTTTTAGCGAACTATGTCAACATACTGTCAGGACTGACCGATCCTTTTATAAGAACGTTCTCAGAAACAACGGGGTCCCCATTATAACTCAACTGTTCTTTTCTTATTTTGTTTCAATTTTTCACCACTTCCTATCAACTTTACTGACTATTACTACTTCAGATTCAAAAGGTATAAATTTATCGATATCTTTCTTTGAGCAACAATTGGTGAAGTCTTTAACAATAACACTTGTCGCTGCAAAAAGAGAATGTAGACAACCTAAACCAGAATGCGGTTTTATATGAATGCGGCACTGATGAAAAAACGTTTTGTATGCTACAATATTAGCTCAAATTGTATTAGTATTACTGGACACCGAGACACAGAAGGTAACGTACAGATATACAATTGATAACGTTACTACTGGAATAAAAGCTTTCCTGTTCCAGGATAACTTAAAAACTGCTTTACACTTACCATATTATTATGAGTAAAACAGATTAAAGATTAAAGGTTATGAGTGAGTTTTATTATGAGGATAAAGATTCGACTGACCATTATGACGAAATACAACCTAAACCATAAACATAAAAAACTTATATATTTTATTGGTCATCTTTATACAAAATTCTCTCAATTTAAGGCATAACCTTCACTTTATGGATGCTTTCTTCGTTACAGGTACAGTCATTCACAATTTACGATTTCTATAATTGCAAACTAAAGTTACTAACTGACGGTTACAACTATTTGCTGTCCGCTCCGGTCTACGTCTACATCACTGAAAGCGTCACGCACTACAGATACCTATGACCGTCTCTACTGTCGCATTAAAGATTATTACGCTTTACCATTAACTGGACGTCGATTTAACGTTCTGGAATTTACTGCTCTTCCATGGACAACGCTTTCTATTCTACACGTCCAATCTTCTTCGGTTACACGAAATGCTACTTGAAAATTTTTAGTACGGAACGTCCTTCCCAACAATGCATCACTCTGTACTCAACAGAACGCGGCAGAAGTGTTACCATAATGTTTTCATTGACTTTTTCTGTTCGTGCCCGCCGTGAAAATTTATTCATTTCGAGGAACGTGTCGATGGTTACTCCAGAAGGATCACAAATGTAAGAACAATTTATAACTTTTCTCATGAGATGTGACGGATGTTCCTACAAAGAGACTCTGTGACATAGGTGACCAGCAATGATAACATTAAAGCAGTTTAGACTTTCAAGCAGACTAACCATCTTACAGAGTTAAAATATCTTTACGTATTAACGTCAATACTTTTACTTTAAAGAATATTATTTTTAGGCCTTATACTTCAAATACTTAAACCTTCGGAATCTTCAGGTTTTCTACTTCAAAAATATAAATTTTCAGAAAGCTACTGGTAGGCACAAGCAATCGTTAGATGTAATCTTCGCCACACATATAAACACGTTAGTACAAAGAAGCAAAGTGTATTACTTAAAAACTGTGCCCGGTAATTATGAGTGATGTTCTTTGATATGTTAAATCGACGTTGTGCTCCATCGATGAACACTGATTATGCTTAAATACAGTGAAATATCAAATTTTTAAAGGCGTAAAAGCAATTTCAATCACAACTTAGGCGGAAAAAGAAAGAGTCAGAGAGAAAGGAAGAAAGAGTGAGAGGGGGGGATTTCCAGCCAAATTGGTATTAAACATTGTTAACGTGTTAACGTGGTAAGACTTCCTGATATGTCTTTGCTACTATAAAAACAATAGAATCATGAAGCAGGGTTCCTTCTAAACTTGTGAGATCGGAAGTAGGCTAATTGAATCGATAACAAAAGGGTTATGTACTGTCATAATGTGTTGTTACAAAAATGATCGGTTAACTTATCTTCAGTAAGAACGATATTTCTATAAAGGGCGATGTACATTTTGTCTCGTCAGTATTCCAGCTGCGTGTAAAGCAGATGCACAGGCGGGAGTGCTGACCTAATTCAACGAAATTTCGTATGCAATTTGATCACTTTTCTCGTCGCCAGTAAAGAAGTTTCCACAAGTGTGACGCTACCACATAATTCTCTAGTTACACGAATAACGTTCTAGGAAATGCAACTTTGCTGTTAAATTTATCTCGTGCCTTAATGACTTGTTGAATTTTATGCTTCAATTAAGGATCTATAAATCCAAACTTTCCTAACTATAAGTCCTGAATATAAATTTCCCAACTTTAAAATGAGACCGTGAGATCTAAAATAATAAGATATCTGAGGCTACGTCGACAGGGGGTGAAGAGAAGCTACGTAACAAGATCTGTTACGAACATCCAAAGAGGAGATCATGTCGGAGGCTACTGGAATCAAGCCATATGATTGCTATTACAAACCGCCAATGAACAAACAGCACCTGTGGACGAAATAGTGTAAGTAAGTAACCTTTTGCCGCGGTCATAATTACTGAAGAAGCCTATCACATATTTAATTGAATCGTGTCTGCTTGAATTATCAAACAAGACCGTGGCCTTCCACCTCCACCAAGATTCCACTCCATCCGGAATGTAAATGTCTGCATGTCTGTGTGTAGGTCTAAAGATAAATTTACGTAACGCTCAAGCTTTCACGTGTTTGCAGTTCTTGAGACCATAGACATTACGCATTCTAATTTTAATTCTTAATAGATAACATTAAGAAATAAGTTGCATAGGCCCATATGGATGTTTTTGAAATAAGGGTGAGTGACCGCGCCCACAAGCGTGAATGAGAAAGGCGTTACAACGGTAGGTTTAAAAAGAATGCACACACACACACACACACACACACACACACACACACACACACACACACACACACACACACACACACACACACACACACACACACACACACACACACACACACACACACACACACACACACACACACACACACACACACACAATACATAAACACAAGGAATGTGCTAGAAAAATATGTAACTGTACAGACGGGGGTGACAGGGCTTGGAGGTTGGGAAGGGACATTTGAATTATAGCTTGTTTGCAAGGGAGTGTGATGTCAGTGGGGCGGGTGGGGGTGTGAAGTGTTTGGTTTATCCTCTTTGTTGTTATTTCCGATCTGACGATGAGCTGAGAAGCTTGAAAGCGCTAATCGGAATAATTTTTCTATAGTGGTGTGCAACAGTGACAATTCTGTTTGTAATTTTAATTTGTGAAGTATACTGCAAAAGTATATTACATGTGTGAATGTTGCAAATTGAATGTTGCTATTATGTTGCAAAGATATTGTTGTTAAAGAAATTGTTCTTTTAACAATGTTTTTCACAAAGCTGATACAAGAAGGTCCCCTACATGTATGCATAGACGCTTGCTTGGTACATAGGTGTACCTAAGACTTCGATGACTTCTAACAGGTCACACTTTTATACATCACTATTTTTGTGTTATGTGTAAGATTTCAAATGGTATAAGAAGAAGTGGAGATATACAAGAGACCTAACAGCAAAAGCTCAGCCATATAACATAATGTGTAAGTGACCTTGTGACCATTTAAACGGGTAGATAGGTATACGAATACACAGATTTCGAATCGTGAGTACACAAAGTGCGTGATGGTGAATAAGAGAACACATTAAATTGGAATGAAACCGGGTTTCCAGATCTTACATCAAACAAGAACAATTATGAAATGGATAAAAATTAAAAATTATTTTAGCTTTTAAGTTGAAACACTGAAATAGATATATAAACTTATAGGCCTATAGTATAATCTTTTTATCTTATTGATGTTAAAATTGTCAAACAACCGTAACCAGGGCAAGAGTTATGTGGACAGTCCGAATGTAATCAAACATATGAACGGTTAAAACGTGTTCACCAGTAAAAAGACCAACTATTTCAAACATGAATAGATCGTTTAAAAACGTAACGCTTAAAGACAGTCATTACGAGTTAGCTAAGTAAGCCTTCATAATCAAACTAAGCCTTGAATATTTCGTTATTCTGGCTGTATTCATGTAGCCTATATCACTACTTACCATAAGTTTATAATAGAAGAAACTCTGAAATACATTCTTTTTGCATCGTCTTCGTTGAGGGGGTTATTACAAAGAGAGGATGGTAGAAATTAACGTAGAATAGAGAAATCGAAATCTACAGCTGAGTCGAACAATCTACTGATCTACTCTCTCCTTTATATTGTAATGTTGTAAAATGCTCGTCGTGTACTGCTATGAAAAAAGGTTAACATTTCCTGAACACTGCGACCAGCTAGAGTGCCTTTGTTTTGTGGCTTTTCGTATTAAATTCGTGAGAAGAGAAAGAGGGTAAGGTAAAGAGAGACAAAATAAAAATCTGAAGCATCTGAGAAGAGTCAGCACTAACAACTATTAGACGAAGTGCAAAGAAGAAACGGACACATCTTCCGCAAAGAATACGGATTCAATTATATGGAGATATCATTAGGATGACTAAAGGATGGTATCCATCACAAGAAGAAACTTGGCGTATAAGTATGAAGAATGAAAACCCAGAGGGAGGCACAGAATTGAGCAATACGGTAACACCAGGGAGGCAAGACAGTAAAAGACAAAACGTCTTAGACCAAATAACGGTACTGGTGAAGTTCAAGAATAGAAGTGTACATAAAACTGAGGAGGCTGAAATGGGCTGGCCATGTCATAAGAATGGACAACAAACGAACACCTAAAAGAGTCCTTATGGGGAGTATGGATGGCAAAAGAGCCAAAGACCGTCCAAGGAAAAGATGGGAAGATACTGTCGCTGTGGATGCAAGAGAGATGTTGGGAGTGTGAGGTGGAGGGTTGGGGTAGAGGAGGCCAAGGCTCAACTTCGGGCTGTAGCGCTGTAGGAAGACAAGAAGGAGGAGGAGGAGGAGGAGGAGGAGGAAGTTCAAGAAAGCATAAAAGGATCGTTCCATACAGCATCACCTTGATCACTTTTTAATTTACAATAACTTGTTGACAGCAGTACTTACTAGGAAGAACAGATTATAATCTTCAATGTCGTTTACATAAGGCGATGAGATGCCGTGTCATGGGCAACTGCTTAGCAAACAAAAATATCTGCACGAACAACGGAGCAATTTATTTATTTATTACGGGTTGAGGAAACTGTTGTTTACAGGAAGGGATCCAACGCATTCTTTCGAGATTCACACTAAACCTGCGTACACCTGTCGGTGACAACGTCCTTTTCCAAGTATAAATTGTTTTTACTAACCTGGAAGATTGTTCCTTTCCAGATAAATTAATTTGTAATGTTGATTGTCACGTATTCGTCACAGAGTTCGATACAGTCTATAACGACTTCACAACGTTAATAGAAGACACGTTGGGCACTTGGTGAAACATATTGCAAATTTAGTTGGTAAGGGAAAAATGTTGTTCTTACCAGCTCTTTGAGAACAGTCTAATCGACTGAAACAATTATCAGCGTTTAGCAATAAATCTTGTGAAACTACCAAGCGTTTTTGTTTATTTTAATGTCATTAACATCTTCTACTCGTTGTTATTCGCCAACTTTTGTTGTCTCCTCTATTACGCTCATACCCAAACATAAAATAAGTTAATTTACAGGAAGTATGAAAAGTTTAGATAGACTGATCGAATTACAAAGGAACAATGATGATTGACCTCTTATTTTTTTCTCATATAGAACAAGAACTGAAGGATGGAGAGAAATACTTTTGCTCGCTGTTGTTTAATAGACGACGAAGGTTTGGTGCGTTCCACCCATTTTGGCTTCATTTTAAAATGTATTCTGAGTTCAGATTTTCTTTTTAAATCACAAAACGTTGGAAATAGGAGTTATTTAGTTCCTTTACCTAAGGTCAGTTATCAATTTTAGGCTGAGGTCAGCTCGCATTACATTAATTTATCTTTATTTACCATTTAATAAAGCTTCACTACGTAAATTTGGCTGGCATTAAGCATACATTTTAAACTAACTAATGTAGGGGTGTATCCAGAATCAGGCAATCAGGCTACGTCGTTTGAAAATACGATTAACGCTGAGATGGAAACAAGCGCACTAGCTACACCACTGGATTCGAAATATAAAGTTGACATTGAAAGGAAATAGAACGTAAAATGAATACTATATGTGCAGGTGAAAATACTACAAACTGAGAGAACTTAGGCTATTAACAGTCATTACCGTTTGAAGATACATACATTCGCTGTGTATTCCAATAAACACACATTGCATATATAAATTATGAAGGACAACGGGGAACCATATACTAGAGAAACGTTACTGCAGAAAAACAGTTACTGAGGAAACAAAGTGAACTCAGTGTATTTAGTCTACATGGTAAGTGACACTGGTAAACAAATCAGAGTTTACTTAATCAGTGGAACTGAAGAAACACGTAGGACTTGATTATTTTTTGTACATACAAACAAATATGACAGTTCTTTGTTAATTCGAAGACTTTAGGTGCGGTATCTACACCCATCAACACCAGCAATTTTTCATTTCATTTCAGAATTGAAACAGACGTCAACTGACGATGTACATACCACCGACAGGTATTCCAACTGACTGTCTAAACAAACAATTCTCTCTGATTTTGTACATTTGGATTTTTTGTTGACTTATAGTATCAGGAAGTTTTTAATTTAGCCACGTTACACTGACAGGTGTTTTAGGGTTCATTGTCATTTTGAATCAAAGGATCGGTACGTATTGTGGGTTAAAAATGATTATTTTATGTCGAGTTGATTAACCGAAAATACCAACATTTTTTTAATAGTTTAAAGTATTATTGCGAAATTTGAGCTGTTTTTACAATGTATTAGTACAATTCATAAATAAACGTCAGCAAATAAAAGAATATCTCACTAACGCCAGGATGATACATTTTGAATACTGACATGCTGATTATTTCACGTTTAATTCAAAAACTGACTTTGAAAATCTAAGAAGAATAGAACCAATACATCTACATGTTCAAGGGACTAACGAATACTAATTCAGAGTCACTGTAGAACACATTGTACTTTTGTAATTGGCAATGCAGTAAGCACATTGTCAGAAGAAATAAGGCTGATTTCTGGTGCCTTAAAGTTGGAGCATTTCGGCTAAGGGAGATAATCACTACAAAAAATTTAGGTCTCCAAGTAATGGGGTTGCACCTATGGACCAACACTACATCACCTGTACAAAGACTATAAGTATTCAACAAGTCAAAGAATGAAAAGTAGTCTTGGAGTGTCGGAATGCTATGAAGCCTCGAGATATTGGAGAGGAATGTGCCTTAGTAGAGTGTTTGGAGAGTAATAATATCTTGTCTACGATTGCTATAGCTAATAAGTACACTAATCTAAACCCTTAATAAATAAATAAATATATTTTTAAGACAAATACTACATATTGAAGGATATGAATTAATAAAAGTACTACAATATATGTAGTAATTAGAGTAGTTATACTGTACTGCCAGCTCCTTACATTCTTATTTCTTTCTCGAATATTCGAAGTCTTGTTTAGACAGTGAAAATAACTTGACAAGATAGATTAACTGAAGCTACAAATCTATTTGTATTCATTCGCGCCAGCTTCAGTTAATCTATCTTGTCAAGTTATTTTCACTGTCTAAACAAGACTTCGAATATTCGAGAAAGAAATAAGAATGTAAGGAGCTGGCAGTACAGTATAACTACTCTAATTACTACATATATTGTAGTACTTTTATTAATTCATATCCTTCAATATGTAGTATTTGTCTTAAAAATATATTTATTTATTTATTAAGGGTTTAGATTAGTGTACTTATTAGCTATAGCAATCGTAGACAAGATATTATTACTCTCCAAACACTCTACTAAGGCACATTCCTCTCCAATACATACATACATACATCAACGTAGCTGGAAACCCACAGAGGGGAAATTTCCCCTCCGCTGACTGACTTCCCACTATTACGTGAGTACGCGTGTACTAGTTGGTACAGTCACTACTGCAAGCAGTGTTCGGAACGCTTTGTTTGTGTCAGTGTTTGTTTAAATTTCAATAATTTAAGAGCTGTTTTAAATATAAAAATTGCACACTCGTGCGCTCATAGCCCCCAGGTGGTAGCAAATATGCCTTATATTTTTATTTCTTAAGAAAAATATCCACTGTCCCTTTCAAAATAGAACCAAACAACGAAATGCAAATACTACTGGTAATTATGTGCTACTGTAATTTCTAAATTTTGTAATGCAAATTATTTTCTATTTAATGTTTTTGGATCTAAAGAACAACATTTATAATCATTAACGTACTACAAATTAAACACAGAACACTAACAAAGCATACCGAAAATTATTGTAAAATTATTGTAGGCCTATAAATATGCCGACATTATCAAATTAATCCATTCATCACCTCACCCCACTTGCTCCTATTTATGCAGTAAAATAGATCATTGGAACTACGTACTATAGAAGTAGGCCCTACACAACACAACAAAAATGAAAAATGGAATTATGTTTATACAAATTACCTTTAATGATTCCAAGGGTCATCTTCAGAGCTCCTTTTCGTTTCATGTCAGTAGACGATCAGTAATATGCAGTCCTATGGTCACAAATAATTGCTAACTGTTCAAATAGAAAATAATAAAATTTTTACTGTGCAAGTCATATAGTAATATGACTTTTTTTATAGTAATGGACTTTTTTGTACCAAAAAAATTTTCAACTAAGTTAACAGCTATGACAGCAGGTAAACCACACTTCACATTAAGTCTTCAATTCCTGATAGAGTTTCTTCACTGTCCGTGTCCATTTGACTACATCCGCTGGCGTCATCCTCATCTGTGTCACTGGTTTCCCCTCCAAGTTGAATGATGAAATTTTCAACAGCGTTTTCTATTTGTGGTTGAGATGTAACGTAGTCTTCTTCAACCTTTTTTACATGGTCACATTTTTTTGCCAGGATTCTCTGGTGATTTCCCCGAATTTTTGTACTGTTAGCTGCTTCACGTCTTCAATTGTAAACGTTGTGTTGTTGGTTGCTACCCAGTTCTTCACCTCGGCCCAAATAAGTTCTATTGGGTTGAGCTCCGGATGGTATGGAGGTAAGCGCAATACAGTGTGGCCGTGTTGTTGAAGGAGCGAATCGATTACATATTCTTTGATCCTTGGTTTATGTAACGAAATCAACTGCAGTAACTGTACCTTCAGCATCGAATCATCGAAAGGTATTCGGTTACTTCGAAGCCACTCTTGCATTTTACTTTTAGTTGAAGCGGAGGTTGGACACTTTTTTGACTGCACATTATGGTATGGTGCATTGTCAATGACAAGTACACTTTTTTCTGGCAGGTTTGGTATTAATTTTTCTGTCAACCACTTTTGGTAGTTTCCAAAGTTCATTGAACTGTGATAGTCTCCTGAACACAGACTTGATTTCCACATGGTGAAGCAGTTTTCAATAAAACCCATCTCTCCTCCCGCATGAATTATTATAAGTCTTGCTCCTTTAGTGAGGGGTATAGCGACACCATCATTGTTATTGTCTGCCCACGATTTCTGGCTCACATGTGACGAGTGAATATAAGTCTCATCCATGTAAACTACTGGTCGCCCTTCTTCTCTGTATTTCCTAATGTTTTTTAAATATTCGTGTCTGTGGAAGGCTATGTGTTGTTGTTCAATAAGTACATGTCTGTTGTTTCTCGTCTTTTTCCATTTAAAACCCAACTGTTTGATTACTGTCCTTAAACTTGTCTTCCCTCCATTAAACCCTATATCTTTCACTAATTTTGAATGTAATTTTGGTAGTGTAGGTAGACATTTTTCGACGAGGTAAAAGCCGTGATCATTCGGCGTATAACAGATTTATCAAAATCGTCCAAATCTGTCACAGGCTTTTCTCTCTTCCTTTTCTTATTTGGCGTTTCAAATAATGGTTGCCCTTCGCTTCTCTGCCTCTTCGCTTCCTGGTTTATTCTCGCTAGTGTCATCCGACTTACACCAACTGAAGCCGACACTCTTTCTCTAACTTTTTTACAGTCTATTAAAAACCCTCCATGATCTGCTTCCTTCTTCATAAACTCCATCACATTGTATATAACTTCGCGAGTTTGGCTTTTAAGCACCTTTCCCGACAACTTACTCATTGTTAAGCAATCACTAATAACAAAAATTAAAGATATAAAATGTATCGCGACGAAAAACAATACAAACAAATTAGTTTTAAATAACGTCACAGAAAGGTAAACCTAATCACTAAGATAGCTATTAAAATACAAAACCACAGCACAGATTGCAAAACACAAAACACAACAGCAACTCAGTAACTTTTGGAATGCTTGCAGACTGTACGTGTAAACAACACCAAACATACAGTCGGACTGTATGGTGGGAGACGCTCATTCATTGCGCATGCGCTAACCAGGCAACTTCTTAAATTGATGTGTGTATACATCGCCAGTTGACGTCTGTTTCAATTCTGAAATGAAATGAAAAATTGCTGGTGTTGATGGGTGTAGATACCGCACCTAAAGTCTTCGAATTAACAAAGAACTGTCATATTTGTTTGTATGTACAAAAAATAATCAAGTCCTGCGTGTTTCTTCAGTTCCACTGATTAAGTAAACTCTGATTTGTTTACCAGTGTCACTTACCATGTAGACTAAATACACTGAGTTCACTTTGTTTCCTCAGTAACTGTTTTTCTGCAGTAACGTTTCTCTAGTATATGGTTCCCCGTTGTCCTTCATAATTTATATATGCAAATGTGTGTTTATTGGAATACACAGCGAATGTATGTATCTTCAAACGGTAATGACTGTTAATAGCCTAAGTTCTCTCAGTTTGTAGTATTTTCACCTGCACATATAGTATTCATTTTACGTTCTATTTCCTTTCAATGTCAACTTTATATTTCGAATCCAGTGGTGTAGCTAGTGCGCTTGTTTCCATCTCAGCGTTAATCGTATTTTCAAACGACGTAGCCTGATTGCCTGATTCTGGATACACCCCTACATTAGTTAGTTTAAAATGTATGCTTAATGCCAGCCAAATTTACGTAGTGAAGCTTTATTAATTGGTAAATAAAGATAAATTAATGTAATGCGAGCTGACCTCAGCCTAAAATTGATAACTGACCTTAGTTAAAGGAACTAAATAACTCCTATTTCCAACGTTTTGTGATTTAAAAAGAAAATCTGAACTCAGAATACATTTTAAAATGAAGCCAAAATGGGTGGAACGCACCAAACCTTCGTCGTCTATTAAACAACAGCGAGCAAAAGTATTTCTCTCCATCCTTCAGTTCTTGTTCTATATGAGAAAAAAATAAGAGGTCAATCATCATTGTTCCTTTGTAATTCGATCAGTCTATCTAAACTTTTCATACTTCCTGTAAATTAACTTATTTTATGTTTGGGTATGAGCGTAATAGAGGAGACAACAAAAGTTGGCGAATAACAACGAGTAGAAGATGTTAATGACATTAAAATAAACAAAAACGCTTGGTAGTTTCACAAGATTTATTGCTAAACGCTGATAATTGTTTCAGTCGATTAGACTGTTCTCAAAGAGCTGGTAAGAACAACATTTTTCCCTTACCAACTAAATTTGCAATATGTTTCACCAAGTGCCCAACGTGTCTTCTATTAACGTTGTGAAGTCGTTATAGACTGTATCGAACTCTGTGACGAATACGTGACAATCAACATTACAAATTAATTTATCTGGAAAGGAACAATCTTCCAGGTTAGTAAAAACAATTTATACTTGGAAAAGGACGTTGTCACCGACAGGTGTACGCAGGTTTAGTGTGAATCTCGAAAGAATGCGTTGGATCCCTTCCTGTAAACAACAGTTTCCTCAACCCGTAATAAATAAATAAATTGCTCCGTTGTTCGTGCAGATATTTTTGTTTGCTAAGCAGTTGCCCATGACACGGCATCTCATCGCCTTATGTAAACGACATTGAAGATTATAATCTGTTCTTCCTAGTAAGTACTGCTGTCAACAAGTTATTGTAAATTAAAAAGTGATCAAGGTGATGCTGTATGGAACGATCCTTTTATGCTTTCTTGAACTTCCTCCTCCTCCTCCTCCTCCTCCTCCTTCTTGTCTTCCTACAGCGCTACAGCCCGAAGTTGAGCCTTGGCCTCCTCTACCCCAACCCTCCACCTCACACTCCCAACATCTCTCTTGCATCCACAGCGACAGTATCTTCCCATCTTTTCCTTGGACGGTCTTTGGCTCTTTTGCCATCCATACTCCCCATAAGGACTCTTTTAGGTGTTCGTTTGTTGTCCATTCTTATGACATGGCCAGCCCATTTCAGCCTCCTCAGTTTTATGTACACTTCTATTCTTGAACTTCACCAGTACCGTTATTTGGTCTAAGACGTTTTGTCTTTTACTGTCTTGCCTCCCTGGTGTTACCGTATTGCTCAATTCTGTGCCTCCCTCTGGGTTTTCATTCTTCATACTTATACGCCAAGTTTCTTCTTGTGATGGATACCATCCTTTAGTCATCCTAATGATATCTCCATATAATTGAATCCGTATTCTTTGCGGAAGATGTGTCCGTTTCTTCTTTGCACTTCGTCTAATAGTTGTTAGTGCTGACTCTTCTCAGATGCTTCAGATTTTTATTTTGTCTCTCTTTACCTTACCCTCTTTCTCTTCTCACGAATTTAATACGAAAAGCCACAAAACAAAGGCACTCTAGCTGGTCGCAGTGTTCAGGAAATGTTAACCTTTTTTCATAGCAGTACACGACGAGCATTTTACAACATTACAATATAAAGGAGAGAGGTAGATCAGTAGATGGTTCGACTCAGCTGTAGATTTCGATTTCTCTATTCTACGTTAATTTTTACCATCATCTCTTTGTAATAACCCCCTCAACGAAGACGATGCAAAAAGAATGTATTTCTGAGTTTCTTCTATTATAAACTTATGGTAAGTAGTGATATAGGCTACATGAATACAGCCAGAATAACGAAATATTCAAGGCTTAGTTTGATTATGAAGGCTTACTTAGCTAACTCGTAATGACTGTCTTTAAGCGTTACGTTTTTAAACGATCTATTCATGTTTGAAATAGTTGGTCTTTCTACTGGTGAACACGTTTTAACCGTTCATATGTTTGATTACATTCGGACTGTCCACATAACTCTCGCCCTGGTTACGGTTGTTTGACAATTTTAACATCAATAAGATAAAAAGATTATACTATAGGCCTATAAGTTTATATATCTATTTCAGTGTTTCAACTTAAAAGTTAAATAATTTTTAATTTTTATCCATTTCATAATTGTTCTTGTTTGATGTAAGATCTGGAAACCCGGTTTCATTCCAATTTAATGTGTTCTCTTATTCACCATCACGCACTTTGTGTACTCACGATTCGAAATCTGTGTATTCGTATACCTATCTACCCGTTTAAATGGTCACAAGGTCACTTACACATTATGTTATATGGCTGAGCTTTTGCTGTTAGGTCTCTTGTATATCTCCACTTCTTCTTATACCATTTGAAATCTTACACATAACACAAAAATAGTGATGTATAAAAGTGTGACCTGTTAGAAGTCATCGAAGTCTTAGGTACACCTATGTACCAAGCAAGCGTCTATGCATACATGTAGGGGACCTTCTTGTATCAGCTTTGTGAAAAACATTGTTAAAAGAACAATTTCTTTAACAACAGTATCTTTGCAACATAATAGCAACATTCAATTTGCAACATTCACACATGTAATAGACTTTTGCAGTATACTTCACAAATTAAAATTACAAACAGAATTGTCACTGTTGCACACCACTATAGAAAAATTATTCCGATTAGCGCTTTCAAGCTTCTCAGCTCATCGTCAGATTGGAAATAACAACAAAGAGGATAAACCAAACACTTCACACCCCCACCCGCCCCACTGACATCACACTCCCTTGCAAACAAGCTATAATTCAAATGTCCCTTCCCAACCTCCAAGCCCTGTCACCCCCGTCTGTACAGTTACATATTTTTCTAGCACATTCCTTGTGTTTATGTATTGTGTGTGTGTGTGTGTGTGTGTGTGTGTGTGTGTGTGTGTGTGTGTGTGTGTGTGTGTGTGTGTGTGTGTGTGTGTGTGTGTGTGTACATTCTTTATAAACCTACCGTTGTAACGCCTTTCTCATTCACGCTTGTGGGCGCGGTCACTCACCCTTATTTCAAAAACATCCATATGGGCCTATGCAACTTATTTCTTAATGTTATCTATTAAGAATTAAAATTAGAATGCGTAACGTCTATGGTCTCAAGAACTGCAAACACGTGAAAGCTTGAGCGTTACGTAAATTTATCTTTAGACCTACACACAGACATGCAGACATTTACATTCCGGATGGAGTGGAATCTTGGTGGAGGTGGAAGGCCACGGTCTTGTTTGATAATTCAAGCAGACACGATTCAATTAAATATGTGATAGGCTTCTTCAGTAATTATGACCGCGGCAAAAGGTTACTTACACTATTTCGTCCACAGGTGCTGTTTGTTCATTGGCGGTTTGTAATAGCAATCATATGGCTTGATTCCAGTAGCCTCCGACATGATCTCCTCTTTGGATGTTCGTAACAGATCTTGTTACGTAGCTTCTCTTCACCCCCTGTCGACGTAGCCTCAGATATCTTATTATTTTAGATCTCACGGTCTCATTTTAAAGTTGGGAAATTTATATTCAGGACTTATAGTTAGGAAAGTTTGGATTTATAGATCCTTAATTGAAGCATAAAATTCAACAAGTCATTAAGGCACGAGATAAATTTAACAGCAAAGTTGCATTTCCTAGAACGTTATTCGTGTAACTAGAGAATTATGTGGTAGCGTCACACTTGTGGAAACTTCTTTACTGGCGACGAGAAAAGTGATCAAATTGCATACGAAATTTCGTTGAATTAGGTCAGCACTCCCGCCTGTGCATCTGCTTTAAACGCAGCTGGAATACTGACGAGACAAAATGTACATCGCCCTTTATAGAAATATCGTTCTTACTGAAGATAAGTTAACCGATCATTTTTGTAACAACACATTATGACAGTACATAACCCTTTTGTTATCGATTCAATTAGCCTACTTCCGATCTCACAAGTTTAGAAGGAACCCTGCTTCATGATTCTATTGTTTTTATAGTAGCAAAGACATATCAGGAAGTCTTACCACGTTAACACGTTAACAATGTTTAATACCAATTTGGCTGGAAATCCCCCCCCTCTCGCTCTTTCTTCCTTTCTCTCTGACTCTTTCTTTTTCCGCCTAAGTTGTGATTGAAATTGCTTTTACGCCTTTAAAAATTTGATATTTCACTGTATTTAAGCATAATCAGTGTTCATCGATGGAGCACAACGTCGGTTTAACATATCAAAGAACATCACTCATAATTACCGGGCACAGTTTTTAAGTAATACACTTTGCTTCTTTGTACTAACGTGTTTATATGTGTGGCGAAGATTACATCTAACGATTGCTTGTGCCTACCAGTAGCTTTCTGAAAATTTATATTTTTGAAGTAGAAAACCTGAAGATTCCGAAGGTTTAAGTATTTGAAGTATAAGGCCTAAAAATAATATTCTTTGAAGTAAAAGTATTGACGTTAATACGTAAAGATATTTTAACTCTGTAAGATGGTTAGTCTGCTTGAAAGACTAAACTGCTTTAATGTTATCATTGCTGGTCACCTATGTCACAGAGTCTCTTTGTAGGAACATCCGTCACATCTCATGAGAAAAGTTATAAATTGTTCTTACATTTGTGATCCTTCTGGAGTAACCATCGACACGTTCCTCGAAATGAATAAATTTTCACGTCGGGCACGAACAGAAAAATGTCAATGAAAACATTATGGTAACACTTCTGCCGCGTTCTGTTGAGTACAGAGTGATGCATTGTTGGGAAGGACGTTCCGTACTAAAAATTTTCAAGTAGCATTTCGTGTAACCGAAGAAGATTGGACGTGTAGAATAGAAAGCATTGTCCATGGAAGAGCAGTAAATTCCAGAACGTTAAATCGACGTCCAGTTAATGGTAAAGCGTAATAATCTTTAATGCGACAGTAGAGACGGTCATAGGTATCTGTAGTGCGTGACGCTTTCAGTGATGTAAACGTAGACCGGAGCGGACAGCAAATAGTTGTAACCGTCAGTTAGTAACTTTAGTTTGCAATTATAGAAATCGTAAATTGTGAATGACTGTACCTGTAACGAAGAAAGCATCCATAAAGTGAAGGTTATGCCTTAAATTGAGAGAATTTTGTATAAAGATGACCAATAAAATATATAAGTTTTTTATGTTTATGGTTTAGGTTGTATTTCGTCATAATGGTCAGTCGAATCTTTATCCTCATAATAAAACTCACTCATAACCTTTAATCTTTAATCTGTTTTACTCATAATAATATGGTAAGTGTAAAGCAGTTTTTAAGTTATCCTGGAACAGGAAAGCTTTTATTCCAGTAGTAACGTTATCAATTGTATATCTGTACGTTACCTTCTGTGTCTCGGTGTCCAGTAATACTAATACAATTTGAGCTAATATTGTAGCATACAAAACGTTTTTTCATCAGTGCCGCATTCATATAAAACCGCATTCTGGTTTAGGTTGTCTACATTCTCTTTTTGCAGCGACAAGTGTTATTGTTAAAGACTTCACCAATTGTTGCTCAAAGAAAGATATCGATAAATTGTATTACTCTAGAAATGTAATACTATATTACAACCTTTTGAATCTGAAGTAGTAATAGTCAGTAAAGTTGATAGGAAGTGGTGAAAAATTGAAACAAAATAAGAGAAAAGAACAGTTGAGTTATAATGGGGACCCCGTTGTTTCTGAGAATGTTCTTATAAAAGGATCGGTCAGTCCTGACAGTATGTTGACATAGTTCGCAAAAAATAGAATACAATCACATTAAAATTAAAGCTTGTAGGTTAAATGTTTGCTTAAGAGTTTACAGACTGTAACATATCGTGCTCTGTGTGATTGCCTGTGATTGTTTGAAACTAGCAATCGGTTTAGTTTAACAGAACTGAACTAATGTTAATCGATTGAACTCTAAACCGAGCCATTTGTCTTCCTGTCACTTCTCCCTAATAGTTAGCTAGCGGCGCTATAAACATCTAGAAAGAAATTCTGAGATGTTACTCACTATGAAAAATAATCGTACAGTAATTCTGAAAGTAAATATTTCAGAGATGTTTCTAAAAATATTTTCAGGCGAATGTTATTGTTGTTGTTGTTGTTGTTGTTGGTTTTCTTCTTCTTCCTCTTCTTCTTCTGTTTCTTCTTTTTCTTCTTTTTCTACGTCTCCTTCTTTATCTTCTTCTTCTTATAAAGACCAGTCCCTGTCGCCAACTAGAACTGTCCTAAGCCTTTCTTTTCAACATGTCTTATCAGCATTTGCACATCTTCAAATATTTCTAATCGATCGCCTCCCCCAACAGTTTTAGTCCAGAAATGTGTTGTACAAATACATTAAGTTTTTTTAAGCCAACGAACTCTTATCTTCTGATTTTTCATTGGTTTTATGAAAAATGATGGAAAATATAAGACAGTGAGGAAAATCTGAATAAAGAAACAGTCAAGTGTCTGAAATTTGAGACAAGATCATGTTCTAGTACATTTGATCTGCTGAACTCTAGAAATGTAATACTATATTAGCTAGGGAAAAGAAAGTAACAGCAATTAGAACAAACACAGCTAGAAGGAAAAGCCGAAAAGTGGAGGAAAGGAGTTAATAAATATGAATTACAGAAGAATAAAGGGGCAGTTCCTGAAGAAAGTTCAAAGCTGAAGGAAGAAAGAATAAACTTTCGAAGTGATAAAAGTACGGCCACCACAGCCAAGTGCAATAAAGACTATTTTAACTATTTCAAGTTTCGATAGGGGGTTACTCTCTTGTAGAACATACAGTGTAATAAATATATAAGTTATAAAATATACATTATGAAAAATATAGTTGCTGAAATTATGTTAGGTACCCACAAATTATTTTCAAAGTTAGTGTATTTCTTATTTTATAATTATTCTGTACCAATTGTCTTTACGTATGTAAAATAAAATGTATATTAGAATGTATATTTAACTTTTCGACCCACTTAATTCCCTCCCAAATGACTTCCTTGTGCAGTCACCGGTCAAGTAGAAATATTCGTGTCGATTCAATTTAGTTGGCGGTAATTAACCCGTCTTCGCAAGGCCACTGGCTAGGTCAAGATGAATCGAGTCACAGCTCCGTTGATGGGTATTGCACATTTTTAATTTATGTCTCGACAATATAACGTCTGGTATATCAGCGAAATGGGCAAGACTTGTTCTGCAGCAACCAATATTGGCTGGCAATTCATCGCACTAACTTATTATGACGGGATATTGATGACGACGATCCGAATGATAACAGTTTTTCTGAGAAGATATACAGCCTCTAATTTAACTGATTTATAATATTAGTCGTCAGCCGAAAACAAAATCACCACTACATTACCTACCGGATTATATACAGTGCTTTTTCAGCAGAACTGGTGAAGAAGGCACATCGGTCTTACGTAAGATACTTGGGTGTTACTGACAAATAAATACACTCGCTTGCGATCTGTAGACATTTGTTTCAATTACGTCCAGTCCAAATACACAACAAAGAAAATATAGCAGATTCTTGGAAACTTTAAATCATTACGACTTATGAGTACAGCTGCAACTGACAGATTAATTAGGAAAAACGAAGAACGACACGCATTTCGTGACCTGGCTTTCTGCAGTTGCATGACAGAAATAGCTAACGAACAATGCGTGCATTGCAGCTGCGTAACACGCTTCCCAAATGGAACGTACGTTTTCGAGTAAACGCAATGATATAGCAGTCCAACAGCAAAAAGGCTTCGCTGTTGTTGCTATTTTGTATAAGACGAAACATTCTTTATTTTTTATCACCTGACAACTCAAGGAGGAGGCTAATATGCGTGGGTGTAATGTACGTTTCTATACATTTAATATTCATTTCTTGATAAATTATACGAACAGTATTTACGAAAAAGAAGAACGAAATCATTTCCACACGCGAACATAGCCTGCGGATTGAAAACGACTCCAAAAAATTAAAGAGATTTTGACGAAACAAGACTCAATGTGTTCTTCTCGTCATCGCGAATTTCTGACCACATAGCATCTTGAAAAAAATTGAGGACATCAAACGTTATATTGTCGAGACATAAATTAAAAATGTGCAATACCCATCAACGGAGCTGTGACTCGATTCATCTTGACCTAGCCAGTGGCCTTGCGAAGACGGGTTAATTACCGCCAACTAAATTGAATCGACACGAATATTTCTACTTGACCGGTGACTGCACAAGGAAGGCTGCGGTGTTTTTCTGTGTCCTACGGTAAATAAATATCTTAGGATTCGTTTTTATTACGCGCTTGATAATGCGTATCTCATAAAAACGACGGATGCCAAGCGCGATATACTTTTGCAATTTTAAACAGAACATTTTAATTCCTTTTTCGTGCCACACGTTTTTTTACAATCTAGTTAACGTACTATAAGGTCAAAACGTTGTTCTGTTGTCTTCCATAAAAATTGTACTTCCTTGATATCTATATAAGCAATCTTTTGTAAATAATTCCATATTCAAAATGGCAAGCAGAACGTAACTTACTATACATTCATATTTTTATTATACGGCTTAATAAAGGCTCGCGCGAGCGTGTGTGTATTTGTGTGTAAATATAATATGTTTGTTTATGTCTTATACCGAATGCACAGAGTATAAATTAACTATATACCGATAAACATACTTAATAAATAGTTAGACAAAGCTGTAAACAAAAGAGTGTCATAGTGTATGGTGGTACAGCCCTTCGGATCTACGGTACGTAAAAAGTCATAAAGTGACGGATGATTGGTGTGCCTACGTCAAACCGTCATATTGTCTGGTTAGTTGCAACTGGGAAACAGGCCAAGGAAACTTGTTTTAGTGAAGAGAAAGGAAAAATTACGGCAAAAGGAAACAATTAAGTTACAAGTACATTGGTAACGCGAACACATGTAGAAAGGCAGACAGAGAGAGAAAGGAGGGAGGGGAGAAAAAGATGAATGTATGAAATAAATAAAAATATCAAACATTTGTTGTAGTAATAGATATTTACCATATATCCGTCGTGCGACTTCGTTTTTCTCGCCTTATTTTGACGCGTTTCGGCAACGAATTGCCATCTTCAGAATCTTAATCACTCATATGAGATCGTTAAAAAATTAAAAACACTAAAATCATTACGGTAAAAGTGCACTTTTACGATATTGGAAACTCACAGACGCGAACATGAAAGTTTATGTTTCTCGCGTGGACTATATCGATCGACTGCTTTCGCGTGGACAATATCGATCAACTGATTCACTGTTTATATAGCCACTGATAAACCTGTTTTGCTTATTATAGCCCATATGTACTGTGACATTTCATTTACTGGCGCCCGTGTGCAAGTATTGCCGTGTCGTACAACATGTTATGTGAAAATGTAAGTTTATCATTCAAGACATAATCACTGTTGATTTTGACGGCTTTATATATTTCGTATTCCTCAAGCGCGTCCATGTATTTTCCTTTCCTGCAGCAATGCAAAGGCTGGAAATTTGTCTCAAAATCACTGTAGTTATGATTACATAGTATCAGGTGCCTGGCAAAATTAGATGTTGTTTTATGTAATTCCCTTCTGGGAAGATGTTCGTTATATCTTTCTTCAAATGGTCTGCCTGTTTGGCCTATGTAGAACATGTCGCATGAGCAGCAATTCATCTTGTATACGCCGGTTCTTTTTAGAGACATTTTGAGACATTTTGAGACAAATTTCCAGCCTTTGCATTGCTGCAGGAAAGGAAAATACATGGACGCGCTTGAGGAATACGAAATATATAAAGCCGTCAAAATCAACAGTGATTATGTCTTGAATGATAAACTTACATTTTCACATAACATGTTGTACGACACGGCAATACTTGCACACGGGCGCCAGTAAATGAAATGTCACAGTACATATGGGCTATAATAAGCAAAACAGGTTTATCAGTGGCTATATAAACAGTGAATCAGTTGATCGATATTGTCCACGCGAAAGCAGTCGATCGATATAGTCCACGCGAGAAACATAAACTTTCATGTTCGCGTCTGTGAGTTTCCAATATCGTAAAAGTGCACTTTTACCGTAATGATTTTAGTGTTTTTAATTTTTTAACGATCTCATATGAGTGATTAAGATTCTGAAGATGGCAATTCGTTGCCGAAACGCGTCAAAATAAGGCGAGAAAAACGAAGTCGCACGACGGATATATGGTAAATATCTATTATATTAATATAAGCGACTTGGAGACAACTAACCTAAAATGTATTATATTTGTTGTAGCTTAGCTGAATTTCCAATATGGCGTCATCAAATGAATAAATATGTCCAACTTGTGTATGCAGTATTTCCTCACTTTGAATCGTTAACTAAAAATTGTTTTTTTCTAGTCTGAAATTATTTAAATTCTGTAAATGAAGATACCTGGAGCGGCATTAAGCGTCAGCAAGGTGAATTAAGGGCAAGTACATTCAATTATATAAGTATTTAACATATGTAAGTTAACAAACATCAAACACCAAATTTTAAGTAGATGATAAAGTCACAGATAACTGATAATGTGCGTAAAAATAAAAATAAGTAAACTTTGCAATACATACCAAACAGAAAATTAGAAAGAAAAACATATTTTTGTAAAGTATTTACATTCATGTTATAAAAACTCAACATACAATGGGACGTTTGTGTATATACATGTATACTGGGTACCAGGAAATCCATAAATACAGTACCAACATATAAGATCTTTGGTATGTTCCAAGTAGGATAGTGGTACCGAAAAAATAAGAACGACGTTAATGAAGCAGGAATGAAGACTTCACTTAATACAATCACTTGAGCACTGCTATACTGCAGACGACAAGTGTTAACAGTATCACAGTGCGATAACATGAAAGGATGAAGACTTCAGACCAGGAGTAAATCGCATTGAATATGCGTCTAACAATCGGAGAGTGACTCCTCGCACACTGTAGGAACTTAAGATTTAAAAATGTTACTAGCTGAGAGGTACTTCTTAGTTACTGTATAAGAAATAAACGATGGCCTCCTATATTTATTATCTAACATTTGTACATCATAAATCCCGCATTTAATATTTATAAATATATTGAAATTTATCGTTTCTTTTGTGTGGAAAGTAGGATGTGAGTTTTTCGTTGTTAAAAACAATAACCAAAAACTCTTCTTTCTGGTAAAAAGGGATTAACCAGATCTAACCAAAATTTCCTTGCTAAAAACCGCAGCAATCCTCACGCGAACACTGAAGGGTGTTTCATACGACACAATTGTAGCTGCGTCATCGTACAAGTATTACAATCAAATATATTGTACCTGGCACGTGATTTTACTCAAGCTGATATCACCGTAATGTCATACCGAAAAAATTAATACAAGACACGCATTTTCTGTACGAGCAGGTGCGCATTGGTTTTTTTAAGAAGTTACTATGAAGTTAAAACGAATATCAAAGCAGAGAAAACGTAATTTGACGATGGAAAACTACTTAAAAGTTCAGTTCAGGATAAATATTCATGAATATTTTTCTCAAGAAATAGATACAGATTACAATAGAAGAAACAGTGCCTTACTAGACTGGAGAAAATAACAAATGAAAAAAAAAAAAAAAAAAAAAGTTGAGTTTGCTGTGGATAAAATCGAAAGATAAGATGCAAAGCATTGAATTGTAATGGGCACGTGCAACGAATGACGAACAAAAGGAAATACCCTAAAATGTAGAATTGGTAGCCGACAGCAAACAGAAGGAGTTTACGGCTGCATCCCTATTTAGTCGAGAGATGGAGAAGAGATGTGACAGAGGAGCAGAAGAAGAAGAAGAAGAAGAAGAAGAAGAAGAAGAAGAAGAAGAAGAAGAAGAAGAAGAAGAAGAAGAAGAAGAAGAAGAAGAAGAAGAAGAAGAAGAAGAAGACAGCAGAAATAAGCATTACTGGAAGATGGGATACGAGAAAGCCAATATGTTGTTTAATCGTAGACATACTACCGCCTATAATATTCACAATCACGTGTATGTAATAGTCACACGTCTAATCAATCTGTTCAAACAAAATTACGCGAGGTATCGGTTTTAAAAAATTACGCGAACAATGTGTGAAAACGATAAACGATATTAACTTTCTCGAATTAATCCGTTAACAAACATATATAAACACAACGTCACGGAGTAATATCACGACCATCATCAGGTGAGACGGTGACAGTAAACAAGTGCACATGACCGGTCGCTAACCGCCGCGCCGCGTCCGCACGAAAGGGCTCGACTTTCCTTGGCCTGCATTTAAATGTCGCGCTCGGCCCATGTTTATGACGGCTAGTGAGTTTACAGTTAATTATTTTGCAGCAGCGTGCGTCTCTCTGCAGGGCGCAGTTTGTAATTCATTCCTGAGGTCAACTCGATGTCATGGGAGACGAGAAAACAACACACGATTGCAGAGACTGCAGAAACTAGTACGAGATACTTTGTTTATGATAAAATGGTGTAACGAATATAAATCTGTAGCATAATTTCCTTTTGAATCTGAGGCTGAAGCAAGGATTCATCATTGTGACTCTAGACACTACTGGCACTACTTATTTACTTGTTTCGAGATGTTGGACATTTATAAACAGAATTGGGAACCCACAATTTAAGTAGGAGGACGTCCGCATTCACTTCCTTCTGTTAACTGTGGTAACAGGGAGAATAAGTACCTTACCAGTCGGTCGACTTTCTTCGAAATTTTATATGCTTTGTTATATTTTTGCAATCTGTTACAAGTACACTTAGTAACATTAAGCAAAACAAATGAATGCAAGTAAAGAAATACAATACATATTAAGTGAAAGGTGCTTTAATGTGCACTGGTCCCTTACTCTAATCTAAGATAACTTCAAAAAGTCTGTTCGTCTGAGGTGTTTTAATCGTACATACCTTTCTTGCCACCTCGTTGAGGTACGCTGTTAGTCTACTTCTGTACTAGTGATATTTAATTTCTTCTCGTACACAAGACATCTTGAGGTCATTCTGTATGATGTAATTTGTGGTACGTACCACGGGGCACTGACCACTGTCCTGAATAACATGTTCTGGAAACGATGTTATTAAGTTTAAGTTACTTCATGCTCTTCGTTTAAGTTACTTGCTGTCCCCCCTCCTATAGCTGAATGGCGTACATCCATATTGGTTTCAAAATGGTTTTATAAAGACAGAGTCAGTTTATTTTCTAAGGACGTCTGTGACCTCAACCAGTGGGGATGTCCAAAATTATGACGAACCTTTTTGTTTTTTGTTAGGCACTATGTGTTTTCGCCATTGAAGACATCTGTCCAGATACATGCCGAGATATTTAACACCTTCCGCCTTTGGTAATTGAGAGTTGTTTAATGTCACAGGCGGGCTGTTGTCTCGTCTCAATCTACATGTTACATTAGCCGATTTGGATTCATTGGACTTTACTCGACATATTTTTAACCAGATTTCATTTTCATTTATGTTGTTATGTACGTTTTCTGAATGTTGTCAACTGCTAATGTTGCTATTGTAGTTGATCTTGATGTTAATAAGTGTGGAGTACATATCGAGGGTATTGGCCCTAATATGTTTCATTACGAGATTCCTGAGTTTATAGTATGAAGATTTGTAAGCTCTTTGTGGTGTTTAAGAAAAAAAATCTTTCTTCAAGGTATGATTTTAGCACGGTATCATAGGGGTGTCGCAGGCGGATTTCTCTTTCAGAAATTAAAAATCCACATATTCTTCTTCTAGGTGCTTATACACTGCGCTGTCAGTTAATTGCGTGGTACGGTTGAATACTCTGGGTAGGCTGTTATCAAGTGACGATGACGGTCCCTAAAGCTTACATTGCTCTCTGAGTTGAAAGTAACCAGGATGTACTTTTTAGTAGTAACAGATCAGGTGTAAAAACGTATGGACAGGTGTGAATGAAGACACGAAAACATCTTGAGCTGAAGGAAATGAAATAAAATACTAAAGAGATACAACCTATTTGAGCCAATAAGTTCTCTCCTCCCAAACACACACACAACACACACACACTCACGCACAGATTTGCGGTCACTCTTTAATGATACATTCATTTGTGCAATAAAAAATATAAAAATTATGTTTTTAAGGGAAAACTATTTTATAATTACTGTATAGGGAAAATCCAGTACAAAGTGAAGAATAAACTCGAAACGTGGAAAACTAAGAAGATAAGTGTTTTTTTTGTTGGTTATGTATCCTACTTTACCTATCACCGTGCCTATATTCTAGGGAATTAAGAAACAGTTCTACATAAACAACAAGGAAACAACAGCTGCTACTGTAGGTGCAGCCGTCTTTTATACTTCCTTTTGTTAAGGCGTAATGAAACGCTGTTTAACGTACACTGTGTCTTACAATAAGAAACTTAAAATGATGATTTTATGAGAAAATGAATTTCAGAATTGGTACTGAAGCAAATAAGGAGTACCAAGAGAACAAGGTGTCTGAAATTATGACGTAAGAGAGCAGATTGAAAAAAAAAAACAGGCATGAAGATGTAAGCAGAAGATTCGAAGGAAATGTGGGAATCAGCAAGTGACAGATGTAATTTATAACGCATACTCTACTAATTCCCGAGTTAATAATATTCAGAAACAGAAAAGCGAACCGAAGGACGTGTCGAAGAAAGACTTGTTCTCGTAAACATACATAAAATCTGCAATTTCTACGTAAATTAAGATAATATCAGATACCTCGAAGGTTTTGAAACGAAAGGTCTCCTTCGATAAACGTAGTTAATATTCAGTTCACGTACATATAGAGTTTAACGTTAACGGTAATTAGACTCTACCCCCTAGCATGTCTAATTTTTCATTAGTAATTTTACCTAGGAAGTTATTAGTATGCTTATGTACAAGGTTTGTCATGCTTATTACTGTTACACTGTATCATGTTTATACCTTGTTGTTGTTGTAATCCGCAGGCGCAACCTAATAAGTGGTTCAGTATTACTAAAGGCAGCACAGAAGTTACGCCTGCATTTGTTAGAGAGTGGTTACAGTTCGAATCTTCCTACAAGGAATTTTACGCAACTTTGTGGCCGTCCTTGACGATGTAGATGAAGACTTGAGAAGACTGGGGGTCAGAAAGTGGCGAAGAGTAGCACAGGCTAGAGAGGAGTTCTGGAGCCCAGGGCACTTCATGAGCTGTAGCGGCGTGGAGTAGTAGTAGTTTGTGGTCGTCCTCCTGTAATGTACAATAATTGCCCAATGCGAATTTCGCGTTGTGCACTTAATACGGTAGAACCAATGTTAGCCTTTCTAATTCAATATCTTCCATGTTATTGTCATAACTACGGATTGTTGTGAATATAAGGAAGTGAGTGATTAAAGAACACGGTTTTTGGGTTTCTAACGTACGTCTTTTTAAACATTAATTTTCTTAGAAAAGAGTGTCACGTACATAACGTTGTACAATACTACCGGCAGTCAAATACTTTTTAAATTTTTGTTTGGATATATTATAAGGTAGAGAACAAGACACTGACCGGATGACATTGTTGGAATTTATAACGCGAACCGTTTTGATTTGACCACTAAATGTTTGCAAAATACGTCTAAAACAGCAAGGAAGTATTTTATAGGCTACACTCTTTTTATTCAATACGATATTGTACGGTCTTTTCATGTACTATTGATGTTAAGGTATGGATAAAAATAATGAATAATTTAAGTACAGGAGCAAACACTCGCTTTATTGAAGGAACAGTTTAGTAGCAAGTATACATAAAACGGACACACGAAATACACATTACAAGAGCACATTTAAAACTGAACCTGTACTAGTCGAGTGCATCTCTATTTATATAGAAAAAAAGCTTCCAGATCTTTCCTTTTATTTAAAACTTCGAGAACATTACTTTTCTAGACTCTCACAGTAAAAGCGCATGTGTGCGGGTAAAGGCCCCGCCCAGGCAGCTCGACCCCCCACCGCACAATACAAACTTTCACTTCTACAATGACAGGTATACTTACTTAAAAATGAATGTAGAGTTTTCTAGTATATTCTCAACAATTGAGAAGAAAGTCAAGGAAGGATTAGAAGCTTTTGAGAAATGGTGCTGGAGGATAAAGAGGAGTGAAGAGTTTAATGGAAGCGCCAGTGACTGGGCTACCTAGTTAGTTGATTAGGTACAGTAGCTATAACTCTAGATGTTCGATGTAAAGTTTGGCGGCAGAGATACCATATGAAGGTCGAAGCAGAAGTTGTAGAGCAGGTTGCTACTAAAAGCGATTGACTCTCGGTTAGGTTGCCCGTATTAGCAGTCTTTACCACTTCAAGTATGATGCACTTCGTTGCTGAACTGCTAGCTGCTGCGCCGTTTTGGACTTTTAATGGTGACGACACCGAAACGCAGCGTTCAGAACTACGCAGTAGGTATCAGTTCAGCAACAAAGTATGACAAAGTTGGTAAAGGGATTGAAGTGATACAGACGTTTAAACAGAAGTTATCGATTTAGCGACTCTCAAATTTCCGGAAAAACAGAATATGAAAATAAGTAAAAGTAGAAGTACGAAAAGGAGGAGAAGGAGGAGTAGGTGTAGGAGGAGAATCAGAATCAGAAGAATAAAAGGAAGAAGGAAGAGAAGAATGAGAAGAAGAAGAAGAAGAAGAAGAAGAAGAAGAAGAAGAAGAAGAAGAAGAAGAAGAAGAAGAAGAAGAAGAAGAAGAAGAAGACGAAGAAGAGAGGTATGTCGTTACAAAACTGCAGAACACAGGATGACATACACTATAAAATAGTTTAACATTTGCGATACCTGTAAGCCACCTATACAATTTCATATTGAATTTCTATTACTTAATGATGTCTGTTAATGGAGTTCTGACTTTTGGTTACTTTGGTAAGAGAAACATGACACTGACCTCATGATATTTATGGGAGAGACTGGCAGCCGGAAGAAAACTTTCGTATAGAGATTCAGGTCAAGTATAAAAACAAAGCTGAATGTTTAGAGTGACACAGTAATTTTATCGTTAAAAAAACCGGAGTGTATTATAAGTAGCTTGAGTTTTAATTGGTAAGGTAAGATAATACTACTCCAGCATATGAGAAGAAAAATTAAAGCATTACACTTTGTTCTAAGTTTCTTATATTTTGTTTATTTTTGTATTCTAAGATTAAAACTGTTGTGTTCCTAGTTCTAGAATATGTAAAATTAATTAAAGTTTTACCGACTTCGTCAAATGCTGAGAGTAAAGTGTGAAATATTTCACATAATAACCCACTAGGTATTATTACGTAGACGTCTAAGGGTTTTGATAACTTTTTCGATGCAAGTAAACCTCCATCAGAGACAGCAATTCAAATCCAGTAATTTAATGCTTTTTTAATTAGTTTTTCGTAACCCTCTTAGAAACGTAACGTAGAAAGTAGAAATAACCTGTGTCGTTTTCATAACAAGTACGCGATTACAGTACTAAATATTTTATATTGAAGTTATGTAATGAAGCGTATTGATACACCGTATCATCAAGAATGAGGTTAATGTTTGATCTTCCTTCTATGAAAGCAAGTAAAACAAAACCATTAATCACAACGATTTCCATACAAACTGATCGTGATCAAGATGTTTTAAAAACCAGTGTTTTGCCACCACATCTTCGAGGAACATAACTGCTTAATACCATACTACACTTCCTGGAATCATTATGAATTTCCTATAACATTGTTTCTCCGAGCAAAAGTCACTACATTCAGTCTTCGAGCAAATGTCACTCAGAGCAAGTGTCACAACTTCATGTATGCATACTCGCCCCTCACACATTCGCGCGCGCCTACGGTAAAGGTCTAATAATTGGAGAGTAGAACAATATGTTTCACACGTTATAAAAGACCTTCATAGCCTACGCTCCACGTGGTTGCGACCAGTGAGTTTTTAAATTTACGCTACTAAAATAATGTACGAAGTAGAATATTGTAAACTTCATGTCATAACCTGCTTCCTGTAAAAACATGTAAATCGCCGTTGTAGATCAAGGACGGCTGCATTGTTTTGTTATCAAATAGTTATTACTTAACACGTCATTACAATATTATGAAACCATGGACAGGTGTGTTGTTAATGACCATTGTGGAGTCGCTTCAATGACCTACTTTAAAAATAAACGTGACGCCAGCTTCCGGTCTGGTCTTCGTCCAATTGACTAACACTCTACGTTGATTGGTTGGGACTTTTCGCGAACCCGCCGGAAGTAGATTACAATCAGCCGCAGACTGAATGCACCAGTCCGGACCCGTGTACGTCATCCCAAGGCGAGTTAGTGTTCACGTAAAAATAGAACACAAAAACAGTAATTGCCCGATAAAAATATATTTAATTGCTGTTCAGCGCTTTTGATGGTCGCCATTTATTCTATTAACGATCGCATAAATTAAATGGAATGCGTTCAAGTATATTATTATGACCTTATGATGTACTGTAATTCTGGGTTTAGTATGTACCTATTGTATCTTGTAATAAAGGATTTATATTTTGCAATGTGAATTCTCCCTGTCACACACACACACACACACACACACACACACACACACACACACACACACACACACACACACACACACACACACACACACACACACACACACACACACACACACACACACACACACACACACACACACACACACACACACACACACACACACACACACACACACACACACACACACACACACACACACACACACACACACACACACACACACACTTGTTAAGGAGTTTTGGTACCAATACAATCAGTTGTTCTCTAACAAAGTGGACACCAAAATTAAACACCAGTACGGTAGGGCAAATACAATATATTTTAGTAGGTTTAGTACATACGTGTTATTGTTAAACATTGTAAGTAATGTTAAGCATGAAAGAAGCAGATTCTGATTATTTTTAGTATATTAAAATGGAATCCATTACAACTAATACTTACTTCAAGGTATGATAACCGTTATCCTCATCAACGTGTAAAGATTACATGACAGCAAATTTCAGTTTCACAGATTTCTTTCCAAATATTCCCCATTATCCCGTCTACCTCCAGTGCATACTCCGTATTGCTTACCGGTTCTATAATTTCGCAGGGCTTCTAATTTCGTATGTTCTCATCTAATCCGTGGTGCCATCCTTAGTGTTTGTTGTCTGGGCCGGTTGATAGTGTCTACGTTAATATTATCTGTCCACGGAGTTATGACACTCCTCTGTTACGCTCGGCGTCTATTCTATTAACTTTCATGTCCAACAATTCTGTCTTACTCTGGTACCCTGTCCAATACTATTAAGTTTAACTATACGTTTCATTCCATTCATGGCACCCGCCTGCATCGCGACTCACGATTCCCGATTCAGTTTCTTAAAGTAATAAGGAGCATTACGCCTCTGCATCATTTAATGTTTAAACGTGTTGTTTTAGATGAAATTGGTGCTTGTATGTTGTTACAGGAAGCACTCACTAACCAAATATCTTTTCCTTCAAAGTCTCTTGAAGCGCCTGGCAGATCCTTCTACACTGGTTAAGCGAGCACACTGGTTTACTCTCTTCGGTTTCACAGTCTAGTTATCCCTACGACCATGATTTTAATGACATAATTTCTCGCTGACTGTATTTCGCTATTCAGATAGTCAGCTGTGTACTTTGAATTAAGTTCGTTATGTAATATGCATTTCGTAAAATTTATCTTCAGGCTAATTTTCCTGCAGATCGTGTCAAATTTATTGAATATTTTTTGCATTTTTCTAATTTGACAATTACTAAAACTATATTATCCTCGGAACAAAGATGGTTAAACTGTTTCTCATGTATATGAATTCATTTATTATCCCAGTCGATCGAAATAACTGCCTATTCAAGAAATGTTACTACAGCACTTCAGAAACTGAATGCTTCAGAACTGTAGTAACTAATTTAAAAGCCTGATTCTTATATTTCAGGTTTCGGATTCATACATAAGTATCGGAACTGAGACTGCTGCATCAGCGCCACCTGAGTTTGTCTAAAGTTGTTCTTCATAATGATCTTAATGAACCGCATGATCAAATTCCCTCATAAGAAAGTCATAACTAAAGTGACCGGAAATCTCTAATTTCTCCAAGACGCGATAATAAATTAGGATTTAGGATTTATATTGTCATTTTCCTTGATGTGTTTACATACCTACACACCCAAACAAATCTTATTTTGGTTTTCTCTTCTGAAATAATAATTATTTTTAAAATAGGGATGATGAATATTTTAAAAGTTACATATGTCATTAGTGGCGGTTTTATACATAAGTGCTATAGAGCCGCAACAAAATATTAGTAGTTGTATTTATATATTATTCTCACGTTTCATTGCATTAAAGTGATTTATATGTTAATCGAAGTTGATGTGAGACCGAACATTGCCTATGTCTACTACACAGTCATTTGATAACAACAAGCCAAATGTTTCGCTTGCACTCGGCTGCAGTGTATTTATAACAGCCCATAACTACCTCTTTTCCCCTCATCGTTAGCAGCTGTAAGAGAATGGTGAGAAAGGAAAAGGCAACACCTCTGCGTCGCCTGTCACTTGTGCTTCCTAGTGAACAGAACGTTACCGTTTGTGCGTACTGTGCATTATAATTTTGTTACACCGTTACAAAATAATTTATAGTAAAACTTATAACTGTTTTAAAAATAATATTCTACAACACAATGGATGAAAACAATAAAACAAAAAGGGCCGAAAAAGGTGAACAAATTTTAATTTCTATCATGTTTTGTTGTTAACGCAGTTTCGCGTGGAATATACCTACGAGCCACCATTATTGTGAATTTTAATTTTGTTACCTTTAATGTTACAGAACGTTGTTAATTTATTAGATGTGTATAACAGTGTTGTACAAAATTTCTATTTTTGTTCATTTTGATTTCTGAACGAAGCAAGCCATAACGATAATTGAAAGCGGTATATAGGCTTACTTATTTTATTCATAAAATCAATTTGAAGATATCAAGACTCAACAAAATTTTGTATCGTCAGCGCTGTAGTTGCTTTCTTTCCACGTACAGTTTTCATCTACAGTACGGTATTAATGGTAATAGTTATGACAATAAACACATATCTAAAATCTGAATATAATTTAAATTTAATTTACCAAAATTGTGTGCTCGATAAACACAGTTTCCTTAGAGCCGTTAATTATATAAAATATTCTTATTATAGTAAGATATTTGACATTTTTTGTATAGGTTATAGTTTGGAAATAATCCTGAAAGGTCGTAAGAGCAATAGCTATATCTGAGAAGAGACAAAACAATCAGTGTCTTCCAATCAGTACATTACTGAATCGTCATCGTCATCATTGAAATGAAACCGACAGGACACATTGCGCAACTGGTGAACGATAGGTGGACGAAGAGGACAGACAGAAGACTGTAACATAACTTTACAAGTTCTCAATTAAGCAAATATGATATACAATTATTAATAATGTATGATTGAATTATGAATAGTAATAGTAAGTAAGAAATTGTTATGTATGTAAAAAAGAAAATATGTAGAATAAGAATGGACAGGGTGAGGCCCAGTGCACCGACAGTCTGTCGCCAGCCAAAATAGAAATATAATAGAAGCCTGTAACTTGCATGTCATAAAAACATAAAATGCTTTGTATGATCAAAACAGCAAAAAATGCGTAAGTCCCGTTAATAAGGCGAGGCAATGTCCTTCAAAACACAATGGGATTCACCCCAACATAAAGTGTGAAAGTTAGAAAGTAGCGTCGTTTTTAACAAGTTAAGCGGCCATGTGGTAAAGGAACGTGCACGCAGTCAATTGACCAATAAGCGGAAGCGTCAGTAAGAAGCGCGAAAGAATTACGATGTCTGAATGGGTATATTCAAACATACCGGGGAAATTTTCAAAATAGAACCAATGGGAAAAGAATCAGCTATGACGGAAGAGTAAACTATAAAAAGAGAAGACGTTAAAAAATCGAAAAAAGGCTGTCAAAGTCTGATGGGGTAGGAGTCTATGTCACTCAGTAGAATAACTCCATTAATGTAATTATAACGGCAACGTTACTCCAAACTTATAAATAATATCTAAATTGTTATGATAAAGAGTAGGAAGGAATAATTAGTACCGTGGAAGGAAATAAAATATAGATTAGTGCGCGGAAGGACGAGACAAGAGAGTATTATTTATTATGTGCGCGTAAGTACGAAACAAGAAGTATATTTATACATATGTGCGCGTAAGTACGAAACAAGAAGTATATTTATACCTATGTGCGCGTATGTACGAAACAAGAAGTATATTTATACATATGTGCGCGACGATAGTTATAAACGCGAACGTGTGATACAAAAGTAATAAATCAAATGTGTTTATTAGTGGAGTGAAGTGTATTGAGCAAATGAGCAAAGTGGAGACACCAGTCATCTCAGAGGACTCCTGCAAAACAAGTAACATAATACTATAATAACAATTTATAAACCAATTATTTTCAAAACATAGTAATTAATGTCTACCGAACTTAATTCATCTCATTCTAAAAGATCCCACAGTTCGTTCAGATCCTAAGCAAAGTAATTTATGTATTATAACATGTCAAGAAGAATAATAAGTAGATGTGTAGATATAGTTAAGTCTCTATAACAAAACGTAATAAATAAATTAAGATATAGTAACCATTGGAATTAAGTAAGAGGCTAATTTTCATGCAAATGTTATTATATTAAGAGATTCATAATGGTTGATAGAATATTATGATGTGCCTTAAAATGATATCGATTAAATATTTATGTTGTGTGAGTAAATGTAATATTGCAAACTAGTAATTCAATTTATATCATGAGTAATTGTAATTCTGAAGATTAGTGAATCAATTAAATTTTGTTTTAATAAGTGATTATAAGCTTGATGCTTGATAAATCAATTGATACCATATAAAGAATGTGTAGTATGGAGTATTATAATTTTTATGTACATGTCTGTATTATGAAAGAATCAATATACAGTATTAGAATCTGAACGAGAAAGTGTCATTATTTGATAAACCCTGGGGTACTCTGCTCTGGCGCCCAACAGTAATTATTGATTTCACAAGTTAAACGAGCAGATATACTTAATTATCATAACGATCACATCATAGAATTAAGAATCTTTATATTTAGCACGAAACGTAAAATTAAAACTCTGTATATTTAACACCTCGAATAAAAGGGGAAACCAAGAAATATTTATATTTGGCGCACAAACGTGGAGCATTCAAAATATTTATATAAGACTCGGAGCACGCCTGCCGGCAAGACGGGTAGACGATGTCAGATGGTTTGCTATCAGTGACTGAATCGGGAAAGCATAGGATAGACATGGAAGACTTTGTGAGAATCTGTATACTGCATTGGAGAAGTGTGGACCGGTGTGATGATGATATATTATTATTAATATTATTTTTGCTGTTTATTCAGTTTTATCAATCATCACCTTCATTACTTGTTAAATAGGTGCGATTAACAGCAAAAGAATAAGAACGTAGAATAAAAACTGATTTCCTCGAAAAGTCCGCGATTTTGGTATAAAGCACCTATCGTTATAACACATTTTGAAATCACTGTTATTAACTTTAAATAAATTTTCCTTCCATAATGGCGAATTTTCCTCTAATATAACTTTTATGCAGCTCAAATCAGTATGCGTTGCATGCGACCAAACTAGGACAATCAATCACGTTATGACAGGTTTATCTTATCCGATCGGTGAAAGCAACTCAAGGTTATCAGAAGAGCGTTATCAGAAGTTACTTATGCACGGTTAGTAATGCGTGTGAAATGCATGAGTCTGAAGATAGTGGGTAAGGAAAACTGAAGTCAGTAATTATGAATGTAATGAAGGCAGATAGTGACTTGCGTAACGAGCGACTTGCAGTCCTTTGTTGTACAAGGTGTGATATGTTAAGTGAAGCAAGAAATTACTTATTCATATCGTAAAACAATATACACTTTCCTTTATCAGTAAAAAAGTATCTTTAAAATCTTAAAAGGATTGCGTTTTATTGTAGTACTAATAAGTATGACTCTTTCTTGTTTCTTGGTGTAATCACAAGTTGAACGATAGAAACTTCGATTTTACATGTAATGTAAAATTTTAATCCAATTTTATAATCAGTTCGTATGCTAGGGCGTGTCTTTTTCGTTATATGCTACGAGTATTTTGTCGAGTATTTGAGAATTGAGATTTTTGTAAATCTTAGCAAACGCTTGAGGACGAGAAACAATTTTTTTGTCAATTGTTGAACACTATGTTTGTAGTACATGTGCGGGAGGATTTAAGCGACCAGTTTACAAGTCTATACATTTAACAGATACCTTAACTGACGATCTTAAAAATAAAGGGGAGTTTTCTCTCCTCCGCTGCTGTCAAGTTTTGCGGACATCGACTTTTAAGACAGTATTTTGCACACACGCAGCTTTTAGACTTAGTCGTACGCTTGGATTCGATAGTTCACTGTCAGAGAGTCAGAGAAACGGTAGAGCAATCCTCCTAAGTAGCTTATAAACTAATCCGAGGAACAGTGTAACAAATATATTGTCTGACAAATAGACTTTTTCACAACACGAGTTCCAAATTTTCGGTTTAAAGAATCTATACTTTAGCCATTGACATTGCCTGTAACTCATTCAGGTAACTTTCCAAGTACTCCTCGTAGTATGGAAAATGTACACAAGAGATTTAATTAACTTTAATGAATTTTTTCAATACATGTTGTTTAAATTCAGTTTTAAAGATTGAATATAGTTTCTTCGTCTTAACATTCAAAATTAATTTACTAAACAAGTCATAATTAATTAAAAAAAAGGTCCTTGACTATGTGAAATACCATATTATTCGAAAATTGATGCTCGTACATGAAAAACAATTGATTCACTATTTGGAAATACATTGACTTGAATACAGTTAAAACGTTTAGCTCGATAAGAGACTTGGAACTTCTTATTTGAAATTTCACTAACATTTTACCCAGAACCAGCAGTTTCAAACACGTCGAATGTCGGATGATACTCGCATCATCAAAACGATGGAATGACACTTATTTGTCAAAATCCATGAAGCAGTTTTTGGAGGCAGGTCCACAAGCAACCTGCGTACATAACAGACAAATACATAACTTTCCTCTTTGTGAAGTCGCAAAATCATTTTATTTTTTTCAAGAAACTCTGTGGTGTTTTCTTTAGTAGGACATTTGCGTCGACGAGATGGATCGATTGAGCATTGTTTTATCGAATCGAAAGTTTTGCAGTCACGAGCGAGCACACAAACATATGTTGTAATAAAATAATTATTACCCACATTTCTATGTAGTCTAAAGATCTCAGGAAACTAGGAAATGTATCTAATTTCTGTAGTCTTGTTAATCGATTGTAAGCAGTTATTATCTCAGAATCGTTATTACGAAGCGATGTGAGTTAATTAGTCTATTCAATGAGGCGTAAAAATCGGCAAAACTAGGGAATTGTAGAAAGTCTCCATGGATTTTCGTAATTTTTTTTATTGTCTTCCTACAAGCTTATACAGCAAAGTTAAAAAAAAAGTTTTACCGCTCTCACACTTAAATGGTTGAAAAACGCCCCTAAAGGGTTAAAAATGTAAAAAAACGTTAGGACACCGTTTAAAGCCCTCGACATGGGTATATGTAGGTTTTTTGGGTCGCTGATCACGATTCCGAAGTTAGACTACACGTGTGGTGCAAAGGGGTGGTTTTAAGGGCGAAAATAGCCAAAATTAGGGGTTGATAATATAATATTTCGCTCGAAAGCTTTCGAGATGGGTATATATAGGTTTTTTGGGTCGCTGATCATGATTCCGAGGTCAGACTGCACGTGAAGGCAAAGGGGTGGGTCTAAGGGCGAAAATATCCAAAATTAGGGGTTGATAACGTAATATTTCGCTCGAAAGCTCTCGACATGGGTATATATAGGTTTTTTTTGGTCGCTGATCACGATTCCGAGGTCAGACTGCACGTGTGGTGCAAAGGGGTGGTTTTAAGGGCGAAAATAGCCAATATTAGGCGTTGATAATATAATACTTCGCTTGAAAGCTCTCTACACGGGTATATATAGGTTTTACGGGTCGCTGATCACGATTCCGAGGTCAGACTGCAAGTGTGGTACAAAGGGGTAGCTCTGGTAACGGAGGTAAGTCAAAATAAAATACCCAACTGTACTGCTACAACTGTTGAAGACCTGAAACTATAAATATTATGAGGAAGAGTTCCTTGAGGTCGAGAGGTCAATTGAACAATAACTTTGACTGTATGCTCCTTTTCTATAAAAAAAAACTATATCTATAAAAAAGAAATAATTTTTATTAAAAAGTCCTTACAAGCTATCATATAAAAATTATTTACATAAGATATATATTTAGTTTTTTATTCTTCATCGCTTCATCGATTATGAGATAACACACGGCGTGACACGCGTTTGCTCAGAGTCCAGTGGGCCACACGCAGTGCACTGTGTCGGACGCTTGTATAGGTTTTATTATTGTACATATGTTGTAGCATGACAGATAATCCACTTAATAAAGATTACAATATGATCATAATTAAATATCAATTACATTAAATATAAAAGAAAAATTCAAATGTAAACATATAAATATCAAAATAAAATACCACCATAAATGGAAAAAGTAAAAGTAAAGAACCACAGTGCAACAAAATGGTATAAAGAAAAATAAACAAAAAAAAAACAAAAAAATACAATAAAGATAATACCCAGGTAGGATAGGAGTAGGAAAGGAAGATACCCCGAACAAACCAACGGACATGAAAAAACAATAATACCTTGGAGAAACCAAGAAGGAAGAATTTTGAAGAAACGAAATTGTAAGGTGGGAGGACTACAAGATATACCCAAAGAAAACCTATATATATTAAAAAGAATATAACAAACCCCTAAATAAATTCAAGGTCACAAAGAAAGTATAACACCCAAAACCTGATATTAATGTAAAGTAGTTACAAACAAAGTTTAGTGTTGTAAGTAGAAGTGCACCCACTAAAGTTATTGTGTAATGGAATAAACAAATCTTCATAATCCCTTATAAATAAGATTTTGGTCTTGGAATATTGTAAAACTCAATGTGAGATAAGATCCAAATATAAGTGAACCAGTGCAAGTTATTTCAGTATATTAAATAAACTTCAAGTAGAAGTGTAACTAATACTTCAACTAAGTACATGTGTACCATAAACAACTTTAATGTTTTCTATGACTACAGAAATAAAATTTTATAAAATATTCTTATGAACACATTACTAATGTTTATAAGAAGGTGGTGAATAAATAAAGTGACAGAGGATAAAAATGTAATACTATAATAAACACAGAAAGGACTGCAACCAAAATAAGTTTAAGAAGTAGGAAAAAATAAATGGCTTGTTATGTTTATGTTAAAGCCCATGAACTCCATAATTCAATGTGGTGAATAGAATAAGATTTTGTTATTATTATAAACATGTTTAATAGGTCTAACAGTGTTAATCCAGACTAAAATATCTAAATATGGATACCATACTCTTTTTATAAAATGTTTATTATATGTTATTTGTAGTAGGTAAAACTATAATGTCTGACTTTGAAGACCATATTGTTAATTTTAAATATTGTTTAAGTATTATGAGTAGGAATACAATACTACATGTTATATTAGTTAATTAAGGAGATTTTAATTAATATTGTATTAAATTAAGAAGGTCAGAAGGGGTATAGAGACAGTATTATTCAAAAACAGTATATGTAAAACCAGGAAAATCTAGGCCAAATAGGAAATTCCAACAACATTATAATTGATTAATTAAGTTAAATAAACCAAGTAAACTGATGGAATTTATATAAGATGAAGTAGTCACCAAATACTATGACTAAAACTAGACTTTAAAAGGATAGTATCAAAAGATATATAAAATTATTAAAAATTTTGCAGATGTAATAACTAAAATTTCAGAGTGGGGAGTTATAAATTGATGAATTATATTTAAAAGAATAATCAATGGATAAAATTGTGAGAAATTAAGGAAAGATAAACATTTATGCCAATCTGAGATTTATTATAGTCATAATTATAACATATAAAATGGCTAATATTTGGAGAAGAACAGGAAATAAAATGTTGAGCCTACTTTTCCAAAATGAAAGAAATATAGCAATTTTAATAAAAAACTTTGTAAAGATAGATTATTGGGTATCAAATTAAGCAGAAGGAATTAAAGAAACCGATTATGTATTTACTATTCCATGAAACTAATTAATAACCAAAATATATTCTGTGATATAATGTACTTTTTTACATGTATCGGAAGCGGTTAAAAATTGAAACAATACTTTTCCAATATTAAATTGGCTAAGATATTTCAGAAAACGAAGGAAGTAAAACAGTTCTTTTTTAACGTTCGTAGTGTACGTTTGATTAAGCTCTCGCTAAAGAACCACATATAACGAAACCATTAATGGCGTATGGAAGTTGAGCCTAGCCTACAGTAAAAAATCGAGAGTTGCGGAAAATTTTACCTTAAACCTAAATTCAGTGAACACAACAACTACAAACATTGAAATCAATTAATACTGAACCGAATATAAGTGATATAAGGAAATAAAACTCTAAAACACTAATGATCCATAACCAAACGAACTTTACAATTTTCGACACATACATTGACGGAAGTGAACAAACATAATCCAAAACATTTAATCGAAGTTAACACAGAACACTTAACCAGGACAACACTAATAACACCAGAAGGAATTCTCCATACTGCAGAGCTTTTATTGAAAGAAAATTCCGGCGACACCATTCCTGTTTAACATCAGCAGCTAAGCAGCGCCCATCATTGAAGTCCCACAATCCAATGCGAGTTTTACCAACCGAACCTCTAGACATCACTGGTTCGAATTTTATCATATATAAACATTATATATTACTTAATAACATTGTAAATTTTTAATTTTATGCTTTATTGTGAATGTTATACTTTCTAGCCCTACCCCTTCTCTGACTATTAACTATAACCGTTAAAAGAACCAGAAAATATTTATATTAAATAACATGTATCAACAATCGATCGCCCTGTGAACGAGTCGAGCAATATATATGGTAATCGATTTAAAATCGATTTTATAAACAATTGTCAATAAAAATATAGTAATTCAAGAATTTGGTTTTTAAATTTATTTATAAATTTTATAAATAGAGTTTAGTTAACAACAGGACTACAAGAAAGGCGGCCATTACTCAAGTGGAAGTCATATATAAGAAAAGGAAGAAATATCGCTAATCGATTAGTGAATTGAGACAATCCTGTTAACTGGAATTTATTTCCAGGAAACCATAAGCAAGAGTATTGACAAAATTAACTCAAACAAACTTAAAATTTTAACACTACACCATTACAAGAAATATTTACTAAATTATTGAACAATAAAACATAAAAAATAAATGTTTTTCAAAATTTCAAAACAAAATATTTAATTTTTTTTCAAATATTAAATAACACAATTTTCATTTGTAAAACGGTTAGTTACAATGTGTGTTTTGTGTTTTTGTGAATTTTAATAGTTGATGATCTCCTTGTGAGTGATAATATCTGATGAAGGCTCATATGACTCGAAACGCATCATAAATTTACAATTTGAAGTCACTGGACGGTTTCAAAAAGGTAAATCATTACTATATTAAGTGACTTGGACCGTATAAAATAATGTTTAAATCAAGTTTAAGTTCGCTTCTTCAGTTAAAAAATTAAGAGTTGTAATTTTTTATAGCATATCTCGATAACGATTCAATATATGAAAACGAAATGAAATGCAAATTGTTCCTTATTGAATTATCTTTTATTTTGATTGTTATAAGTTTTTTCGAAAAGTTGATAGTTTTCGAGTAAAATACGAAATACCCTCCAAACACATCGAATTTTTCGCAAAAAAAAAAACGCAATTTTCAAGTCTGAATAACTAAAAATCAACTTATTTTTTCGAAAAACTTTATTCTGTATTATTTACTGATAATTTGATTTTCTATCGATTCCTGAGGTCAGATTAATTGTTTTCTTTATACCCTCGAGAAAGGGGTGGAAACCACCCTTAAATTCAAAAGCGGAAAAAATTCTTTTTTAACTTTTTTCTATAAACTTTAAGGAAGACAATAAAAAAAATTACGAAAATCCATGGAGTTTTTCTACAATTCCCTAGAAAAATCCCCATTGAATAGACTAAATACTGTTAGCAGACCGTACCATTTGCACTGCTGGCTGCGAACCAAATAACTGATACGGATACCACACGTTGCAGAACACCCACTCAAATTGTACGTGTGCACTTTGCTAACATCCAGCACACTCTGTTAACAATCTTAATTACGCTGTCTTACAAGCTTTGTTCCTTGTTAGCGTTCATTGTTCATTCATACGTATCTAGTGACCACATAGACGGTAAAGTCTCAGGGTAAAAGTTTCGGGCAAGCCAGAAACATCACATCTAGTTTGCCTCCCAGAATAAGCACCGGTTTTACTGAAACGGTGAACAACAATGTGACGAATCGGTTATATTAATGCTTTTAAACTAATACAATAAACGTGAAACGTCGTATTATGATGCCGTACGAAAAATATGACACTTGACTAAAAGTTAAAGTGTACAGATGGGAAGACGATAAAATATCCGCATAATATTTAAACAATGTTTTTTACCTTTAAAAACGGACAAAAATACTTACATTAAACAAATGAAAAACAAAACAGCAATCAAACTGTAAGAATTAGAGTATCTAATTAGTAGTTCTAATCAATAACAACGGGAGCGAACAATTCCTAAATAAATACTTTGAGTTAGAAAAGTCAAGATCAGAAACGGAAGTATTCGATGAGAGAAGTGGCAGACGCTTAAGCACAATATGGTTTCGAGGGTATGCATGTAAGACTAGAATAAATGCGGTATAACATTCTTAGAAGATATTTGGTACGAATTGCCACATGGTGGTTTACAATTAATTGAGAATATAACGTTTGAGAGACGTCTAGAAAACAGGAAACGTATTATAACAATCCGAGATAGTGGTACAGGTAAGCAAAAGTGCAGTTGTAGTTCGAGAGGAAGAACAGGTAAGAGGCAGTAAATCACATGCACAGATAGCTTACTCTTCTTTCGCCACTGTGGGAAGAAAAGTAAGAATCTTAATATACTTTGATACGACTAACACAGATATGTAGAGGTTTCGCCGATGACTCGTAGACCTAACTTTATTTCATTATGTAGCCATGGAAATAGTGACTGTACGTGTCCAAGTTGTCCTCCCGAATCTACTACAAGTTACAGTCTCGGTTGTACAAGTGCGGTCATGCTAACGTTAAGTACATCTGCGTAATACTTCACGTTTCGGTAAAATTCCAGAACTCAGAATTTGAAATATGTTCCACCTGATGATGATTAAAACTGACAGTTACTTACTGATTTCACTGAGGCTCTGAATAAACAGCATTATGTTCAGCTTACCTGTAACAGAAATAAACACATAACTACACGCCACATATAACCACATACTAAGTACTTATAAAATCCAACCTATATTTGTGTTTATTGTAATTTAAATTATTGTTTTATTTAGAAACTTCATAAATAAAATAATGAAGAATCAAGGTCTCAGAATTTATTTCTCATGTGTAATTTAAATGGGGATTAGTATAAACAGTTGGCACCGGTTTTAAGCCATCTGCTATTAAGTAAAACCGTCTGTGAAATAGGAAATTGCTCGGTGCCACCAAATCACCAGAAGCTTCTGGGTTAAGAAATAACGGTTATTTATTAAGAGAAATACTGTTATTAAGTATCTTTTTGCTTTAAAAATCACTCTAGTCAGGCTTGTAAATATCGGTTCTTAAAACAAATTATTTGGTATTATCACACACGTAATACATAAATGAGACTCATTTTTGAAGCGTCACTACGCTTCATTTTGTAGGTCCAATGAACAAATAATGCTTATGCCCGATGAGTGAAGTAATGCATACCGCTCTATCTGCTGAATGAGGTAAGCGTCTTTAAACATTAGCGTAACTTCATTGTTTCAGTCCTACCTGTTGAAGCGCTAACTTCGTTAAGTGTTAGATGCTAAAGGTTTTTTATGGAAACTAAATCAAGTGTTATAACTGATTGGAGAGTGGGGGGAAAAGTATTAATTTGACAAAAATAATTAACTTAATTTGTTCATCCGTGATCTCTAGGCCTTTATGGTATAATAAAGACAAAATAGGGATGTTATATAAAAAGGCAAAGTAGCACCTAAAAAAGGATACACCAGAAATTAGAAGAAAATATGGAAGTCAACCCACGAAATCCTGAGTGAAGGGTTGCTGAAGTGGTTTATTTAGCTAAGGCTAGGAAACAAAGGAAGCAAAGGAAGCAAAGGAAGCAAAGGAGAATATGAAGAGGAAGCAAAAAAAGAAAAAGAAAAACTATTATTGGTAATATTGGAACAATCTGGGTTACCTAGCTACTTTCATTTTGTTAATGCTGAAGCAGGTATTGGTTATCGCCGGCGGTAACATCAGCGCGTTCCCTATTTGCGGAAGGACAACTTTCAACATTTTAGAAATTCAGAAATATCTGTGATTTCAAATTAGATGTAACAAATTTACTATGGCCATCCATGTCTTATCAGCTAAAGTCACTGCAATGAATTTTATTTGGTCTAAGGGATTGCGACTTACTGATAGCCTGTAATTACATAGGCGAGAAAAATAACCAGGTTTCAGGTGACAGAAATTTTGAATAGGTTCACCCACACACCTTCACACTTTTACAAGGACAAGCGCAGATGGGAAATAAATAAATGTAGATAACAGAATCGCAATGCACATATAACAGATAATGCACAATTGATCTAGTACAACTGAACATACACAGATAACGAACAAAAATTATTTATATCCAGTTATCTCTCTGTAGATTGATAATAATGATAGCATTGGACAGACTGCCTCTATGGTTCACATTTAAGTTTACACTCAATATCTGAATTTAAATATTTTTGTTTCATGTTACAGTAACACTGTTTCAATGAAAGATATACAAACAAAGCGATGTATACGTAATATTTAAACATAATTTGTGCTTAAATTTCCAAAACGGAAGTTTGCCATCACTAATTTAATTTTTGAGAGAGCAGCATTATATCATTACAGAGATAGAAATCATCGGTGAACAACGACTATTAAACACTACTTGTAAATAATAGGACTGACGGCTTGCAGAACAGGGTATCAAGTGAGCGAGGGGCGTACTCTCATCGCACCCACACACAGTGCATTATGTAAAGAAAAGAAACCTGACCAGAGCGCAACCTAACTACGATATTCAGACTTAAACATGAAATATTATAGACGCTGGTACTTCGCCTTTAAAAGCCTTTGCCATAAAAGGAAAAGAAATTTTATGGCTGTGTACTTTTCATTTTCTTCCTTGGACGTTTCTTCTCTGGCCCTATTCATTTCTAATACTCAGAGTGTTGGTGACTAGGCTTTTATGTTTCCCAGTCGTCTCTGACTTCAGAGATCCTCACTGGTCCAGACATCGAGATATAATTATAATTATAATATATATAATACACAGTAAGCTCATAAGGAAACAAACATTTGTCATAAACCAGGTCAGGGAGAATCTGCGTTAGCGAATACTATGTTTCTCATTAGTGTATATTGTAGTTATTTTATTTCTTACTGTAACGTTAGAACGAATCGATAATATATACTAAATGAATCGACGCTGAGAATACGAAGTTTAATTGTTCTTACTATGAATTCCGGATAGAATTATCGGTTCAAATAAGAATAACAATATATTATGCCTGGTATGGGCTCTTCGATTTACATTCAGGACGTACATAACTTAGCGAAATAATTAAGTACATTTAATACATGTTGTTTTGATAGGCGGTAAGATAATTTGGAGAGGAGACACTCATAAACAATCCTCATTGTTCGGACTCTGGATTTTATTCGTTTTCGATATTTTTCTGTGATGATGAAACTATCCGACTTACGTTTCTTTTTGTGGAACCTACTGAAATTTAATTTTTCGTGGACCTTCTACTCCTAACAAAATAATGAAAAAAATTGGTCAACTGTCATATGGAGCGGGGGGAGGTGCCGTAACAACGAATAGAGCTAAGGGTTGATGGGAGTAACAGCTGAAAGACAACCAGAACACTTGCCCTGCATACTGCGTGTTGGAAGTCACTTTTAACTCAGCCAGAGGACTACCACAATAATTGGCAAACTTCAAGACGATTTGAAGAAAGCATGCTATTACAGATCTTCAAGCATACAATTTTAAGAAAACGAAGTATGTATAGGCGAGTGTATCACCAAAAGAAAGTCGACCAGACAATGTCTAACCGACATCTTTTAATGGAAGAAAAAAAGATCATCGTATAATATTCAAAACAACAAATGTATTTTACTTGTCTGGTTTAACACTGAAGCTCAATTAACAAACTTGTGAATGACAGACACGAAGTCTGAAACAGTTTATGCGGATGGCTAAGCTTACATGTCTATCTAATGACGCCACATATTTTCGCACCAAAAGTCTTATTACGAATTATAGACAGGCGTCGCTAAACTGAGGAATCCTTTCGGCTGTTATATCGTCTAAGCTTTATTTTTAAGGTTCTTATTTTCAAAGATCTTATTGCCCAAACATCTACATTTTTTAGACATTCACGAAATAGAGACAGAATTCAGAGACGTAAAATTAGTATATGAATTATAATATTGCATTCATGGTGGTGTCAATTAAAACAGCGCGTAGTTACCATTAACTAACGTATTTCTGTCTCTTTTCCAAACAAAAATTATCACCAAGTTATAACAGCAGTAGTTACGGACATTAAATACATTACTAAATATATCTCTATTTTTTTACTCCAGAAGACAGAGAACACAGCTTAAAAAATCCAACTTGCACTGAAAATTTAACACAATTTTGTAAAGATTGTCAACGACACAATGATCTGAGAAATACTTAAAAACCATTATACAGATTTTATCTCACTACAGTACAGCTATAAAGCTTGGACAGTTTAATATCGCCTGGTCTGACATGTGAAGAAGTTAGATAATGTAACATTAATGGCTCATTTTTTTAACAGTTCGTTCAGTTCGTTTTTTAACAGTTTTTTTGTCGTTCGGCCGCACGCTACTACTCCAGAACGTTATCCCAGGCACTCATTTCTATAGGCTGAAAAAACGTACCTTGATTTTATGCCGCTCTCCGAAGTTTAAAATTTTGCTAAAATTGAGTATAACGGACTGTAACCGTTAGAGCTCCGAAGAATATTAAGATAGACTGAATTGGTTAAGATGAGAAATATTATGAGACATAATGAATACGATTAGCAATATGAATAATAATAATATATTTTCTTTGCTTAAAATAGGAAAGTTTGCAACAGTGTGCCTTTCCTGTAATGATATACGAGCCAGAGATATGAACAATTATCGTGAGAATCAAAAAACCTTCGTACTCGTTAGGGAAGCAAAGTAGGCAGACACGAAACGTAAAACGTAAAGACAATTAAATGGTTACTTAATGTAACTCGAACAGATGAGTTACTTTACAGAAATCAGAAAATAAAGTATTGGTGGCCAGGCTATTTGATTAGGCAAGTAGTTTTATGGTTGGAGGCTACGATGGTGGTATGACGTGATTAAACCTGTAGTGCAGTGGGTAAATGGATAGATTTGCTCTGGAGAATGGAAGAGGAGGCAGACAGTTAGCCACTGACGACGATATACCTGAATAGTAAATTACGCAAATTAGTTACTATTGAAAGTGTCCGCTTCTAAGTCATTTTATTCTCTATATCCAACTCATGCTCCAATAGTGCTCCTTTTTAAAAACTGTTGGTTACAGCAGAATGTATGATCTACTCCGTACACGGTACGTGCCCTCAGTTCAGGAATTCACTATTCCAAATACGACTTTTCGAAACTCGTACTATCTTTATTGTACTGACTTCTGAAACGTTTCCTTTTAAAGTAGGTGCACGAGAGTGTGTACAAAAACGTGTTACTAGTCAGGTTTCCAAGCGTTATCTACCTGTCACTCGGCTGAAGTCTTTTATCGCTGGGAGCCAAACGAGTTGTGTTCTTGTCAGATCCATTGTCTGTCCGCTGCATTCTTACACATACACGCGGACGCACATGTCCCAACAACGCATAAGGTACGTATCAACAAGACTTGTATTCCTAAATCCACCCAATATATTCATCGTCCACACAAATAGCTTTCATTTATAAAGTATAAACACAGCAACAGATTTATAGATGTCTTTGTGTTTCTTTACTAAATTTCTCCCTTTTTTGCTGCGGTGTCCCATATTCAATGGCAGTGGTTACTTCATCACAAAAATTACATCGTTGCTAGTGATTAATAGTGTTAAGTGAAATCTTTCAAAAATACGACATAAAAGGTAAGTAGTTCTGTCGAGCGTCTCTCCATCTATTTATTTTATCCTTCCATCGTACTCCATCTCCAGTGTTCAATCCTATTTCAATCCCTTTTCTTTTTCACTATCCAGTCTCTGTCTCATAAAGTAAAACGCTCCTTCTAAAACACTTCCTCGGGTCCAAGTTTGTTCTGCTAGAGAACATTATTTTTTCCTACAGAAGGCTTCCTTTCCTATGCCTACTCTAACAGTTGTTAGAGTGAATAGCTAACAAGTGGATGTTTCAGAATGGTAAAGATTTTTAAGGATAGCTGGAAGACTCGTGGTAGTTCAAGAAAGACGTAGGGAATGATTAAGAAGTATGGGTGTGATAGTGAAGACCGGCAGATGATATAGGAGTGAGGAAATGTTTGTAGAGCTACCGTGTTCTACAGAACTGAAATATAAAAAATAATGATTAGTGCAAATTCCTCCCTCCTCTACTAAGGCACTATTTGGATATATCTTTTATCTGTCTCAGAATAGACCAGTATGAATCGAATGGCCAAAATACCAACAACGATAGTCATAATAATTACGGTAGTATATACTATTTACTTTCGGTTGTATTTTCCCAACCCAGGTTCTTAATCCCCGCGAGTCTATGTTGTCCTTTTTTCTTTCCATCTTTTATACTTTTTCTAACACCAACAGGTATGGGCAGCCCTGTCCGTTCACTCTGTTGTCCCACATATGCTTACTTACGTATACTATTATTTTGTTGTTGTTGCAAACAGTTTTTCGTGAAGGATTTGCGTAGTACTCATTGTATGTTGATCTGTAGGTGTTGATATCTATTACTTGGTTATCAAGATCCTCGAGCCAATTACCGACAAGTACTTTCCTGTTACAACCGAGATTTAGCACCTTGGTAACTACGTCTGCATAAACTACGTATTTGCTAGCCGAAGTAATTCTGAAGCAAACATAGCAGACAAATAAGTATAATTTTTTTAATGGTCCGTCGGAAATATTCGAATCGTCTTATAGGATTCAAGTTTACGTGCAAAGGTTGGTCCAAGTTTATATTCAAGCCACGAGTTGGTCGGTTTATACAGTCGTCTGCACATGCGTAACGTTTGTTTGTCTCAATCTACTTACGTTTTCTTTTAATTAGTAATTAATGTTGTTATTCCAAACGAATACCGGTTTATCCGACGTTAGAATGATGCTCGTTCGGTGAGCTCACTTTTACTGACTTCTTTGTAAAAGCCGGCCACGGCTTGCCACATTTTTTCCATGTTTGCAAATCGTTATGTAACGTAACTTATCCAACGAGTAAATAATTAATTAGCATATAAATTTTTATTGTCTTCTGCAACGTAATACATTTTATGTAACGACCAATCGGGAGAAAAACATTTGTTGGCCATACATTATATTTACGAACACTGTATGTTTCTAACCGCTTATAATACGTAAGTATACACAACTTGTATGAATGGCTGTTGCATGGGCGCGTTAATTAGACATGTATATGTAGGTGTTATGTTCAAAGTTTCACGTTTAAAAACATTTTTTCGTAAAAAAACTACTATTAATAAAAAAAAACTCCGACTACGGAAAAGTCGGTATTACTTGAAAATCAGAGATAGGAGGAGACACTTTCATGAAGACAAACTTTCATGATAGAACAAGGGTCTGACATTATAGGAATTTAGATAAAGTTGGCGTATAGGAAAAATAATTTAAATACTCTCAGACATATTATTTGAGACTTTTAATAGTACGTTGTCACCTAGCTTTCGCCGTTTTTAAATTTCCAAGATGTTGTACACCCAATGCACTTGCGTCGTCAGAGCGATTCGAATGATACTAAGTTAGCTGTAGGGATTATACAGCCACAAACACGTTTACAGACATGCACCACAGGCCGTCTTTCTTGTAGTCGCGCGATCACTGGCGACACCAAAAGAATAGTTTCGATTAAATTTAGTTCTCATTAATTAACTCGTCATTGATATGTTATTCGGCCAATACCATTGGCAGATCAAGAAGAATCGATTGACATCTCCCTCGATGTGAAATTAAAATTTGCAACATTTTGCGTCAATAATATGGCTTCTAGAGTTCACCGTCTAAGAAAAGAATTGATTGATCCCTGCTTTATCAAAATCGGTGCACCCGTTTTTAAGTTTTGTCAGAAATGCAAACGCACATTATACCCCAAAACTCATCTTTTTTATGTGGTCGGGTAATATGGCTTGCTACCACGCAAATAAATTCACAAACATTCCTCTTTTAACAGTCTGAAGCAATGCGCCATCCTTATAGTCTATGTGATAAATCAACTGAGACATTTAATAGATACGAGAATAATAGGATAGAGACATTTAATAGGATGAGAGAGAATATCCTAGTTATTGTATTGAGAAAATAAACAAAATAGATAATTTAGTATCGTCCAGTACCGTGGCTAAATTAGCTTGACCCTATGCTATTAAGTTAGGTGATTGTAGGCCACACATATTTGATTGAAGATAAGAGAGAGAGAGAGAGAGAGAGAGAGAGAGAGAGAGAGAGAGAGAGAGAGAGAGAGAGAGAGAGAGAGAGAGAGAGAGAGAGAAATTGTTGGCCCATCCTACAGATGTGAGCAGTTATAAATTTAAATAGTAAACGTAACTGATTGAGATGAGTCAAGGGGAGAAAGTGTAGGAATCAGGGCTGTAGTGCTTTGGAAGAAGTAAGTGAAACGGATAAATAATATACAAAATTAAGGGAAGGAATGAAATTGAGTTTTAGTCCTGATGAGAAAGCGATAGAGGATGAACACTTGATGTAATACAGACTCTTTTTGTGAATGGAAAATGAGAGGCAAGTAAAGAACGAGACTAGAAGCAAGGCAAACTAGGAGACGAAGATCAAGGAGGACGTGGAACTCAAACGTTTCTGGAGGAACAGAGAAAACTGGAGTAAGTCATACTAGAAACTAACACAGTAAACAACAAATGAACTAGTAATGAAAAGTAAAACTAGAAATGAACAGAATTTATAAGAAAAAGTTAGTGGGATAAGGAAAATAGCACTTCGAGACCCTATGGTACAGTAGGAATCAAGCATATACGTATATACAATTTTACAAAACGTAGCCCTATGTATGGGAAAAACAACTTGGGAGTATGCATCGCATCATATTGCATAGCCTAATACGCACGTCAATATAATTTGTTACGTGTTACAAATTTCTAAGTCTGTATGAAATTCAGTACGTTTTAGTATATGCAGCAACGTAAAGAGAACATTTTTAAAATATTAACACGTAGAATCTGTAAGACGTTAATACTAAAGGTGTAGCATAAGTAGGCAAATTCATAAAGCGAACATTGAACATCGTCAAAGAATCATGTGAAAGAACAGAAAAAAGAAATGTTTGACGTCATAGCAGGAGATCCATTAGCTGAGAACATAAGAGGAGAACTAAACACACGTATTTAGGCCTAACTGTCAGAATCAAAAAAAGAATTAAAAAGATCTCGTACAATGAATGGACGAAATAAGGATACTAACATACGAGGTTTCTGGCTAAATGAAAACTTAATCAACGAAGAGAGTCAGTTTTCGACGTCCGTGTAATCGACGGGGTGGTCAAACATGACTCGGAAGACAGCAGCCTCCAACGATAGCTTCATCCTTGGTAGTTGATGACGTTGTGCTGAAAGAAAGTGGATGAAAATGGTGGCGACAGCTACCACACCAAGGACGCAATTGCGTTGACGTACATTTTGGGTCAAGACTATTGATTACACAAAGTAATTGTGTTAACTGCACAGACGGCAAAAAAAATAAATAAAATATTTATTCCGACTTAGTTTATTTAGCATCCCAATCATGCGAACTGAACTTAATCGCTGTCCTCGGTCTCAACATATAATTAAATTCAAATATGCCTTGTTTACTTGAACCAAAGTAATTAAGAGTTTCAGCATTAAAAATCATGTTTATATAAAGCGATTACGTGAAGTCTATAGTCTTTCCAAGAATAATTACCACACCGTTTAAAAATATCTGACATAGATACACATAATTAAGGAAGGGAAGTTAGTAAGGTGAAGCCAGACTGAAGGCAAAAGAGACGGGCTAAGACAGAAGCAAAAATGTTTATATTTACGTACAACTGCCTTCTCTTTCCTGCATCCAGCAGAGACGTGTTTCGCATAATTCATTGTCTGAAAACAGCAGCTATGAATTACCTTAACAGCTTTTGATACTCCTCAGTAAAGCCTTATTATAATTAAGGTTGCGGCCTCGTTACTTATAATGAAGTTATTTTTGCAGTAATGTCATAACTTGTGAATGACGTAACAATTACATTTATTTTGCAAATCTATGACACTTGTCTAATTTATGCATAAATCTAGACTTATATCTGACGTCATAATTTACTATACCTTACGGCAGGCATATTCAATTACTAGAATAACGGCTTATTTAGTTTCTTTTGCCATTTGGAGTTTTTAAAAATTTCTATATTCGTAACTGATAAACTGTCTCCCATCTACGTTTTTCCGGAACTCTGAAAAAAACTGAACTTTGCATTTACTGTTGCAATAATTGAGTTCCAAAAGTTTCCACCCTATTTCATCCTTATTCTTTTTCGTAGAAGTTAGTTGTACAAACCACTTGGGAAACCATAATAAGCCTACAAATGGAGTGCGACACAGGAGCATAATGGCCATCGGGGAAACAATAAAGCTGCGTATCACTGACGCATAGGACTTTGATCTAGACAGTGGGCCTAATGCCGCTTGACAAGAGTGCGTTTTTTGTAACACCAGATGACGAAAGGTTTTGCGAGGTTTGTTGCTAAACAGATACAGTTTTAAAGCATTTGTGTGAACAAAACTAACTGTCATTATCAAAACTTTATACGGGCGGCACAAAAATATTACACGCATAGTGAGTGTTTTGTATAAGTTACATAAAGGATAATAATCAATATTACACTTATAATTCTAGTATCATTAGATTATAATTAATTGTAGTATTGCATAGACATTTACGCCATTTTTATGATATTAATTACTTATTTAATTAACTTAAGTGGAAACGTCGACAGAAAGGTTTTAAAATTGTAACCAGTTAATGGACGACCTTACAGAACCTTTCGTCGTTTATTAATTCACGGTTTTTACTAAACTACGGATATCTTCAAGCTTACGTCCTACTATGTAAGCTATTGCGCTCTGTATGTACACCGTACAGTACTAATTTTAGGAGTGTTCCCAAAACATGGCGCCAAACTTTCAGAAATGATTCTACTTATTAAAATGAAGGGAAATGACCCAATAATCGTTAAGTCGAAAAAGGCCTTCTTTTTCTTCTATATTACGTTGTGCTTTTTTTTAGAAAAATTAATTACTACTAAACGGAATGAGACATAAAGCTGAAATTTGGTATACATAGTAAGTGTACTATTTATTGTGAGTATAAACAAAACAAAATTTCATCTTAGAAATTTTCAAAATGGTCGCTGACTGAAAATTGTAAATTACACGAAACTCGGTACTTATAATAAACATTTACATGACATAAAATATTACCCTTTTTTATTGTTAACCCAACGAATTATTATTTATGTAATTCGTGTAAAGAAACAACGGACATTACTTTTATAACAAAACAGTAGGACCACTTTCCTTATATTATTTATTATTATTTGGTGTTCTGCCCTAAGGCAGCTCTTCAAATGGTAAGAGCTCTCCAACCTGTCCTGTCGAATGCCAGTCTTTTCGTTTCTTCGTAACACCCTCTGATTTTAATGCTAGCTATTAACTTCATTCTTCTACACCCTCTCCTTTTTTCTCCTTCTATGACACCCTCCATGGCAGTTGTTAGCAAGCAGTCTCTTAAACAAGGACCTAACCAATCACTTTCCTAGTTTTTATTACCTTCAGGATTCTTCTCTCTTCCCCTATTCTTCTTTAAACTTACTTTCCTAATAAGAAGCATATATTTTTTCTGCGTTATTAAAAATGTAAAGAAATGGAATTATTCTTTCCGATTCCCAAATAATGTCATATGAAATAAATTTAAATAAATATTTAATAATTGAATTACTGTACTTCTTTCTTTAAAATACTGATCATGGTACACATATTAATGCTTTACTACTAAATATGAGTGAGCATCCGTTTGAGACATGAGTTGTCATGTGGGCTAAATGCAGAGTGTTATTCAGTACTCTACGTAGCAATCGCCAGTAACAACGCATTTTACCCTCCAACGCATTTTGCAACCATTCCATGGTGACAGTGTGGCCGGTCACTCTGTATGCTGCAGTCGCCAAGTGTAGTAGTATCGTTGCGTATCATGAATTTCCTTCAGTTAACACCACAGACTCCCGACAAAGATTCAGCTATACAGTTTCTAAGAGACAAAAATATTTTACATAACCCAAGAATTTGTACGAACGACGATCAAATGAAACTGTATACGACAGGTAAAGACCGTTGGGGTATGTTCTAAAAAGAACTGTCGAGAATCCAAACAAGTGCGACAGGATACATTACTAAATAATTCTCGATTAGATTTCCGCACAATCGTACACTTCACTTACTGTTGGAGTAACGAGTTGCCTACACAACTGTGCAATACTGTCAAGATGAGTTGGAAATGAATCACTCCACATGCATGGAGTGGAATTCATACATGCGAGAAGTGTGTTAGCACCATTTTATAACTTATAAATATAAAAAATATAAATATAAAAAAAATGACACGATGATAATAAAAATACAAACTGTCACTAGTTATCGCTACGTGTGGAGGGGGAAATGCGTTGTTACTGGCGATTGCTACGTAGAGCCGAAGAATTTTTATTGAACCAAAACGGGAAAACATCAGTCAGTACTCACAAACATTTTTCACCCTTTCAATGTACAGGCCAACGGACAGAGATTTTCTTGGGCTAAATCTGCGTCACGAAGTAAAATAATAATGATAATTATAAAACGCTATATTATCGGAGTCTCACTGGAGTCCAAACAAGTAACAAAGTAATAACGGTTAATATGGGCCGTCTTCGTAAGCTCATGAATCGTCTGGCGAGACTCCCAGCTGTTAACGCGTGAACCTTCATCGATAAAAAATTGCTGACAAAATTGAATTAAATTGCCGTCCTTAATAACCCGCGGTCAACGTTACACGTACATAGCGACACTGCTCAGCTGATATTCTGGGACAATCCTGCCAATAATTCCTTACTCTTCGTTACAGCTAATATAAACGATATTACAACTTATATATCGGCATTATTGTAGGTTATCATATATATTACATAATAAAAAATAAAATAGTTACTAACTAATTCAATTTTTATTTTATAAAGTTTTTGTTCATCGTATTATATAATTAATTGCTTAATTACTTGGAAAACAATTTTACTTCTATGACCTTTGGAAAATAGCAGTATTTGAAGACCGACTCATAATCTACAACTTCAAAATTAAAAGAAACAGTGGCGGATCTAGCCTATCCGGCGCCCGGGTGCCAGGACTCCCATGGCACCCCCAGCATCCACCCAGTCCCTACAATCGAACCTATCACGCTATTACCAACGCCTTCCCCCATACATCAATCTCATAGATATGACCTTATAATTATCTGGCTGCAGTTATCGAACTGGGGACCATCGGAACAGCAGTCTAGTAGGTAACACAGTGTACTGAACCGGTTTATTCCCATTGATCGCCGCCAAAGTCGCCACGCCACTGGTGGTGGATGAGAAACTGGGAGTAAATCATTATTGGGGTTTTATGGGGTTACATAGAAACTAACTTTTGTTATTTATGTTAAACAGCTTATTGCGTCATTTATATAGTATATATTTTGTAACACAAAAATAAAAGTTGAATTAGTGTTTGTTTATGATAAATAACTAAGATAATTCACACAGTTACAAAAAATTAACTTTTCGTGCTTTGCATCCGCAAAATCTCTAACAATGCCACTGATTTCAATATGATTTTCATGTTCAATACTAAATACAGATAAATTGGTTAGTCTGCTTTGCGATATTGCTGACCTAAGAAAATTTTTAATTAATTTTAATTTGGAAAAAGATCTTTACTGAGACCCACTATGACTGGTAATGTTAAATACGTTCTTAGCACGGTTGGCAAATCCGGAAATACTGGAATTAAACTGTTTGAAAACAAATACTTCAAAATATCCAAAGGGGTTGTGCAATCGTCAACGAACATTGGTAAAAGTTCGATTTCATTGAATAAATCGTCTCCATCAATGTGCGATTCTGGGCCATTACTTAATTTCTGCTGTAAATTTAAACAGAACGTTCTTTTTTCCTCAGATTAAACATTTTTCCATTTGTTAAATGTTCTGTAAAAAAAACAGAGATATTGTTTTCATTTAAAGGCTCGAATCGTTCGTGTAATTTGTTATGGCGGTGTCTAGCAAATAATAGTAGAAATTTATTTTAAAATTCCTTTCTGGATCATTGTTGGGTTCATCCAGAGCCTCATAATTAAAAAAACATTTTCTGGGACGGGGACGGGTAGGTACGGGAAATTCAGTTTTTACAATTCATTTATAAGGTACAAAGTAATTTTACAAGGTAGAACTGTAATAAACATTGGAAAGTTACCATAAAGAAGCATACACACGTGTGACCCTGTGTGTGTGTGTGTGTGTGTGTGGAGGCGGTTGGTTAAGAAAATATTTGCAGAATACAGAATACATATACTGTTATAATTTTTTGTAACAGTATGCCACTGTGCGAGTGCGTATTGCATTTTACACATACCGTAAATCTTCTGCTGCGTGGATCTAGTTAAAACACGCGAAAATGTAAAAAGTAGCTAGTAGGAAATTCACTTTTATCATCTTTGAAAGACTTAAATGCATTTTTGTCCATTGAAGGTTTCAAAAGAAATCCATTTGAAACTCCCTAATTAATCGGCAAACGTAACGTACGAAGAAAGTACTTGCACGAAAGTTATCATTTCGAAGATCGCTTAGTGTTTAGTGTAAATAATGACTGATTTTAAATGCATTCAAAATTAAAATTTACTTCTTCATAAACGGGAATTTAACGTTTGCGAAATTTTATAGTTGATGTATAATGGTACCGCTATATGTAATAATAATTGTATAAAAACTTATACACACACGCGCACACGCATGTATAAGCAACGATACAAACTGCATGTATAATGTACAACGATGTATATGTAAATTATAAAATCCATAAAAGAGAAAACATATTGAGCACTTCACATAAAACTAACAATATCGGACTAGTATGCCACCTGATGACGTGAGATCTGTGTGTATAAATTGTTAAACAGGAATGTGCGTAAGGCCGCTTCAGAATTGAAAACTATACGCACGCAAAAACGATACTTTTTGCCGATTGTGAGAAACTGATTAATGATATGTGAAAACGGTCTGTATCAACGTGTTGTGCACAATTTTGAGACTCCGTGGACTCGTGGTGCGAATTCGAGTCCGTATAAGTTGACTCACTTAATCGGTTAATCAAATAATTACGAAGTAACAAACAACACTCTCATAAAGCGCAGACTGCTGTGGATCAAGAACAATTATTGTATTTGCAAGAGTGTACTACAGACGATGAAAATCACCACGATAAGCAAATATTTATCATAAATTGAAAGTGACGTTAAGCGTATGGTGACAATCCGGGACAGGATAGGGATTGTTTAATCAATCTTGAACAGCAATGGAATGCCATTCCTACACATAGACTATCCAAGTCTAGTAAACCATTCTCTCTCTGTCTGTCTGTCTGTCTGTCTCTCTCTCTCTCTCTCTCTCTCTCTCTCTCTCTCTCTCTCATTCTCTCTCTCAGAATCAGATCCTTCCTGGTGTACGCCATGTTTTTGCGGGTTTGTAATGCGTGTTGTTGAGACGACTGACAAGTCTGCACCAAACAAGCGCACGTGCAATCTTCAAGAGTACCACATCAGGTAAACTGGTTATTTTAAAGCAAAACTACAGTTTAAAACAGTGACAATAATGATAGAATAAAAAATCTGTGAAAAGAGTAAATCTGTAAATAGTTTGTATAAATTATAAAAGGTATAAATGATATAATATTTTTTTAATAATACAAATAACAAAAATTTATATGAAGATTTAATTGAGTACACTAAGCATTTAAATAAGTCTCTCTGGGTCACATTGTTACTATTAAGTTGATTTTATTTTTAAAATCTTTATTATCAGAGTCAGAGTTTTGAGTTGTTAATTATCAGTGTTTTCTTAATGCCTGTGAGTTACCCGAAGTACACTAAATTTAAATTGTATTATGGATCAATACGAGGTTTGCAAACGTAAATTGTTAATATGTTTTAAATAAAACAAAAGTTTAATGTTTTTCAAAATCATCTTAATTATTTCATTTCATGATACTCTCTCATCTCTTAATCTTCGTGTGTGACGTAATGCTTGGATGTAAGTCATACGAGCTCAACACACACACACACACACACACACACACACACACACACACACACACACACACACACTCACTTTTTTGTAAATACTTTATATAGAGAAATTGTTGAAAATAGTTTTAAGTAGTGTTATGTACAGTACATGTAAAAATTACAGGCAGTAGCCTGTCAAAATGAACACCTGTCGATTTTAAGCTGTGTGTATGTTTTTATAATAAAATCTGTTTTAACCGAACAAAAAACACAGACTCTTTATGTAGGACATGATATAGAAAAGAAAAAAGGGGCAGGTACGTTGACGATAGTTATTAAACATTCAAGACAAGCATCAACAAACCCTGAATTTGTATACGATCCGAGATATGTATTAGTATAAAAGTAACTGGAATATAATTAATGTTACTAAACTTTAACTTTCTAGTGAATAAAATTTTGATTTGATAAAATTTAGGTTTTAATAAGATAACTGTGTAGTGTCAAGATGAGGAAAAAATATTTACACTGAAACTGAAAGTTCGTGTGACATCTTCACACGGAATGTTTTATATATTTTTTAACTTTTTTCAAAAAATCGTGTCGTAATACAACTGAAATAAAAAAATCATGATAAAACAATTAATGACTGCAGTCACTGACAGGGTTCAACCGTAGTTAATCGGTCCGTCACAGGTTAGTACGTTGCTAATGGTGTTTATAACTAAATTACCTGAGCGGTTTAATCGTATTAAGTTACACCATAGTCTACATCTTCCCTCAATCTAAAAATGTCTATCTCCCAGTCTCTCTGCCTCTAAATTTCTCACACTCGCACAAATATTTATCGCATATGTGTACACGTTAGTCGTAATAAGCGAATTGAGTTGTAGACAGGTATATTTTTCAAAAGAGCATTTTGAACTGTGTTCAGAACTTCTAAATTTCTAACTCTAATGATATATTTAGTTAGCCTATAGTTAGCCCATGAGGCGAAAACAAACGCCCCCAACACACGGGTACGTAAAAATACTCATCAGACAATATTTTTAAAAATCTCTATCTCAGGAAAAGCTACATGTGTACAGTATTTGAATTAGGTTATTTTAATTTTTGTTTCATTTTATTTATATCGGTTTTAAAAAAAAACAGGAAACATCGTGTCAAATTCTAAATAAGACATAAATTAGTGGAAACTTTGGAAACGTTTAGAAATACCACACATTTCTAATTGTTATATACTCGAGAACCTCAACCCACATTCAAAGTAATATTATCAATATTGTATATGTATTAAGTGTAATGGTGTTTGGTATTAACACTATTTGTCATTAGAATATGCAGGTTATATCACTCACGTGTATTTACATTATCCACAATTTATTGTAACTTATGTATATTGACAGACGCTATTTTTAGAGATACTATTTATAGAATACACTAGAATATACTGTATCAATGTACAATTAATTTGTGGATTGACAAGTATACAGTATATTCTATTTATATGATGTATATTCTACCAGGTTTTCGAATATATGCCTAGTCAAACTAGACTATTCTAGTAACTGACACGTGTTGGTGAATGGCGCCACTACCAGCCTACATAAGACAGTAAGAGAGAGTGTGATTCAGTCTCGATTCTGTGAGTTAGTGAGTTACGTTACAGAATAGGAGCCTGTTTTTGATACCACATCTGTGATCAATGTTATATCTCTGTATTTTCTTTTTTTATATAAATTACGGTTGTGTCAATAATCGATATCAGTTGTGAATCGAAATTTGTATTTTCTGTGTTACATATTTACTTGCAAAAAATTATTTGTGATAACAAGTAAACGGTGATACAAGTGTTTGATTTCGATCGCTTCCTAGAAGACAACAACATATATACTTAATTTAAGACTTCTTTTTTTTTTTGGACAAGCAAATGTTACTATGAGAAAAACTTTCAAATGGTTCACGGAAGAAATTTTGATCCTGAAGTTTTTTTGAATGACTTCAAAGTAAATATTTACAGGTTGAGCAATTAAAATTTTCTTGTGCTTACTTATTCTTCGCAGTTCCTTGTTCTTTCACTTACTGACCGTTCAGAACGTTTAAAATACTCAACTCCTTTTCAATAAAATTAAGACGGTATAGGCCTATTATTTGGTTTAATTGTGATATAGGATAAATAAAAAAATCTAATATTTGTAGTAAACTTTAGAAAAAGTATCTAAAATTTTATAGCTCCCCTTCCACGGAACAATCTCCACAATCTTAATTTTGCTAATAAAGACACTAAATGATTACTTTGTGGTTCTACTGATCTTATTTAGTCAAAAAACTTAAATTTAGTAGACATATTTCTTTTACTGATTGAACAATGTAACCATGTGTTTGATCTGATCGTTCTTCTGTACAGGATACATACCTACTAGTGATCCACTATTCTATTCAAATATAAATCGAAAAGAAAATTATTTGAAACACAACTTGAAATTGCTTAAATTGAATTGATTAATTAATCTCCCTTATCTATAATGTGCTTTCATCTGATACAATAGAACGTATAAAATCAGCATAAGATAGCATATATACTGCAACGAAAAATCATATTGTGTATGTTAAATGTGCACATAACAAGGCCATATGATGAACAAGAGAATTATGAAATGTGTAGAGTTGCATTTAGGACTATGTACTTTAGCTGGTAAGGTCCTTGTAATTTAGACTTATAAATAAGTTGTAGTAAGAGCATATATGTAGTGCGAAACAAGAAAATTTGCGTTTTTAATGTAAATTTGGGTTATCGTAAATTGTATTCGAGCACACGTGCGACTAATCGTAAACACTAAAACCACACAAGCGGTTTTAATCGCGGTTAAAACCTAGTGCTTTCCGTAAACGCTAATCGGAAAAAACATTAGAACCCATATTAATATTAAGATTTGGGCTTTGATAAGATGTTTATATTTTAACAAACAATCTGGCGTAATTAAATGTACTATTCAATGGATGTGAATAAATTCCTTTTTAATAATTCTGTGTATAACTTATGCTTCAAAATAAAAATAAAACAACATAAAGTAATAGGTAATTTCTCTGCAGGCTCAAAACAATTCTTGACCAGAGTAGGTCGAAATTTACACGGTTGTGATTCCGTAATTTAAATTGGATTTCTGTAGAGGAATAAACAACCGACCAATCAGAGTTTTAGAATTTTAGTCAATATTTAGCAAAGCTTCGTGCAACTTTAGTTCATATCGGTTATTTATTCATGACGGGCGTGGTCCTCTCTACCAAGGGTAGATTTCGAAAAAACGGCCACAAGTCCGCGAAATCATGGAATTAAAAACTCCCAGACTCTGAGAGGTAATCTCTAGGTTATGTGAATATTGTTAACAAGTGAGTTTCAATTGCAGTTAAAATCAGGGGCTCATTACGGGAGGGACGAAAGGGACCAGACCCTCTCGGAGGGTCAAACAAGTTGACGTTTTTTGTTAATCTCTTAATTTTTAGGCTCTTTTATTTGTTTTCAGCTATTAAATCATTTTTAAACATATAAACCGGTTTATTACAGAGCATTTGCGTATACGTTTGAAATATGAAATATAGGAAAATCAATTCAGTCAATAAGTATCTTCTAAACAATGTTTCAGTAACGTGTATTTTTACTATGTTATGACTGTTTACATTATTGGTATTTATTTCAGGACGTCATCGCATGTTTTTCAGACACTTTACAGATAGTAATGTTGATTAGTATTACCTAACTTGTTTTTTTTTGTATGAAGCCGACTCCATCGGATTCCCCCCTCCCCAAAGCCAAAATTTAGATACGCACTGTTTAAAACCAGTACTTTCTGGGTTAGTGGAAGATTGTCCGCATATATTTGGAAAGACAGTCGAACCGCATTGGATTTGATCAAGCCCAATAAACCCGCCCTCGGAGAGAGTGTAACTGGGAAATTTTCGTACCTGATAAGAAAGCAAAAGCGACCTTGAGACACTACACAATCAACAATCATACGGGCGTACAATACAGCTGTCGGAGGTTTCAACTGTAGATCTTTTCAGGTACGGACGTCTTTCTTCAGTTTACGTACGAGGGAAGTCCAAATAACAATACATATGTATTGTCATTCGTATCATAAACTTTAAAAGAACTAATAATGACTGAAAAAACTGTATAAAAAGAAATCATCAAAAGACATTTAATTTTAGTTAATTTTTGTTGGTCAACAGACTTGTCTGTGAAGTAAATCAGTAGTAAGAACTTTTAATTTTCCCGTTGTTCAATTAAGTAATTTTCAATTAACCATTGTATTCCATATTTTTGTTTCAGAAATATTAATTTATCTATGCTTGTCTATAATATCGCAGTATACACATGCGCACGCGCGCGCACGCATAATACCAGAATTAGAATACAAAGACACCTAAGTTACATTTTTCGATACATTTGAGACGTGTGGAACTTGTGTTTATTTAAAAGATACATTCAATTTTAATTCCCATAAGATTTAAACCAGTCGCGATCCTATAATTTCCTCTAAAAATGAAAAATTATGATAAATAAATATAAGTGTAGTAGAAACGAAATATTTTCCATATTGGAAATTATTGCAGTCATCGACGTTGTACGCGCTTCCAGGTATACATATACGCATCTCGAATGACCCACATTCTGTTTTTACGTGGGGTTGAATAAGAACATACCATTTTTATTATGTTGTTTGTTTTTATACATTTTCACTAAATTAGCTAAAGAGTTTGGAATAACCATGGAATTAACAGGATTACAGATTATGCCATCTATGACTTCAAAACCCGGCTCAACTAAATATTTTGAAAATATTTGGAAACATATTCTCTAACTAGGACAGTAATATTCACTCCTCGTTTTAACGTTACATGAACATAACTGTCTGACATTAATAAACATATCTGCCAGTCATTACAGTAAACCAATTACTATATAGTCTCGACTTCAAGGCGTTCTACATAGTCATTCGTTTTACTGAAGATAAGTTTATTACTACCAATTTATGTTTTTTTTATTTGTTCAAATCTGATTAGAAATCCACAATCATCTTAGAACAATTGTTACAGCTCATTGTTCAAAACACTTCCAGAAAGACAATGCCGTACAGCGTTCTGTGTGACAGCTACGTGTATAAAATTATGGCTAATGGAAAAGTACAGTTATGTTCTGTGTTACTTCTGACGATTGTTACCGACACCTTTTGTATTGTACCCTCGAGCAGATTCGCGTCCCTGCTTCTGTCTCTTTCTTACAACTTTAAATTCGCTTCAGCTTCATTCCTTGAGATATTTTTATGCCAGTATCAACGTTTTTCATTCACTCAGATCGATTATCAGAGAACAGGACCCTGCAACGTAAGCTTAGTTATATCTTACTTTATTTGCGTAATCGTCGTGTCATAATCGTTTTAGTTTCATTTCGTTAATCTTTTATCTGTACAATTTAGAGTATATTATCCCGGTGATTTCAGTACATCTTTCAGTATCACAAAGTTTTCAAGACCAATTTGCGTTTGGCACATAATAATCTAACGCTTTATTGTAAAACAGTTCACAGTATAACTTTAAAGAGTTTCAAATGGCTTCTATGTTCTCCTCTTAGTAACTGATACTGACGATTAGAGGCTTAATTTATATTAGATATACACGAAAAATATGTGTACTTATTTATGAACACAATGATTTTACTGCATGGCTACAAAATTGTTATAAGAGTTTTAAGAATTAATTTTATTTCCTTAACATGGTAAAGATTAATAATTTTAAAAATCGTTAGAATGGAGTCACATGAACATGTTCCCACAGTCTCGTATACAGACAATAGTCCAATGCAGGCCGAAGCTTGTCATTTAACTTTTAAACGGATGACCCTCACACAACCGCTTAGTCTCCCAGACACACGTGACCTCTACAAGGAAACGATCCATATTACATCTACCACTTAGCCTTAGGATTCTGGGATGACACCATACAGACAGGCATTCCAACGGACACCATCTCTCATCGGAAGCAGAAAAACGTTAGCCACAAACATTAAGTACACGCCTATTTTATTTAAATATGCCTATCGATCATGCTGAATTACAATTATGATACATACATTATCTGCTTTTTCATATAGTTATTGTTTAGCATTTTCTTATTAATTTGTGTTCTTTTTATTTTTCTCCTTTTTCTTCTTCTTTACCTCATAGTTTGAGTTATTCCGTGATGACTTCATGCGTGTAGTTTTAAGTTAATGCCATGAAAATAATAGTCTGCCACAATATACAAACCGAACTTGACGACTATTTGCAGCTCGTGGCTTCTTACTCAAAAGCACAATATAGAATACTAGGAGCGGAAGAAGATTTAATGCGTCAGTGCAAGACCGACATTGTTCACGTTCTAGACCAGTGACTTCCAACTGGATACCCGAGGGCCGCGTACCGGTCGCGACAACTTTTTATGCGACCCGCATATAAACAAATAGTTAATTTATTTACTTTAATAAGCACTGTAAATGAATAATAAAGTATTATTGTAACCGAGAATAGTCTTGCAGGAAAAACCTATGAAAAATTATTTCCCTGATTCACTAATAAACGTACAGTAGATATCACTTTATTTGTTTAATGGAATGTATAATTGCTCCAATCCACTGTTTTCATCATATTACAAGATCCAATCAACTTCCTTTCATCCCTCAGCTAAACAAAACAGACGCGCTTGTCCTGTTTCGCGCTATCAGTCTCGTATGTTATTCAGAGTTATGTTCAAGTGTTTTCAGGTAGCCTACATTGAAAGTGGACATTACTGCTTTACTTGGAAGCAGAGAATCGACATCAGTTCTTGCATTAAAGATTTTATGTAAATTTGCAATTTTTAATGTCTTTTTCGTATCTTTATTATTATACTGACATAATAAAAATCGTGCCTTAAATATATTCAGTAAGATATCTTAAATGTGTAAATTACCTCGTTCTACTTATTAACACATTACTACTGACGTTTTATTTTTGATGTCTAAAAATGATGCGGCCCTCCGGCGCCGGTAGGTTCTTGAGTTTAAGCTGGAAACCACTGATTATGAGAAAGAATGTTAAAGAGTTACTGTCTCGGATGAGAGTTTTAATGCTCTTCATGATCTTCTGAACTCATGTATCTTCTGTTTTAATATTCATTGACGTGCGAAGCGGGTTCTCAGTTATAACTCGACCGTTTGGATTTGTCTTTACGTCTGTCTGTCTATTTGGAAGATTCTTGCGATATCTTGTTGGCATTGTTTTCGTAAAGCTTAGCATTCGTCTCCATATTTTTACCCCACAGCCCTATTGCTTTTGATACTAGTCGGGAGGCAAAAATGTGAGGAATGAGAATTTTGAAAAGATCACAAAACTCCACGTAAGGTATCAAATTAAAACGAATTTTAAACCAAAATGTAAATACAGTGATCAGTTTCAGTAATTTAAACATTTTGACAACTAAGGGCCAAAAAGTAAAGCAAATGTTTATAAAAATTATAGCGATCCGTGATCCCGGATATCAAATTAATTAAAAAATCTGTAGACCCTAGGTCCAAAAAATGAATCAAAATTAAAAAAAAAGTTTTTAATCCGTAATAGGTATCAGTTGCCTAAAGTGAATTTTAATCCTAATCGGAATGTTGTGTTTACTTTGATGATTTTTAAACTTCAGGGGCACCACGAGCCAAAAAAAGAATTCAGATTTTGAAAACATTGTAAAAGTCTAATGTGGCGAATCTGTTTTTTCATTCTTATATATATATATTTCAATCACTTTCTGCTACAGTCCGTTTCTTGATGTATATAATATTTTAATATTTATACTAAATTTACCTCAAGATGTTTTTTCTATTTGGAACATGTTTCGAGAGTTCCTGTTCTCTCATCTTCAGCCTTCGCCATCTTGTTTCTGGTGAAGTATTTGTGTGTTGGTTGCTGGATGTTATTAAGGTCGTTTGTTGGTCTTTGGTCTTTTAAAGTTGTATTATTGTGTGTGGTTGTGGTATATGTTTTTGTATTTTGTGTATTTTCGATGTTGAGTGCTTTGAATATTGTGTCATGTTTTGTATTGATTTGTATTTGTTCTGGTATTAGTTTGTTTTGTGTTTTATGTTTGTATATTTGTAAATTTTCCCAAATGTTCATTATGGTGCCTTTGTGTGGTATATGTTTTATTAGTGAAAATACACAAAATACAAAAACATATACCACAACCACACACAATAATACAACTTTAAAAGACCAAAGACCAACAAACAACCTTAATAACATCCAGCAACCAACACACAAATACTTCACCAGAAACAAGATGGCGAAGGCTGAAGATGAGAGAACAGGAACTCTCGAAACATGTTCCAAATAGAAAAAACATCTTGAGGTAAATTTAGTATAAATATTAAAATATTATATATATATATATATATATATATATATATATATTTGAGAAATCTTATTTAAAATACGAACTCGATATCTTTAATAATTAGTCAGCAAGATCGGTCAACATTAATATCAAATTATTTAATTTGATTAATTTAATTTTATTTAATAATAAATGTATTCAGTTCAGTGAGCTTAAATGTTGAGTAGTGGAAGGACGTATAGATATTCGAATGCGAGACTCATTCTATACGGTTTTCGTTAAACTAGTTGTTTTTTGTTTTAAAATTAAAACTTTCAGGGCTATGGAGCATTTCGTTTCGACTATCACTGTGCCACTCATCTTCGGTAAGTAACCAAAGTGTCGACCCGACCTAGGAAGTACCTCAGAAGTTACAAACACGGTAGGCGTTTTCTATCGTAAGTTGGCATTAGGCTAAGTGACCACAGTTTGAGAACTGAAATATAAAACTATGACATATATGTCTATAGAAGACTTGAGTAGACTGTGGTAAGAACAAACGCTAATCGAGTGGTACAAAATAATTTGTATTCATAGCCGGAATTAGTTCACGGGCCACTTCGTTATCGCGGTACGAATTACATACATTTATATACCACGGCCATAATAAAACAACAACAAGTTTTTAGGTTTCTAAACTTACGAATAGCTGACAAGATAATGTATTACGGTGGCGATACAGACAGTAGCACTTCATACACGCCCTTGGTATTTACCTGTGTTGCTAATAATAGCAATGACACAAATACGAAACCTGTTTATCTTGTTTGATAACGCGACCGAGAAAACAATAATAAATATACTATGTGTTCGTGGAAATGATGGGAAACGATTAGATGTGATACTGCAATACGATAGGCAGTTAAAACTGTTTTACACGATAGAGTAGGCGATTGCTTAGCTGAAACGATACATCCGACTGTTTGTTGAGACTCCTGGTAAATGATAAACGCGAACAGTTTTAATAGTTTATATTGCTCATCAGTCCTCTATTAAATATTTAATAATTATATATTTATATTATATTAATTACAAACTAATTATTGTTTAATTCGCAAATCAACCGGAATTTTCTTCCCGTCAGAATACGTTACGAACAAAATTTAATTTAAATCTACAATTTCATTTCCTATTTTGTTTAAAATACCCGTAAACAAACTAATTTTAATCTGAGGGATTCTAACGTTAATTTATTTCAGATCCTAAAATTATGTATTTAAAATTGTTGGCATCCTAAACTTTCAGTTGTCGTGTTTAATAAACGGCAGTTGATGTAACGAATGCTACGTCAAATACCATTACACGCTACTTTTCAACTGTTATTAGATCCATCCAAACGTTTGTTCACTTTCAGTCTTCAGTTCAGACTGTCACTGTTAAAGCGCTGAATCGTGTTAGGTAGAGCTGACGTGTTTGTGAAATTTTGCTTCGTGTTTACCAACAAAATTTTGATCACCGTTGCAATGTCATCGATACCAAGGTCAAGAGACACCAGCTGGGCATTTACTGACATGCTAATTTGACCTGAAAATATATTCTTTTTCTATAACAATATTTGGTATATCCCTAACAGTGGCTAAAATAAGTCCAGATGGATTGTGTCTGTCAATTTGGTTACTCTGTTTCGTTGGTATATGACTGGCTAAATTTGGGACAGGCCAATTATCATTTTATTGACAACTGGGATTTTCTTCCATAAGCCAATTCAGTTTACTACATGTTTTGCCCACTTCACCTCTTTATTTTAAATGCCCTTTTCATTTTAATATAGTATCCAAAACACTAGGCTCATGCCAAAATACTTTGCAGAATTTGCATAGCAATTATGTATCTCTATGAATGAATGTGTAAAACTGTATTACAATATCGATAGTTAACTGAAAGAAGTAGATTATTGAAATAGACCTGTACATTAGATTAAACTACATGATCAGCTGTGAGGGATAGTTTAGACGTAAAACTAAGGTAAATAGAAAAAAATATCTTGTACATTAAAACTTATTAACAGCTATTTATAACATTCTCATTCCTTTAAATGGTGTAATGTTTTCCCTTTGTAAAATTTTACCGGTTTTTTTACTGTTGGCATAAAATTCTGTTTTCTGTTGGTGTTCCATTTTCAATATATAGAAAGGTAATACGGAAAAGTGTTAACAAAATACGATTTCTATGCAAGCACGCACAACCTAACTATGAAAATATGTAAACTTAGACACTGTAACTTGAGATTTCTGTAGCAAGTCGTATCTGTTTACCTATGTAACGATAATACAAAAAAGTGATGTTGATAATGGAGAAAATATAAATCAAATCTCTTTCTAGAAAAACGCAGCTACTTGCTTATAAATATTAATCATGTGAAAACTCAGTTTTCCCTTTAAACTAATTAATTAATTATATCAAATAATACGATATATATTTCACAGTCACATGGATTTATAATTTAATGTGTTCTTATATAAAACGTAGAAAATTTTATTTACTTATAAATATGCAGAAACGTTTAGAGTACGAAAAGTCTATGGTGTGTTGTGTGTGTGTGTGTGTGTGTGTGTGTGTGTGTGTGTGTGTGTGTGTGCGTGTGCGTGTGTGTGTGAGAGAGAGAGAGAGAGAGAGACACTTGTCATCACCAACAACGATTGTGTACCTACGTTGCAACAAGAAACAAACTTTAAGTTTTTAAGTTTTCAAGTTTTTCTTAAAAAAAGAGATGCACATTTAACTAATGGATATTATTTTCAAAAAATTATATTCAATATTGACTTTACTAGAAAATAATATGAAAAACCCCTCAGAAAAATGGTCTTACAAATTTGTTTATTATATTAAATAATAATTGTCACGTGACTGATACAAAGGACACTAAAGCAACCCGTTAATAATAATTATCTATAGGGGAATATGTAACATATTTGTTTTACCCTATGTTCTGTTCGACGTAGATAGCAGAATGTAATCTTCGTCCTGCACGAGGACGTAATAGCGACTGTTTCTAGAAATAACAAGAGCGACTGTAATCTAGTAGATTATACCTGTGCATGTCATCAATGCTGATTGATAAAGTTACTTTTGAAAGAATTTACTACACACATTGTCAAAGAAATACTAGCTCTCTTCATAACACTATGGTGCTTGGGTTCAGTATAAGGGATAAAAACGAGTTCAGTTGACGCTGTAATGGGCTTCTAGAATCTGAACTATATCGAGTTGTAACTTACTGAGAAAGCGAAGACGAAAAAAGAAGAAGAAGAAGAAGAAGAAGAAGAAGAAGAAGAAGAAGAAGAAGAAGAAGAAGAAGGGAGAGGGGAAATAGATAGACAGACAGAAGAAGAGAAAGAGTGAATCAGAATATGAATTTGGTGGACAAACAATATAGATTTGTGTGTAGTTGCTAAACGTTTACTCCGAGGATAACTTGTACCGGTTTGATAAATCTATATTAGAGGTGTATTTTAGAGTATGCTGGAGGCTGTATTCAGTTTTATGGGGATACCCGGTGGTATGGCAATCAGTCACATGCGTGAATACAAAAGCTTGATGGATGACGACACACCGACTCTGCGACCTTTACACTCTTAAGGGCAGACAGACGATAAAGATTCTGTTCGACACTCCGGACGGTAATGTTACACTTACACATAGGCTACAAAAAGTCATTAGTTATACACTGCACTACATATAACCGCAGTGACACCCAATCTACGCACAGACCCTAGTGTAATGTACCGTGCCATTGTATTAATTTATTTGACTTTTATATAACGTCCTTTTATGTGAACCATTCTCAGGCCAGAATCACTGCTCTCTATCTACGAAGACAATGAACGTTTCAGTTTTCTTGTGTGCAAATTTACACTGCAAAATTGAAAGATATTTGAAAACTAAAAATTTAAGCTTCCATAGAATTTGTAAAATAAATCTGAAGAAGAGTGAATTCATATACTGTATACAGATTAAAGTATAACTTATATAAGTTATTTTCTCATATTTTCAACACATCAATGAATTTGTAATTTTTTATAGTCAACTCGTAGGCCTAACATTATGTAGCCGTAAGGTTTCATTATTATGTCTTAAGTAAGAACAGGGTACTTGAGATGTACCATATTACTGACAAACAATTAACACTGTATAACCTAAAGCTAAACATTCCCTTTACATGTGACTATTCACGTTAGATTATGATCGTCTTCCTAATACAGAGTAATTTTACAACTAAGGTATAGGCAGTGACTCTTTAACATAAGGGTCTTAGGTTCTTTACTGATTGGAACAAGATAAACATATTTTTTAAATCACTGTTACTATAACTATTTCCTTCATAAATATTTATCGGAGTGCTGAAAGAAGCGTGGAACATAATACTAAGGTACTTTGTTTTGAAAGATTATCAGGTACAGAGGAACAATTGGAGCACGGCATTTTGCAAATATTTTCGAATTAAGTTCAGTTTCATTAAAACCCTTCTTATAATACAATTTGACACTCTGCCCAAGTTTCCCCAAAAACAACATTACTAGAAATATATTTTTCTTGTAGCATCGACGTAAGACTAACTAGAGCCATACGCCATATAAAGAAGGCCGTACGAACTGCAGTGCATTCGAGCCGCCCATCCCCAGTTGTTAATTTAGTTATACCAATTTTCACTTATGACTTCACTTACTGAGTGAAAACACATCTTGATTGTATCGTGTTCCTGTAATTGCCTAAAGTAATTCTAATTATCTTCAAATATTCTAATTATAATCAAAATAATTCTTCACTAATTTCCAAATAATATCGCTGATACGAAATATCCTTACTTAACACTACAATGAAAGTACGATAATCCATTCGTACGTACTACACATGAAAAGGATAGCAGCTGATTAAAAGAGAGTCGTTAAAAAACAATCAGGAGACTATAAAAGACGCAAAAAACCAGTCTCTAAGCCAGATGATCTAAAAGGGATAGTGCAGAACTGCATAAGCGAGGCACAGCGTTGGTAGCCTGAAAAGGCTTGAGGGAGTGGGAACCTATGTGCAGCAGTGGATAAGAGGGACACACTAAGTCGTAGTATGTTCGTAACAATTATTATTTTGGTATTAACATTAATGTTTCCGTCGGATATTTATATCGATTTCTTTTGCTAGAAACGATTCATTTTCGCAGTACTAAGAATCGTTTCCTCTGTTGTAATTGTCAATTGTACTTACTGTAATTATAGCATAATTGTTGCTTAGAAGTGAGAATATAAGAAATTCTTAGTTGTGTGGAGAAATAGAGACAGGTGTCAGGTGTGTATACGAGACTGTAGCATATGTTTTGAACACAAAAATTAGTTTTAGGGAATTTTCCCAGGGCCGTGAATGGTATCTCACCCTTTCTCAATAAGCGTGACTGTCCAGGAAGTGATAATCGTAGGAAATCTGGCGAGACACATCAAATAGCAGTCTTAGGAGGAGCGAAGCAGTCGTGTTGCAGAACCAAGGAGCAGGTGTAGCAGTTGAGATCGTCGCTGGACACAGAGTGCAGTTGAGATCGTCGCTGGAAGCAATTGTAGCAGTTGAGATCGTCGTTGGAAAAGAAGACTTCAAGTAGAAGTAAGTGAATAGCGCCATTTTATTTACTCTAGAGAAATAGCTACTGCAGAGTTAAATCATTTTGAAAGCTCTAATAGTAATTCTGACTCTGAATTAGAATTGAAAAATTATGCCACAAGTAGTAAGATAGATAGTGGTGATAGAAAAAGCAGTAAAGTAAAAAGTAAAGTAAAGAATAGCTTTGATGTGTATAAAGAAAATCATAAGAAATTAAAGCTTGACCAAGCAGCTAAATTTGTTCCTGAGTTTAATAGCAAAAGAGATGATTTAAGTAAATTTATTAGCTGTGGTGATTTTGCGATTGAGAATGTAAGTAACTCATATAAGTATTTGCTGTTTAAAATTATAAAGAATAAGTTGGTTGGTGATGCTTACAATATTGTTAGATTTAAAGATGTTGAGCCATGGGAGCAGCTTAAAGTAGCATTACACGATAAGTACGGTGAAAAGAAAAATATCGCTCATTTGCAGATAGAAATGTCTAGTGCAAGACAAAATAAAGATGAAGATGTTCGGGCCTTTTCTGAAAGGTTAAATAGTATTTTGAGTTCATTAGCTATTCGGATGACGGAAAATAAAGATAAAAGTGTTAAAAGCGCGATTTACGATGTGCTAGAGCAACAGAGACATAACGCGTTTATTGAAGGGTTGCGTCAACCAATTAAATTTTTGATGAAAGCGAAAAATATTCGTACGTATGAAGATGCTGTTGAAGCAGCTGTTTTAGAATAAATAAACATATTAAATGATAGGCAAACTCAAGAGTATTTCGGTTTAAAAGTACAAGATTATAGGGAGTATAAGAAAGATACTCGCCCTAAATGTTTTAATTGTAATAAGAGAGGACATGAAGCTAGTAATTGCTATTTTAAGAAAACCTCGGTTCAAAGTAAAAGCGGTTTTAATAAAAATAATTTTGCTAAAAGAGATAGAGACGTACATGTTAAAATAATTACGTGTCATTACTGTGCTAAACAAGGGCATGTTATTGCTAAGTGCTTTAAAAAGCAGAAAGACGAAGAAAATAAAAATAATAAGAAACCGAGTTTTAAGCCGAAGAGTACGGATGCTCATCTGAAGGCAAGTGATTTTAAAACTATTCAAGTAGGTCGTATTACAGATGACCGTAAGCATGAATGCATAGAAATGCAATTATCCGAAACAATAAACAAAAACGTTTGTTTACTTTTAGACACGGGAGCGGATATTTCGATAATTAAAGTAGGACAATTAGAAGATGACGCTGAAATAATACCAGATACCGAAAGAGTAATTACGGGTAATTCTGAGGAACCTGTAACAACAATCGGTTTAATAAATTTAAATACTAAAATGAATGGTAGATAAATTGTTCATCCATTTCAGGTGGTATATGATAAGTTTCCATCAAGAAGTAACGGTATTTTGGGTAGAGATTTTATGTCGAAATACAAAGCTAATATAGACTTTGAGAAAGGCGTTGTCCAGGTAGGAAAGACTAAATGGAAATTAGTTCCGTATATAAATAAAATTGTATTACAACCGCGATCAGAAACGGTTATTTGTACGAAAACGCACAGCGTAGGTGAAGGCGTCGTATACTCGTGTGAGTTACAGCCAGGCGTACAGTTAGGTAGTAGTCTGACTAAAGCATTTAAGGGTAAATGTTTAGTTCCAGTTACGAATATATGATGATAAAGTTGAAATAGAGATCCCAGAAATGGAGATACATAAAATTGACGAGTATGAATGTAAACAGTTATCGCGAAATCGCGAAGATGAAATTATTAAACAATTAAGGGTAGATCATTTAAATAAAGCGGGAAAAAAGGCTTTGATAAATATATGCGTAGAGTACAATGATTTATTTTATTTGCCGGGAGACAAATTAACGGCGACTGATACGCTGGAACATACGATTCCATTGAAACAAGATACAGCCCCAATAAATATAAAACCGTATCGTATTCCGGAGCAACATAAAGAAGAAGTGCAAAAGCAAATAGACTCTATGTTAGAACAACAAATAATAGAACAGAGCCAAAGTCCTTGGAACGCGCCACTTTTGGTTGTACCAAAGAAAATGGACGCGTCGGGTAAAATTTAATGGCGTATTTGCATTGATTTTAGAAAATTAAATGAAGCGACTATAGGTAATTCATTTCCATTACCTAACATTACAGATATTTTAGACCAATTGGGTAGAAGTAAATACTTTAGTACTTTAGATTTATCGAGCGGGTTTCATCAAATTAAAATGCATAAAGAACATAAATAAAGAACCGCATTTAGTACGGCATATGGCCATTACGAGTTTACTAGGATGCCGTTCGGGTTAAAAGGGGGTCCGCCAACTTTTCAAAGATTAATGAACACAGTAATTACAGGTTTACAAGGTATTAAGTGTTTTGTATATTTAGATGACATTGTGGTTTACGCTCAGAATTTAGAGGAGCATCAAATACAGTTACGTGAAATATTTGATAGATTAAGAGAACACAAGTTGCTATTAAACTCGGATAAATGCGAATTTTTACTTAAATAAGTAAATTATTTAGGTCATGTAGTTACAGACGAAGGGTTAGCTCCAGATCCTAAGAAGACGGAAGCTGTAGATAAGTATCCAAAACCTAAGAACGCGAAAGACATAAAGAGTTTTCTAGGGTTAGTAGGTTACTATAGGCGATTTATAAAAGACTTTAGTAAAATCGCTCAGCCACTAAATGAATTATTAAAGAAAGATGTACCATTTGATTGGGAGCAAAAACAGGATAATAGTTTCGAAATGCTAAAAAGCAAATTAACTAGTGCACCGTTATTACAATATCCAAATTTTAAAGAAGAATTTGTAATCACTACGGATGCCAGTAACGAGGCCTGCGGAGCAATATTATCGCAAGGTAAGATAGGCGAAGATAAACCAATCGCGTACGCTAGTAAAACACTAAATAAAGCTGAAAAGAATTATAGCACAACAGAAAAAGAACTTGTTGCATTAGTATGGGAAGTGAAACATTTCCGACCTTACATTTACGGTACAAGGTTCACATTAGTCACTGACCACAAACCCTTACAGTGGTTGTTTAATATTAAAGATCCTGGATCGAGATTGATGCGTTGGATTATTAAATTAGCTGATTATGATTTTAATATCATACACAAGGCAGGAAAGCGAAATACGAACGCAGACGCGCTTAGTAGAATAAAAATTAATATGGCAGAAGTAATTAAAGAGGATGTAGGAACTGAAGAAGGAAAGAGACGAATAATTGAAGAGTATCACGATTCAACGTTAGGAGGACATCAAGGAATATCCAGAACATATAATAGAATAAAATTAAAATATGAATGGCCTAATATGAAAAGTGATATCGAAGAATATATTAAAAGAGCTGATAGTTGCCAACGTAACAAAAGTCACGTGAAAGACACACGAAAGTTCCTATGCAAATCAGTAACGAATTGAGTAAGCCGTTTGAGCAATGCGCAATGGATATAGTAGGTCCATTACCTTTAAGTCAAGGAGGTAATAAGTACCTTCTTACATTTCAAGATTGTTTTTCAAAGTATGCTGAAGCGTTTCCTATTAGGTATCAAACCGCGGAAACTATCGCGAGAGAATTCGCTACGAAAATTATATGCCGCCATGGTGCACCAGATAGATTGTTAACTGACCAAGGGTCAAACTTTATATCTGGGGTAATGCAATCAGTTTGCAAGTTATTAAAAATAAAAAAGATACACACCACTAGTTATCATCCACAAGCTAACGGGTCTTTAGAACGAACTCACAAGACACTTGCGGAGTATTTAAGACACTATGTTGACGAAGATCAACTGAATTGGGACTTATGGGTTCCATATGCGATGTTTACGTTTAATATAACCGTGCACACAGCTACGGGACATACACCTTTTTCGTTAATTCATGGAAGAGAGGCCGAATTGCCTACAAGTATAATATGAGATTCGCCTCAACCTCAGTATAATTACGACGAATATAAAGACGAAGTAAAGAAAAGATTACAAAGTGCTCACCAGTTAGCAAAAGAAATTTTAAAGAAAAAGAAAGAATCTAGTAAAAGTCAGTACGACAAAAATACAGCAGATAAACAATTTAGAATAGGCGACAAAGTATTGTTACATGACGAAACCGTACGTAGAGGTAGGTCAAAGAAACTAGGTCCCCAATGGATCGGACCATACGTTATAACAAAACGAAATTCCGAGGTAAATTACACCTTACGGAAAGGGAGAAAATTAATTAAAGTATATGTAAACCGAATAAAGAAGTATGAAGATTAATTATAAACTGCATGTTGCAGATGGAGCTGTTGACCTTGTGTACAGTGATAATTTTTGGACTTCTATTAAGGAAAACGGACGCAGATGACAATCCATTCAGTGTAAAAAAAGTAAGAAATAATCCTGGTGTATATTTCGAAAAAATTGGAACAGTTCAATTGACTAATGAAAATTGGAAATTAATTACGTATTTAGATTTTAATAATTATTTACAACGATTAGAAAATGTTAGAAACAGATATAATAAGCTTAAGAGAATACTCTCATTATTGTAGTAAAGTAAGTATTGCTATGCAAAAGACTATGAATGACATTAAAGAAAGTGTTAATCAGTTAAAAATGCAATTAGGACATAGCGAACCAAAGAATCGTAGTTTAAAAGAGGTATGTTTGACACTATAGGTGAAGAAGCGAAAATTTTATTTGGAACTATGGATCATGACAATGCCATGTATTATGATGACAAAATTAAAGAGGTTAGCTACAATCAGTATGAGCTATCGAAATTAGAAAAAGAACAAGCCGCTGTCATGATTTCAACCATTAAGACTATTAATAAAACAATTAGTGATGCGAATATTAATCAAGGTAAAATCATAGAAAGTTTTGATAAAATTATTGATTTTCAAAATTTGACTCGAAAAGTATTAAATGAAAAACATAATAATTTAACTTTTCAGGCAGCAATGACTGAAAATGTGGAATATATCCACATTGAAGCTATTCAATTAGAAATTGATGTTAAAGAATTATTACAAGCTATTACTGATGCTAGACAAGGAGAAGTTCACTCCTCTGTTATTAATTTAAAAACTCTAAAATGTGAATTAGAATCTATTAGATGAAAATTACCTGCAGGACGGTAATAACGATTTATTATTTGAATTGTATAAGGTATCATCATTACCAAAATATTTAAAAAATAATGAATATCTATTAATTCAACCCAAAACTGAATATTTGGGTATAGACGATGTTAAACAATATTTTATTTATTTAAAGTCAGATGAATTGAACAATTGTAAAAATTTAGAAAATGATGTATTTGTTTGTCAACAAATGAATCCTATTTATCAAGTATATTTACATGAATCTTGTGAAGTAAAATTATTTAAAGGTGATTATGATGCAAAGAGTTGCGATCAGAGAATAACTAGAATTAATAATCCTTTATGGCAGAGAATGATGAAATCAAACTCATGGCTTTATGTTTTACCAGAGGATGAGACATTGACAATTAGTTGTAAATTGGTTGGTATGCCATCCATTATACATTCAGTACAATTAAGTAATGTGGGAATTTTTAATTTAGCACCAACGTGTAGAGCGTATTGCTCAGGTATAATGTTATTAAATATGAAAGTAATGGTACAATACGAATTATCCCACCTGTGGATATAGAAATTGATTGTTGTGATGAATTGGATAGTGTAGTTAAAGGTGATGTAAAACTACCTACGTTAACATTACCAAAGTATTTGAAAACTGTGGAAATGCATGCTGACGATTTAGATGCAGGCAGTTACAGATTAAATGAAATTAGAAAAGCTATTGAGGAAGAAAATATGCATGAAATTTACAAGTCAAAGGTAACGCATCATTCAGTAATGGATGTATATAATCTGTGGGTTAATAACAACAGGAATTTTATAAATATCACTATAATATTGACGACTCGGAACACTAAGTTTTTTATAAGTAAAAACGTAAAGTTTTACCTTACAGCCTAAACCGGCTTTCACCTATAGAAGGCTTCATCAGAGGCTGTCGTTAGTAGCGCTGCTCGTCTTGTTGTTAGCGACGAGATAGTGTTTCGAAAGATTGAAGCTGTGTGTGTGTGGTGAGATGTGTTCGAATAATGCGTGCGATTTGAATTGTGTCTGTTCGTTTAGGATGTCGTTTTTATTTGTTTTTGTGTGTTTGTATATTTCTAATTGTTCTAGAGTGTCTAGTTTTCGGCCTTTTGTGTGTACGACTAGTATGTTCATGTTATTGTCGATGTTTTTATATGTGTGGTTTGCTTCAATGAGGTGGTTTGCGAAGGTAGATTCTGTAGTGGTGTGGAGTGCTTTTGTGTGTTCAATGTATCTCTGTTTGAAGCTACGTCCTGTCTGGCCTATGTAGAATTTACTGCAATTTGAACAATTTAGTTTATATACACCGGGTAGATCGAATTTGTTTTGTGCTTTGGGCATGCGTTTTGATAGTGTGTGTTCTGTTTTGTTAGTAGTTTTGTAAGCGATTCTGTATCCTGCTTTTTTGAATTTGTGGGCAATTTTTTCTGTTTGTTTGTTGATGTATGTTAGTGTTATGAATTTGTTGTTTTCTGTCTTTGTCTGTTGTTTGTTTTGTGTTTTGTGTAGGAGTTTACTGACTATTGTTCTGTCATAACCGTTAGATTCTGCTAGATATTTTATCGTGTTTAGTTCGTCTTTGTAGTCTATTTCATCTAAGGGGATGTTGTTAAGTCTATGTATCATGGTTCTAAAAGCAGCTAGTTTGTGTTGTATTGGGTGATTGGAGGTGTTGTGTATTAGTGTGTCAGTTGTAGTTGGTTTTCTGTATATACTGAATTTGTGCCTGTGTTCTAGTTTGGGATGGAGAGGTCTAAGAAGTTTATGGTATTGTTGTGTTCGTATTCGGCAGTGAAGGTTATGTTTTTATGTATTTTGTTTATGTGCGTTAGTAACTGTTCACATTGTCTTTTGTTTCCCCTGTATAGTACTAGAATGTCATCAACGTATCTGTGCCAATATAGTATTTTATGTGAGTGTCTGTCATTGTTTGTGAGTATTTTTGTTTTTTCTAAGTGTTGGAGGAAGACTTCTGCTAGAATGCTGGATATGGGGGAGCCCATGGGTAGGCCATCGTTCTGTGTGTAGTATTTATTGTTATAAGTAAAGTAGTTTTGTTTTGTGATAATGTTCAGAGTTTCTGTTATTTCATTGATAAGTTCGTCTGGTGTGTTGTTCTGTTTGAGTTTGTTTTGTAGGATGGTGATTGTTTCAGAGATGGGGATGTTTGTGTACAGGTTTTTAATGTCAAAGGAGGCTAATGTGGCGTTATGGGGGATGTGTATGTCTTTTATTTTTGTTACTAGGTCAGGGTTGTTTTTTACTGCAATGTTGTTGTCTATTTGTGTGTGTTGTCTAATAATTTTGTCTAGATATTTTGCCAGTTTGTGTGCAGGGGCATTACGGTCGTTGATAATGGGTAGTTGATAATTCCGATCCGCCCCATTATCAACTACCGTAATGCCCCTGCACACAAACTGGCAAAATATCTAGACAAAATTATTAGACAACACACACAAATAGACAACAACATTGCAGTAAAAAACAACCCTGACCTAGTAACAAAAATAAAAGACATACACATCCCCCATAACGCCACATTAGCCTCCTTTGACATTAAAAACCTGTACACAAACATCCCCATCTCTGAAACAATCACCATCCTACAAAACAAACTCAAACAGAACAACACACCAGACGAACTTATCAATGAAATAACAGAAACTCTGAACATTATCACAAAACAAAACTACTTTACTTATAACAATAAATACTACACACAGAACGATGGCCTACCCATGGGCTCCCCCATATCCAGCATTCTAGCAGAAGTCTTCCTCCAACACTTAGAAAAAACAAAAATACTCACAAACAATGACAGACACTCACATAAAATACTATATTGGCACAGATACGTTGATGACATTCTAGTACTATACAGGGGAAACAAAAGACAATGTGAACAGTTACTAACGCACATAAACAAAATACATAAAAACATAACCTTCACTGCCGAATACGAACACAACAATACCATAAACTTCTTAGACCTCTCCATCCCAAACTAGAACACAGGCACAAATTCAGTATATACAGAAAACCAACTACAACTGACACACTAATACACAACACCTCCAATCACCCAATACAACACAAACTAGCTGCTTTTAGAACCATGATACATAGACTTAACAACATCCCCTTAGATGAAATAGACTACAAAGACGAACTAAACACGATAAAATATCTAGCAGAATCTAACGGTTATGACAGAACAATAGTCAGTAAACTCCTACACAAAACACAAAACAAACAACAGACAAAGACAGAAAACAACAAATTCATAACACTAACATACATCAACAAACAAACAGAAAAAATTGCCCACAAATTCAAAAAAGCAGGATACAGAATCGCTTACAAAACTACTAACAAAACAGAACACACACTATCAAAACGCATGCCCAAAGCACAAAACAAATTCGATCTACCCGGTGTATATAAACTAAATTGTTCAAATTGCAGTAAATTCTACATAGGCCAGACAGGACGTAGCTTCAAACAGAGATACATTGAACACACAAAAGCACTCCACACCACTACAGAATCTACCTTCGCAAACCACCTCATTGAAGCAAACCACACATATAAAAACATCGACAATAACATGAACATACTACACGTACACACAAAAGGCCGAAAACTAGACACTCTAGAACAATTAGAAATATACAAACACACAAAAACAAATAAAAACGACATCCTAAACGAACAGACACAATTCAAATCGCACGCATTATTCGAACACATCTCACCACACACACACAGCTTCAATCTTTCGAAACACTATCTCGTCGCCAACAACAAGACGAGCAGCGCTACTAACGACAGCCTCTGATGAAGCCTTCTATAGGTGAAAGCCGGTTTAGGCTGTAAGGTAAAACTTTACGTTTTTACTTATAAAAAACTTAGTGTTCCGAGTCGTCAATATTATAGTGATATTTAGTTAAGTAACGGACACGTCATGGACAACGAAATCCAGGAATTTTATACTATGTAAATAAAAGGTTTTGTCCAAAATGGTTGTTACCATTGTTTGGTAGATGCTGTAGTAAAAGGTTAGAAGAGAAGTTTGAGGAATCTTTTAAACAGGTACAGACATTAAGTACCAAACCAATTGTAGTAAAGCAGTACCAGTATGGAGCGACTGTCCATGACTTGACTGCAATAAGAGGAGAGAGTCCAACAAACGACTGTACTCAGTTAGAGGATGAAATTGTAGAACTAAAAGAGTTTGAAAAGAAACTACGACCATAGTCGAAAAGAACATAATAATGGAAAAATAGATGTAGTATCAAGTAAAGTCATACGATGAAAGTACAATAAGATGTAAATAGAATTGTTTGTGTTTTTATTAGTGTGATCAGTTCAGTAGTGATAGTAATGTAGGAATTTAAAATTTATTAAAAAAAAATGATGTAATCACTTATAAAATTAAGCAAGATATTTGAATTGTAATAGTAGTTTAGTATTAAGCATTAAGCATTGTGTAGCTTAAAGCTTAAAATAAGGGGGAAGGTGTTGTAATTGTCAATTGTACTTACTGTAGTTGTAGCATAATTGTTACTTAGAAGTGAGAATATAAGATATTCTTAGTTGTGTTGAGAAATAGAGACAGGTGTCAGGTGTGTATACGAGACTGTAGCATATGTTTTGAACATAAAAATTAGTTTTAGGGAATTTTCCCAGGGTCGTGAATTATATCTCACCCTTTCTCAATAAGCGTGACTGTCTAGGAAGTGATAATCGTAGGAAATCTGGCGAGACATATCAAATAAGAATTAATGGTGACAAGGTCCAGACAGGAAATATAAAATGTCGCACAAATTTTATATCCTTTTGGGGGAGTCAAGTAATGCGTCACAAGTGTGAAGCCAGATGTATTCCGTTGGAACATTGGTTAAAGCAGGTGTTGTATTTGCGTGAGAACTTTTAATCTAAAGTAGTAAACACCTCCAAATCGTGACGTAGGGTGACGTGATGCAGTGTCTCAGACGAATAGTGATAGTTCCTATAAAATTATAAGAGATTTACCCTTACTCCAACTAGTTTTAGCCTATCATAGTTAAGGATTTAGAACTTACTCATCTTTTCTCATTTTTATTTTGACTTTGATCTGTGTTGGAAGGTGTTCTGAGAGAGCCGGAAAACCAGATGTTGTCAACAGTTTGTTTTTGTAATTTTTGAAGTAACTAAAAGTAGTTACATTAATTTGTGAACTAAGTACTAGTAACTGAAGGTACTTATAGTTTAAATCAGTAATTGAATTAACTGACTTATAGTTTGTCAAGAAGAGTTTGTATAAAGTAACTTGTAAAAGTTCGTTTGTATTTTGCTAGTCACAATAAGTTGTCTTCAAGAAGAACGGTTCATTCTAATGATTCAACTTCACCTCCGGAAACACGTCAAACAAACAGTTGTAACTTAGCAGCCACTCGATAGGTTACAACACCTCATGATAAGTTAGGTGGAGTACAGTTACCGAGAAGTGGTTACACCTGCTGTGGAAGTTATGTAGGATTTAAAATCGTGTAATGTGTTTTGCCGCTATGTAATTGAGCTTGATCTTGCAGAGCGTTTTGCTCGCATCTTGACCAATCGTGTGTCCCGATAAGAACATAATACATTTATCTAGTAGACACAACGCGATTAATAACACAGTAGTAACAAGTAGCATGACTGGTTTTTATTGCGTGGGACAAGTTCTGCAGCGAGCAGGTCTTGGTGAGATTAAACTGACCGCCAACCTGCAGAATAAGCAGTTACACCCGCGTAAATCACTCTGAGTAATGTATACTCTAATTAACCGTTTTCTCTTAAATAAGAAGTAGGTGTAATAACATCATGGTATCCAACGTGATAGTTTTCCGTTATATGTTAGGCTAACGACCGTCGGGAATATACCAGACCACTAAATGGTATGATTGTATGATATACAAGTCCCCTGCTAGGCATGGTTCTGTGTGTCCTCGCACAATACACAGTACCGTTGTAGTGCTTCGACTGGAGAAGTGGCAGAGCCAGAGACACGAGATATAGAAAATGTCAACACTGCGCCATCTCGAACAAGATAGAATTTATGCAAAATAAATCTCTGATTTTTCTAAAAAGCCACTATGGTACTGTGAAACTTGAGTCAGATATAAAAACAACGATAAAAAATAAGCACATTCTACTTGCACAAGTAATTGCAGTCTGATAATCTGTGTGCGTGTGTGTGTGCTTCGTGCATAAAAATAAAAGAGCAATAAAGTTAGAAAGAAAAGAAGTTTCTAGAATCATCAGGTACATATTTCCCTGCTTCCACCTTGCAGCGAAGTGGAGGGGTAAATCAGACTTTCTAGTCTGATCGCCATGAAGATAATTTTAACTATGGGCAAAATCGGGGTTTTTTGTGGTAGAAATTTTAGAGCATCGGAGTGTCTGTTTAGTAATAAGTAACCGGTTAGAATGGACAACAAATGTTCACGCGAAGACATAGATAAGAAGCATAAGGAGATGAGCGACACAGAAAGTAACGGAAACAGACGACTCAGAAAATAAACCAGTCGACCTTACCGGTCGATTTAATAATTTGTTCCTTCTATTACATTACATTACTCATTTCTCTTCTCTTCTCTTCTCTTCTCGCTTTTCTCTCCTCTTCTCACTTCTCTCTCTTTCGGTCTTTCGCTTAATACACGTGCAGTAGTGTGAGAGAAAGAGAAACAATCTGAGAATATAATTGAATAACAACACAAATGATATGTTATCGCAATAAATCGCTCATTTTCATACTATGATTTATAGCAGTATTTCTGCGTTCGCTTTGTACAGTTACAAAGGCGCTGAATCCCCCTTCCTTACGCTCACGCCCAACACAACCTGTTTGTGACCCAGATCGCTGCCTCTGACCTTACCGTTCCTCCGTGCAGATTTAATCTGAACAAGAACAAAAATAGAACACAGTTCACTTAACTCGTCTTATCGATTACTGCGTCTGCTACTACTGTACAGGCTATTAGTATCGATTGAAAAATTCAAATGATGTTGCTACGCGATTTTTAAACGAACATAAGTAGTGCACAACGAAATTGTAACAGACGAGGAAATAAATAATAACACGTTACTCTTGTAATCATTTTCCCTGGAGTTAAGTATGTTAATAACTAATATGTCAGAAATATTTCAATGTAGAAGTCTGAGAATTCAAGGGGTGTATTAGCCTGCGCAGTCAGTTTGAACGATGAATGTGGTGTGTTTGAATACACCGCAGCAGGTATTCGCGGCTAAGTAAGACTGTTTGAGTTCATCAGCTGAGAGAATTACAGGAGGTTTGTAGCCAGCCACATGTTTACTTATTCTATGTTAACTCTGAACTTTGCGCAGCGTATAAAAGTTATACGTAGTTTATTTTGGAGTTTTCAACAAATCAAAAATTATTTACGCTAGTACAATATCTGAGAATTAATTTTCAGATGACAGATCGGTTATTTGTAGTTCCACCGTAAAAAAAAGGTTTAAATTACATCGTATCCACTATACAGTTGACCATTGAGTATAGCTCTCGTCTCAATTCCTACCACATAAAATTAATATATTTTTTCAGTCCCTTAAAATCTGTATTCGTAACAATGTGTGGTCGAAATTTCGACCTAGCGTTTACATTCTTCCTATGATCAGACAAACGAACTCCCAGCGGTCTGGAGGTTTCATCATAATACTGAAAACCACACTTGCAGACTAGATTATAATTTTTTAAACTCAAGTTTAGATTTTCCTAAACATATCAAATTTCCTAAGGTTTGCCGGGAATGGAAGGCAGTTCGCAGTCCGTATCTACCGGCAATCCTCATAATATTCTCAGAGGTACCATTGATATACCTTGATACACAGATTAACCAAACTGCCTTCCACTGCGTCCTTGTTATCGTGGGCAATATTCTTATTTTGTTTGTTTGTTTTCTGTGTTATATACATACCGACTACTGTAACCATTATTTGAAAAACCAATGACACTGTTTTCCACTTCACTAGAACATATGATTCTGGCACGGGCAAATAGATTTTTATAACACCCCGCTTCGCAGAATGCGAATGGTTTTTTATCCCATTAAATGTTAACTTAGTCTTTTCATGTAAATTTCAGGCACTGGAGATAATAGTGATCGAAGTAGAACTAGCCCAATGAACTAAGGCGCAAGGTTGGTTTAACACAAAAAACAACGAGTAGAACAGAATCGAGTATGGTTGTGTCTTGGTTATATCTCCAACCTGACTTGCGTTATCCATATCTACAAATAATCGGATTTAAAATCTCCCGAAAATGACCGATCGCTATAGTCATATTGCTGTTATTTTGTAAAATTATTCTGTAATAGTATTCTACACAACTGCACAACACACTAATGCGGTTATTCTATTATAGTACCAGCATTAATGTTTCAAACTTCAGAAAATCTGTCTGTTCAAAAAGATTTCTCTGTTTACACTGATACGACGAAGCAATACAGGACAACAAAAAGAAAACTTTTTGAAAAGTCTACTAGGACGTTTTTTGTTCTCTGATGTAACTGCAGATATTATGGTGACATGAAACGTGTATCACGGAGGCTTGCCCGAAGAAGATCTGATTTTAGAACTGATAGAGACAAGAATCAACTCCTAGATTATTATGCCTAATATACTCTTAACCTATTGTAAGGAGCTAAACCATCGAGCAGTCAGTCGATGAGATACAATGTAATGTTTCCTGTACCCGTGAAGGCGCAGAACGTGAATGTCAGCGATACGAATGTAAGATCGCAGTTTCTTAGTTAGCGGTTTAGTAATACAGAATAGTGCATACTGGATTTTTGTATTTGCAAAGTAAAACCGTCGGACTGAATGAAAATTTGTTTAAGGTTTGTGTTAAACAAATTTGAGATTCCCGAACTGACTCTCCCAATCGATATGTGAAGGTCACTGTACACAATACCGTTTGTGTAACAATACAGAGATCTAAACCAGTGGTGGATAATTTGTCTTTCGAATTGATTTTATATAACAAATTCCGGTTTTATAACGTGTAAACTTCCACCGGTATTGTCATTAATAAACATAATATTTAGGGGAAATCTTTCCTTAATAACATTTTCCAACTTTCAAAAAACACCGGACGTTTCACAACTTTTTGTATGATATATTTGGCTCTGTCATCAATTCTTTCGTTGGCTTGTCATAGTTTTTCGTATAAGAGACAAAAGATCTTACAAATTACACAATATATTTTGCAATTAATATGCCAGATATCACCGTAAAACCATATGATTAACAGTTCATTATATAATTGATATTTTTTAGCGTCATTCAAGTATGTCTATAATTCATTAGAACAGCGTTTCTCAACCAATGGGTGCGACAAACTGCTTGGTTCCGAGGTGGCGTTTGGTGGATCGCGAAGTCGGGGTGGAAGATGTATTTCTGTGTCTTAAAAACCTACTACATTTAGTATGCCTGTCAAGTATAATCAAGTATGTATAATTTGCTTAAGCGTAAAAGAGGGCTTAAAGTACTCGATGTTAACAACAATATGATTATTAAACTGGGTGCACAACCCTACAAGTAATTATCCCGGCGCCAACGCTTATGAGTCCCGTGAAGTGTAGTGTCCTTCAAGGTGGGTCTCGGATTTAAAAAGTTTGAGAGCCACGGGATTAGACGGAATAGTCTATATCGCAGTTTACTATACTATGAGACGTTCTATTTAGTAATATTACGCTTACTTTTACACTCTTTGTAAACATCGTTCTAATTGTTAACTTAAAAAGCCAATCGTGTGACGAATCTCTATAACGATTTAGAGTACGCAAATTATAGTACAATAAGACCTAATCTATAAACTAGTCACTCAAGACGATTTTCAGTCACTTCAAGCCTATACAGTATTCATGAAAATTCACTGTCTTTCTCTCTCATTCTCTCTGCCTATCTCCTTCTTATTTGTCTATCTAATCCTCTGTCTTTCTCTATCTCCCCCAATCTCTTTCATTTTTCGTCGTCTTGTTTATTAAAAATCGAAGACTGGAATAGATAATCAGAGAACGTTAAGAGAGTACTGGACAGTGGCTTAGCGTGAATTTTGTAAAGAAACGTTACAATTTTGAGGTAGTACCGGAGCATGTAGTGCCATTATATCTAATATTATAAAACACTAACGTCAGCGTACGAGCATTTAGCACTATGGTACTCACATAGAAAAAAAACATTGCGGACAGCTTGAAACTGTACACTGTATAATAAATTAGTGATCCTTTGCAATAAGTACAGGGAATCGCAGCACTTTACAGCTGATTCCGAAGTACGTTTAAACCGTAGCAGTCATAGAACAATACATAAAGGGCTGCTTTCGCTATGTGCTTCACACCACTCCCCGTTGTAAAAAGCATACGGTACATATATGCCTAGCATGGAGCAGGCCGAGCAGGTCTCACACATGGAGCGGCTAGAGACTGCTAATATTAGGCTATATTGGAAGTAGGGATATCAGAGAATAAGACATTATTGTCTCTCGATTAGATCAAATATCTGCATTGTTTATACATAATTTTAAAGCAGTGAATTCCAGGCGAACAGGCGTATAATTACGCTACGCTAGAATGGAAGATGGGAGTTAAAAGAGTGGAGAAGAGTGTGTAAAGAAGGAAGGAATGAAAGGACAAGTCTAAAAACCGCAGTAGGTTATAAGACCAATAAACGAAAAGAATAAAACCAGGAAGAACATTTTTTATGTGCCTTTGTTTTAAGATTATGGGGTAACAACAGATCTTCCTACTTCGTTCTTGTAGCTCCGATCATAAACTCCAGCATTCATAGGAAAGTTCAAATTTTTAAATTATTATAATAATACGATAGCAACAGGTTACTTTATTTTCACCCCGTAATTAAATTCAGCACCATGTCAATGTCGTTTAATTTCTTCCACTACTGATTAAACTACAACACACTGCAGGCAGGAGAACGCAAAGTCGTCTGAGTTATCCAAGGTAACATACACGTATTAACCTGACGTTACGAAGTGACACGAGCATTAACGTGGACAAACCGTAGACACAGCACGACAAAGCTCAAGGCGAGCTACAACGTATGTCTTCACAAACAGAACCAACTAACATTAAGTTAACGAAATAACGTAACCATAAGCAAGGCACGCGCGTTCATTATCTGTAACGCTCTCGTAATTAACGTTTCCCGAGAATTTCGCCATACACACACGGACGCTTTTTAGCATAAATTATAATAATTAACGGTGGTGTAAAAATAAAAATTGAGTCAAACGCTTTCAGACAAGACAGTAGAACCGTGTGTGTGTGCTAAATATAGAGCTGACAGAAGAACGAGTTCGCAATTCTGCTATAGTTTTATTTCCGCGAACGTTTAACTTTCTTCGCGGCAGTGTAAATGATACGCCAAGAGAAGAACGGGTCGCTTATTTTAAGAACCATACGCAACAGGACTCGTACAGGTGGGCTATTATCACGCCTTTTATACAAAAGGAAAACAGCCTTCGTTTAAAGTAAAATATATGTATGACAGAATTTTAATTAGATCCAGGCAGCAAAAGATGTACGTTTCCAATGAAATGCTATATGCGCACTCATAAAGTGCCATATTACATTTATATACTTCAAAAAATTATAACTGTATATGTATACTGCAAACATTTTCTCAACCAATTCCTCTCATCCCCTCACCACCCAAATACATCTAAATTAATGTTAATCTGTAACTCCAAATCCTTAATGTTTTTGCAGTTCTTTAGTAATTAATATAAAAAATAAGCTAATTACGCGAAAACACAATCACATGTGTGCTCTTCTTTATGGTAACTCTACAATGTTTTTTACATTTTGATACAATTTGTTATAATAAGATACCTAAATAAGTATATTTAAGAAACTTAAGAAATTTATTACTATTGAAAACAATAATCTAAATGTAATGTAAAGTTATGAAAATAATAAAACAAGTGTAAATGTATGTTCTCCTGTATATATGTAATAATAATAATATTCATATTTGCTCATTTTGTCTTGTATATTCTATATTATTATTCATAATTATTGAAATGGTATATTACTATAGTATTTTAATATTAATTAAAATAGCATACTATTGAAACATTGTAAAATAATAAAATATATTCTTGTACAAAAAGGATTATTATTACTATTAATAATAATGATAATATTAATAAACATAACAATAGTAATAATATATATTTACACATCCTGGTGTCATTTTCGCTTCGGAGGGCTTCGAGTGGCAGACTGGAAAGTGATTCTACTAAGGTAGCGGACCATGAATACATAACTTTTCAGGTACAGGATAGAACTATATCTGCGCAAAGTATGACTCAGCGCGCACTAGGTTGGAATGCTGCAAAACTTGATTCTGTGAGACTCATTGAGTCCCTGCAAAACAGTACTGAGGGACATCAATTCGATCCACAGGCAACACTAAACAGGAAGGAAATTGAAACCATAATAGGAAATGTCTCACGGATCATGCAGCGACCAAGCGACGATTCAATGACCAAAAGAAGATATGCAGAGGCAAGCGTTAGCGACCGCCACAGCTGATCTGAGACCCAGATGCCTGAAGCTCAGGCGGAAGGCACAACGCGCTAGGAATAGGCCAGACGCCGCAGCAAGATACGAAGTATACAAGGCCGCTAAGAAAGACCTCGTGAAGGCCATTCGTCGAAGTAAGTCTCATTGCTGGCGTACGCTATGCGAGGAGGTTGATCGAGACCATGGGGCAAGGCATACAAAGTCGTCACTCGAGCTTAGTACCTGAAGAGCAAGTACCATGACGGGACTATGGAGAACATAGTGGACTCTCTTTACCATCATCCTACCAGAGATGATCCCGAAACTCAGGTGGAGGCACAAGATATCCATTTCTTTAGCGAAGTGGAGTTGATTTTCGAGAGGTTTCAATGAAGAATGGAAAGGCCTCTGGTCAGGATTGTATCCCAGCAGAGATATTGAAGTAACAGCTCGCAGCCGTCTTGATCTTCTACTGGGAATGTTCAATGCCTACCTCAAAAGCTCTGTCGAAATTGGTAAGTGGATTTATTAAATTATTTAATTAGAGTTATTGTAATTTTATATACGAGTGTGTGTGTAATCGTACGTGTTCATAACTTTGAATAAATAAATTTGTTGTATTCGGTGTCTCCTTTCTTTATTTGATGTTTCTTCGTTATGTTAAATTCTCTTGTGTGTTCATGTTTTTGTTTTTCTTCACATTGCAGTTTCTGGTACCTTCGGTTTCTGCGTTAGTTTATTAAATACGGATCTTTCAAACGATATTTGTTTGTTCTTCTGATTTGTTCGGAGAACAGAAGAATAAATTTACATGTTCAACAAGAGCGAATTTTCTTTACAAAATATTCACTTTCCTCTAACAGTTCTGAACAATCCGAATTAATCAATAACAACAGCTAGAGTAACGCACAGGAAACAACGTCAACGGACCGTCCGCGCATAACAAGAAAATGGTATAAAAATTCTGTGAGCTATGAAAACTGCTTCTTGATTAAACACGTGCTAGTGTTTAACTAGTAAGTATAAGTTTGTATTTTCGTTACATAAGTACTTAAACTAGAGTGTGTATAACACACACACACACACACACACACACACACACACACACACACACACACACACACACACACACACACACACACACACCCACCAGTGATGACAAATCGACGACAGAAGGAGGTACTGGCACGCGGTAACAAATTTTTTTACTTGATTTTGTTACTTGCACAACTTTTACTGCTTTGAAATAAATAAAGTTCTTACATAAAGTTTCTAGTCCTTACATTTATATAATTTTATAATTATGCCTGTCATATTAAAAACAAGAAAAACTATTACATACTAATATTATTGAAGTATGATATGGTTAGCTAAGTTTCTGTGAGAAATTATTAATAGAGTTCAATATTTTTTTTATTTATAAATTTTGTAAAATTAAAAATAATTAACATTTCTATTTAACTTCAGCTATTTGAAAATGAAACAAAATACTTCTGTACTCATTGTTATCAGTTTATAATGTACTTTATACAACAGATAATATTTTCAAATATGTTATATTAAGCTGTTTGAATGTAAAAATATCACTACACGGCTTGTCCATAACACGATTATAGTATCGTCGTGTTATGGGTACAACGAAGTTCATTTATACAGAGAAATCTTACAAATAGCTTAAAATATTCCAAAACGTTTAAAATTAATTGCTGATGTTTCAACTTGCTTTTAATAGTCTTAATAATGTATGCCTAAACATAGACATGCACTTATATTTTACGCCTATTACGTACATTTCTTAAAAATGATTCGCCTACGTCACGTGGCATAAAACGATTGGCTACCACTGCTATTTACACTCCGTATTAAATTAAGAATTTGCATAATTGCAAATTTGCATTATATTGTAATAATTTTTCCATTTACACTGTATAACAAAACCCTGTTGCAACCGAGGATTAACATATTTACTTATATTAAGCTGGACTTTCCGTCGCCTATAAATATTAACATATTACGGGTTTTGTTGGGCAGATTTCGTACTCCAAACACGTTTCTACTGCATAATGTTGGCGCCGTCCACTTTTTATGAAAATCATCTGACCGTTAACGTGACTTTGATAAAGAAATGGATAAAACAGATATCTCACTGTTCGTAAACGATTCAAAATCGGTGCATAAAATTAATTACACCCGCAGACGATTGTGTGGTTTTTATGATGTGTGTTAAAAAAAGACTGAACTTCTTGCATAACACACTAACCTCCAACAACTAACGCGTTGCGACTAATGAGTGCACCCAGCAAAAGGTTTTGACAAAAATTTTCCATATCGCCGAGAATTTGTCATCATTAGTTATGGAGCTATATCCTCTGGAGTGGGCGTTTGGGGATGTTGTTCGTCAGGTTAGTGACAATGTGGCTGAGAAAGATGTCGAAGAACAACGCGTGCATGTGAAACTTGGTTAAACTATGCAAAGCCTTTTGTTTAATTAAACATACGGGGAAGTCTGAGCCGAACGATTATTTTAAGCGTTTCTAAAGAGGGCAAAGACATCGGACGGTGAAGATTCTAACCAATGTCGAAGACCATGTCGATAGAGAGCTCGTATTGTGATGCTTGTAAATCATCGTTTAACTGCCGAGACTTGCTGGAGAAGTGGGCATTAGTGTAAGACCTTACAACTAAAACTTGAGTGTATTGTAACATTGCCACGTTTGTTGATTGTAGGTCAGAAAGAGACTCTTACTGCAATAAGTGCAGCAAATGATAACAGAAAATATGGAATGGCATGGAAATTTCACTACAAAGATTTTGCGAAGTTAGCAAAGTTTCATACGCACACATTGTGTTAAAATCATCATCACTTCATTACAAACCCGGCGGACGTGCCCACTGACGGAACGGGGTAACGGCATTCTGTCTTCCACAGGTGTGGAAGAACGGGGTAACGGCACTTCATTGTCACAGCTCGCTCTATGATGCGCAGGATGAGGTGCTATGCAAAGAGTTGCGTGTTTTTTTTAACACCCCTTGTAGAAAGCCGCGAAGATACATTGCAAACGGTATTGCTCAAAGACCAATTTCCCAACACTTGTAAATAATTGTTGATTAAATAACTAATTTGACAATTCAAAGATAAACAAATTTCATTATTGATAATGACTCAGAACATGTCAGTTATTTTCACTATCCAAGATCCAGTATAAACATAAACTTTACGAAATACGACAATATAGGTTTCAACAGTTTCAATGAGAGCAAGTTCTGTAAAGATTGATCAAATACAGTATTTATAAACAGTAATTTCAGTGTTACATCATAAATAAAAAAAGAAGAGAAATGGGATTCCTTTAATACCTCAACTAAGAGGTGAGAAATACCTGTACATAAGTACAAAATTCAATTCCTCTGCACACACCCACCTAGATTATTGTGTAGCCTTCAAAAACCATGGTCATAGTCATAACCTCTGGCACTCTTTTATTTATTACTACAATAAGTAACAAAATTATATATGTAATAGCTTCTTGACTGGTTATTATTTGCAGTATAGTAAAAGAACACTGTTTACTGCTTTGATAACTCGCGTAACAAGTTTCACAGCGCGCCTTTGCGTCGACATTACTACGCGTTTTTAAAAATAAAACAGTAGAATCAAAATACATGTTTGTAACCATCTTGCTCGTCATAGTCTTCGACAAACAGGGCTAATCCTAGGGCTGTCCTGAGATTTTCGTTCGACAGCTTGTCATCTAATGATGTAATTGTTGCTGAAGAGGGTAAGAGGGTAAAGACATTGTTGCTAATGAATACAGGTCTAAAAAAAAAATCTACGACTTTAGTTAACACAGTCCACATTGTTTTCGCTTATTTTAAGGGCATTTAGAATTTTTATTTAAAATTGAAAGATATCATAATGCTTCTACCATCTAAAGCGAAGTAGATTTGATCTGATATAATAGAATGTACTTTTAAACAAGTCTCGTACATTTCAAGATAGTCTTATGCCGGATACACTGAGTGTTTTTAAGTGTCTAAAAGAAGCGACTCAAAGCTGGTTAATAATTATGCGCTTTCAATTTGAATTTATTTAACTTTTCTAGAAATTTTTGATGATAGCAGCTGTAAATATTTATAAAATGGAGTCCGAGTGGCTGGATAACCGTGTTTATTTATAAAGTACCACTGAGAATGCTTTCTTCAAAGTGGAGAGTATTTACACACATAACGCGCCGCTAAACATAAAATTAAGAGTTTGCTGCTCTCATGTTTCACAATTTATTTAGATATTTTGCCAACTATAGTTTAATTTTAATGTTCTGTGTTCGAAACTTAATTCCTGTGCTTAGTGTAGAATTCTTCTCGTTCATGACGTATAGTTTAAACATATATAATGGTGTTCTTTCTTTGTTACAGGTTTGTAAGCGGTGATTGGTTTTGTTGTAACCTATCGAGTGGCTGCTAAGTTACAACTGTTTGTTTGACGTGTTTCCGGAGGTGAAGTTGAATCATTAGAATGAACCGTTCTTCTTGAAGACAATTTATTGTGATTAGCAAAATACAAACGAACTTTTACAATTTACTTTATACAAACTCCTCTTGACAAACTATAAGTCAGTTAATTCAATTACTTTTTTAAACTCTAAGTACCTTCAGTTACTAGTACTTAGTTCACAAATTAATGTAACTACTTTTAGTTACTTCACAAATTACAAAAACAAACTATTGACAACATCTGGTTTTCCGGCTCTCTAAGAACACCTTCCAACACAGATCAAAGTCAAAATAAAAATGAGATAAGATGAGTAAGTTCTCTTGGACCTCTTACAAAATCAGATCTGTCTTCTCCAGCGAATGCTAGAGTTTTTATAGTACATCATTATGGGCGTAACCCTTAATTTTAGTGGTGGGACTGTTCCCTCCTCTTAATTCTAAAATCTTAATTATGATAGGCTAAAACTAGTTGAAGTAAGGGTAGTTTCATAAAATTTTTATAAGACTTTCTATTATTCGTCAAAGACTGTATCACGTGACCCTACGTCACGATTTGGGGGTGTTTTACTACTTTAGATTAAAAGTTCTCACGCAAATACAACACCTGTCTTCACCAATGTTCCATGGAGTACACCTGGCTTCACACTTGTGACCCATTACTTGACTCCCCCAAAAGGATATCAACTTTGTGTGACATTTTATATTACCTGTCTAGACCTTGTCACCATTAATTCTTATTTGATGTGTCTCGCCAGATTTCCTACGATTATCACTTCCTGGACAGTCACGCTTATTGAGAAAGGGTACCATTCACAACCCTGGAAAAATTCCCTAAACTATTTTTATGTTCAAAACATATGCTACAGTCTCGTATACACACCTGACACCTGTCTCTGTTTCTCCACACAACTAAGAATTTCTTATATTCTCACTTCTAAGTAACAATTATGCTACAAGTACAGTGAGTACAATTGACTATTACAACAGAGGAAACGATTCTTAGTATTGCGAAAATGAATCGTTTCTAGCAAAAGAAATCGATATAAATATCCGACGGAAACATTAATGTTAATACCAAAATAATAATTGTTACGAACACACTACGACTTAGTGTGTCCCTCTTATCCACTGCTGCACATAGGTTCCCACTCCCTCAAGCCTTTTCAGGCTACCAACGCTGTGCCTCGCTTATGCAGTTCTGCACTATCCCTTTTAGAACATCTGGCTTGGAGACTGGTTTTTTGCGTCTTTTATAGTCTCCTGATTGTTTTTTAACGACTCTCTTTTAATCAGCTGCTATCCTTTACATGTGTAGTACGTACGAATGGATTATCGTACTTTAATTGTAGTGTTAAGTAAGGATATTTCGTATCAGCGATATTATTTGGAAATTAGTGAAGAATTATTTTGATTATAATTAGAATATTTGAAGATAATTAGAATTACTTTAGGCAATTACAGGAACACGGTACAATCAACATGTGTTTTCAGTCAGTAAGTGAAGTCATAAGTGAAAATTGGTATAACTAAATTAACAACTGGGGATGGGCGGCTCGAATGCACTGCAGTTCATACGGATTTCTTTATATGGCGTATGGCTCTAGTTAGTCTTACGTCGATGCTACAAGAAAAATATATTTCTAGTAATGTTGTTTTTGGGGAAACTTGGGCAGAGTGTCAAATTGTATTATAAGATGGGTTTTATTGAAACTGAACTTATTTCGAAAATATTTGCAAAATGCCGTGCTCCAATTGTTCCTCTGTACCTGATAATCTTTCAAAACAAAGTACCTTAGTATTATGTTCCACGCTTCTTTCAGCACTCCGATAAATATTTATGAAGGAAATAGTTATAGTAACAGTGATTTAAAAAATATGTTTATCTTGTTCCAATCAGTAAAGAACCTTAAGACCCTTATGTTAAAGAGTCACTGCCTATACCTTAGTTGTAAAATTACTTTGCATTACGAAGATAGGAAGATCCTCGTATTACGAATTTGGGGGGAAGTTCCTCCCCCAAAAGGATATCAAATTTGTGTGACATTTTATATTTCCTGTCTAGACCTTGTCACTATTAATTCTTATTTGACGTATCTCGCCCGATTTCCTACGATTATCACTTCCTGGACAGTCACGCTTATTGAGAAAGGGTGAGGTACCATTCACAACCCTGGAAAATTCCCTAAACTATTTTTATGTTCAAAACATATGCTACAGTCTCGTATACACACCTGACACCTGTCTCTGTTTCTCCACACAACTAAGAATTTCTTATATTCTCACTTCTAAGTAACAATTATTCTACAAGTACAGTAAGTACAATTGACAATTACAACACTTTGCTTGGGTAATGCTGTATTACACTTCGTTACTAGACATTTGATGTTCCTTACGTTCTGGGTTATTCAAGACGTTCTTTCTTGCTTCTTCTTTCAAACGTCTATTCCAGATTTTGGTCGTCTAATCGCTGGTCGTGGCCCAAACATATAGCTCGTGCGCTCACAACGTTTACACTTTGAGCGCGCCGATGTGACAACGTGTGATACTTTCCGGCACTGTCTCTGTGAACTAATCAGATCGCACCGTTAGTAAGATAAGATACCGTTCTGAGTACAAGTTCACTCCCCGTTGCCACAATTTGAATTCATCAACCGCAGCTTGTCACTCAATGGAAGCGACCCCCGTGTCGTCGTCATTGTGCTGTCGGTGTAGGGATTGTCTAATGATGTGAAGAAATATGTCGAGACACTGCGAGATAAAAAAGATTACGACTGATAACAGTTGCTTTGATGGTTACGGGTAAGGGTTTAAAAGAGGGAGCTAAAACTATTAAACTTGTTTATCTTATTGTGTTCTCAGACATTTTATTCTCGAAATTTCAGCCGAGTGATTTTGGTAGTTCTTCTTCAATACTTTGAAATACTTTTGTTATCTTTATTTAACTCGCAAGTTTTACAGTCATCAAAATGCTTCCAGAATGACTTTTTACACTTCAATTTTCTTTCTTTTGTGAACTCTCATTCTACAACATTGTGTTTGAAATACGTGTTAATTCTTTTTTTCTGAAGGTTTTGTTTGATATATTAATATCAGTCATTCCATTCTTGGAAAGTGTCATATCAAGATAGTTACTAGCATCATCTATTTTAATATTTCGATGGGCATAATCGAATTCACCTGGGTGTTTCCTTACTTCCATATATGCTGTCTTGTCGATGTTTCATCTACACGTAACGCAAAATTTACACGATCGGAAATGCTAAGTACACAGCTGTTGCATTTACTGTAAGGATTATATTATCAGTTGGTGTAGTATCTTCAGAATCGGTGTTTACTGCAACTGTCTCTGTAGTCTAGGTTGGAAATGTGCTGTATGTACCGCCGAACATATTTGGTTAAAACCTATAGCAAAAACAAACATAAAAACCAATACATAATTTGTAGCAAATATAATATCTGTTTGTTTCGTTCGCAGACTCGTATGGTTAGTGTTAACAAGACCTATCTACGTAATATATAAATAGACTAGTTTCCCTTGGTTTCCAGTAACACTGGTTAGGTATCCATCATACATATTTAAACAAAAATCCAAATACGTAAGTCACGTCCAATTTAACTGTAAATTTAATAATTATTAATAAACAGGATGTATGTAGTCTTTACGACTTCCTTTAGAAAACCCGGAAATCTGGATCAAACATATCAGAGATCAACAAAAACGTCACATGACTACATTGTGAATCACATATATGTATCCTATATATCACAATCATAGTATGCTGTCACACTCACAAATATATTGATATTTTAATTTATTAATTAGTAAAAAATAAGCACGTTATTACTTTCAATCGCATAATTGAGCAGAAACTGTATTTGTACAAAGGTTGATCTCACCACGCACACATTACTGAAATGCTGATCATGGGCGATTGTCTAACGTTCTTGGAAGTAACGTAGGGATGTACGTGATATTGCTAGATTTAACGTTAACGACACTGGGATAAAACTTTACATAGAATCATCCACAACTACCCTCACGACGATTTCAGTCCAATCGGTCGGTGCATGAACATCTCAACAGAAGACATTCTTGACGAGAACCAAGAAGAAAATCAAACATATAGTGAAATACGAAAGTTTACTTTTAAATATAGTTGATCTTCAAGTGACATCTTAGAAGCATCATAAATATTATTATTATTATTGTTATTCTTTTCTTTCCTCCTGTTTCCAATATTAAGTTTGTTTCTGTCCTTCAGTATAGGTCTACATGTATTCCGTTTTTTTATGTTTACATCTAACCAACTATCCTTCATTGTGTATCCTTCAACTATCTTTCCTGTATCCTTCATTGTGTATTCTACTCTGTTACAACCCAATAGGATATTATTTATAAGCCAACACCTTTCCTTTCCAGGCTTTTATTTCCTCTTCATTAAAACAACAATATCCTTGCTGAAAATATGCATATATTTATACTTATATTTACATTTATTGAAATTAAACTCTTATTTAAAGTGATACAGTGACTTACAGATATTAATATACATGAAAATGATAGGTGCTTAGCTACCTCTGGTTTGGATTTTGTTTTACCTTAAGAATCAGCCAGTCAACCACGTAACAATGTGTTGATACAATGACCGTATAATGTCTTACATGACAACGCTCCGAAATAGTTATAATGTAAGCTTCATCTATAATGTCTAACACCACTTCTCATCTTGTCAATTGCTCCAAACGGTAGCTGCTCCTATTTACTCATTCGTACTATACTCTATTGTTATATTGTAAGCTTCATCTATAATGTCTCACACTGCCTCTCATCTTGCCAAATGCTCCAAACGGTAGCTGCTCGTATTTACTCATTCGTACTATACTCTATTGTTATAATGTAAGCTTCATCAATAATGTCTCACACTGCCTCTCATCTTGTCAATTGCTCCAAACGGTAGCTGCTCGTATTTACTCATTCGTACTGTACTCTATTGTTATAATGTAAGATTCATCTATAAAGTGTCACACTGCCTCTCATCTTGTCAACTGCTCCAAACGGTAGCTGCTCGTATTTACTCATTCGTAGGCTACTATACTCTATTGTTATATTGTAAGCGTCATCTATAATGTCTCACTCTGCCTCTCATCTTGTCAATTGCTCCAAACGGTAGCTGCTCGTATTTACTCATTCGTACTATACTCTATTGTTATAATGTAAGCTTCATCAATAATGTCTCACATTGCCTCTCATCTTGTCAATTGCTCCAAACGGTAGCTGCTCGTATTTACTCATTCGTACTGTACTACTGTACTCTATTGTTATAATGTAAGATTCATCTATAAAGTGTCACACTGCCTCTCATCTTGTCAACTGCTCCAAACGGTAGCTGCTCGTATTTACTCATTCGTAGGCTACTATACTCTATTGTTATATTGTAAGCGTCATCTATAATGTCTCACTCTGCCTCTCATCTTGTCAATTGCTCCAAACGGTAGCTGCTCGTATTTACTCATTCGTACTATACTCTAATACCACCCTCGCAGTTTAGAGTTAGAAAAGATATCTGTAATTCGCTAGTACTAGACTCTCAACTCTGCTTGATGGCGACTCTTAAAATTATCTCAGGGTATCCAAGAGATGATTATTAACACATTTAACTTGAATGACTGCAAGTTTTAATGAACATCTCATTAACATATTACAAATTGCATATAATATTAATGATTACAATATTGAAATTATACTTCTCATCAATTATCATTAGAAGGTAGGTTCATAGACATATTGAATTGCCAATAGTAACAGAGTTGCAAAGATACATGAATTAATATGAGTTTAATGTTCAAATTGGGTTACTTGTTGGTTGAATTCCTTTTGTTGGTGATTCCTTCCCTCGGAGTCTGCGATCCTGTAGATTGCGTTCGTTGGCGATTCGGACGATCCTGTTGTCGACACTCGTTGGCCCTAACACTTTAATTACGTCGGTTTCACTATTCACTACACTGTTCACACCTATTCACTGATTCAGCATGTAACTAGTGTATACTACTATTTATTTTTGACACCTTAGTAACTATGTTATTAAGCTGAGTGCTCGCAATATCAGTAATTCATCCCGAATACACTCCAACGTTCCGTAACTTCCGAATGCACGTGTTATATTATCGATAATATGAAGTTCGGTAATTATCACCAAGTTATATTATATTTATTCTAATGATTACTTTGATTTAGTATACTTCGTTCACGGCAATACCGGTTTCGATACATTTGATGCACGACACGAATACTGTACTTATATTAATTATCGTAAGATTTAGTTATAAATTGTAATACGCGATAACGAGTTTGAATAATTGTAATGCTTTTCGTCGACATTAGTTATGAGATCGTAATGCGCGATATCGAGTCTGATAGTTGTAGTGTTCGCCGTAGACTGTAGACTCCCGACAATTTTCCCAACTACGTTTTTTATACACCCGCAAACGGTACCCACACTCAATACTTACAAATCGCGTTCCCATTGGTTTCAAGTACCGCGATATTTGATTTCCGCCAATCCAACTAGCTAATTTCACCAGCTCAAAAGTGACGCTTTCTTTCATTCGTCAAAAAACAGAGCGTACCAAACTTATACCGCCAAAAAGGAAAACGACGCTACCTAAAATATCTCGCTCTAACCTCTCTTTCTATTTCTAACGGTCTGCATTGTCTGAACACTCAGCTTTCTCTCGAGTTCACTTAACTTTATTGCTTTCTTTAATACAATACATTTTATGATTTTACACCCTGTACGTGACTTGTTGTATGGCTTTCGCCCCGTCAGACAGGCGCCTCGCCAAGGGTGTGTGTGCTTTGAAAAACACCGCTATGCTTAGTGCTAACAGTACATCAACTCAACATTACTTGCATGGCTTATTCTAATAAACATTTAATAATCATGGTTCTATATAAAACCAGCGTAAAATTGGGTAGCATTCAATTTTTACGTTATACTATTGTTATAATGTAAGCTTCATCTATAATGTCTCACACTGCCTCTCGTCTTGTCAATTGCTCCAAACGGTAGCTGCTCGTATTTACTCATTCGTAGGCTACTATACTCTATTGTTCTCTATTGTTATATTGTAAGCGTCATCTATAATGTCTCACTCTGCCTCTCATCTTGTCAATTGCTCCAAACGGTAGCTGCTCCTATTTACTCATTCGTACTATACTCTATTGTTATAATGTAAGCTTCATCTATAATGTATCACACTGCCTCTCATCTTGTCAATTGCTCCAAACGGTAGCTGCTCGTATTTAGTAATTCGTACTATACTCTATTGTTATATTGTAAGCGTCATCTATAATGTTTCATACTGCCTCTCATCTTGTCAATTGCTCCAAAAGGTAGCTGCTCGTATTTACTCATTCGTACTATACTCTATTGTTATAATGTAAGCTTCATCTATAATGTCTCACACTGGCTCTCATCTTGTCAATTGCTCCAAACGGTAGCTGGTCATATTTACTCATTCGTACTATACTCTACTTTTGACACTGCTTAACCGATGTGATCAGTAATACCATGCATAATGTTCTATGACATTTTTTTAAATTTCGTAATAGAGCTAAAAATTTGAAAGTAAATTTAACCCATTAAGTCATAAGGTAACGTCACAGACAAATACAGTAAGATTTATTAGCCGGTGCCAAGGTGGGTTGGAAGGAAGCCCAATATGCAAAGCGCACTGGGTTATTGTGCAAGTTCCTGTTAGTCTCTCTCCCCGAATCCAACAATTAGTAAATAATCTGTTCATCTTTTCACGTTTAAAAATAACTAACTGTACGTGGGTTTGTTGTCCAAGTTAGGTTGTTTAACGTGTGGGTTCTTTCGGATAACCTTGGAAGTAGAACGTTTGTGCGGAAACGAAAACTGTGATTTCGCACGGTTATTAAGCTAACCACGCAACAGGAAAACTATAAACCTTTACGCCGATGCGACACGGTATGTAAGTGAAACGCCTGATTATACACACACGTGAGCGAGTCGAAACGCTCAGTACCCTCGTACACACGCAATGAGCTATCCATAGTTTCAGGTTTACCGGAAATATTGATAATATTCTGTTGATAATATCATTATGATGGGAACATTCTTGGTAAATTCACTTGGCGTAGAGTGAAATATGAAATCCGTATCCGATGTGTAAAGAATAGATCTGATCATTTTCATACTACACATAATGTACAGAAATTTGGAAATCCACTTTCGGTTCTTCATTTTGTTAAATTGTTCAGATAGTAAGTAAATAGCTTTGAATTATTTTACCTTAGTACGTGTTTTACTCCGAAGTAGATTGCTTTGAATAATTATTCGGCAGCATTGCGCGATATAAAGCAGCCGTACCACAAAACATTAAAAAGAATACCCCTCTGATTGGCGTATATGGAAAGTAGTCTTTACGTTCTAGAATTTTTCCGACTGGTAAATGCATTCGTGTGGTTCATGGCACTTTCTGACGGTATCTGGAATGAATCGGGTTAAAAATCATTCAGGTCAAGACTGCCAAATGGCAGAAAGTGGGACATTTGCGTCCAGTGTATGCTATAGTGAAAAAATCGCCCGGTCTTGGAAACGAAAAATTTCTAATTTATGGACCTTCACTGTATGTAGCTCCCTATATAGTAGTCGAACCAAAATAAACCACACGCCTGTACTCTACGTGTTTTCAACTTGTTCCATTTAATATAAATAATTTTAAGTATAACACACGCACTTTTCTCAATACCTTGAAATCTGGTTTTGTAAGGGATATAAGCGAGTTAATTGATAGAAGGTTTTTTTTGTTTAGGATTTACAAACAGTGCGTCGTAGGACACATTTGCAAATCTCGTTAAGATCTGTAACAGTTTTTCACGTTTACACAAGTGTAAAACTACGTTTATTCAATGTGAGAGACAATGTTGTTGACTGGATCTGCAACGTGGGCTGTTAGAGACTTGTACTTTTTTTTAACAATAGGAACCGAAAAGTCTAGTGTGCAGCATGCCGCTCAATTGGTTGACTACTTACAGGTAACATACGATGCATTTTTCTCAGTCGTTCTTCATGTAATTGTAAACGTTTAAATTAATTCACAGGTCTGTTCATTTATAATCTTATCACTTTAAATTATTCGTGAAGATAAAATAGCTCTGTTGACAACGTACAAAATATAACACGCACAAAGTCACAGAAAATTATCACACAAACGAAACAAAAGGCAATACATAACGCTGACCAACATTGGCTTACACGTGAATGGAAAATATTTTAAAATAATTTTTTAAGAAGTTACTATTATGGTTATAAGAATAAAAAGTAGGGTAGTCAATATAAAACTGGAAATGTGCTATATAGAACCGCTGAAATACGAGGAGGAGGTAAAGTGTAAAGCTAAGGACTATTAAAAACAAGACGAGGCAAAAAGTGGTATGTTGGTAGAATACGTTATCTGGAACTTTCATACCATATTCATTTATCTGGCAGGAAAGAGAACAAGGGAATCGAATTCTGTGATTTGAAAGAGAGACTCGGTTACAGATGACAGATGTCGAGAACATTTGCTGCAGAAAGTACCGTAATTTGAAGTGGAGACGCCACGTTATCAGAGAGACCACAAGAAGCTGAAGGCTGATTGATGGCCGATGGGACATATAATAGATCTGAGTACTTACAGTTTTACTTCGCCACTTTCAGTTTTGCCTGTCCTTATTACGCCTTGTTGCGATTCAAATAATTGCTTTACCTGGAACATAAATAAAAATTTGATTCACAATTCCGTTTTAAGAAAAATGTATATACTGTATATGTGCATTAAAACTATTATGACATAACCAAAAGTATCAAAATGAACTAATAACATCAATTTTATTTTTACTTGCTAGTAACACAAATGAATGAATGTTAATAATATTTTATTATATTATACTATTATTAAAAGCTAAGTATAAATATGCGTAATAAACCCTTCCGTTTGGCGCCCACCATGTTGGGTTTTATCAGATTAACCTGTAGAATGGGAGCTTTAGCCAATGAAGGAAACTTATACATTACTTATAGGTTAAGGATCATTTTTAAACTAACAAATGCATTAAATGTATAAATATAAGAAGACATAAATAATATATAAATAATAGATTCATATAAATAAATAAATAATGCAAATAAATAATGAAGACATTTACAATCTTTAGAAACATACGTAACACGATCATCTGTATATGTGTGTATGGGTGGGGGAGGAGTGAGAGTGTGTATATAGCGATATCTGTGAATGATGAAGTGTGTACTAACGATAGTGCTCATTCCGTCTTTACACACTTCTCCCTGGTCCTGGCACGAAGCCTTCTTAGATCCTCATTCTCATCTTGCAAGACACCCATTTAATGAGCTAATTTTCGGATTTTTAATTTGCTTTTTCTAATCACTTTAAGTTCTCTACTGTCTTCTTGGCATCCGTATATCACTTCCTGTATAGATGCACATATTTTCTTAGTAATCGGTTATCTCCACTACTGTTCGACTTGTCTATAGAGCACGCGATGAAGGGTTTCATGGAAACCAGTAACAACGACATAATAATTAACAGGGAGTGCTATAAAACCATCCGTTTTGCAGGTAACTTTGAGCTAAAAAATAAATGCGATGTGACAATAAGCAAGGAAAAAACAAAAGCCACGAAATATTCCAGAACACAAGGCTGAGGTATTTCTGAACGATGGGAAGCTATTGCAAGATGATACCTTTAAATACGTTGGGATCTGCATTTCATCAGATGAGAGGCGCACCAGCAATGTAAAAAGTAGAATTGCAAGACCATTTTTCAAGAAAAGATCTCTTTTAACGTCCAACGACGAAATTCATAAAAAAGTTTCATTTGGGGTATAAGCACATATAGCTCAGAAACCTGGACTCCGAAGAAACTGGAAAGGAACTACCTAGAAGCTTCTGAAATGTAGTATCGTCGCCCCAAAGAGTGAGTAATGATGACGTGTTGAAAAGATTGGATGAAAGGATTCTGTTTAAAACCAATGTGGAAAGGAGAAACAGTGTGGCTAGTCACCTACTACGCCATTAAAACTGGTTCACCACCCTGATTGAGGAGCGTAGTGGGAGGAAAAGGCCCAGACAGGAATTTATTGATGAAATGAAAAGAGGAAGAAAGTGTATAGTAATTAAGAAGCTGTCTTCGGAAGGAAAGACATTGTAAGCTCACCAACCTCTGGGCTGAGGAGAAGAAGAGACACTTTCTTCAATGTTTTCCCCCCGGATTTTTTAGTTAGGTTTATGTCATTTTTAAAGAATATCCACTGTCTATGTAGTATTTACTACTGACCAGATCAATGACCTGCATCATTTCATTACTTCAACACACTGCAGTATAGTTTCAGTCGTATGGATGAGTTACGAGGCAGACAGCAGATGACAACCGTACAAAACGCCCAGAGAAACTGACAAAACGGTCACAAAGTCCCACGATTAAACCATCCAAACGTTCAAGCACGTTGTCTGTATAAACAACGGGAGAGCGCCAGACGGGTGACGCAGTGTTTCTATTGATTATGTATTTGGCTGCTTTCGTATTCATTGTCACGTATATGCAGGTTAAGTAAACTCTGCAATATTATACACGACGTTCGACCAAATGTACTCGATTTCTCATTAGCATAGTAGAAAATACTGACGTGAATATTATTAACTCTTTTACTTTCTCTCCGTTTGTCCTTCTGTTCACGTATCTATGACATCTGTTTTTCAATCTTCACGTGCTTCTTTTATACACATGCACCATCAATGTCATTAACATGTTTTGTCTTCGTGTTTGTTAGTCTTACCTTCCTTGAAATAAATATTATTATACGTAGGAAAAACAGCAAAACACAACTGTGAAGAACATTTAAAATATTTGTTAGTTTACTGTTTTTCATTTAGTTATTAAGCTTAAAATCGCATAGAATGTCCATTACAAATATGATGAATCTGTTCTACTGCAGTAGACTGTAATTTGTCAAACATGCACCTGGAAAGCCTCAATAGTTGAGTAATAACGGGAAATAATTTAAACGATGCTTCGTAGTCTTTAATTCGCCTCAAAAGGACCGTCGTTAATGTCAAATTTGTCAGTAGCCGTGAGTCGCAGGTAGAAAGATCGATAATTATGTGGACTACCGGAACATTAACTGCTTTTTCAAACAATTGTTGAATTCGTCGATTTATTAAAAATTTGTGGTTTAATTTTAATTTTATTTTTGCTTCCTTTGTCAATTTCCTCTTTACTGCTTTATTGATTCCTCAATAAGTGTTGGATGTCTAGTCAAAAAGGACTGTTGTAGTAAGGACTCCGCATGTTATCCGTAATCTACTCTGCTTGTAAAAAGTTTTAATCTGTAAGTATTTGAAACACTCGTAAGTATATAAAATACCTATATTTTATATTTAATATTTTGGCATAATAATTTCCCAGAAACACAAACTACAGATTCACAAATACAAATATATCTCAGATAACACAAATGAAATACATAAGTTTAATTTTTCTAAAACGTTTCTTTCTTCAATCTTCAGCCACCAAAAAGATGTTCTTATTATTTCTTTATTTGGAAGACTACTCTAATGCTTTCTTATACTACAGTTAAGATGTTATTCGGATTCTAATCTGATTTACCTGTTGAAATTATAGCATTTCAAACAATTAAAAAAAAAGTGAATACTTGAAGCATTTTTTGATATTACGCTATTGCGTTTACAGCTGGGCACATTAATGTGTGTTACACTGATTTCACTACACGTAATTCACACACTAAAAATTACAAGTGATATTTGTTGCTTTCAGATTAGTTTTATCACTTCACATGTAAGTGGTTCCAGACCAGCAAGAATGGAAGTACAAAACGTGAAGAGAGTGTGAGATACGGGGTTAAGCGGGTTGTAAATCATGTGTCACTACCATACTATCCAACGCCTCTAAGTGGAAGTACACTTGAAACTGTGATTCAGCCTTCGTTTAGAATAATATGTGCGCGTACTCTTCTCACAACTTGTTTTACTTTACACATCAGCACTAAGTTTAAACTAATCAAACAGCATAGCCTATGTTTTATTCCAGCTCTAAGACATTTCTACACCTTAATGAGAATTAACGGCTTTAATTAAAAGTGCTTTTATGGAAAGTAATAAACTATAAAATAAAGATTATAAACCCAAATCCCTTCATCCAAAATAAAATAAAAACAAAACAAAACACAAAATATTCACGCACGTGTGCAAATGCGCGAGCTTGGGTGCGTATGTTTACCTCCAAGATCAACGAGAAATTATTCACATTCAGGTAGATTTATTTTCTGGTTATACTACACCTTTTATTTATATTTTACATAAACTATATACTTATATACTACGACACTATCATATCTATATTTTAATATCTTACAGTCATCCTATGTTTACTCTAAAAGAGAAGTTAGTGTTAAATGTATACCAGTCTACACGACTCAAGCTCCATTTCTTGCCCTGCAAACAAGAGTAATGTAGCTAGCTAGAGTAATGCATAGTACTATAACAAGAGTTATGTAGCAATACTTTCAGATGGAATTCAGACAGAGGCTAGTTAGCTATCTCAGTTTAACAGGAATTGATTCAGCCGAAATACTGAATTATACGAGCGCTTTATAAAATACATTTCTTAAATTTTTAGATATTACTCACAATATATTACTCACAACTTTAACACGTGATCATGGCTCTAGATATAGTATCGAACTAAATGGTAGAGAATGGCCCTGAAGCAGAAAAGAATAATTATGCGTCAATCAAGGATACGATGTTAAACGGCTTTAAAACTCGATGTTTTTACTTTGTAACACTGTGTATAGCTGGACGTTACTGAAAATAGTGTAGTTGATATTTTATTCACCTTCTTATCATGGTTAATTGAAGAGGAGTGAACCATGTACCTGCCACAGTCTCCATTTTTTTATACAAACTATGAAACAAAACATGAATTATATTCGGTAGTAACTTTTGAAGGCAGACTCACAATGCACAGACGTGTTTCTTTGTTAGACTCACATTACAAGCCTTCCCTAGCTTTTCCTTGTCTTTTTGGGTTGTAACGTTTCAGTTACTCCATTTAAATCGTGTTTTCTCAGCATCTAATATTATCATTATATACTGCCAACCTTGCGGAGAATCTGATGGAGCAACAAAACTGCCCTTTTTTAAAGTGACCCTAAAATAATTAAGTGACGCAAATGTTTTACGACAGTTTGGCGTACTATAACATTCTTTAAAAATCTGCTCAACGAGATTAATAAAGCAGAATTAATAACGGGAAATCAATTTATAAATTTTGAATGTCGTCGGCTATACAACTTATGCCGATTCCATATGTTTAATTTCACTTCTTAGTAAATTAGACATTAATTTCTCGCAACGCAATTTCAATCATAAAGGGCTATATGATGAATCTTTATTTACAATCTCGGCTTTGCAACGTTTTTAAGGTATAAATATAATAAATACTTTTTATGGCGGAATCGCTTCACCAAATATAAATGAACAACTAGCAACACATAAAATATAAGCTACGAGCTGAACAGAAGAGTATACACAGTTCATAATATATCGTAATATTCACTGTATAACAAATTCGTAAATCTCAAGGCAGTAACCACCAGAAAAATGGTCTCGATTGTCAAGTCTATATACCTAATAGTATGGGATAAGAATAGGAGAGCACACGAGTTTATGGGGGGGTAGATTGGAACTTGACGGTAAGACAGAGAAAGAGGTGTATAGAAAATTAAATGAAATACTTTATTTCAACTGCAGTCAGAGGTACGAGACGAATATATAAAAAATTTAATGTTAGGAAAGAACTAGTTTTTTCGGAAGCAGAACATGAACGTGGTTCGGACACCTGCTGCGAACAGAAGGCGATAGGTAGGTAAAAACATCTAGGACGCAAATTCTTCAGGGAAGAATAGAATAGGGCCCGAGAAATCGTTGAACAGTGCTACCTAAACTATTCTGGAGAATTGGGGAGATCAACTCAGCAACAAAATTATCATAGGACCGGAATACGTAGGAGCCCATACTAAAAAGGAGAAAGGAAGAGAATACCTCGACATGTTGGGTACAAGAAGACTGGAGTATTCTTTGATGTCTGAATCAATACTAATCGAATAAAACAAACTAGATATCTAGTGCCAACAATAACGACCAAAAATGTATAGAATAACTGCAGACAGTCCTCAGCGCTCACGTGTTTACCAGTTCAATCTGTTAAGGACTTCCGTACTGGGTATGTTATTCTGACATAGTTCATGCGGCTTCTTTCCAAAAACGACAAAGACAGAGGTCTGATTTTTTCACAGTTTTCTTTGTTATCTTCTGAAGCAACAAACCGAAACAAATTAACAGTGAAAGAACATTCGTTTCTACTAACTCAAATGTTAAAACTTTTCCAAGTACCATTACTGTGAGGGTACAACATAAACGTGTAATTTTTTCAGTACACCATATAAATAATATTGCTCGTGTGTGTGCATACAAACACTGCAGTAAAAATATAAACGTGAATGTCTTATGTACTTCCTGAGGTAAGGTGCACTTTGTGGTAAAAAAAGCTAGTTTTTCAGGAAACTCGCCTTACTCCAAATTACAATTTTATCAGCAAACAACAAACAGAATTAGATTATTACATGCTGATTCACAATCTTTTGTTTCTGTACTTCGTTTCTTCATATATGTTTGGTATAGTCGCATCTTGTAGTACTCGAGACAGCATCCCTTCCCCACATCTCCGTTACTCAGAGTAACTTTATTAAATAATAGTGCAGCATCATAAACAATTCTTTTACCACAACTATATTTTTACCATATTGAAGCACTCTTTGGGATAATACATTTTTATCAAACAGAATCTGTGGAGAAGAGAAGAGCTTCATTTGGTAGGCTTTTAAGACAGCATTGGAAAATATTGTTTGTGAGTGTGATTTTTTAATGTAATAAGCTCTGGTATAACCAACCGCGTAATGAATTGCCGTTTTTTGGACACAGACTGTGGATTGACTTTTCGTCTGTAGACACGGCAGTAAATAGTCTATATCGCTTGCTTGATTTGAACATCTTGGCAAGTTTTCGCAAAAAGATTTACCGTTGTAAATCCGGAGATAGTCAAAATTTGGGAATCTGCTAGCCATATTATACGTTTCAATGAAGATACGTTTTTCTTGTTTTTTGATAGTTTTACAGAATAGGCATTGGTTGTTCTGATTTGTATCGGCTGACTTAAATCTGCGTACACAATATGAAAATCAGATTTTTATCAAAACCTAAACAGCATATAACAATAAGTAAATAAAAGGCTAAATTGAAAGAAACGTAGTACACAACTATGTTAGTTGCGTGTCATTTTGGTAGTTATTCGATGTGTATGCACGTAAAAAAATAATATTACTTACGTATATCGGTTTATTAAAAATTATATGTCAATTGTCCAGAAAAGTATATAGAGTAATAAAAAATAAAAACAATTGTCAACAAAAATTTGTTTTGGGTGCACGATGTCCTATTGGATAGAAATTCATATAGTTTCGAAACGGTAGTGTGGTGCATTCATAATGCGGAGCCAGAAGCCAACGCAGTGACATCAGCCATGATGGCGAATCAGCCATACTCAACTGTTCTCAGAAACAAACAGGCATCACGTGCTCTATGCTCTATTCACTGAATTGCTGTGTTAATACCACATATAATTTGTCTCGTTAGTACCAAATAACATTAACACGTTTATAAGATGTTTAAAATACGTAATAAAAATGTTCAGAGATGCGTTTTTGGATATTTACGTTGGATCATCTAAAAACCATACCGACATTAAAAAATTCTCCACTCCATAATTGTTGAATACACAGACTGATTTTAGCGTTAAATGTAAACTTTAGTTGATTTGTCGCCTAAGAAATGGTGAACGTGTGATAGGCCTATGGGCAAGGAGCTGGTCTCTTCCTCACCCCTTCACACTAACGATGTACACGGTACAACAGAGACACGTTACAGTGTGTCTTAGGTGTGATGAATTTAAATCAATTATTTTCCTTCAGCGTTCTTATCACCGAACGTATCCTTAATAAGGCACCTCGGATCATACAACTATTCGTCGGTGGTTTAATCAGTTTTGTAAAACATGAAAGTGAACAAAGCTCTCCAGACTGACGAAAAACCTCGAATGAGAATGTCAAGCACGTTAGATTAAAATTCGTTGTGAGCCTCCCTCATAAAAAAATCAGTTCTTAATCGAAATTTAGGGTTACAAGCACCGAAGACTATAATTCACAGTGTCTCCCATAAGCGTCTGAGTCTGTACACCTATGAAATTCAAATTAGGCTAGAAACCAAAGTGGACAATCTAAGCGTATTAAATTTGTGTGTTAAATTTAAGCGTATTAAATTTGTGTGTTTTGTTCTAAACGAAATCGATTAATGTGTAATTCTTTACGCAGGATGACGTTCACAAATAACGCTAGTAAGATTTATGGAACAATTGTAAGATTTATGGAAGTAAACAACAAAATTAAATCGCAGAATACATTCGTGATCTGCGAAAGTGAATCACAGTGGGTGCGGGTTACAACAGTCAGACGCCCTGTCTTCTTCTTCGTAAACAACTGTACGCTATATTTATTTACGTTCTAGAACTTTACAAAAGTTATATGCTTTCTATTTACCTATGCTAGCTACAACTTGCATATTCTTTATCAGACTGAAGACAGTGGGACCAGGGTCATTGTTGTGTAAGATGGTGGATCAGTAGGCCTACTTTACAGCTTTTCTGTACCCGACACTCTTAATGCTTAGTTTCGTTATGGTTGAATCGGATACTTATGGGCCTATCCCTTGACTTCCCAGAAGGACGGTCTCATCCAAATAGATTATTTTCTGGGGAACACTAAGAGCATTGTTCACAGAGGAAAGATTCATGCCTTCGTGCAGCAATGAAACCGATGCTACATTTACGATGGTAACACCAGACATGACTGAACAGACTTGTAAGGAGATAAATTATCATTTTGACATCTGGAAAATCATAAATGGACGCCTAGAAATTTATTAAAATAGTTAAAAAGTATTTAAAACTTTCTAGTCATACGCAAGGACTTTGTTAATTCCAATTAGTTCACTATTTATATAACTGCACATTTATTAAATATGGGTTTCTGTTTCTATGCCTCGTATTTACACTACATTTATTCAACATAAACAGTGAGTGTGTGTGTCCGCTTGATCATCCATGTAGTTATAGCCATGCGTGTGCCGAAGACCCTAGACTTTCAGAAATACACATAGGCCTACGTAGAGCACGGCATGTGTTACGGACACGAATACAATCTCCAACTTAGCCACATATAGCAACGCAAGTCTCATTGCAAAAGACACAGTAGCTTTAGTGAGATATGTACATTATTCAATACATCATAATGGAAAGTTGGGCGCGAGCAAACACAACTCTTTTAATTAAAAATGAAGATACGTTTTAAATCTGCATTTTACTTTGTGTCCTCTGACTGAGCGCGTCAATACTGAGAACGCGTCCGTCGCGTACACACACACACACACACACACACACACACACACACACACACACACACACACACACACACACACACACACACACACACACACACACACACACACAGTGTTATTCACTCACCACTCACCATTCCCTAGTACACGCACATGTCTATGGTTATAAATACTCGAACAAAAACAAAAGAAATCCTGCCGCTGTGGTATCAGTTCATTTCAATGTACTGTATCGTAATAATTATTCATGGATTCGTGTCGGCTCGGCGGCAATATGTTTGTTTAGAAACAATTTATTTTTTTGCTATTCAACAAACGGTTTGTTTGCGAGCACGGGTATACGCGTATAATAGCGAGGGCGTGAGTGGAAATAGCATGTGCGTAGGCACAGCCGTACCTCTGGGCCAGACCCGTACCGTACACTCTGTGCAGCAAACAACGGTATCCAGCTGCACGTCTGCATGTGCTTATAAAAATTAACTGTCTTTTTATTTATACAAATAATAAAAATAAGCTGTTCTTTAGTTAATAACGTTTGATTATATCGAAATCTATTACTATTATTAATGCTACTTACTACTGTTAGCATCAGAACTTCTACACGCTGGATGGCGCTAGTCATCCAATAATTGTGGTACCAGGGACATCTAAATCGTTACCATAATTTCTTTTGGCGTTTGGGCCTGAAAATCTAAAGCCGTCTGTTGTAATTGTCAATTGTACTTACTGTACTTGTAGCATAATTGTTACTTAGAAGTGAGAATATAAGAAATTCTTAGTTGTATGGAGAAACAGAGACAGGTGTCAGGTGTGTATACGAGACTGTAGCATATGTTTTGAACATAAAAATAGTTTTAGGGAATTTTCCAAGGGTTGTGAATGGTACCTCACCCTTTCTCAATAAGCGTGACTGTCCAGGAAGTGATAATCGTAGGAAATCTGGCGAGACACATCAAATAAGAATTAACAGTGACAAGGTCTAGACAGGAAATATAAAATGTCACACAAAGTTAATATTCTTTTGGGGGAGTCAAGTAATGGGTCACAAGTGTGAAGCCAGGTGTACTCCGTGTGAACATTGGTGAAAGCAGGTGTTTTATTCCGTGAGAACTTTTAATCTAAAGTAGTAAAACACCCCCAAATCGTGACGTAGGGTCACGTGATACAGTCTTTGACGAATAATAGAAAGTCTTATAAAAATTGTATGAAACTACCCTTACTTCAACTAGTTTTAGCCTATCATAGTTAAGATTTTAGAATTAAGAGGAGGGAACAGTCCCACCACTAAATCTAAGTGTTACACCCACGATGATGTACTATAAAAACTCTAGCATTCGCTGGAGAAGTCAGATCTGATTGTAAGAGATCCAAGAGAACTTACACATCCTTTCTCATTTTGACTTTGATCTGTGTTGGAAGGTGTTCTGAGAGAGCCGGAAAACCAGATGTTGTCAACAGTTTGTTTTTGTAATTTTTGAAGTAACTAAAAGTAGTTACATTAATTTGTGAACTAAGTACTAGTAACTGAAGGTACTTAGAGTTTAAATCAGTAATTGAATTAACTTACTTATAGTTTGTCAAGAAGAGTTTGTATAAAGTAACTTGTAAAAGTTCGTTTGTATTTTGCTAATCACAATAAATTGTCTTCAAGAAGAACGGTTCATTCTAATGATTCAACTTCACCTCCGGAAACACGTCAAACAAACAGTTGTAACTTAGCAGCCACTCGATAGGTTACAACATTAAAAGCTGGTGTCAGTTGTGCTGGGTTCAAGAGGTGACCAACGGACTTCAAAGAGGACGAAGGTGATCAGCAGTTGTGGACATTGGAGTGCAACATCGTGAAGCAGCTTCAGGGCATTCACTGGACTAGCAGCAGTCTTAGGGTGAGCCAAGCAGTCGTGTTGCAGAACCAAGGAGCAGTTGGAGCAGTATAGCAGTGTAGCAGTTGAGATGTCGCTGGACACTGAGTGCAGTTGAGATCGTCGCTGGACACAGAGTGCAGTTGAGATCGTCGTTGGAAGCAGTTGTAGCAGTTGAGATCGTCGTTGGAAGCGGTCATCGTTGGAAAAGAAGACTTCAAGTAGAAGTAAGTGAATAGCGTCATTTTATTTACTCTAGAGAAATGGCTACTGCAGAGTTAAATCATTTTGAAAGCTCTAATAGTAATTCTGAATCTGAAATAGAATTGAAAGATTATGCCACAAGTAATAAGATAGATAGTGGTGATAGAAAAAGCAGTAAAGTAAAAAGTAAAGTAAAGAATAGCTTTGATGTGTATAAAGAAAATCATAAGAAATTAAAGCTTGACCAAGCAGCTAAATTTGTTCCTGAATTTAATGGCAAAAGAGATGATTTAAGTAAATTTATTAGCTGTGGTGATTTTGCGATTGAGAATGTAAGTAATTCATATAAGTATTTGCTGTTTGAAATTATAAAGAATAAGTTAGTTGGTGATGCTTACAATATTGTTAGATTTAAAGATGTTGAGTCATGGGAGCAGCTTAAAGTAGCATTACACGATAAGTACGGTGTAAAGAAAAACGAGAGGTTTCGAGTTCTTCGCTTCAGCTTCTGGACGAGGAAGGATCTCTCCCTTGGACTGCTCTCTCCAGCTTGGACGCTGAAGTTCTTTCGCTGTTCTCAGCCGCTGCCCTACTGCCTTCTGCCGCCGTTGGACAGAAACATTTTGGCCCTCTTGCTGCTCGCCAACAAGAAGATAGAAGACTTCAACTCAGCTGGCTGGTGAACTGAGTAGCTAGCACACACAGCTGAGTTCGTCGGACCTTCTAAGGGCCACCAGCCAAGTGACCCTTTTCAGGACCACCGCTGAAGAGGAAGCATATAGCCTGCCAGAGCTGTTGGTTGCGCAGCGCATCTAGCCCGCTGACGCTCAGGCTCTTAGGTAGCGCTGCCTAGGACGATCCTTGCGAGCCCCCACCAGTGGTAAGCGAGCTTGGATATCGCCTAGGTAAAGAGGCCGGTGGACACCTCTCTTGGTAAGGAGAGGTATCTAACGAAGCCGGTCATTTGCCCAGCTCGTAGTAAGCCTGAGCGTTCCAGAAGTCCCGCAAGCGATCCGGCTCGGGCCGGACCCTAGGTCCCTGGTTACCGCCGGAGGCAGCCTGGCTGCCTCTGGACGGCGAACCTCCCGCTCGATGGCGGAAATGCCCGCTCCGGGCGCGTCATCGAGCTCGCAGTCGCTCGCCACTGCCCCGCCCCACACGAGCGACTCGCCGTGCTCTCCGCTTATGGATGCGGACCAAGTCGATCCCCGGTCGGTTCCGCTGCCCGGTGACGAGACCGACGCTTTCGTGGCGGTTGGGCCACGGGGGCGCCCGGTTAAGAAACCGAGGCGGAACCGATCGTCCTCAACCTCTTCCTCGGCGTCCGCCATGGAAGTTGTCCCCGCCGATGGCGAATCCGGCCCGGGGCCGACTGCGTCCGGCGGTGCCCAAGCACCGTCGGCCGCGGTTCGCATCCCGCCCGTTTACGTTCATGGCGTGAACAACGTCACCGGTTTTTACCGGCGATTGATAGTGGCTCCCGGACTTTCCCCGGCCAACGTTGACCTGAAGCTCCTTGGGGGCGATACAGTCAAGATCGTTGTCCGCGGAATGGACGTGTACCGCAGTGTCGTGGCGTACGTGGAATCCCAGCAATTCCAGTACCACACCTTCTCGACCAAACACGTGAAGCCTCTGTCGCTTGTCCTCAGAGGCTTGGACGTGGAATCCCCTCTGGAGGAGATACTCGATGAGCTGCGCGAGCTGGGCTATCCTGTTCGCGCGGTCCATCGGGTGTTTACTCCTGCTGGACCAAGGCGTCCAATTCCTCTGGTCCGCATCCTGGTGGAGAATAGCGAGGCAGGCACTAGCCTACTCTCACTTACGCGGCTTTTTGGTTTCCGCGTAAAAGTGGAAAGAAGCCGCGCTCCCGGGGTTCTGCCTCAGTGTCACAGGTGCCAACGCTTCGGGCACCACTCCGACTCTTGTTCAAACGCTCCGGCGTGCGTGAGGTGTTCTCTCCCTCACGCCTCCAAACTTTGCGATGCACCTGCATTCAAAAGATGCATCAACTGCGGCGGGAGTCACCCCGCCAACTACCGGGCATGTCCGGTGTTTCAGCAGGAGCTCGAGAGGCGAAAGCCGAAAGGGCGCCTGCCACCACCGAGGCATCCGGTAGCTGGTTCCAGACCTGCAACCGAGCAGCCAGGCCCTGCGCCTCCTGCTACGGCTGCCGTGTCTTCCGCCCCAGCTTCCAACAGGCAACAGAAGCGATCTAAAGGCCCGAAGCAAACACCTGTAGCACAGGCAACTCCACCTCAGGCTCCTTCACAGGCCCCTGTCCCGCCTCAGGCGAAAAAGCGCCGTAACCTCGTGGCATCTAAAAGTGAGACCACCCAGCCAACAGAAAACATCTCGGTTGTGGAGCCTGAGACTACTCAACCCTCCCCAGCACCGGAAACTCCCGCCCCTGCTTTAGAAGCAGCCTCGCCAGACCTCCCGCCCCCGCGGTTTCCCAACGCAGGCAAAAAGAAGCGGCAAAGAAAGCCCCGTGGCGCTAGATCCCGGGCTCCTGCCAACCCGGCCGCACAGTCCAGACAGCCTGCACAACGCGCGAAGTCCGACGCAAACGCATCTGTCCCTCTTCCTAGCACCTCCGCTAGAGGCGCTACACCTGGCCCTAAGAAACCCCTGGCTTCCACCAGTCCCCCGATTGACAAGCCTCGGCGCTCTTATGCGCACGCAGTCTCCAGGCAATCTGCCTCCAAAACCGTACCTGACGACTACCAGGTCGTCAAAGACTTCCTTGCTGAGTTCGACCTCAGCAAAGTCGCCCAGACCTTCAGGTCCATCCGCTCCCGCTTGGAGACTGCCGACATAACTGAGAGATTCATGCTCTTGGTGGAAGCCGCCACTTGTGTAGGTCTTCTATGAGTCGGGTCCTCAAACGAGATCTCTCGATTCTTTCCTGGAACGCCAACGGGTTGTCCAACAAGATCCAGGAACTCCAAGAATTACTGGCCCGACTCAAACCCGATGTAGTACTTCTCAATGAGACCCACTTGACTCCTGCGAGTCGGTTACGACTGGCCAACTATGTGTGCTATCGAAACGACAGACCGGGCACTGCTGGTGGCGGTACTGCCGTCGCGGTGAGGCTCACTCTCGAGCATCACCGAGTCGTCTTGCCTGCAATGACTCACCTCGAAGGCACCGCTGTGGAGTTGTTAAACACTCTAGGCGGTGTACAGATGGTAGCGGCGTATAAACCGCCGCAAAAAGAGCTCCTTCACCCCGATCTAGCTGTCGCGTTCGATGCACACAGGAGGGTCATCATGGCCGGCGATCTGAACTGTAAACATCGCGATTGGAACAGTCGCTTGACTGCCCCAAACGGGAAACGTTTACGCAGGTTTGCCGATTCTCGCAGGATACAAGTGATTGGGCCTACCCAACCTACGTTCTACCCCTCACAACGCAACGCGGCTCCCGATGTCTTGGACATAGCGGTGATTCAAGGAATTGACTGTCCGGTCCATGTGTCCGCGCTAACGGAACTATCGTCCGATCATCTCCCCATCCTGATACACGTCGCTACCCAGCACGTCGTACGCAGAGATGTACGGAAGGTGGTAGAATGGGATCGCTATGGCCCGGCGTTAAGTCGCCGATTGCCAGACGCGGGACCACTCGAAACCTTCCGCCAAGTCGACGAGGCAGTGGCCGCGTTTGACGAGGCAGTCGTATCTGCGATCGACGCGTCTTCCAGAATGAAGCCTGGCGTCACGCCCCACTGGCAGCGGATCCCAGAGGAGACGAGTGCTCTCGCTTGCGAGAGAAATCGCCTCCGGAGACGCTGGCAGCGGACCCGTGATCCGGCCGACAAGGCAGCGTACAACCGGGCGACCGGCATTTTACGTCGTGAAATGCAGGCCTACCGGAGACGCTGTTGGGAACTCGCCGTGGCCCAGGCAGGGGACGGATCGGACGAAAGTAGCCCTTACCGGATACCTTCGGCGTTGGTAGGGAAGAGGCGCCGGCCTCGCATCCCGGCCATTGCTGGACCTTTCGGTCAAATCCTGGCTCGCCCGGAGGCGAAGGCCGAGTACTTGGGCGCGTGTTTTGAGCGACAGTTCGCACCTAACCCGCCCATGGACTGGGACTTCGACGAAGAAGTCGAGAACGAAGTGGAAGACTTTCTGTCTCTTCCGATCACTACGGAGCCCGAACCCATTACTAGGGAAGAGGTCACAGATCGGCTCGTTGAACTCGTGCCGAGAAAAGCTCCTGGCCCGGACGGCGTCTCGAACGCCGCTCTTACTCGACTCCCGGAGCGAGGAGTACTTTTCTTGGTCGCGCTGTTCAACGCGTGTCTTAGACTGGCCTATTTTCCCCAGAAATGGCGTAAGGCAACGGTTATAGTGATCCCGAAGCAGGGAAAGGACGCTTCCCGTCCCGGCAACCTCCGGCCCATTAGTCTACTGTCAGCCACGTCAAAGGTCCTCGAACGTCTTGTACAACGGAGAGTACTAGATCATCTAGGAAATTTCGATGTACTGGTCCCCGAACAGTTCGGCTTTCGTGTGGGGCATTCCACCACTCATCAACTGATGAGACTGGTGGAATACATCACGGACGCCGGGTGTCGGAAAGAGCAGACTGTCGCCTGTTTCCTAGATGTGGAAAAGGCCTTTGATAGTGTCTGGCACGACGGGCTCTTGTTCAAGCTCCGGGAAATCCAGCTCCCAGATTGCTACCTTCGCTTGATTGCTAGCTTTCTGACGGAGAGGACTTTCTGCGTGCGAATAGACGACCACGTCTCTTCCGAGAGACGTATCACAGCCGGGGTACCTCAAGGTAGCGTGCTAGGGCCTCTCCTGTTCTCCGTGTATGTCAACGACGCACCCAGAGAGCCTGGAGTCCAGATGGCTTTGTTTGCCGACGACACGGCGGTCTATACCGCCGATCGGAACGCAGACTTTGCTATCCCACGACTTCAGCGCGCACTCGATGCGTATTCGACGTGGACGGAAAGCTGGAAAGTTGCCGTCAACGAAACCAAGAGCTCCGCGGTGCTATTCACAAAGCGCCGGAAAGAACCACGAGGCCGAGTGAGACTCGGTAGAACGTACCTGCCCTGGTCGAGGGAAGTTAAGTACCTCGGTGTCCACCTTGATCGTCGGCTCACCTGGCGTACCCACGCTGAGACGATGCGAAGGAAAGCGTCCGCTCGTCTCGCGCAACTGTTTCCGATACTTGCCAACAAGGCTATGACCCGCAAGCTGGGTAAGTTGATTGTCAACGCGTATCTGTTGCCGATCATTACCTACGCTCTTCCCGTCTGGGGTTACCTCGCAACCGTTCATAAAAGAAGGTTGCAAAGCGTTCTCGATAGAGGGCTTCGGCTAGCGGCCAAAGTCCCCTATCGGTTTTCTTCTCGTCTCCTGAGAAGAGGACTCGGTGTCCGCTCCTTGGATGACACCGCAAGGCGACTTGCACGTAAATTTTACGTCCGAGCTGCGAGGACCCAGACAAACCCACTCATAGCTGGCCTTGGCAGGTACCGAATACGTCCAGGTGAATCTTGGAAACGGCCTCGACAAATACTGTACTAGTCGACCTAGTACGAGCATGTCGTTGTAACGACCACTAAAATTTAATTAATCCATATTCCGTCTGGACAGGACCACTAGGCAGGAGCCCCTCATAGGAGGCTCGGTACTAGGATACCATTGGGTCGTCTCACGACGCACAACCCAACAGCTCTGACCACTGTAAAGAAAAATATCGCTCATTTGCATTTAGAAATGTCTAGTGCAAGACAAAATAAAGATGAAGATGTTCGGGCATTTTCTGAAAGGTTAAATAGTATTTTGAGTTCATTAGCTATTCGGATGACGGAAAATAAAGATAAAAGTGTTAAAAGCGCGATTTATGATGTGCTAGAGCAACAGAGACATAACGCGTTTATTGAAGGGTTGCGTCAACCAATTAAATTTTTGATGAAAGCGAAAAATATTCGTACGTATGAAGATGCTGTTGAAGCAGCTGTTTTAGAAGAAATAAACATATTAAATGATAGGGAAACTCAAGAGTATTTCTGTTTAAAAGTAAAAGATTATAGGGAGTATAAGAAAGATATTCGCCCTAAATGTTTTAATTGTAATAAGAGAGGACATGAAGCTAGTAATTGCTATTTTCATCCATTTCAGGTACTAAATTGTTCATCCATTTCAGGTGGTATATGATAAGTTTCCATCAAGAAGTAGCGGTATTTTGGGTAGAGATTTTATGTCGAAATACAAAGCGAATATAGACTTTGAGAAAGGCGTTGTCCAGGTAGGAAAGACTAAATGGAAATTAGTTCCGTATATAATGTCACCGGACAAAAGGCTTGCCGCATGACAAATGGCGCCAATCGTATACTCTAGTTTTTTTGGTGGCCCTAAAAAGGACCTTGTGGCGAGAAGGCTGATGTTGGTCGTGCCGCGCTGAGATGTTCGGCGGCTGCGCCCGCTGATCGTGGCGTACTGCAGTCCTCTCTTCTTTCGGCATCGGTTGTAGAGTCGGCTGCCGGCCCAGCGAAATCCATCGCTGGCGCGGAACGGGAGTGCGAAGACGCAAGAACGGCGGCGGTTCTATTCTTCGGCTGTTCCTTCCGGCTGACTCCGCCTCGATATCGTCCGAGAGAGGAGAGGAGATAAAGTGCGTCCGATGGCGTGGCGATGAAGAGTGCGTAAAATTTTCTGCCGGCCCGGGTTTTATTAACTAACCGACATCGCTGATTGGCTAGCTCCGAACACGAAGTTGGTCACGTCTCGGCGGCTGCTGATGCCGGATTGGCTCGCTGTGTCCACCGCTGGTACCGGAGAGCAGATGTTCGCATACCGCTGCCGTCACAACTCCACCGGGTCTTGAATGCTCTCCGGTAACCAGCCTACTGCTCTTCTCCAGATGTTGTGGAGGTGTCTGTTGGGCGCCATGTTGACTGGTGTGCCGGCTGGTAGCTCGCTGGCGTGGCTGGATCTTGCATCCGCAAGATGGTCGCTGCCCCACGTTGGGCGCCACTTGTCACCGGACAAAAGGCTTGCCGCATGACAAATGGCGCCAATCGTATACTCTAGTGTTTTTGGTGGCCCTAAAAAGGACCTTGTGGCGAGAAGGCTGATGTTGGTCGTGCCGCGCTGAGATGTTCGGCGGCTGCGCCCGCTGATCGTGGCGTACTGCAGTCCTCTCTTCTTTCGGCATCGGTTGTAGAGTCGGCTGCCGGCCCAGCGAAATCCATCGCTGGCGCGGAACGGGAGTGCGAAGACGCAAGAACGGCGGCGGTTCTATTCTTCGGCTGTTCCTTCCGGCTGACTCCGCCTCGATATCGTCCGAGAGAAGAGAGGAGATAAAGTGCGTCCGATGGCGTGGCGATGAAGAGTGCGTAAAATTTTCTGCCGGCCCGGGTTTTATTAACTAACCGACATCGCTGATTGGCTAGCTCCGAACACGAAGTTGGTCACGTCTCGGCGGCTGCTGATGCCGGATTGGCTCGCTGTGTCCACCGCTGGTACCGGAGAGCAGATGTTCGCATACCGCTGCCGTCACAATAAATAAAATTGTATTACAACCGCGATCAGAAACGGTTGTTTGTACGAAAACGCACAGCGTAGGTGAAGGCGTCGTATACTCGCGTGAGTTACAGCCAGGCGTACAGTTAGGTAGTAGTCTGACTAAAGCATTTAAGGGTAAATGTTTAGTTCCAGTTACGAATATAAATGATGATAAAGTTGAAATAGAGATCCCAGAAGTGGAGATACATAAAATTGACGAGTATGAATGTAAACAGTTACCGCGAAATCGCGAAGATGAAGTTATTAAACAATTAATAGTGGATCATTTAAATAAACAGGAAAAAAGGCTTTGATAAATATATGCGTAGAGTACAATGATTTATTTTACTTGCCGGGAGACAAATTAACGGCGACTGCTACGGTGGAACATACGATTCCATTGAAACAAGATACAGCCCCAATAAATATAAAACCGTATCGTATTCCGGAGCAACATAAAGAGGAAGTGCAAAAGCAAATAGACTCTATGTTGGAACAACAAATAATAGAACAGAGCCAAAGTCCTTGGAACGCGCCACTTTTGGTTGTACCAAAGAAAATGGACGCGTCGGGTAAAATTAAATGGCGTATTTGCATTGATTTTAGAAAATTAAATGAAGCGACTATAGGTAATTCATTTCCATTACCTAACATTACAGACATTTTAGACCAATTGGGTAGAAGTAAATACTTCAGTACACTAGATTTATCGAGCGGGTTTCACCAAATTAAAATGCATAAAGAACATAAATAAAGAACCGCATTTAGTACGGCATATGGCCATTACGAGTTTACTAGGATGCCGTTCGGGTTAAAAGGGGGTCCGCCAACTTTTCAAAGATTAATGAACGCATTACTTACAGGTTTACAAGGTATTAAGTGTTTTGAATATTTAGATGACATTGTGGTTTACGCTCAGAATTTAGAGGAGCATCAAATAAAGTTACGCGAAATATTTGATCGACTAAGAGAACATAAGTTGCTATTAAATGCAGATAAATGTGAATTTTTACGCAAAGAAGTAAATTATTTAGGTCATGTAATTACAGACGAAGGGTTAGCTCCAGATCCTAAGAAGACGGAAGCTGTAGATAAGTATCCAAAACCTAAGAACGCGAAAGACATAAAGAGTTTTCTAGGGCTAGTAGGTTACTATAGGCTATTTATAAAAGACTTTAGTAAAATCGCTCAGCCACTAAATGAATTATTAAAGAAAGATGTACCATTTGATTGGGCGCAAAAACAGGATAATAGTTTCGAAATGCTAAAAAGCAAATTATCTAGTGCACCGTTATTACAATATCCAAATTTTAAATTGAATTTGGAGGAGGTCTGCGGAGCAATATTATCGCAAGGTAAGACAAGCGAAGATAGACCAATCGCGTACGCTAGTAAAACACTAAGTAAAGCTGAAAAGAATTATAGCACAACAGAAAAAGAACTTGTTGCATTAGTATGGGCAGTGAAACATTTCCGACCTTACATTTACGGTACAAGGTTCACATTAGTCACTGACCACAAACCCTTACAGTGGTTGTTTAATATTAAAGATCCTGGATCGAGATTGATGCGTTGGATTATTAAATTAGCTGATTATGATTTTAATATCATACACAAGGCAGGAAAGCGAAACACGAACGCAGACGCGCTTAGTAGAATAAAAATTAATATGGCAGAAGTAATTAAAGAGGATGTAGGAACTGAAGAAGAAAAGAGACGAATAATTGAAGAGTATCACGATTGAAAGTTAGGAGGACATCAAGGTATATCTAGAACATATAATAGAATAAAATTAAAATATGAATGGCCTAATATGAAAAATGATATTGAAGAATATATTAAAAGATGTGATAGTTGCCAACGTAACAAAAGTCATTACGACAAAAATACAGCGGATAAACAATTTAGAGTAGGCGATAAAGTATTGTTACATGACGAAACCGTAGTACGTAGAGGTAGGTCAAAGAAACTAGGTCCCCAACGGATCGGACCATACGTTATAACAAAACGAAATTCCGAGGTAAATTACACTTTACGGAAAGGGAGAAAATTAATTAAAGTACATGTAAACCGAATAAAGATGTATGAAGACTAATTAGAAACTGCCTGTTGCAGATGGAGCTGTTGACCTTGTGTACAGTGATAATTTTTGGACTTTTATTAAGGAAAACAGACGCAGATGACAATCCATTCAGTGTAACAGAAGTAAAAAATAATCCTGGTGTATGTTTCGAAAAAATTGGAACAGTTCAATTGACTAATGAAAATTGGAAATTAATTACGTATATAGATATTAGTAATTATTTACAACGATTAGAAAATGTCAGAAACATATATAATAAGCTTAAGAGATTTTGTACTAGAGAATACTCTGATTATTGTAGTAAAGTATGTATTGCAATGCAAAAAACTATGAATGACATTAAAGAAAATGTTAATCAGTTAAAAATACAATTAGGACACGAACCAAAGAATCGTAGATTTAAAAGAGGTATGTTTGAAACTATAGGTGAAGCAGCGAAAATTTTATTTGGGACTATGGATCATGACGATGCCATGTATTATGATGACAAAATTAAAGAGGTTAGCTACAATCAGTATGAGCTATCGAAATTAGAAAAAGAACAAGCCGCTGTCATGATTTCAACCATTAAGACTATTAATAAAACCATTAATGATGCGAATATTAATCAAGGTAAAATCATAGAAAGCTTTGATAAAATTATTAATTTTCAAAATTTGACTCGAAAAGTATTAAATGAAAAACTTAATAATATAACTTTTCAGGCAGCAATGACTGAATATGTGGAATATATCCACATTGAAGCTTTTCAATTAGAAATTGATGTTAAAGAATTGTTACAAGCTATTACTGATGCTAGACAAGGAGACGTTTACTCCTCTGTTATTAATTTAAAAACTCTAAAATGTGAATTAGAATCTATTAGAGGAAAATTACCTGCAGGACTGTCATTTCCTCTTGCGGTGAATGATGACAATATTCACTCATTCTTAGACTTATTTTCTATTTGTGTGTATGTTAAGGACAATAAGTTACAGTATGTATTCGTTATTCCTTTGATTAACAATTTATTATTTGAATTGTATAAGGTATCACCATTACCAAAATATTTAAAAAATAATGAATATCTATTCATTCAACCCAAAACTGAATACTTGGGTATAGACGATATTAAACAATATTTTATTTATTTAAAATCAGACGAATTGAATAATTGTACAAAATTAGAAAATGATGTATTTGTTTGTCAACAAATGAATCCTATTTATCAAGTACATTTACATGAATCTTGTGAAGTAAAATTGTTTAAAGGTGATTATGATGCAAATAGTTGCGATCAGAGAATAACTAGAATTAATAATCCTTTATGGCAGAGAATGATGAAGTCAAACTCATGGCTTTATGTTTTACCAGAGGATGAGACATTGACAATTAGTTGTAAATTGGCTGGTATGCCATCCATTATACATTCAGTACAATTAAGTAATGTGGGAATTTTTAATTTAGCACCAACGTGCAGCGCGTATGGCTCAGGTATAATGTTATTATCAAATACTAAATATGAAAGTAATGGTACAATACCAATTATCCCACCTGTGGGTATAGAAATTGACTGTTGTGACGAATTGGATAGTGTAGTTAAAGATGAGGTAAAACTACCTACGTTAAAATTACCAAAGTATTTGAAAACGGTGGCAATGCATGCTGACGATTTAGATGCAGCCAGTTACAGATTAAATGAAATTAGAAAAGCTATTGAGGAAGAGAATATGCATGAAATTTACAAGTCAAAGGTAACGCATCATTCAGTAATGATGGTATATATTCTGTGGGTTAATAACAACAGGAATTTTATACTATGTATATAAAAGATTTTGTCCAAAATGTTTGTTACCATTGTTTGGTAGATGTTGTAGTAAAAGGTTAGAAGAGTAGTTTGAGGAATCTTTAAACAGGTACAGACATTAAGTACTAAACCAATTGTAGTAAAGCAGTACCAGTATGGAGCGACTGTCCATGACCGTCGAGGAGAGAGTCCAACAAACGGTTGACTTATAGTTTGTCAAGAAGAGTTTGTATAAAGTAACTTGTAAAAGTTCGTTTGTATTTTGCTAATCACTATAAATTGTCTTCAAGAAGAACGGTTCTTTCTAATGATTCAACTTCGTCAAATGACCCCCCTTTGTCGTAAAAGACAAACTGTGACATCTGTAAAGTTTCTTAGTGAAAACCACCGAATATAAAAATTCTCATGTACTGAAGGAAGATCTCAGAACCTCATGATTATATGGTCAGAAAGGAGAGACAGGACTTATAGACTCAGTGGGACTGAACGCTATGATGCAGCGATATCTGTGCTAACTTCATAGCACAAGTTTATAGGCATAAGTTTAGGCCTACACGTAATAGTTGGGAATGGTGAGGACGAAAAAGTAACTGTAAGAATCGTCCAGGATGAATAAGAATAGACAATCCAAGACAGTGTGCATTATATATATCAGGTATGAGCAACATTAAAATTTGAAGAGTTTGCAAGCCCTGTCTCTCTGTTACAAACCGAAAGAGCAACTTATATCTTCAAATATGATACCAGAAACAAACAATGGAATGTAGAAAAAGTAATTAGGTTACAGTGTTGAAGCTTGCGATAGTATCCAGTCATGAAAGAAATATGATGATAGCGATCTTTTACACTAAACTTACATTCTTGGTCAACGTCTACTTACTTGGTTAACAGTCGCGCCCACTTACTGACGCCCATAAATTACGTCCGGTTTCCTTTCACTGTTCACGTTCCTATACGGTGTCCAGTCAGTACGTACATGAACCATATGGTCTTTCCTTTCCCGATTGTTTATTATTCTACCTATCTGTGTTCTTGTCATTCATAACCGTAATCACAGAATATGATAACAAGAAAAAATCTCTTATTTCATAAGCACATAGTAACAATTTTGACTTATATACTTCAGTGAGTACAGTGAACGGGTATTTATTTAATTATGAAATCCATTGATTTTTCACCCGATTATTTTTCTTCTAGTTTATTCATCATAATAAGCAAAAGCTAAACATCTGTTTTATTACTCTTGTTATTTGTTGATTTATGGAACACATATTTTAGCCAAATCTAACACAATAATATGTGAAATACTCGACATCAAACCCAAAAATAAGCTTTATGGAAAAAGAAGCTGAGAATCCCAAAAACATTTTACCGAAGACACGAAAATTTCTTACAATGTCTTTTCTGTAAATCGAGGCCCTGTGTGATTATGAATTGTAGATGATTATAAAGGGAAACACGATTAGAATTGACCCTTTTGAAACTTGGTCTGGGAAAAGAATGGAGTAGATTTCGTAGATTCCCTGGGTGAGGAGTGATTGATTTTAAGAAGACGAATGAGAAAAAAATGGAAAAGAAATATAGCCACAACAGGTATATTCTATCGTAAAAAGGAGGGAAACGATTAACGAGTGGGAATGGTGGGGAAAGACTAAGGTGAAGTGATTGCAGAAATTGATTTAATAGTTTACTTAAGACTTAAGCTGATATCGATCGAGCGGAAGGCCTGACGACTTCACAATATGACCATCCTATCTCTCTTCGACTGAGATTATACCTACAAGAAGAAGAACACAACAACAAGGTATTTCGATGGTTCAAGGATTCTTTAGCATACTATGTGCATATTTTACATAGATATCTATCTCTCTCTCACACACTCTCACTCTTTTGCGCACGCCAACACTCTCCCCCCCCACACACACACATATATACACACGTAACTCGTTCAAAGCAATTTATGCAAGAAACAGACGAAAGTTTTAATTATAGGTAGTACCTAAGTTGTAATAAAAATAACGTATTTATGAGTCGATTAATGTATGCGTGTACGCATGTGCATGTGCATAGGTGTCTGTATGGGTGTGAAATTGCAAAAAAGCACGTGGGTCAAGTGGAATATACTGAAGCAGTAATTAATATTAATAAATATGGTTATTGACTGTGGAAAAGTTCAGTGTTAGAGATCTCGCTTTCTGTGGGTCATGCTGAGCTGAGGGTTCGGCTTAAGTTTAAGTTAATCCAACCCCGTATAACCACTGTCGGGGCAAAATAACTAGTCTGGCTGAAGAGCGGGGCAAGCCTTATTTAGTAACAACGCGACAACCCTCATCACAACACCCCTCGTCACTGCACGTGGTTGAATGTGGGCTAATTATTCTCTGGTGTCATCAGTACCACAACTAGAGGGTGCAGCAGGTTATAGCTTAAGATATAAGCACTAGTATACTTAAAAAATTTGTTTACCGTGATTTGAATTACGCTCTAAAGTTACGTTCTAAAGTTAACAGATAAAAGTTATTGGTTGATAACATCAACTAAGTTAATGTCATCATAATTATCTGTCAGAAATATACGCTTAGAAACCCTGTTCTTTATCGACCTAACACATATATCCTTTAAAATGATTATTGAGTTTATTAATTTTATGTAAAAAGGGGAATTTGCGTAGACTGTATAACTAAACATCTTAACATAGCCTAGGTCGTATAACGTAGTTTCTAATACCAATTAATGTAGAATAGATTCGTGTGCAATTGCGTTCCCGTGTTAACTGATGTCAATTCCATATACACCGTAAGTGAAACCCCATCAACAATGAGTTATCTGCTCATCATAAGGAAGTTGTACGGAGAGTTTATTACTACATATTATTAACTAAGTTTAATTAGTTACCGGTATATGTGCATGACAAGTACACTTCTAAAACAAACGACAGGCTCATAATTAAATCACGTATTACAGTCATAATTGCAGTTAATATGGTCAAACCCAGTTTTGCTTCATAGGTTTATTACTATCGTTTATACTGTCATTAGTTTCAATAAACGTTAATTTCATTATTAGGGCCCCCAGCGGCCACGAACAAATTTTGTAAATCAGGCCCGGACTTTCATCAGGTTCCCTCCTTTCAGAAAAAGCTGTCGGGGTCTCATCGATTGGAAGATGACGATTGCAAGACCGTCTGTCTCATTCTACACATTTCTATACTCAATGGCTCAAGGAAGAGCAAACAAATAGGCGTAGATGTTAAACAATATCTTTCTGACTAGCGAAGCGCACAAGCACAATCTTCTGTTTTTCAGCCGTGCAACACGCAGTAGTTTGGGCGCCAAAACACAGCGATACACCCTCATCCGTAAAATTACAATAATCACATTTCTCAGTTGTCTGTACACTACGGGTTTCAAAAGTTTCTTGTTTTTGCAAGTTTCGAAAAATAGAATTTTGACTCGCAAAGTAAGTTTGAAGTATTTTCTACATTCTTTTTTTAACTACAGTTTTTCTGTAGATCACCTCGAAATTCAAAATGACTAGCCTCATACCAATCTTGTCTAAATTTCTTTCTTTTTCTTGTGAATGTTGGTTTTACAATAAACTAGTTTCTAAAATCGAGTAGACCGTTTTAGACCGTTTACATAAGTAACAACAACAACAATATCTAAAATCATTCTCTGTCTTCTGTGAACTTTCATTGCTTGCTAACAAAACAACTAATATTTATTTGAGTATTATACTTCAGATAAATACCACTTTTTACAGTAGGTTTTGCTATGAAGTAGTTCTGCAACGGTTTGAACGCTAAAGGTGTTTCTTCTACAACGAAAAAAAACGAAGAAACGTTATAAAGATAAGCAACGACTTCTTCACTAACACGTTTTGCTAGTCTTGTAGAGGACACTATAACACCAAAATCAGAAATTTTGAAAATTTCTTATTTTGAGTAGAGATGTATCTTTAAGCGCCGTAACAGGGAATTGTTGTGTGAAACGCAGAGGTGACTGAGAGGCAATAAAATCATATATCAGCCCCAACACGCTCACGGCAAATAGGCTGAGTTCATCGCTCTCCATACTAAGAAACGTTAAACTTTGACAACTACCTCAAATCCGTAGAAAAAAGGGCACAGAAGTAAACGAACTCATTTGAAGAGCAGCTGTAGGTATTAACAATAGACCAGAATACGTATACACGCCAGCTGCATATAGCGAAACAAAAAAAGGTATATGTTATTGAAAGACTCAAACGGTCAGCGACAGGACTTCGACCTTACTGAGAAGAGAGAAAGCTGGGAGTAATGTCCTAACACAAGCAAGAAGTGTTGAAAGGAAGTTTGGTAAGGCCTGTAAGTAACAATAGTTGATGCCATTAGAACAACCTAGTGCACGAAAACAATACTTGACGAGAAAGTTAAGGGTTGTTTTGTTTACTCCAAAAAAGTGACAGGCAAGAATTATTGCTACAGTATCTAGCAGCGACAACGACCTCAGTGTAGTGACCTAGGGAAGGAATCTGGTGGGAATCCAAAGGCCTATCAGAGAAGTTCTTTCGGAAAAATAGGTGGTCTCTAAATCTGAAGAGTCGTAAAGTAGAACCAATTGGAAAACAGCGTTAGAAAAATCGGAAGTAAGTGGGAGAAATATGGAATTCGATATAGGGACGCGAGAAAGGCGCGCTCGGGGAGTTTAACTAAAAATTTTGACGGAAACGGGAGTGTAAGTCCGCGACCGAGATTCCCATAGTTATTGGACTTAGAGAAATTCGGTACGATGGTTAGAAAAGTAAGCTCGTACTAGAACAGATTTCGGTAAAGAGAAAAACTGTAATTTTACTAGTGACGTACAAGTGAATTAATACAACACAAATGATAATTAAATAACGCTGTGATTTAGTTGTGCAAATACGCAACAATAACTTCATCATCGAGTACGATTTCGAAACGAACTAAACCCGTAACAACAGTGATTCAAACCATAACGCAGTTAATAAATAATAATTAATAATGGCTGTAGAAGCGAATAACTATAATAACAATTAACGCGAACTAATTTGAGAGAGTGAAGTTTGGTGTTGTGCAGTGTCTTGTGACTCAAAGGAGACCACGTTACAATCTGCTAATCCAGAGGGAAATATCGCAGACACGCCAGACGATCAACATGACAACCACACAATATGAACTGCTACCAGATTTGGATACATACAACAAGTAAAATTTTCATGCCATAATTAGTATTAGGTCCACTGTCTGTTCACTTAAAGAACTCATAAGATTTAATTAAAGGATTAAGATAAAATTTTATTTAGAACAAAATTAAATCATATTAGGAAATTATGGAAATTAAGTTCATCTATAAGCACCGATTTTAAATGAATCCAGATCAATAATTAACAATGTCGTAATATATAATAATTTAAGAAAATTATTATTAAAAGTTTTGTCTTTGAATAAGAATTACAATATTTAAATTATTAGAGCTATGAATATGAGTAATGAAATAAGATTTATGAAAATGAATATGTTTATATTTTGATTAGAATGTATATAGTTCATATATAAATGATAAAGTATGATAATCAATCATAGCTAATTGTAATAAATTGAAGAACAATTTATAAGAAAATTTGAGCATTTATTTATATTTTACCCTGAGATAAAGAGCATATAAAATATTTTATTATTAAATTGGCGCTCCGGAACTGAGGGGCATATTTTATTATTACATTGACGCACACAACGTCGGGCAAAATTTAGTATTACATTGGCACCACAACAAAAGTGGGGCTTAATTAATTAAAAAGAGAAAATACACATAAATTAAAATATGTCAATTAATTTATGCTAAAAAAAAGTATTACATTGGCGTCCACACGCGGGACATTAAATAGATAATATAACAGTAATTGTTAAAATAAAGTACTACAACACCTAAATGTAGTTATTGGAAATTTCGGCAATAGATAGCTCAAGTGAACTAGAGACGTCCGCTGCCTACTACAGTCGAACAGTAAATTTGATAAGAAACGTGACGCTAATAAAAAATAATTCCAAATATAAGATATAAAAACATTCGTTCGACATCACAAAAATAAGTTTAGACATGCTTGCAGCCATTTCGCCCCAGCGCAGAGCAGAAACTAATTTCGTATTCATGATGCGCATTTCGCACAGAAGTAGACTCTTCCTTTTAATTTTCTCGCGGAAAGGAACTGGTCGCAAAAATAAACACAGAACGTTTGACTCCCTCGCACAATGCGCCCACGCTCCACTCCAGTACAGGTCAGTAATCGTTACGCGATTGGCTGTACAATTCTGCGAAATAAAACGGATTAAATGTCAATTATTTAACGTGGCTAATTTGCTGCGGTCAACGTGAAGGCTGTGCAGCAACAGTAACCACTAGCAACTATCAACAACATGCTGGTACACCGTAATGTGATATTAGAATTACTTTCCTATTATACATGACGATCTGTGTGTGCGTGTGTGTACGTCATTACTACATGTTATTGACTTACTAACTTAGTTTTACATTTAATGTGAATTAATGTAGGCTGGTAATTACGTATGGTCGTTCATTTGTGCACATTTAGAATAACTGAACGGGCACGCAATGCACATTTGTATTTAAAATATGCATTTGATGAGATTACACTGTAGTTGTGTATGTATGTAATATTAACCTGTTAAATCGAGGCACGTTGATTTTTAAATAAACCTAACACGTTCCAAAGCCCTGGCTTACAACGTTGGTGGCATTTAACAGTTGTCAGAATTTGAATATGCTTATTTCTGTTGGTTGATTAAAATTTGAATCCTGTGTAGCTTAAACTGTAATGAATGATAATGATACGTACAAGCGGTATGTGCAAGTTTTAAAAACAAAATTTCTTATTTAAATATGATGGTACGATGTTTTGGGTGATAAGACGTTATATGTTCAAGTTGCCAAAAGCTCTTTCCCTCTTCTCTCTCTATTTCGAGCTCTCTGTCTCTCTCCCTCTCCCTCTCACCTGTCTCTCTACCTCCTTCTATCATCTCTCTCTCTCTCTCTCTCTCTCGTTATCTCGCTCTGTCTGTCTCACGCGCGCGCGCGGCACACACACATACACACACACACCTTCACACTTGTCTGCCCATTACTGACCAAATATCTGCCCCCGGTCTTTGTCCAGCGACGATTTCTCACCCGAGCAATTCTTGTTCAGTCACTACACATTTACTGTTTCATATCCCTTCTTTAAAGACCGACGTCACAGCCTCTTTATGTCTCTTGACTCTTAATGTAGTAATCTTCAAGACCAATTCCATCTTCGTCCTACCCATCGCCATTAGTTTTTTTTTCCTACAAATAATATTCTGCTCTAGTATGGTTGCACATCTAACCAAATCATGTATTTATTTTTCTCTTTGCTGGCTCCCTTTGAAAGCCTTAGTACAGTTCTTTCAGTGTGTTTGTATGCATTCCACAGTTTTGTATAATTTTGGGTGCTACTGTATACGTTTCCAGGAAGGACATACCGATTGAAACGTTTCCTTTATTTAATAAACACCGTATCAGAATAAAAAAATTTATTCTTTATAATATTATTGATCTTAACAACCAAAATTACTTTTGACTTGTATATGTTTATTTATTCTTCCGCATTCAAGTGCGTGAAACTTCGTTATGTTCTCTACGATTTGATATCCTTACCGTCTCTCCTTAAGGAATTTAGTCGGGCGTTATCCTTATTTATTTTGCTGTAGAATTCCCTTAACGAAGAAAGACAGTGAGGAAATTCAGAACAAAGAAACTCTCAAGTGTCCGACAATCCAAAACCAGACACTTGCACTAGTACATTTTATCTGTTAAACTCCGGAAAGTAATATTAGCAGAAGAAGAAATAAAATATCAGGAATCTTCTGTAAGCCAGAATAGTAAGAGAAATCCTCATGGGAACCTACATGTCAGCATCTTTTGTTTTAGACGTGTGGAAATCTTGTAGCCAAAACACCTGTCCCTTCTTGCCTTCCTTGTAACCAATTAACAACTAAAAGAAAAATGGAAGAAAAAGTCAAAATGCCAGGGAAAAGAGTTAATAAAGAAGAGTTAAAGGAGGATGGAAAGGAATTCCTGAAGAGAACTAAGAGGTGAAGGAAGAAGAAGGTGTGTTAAAGTTCAAAGTGCTAACAGTATGAACCCACAACAAGGTGTATGAAAACCTATTTTACTATTTAAATGTTTCAGAAGAGTGTAAACATACTTGCTCTTGCTTGAACATAATATAATGAAAATATAAATAACAAAAACATAATAAAAAACGTTAGTTAAAAATATGTTATGTAATTGCAAAATTATTTTCTTATTTTATTGCAAATAAGTTTTTGCTTATTTTAATTAGTTATCCTTATTTTATAATTAAATATCTTTCTCGGCGTAAACTAAATATATACTAGAGTTCCATCAATTTTAGGCCAGTTTAGTAACACACAAAAATCCCCTCAAATGCCGAGCGATTTAATTTTTTTATCCCCCACCCTCCAAAACAATAATCTTTTTACAAGCTACACCCACACCTTGAAGACAAAAAAAGAAAAGAAGGATGTCAGAACATAGAGAAATTCGAAATCGACATAAAGCTCTTACATTGGGCTGCGGAAACGTGCACAGAGAGAGAGAGAGAGAGAGAGAGAGAGAGAGAGAGAGAGAGAGAGAGAGAGAGAGAGAGAGAGAGAGAGAGAGAGAGAGACATATGTGGTCGCGCTCATACATATACACATTTAGCTGTACGGCTATACTAATTCTTAAATCAAATAATATATGTTAAGTAAATTGCAATTCCTATGAAGAAATGAAGTAGAAGAGCCTATATTCTATATGGTGACCAGCAGGTATTCCCTCTACGGATTGTGCACACATGTAATAGGCTAAAGTACCTCACTGACAGGTATCAACAGATTATATATTTGGGAAAGTCGGTATTACTATTAACATGAAATTCACTTGGCTCATGTTAGAGAAGTAAAAGTTCCATCTAAAAGTAAAAGATTCCGTAACACTGACATCCTGTGAATAAAATATAGAGCTGTGTAAGCCGTCGCCAAGGAGGTACATGTGCGAATGCAAGTCCGATCAGGATGATAAACGACGCATGTCCCGCCGGGCCATGCCTCTCTCACAGTCGGTTACTTGCAGTTTCTTTGCTTTGCTTACCTTCGTGTCTACATTCCTAACCTACAAGATAGGCGGACAAAATACGAGAAAGAGAACGTTGATTTCCTCGTCAAATCCACCACATATGAACACTCAAATCATATAATAATATCCATGTGCAGTAACCTAGGTTAACGATTTTATTCAACGCCCAATACAACTGACTTTTTAACACTGTCTTATGTACTTGAGTGTCAGCTCAGAGTTTGTTAGTATTTTGCCGCTATTATTGATTTATGGTTGTTACTGCCATAGAAAAAGAATTTTTAAAGGTAGTGTTGCTGGTGTATTCGTTTAAGGAAATTCTCGTATAGAAGCCGTAAGATGCAATCTATCAGCAGACTGTTAAAAACCTCTTAGTAAGACTGGATTTTCTACTTCCTTTGAATATAAGATAATAATTTAAAGCTTCAATTTTGTTCATACTTAAGTCTTAACGAAGAAGTGAACCATCACTGCCAAATTGGGGAAAAACATTTAAACGATGTTTTTATGGTCCGGTTAAGTAGACTGGAGCATAAGAAACATTTAAACGATGTTTTTATGGTCCGGTTAAGTAGACTGGAGCATAAGAAATATCCAGGAGATAGATGAGGTATTGAAACATGAGGACATCGCAAGATTCGTAAAGGCTCAACGGATACAGTGGCTAGGTCACCTAAAACAGGTGGATGATCAGCGTATGTCAAAGAAAATCCTGAGCATATAAAAGCAGAGAAAGGGGTCGGACCTAGGATGGTGAATTATGTGCTAGAAGATCTCAGGAGAATGGATATGAGCGGATATGCTTAGACGGCAACGGATAGGAGACATTGGAGAAGATCGATGTTGGGCTATAGTGCTAAAGAAGAGGAAGCAGAAGAAGAGTAGGATTAAGGTTGGTCCAGAAATTTTGGTCAAACCAGGTGGCTCTTATGCGCAAATCTTTTAGGGAGATGTATGGAGTTGGCGACTGTGCATATATTTGTCAGCCGTCATGTCTGACCAAAAGCCCTGTATGTGATTCCTTTTCCTAGGGTAGTGAGCAATGGGCAACGGAGAGAAGCCATGAGCTCAAGCGAGCAGGGTAACTGTCCACGAAGTAGTGGTACCCTCCACTCAGCTTAATTATACAGTATTTTGAAGGATAAAATTCCTTACAGTACCTCAAAACTAGCTATTAAACCTATATGCCCCGTTAGGTTTACCTAAGGGTCACAGGCTTAGACATTTACGAAATACAAAATACAAAGCGTAACTGAATAACTAATAGTACCCAAGAAACGAACGGACAGAAACAAATGAGTAGTTAGAAGGGCAACAGAAGCGAAGGACATAGAAAACAGGGAGCAAAATTGAAATAAAATTTCGCATTTCATACAATAAGACAGATTAAAATGATGCATGGAATACCCAAATTTGGATCTAATGAAAACGGAAAAGAAAAAGTGAAACATTCCAGATGATGTAAAAGATTTAAAAAAAATAAGCGGCCGTTGTTCTGCGTTCGTCTATTGTGACGTTTAATTATTATTGAAATTTGACAGCAGACTTTTGTTAGTCGTCTCAAGCAACAACTGTTTCAATTAGTAGCTTCCGTTTATTAATTAACTCTGTTAATTTCTCTTCAGAAGTAGCGTTGTCCTTACTAGACTACGCTGTTCCATGAATATACTTATTGATATGTACCACTGCTAAGCTATACACATTGACATATGGATAAATAGGAATAACACGTCTAACTATAAAATTTTATTTATGTTTAAATCATGACATTACGATTTCACATAAATATTGTCAAATTGTCTTAATCTCCTTAACCCGTAGGGCTGTCCTTAACTGCGTGAGCGGTTTATGAATATGAACAACAGGTTTCTTTTGCATCTGTTTCCACATTTAGCCCAATCATTATTGTTTCAGCTACTTCCACCCTAAAATTGTCAATAAGAATATCGTTAGCAATTATGGGCAAACAAACGCATTACTTACAAGGACCGCACATCAGGGTTTCTTGGCCACGTATCTAAGATCCACAGCTTGTCGTTTTCTTTGGTTCTGTTGCAGCCTACGCAAAGGGAAAACACAACTCCTTTACGAGTGAGTAAATCAGAGAGCGAACAAGACAGGCGATCAGACTGCGTATGCAAATGAGTGTTGGAGAATGTACTGCACGCTGCAATTAATACCTTCCGCAACTTCATTAAAGCAGCCGGAAATGTTACGTCATACAGCGAACATAACTTCAGCCGGCACGCAATACTCGTCATGTCATGAGCCATAGTGAGTGTACGTGTATTAATTAAATGTGTAACTAACTAACTCGCTTTGAAATTCGACTAAGCCAATCGTAATCGTGAAGCATGTACATGCAAAGCAGAGAGAATCTTGATGTGTGTTACAGGCTTGCACGTGACGTCACGGTTCCGGTTTGTAAGCGAAACACGAGTCCGGTTATGAAATTAATTAAATTTAATTAATTTGGAGAAATAATAACAAATTAAACGACCAGCCTAAATAATTAAACGAAATGAATAATCTAATCTACTACAAAAAAAGTCTACAGTAATTTGGGATACAGTACTTCTCTGTTCGAAAAACATGATAATTAAGTATTTGTTGAATATAATTAATTTAAATGATTTAAACAAGCGTAAATATTTTTAAATACCAATAAACTAAAAAAAATATTTTTTTAATAGCAATGCAGTAAAAACCTTAAAACCTTTGAACATTCCATAAAACATGTCTGTAAATTCATCTTTCTAATTCTATGGGGAAGCCAGTGGCGTAAATAGAAGCTAATGCGGGGGGGGGAGGAGGGGCGATGAGACTAGTTTCTGAGGCGGGGTGAGACAAACTTGAAGGTTGAACTCTCCATTTTCTCAGCACAAATTAGATATTCAACATTCTTTCCACATGTGCCTAATTATTTATACAGTTATTTATAAGCCTCATTTCAGCACACGCAACTGGCTTAGAAATAGGCCTACGTTAAGTTATAATGGTATTTCACAGACTTTTTTAAATATGTCTGGGGGGATTGATCCCCTGATCCTCTCCCACTCAAGGAATACGCCACTGAAGGAAGCACAGTCGATTTCTATAGTAGTCTTATTTTTTAAAACCTATGTATCTAAATATAAGCTTGTTAAAACGAAAGCTATTGCTTTTGAAATAATTTATATTTTTAGACGGATATTGTTAAATAAGGTAAGGAAACCCTCAAAACTATAGTATATCTTAAAGGAGACATTAGGTTATTTACTATGTTGAACGTTTCTCTTGGATTCCTGATCCCGTCAATATTACTCTCAGCAATGTAAGTAAAGTCAAACATGAAAAGTTGCAATAAACCACTAGTCATTTATTACTGACTTATAGCGAGAAAGCGTTATAAATACACACAGAAGATTATTGGAGTTTGGGGTTGGCACACTGCTCAGAGTCCTACGGACTTAGCTTCATTCGCTGTGGCTATGGTGTCGGTTTGGTTCAAGGTCGACTCAATTTAACCACGTCCCTCCTAAAAACGCATAAACAAGTAAACTCGAAACATATAAAAACTTTATGTGCTCTTTTAACAGTATTTTAACTTTAATTTGTAAAGCTGATAAATTTTGTCAGTTTATCTGTCAGAACTGTCTGTAAATCTTTATCTACTGTCTGTCATGTTTGTCTGTTTTACTTAATACTGGCATTTATTTATTATATTTTATGTTATAAGTGTCCTTAGATGTATAGTGATGTAAATAGAAGAGTTTGTATATTTGCATAGTTTCACGTACAAATCTCATGTTACTGTCGCCCTAATTAGTTTGTTTCGAGCTAAGCGGATTACATCTTAGAGTAACATTTAAAGACTGAATGAATCTCGACCTATTTAAAGCAGACGTCTTGCTCAATAGTACAGTTTACAACCAATCCTTGTCCCTACTGTATTTAAATGAAGTCATACTTATTTTTATTTCTACACGTAACGAGTGGATTTTGTGAGGTGAATACATTTTACCAATTGCGTGACATGACCTACTTTGCACAAAATACTTATTACATAGTACGTGCAGCGTGCGCCATACATTATTTAACATATAAATACAATGCGACTAGTTGTTTTAAAATGAAGTAACTTTGCTTTCCATTATGACTAAAGCAGTACAGAAGTACTTTTTAAAAATATATGTTCTGTTTATGGAATTCGTATATGATGTTCCTTCGTGGACATTAAATCATTATTTGGACCTGAATCAAGAAAACATAATAAAACAACGACAAGAAAAATACAAGTTTACGTATGCAAGTAACGAGAGTTGGAAAGTCACGCAACTTAGAATATGATAAAAATGTTCTTTTTTAGGGAAATAGTCTATATGGAAACTAGAGATACGTTGTTGGTGACATTGAATATTTTTCTTAACGTGGTATAAGTTTTAACAATGTCACGTTTCTTAACATGGCATACGTTTTCAACAACGTGCCGTATTAACTGCACACTTGGCATAACTATTGACATAATTGTGTTGACAAGTTTGTTTGGGCGCGTTTTAAAAAACCGTTTCCAACTTGTTTTTCAGTATAAAACCCCAAACAGTTATTGGGACGATTAGTTTTGCTCCGACAGTTGGATAAACACTGCGGCTGGTAATAAAAATAAGTAATTCATTTAATCTATATATATATATATATATATATATATAACTCAAAGACTGAGGATTTATGGGTACTGAATACAAATCCACACTGTTAGTTACACCGATTGCCACCAACTTTTGGACAGGTAATCTTTGACACAAGGCAAAAAATACTGTCTAACTTGGAATTTGATATTTTGCCCCGTTTCCACGATTTAGGCCCTTTTAGTTATACCTTTTGTTGACGCGTATAAAGATTTCAACAATACCATGGAAACCAGAATTAATTACCATAGTAACAAGTAAATAAACAAATGATATTTAGCGGCATCGGAACTGTACCTTTATCCGTTCCTGTAGTTTTTAATATGCGATTGTATCGATATATTTTTGTAATTTTGTATACAGATACGTCTATATATTTTGTAATAAATTGTCTTAAACGATTATAAAATTTATGTTTATACATATTTCTGATGATGCAATGAATAAGTAATGAATTATATTAAATACTACTACTAAAGATGTCAAAACACCCTGGAGACATCTTTGTTACTATGGTAATTAATTACCATAGTAAAAAGTAAATAAACAAAAGCTATTTAGTGGCATCGGAACTGTACATTTATCCATTCTTGCAGTACATTTTTGATGTTTTATATAATATGAGATTGTATCGATATATTACGATGTGGAAAAGAAGAAGTGTACTAATTGTAAATATTGTCCTATTACTTAATGCAAAGCGAAAATACGTGTTGTTTTCATTTGTAAGGTTAGGTGACAACGGTTTTTGGTTTTTAGTTTATTGCTAAAATAAATAAAAGCCATGGTTGAGAAAAACATAACGTTTAATGTGTTATACAATGATTCTAACACAGTAACACTTAAAATAAAGAATTTAGGGTTTTTGATTTAACAGGTACTTTATCAATATCTCCAAAGGCTTTATAAACCGGTACTTTTAAATGTCCAAAGGCTGTTGCACCAACATAATAATTTAGTACAAGTTAAAATAGTACAAGTGTTGAAAACAGCTTTGGAGAGAATTTGACTAATGAGTACAAAATTGTTATACGAGCTGACAGAACGCCAAATAGACAAAGACAATAAAAATTATATTAAAATATTTATTAAAAGTCAAATATTCGCGTGCGAAGCCGCGGGTAACAGCTACTACGACTATATTTATAAGATGAAGATAAATAATTCGTATCACAATTGCCATCAATATTAAATTACTAGAAGGCTATAAAGAATTTTTACTTGGGGTGGTTAAACAAGTAATAGATTAATAATTAAAAAATCACTTACTGCCAAAATGTTTCAATTTCCCGGACGCCACCTCATATCTACAAGGATGTGGAGATAAAGGATTCATTTGCCAAACACACAACAACAATATTATGTCTAATGCTTATTTAATTAACTAAGTTGTAGCAAATTACAAATGTAACACTCTGTATGGATATTTCCTTAAGTACAATCACTTCTCTTATCTTAACAATGAGTATCTCTGAAATCGCGATTAATTAACATTTAATAATTTTCTAACACTTATAATTGTAAATTATAATCTACAATTGTATTTGGCAAATTTAGATTACTGTTTAGATATGATTTTTTAAGAATTTACTAATTGACGTTTTATTTCGCTTCAGTCGAATGCAGAGCACTGAGAGGCAGTTCTCAAGGTTAATTAATTATTATTGTGAGTTCTTTGACTTGAATGAATTGAGTTTATTGACTTAACTCTAAAGTACCATTAGTTTGAGAGCGTTGATTATTCGTAGTTCATACTCTCGGTGACATCATTTGGTCCTCTGTGTTTAGTAGTTGCTGGTCTCCGTAGTCGTTGTAGATTACGTATCCCTTCGCGGTCACTGCACCTCACGATCACTGTTTAATTATTGAAGAATTCTCGAAGTGTTCACTTTTCACGGCACTCGTATTGTGTTGAATATGAGTGTCCTTAATTGATGTTGGTAAAGTTCATGTATAATGTTTTTTAAAGTAGTTGTTTAGATTGCTGATTTTATGTCTAATGTCTCTGTTGTAGAATATGCACTGAGTCTCTCTGTTGATGTGTTCTGTATTATATAAAAGCTGCTGTAATGTTTATAGTTTCTTGTGAATTATTTGTAATTGTAGAATGTCTGTTAATTGAATTTGTCTTCACTTAGTATTGTACTGTGTATCCGTATTCTCCGACACTTTGTTTAAATTACGGTGAAGTTAATTAATTGTAAAGTCTGTTTTACATGTTGACTTCGCGTGATATTACTTTATACTAATAGTCTGTCGAACGCGATTAACTGTTCAACTCTCTTGCTATGAGTTTAGAATTTAGTGAGAATTATAACAACGAGTTTCGTACGATTTGTCGTATTCACTTCATTGTTCACTTTGAGAAATTGAATGTTCGCACTGAAGTAACCGTTCTCAAGACTCTAGATATGCGCACTTCTGAAATTGTGTCGAACGCTTGTAGTTGTTCACGCTTATGTAATGAATCGATGATTAAACATTGTTACCGAGTTAAGATGACTCGTGGTGATCACTTTGTAGATGAGTACTAGACTGCCGTTTTTCTGTTCTGAGATCTACCAAGTAAACTCTCCTCCCTCCTACCTCTGCTGAATCTTCCATCTGCTTGGATACTCTTATTGGTTCTTTAGCCAGTGTGACAAATTGTATATTCGTCATTGGTTTTCGAGTATCTCTGCTTTACACGTGATTCTCTTGTCGAACTACCATTCGTCCTGATTGTTCCTACAGCCGTTTTCTCTATTTACTAGGAATCTCATTCAAGCACTCCAGAATTCGTGAGTTTCACTTTCCCCTTGTAAATCAGGCGACATTTCTTTGTCTCTCGTGGCCGTCTCCTAGTGTCCAATTTCTGTTACGCTTTGACATAGATACAATACTGGTATTGTTCGATCTGCTGCACCATTGTTTATCTTCAAGTTGCACTCTGGCTTTGTTTTGAGTCTGGAATGAATCTTCCTTTGTAATCACGACTTTCGTCAAATTTCTACGTTACAATTGTTCTGGCATCTAATGTTGTACCGTATCGAATTGACAAACTCTTTGCTTTCAGTCTGTGTCAAAGTTTTTAAAAAGGGTAGATTGGTTTATTGGGGGTTATGCCTTTCTTCACTCAGAGCAGCTGCCTGATGCGAAATACAACGTCTCACATACATCTAGTAAGTGTCACTCTTTTGTCAAACAATTAACTTTACAGCCGTAACACATCAAGCTGTCTGTAGGTTACAATGCCAAAAGGACAGTCTTACAAACTTTCCCTTCACACACCCTCACATACTTCTTTGTCAAATATAACTGCTAGTACACATTATTTTTAGCTATTATTTACTACTTGTACAATTTTATAAATATTTTCAAAAATAAACGTTACATTGTCCTTAAATTTTTATTACTTGATGGCGTGGAACAAAATAAAATATTAAAATTTGTGCCCTTTTTTTTTAATTAATTATGTAAATTTTAATTAATTAAGTATAAATATCTAATGAGTTACATTTATTGCTAGTGATGTAATCCCTTTAACGGGTTCGAGTAGGTTCAACTTGGTTTGTTTACGTTCGAAACTGTCTACAGTGTACCCTTGTGTCTGGGCTGAGATTTATGACCTCTCCCATTCATCCCCTGTCACTCTCTCATTCACACCTTGTTACTTGGCAAAGGGTCCTACTAGCGGTTTCACTTTTTCTGTTTGCTATTCTAACCTATACAATTGCTTACAATCCTACGCACTACCATCCATTCAGACCACTTATCTTCCTAACATATCATAATATAGAATTAACAACTATCTACTTCATTATGTACATCTGTTTACATATAATTATTCACCTAGATACTATTACTGTTCTTTCTTACTTTCTATTAGTTAAATATCCACTTATATATATTTTTCATTTGTCAATAATTTTCTACTTGCAAATGCATACAACAACAAAAAATTCATAATATCATATTAATTATCACTTAGTTCTTATCATTACTTTCATTGTTAGTCATTGTTCAATGTCTTTGTTTTGTTTTTCTTAGGTATATTTTTATTCTTATACATAATATACAAAATATAAATCTTTACTCTGATATACATCGTCAGTTGATAACCTTACTTCGATTATTACTTTAAAATTTTACAATTATTATACATAACTTTATTATATCATATTTATTATATGAGTGCTACAATTTGCTTACTCACGTAACCGATCGTTACTAACGCATTATTTCCTTTTACTGCTCTTCTTGTCAGGTAATATATTGCTTTAGCTGTCGGACATTGAAATTTCCTCTTGTTCCTTTCTTCTCGTCCAAATATTCTAACGTATAAGTAGCTTTACTTATTTGCTTCGCAACCCTATATGGTCCTTCGTACAGGTCGCAAAATTTCGCTATTATCTTATTCATTGCATCGGATATTGGACATGTTTTAACTAATACCAGGTCACCGATGGCGAATGTTGTTAGTTCTCTTTGGTTCATCTTATTTGCATGTCGCTCTCTCTTTTCTTTAATCCTTAAATAAATGTCTTCCGGCTTATAAGTAGTTGGTTCGGAAATCACACTTCTGTCAATAAATTTGGTCCACTCTCTGGTTGGTTTCTTTCCAAAGTGTGCCTCGATTGGACTCATCTCAATGGTACTATGGTATGTCTCATTTAAACAAATTTCAATGGCTTGGATATACTTGGCCCAATTTGAGTGTTTCTCTTTGACAAATACTCGAAATAAGTTGCCTAGTTGTCTGTTAGTTCTCTCGGCTATATTTGTACAAGGGTTCCGAATAGCGGTAAACTTCGGTTTAATTCCTAGTTCTCGTAAACTCCTTGTCCATATATTAGTAGTGAATTGGGTCCCATTATCAGTGACAATTGATAACGGTTTTCCCATGACGCTATATATTGTTTGAGTCTATTTATGGTAGCACGAGTTGTAGCTCTTTTCAACGCATAAAGTTTGACGTACTTTGTGAAATTATCGATGATAACAAGAATGTATTTAACACCTCCAGTCGATGTAATTAGGGGTCAATAGTAGTCCATACTGATTAACTCCCCTTTCTTCTTTGGCAGCATCGGTATGGTTTCTCCTACATTATTCTTATGATGATCCTTACATCGCTGACATGTATCGCACTTAGTAATGATTTGATGTATCGTTTTGTTTATTCTGTCTCCAGTAAAGTACTCTCGAAAAAGTCTTTCGGTTTTTTGTATGCCGCAGTGTCCGTATACAACGTGTAATTCTTGAATTAAATTTTCTTTCATGTTATTCGGTACATATATTTTCCATGACTTCTTGTCTTGTCGGTATAGGATTTTTTTAACATATTGATATTTATTACTTAATTTAGAGTCTTCCTTACTTTCTAATTCACAAATAATTTTGTTCAATTTAGGATCTTGGCGCTGCAATTTCTCAATATTTTTTATATCCTTCATTATTTTCTTATCCAATTTCAAGGTAATACGATTAATTTCCATCTCTTCACTAAAACTGACATCACTGCTGTCCATAGCGTCCTCTGGGTTTCGGCTTAGTATGTCGGCTACAATATTTTCTTTGCCTTTACAATGCACAATGTCGAAATCGTATTCTTGGATGCTCAGTATCCAGCGGGTAATTCTAGCATTTGATAGGTGACATTTGTGTAGGAATGTGAGAGCTTTATTATCTGTTATGATTGTGAATCTATGTCCTAATAAGTATATCCGAAATTTCTTCAAACAATGTATGATACTCAGCAGTTCCTTCTCGGTTGTGTGATAGTTTAATTCAGCACCTTTGAAAGTTCTGCTAGTAAAAGCTACGACGGCGATGCGTCCTTCGTCATCATATTGAAACAATTGCCCTCCTAGTGCGTAGTTGCTGGCATCCGTTTGTAAATAATATTGCTTCTTGAGATCTGGGTGTTTTAAAATTACAGTATCTATAAATAATTCTTTGACTAATTTAAATTGTCGGTCGTGCTGCTCCGTCCACTTGAAGTTGCGCTCCTTCTTTAACAATTGTATTAATAAAGATGTTGTTTCAGCATATCGACTGGTAAATCTGTTATAAAAATTTGTAAGTCCTAAAAACCCTTTTAGTTGCTTTTGATTTCTTGGACGTGGAAAATTTTGGATTGCCTATACCTTATCTGGCATAGGACTAAGGCCTTCTACTGATAAACAGTAACCAAGATAATTAGTTTCTCTACGGAAAAACTGTGATTTTTTTAAGTTCACTGTGATGTTTGCTTCGTATAAATTGGTCAATAATAGATCTAAATGTGTGAGGTGTTCCTCCAGACTGTTAGATAGACATAGGCAGTCGTCTACATATATTATCGTAAATTTCTTGACTGCATCTGACAACACAGTATCCAATCCTCTCGTCAGGCTGGCCAGACTTGTCTTTAATCCAAACGGTGTGACTGTGAAGCGGTAGGTCTTTCCTTTATATAGAAACCCGGTGAAGTCCCTGCATTCTCGCTTAAGTGGTACCTGCCAGAAGCTGGAGCGTAGATCGATCGATGACATATATTTTACTCCTCCGCAATTAGCAATGAGCTCGTTGATTGGTTGTGTCCCTTCGAAGTCAGGTATCATCACCTTGTTTAACTTCCTGGCGTCCAAACACAATCTTACGCTCTGGTCCTTTTTTATAACTGTCACCATGGGATTGATATATTGGCTGCTCGCTCGCTCAATCACTCCGTATCTTAACAATTTCTGGATCTCCTCTTCGACTTTGTCTTGATAGGCAATTGGTATAGGCCATCCCTTTTGGAAGAAGGGGTGTTGTCCGTGATACGTAGTTCATGTTCATATCCATGAATTCGGCCTGGTTCTTCTCGGAATAGATTTCTATGTTTCATTAATATTTTAGTTAATTTTTTCTTCGTTTCTGTATTTATATTAGTTAACTCTTCGACAGCTTCTTGAAAGTTAATAGATTCCTCATCGGCCGTTTCTTTATCCAAAGCGCTCTGATGTATATGTACAATTTCATTAGAATCCTCTACATTTTTCTTATAATTTCTATTTTTAATATGCATTACATTTTGCTGGAAATCTATAGTACACTCACCTTCCTTCAACATCTTTATTCCTAGTATACAGTCTTTATTCAGTCCAGGGATGATAAAAAGTACTAAGTCAAGTTTATAATTATCAATCTCAGCTTCTAAAAGTAATTGTTTTCGTATTAATTTTGATTTATGTCCGAATGCACCTTTTATATTGGTATTCGATAAGTTTAATAGCTCGATTCTACCTAATTTATCTTTATTATGGTTGAATCACGTTTCGGCAATGCCGTTTAATTGACTCCCCGAATCAATTATTGCAGTTACTTCTACATTATTTAATTTTATTTTTATTTCCGGACATTTATTGTACGAGAAATTAGTGGTTTCTTCTTCTTCATCCATTTTATCCAATTCTTCACGAATATCAATATAATCTAATGCTACGTCTAACTGTTTATTTATTTTTCTACTAGCTAAGTATTGTTGCCGCGACAGTGGGTTGGCTGGTCGTTTTTTGTACGTGATTCTTGTGAAGGGCCAGGTTGTTGACGCTCAATTGTTACTGTGTTAACAATGGGCTGTTTTGTTCCCCTATCCTCTGTACCAAACGTTTGTTTATTGCGCCACCCAGGTCTGTGACCCTCGTGTTCAGTCTCCACTTTCATACCCTTCGTTTTATGATAGCCATTGTTAATATGTCTTCCACCGTTGTCAACCGTTGTCTGTTGTGGCCGCCGATACGATCCTCTCATTTCTCGTTGTTGAATGGTAGCAAACTCATTTAATAAGCTTTCAAATTGATCTACTTGTTGGACGCCTCTAGTTATGATGGCAACTTCTATTTCCTTACCATAGTGGCGTGCAAGTTTGCGAATTAGATGCTGGTCCGAGATTGGTGGGATCAGTTGTCTGCACTGTAGAATTTTATTCTCGAGGTATTGCACCATAGTGAGTTTACCATTCGGATAATAACATCCGTACTCCAAGCTGTCCCGGATGTTTTCTTGAATTTGTTGACTCCAGAATTTCTTGGTAAACGCCTCCTCGAATTGTTCAAACGTATGTATTTGGGATTGTACGATTCTCCACCATACTGTTGCTTCACCCTCTAGATGCCTGCTAATCCACTTAATACCTCCGCTGGGGTAATATATTTCTTTAACCTCTTTTAATTCTTTTAGAAATTCCATGGGGTAGGCGTCTCGTCCGTTGTACCGTACCTCCTTTAACTGTTCTTGGTTAGCCACAATAGTATTTTGGTTGTTTACCATTGGTCTTGACTCCAACTCTGTTAATTTTCGTTTTAATTGCTCTTGATCTTCTTTCATCTCGTCGATGCGTCGACCCTTTTCTTCAGCTAATTTTCTTAATTGTTCTTCCATTTCTTCTTTGTTTACGGTAGAAATATTTCTGACTTCTTCTCGGACGACCTCTTTCGTTGTTTTTATTTCTCTTCTCACTTCCTGATTGATTCGATTTAAATTTTCACTTAAGTTTTTAGTAGTTTTTTGTAATTCACACTTAAATTTTTCACTTTGTTGCTGTACCACCTCGCCAAAATTATGCTCAGTCTTATTCAATTCTTCACACCATGTTTTGTTCACTATTTGAATATCACCAACTAATTTGTCATGCAACGTGTTCATATCGTTTTTTATCTCCTCTCATAACTTAGTGTGCTTTACTGTAATCTCCTTAATAGCTACTTCTAATTTATTCTGATTTACTTCAACTTTTTCTTCTAATTTCTTCTGATTTACTTTAACATCTTGAATGTCTTCTCGTATCTTCTTATTGTCTTCTTGTAATTTATTCAGACTTATTTCTAATTTATTCTGTAGTTTCTTGTTATCTTCTTTCATCAATTCGTATAGCATTTGCAGCTCACTTTTTGGCTGTGGTCCTTCTGCCCTTATTTGTTCCTTCTCCGTCTGTGGTACTGTCGCACTTACTTGTTCAACTTCTACGCGTGGTCCTTCTGCCCTTATATTTTCAATATCCGTTCTGATTTCTTCCTCCATCATTGCTATGACTTGAGGATCTCCCATTTGGTTATATATCTCCATCTCTTCGCTCTCTTCAGCTCTCCTTGGTGCTTGTGTTTCTTCTTCACTGGCCATTGTCGTATAAGGTGTTTCTTTTTCCATTCTGCGTGCCTTACTTCGCGTCAACATATACCGTATATATTCGAACCGTGACTAAGCAACTGTAGTTACAATTACTAGCCCTATGTTCTTAATGTCTACTCTATTTATTAATACTTTTATTTTAATTCTAATTCTCAGTTTAGTTAACTTATTTAACTCAATTCATTCATCTGCCTTTCTGACAAATCTAAATTTAGATTTTGCCACGCGAGTTGGGCGACAAATATAAAGAATTTTTACTTGGGGTGGTTAAACAAGTAATAGATTAATAATTAAAAAATCACTTACTGCCAAAATGTTTCAATTTCCCGGGCGCCACCTCATATCTACAAGGATGTGGATATAAAGGATTCATTTGCCAAACACACAACAACAATATTATGTCTAATGCTTATTTAATTAATTAAGTTGTAGCAAATTACAAATGTAACACTCTGTATGGATATTTCCTTAAGTACAATCACTTCTCTTATCTTAACAATGAGTATCTCTGAAATCGCGATTAATTAACATTTAATAATTTTCTAACACTTATAATTGTAAATTATAATCTACAATTGTATTTGGCAAATTTAGATTACTGTTTAGATATGATTTTTTAAGAATTTACTAATTGACGTTTTATTTCGCTTCAGTCGAATGCAGAGCACTGAGAGGCAGTTCTCAAGGTTAATTAATTATTATTGTGAGTTCTTTGACTTGAATGAATTGAGTTTATTGACTTAACTCTAAAGTACCATTAGTTTGAGAGCGTTGATTATTCGTAGTTCATACTCTCGGTGACATCATGTGGTCCTCTGTGTTTAGTAGTTGCTGGTCTCCGTAGTCGTTGTAGATTACGTATCCCTTCGCGGTCACTGCACCTCACGATCACTGTTTAATTATTGAAGAATTCTCGAAGTGTTCACTTTTCACGGCACTCGTATTGTGTTGAATATGAGTGTCCTTAATTGATGTTGGTAAAGTTCATGTATAATGTTTTTTAAAGTAGTTGTTTAGATTGCTGATTTTATGTCTAATGTCTCTGTTGTAGAATATGCACTGAGTCTCTCTGTTGATGTGTTCTGTATTATATAAAAGCTGCTGTAATGTTTATAGTTTCTTGTGAATTATTTGTAATTGTAGAATGTCTGTTAATTGAATTTGTCTTCACTTAGTATTGTACTGTGTATTCGTATTCTCCGACACTTTGTTTAAATTACGGTGAAGTTAATTAATTGTAAAGTCTGTTTTACATGTTGACTTCGCGTGATATTACTTTATACTAATAGTCTGTCGAACGCGATTAACTGTTCAACTCTCTTGCTATGAGTTTAGAATTTAGTGAGAATTATAACAACGAGTTTCGTACGATTTGTCGTATTCACTTCATTGTTCACTTTGAGAAATTGAATGTTCGCACTGAAGTAACCGTTCTCAAGACTCTAGATATGCGCACTTCTGAAATTGTGTCGAACGCTTGTAGTTGTTCACGCTTATGTAATGAATCGATGATTAAACATTGTTACCGAGTTAAGATGACTCGTGGTGATCACTTTGTAGATGAGTACTAGACTGCCGTTTTTCTGTTCTGAGATCTACCAAGTAAACTCTCCTCCCTCCTACCTCTGCTGAATCTTCCATCTGCTTGGATACTCTTATTGGTTCTTTAGCCAGTGTGACAAATTGTATATTCGTCATTGGTTTTCGAGTATCTCTGCTTTACACGTGATTCTCTTGTCGAACTACCATTCGTCCTGATTGTTCCTACAGCCGTTTTCTCTATTTACTAGGAATCTCATTCAAGCACTCCAGAATTCGTGAGTTTCACTTTCCCCTTGTAAATCAGGCGACATTTCTTTGTCTCTCGTGGCCGTCTCCTAGTGTCCAATTTCTGTTACGCTTTGACATAGATACAATACTGGTATTGTTCGATCTGCTGCACCATTGTTTATCTTCAAGTTGCACTCTGGCTTTGTTTTGAGTCTGGAACGAATCTTCCTTTGTAATCACGACTTTCGTCAAATTTCTACGTTGCAATTGTTCTGGCATCTAATGTTGTACCGTATCGAATTGACAAACTCTTTGCTTTCAGTCTGTGTCAAAGTTTTTAAAAAGGGTAGATTGGTTTATTGGGGGTTATGCCTTTCTTCACTCAGAGCAGCTGCCTGATGCGAAATACAACGTCTCACATACATCTAGTAAGTGTCACTCTTTTGTCAAACAATTAACTTTACAGCCGTAACACATCAAGCTGTCTGTAGGTTACAATGCCAAAAGGACAGTCTTACAAACTTTCCCTTCACACCCTCACATACTTCTTTGTCAAATATAACTGCTAGTACACATTATTTTTAGCTATTATTTACTACTTGTACAATTTTATAAATATTTTCAAAAATAAACGTTACAAGGCAAACTAATTACCGATACAGTAGGATTCGAAAATCCGAACGTCAGTGATCCGAAGCGTCAAAAATCTAAACTCCTCAACAGACAAGGAGTAAAAACACAAAATTAATTATTGTTAGATTTTTACTTAAAACAAGAACGGTAACGGAATTGTCTCAGAGTAATGTACATGGAAGACAAGAACAGTGCTACATAGAGAGTGAACTTTGTGTAATTTATGTTTTAAAATAATAGTGCTTAGTGTTTGTATAGGATCCAAAATGACAAAATATATAAGTAAAATTTATTTACATGTACAATACGTACTTATTGTTTGAACACCATATAATTTTTTTTGCTTTTTCTACTGTTAGCCTACTGTCGTATATTTGTTATGTTCGAAAATCCGAACGACTCCACAATTCTAACTCCTCCTAGTTCCGATTAGTTCGGATTTTTGACTTTCTACTGCATAGAATTTTGTTCAGGAAGAAAACTACTAACAAATTTAGAACTTCAGGTAAGTGTGAGTATTACGGCAAGGATGTGAAACCCTGGTTAGTAAAAAGTGAAACAGAAAAAGAATGTTACGTACAGAGGTACAATTTTTTAAACGATAGAAAACAACTTCTTCAGTTACAGAGTAAGTTGTGTTTTATTCCGTATCGAACGACAGCAGTGCAACATTGAACGGAATTCGCAGTATCCTCAGGGGTAGTCTGCTGACGCAAATGGTGCATTCTGGGTCAAGTAAAATTTCATTCCCCTCGCTTTACGTTGCACTTGGGCGCGTACGCGAGTACTGACACCATAAATCATCAAGCCTAGCTGTCAACGTGCACACACACACACACACACACACACACACACACATAATTAAGGGTCGACGTCCTGTTTTAATAAATGGATCGTTATTACGTGTCACCAAGTAGAATGATTTTTTTATCTTTCTCACGTCCATAAGCAAACGCCACGAATCACTTGTTCCACAACTCTAGATTCCTATGCCGTAAACTATCACACATTAGTCTTCCAATATTATAGTCTGGCGTAAAGAACACGAATTTTTATTGCTTTTTGTTTCGGTTTAACTGTAAAGAGTGACCAAGTCGTCTTTTAAGGTATTTGAAAAACCTGTAAGTCTTATGGATATGGGCTAAATTCGTATATCCACGGCGAAGAAGCTAAATTAGCCGTTATCTTCCTTTCCGAAAATCAGAATTACAGAAGTGGTTTTAAAGAGGTACAGTCGTAGTGAATAACAAATAAAGCACTCGCAGCCAGTAAAAAATTAACTGAACATTTATCAAAGTAATATCAACAGCTCATACCGGTTTTCAGCAACCAATGCATGAGTTTTTGAAATTAGCTTAACTTGTTAAGCACGTACTGTACTGTAAGACTTTCGCTATTTTTAAGTTACACGTTAATGGAATTCCGAATTCGCACTGAGTACAAGCTTCAAAAACCCACATGCCGAGTAGAAATATCACACAAGAGATGTGTTTTTGTGGAGGCACAATGATAAACGAGGTACCCTGATGTACATCAGTGTGGAGGCATATTAATGTCCTTATTATCCCTTTACTTGTCTTCGTATAAAATATTATACGTATAGGTACGTATATACAAGATCATATCCGTAGATATAACGATTGAAGGTCACTGAGAAGAAATGAACTTCTCAAAAGAAGCCTTTTCAAAAATTCGCAAATTTCATGTTATTAAATACAGGAGTAAAGTGACGTCATGGGTTAGTTGGGTACTTGAAATTCTAGGCAGGGATACCAGCAAGGATGGTGATGTAGCTGTTGAACATCTACATTTAAGCTTTAGATTAGCGTCTTCATACACTTATAATGATTGTAGGCCCTACTGAAAAAATTTACCATTGCTCTTCGACCGTACACACATTTGGATAAATAATAATGTTATATCTGTTTGTTTTCTAATAACACTGTTTTATATATATATTATTACTCACTTTTTACATTACAACGAAAAATTGGACGGTATCACTAAACTAAATTTCATTTCATAAAAATGATATAGTGGCGCGTTCTTCAAAGAAAACACTAGAACTGACATATTTCAATAATTTAAAAACAGTAGAAACTGCAAAATCTTAAATGCATTTTATAAATTCGTATAATATATCCTATGTCAATTAGCAGTGAACTTTGAAAGCAAATACTGATCAGACGTATTTTGGCGCTTTGTCTAGTGATGCATAACACTCTCCAATTACAATCTCAAAATTGTAAAGTGAATTTAGATTATATTAACAACAACAACAACAACAACAACAACAACAACAACAACAACAACAACAACAACAACAACAACAACGACGACAACAACAACAACAACAACAACAACAACAACAACAACAACAACAATAGAAAAAAACAGTAACTTATTTTAGTGTATTGGCTGATAATTTACACCAGACAAAATTAACAGAAATGTAGACTACTTAAAAAATCTGTATCATATGACACCATATAACCAGGCAGCGTACATCATATTGATGAATTGATGATGAGTGATTTTAAAACATTGAAATACGTGATCTCACTTGTGATGTTCGTTATTAACAACACTGAATTTTGGTCTAGTATATGCCGTTTTATTTCTCTTGAAACCAACGTTTCGCCCACACTACGATGAGGCATCCTCAATGGCTCGACTGAGACAGCACAAAGTCCTCACCCACAAGCCCATAAATTAAAAATTTTCTGAATTATTTTCGTAAATGATCAGTTTGTTGGTAACATTGTTGGAGGGGCTTATTTTTATAAATAGGGATGGGTCGATGTTTTGTGTTTTGTCTCAGTTGAACCACTGAGAATGCCTCATCGTAGTACATAGGGTAAGGATTGGTTTCAAGAGAAATAAAACGACGTGCGTTAAACAGCTGTTATCAGTGAAATACGTATGGAAAACAAATACAGTAAGCACATGCTTGCGTACTAAAATTTTAAATACTATATGTTTAACGCATTCGTTACAGACTCTACTTGTATGCTGTTACCTTGTACTTATAATATATAAATATGTATTATTAAATAAGTAAACACTTTATATAAATATAAATATATTTGTGTAATGTTTATTCAAGTTATAAGATGTGTATGGCCTATACAAAGTTGTAACAAAACAAATACAAATATTATTGACTTCCTATGAGTAGTACAGTATAGGAAACGTGTGTAGTATACATTTTGAGTAGGTGATCAGGGCATTAGGAAATGTAGAAACGATAGCAAACAAGCAAACGCTCGTTTGTATTTAGTTCGAACGGTACTAATGCAGAACGTAGAACGAGAGGCGCCTACCGACGTAACGAAGCTAATTAATTATAAATTTAACGAGTCCGTTGGTTCTCCAAACGGCATCTACGTCATAATTTCAGTCTCGCGAGAAGTAACATTTTAATTGGTCGTTATTGTCTCTGCACCAATAAAACACTGCAGACAATCTGTACCTTTGTTCTGTCCTGCAGCAGTATTTTTAGTGCCGGCGGATCTGCGCTGTTAAACACCATTTAGTTTTTAAATGAATAGTTTTTAAACACGCGACATAACCAAAACGTGTTTACTGCCATCTCAGGTCAGCCATCAAAAGCGTAGAGTAGCTTTTAGTTGTTATTGTAAATACAAATACACTGGATGTCTGCTCTTTTTATCTGCCCCCCTTCCAACAATTCTTCGTCCCCATGTCTGCTCTATTTATCTGCCCCCTTCCAACAATTTTTCGTCTCCATCTCGTTTCTCACTCATCTATTAGTGTAGTGATTTAAATAAAGACAGTCAGTTGCAAACCTCTAACAAATATTGGTATAATTTGTTATTCGAATAGGAAATATTACTATGGCTCTGATTAAAGTTTTAATCTGAGAGCTGTTTCTCCCATGGTCCATTTTACACCTAATGCCTTGCAAACCTAACCTGTTCACGTATCAGGTTTCAGATATAATTTAACAACAAAGTGTTAAATTTTTCAGATTTTAGATAATATTTTTCCATCTACGATTCACAATCATGTATTTACACAGGCACCCTCACTCAAAATTTTCTCTTTCAGCCTTAATAAAAAGTGCGTTTCACCTTCCTCCCCTCCTCATCCTCCTTCTCCGCCTCATCCTACTCTTCTCCTTCTTCTTCATTTTCATCTGCCTCTTCTTCTCTGTTAGTTTTAGACAAATTTGGTTATTATGTTCCAATATCTCCCTCGATCTAGCTAGATTCTTTCTCCCTTTCTTTTCCTTTCTTGAGCTTTGTATTATCTAGTTTTATTGGTAATAAAGAAGGTCGCAGTTTTATCAGTGCCAAAATCTTCTGTAAATTCTTGTATTTCGTTGTCCTCTTTACACGCACTAATGTATGGACTAGTAATACTTCCGCTTCGTATACCAGCCGTTACAGATATAAGAGACTACAACTACGTAACAAACGGAAACTTGCAACGGCATCATAAATCAACAGTGCTATAGAAAGTTCGGGTAAACAATTTTAGTGCTTTCTCGGACATCACAGCGTTGTTTACATTACCGAGTATCCTCCATAAAAACAATGCTGCTGCAGTTTAGTCAGTCGGGTCAGCGAATTGTTTTACAGAGAGAACAGTGTGCGGTATTAATGCAAGTGACATTTTTTAAAATTGTTTTAAACAATTATAAATGTAAACAACCGTGTTATTTTTATAGATCTGTTAATAACAACTGTGACATACAGTTGTATCAGTGATTTATTCCTCTGTTCCAGTGATTATGATCCTCGTAACAATACGAACAATTTGAAAACAATTTACTCAACTGCGTTACAGAAAGCAGCAAAATATCTAATAGATTTTTCTGTAGGTTCTACATTGGCTTAACATTCTGCCAGTACAGCGCAGTGCCAGTGTAACTATGACGCACAGCTATGCGGAAACATTAAGCAAAGCCATTTAAATGTTCCGAAACAAAGTGTTACGGAACACAAAGAATGCTCCGCGGCATGCGTAACACCAGACAAACTGGATCGCTGATGTCGCTATCGAAAAACGTTTCACGGCTGAACTTGACGCGTGACTGCATCATCAAAATGTTAATGTATCGCCAATTTAACTCCTGGACGACAGTACGCCGGATTTAAGATTTTTGAGGCCCTAGCCATGTTTTCTGAGTGGCCTCCCTCGGCTGTGACTTTAAAGTAATATATGTACTGCAGAAGTAATTTAATGTCAGAGTAATACTATCAATTTAAAGCAGTAAGCTACTATAAAAAGCGTGCTTTTATTTAGCAAACTTTTTCAAAATATTAAGAACCATGCAAAAGAATTGAACACATTCATTAATTTTTTAAGTAGAGTAACTTAACTAAGCTTATTCAGAAATTTAACATAAAAATTTAACAAAATTCGCGTGCGCAGATTAGTTTTCAAGGATTCCAACTTCTTAAAAAATAAGCGCGCAATATTTAAATAAGGACTGTCTTCCATTTGTATTATTAACAAAAATTGATCATTTAATTTCAAAAAGTCATACTAAAATAAATCAAAGTTCCTCCCACTTTAGTAAAAAAAAAATTCAGTTAAAAAAATATCTTTAGCTTGCGGCTCCCTCTGAGCTCGCGGCCCTAGGTTGCGGCCTAGTGGGCCTAGTGGTAAATTCGGCACTGAGTACGACGAGCAGTCTTATCTCGATCCTTTGAGACGAATATCGTGGGAAATCTTGCTGTGGAGGCGTGTGTGAGATAATGGAAAATACGAACACAACTAGATTAACCGTAGAGTGGCATTCTCGTTTAATTATGATAAATTACAAAATTACTGCTTGGTATTTTAGACCAGTTCCTATAGCAAAAAGGAATTAGCCTCTTCATTCATGATGCCTTTATACTTTATCGTAATCTGAGATGGTATACGAACTTAGCGTATAAGAATCAAACACTAGTAAACATGTTTACCAGGCCAAGTTTATAAAAATGTTAATAAGTATAAAGCAGATTTAATTGACTGAGACACGTAAAAGCAAACGAGTGATGTTGAGTGCTGAGAAAGTTAAACAAAAGAAATGAGGTGAAGCAGAGAAAAAAGTCCACAAGAAAGGGTGGATGGACAACGCAAGCAACGATTTTGAGAAATTCTTAACGAAGAATTGGAAAGGTAAGACAGAAAATAGGAAGGAGTAGTCAATGATGGTGAAATAATTGAATTATTGTAATTATTTAAGACCAGTCCTTTTGAATACCTCGTAAGGCTGTGGTGCAACTAGTGAACCCTTTATGTGACACCACATTTGACTTTAGCATGAAAGCACTGTTTTTCGGCAACGAATGTAACAACCGTTGGATGACGAGTGTTATTTTTATATTATGACGATCGTGTATTACAATATGTTTGTGTGCGTGTGTACATTCTGGTAAAAAGCCAAGGGTCACCCAGGGCTGTCACTCTCGCTAGCAATATAACATAGCACGTAACCTATATTAAACAAATATTTGTCAAGTCCGTTCCGCTGCTTTGCTTTGCTTTGAACCGCGCAGCTTATTTCACCGCAACATCTCTGTCTGTCACAGCGTATTTACTTACACAGATTGTCAGAAATTAAACAACGTTTACTCAGAGACAAGGCTCCAGACGTATGCTCCACGTTATGTAATGTACACATCATACACATTCCAGTTACACGCTGTAACCGCATCACACTACAGCCAAACCAAACAAACCCAGCACTACACTAGCATCGATACAACAGAAAACACAAACAACAACAACAACATTAATAATAATAATAATAATAATAATAATAATAATAGTACTAGTAGTAGTAGTAGTAGTAGTAGACTAGTAGCAGCAGTAGTAGTAGTAGTAGTAGACTAGTACTAGCAGTAGTAGTAGTAGTAGTAAACTAGTAGCAGCAGTAGTAGTAGTAGTAGTAGACTAGTACTAGCAGTAGTAGTAGTAAACTAGTAGCAGTAGTAGTAGTAGTAGTAGTAGTAGTAGTAGTAGTAGTAGTAGTAGTAGTAGTAGCAGCAGCAGCAGCAGCAGCAGCAGCAGCAGCAGCAGCAGTAGTAGTAGTAGTAGTAATAATAGTAAATAATATTTAATTATTAATACACTTGGCAGTCTCAAACAATCTGAGAGGAGCATAGTGTTAGAGTATATAATGATTTGAAAGCACATGAGGGTAAAACGACACTAACAAATACATCAGATATACTTTTGTTTAATGTGAAAAACAATAAAGTCTCACTCATTTACATTGCTCATCCGGCGCAACAATGCAGCTGAAAAGGAGATGACGAAAAATAATTGCTCTTGATCTTCTTTCATCTCGTCGATGCGTCGACCCTTTTCTTCAGCTAATTTTCTTAATTGTTCTTCCATTTCTTCTTTGTTTACGGTAGAAATATTTCTGACTTCTTCTCGGACGACCTCTTTCGTTGTTTTTATTTCTCTTCTCACTTCCTGATTGATTCGATTTAAATTTTCACTTAAGTTTTTAGTAGTTTTTTGTAATTCACACTTAAATTTTTCACTTTGTTGCTGTACCACCTCGCCAAAATTATGCTCAGTCTTATTCAATTCTTCACACCATGTTTTGTTCACTATTTGAATATCACCAACTAATTTGTCATGCAACGTGTTCATATCGTTTTTTATCTCCTCTCATAACTTAGTGTGCTTTACTGTAATCTCCTTAATAGCTACTTCTAATTTATTCTGATTTACTTCAACTTTTTCTTCTAATTTCTTCTGATTTACTTTAACATCTTGAATGTCTTCTCGTATCTTCTTATTGTCTTCTTGTAATTTATTCAGACTTATTTCTAATTTATTCTGTAGTTTCTTGTTATCTTCTTTCATCAATTCGTATAGCATTTGCAGCTCACTTTTTGGCTGTGGTCCTTCTGCCCTTATTTGTTCCTTCTCCGTCTGTGGTACTGTCGCACTTACTTGTTCAACTTCTACGCGTGGTCCTTCTGCCCTTATATTTTCAATATCCGTTCTGATTTCTTCCTCCATCATTGCTATGACTTGAGGATCTCCCATTTGGTTATATATCTCCATCTCTTCGCTCTCTTCAGCTCTCCTTGGTGCTTGTGTTTCTTCTTCACTGGCCATTGTCGTATAAGGTGTTTCTTTTTCCATTCTGCGTGCCTTACTTCGCGTCAACATATACCGTATATATTCGAACCGTGACTAAGCAACTGTAGTTACAATTACTAGCCCTATGTTCTTAATGTCTACTCTATTTATTAATACTTTTATTTTAATTCTAATTCTCAGTTTAGTTAACTTATTTAACTCAATTCATTCATCTGCCTTTCTGACAAATCTAAATTTAGATTTTGCCACGCGAGTTGGGCGACAAATATAAAGAATTTTTACTTGGGGTGGTTAAACAAGTAATAGATTAATAATTAAAAAATCACTTACTGCCAAAATGTTTCAATTTCCCGGGCGCCACCTCATATCTACAAGGATGTGGATATAAAGGATTCATTTGCCAAACACACAACAACAATATTATGTCTAATGCTTATTTAATTAATTAAGTTGTAGCAAATTACAAATGTAACACTCTGTATGGATATTTCCTTAAGTACAATCACTTCTCTTATCTTAACAATGAGTATCTCTGAAATCGCGATTAATTAACATTTAATAATTTTCTAACACTTATAATTGTAAATTATAATCTACAATTGTATTTGGCAAATTTAGATTACTGTTTAGATATGATTTTTTAAGAATTTACTAATTGACGTTTTATTTCGCTTCAGTCGAATGCAGAGCACTGAGAGGCAGTTCTCAAGGTTAATTAATTATTATTGTGAGTTCTTTGACTTGAATGAATTGAGTTTATTGACTTAACTCTAAAGTACCATTAGTTTGAGAGCGTTGATTATTCGTAGTTCATACTCTCGGTGACATCATGTGGTCCTCTGTGTTTAGTAGTTGCTGGTCTCCGTAGTCGTTGTAGATTACGTATCCCTTCGCGGTCACTGCACCTCACGATCACTGTTTAATTATTGAAGAATTCTCGAAGTGTTCACTTTTCACGGCACTCGTATTGTGTTGAATATGAGTGTCCTTAATTGATGTTGGTAAAGTTCATGTATAATGTTTTTTAAAGTAGTTGTTTAGATTGCTGATTTTATGTCTAATGTCTCTGTTGTAGAATATGCACTGAGTCTCTCTGTTGATGTGTTCTGTATTATATAAAAGCTGCTGTAATGTTTATAGTTTCTTGTGAATTATTTGTAATTGTAGAATGTCTGTTAATTGAATTTGTCTTCACTTAGTATTGTACTGTGTATTCGTATTCTCCGACACTTTGTTTAAATTACGGTGAAGTTAATTAATTGTAAAGTCTGTTTTACATGTTGACTTCGCGTGATATTACTTTATACTAATAGTCTGTCGAACGCGATTAACTGTTCAACTCTCTTGCTATGAGTTTAGAATTTAGTGAGAATTATAACAACGAGTTTCGTACGATTTGTCGTATTCACTTCATTGTTCACTTTGAGAAATTGAATGTTCGCACTGAAGTAACCGTTCTCAAGACTCTAGATATGCGCACTTCTGAAATTGTGTCGAACGCTTGTAGTTGTTCACGCTTATGTAATGAATCGATGATTAAACATTGTTACCGAGTTAAGATGACTCGTGGTGATCACTTTGTAGATGAGTACTAGACTGCCGTTTTTCTGTTCTGAGATCTACCAAGTAAACTCTCCTCCCTCCTACCTCTGCTGAATCTTCCATCTGCTTGGATACTCTTATTGGTTCTTTAGCCAGTGTGACAAATTGTATATTCGTCATTGGTTTTCGAGTATCTCTGCTTTACACGTGATTCTCTTGTCGAACTACCATTCGTCCTGATTGTTCCTACAGCCGTTTTCTCTATTTACTAGGAATCTCATTCAAGCACTCCAGAATTCGTGAGTTTCACTTTCCCCTTGTAAATCAGGCGACATTTCTTTGTCTCTCGTGGCCGTCTCCTAGTGTCCAATTTCTGTTACGCTTTGACATAGATACAATACTGGTATTGTTCGATCTGCTGCACCATTGTTTATCTTCAAGTTGCACTCTGGCTTTGTTTTGAGTCTGGAACGAATCTTCCTTTGTAATCACGACTTTCGTCAAATTTCTACGTTGCAATTGTTCTGGCATCTAATGTTGTACCGTATCGAATTGACAAACTCTTTGCTTTCAGTCTGTGTCAAAGTTTTTAAAAAGGGTAGATTGGTTTATTGGGGGTTATGCCTTTCTTCACTCAGAGCAGCTGCCTGATGCGAAATACAACGTCTCACATACATCTAGTAAGTGTCACTCTTTTGTCAAACAATTAACTTTACAGCCGTAACACATCAAGCTGTCTGTAGGTTACAATGCCAAAAGGACAGTCTTACAAACTTTCCCTTCACACCCTCACATACTTCTTTGTCAAATATAACTGCTAGTACACATTATTTTTAGCTATTATTTACTACTTGTACAATTTTATAAATATTTTCAAAAATAAACGTTACAAGGCAAACTAATTACCGATACAGTAGGATTCGAAAATCCGAACGTCAGTGATCCGAAGCGTCAAAAATCTAAACTCCTCAACAGACAAGGAGTAAAAACACAAAATTAATTATTGTTAGATTTTTACTTAAAACAAGAACGGTAACGGAATTGTCTCAGAGTAATGTACATGGAAGACAAGAACAGTGCTACATAGAGAGTGAACTTTGTGTAATTTATGTTTTAAAATAATAGTGCTTAGTGTTTGTATAGGATCCAAAATGACAAAATATATAAGTAAAATTTATTTACATGTACAATACGTACTTATTGTTTGAACACCATATAATTTTTTTTGCTTTTTCTACTGTTAGCCTACTGTCGTATATTTGTTATGTTCGAAAATCCGAACGACTCCACAATTCTAACTCCTCCTAGTTCCGATTAGTTCGGATTTTTGACTTTCTACTGCATAGAATTTTGTTCAGGAAGAAAACTACTAACAAATTTAGAACTTCAGGTAAGTGTGAGTATTACGGCAAGGATGTGAAACCCTGGTTAGTAAAAAGTGAAACAGAAAAAGAATGTTACGTACAGAGGTACAATTTTTTAAACGATAGAAAACAACTTCTTCAGTTACAGAGTAAGTTGTGTTTTATTCCGTATCGAACGACAGCAGTGCAACATTGAACGGAATTCGCAGTATCCTCAGGGGTAGTCTGCTGACGCAAATGGTGCATTCTGGGTCAAGTAAAATTTCATTCCCCTCGCTTTACGTTGCACTTGGGCGCGTACGCGAGTACTGACACCATAAATCATCAAGCCTAGCTGTCAACGTGCACACACACACACACACACACACACACACACACATAATTAAGGGTCGACGTCCTGTTTTAATAAATGGATCGTTATTACGTGTCACCAAGTAGAATGATTTTTTTATCTTTCTCACGTCCATAAGCAAACGCCACGAATCACTTGTTCCACAACTCTAGATTCCTATGCCGTAAACTATCACACATTAGTCTTCCAATATTATAGTCTGGCGTAAAGAACACGAATTTTTATTGCTTTTTGTTTCGGTTTAACTGTAAAGAGTGACCAAGTCGTCTTTTAAGGTATTTGAAAAACCTGTAAGTCTTATGGATATGGGCTAAATTCGTATATCCACGGCGAAGAAGCTAAATTAGCCGTTATCTTCCTTTCCGAAAATCAGAATTACAGAAGTGGTTTTAAAGAGGTACAGTCGTAGTGAATAACAAATAAAGCACTCGCAGCCAGTAAAAAATTAACTGAACATTTATCAAAGTAATATCAACAGCTCATACCGGTTTTCAGCAACCAATGCATGAGTTTTTGAAATTAGCTTAACTTGTTAAGCACGTACTGTACTGTAAGACTTTCGCTATTTTTAAGTTACACGTTAATGGAATTCCGAATTCGCACTGAGTACAAGCTTCAAAAACCCACATGCCGAGTAGAAATATCACACAAGAGATGTGTTTTTGTGGAGGCACAATGATAAACGAGGTACCCTGATGTACATCAGTGTGGAGGCATATTAATGTCCTTATTATCCCTTTACTTGTCTTCGTATAAAATATTATACGTATAGGTACGTATATACAAGATCATATCCGTAGATATAACGATTGAAGGTCACTGAGAAGAAATGAACTTCTCAAAAGAAGCCTTTTCAAAAATTCGCAAATTTCATGTTATTAAATACAGGAGTAAAGTGACGTCATGGGTTAGTTGGGTACTTGAAATTCTAGGCAGGGATACCAGCAAGGATGGTGATGTAGCTGTTGAACATCTACATTTAAGCTTTAGATTAGCGTCTTCATACACTTATAATGATTGTAGGCCCTACTGAAAAAATTTACCATTGCTCTTCGACCGTACACACATTTGGATAAATAATAATGTTATATCTGTTTGTTTTCTAATAACACTGTTTTATATATATATTATTACTCACTTTTTACATTACAACGAAAAATTGGACGGTATCACTAAACTAAATTTCATTTCATAAAAATGATATAGTGGCGCGTTCTTCAAAGAAAACACTAGAACTGACATATTTCAATAATTTAAAAACAGTAGAAACTGCAAAATCTTAAATGCATTTTATAAATTCGTATAATATATCCTATGTCAATTAGCAGTGAACTTTGAAAGCAAATACTGATCAGACGTATTTTGGCGCTTTGTCTAGTGATGCATAACACTCTCCAATTACAATCTCAAAATTGTAAAGTGAATTTAGATTATATTAACAACAACAACAACAACAACAACAACAACAACAACAACAACAACAACAACAACAACAACAACAACAACGACGACAACAACAACAACAACAACAACAACAACAACAACAACAACAATAGAAAAAAACAGTAACTTATTTTAGTGTATTGGCTGATAATTTACACCAGACAAAATTAACAGAAATGTAGACTACTTAAAAAATCTGTATCATATGACACCATATAACCAGGCAGCGTACATCATATTGATGAATTGATGATGAGTGATTTTAAAACATTGAAATACGTGATCTCACTTGTGATGTTCGTTATTAACAACACTGAATTTTGGTCTAGTATATGCCGTTTTATTTCTCTTGAAACCAACGTTTCGCCCACACTACGATGAGGCATCCTCAATGGCTCGACTGAGACAGCACAAAGTCCTCACCCACAAGCCCATAAATTAAAAATTTTCTGAATTATTTTCGTAAATGATCAGTTTGTTGGTAACATTGTTGGAGGGGCTTATTTTTATAAATAGGGATGGGTCGATGTTTTGTGTTTTGTCTCAGTTGAACCATTGAGAATGCCTCATCGTAGTACATAGGGTAAGGATTGGTTTCAAGAGAAATAAAACGACGTGCGTTAAACAGCTGTTATCAGTGAAATACGTATGGAAAACAAATACAGTAAGCACATGCTTGCGTACTAAAATTTTAAATACTATATGTTTAACGCATTCGTTACAGACTCTACTTGTATGCTGTTACCTTGTACTTATAATATATAAATATGTATTATTAAATAAGTAAACACTTTATATAAATATAAATATATTTGTGTAATGTTTATTCAAGTTATAAGATGTGTATGGCCTATACAAAGTTGTAACAAAACAAATACAAATATTATTGACTTCCTATGAGTAGTACAGTATAGGAAACGTGTGTAGTATACATTTTGAGTAGGTGATCAGGGCATTAGGAAATGTAGAAACGATAGCAAACAAGCAAACGCTCGTTTGTATTTAGTTCGAACGGTACTAATGCAGAACGTAGAACGAGAGGCGCCTACCGACGTAACGAAGCTAATTAATTATAAATTTAACGAGTCCGTTGGTTCTCCAAACGGCATCTACGTCATAATTTCAGTCTCGCGAGAAGTAACATTTTAATTGGTCGTTATTGTCTCTGCACCAATAAAACACTGCAGACAATCTGTACCTTTGTTCTGTCCTGCAGCAGTATTTTTAGTGCCGGCGGATCTGCGCTGTTAAACACCATTTAGTTTTTAAATGAATAGTTTTTAAACACGCGACATAACCAAAACGTGTTTACTGCCATCTCAGGTCAGCCATCAAAAGCGTAGAGTAGCTTTTAGTTGTTATTGTAAATACAAATACACTGGATGTCTGCTCTTTTTATCTGCCCCCCTTCCAACAATTCTTCGTCCCCATGTCTGCTCTATTTATCTGCCCCCTTCCAACAATTTTTCGTCTCCATCTCGTTTCTCACTCATCTATTAGTGTAGTGATTTAAATAAAGACAGTCAGTTGCAAACCTCTAACAAATATTGGTATAATTTGTTATTCGAATAGGAAATATTACTATGGCTCTGATTAAAGTTTTAATCTGAGAGCTGTTTCTCCCATGGTCCATTTTACACCTAATGCCTTGCAAACCTAACCTGTTCACGTATCAGGTTTCAGATATAATTTAACAACAAAGTGTTAAATTTTTCAGATTTTAGATAATATTTTTCCATCTACGATTCACAATCATGTATTTACACAGGCACCCTCACTCAAAATTTTCTCTTTCAGCCTTAATAAAAAGTGCGTTTCACCTTCCTCCCCTCCTCATCCTCCTTCTCCGCCTCATCCTACTCTTCTCCTTCTTCTTCATTTTCATCTGCCTCTTCTTCTCTGTTAGTTTTAGACAAATTTGGTTATTATGTTCCAATATCTCCCTCGATCTAGCTAGATTCTTTCTCCCTTTCTTTTCCTTTCTTGAGCTTTGTATTATCTAGTTTTATTGGTAATAAAGAAGGTCGCAGTTTTATCAGTGCCAAAATCTTCTGTAAATTCTTGTATTTCGTTGTCCTCTTTACACGCACTAATGTATGGACTAGTAATACTTCCGCTTCGTATACCAGCCGTTACAGATATAAGAGACTACAACTACGTAACAAACGGAAACTTGCAACGGCATCATAAATCAACAGTGCTATAGAAAGTTCGGGTAAACAATTTTAGTGCTTTCTCGGACATCACAGCGTTGTTTACATTACCGAGTATCCTCCATAAAAACAATGCTGCTGCAGTTTAGTCAGTCGGGTCAGCGAATTGTTTTACAGAGAGAACAGTGTGCGGTATTAATGCAAGTGACATTTTTTAAAATTGTTTTAAACAATTATAAATGTAAACAACCGTGTTATTTTTATAGATCTGTTAATAACAACTGTGACATACAGTTGTATCAGTGATTTATTCCTCTGTTCCAGTGATTATGATCCTCGTAACAATACGAACAATTTGAAAACAATTTACTCAACTGCGTTACAGAAAGCAGCAAAATATCTAATAGATTTTTCTGTAGGTTCTACATTGGCTTAACATTCTGCCAGTACAGCGCAGTGCCAGTGTAACTATGACGCACAGCTATGCGGAAACATTAAGCAAAGCCATTTAAATGTTCCGAAACAAAGTGTTACGGAACACAAAGAATGCTCCGCGGCATGCGTAACACCAGACAAACTGGATCGCTGATGTCGCTATCGAAAAACGTTTCACGGCTGAACTTGACGCGTGACTGCATCATCAAAATGTTAATGTATCGCCAATTTAACTCCTGGACGACAGTACGCCGGATTTAAGATTTTTGAGGCCCTAGCCATGTTTTCTGAGTGGCCTCCCTCGGCTGTGACTTTAAAGTAATATATGTACTGCAGAAGTAATTTAATGTCAGAGTAATACTATCAATTTAAAGCAGTAAGCTACTATAAAAAGCGTGCTTTTATTTAGCAAACTTTTTCAAAATATTAAGAACCATGCAAAAGAATTGAACACATTCATTAATTTTTTAAGTAGAGTAACTTAACTAAGCTTATTCAGAAATTTAACATAAAAATTTAACAAAATTCGCGTGCGCAGATTAGTTTTCAAGGATTCCAACTTCTTAAAAAATAAGCGCGCAATATTTAAATAAGGACTGTCTTCCATTTGTATTATTAACAAAAATTGATCATTTAATTTCAAAAAGTCATACTAAAATAAATCAAAGTTCCTCCCACTTTAGTAAAAAAAAAATTCAGTTAAAAAAATATCTTTAGCTTGCGGCTCCCTCTGAGCTCGCGGCCCTAGGTTGCGGCCTAGTGGGCCTAGTGGTAAATTCGGCACTGAGTACGACGAGCAGTCTTATCTCGATCCTTTGAGACGAATATCGTGGGAAATCTTGCTGTGGAGGCGTGTGTGAGATAATGGAAAATACGAACACAACTAGATTAACCGTAGAGTGGCATTCTCGTTTAATTATGATAAATTACAAAATTACTGCTTGGTATTTTAGACCAGTTCCTATAGCAAAAAGGAATTAGCCTCTTCATTCATGATGCCTTTATACTTTATCGTAATCTGAGATGGTATACGAACTTAGCGTATAAGAATCAAACACTAGTAAACATGTTTACCAGGCCAAGTTTATAAAAATGTTAATAAGTATAAAGCAGATTTAATTGACTGAGACACGTAAAAGCAAACGAGTGATGTTGAGTGCTGAGAAAGTTAAACAAAAGAAATGAGGTGAAGCAGAGAAAAAAGTCCACAAGAAAGGGTGGATGGACAACGCAAGCAACGATTTTGAGAAATTCTTAACGAAGAATTGGAAAGGTAAGACAGAAAATAGGAAGGAGTAGTCAATGATGGTGAAATAATTGAATTATTGTAATTATTTAAGACCAGTCCTTTTGAATACCTCGTAAGGCTGTGGTGCAACTAGTGAACCCTTTATGTGACACCACATTTGACTTTAGCATGAAAGCACTGTTTTTCGGCAACGAATGTAACAACCGTTGGATGACGAGTGTTATTTTTATATTATGACGATCGTGTATTACAATATGTTTGTGTGCGTGTGTACATTCTGGTAAAAAGCCAAGGGTCACCCAGGGCTGTCACTCTCGCTAGCAATATAACATAGCACGTAACCTATATTAAACAAATATTTGTCAAGTCCGTTCCGCTGCTTTGCTTTGCTTTGAACCGCGCAGCTTATTTCACCGCAACATCTCTGTCTGTCACAGCGTATTTACTTACACAGATTGTCAGAAATTAAACAACGTTTACTCAGAGACAAGGCTCCAGACGTATGCTCCACGTTATGTAATGTACACATCATACACATTCCAGTTACACGCTGTAACCGCATCACACTACAGCCAAACCAAACAAACCCAGCACTACACTAGCATCGATACAACAGAAAACACAAACAACAACAACAACATTAATAATAATAATAATAATAATAATAATAATAATAATAGTACTAGTAGTAGTAGTAGTAGTAGTAGACTAGTAGCAGCAGTAGTAGTAGTAGTAGTAGACTAGTACTAGCAGTAGTAGTAGTAGTAGTAAACTAGTAGCAGCAGTAGTAGTAGTAGTAGTAGACTAGTACTAGCAGTAGTAGTAGTAAACTAGTAGCAGTAGTAGTAGTAGTAGTAGTAGTAGTAGTAGTAGTAGTAGTAGTAGTAGTAGTAGCAGCAGCAGCAGCAGCAGCAGCAGCAGCAGCAGCAGCAGTAGTAGTAGTAGTAGTAATAATAGTAAATAATATTTAATTATTAATACACTTGGCAGTCTCAAACAATCTGAGAGGAGCATAGTGTTAGAGTATATAATGATTTGAAAGCACATGAGGGTAAAACGACACTAACAAATACATCAGATATACTTTTGTTTAATGTGAAAAACAATAAAGTCTCACTCATTTACATTGCTCATCCGGCGCAACAATGCAGCTGAAAAGGAGATGACGAAAAATAATTGCTCTTGATCTTCTTTCATCTCGTCGATGCGTCGACCCTTTTCTTCAGCTAATTTTCTTAATTGTTCTTCCATTTCTTCTTTGTTTACGGTAGAAATATTTCTGACTTCTTCTCGGACGACCTCTTTCGTTGTTTTTATTTCTCTTCTCACTTCCTGATTGATTCGATTTAAATTTTCACTTAAGTTTTTAGTAGTTTTTTGTAATTCACACTTAAATTTTTCACTTTGTTGCTGTACCACCTCGCCAAAATTATGCTCAGTCTTATTCAATTCTTCACACCATGTTTTGTTCACTATTTGAATATCACCAACTAATTTGTCATGCAACGTGTTCATATCGTTTTTTATCTCCTCTCATAACTTAGTGTGCTTTACTGTAATCTCCTTAATAGCTACTTCTAATTTATTCTGATTTACTTCAACTTTTTCTTCTAATTTCTTCTGATTTACTTTAACATCTTGAATGTCTTCTCGTATCTTCTTATTGTCTTCTTGTAATTTATTCAGACTTATTTCTAATTTATTCTGTAGTTTCTTGTTATCTTCTTTCATCAATTCGTATAGCATTTGCAGCTCACTTTTTGGCTGTGGTCCTTCTGCCCTTATTTGTTCCTTCTCCGTCTGTGGTACTGTCGCACTTACTTGTTCAACTTCTACGCGTGGTCCTTCTGCCCTTATATTTTCAATATCCGTTCTGATTTCTTCCTCCATCATTGCTATGACTTGAGGATCTCCCATTTGGTTATATATCTCCATCTCTTCGCTCTCTTCAGCTCTCCTTGGTGCTTGTGTTTCTTCTTCACTGGCCATTGTCGTATAAGGTGTTTCTTTTTCCATTCTGCGTGCCTTACTTCGCGTCAACATATACCGTATATATTCGAACCGTGACTAAGCAACTGTAGTTACAATTACTAGCCCTATGTTCTTAATGTCTACTCTATTTATTAATACTTTTATTTTAATTCTAATTCTCAGTTTAGTTAACTTATTTAACTCAATTCATTCATCTGCCTTTCTGACAAATCTAAATTTAGATTTTGCCACGCGAGTTGGGCGACAAATATAAAGAATTTTTACTTGGGGTGGTTAAACAAGTAATAGATTAATAATTAAAAAATCACTTACTGCCAAAATGTTTCAATTTCCCGGGCGCCACCTCATATCTACAAGGATGTGGATATAAAGGATTCATTTGCCAAACACACAACAACAATATTATGTCTAATGCTTATTTAATTAATTAAGTTGTAGCAAATTACAAATGTAACACTCTGTATGGATATTTCCTTAAGTACAATCACTTCTCTTATCTTAACAATGAGTATCTCTGAAATCGCGATTAATTAACATTTAATAATTTTCTAACACTTATAATTGTAAATTATAATCTACAATTGTATTTGGCAAATTTAGATTACTGTTTAGATATGATTTTTTAAGAATTTACTAATTGACGTTTTATTTCGCTTCAGTCGAATGCAGAGCACTGAGAGGCAGTTCTCAAGGTTAATTAATTATTATTGTGAGTTCTTTGACTTGAATGAATTGAGTTTATTGACTTAACTCTAAAGTACCATTAGTTTGAGAGCGTTGATTATTCGTAGTTCATACTCTCGGTGACATCATGTGGTCCTCTGTGTTTAGTAGTTGCTGGTCTCCGTAGTCGTTGTAGATTACGTATCCCTTCGCGGTCACTGCACCTCACGATCACTGTTTAATTATTGAAGAATTCTCGAAGTGTTCACTTTTCACGGCACTCGTATTGTGTTGAATATGAGTGTCCTTAATTGATGTTGGTAAAGTTCATGTATAATGTTTTTTAAAGTAGTTGTTTAGATTGCTGATTTTATGTCTAATGTCTCTGTTGTAGAATATGCACTGAGTCTCTCTGTTGATGTGTTCTGTATTATATAAAAGCTGCTGTAATGTTTATAGTTTCTTGTGAATTATTTGTAATTGTAGAATGTCTGTTAATTGAATTTGTCTTCACTTAGTATTGTACTGTGTATTCGTATTCTCCGACACTTTGTTTAAATTACGGTGAAGTTAATTAATTGTAAAGTCTGTTTTACATGTTGACTTCGCGTGATATTACTTTATACTAATAGTCTGTCGAACGCGATTAACTGTTCAACTCTCTTGCTATGAGTTTAGAATTTAGTGAGAATTATAACAACGAGTTTCGTACGATTTGTCGTATTCACTTCATTGTTCACTTTGAGAAATTGAATGTTCGCACTGAAGTAACCGTTCTCAAGACTCTAGATATGCGCACTTCTGAAATTGTGTCGAACGCTTGTAGTTGTTCACGCTTATGTAATGAATCGATGATTAAACATTGTTACCGAGTTAAGATGACTCGTGGTGATCACTTTGTAGATGAGTACTAGACTGCCGTTTTTCTGTTCTGAGATCTACCAAGTAAACTCTCCTCCCTCCTACCTCTGCTGAATCTTCCATCTGCTTGGATACTCTTATTGGTTCTTTAGCCAGTGTGACAAATTGTATATTCGTCATTGGTTTTCGAGTATCTCTGCTTTACACGTGATTCTCTTGTCGAACTACCATTCGTCCTGATTGTTCCTACAGCCGTTTTCTCTATTTACTAGGAATCTCATTCAAGCACTCCAGAATTCGTGAGTTTCACTTTCCCCTTGTAAATCAGGCGACATTTCTTTGTCTCTCGTGGCCGTCTCCTAGTGTCCAATTTCTGTTACGCTTTGACATAGATACAATACTGGTATTGTTCGATCTGCTGCACCATTGTTTATCTTCAAGTTGCACTCTGGCTTTGTTTTGAGTCTGGAACGAATCTTCCTTTGTAATCACGACTTTCGTCAAATTTCTACGTTGCAATTGTTCTGGCATCTAATGTTGTACCGTATCGAATTGACAAACTCTTTGCTTTCAGTCTGTGTCAAAGTTTTTAAAAAGGGTAGATTGGTTTATTGGGGGTTATGCCTTTCTTCACTCAGAGCAGCTGCCTGATGCGAAATACAACGTCTCACATACATCTAGTAAGTGTCACTCTTTTGTCAAACAATTAACTTTACAGCCGTAACACATCAAGCTGTCTGTAGGTTACAATGCCAAAAGGACAGTCTTACAAACTTTCCCTTCACACCCTCACATACTCCTTTGTCAAATATAACTGCTAGTACACATTATTTTTAGCTATTATTTACTACTTGTACAATTTTATAAATATTTCCAAAAATAAACGTTACAAGGCAAACTAATTACCGATACAGTAGGATTCGAAAATCCGAACGTCAGTGATCCGAAGCGTCAAAAATCTAAACTCCTCAACAGACAAGGAGTAAAAACACAAAATTAATTATTGTTAGATTTTTACTTAAAACAAGAACGGTAACGGAATTGTCTCAGAGTAATGTACATGGAAGACAAGAACAGTGCTACATAGAGAGTGAACTTTGTGTAATTTATGTTTTAAAATAATAGTGCTTAGTGTTTGTATAGGATCCAAAATGACAAAATATATAAGTAAAATTTATTTACATGTACAATACGTACTTATTGTTTGAACACCATATAATTTTTTTTGCTTTTTCTACTGTTAGCCTACTGTCGTATATTTGTTATGTTCGAAAATCCGAACGACTCCACAATTCTAACTCCTCCTAGTCTCGATTAGTTCGGATTTTTGACTTTCTACTGCATAGAATTTTGTTCAGGAAGAAAACTACTAACAAATTTAGAACTTCAGGTAAGTGTGAGTACTACGGCAAGGATGTGAAACCCTGGTTAGTAAAAAGTGAAACAGAAAAAGAATGTTACGTACAGAGGTACAATTTTTTAAACGATAGAAAACAACTTCTTCAGTTACAGAGTAAGTTGTGTTTTATTCCGTATCGAACGACAGCAGTGCAACATTGAACGGAATTCGCAGTATCCTCAGGGGTAGTCTGCTGACGCAAATGGTGCATTCTGGGTCAAGTAAAATTTCATTCCCCTCGCTTTACGTTGCACTTGGGCGCGTACGCGAGTACTGACACCATAAATCATCAAGCCTAGCTGTCAACGTGCACACACACACACACACACACACACACACACACACACACACACACACACACATAATTAAGGGTCGACGTCCTGTTTTAATAAATGGATCGTTATTACGTGTCACCAAGTAGAATGATTTTTTTATCTTTCTGACGTCCATAAGCAAACGCCACGAATCACTTGTTCCACAACTCTAGATTCCTATGCCGTAAACTATCACACATTAGTCTTCCAATATTATAGTCTGGCGTAAAGAACACGAATTTTTATTGCTTTTTGTTTCGGTTTAACTGTAAAGAGTGACCAAGTCGTCTTTTAAGGTATTTGAAAAACCTGCTTTTTTATTTAAAGATTTAATTGGTGAACAGTGCAACTGTTAAAACGGTCAACCGAATACTGGACAGCAGCGAGTGACATTTATTTTACACCGTAGGCTTAAGATGTTGAGGAGTTATTTCACAGTGGTACAAGGTTGAATGAAAGCGAACGAAGTTTTTATAAGAAGTTCGTCATTTTGCTGCGGAACAGTAGTGTTAAATCTAGTTGTTACGTGAAGTGAATCGCACGCTATATAAAAACAACTGTTGGTCAACAGTACAACAGAGGGACACACAGAATGATCTATGAAGAAACAACGTAGGCAGCCTATAATTAGCTCAGAAACTAGATTATGAGATTTGTTTAATGTCTGGAAGAAAGCATACTGTCTTTCTGAAAAGACATGCGTAGTAAAAAACCCACAGCAGGTGACGGTTCTCCCGTCCGTTACAAATAATTATTTTTTTGTAAGACGTCACAATATATTATCAACCTTCTTGCTACAATATACACTTGAGATCACTGATGTGCACAAGGTCGCATTAAGTGGAGAATGCCTTGACAGAAAGATGGTCTTACTGTCTAAAGAGAACGTAGCATTTGAACCTACTTGAATATATCTTGAACCAGTACATCTTTGACCGCGAGTATAATGAGGCTGAAATATTTATATACAAACTTACGGAAGTTCTTCCGTAAACGAATAAAATTTTGAATAACGCAGAAGGGAAGAGAGGGAGAGAGGAAGTTAGAGAGAGGGGAGAGATTATAGATATAAGGTCGGATAAGTAAGATAAGGCGTGTCATAAGAAGGGCCAGGCCGAAGGAAAGACATAAAGAAACAGTCATAGAAAGAGAGAGAGAGACAAAGAGACGGATTTTAAATTCAACTTTAAAAGGACCAGCAAATTTAGGCAGAGAGGGAGTGGGTGAATACTGCAGACAGTAGCCGCCTCCATGTACCGTAATTATAGCGGCCTGGGCGCCGCGTCGACACTCTACAGACACTGTGCCTACAAAGTCTGTACGAGTAGGCCTATACTACATGACCATATTACACTCTGTAACTATCATAAACTGGATGACTTCGATTCCGATATGTATTTCCATTCGCTGACGTTATCAGATATGAACATAAATAATTTTGCACAAACACTAATCACTTATTATGTATTCTGTTCTGTATCTGTACAGAACTAAAAGTCAGGATTTTTTAATCATAGTTTCCTAATTAGCATTATTACTATTTACGAAACGCTACTTTAAACACTCTCCTGAATTAAATGAAAGTGGATTGCCAATGAAATGTAAGTGAAATGTTGATTGCCAGCTTCCCTCTAAATAAATTCGATGTGACCGCTCATAATCTGACATTTATTGTTAAAATATTTGATAAATTAAATAACTTGCCATTTATAATTACGTAATTATAGTGAGAAAGTAACCGATCGCTACTGTAAATATAAAAAACATGTGCAATAAATTTATCACTTAAACATACTCCAATTGTGTGGCGTAAATCACATTATTATCATTTGAAAACTGGAAGTATTTTATAGTTATGAATGCAAACGTTTTGAATCGTTAACGATGAGACATGAGATGAAAAAATTGAACATTATATTTCTACAAAACGTATCTCCTTAGTATGCTGAAAAGGAAAAGAGAATGATAATTATTCTATATAATTGTAACTCAAGATGGTATATCTGGTTCCATGTTTAACGTTACTTTTACATTTCCAGACTCGCAAACATACACATATCTCTGATTTTCCATTGACTTGCGTTCTGACGTTGGTGTTTAAACAACTGTCATGACGTAACTTCCTATCCACAATTTGTTCAATGTCTGCAGAAGAATCCGATGGTTTGAAGGCAAATGGTGTTCCAGGAAGTTTGCAGAATCCGTGCAAGCCTGATGAATGCCTCACACATTTTATTAGTTTAGTAAAATAATTTGATTTAATTACATGTAGAGTAAGCTCCCATGAGAGAGAAAGATAAGCCTTATTGCTTTGTCTTTGAAAGCTCTTAGAGAGCAGGACACGAGAGTTAATAAATGCCGAAATTTCGTTGTCAATTAAGTGTGTTTCCACTTGTCTGGAGTTAAAATTGCTTTTAGGCACGGTTTCCGTGTTTACGGAATAGGCCTATAATCTTTATTGTTTATGCAGTTTTGGTTGGTTTTAAAATTTCCAATTTTTCCTTAAATGAAGTCATTTTGAGCGCTTTCGTCATGTTACTGCTTTTTCTACTACAAAATGTATTCTGAAAGAGCGGCTACCTCCTCTTTCTCCTTTATTAAGAGGCTACATTTCGCGATGCCAGTAAAGAAAAGAAACGCGATGCCAGTAAAGAATCAAGATTTTGACATTTTTGATCAACAGCGTGCACTCACGAATCAGACTGATTGAGCAGTATGTTAAAATGTTAAGCTAACCAACAGGTGACCAAACAATGAGGTGTGGGAAATGTAACTAAATGAGAATCCTTACCTTAACCAGGCAGCAATACAGTTGCAAACGACCAAAACAAGTGAACTGACGTCACAAGTGTTAAACGCAAGTCCTCAGACTCAGGTGCTTATTGCGTGCGCGTAGGCATCCGCATGACTTCATTCATGCCGAGTTGTCGAGTGTGGTGACGAAAAGATCTCCTTCTGCTTTAATCTTTCGAGCTCGGTATCGAAAATAATATTTCTCTATTTCTTCCGTGTAACTCTCACCTGAACAACTCGTACCTATGGAAGTCCTTTTCTCTGTTCATAGTCACTCTCTTTATGTCGTCGTTATCCGTTACCTCGACTTCTGTTCTCTAATAAAAGACTCTGGAATTTCATGTACCTCATACGTTGTGCATATCCTGTGTAGTATCAACCACGCACATACTCAGTTTAATCCACTGATTTCTCTTTACAACTCTCAGTTCGAAACACTGTTCTTTAATCTTCTCATAGCTCTTTGAGTGACTTCCAAGTTATTTATTGTCTGTTTAGTATGACATAAAACTTGGATTCCTTATATTAAACATAGCGAGAACATATTGGTTTAACCGTTTGTATTTTAATCCTTCAAGCCTTTCATCCTCTTTTATTTAATCTTTCTCAGTGTTATCATTAGCCTCAATTGTGTATATTTTAAATAGATTTAATATTAATATTTATATCTCAGTTCCGGTAAGTATTAACTGTGGATCGTCTGAATGTAGTGATTTGTTCTAATACAAGTTTACGACATAAACAATCAATTAAATTTGTACAGCTGAAAATTAACTTACAAACGCTGGACCACCGCAGAAACGTCTGATAGTACTTATATACAGCAACCTGTATACCAGAGTTATAAACGTGCACGCTAAATACCATAGGTAACCAAAAATCAGTATTGGCAACTGTACAAAAGCCAAAACATTTACATCATTGACGATAGATGTGCCAATATGTATTGGCAAGAAAATAGCTTACCTCTTCGCGTATACACTATGGTGAGTACGTGTTTTACCGCTGACCGCTTTCGAAGGCAATGTGCTTATTACAGTTTAACTGTCTTACAGTATTACAGTATTACAATTTAACTGTCTTATTACAGAATCCACTGAATGGCGTTCAATATTCTAAATAACTACAATGTAACGTTTATATTAATCTGTAGATGTGGGAACGGAAAATAAGCATGCATCAATCACAATATTATTCTCAGTTTTAAACTATTTCGATTCGCTTTATGTATCAAAATCAGTTAAAATGTTCTACAGAGTGTGTAAGTCTTATGGATATGGGCTAAATTCGTATATCCACGGCGAAGAAGCTAAATTAGCCGTTATCTTCCTTTCCGAAAATCAGAATTACAGAAGTGGTTTTAAAGAGGTACAGTCGTAGTGAATAACAAATAAAGCACTCGCAGCCAGTAAAAAATTAACTGAACATTTATCAAAGTAATATCAACAGCTCATACCGGTTTTCAGCAACCAATGCATGAGTTTTTGAAATTAGCTTAACTTGTTAAGCACGTACTGTACTGTAAGACTTTCGCTATTTTTTAAGTTACACGTTAATGGAATTCCGAATTCGCACTGAGTACAAGCTTCAAAAACCCACATGCCGAGTAGAAATATCACACAAGAGATGTGTTTCTGTGGAGGCACAATGATAAACGAGGTACCCTGATGTACATCAGTGTGGAGGCATATTAATGTCCTTATTATCCCTTTACTTGTCTTCGTATAAAATATTATACGTATAGGTACGTATATACAAGATCATATCCGTAGATATAACGATTGAAGGTCACTGAGAAGAAATGAACTTCTCAAAAGAAGCCTTTTCAAAAATTCGCAAATTTCATGTTATTACATACAGGAGTAAAGTGACGTCATGGGTTAGTTGGGTACTTGAAATTCTAGGCAGGGATACCAGCAAGGATGGTGATGTAGCTGTTGAACATCTACATTTAAGCTTTAGATTAGCGTCTTCATACACTTATAATGATTGTAGGCCCTACTGAAAAAATTTACCATTGCTCTTCGACCGTACACACATTTGGATAAATAATAATGTTATATCTGTTTGTTTTCTAATAACACTGTTTTATATATATATTATTACTCACTTTTTACATTACAACGAAAAATTGGACGGTATCACTAAACTAAATTTCATTTCATAAAAATGATATAGTGGCGCGTTCTTCAAAGAAAACACTAGAACTGACATATTTCAATAATTTAAAAACAGTAGAAACTGCAAAATCTTAAATGCATTTTATAAATTCGTATAATATATCCTATGTCAATTAGCAGTGAACTTTGAAAGCAAATACTGATCAGACGTATTTTGGCGCTTTGTCTAGTGATGCATAACACTCTCCAATTACAATCTCAAAATTGTAAAGTGAATTTAGATTATATTAACAACAACAACAACAACAACAACAACAACAACGACAACAACAACAACAACAACAACGACAACAACAACAACAACAACAACAATAGAAAAAAACAGTAACTTATTTTAGTGTATTGGCTGATAATTTACACCAGACAAAATTAACAGAAATGTAGACTACTTAAAAAATCTGTATCATATGACACCATATAACCAGGCAGCGTACATCATATTGATGAATTGATGATGAGTGATTTTAAAACATTGAAATACGTGATCTCACTTGTGATGTTCGTTATTAACAACACTGAATTTTGGTCTAGTATATGCCGTTTTATTTCTCTTGAAACCAACGTTTCGCCCACACTACGATGAGGCATCCTCAATGGCTCGACTGAGACAGCACAAAGTCCTCACCCACAAGCCCATAAATTAAAAATTTTCTGAATTATTTTCGTAAATGATCAGTTTGTTGGTAACATTGTTGGAGGGGCTTATTTTTATAAATAGGGATGGGTCGATGTTTTGTGTTTTGTCTCAGTTGAACCACTGAGAATGCCTCATCGTAGTACATAGGGTAAGGATTGGTTTCAAGAGAAATAAAACGACGTGCGTTAAACAGCTGTTATCAGTGAAATACGTATGGAAAACAAATACAGTAAGCACATGCTTGCGTACTAAAATTTTAAATACTATATGTTTAACGCATTCGTTACAGACTCTACTTGTATGCTGTTACCTTGTACTTATAATATATAAATATGTATTATTAAATAAGTAAACACTTTATATAAATATAAATATATTTGTGTAATGTTTATTCAAGTTATAAGATGTGTATGGCCTATACAAAGTTGTAACAAAACAAATACAAATATTATTGACTTCCTATGAGTAGTACAGTATAGGAAACGTGTGTAGTATACATTTTGAGTAGGTGATCAGGGCATTAGGAAATGTAGAAACGATAGCAAACAAGCAAACGCTCGTTTGTATTTAGTTCGAACGGTACTAATGCAGAACGTAGAACGAGAGGCGCCTACCGACGTAACGAAGCTAATTAATTATAAATTTAACGAGTCCGTTGGTTCTCCAAACGGCATCTACGTCATAATTTCAGTCTCGCGAGAAGTAACATTTTAATTGGTCGTTATTGTCTCTGCACCAATAAAACACTGCAGACAATCTGTACCTTTGTTCTGTCCTGCAGCAGTATTTTTAGTGCCGGCGGATCTGCGCTGTTAAACACCATTTAGTTTTTAAATGAATAGTTTTTAAACACGCGACATAACCAAAACGTGTTTACTGCCATCTCAGGTCAGCCATCAAAAGCGTAGAGTAGCTTTTAGTTGTTATTGTAAATACAAATACACTGGATGTCTGCTCTTTTTATCTGCCCCCCTTCCAACAATTCTTCGTCCCCATGTCTGCTCTATTTATCTGCCCCCTTCCAACAATTTTTCGTCTCCATCTCGTTTCTCACTCATCTATTAGTGTAGTGATTTAAATAAAGACAGTCAGTTGCAAACCTCTAACAAATATTGGTATAATTTGTTATTCGAATAGGAAATATTACTATGGCTCTGATTAAAGTTTTAATCTGAGAGCTGTTTCTCCCATGGTCCATTTTACACCTAATGCCTTGCAAACCTAACCTGTTCACGTATCAGGTTTCAGATATAATTTAACAACAAAGTGTTAAATTTTTCAGATTTTAGATAATATTTTTCCATCTACGATTCACAATCATGTATTTACACAGGCACCCTCACTCAAAATTTTCTCTTTCAGCCTTAATAAAAAGTGCGTTTCACCTTCCTCCCCTCCTCATCCTCCTTCTCCGCCTCATCCTACTCTTCTCCTTCTTCTTCATTTTCATCTGCCTCTTCTTCTCTGTTAGTTTTAGACAAATTTGGTTATTATGTTCCAATATCTCCCTCGATCTAGCTAGATTCTTTCTCCCTTTCTTTTCCTTTCTTGAGCTTTGTATTATCTAGTTTTATTGGTAATAAAGAAGGTCGCAGTTTTATCAGTGCCAAAATCTTCTGTAAATTCTTGTATTTCGTTGTCCTCTTTACACGCACTAATGTATGGACTAGTAATACTTCCGCTTCGTATACCAGCCGTTACAGATATAAGAGACTACAACTACGTAACAAACGGAAACTTGCAACGGCATCATAAATCAACAGTGCTATAGAAAGTTCGGGTAAACAATTTTAGTGCTTTCTCGGACATCACAGCGTTGTTTACATTACCGAGTATCCTCCATAAAAACAATGCTGCTGCAGTTTAGTCAGTCGGGTCAGCGAATTGTTTTACAGAGAGAACAGTGTGCGGTATTAATGCAAGTGACATTTTTTAAAATTGTTTTAAACAATTATAAATGTAAACAACCGTGTTATTTTTATAGATCTGTTAATAACAACTGTGACATACAGTTGTATCAGTGATTTATTCCTCTGTTCCAGTGATTATGATCCTCGTAACAATACGAACAATTTGAAAACAATTTACTCAACTGCGTTACAGAAAGCAGCAAAATATCTAATAGATTTTTCTGTAGGTTCTACATTGGCTTAACATTCTGCCAGTACAGCGCAGTGCCAGTGTAACTATGACGCACAGCTATGCGGAAACATTAAGCAAAGCCATTTAAATGTTCCGAAACAAAGTGTTACGGAACACAAAGAATGCTCCGCGGCATGCGTAACACCAGACAAACTGGATCGCTGATGTCGCTATCGAAAAACGTTTCACGGCTGAACTTGACGCGTGACTGCATCATCAAAATGTTAATGTATCGCCAATTTAACTCCTGGACGACAGTACGCCGGATTTAAGATTTTTGAGGCCCTAGCCATGTTTTCTGAGTGGCCTCCCTCGGCTGTGACTTTAAAGTAATATATGTACTGCAGAAGTAATTTAATGTCAGAGTAATACTATCAATTTAAAGCAGTAAGCTACTATAAAAAGCGTGCTTTTATTTAGCAAACTTTTTCAAAATATTAAGAACCATGCAAAAGAATTGAACACATTCATTAATTTTTTAAGTAGAGTAACTTAACTAAGCTTATTCAGAAATTTAACATAAAAATTTAACAAAATTCGCGTGCGCAGATTAGTTTTCAAGGATTCCAACTTCTTAAAAAATAAGCGCGCAATATTTAAATAAGGACTGTCTTCCATTTGTATTATTAACAAAAATTGATCATTTAATTTCAAAAAGTCATACTAAAATAAATCAAAGTTCCTCCCACTTTAGTAAAAAAAAAATTCAGTTAAAAAAATATCTTTAGCTTGCGGCTCCCTCTGAGCTCGCGGCCCTAGGTTGCGGCCTAGTGGGCCTAGTGGTAAATTCGGCACTGAGTACGACGAGCAGTCTTATCTCGATCCTTTGAGACGAATATCGTGGGAAATCTTGCTGTGGAGGCGTGTGTGAGATAATGGAAAATACGAACACAACTAGATTAACCGTAGAGTGGCATTCTCGTTTAATTATGATAAATTACAAAATTACTGCTTGGTATTTTAGACCAGTTCCTATAGCAAAAAGGAATTAGCCTCTTCATTCATGATGCCTTTATACTTTATCGTAATCTGAGATGGTATACGAACTTAGCGTATAAGAATCAAACACTAGTAAACATGTTTACCAGGCCAAGTTTATAAAAATGTTAATAAGTATAAAGCAGATTTAATTGACTGAGACACGTAAAAGCAAACGAGTGATGTTGAGTGCTGAGAAAGTTAAACAAAAGAAATGAGGTGAAGCAGAGAAAAAAGTCCACAAGAAAGGGTGGATGGACAACGCAAGCAACGATTTTGAGAAATTCTTAACGAAGAATTGGAAAGGTAAGACAGAAAATAGGAAGGAGTAGTCAATGATGGTGAAATAATTGAATTATTGTAATTATTTAAGACCAGTCCTTTTGAATACCTCGTAAGGCTGTGGTGCAACTAGTGAACCCTTTATGTGACACCACATTTGACTTTAGCATGAAAGCACTGTTTTTCGGCAACGAATGTAACAACCGTTGGATGACGAGTGTTATTTTTATATTATGACGATCGTGTATTACAATATGTTTGTGTGCGTGTGTACATTCTGGTAAAAAGCCAAGGGTCACCCAGGGCTGTCACTCTCGCTAGCAATATAACATAGCACGTAACCTATATTAAACAAATATTTGTCAAGTCCGTTCCGCTGCTTTGCTTTGCTTTGAACCGCGCAGCTTATTTCACCGCAACATCTCTGTCTGTCACAGCGTATTTACTTACACAGATTATCAGAAATTAAACAACGTTTACTCAGAGACAAGGCTCCAGACGTATGCTCCACGTTATGTAATGTACACATCATACACATTCCAGTTACACGCTGTAACCGCATCACACTACAGCCAAACCAAACAAACCCAGCACTACACTAGCATCGATACAACAGAAAACACAAACAACAACAACAACATTAATAATAATAATAATAATAATAATAATAATAGTACTAGTAGTAGTAGTAGTAGTAGTAGACTAGTAGCAGCAGTAGTAGTAGTAGTAGTAGTAGTAGTAGTAGACTAGTACTAGCAGTAGTAGTAGTAGTAAACTAGTAGCAGCAGTAGTAGTAGTAGTAGTAGACTAGTACTAGCAGTAGTAGTAGTAAACTAGTAGCAGCAGTAGTAGTAGTAGTAGTAGTAGTAGTAGTAGTAGTAGTAGTAGTAGTAGTAGTAGTAGTAGTAGTAGTAGTAGTAGCAGCAGCAGCAGCAGCAGCAGCAGCAGCAGTAGTAGTAGTAGTAATAATAGTAAATAATATTTAATTATTAATACACTTGGCAGTCTCAAACAATCTGAGAGGAGCATAGTGTTAGAGTATATAATGATTTGAAAGCACATGAGGGTAAAACGACACTAACAAATACATCAGATATACTTTTGTTTAATGTGAAAAACAATAAAGTCTCACTCATTTACATTGCTCATCCGGCGCAACAATGCAGCTGAAAAGGAGATGACGAAAAATACTACACTTGCCGTCGTATGCTTTAAGCTTTATAAATTACAATCTGTTGAAGTAATGCCGCTGATAGTTACAGTAACACTTTGTACATAAAAGCTTGGTAACTAATCTGTCTAAGCCACTATTAAATGCAAAATTTATAAGAGCTTAACTTTAAAATCAGTTATTTCTCTGGAAATTTGTAGAATTGTCCGTAAGCACTTTTAAATATACCAGCAGAAGCACTGTAGGCCTACTTAAGTTTGTTAATAGGCCGTCTAACATAAAATAATTGGTCGTAATAGTTGAGAGACTAGGACAAAATATTACAGACCTTAGAAGACCACAGGAATACGCCACATAAAGTATTTAAGCTACAATTTCCTTAGTCGACAAAAATTTCTCTTTCCTGCCGGTTTATGGCTGAGGACTTTCCTAGCAATACTTTCCTTTCTATTCGATTCACATGTAGTCCCACTTTTCTTTGTACTCAACAACCCTTTCGTTTTAGATGTATACACTTTGCAGTTTTGAATTCTTATTAAATCTCCTTGTTTCCAACACTTCATGCTTTACAAAAACCTCACCTCGGTTGCCTGTATTTTAATGTCACATTTCTTGGTCTTTATCAACTGCTGCGATGGTCAGTACTGCATCATCTAAGAATCAACTTAAGCACCCTAAAACTATAAAAGTAGCGAACACTGAGTCACGTCTAATAATTAACACATGATAATAGTTTTATTGATTTTACTAATTTCACTTGATATTTATATTAAGTAACTTACTACTTTTAATTGTCAACCGTGATAAGTATAGAACTGCGAAGTAGCATCTGGCTTGCGAGCCTTGGTTTGGTCACTCTTGCTATACTACAGCCTTCTGAATATTTCTCGGAGTCTATGGCTATAGGCCTACACTACGTGTTACATGAAAAATTCTTAGTTCACAAGGAGAGTCACACTAGAACAAAGATCTCTGTTTACAAATCGATGTCACTACCTAATATAGCAGGGAGAACTAGATCTAATGGAAAGACACTGAGGTAGACACAAAGTTGAAATAAAATATCTCAGAACAGTCAGAGGGGTATAGACAATATGAAAAATTATGACAAAAGAAAAGAAATTAGGGTTACACCAACAGAGAAAATGCTATACAATACTCTATTATGTGATTTGGACTCGTAGTGAGAGTAGTAATAAAGCAAAGAACACTGATAAGCACGCCCTATAGAGAAGATAAAAAGCAAGACCGGGTAGGACGTGTAACTCAAACCGATAACAGACTCTTGAAGACCCTTGATGTAATTGTCATGAAAGGCTGTAAAAATTATATTTAGGTTAATAATTATCCATTCATACTTTAATAATATCTCATAATACTTGAAGATGGGAAATGAAAATTCAAGGTCATAATAATAATAATAATAATAATAACAGTAATAGTAATACAAATTTTGCAGTCTTCCCACGTACTCCCTACACCCTGCCGATATCTATCTACTGGGATAGAAGAGACACCCCTCAGATGAACAGGAGACAAGAATTATTGAACGATTCTCCAAGCTTGGTTATATAACACTTGAGTGGATTAATAGCCTACTGACGGATTTTCAGGCAAGTTTATTAAACAAGACAGTGTGAAACGAAAATAGAAAACATTAGTTGAAATAATAAATAGACTTTACAAAACTAATGAGGCAGGGATAACAAATTCGGGGGGGGGGAGAATTTAATTTTTTATTATCGCTTGAAGTGTCTTGTTATATCTTTATACCAATAAAGAAGTCGGTCGAGGCTGCGAATACAGAGGTTGGGCACTTCTGTCAAGGGAGTGTTCTGTGAACGGGACAACACGGTCCTATACAACCACCACTAGACTTTGCACGTACTGAGTATGTGGGACTTGTTACTACATTTGTTATGGGCAATCCACTAAATCGACGAAGGACTCCGTGGAAGAAGAGAGTGAAACAAGACAAGGAGCTTTCATGATTGTAATTCCACTACCCAATAACGTAAACTTGATCATACACGACATGAAAGTTATCTGAAAATCCTTAATACACTTATTCAAGTTATAATAATAATTATTATTATTATAACTTGAATAAGTGTATTAATAATAATAATATTATTATTATTATAATTATTATAATAATAATTATTATTATTGTTGATGATGTTGTTGTTGTGGTGTTGTTGTTTTTGTTATTATTTATTGCCTCATGGCAGCAAACATGACAAACCACATGGCCAGACTGCGAGCGGCAAAACAAAGTATCAGCAGATGGCCATGCAGAAGAACGTAGTCGACGTGACAGGTTTGTCTCACAAGACCACGTATAGGGAATACAACCTGTCACCGTCTTACCTGCTACAACCTGAACAACAAAGCCTAGTACTGTATGTACTTGTAGCAGGGAACTCTCAGTTAAACTCATAATAGAGGAGTGCTCTCTGCTCTTCGAGCCGTAATATAAAAATGTGGGATACGATCTAAAACCAGACCTCACCGATGAGACATCACCGGTCGAGAGAACGCTGTAGTTCCTAATGGCAGCGGACTTGATGAACCGGCTATAAATCATTATTTTGGTCGATACTTACATATAACAAACCAAAGGCATTCCCTTAAAAAAATTAAGAGGTCATCAGGGTTTAAGACATTTAGCTATCGAGCCCATAACTTACAAAACCAATAATAATAGTCAACAATTAAATAATAGTTATAATGATTATTATAATTAATGGGATTATTATTATTATTATTATTATTATTATTACTATTAAATGCTCCTCGTTTGTTGCCTGCATTAACTTCATATTATACGTTTCTCCTGCACCACAATTTTACGTAGAGGTATTGCGGTTTCTTCAGGGACAAGGTTGCGTTTCACTTACACAGTTAACCATTTCTGACTCTTGAATTATGAATCATATGGATCGTAGGATCATATGGACTTTGAGTTATAAATCATAAGAAATATCCTAAAGATTAGCGTTAAAGTCTTCTTCTTCTTCTTCTTCTTCTTCTTCTTCTTCTTCTTCTTCTTCTTCTTCTTCTTCACCATGGGTTAGGCTACACCGCCTGTTCCAGAAACGATTTTGTTCTCGGCTGTCCCACACTTCGCTGACCTCTAAGTGGTTGCAACCACTGAGTTTTATTCAGATTGCAAATTTCCAAATTAAAACTCAGCAATTCTTGGCTTATATTTGAGTTACTTATTCTGTCTGTTAACATGCAACCTTTTACAGCCCTGAGAAATTTCATTTCAGCTGACGTAATTTCCCTTCTACCTTTCTTTGAAAGTACTCATGTCTCACTCCCATACAATGCCACTGGTATTAGCGCTAAAGTAGGAATGAATATTCATCATGTCCTGCGGGCGGAAAAACAATACAGAACATCTAAATGGGAAAAACTGAAGAATTGGCGTCGAGTCGTGAATGTTTTCTAGAAACCGCAGTCATTGTGTACAGTACCACGCTTGCGTAAATGTTTAACGACTCGTGTTAGTTACTACAGGTAAGGCGCAGACGTGCCCCATACAGCATACTGTAATTATCGTTATAGTTACCTGTCGGACTTGTCTATACATTATACAAGAATTCTCTATCTTCAATTGAGAAGACACACACACACACACACACACACACACACACACACACACACACACACACACACACACACACACAAAATTATACTTTATTTAAAAGATTTGTTTTCAAAACTGCGGATTGCTTTTTTTCAGAGCAGAGTATTTGAATATAATCGTTAAAATACTTAAAATTCCTTTAAAGTTTCTAACTCTACGAACAATCTAAGTAGCTCTTGTTTGAAACGAACACAAATACTTAGAAATCATACATCTTTTTAGTGTAAAATTTTAATTATTTCACATAGTGATGATGATTTGTCGATACTCTTTACACTTTGACTCAATTTTATATTGATCTGGTACTAAATAACTATATATAATGCGACAATACAAGCATATGCTGTAATGTGCATTTATTAAATAAAATAAATATTTAGATTAAATTTAGAAATATGTAATAAATAAGCAGGTGTGAGATTGAAAGCTGAGTTTATACGCAGGAATCAACATGCACGATCACGCGATTGTCGCTGAGTGTGTGTACAGTAGTAAATTGTGTGTGTGCGTGAGGCCGGTTCAAGCCTGAAAGTTTGCAATCTCACCCCAAATAGATGTTAAATTATAGTTTTTATTTAATTATAAGAAAACTATAAATGATAGAAAAATTGTAAAGACTTCTAAATATGTATAAAAATAATATACATGTGCAGTGCGAAAACGGCGTGAATAAGACGTTCAGTGCGACTTTAAGAGCATAGTCATTACACGAATTATGCGATAGCGATGGTAATTACATTGAACATGTGTAATTAAATCAGACACCGTCAGAGCACCTTGTAATCCACATTAGACATTGCAATTGGCAGAAATGTGCGAAAATATGAAATTGGACGATAGTGGGGGAACTGACGCCACCAAGCAATTCCTGACATGCTGAATTCTGACCCAGCAGGTGCAGTAAGATGGTCGAATATAAATAAGGGCACGAATGAAGCCAAATTACTCTCAATCAGTCTTCGGAAGCGGCGGGACGCTATGTCCAGTATCGACACGTATTTCAAATTACCCTCAATCAGTCTTCAGAAGCGGCGGGACGCTATGCCCAGTTATCGAATAGATGTTAAATTATAGTTTTTATTTAATTATAAGAAAACTATAAATGATAGAAAAATTGTAAAGACTTCTAAATATGTATAAAAATAATATACATGTGCAGTGCGAAAACGGCGTGAATAAGACGTTCAGTGCGACTTTAAGAGCATAGTCATTACACGAATTATGCGATAGCGATGGTAATTACATTGAACATGTGTAATTAAATCAGACACCGTCAGAGCACCTTGTAATCCACATTAGACATTGCAATTGGCAGAAATGTGCGAAAATATGAAATTGGACGATAGTGGGGGAACTGACGCCACCAAGCAATTCCTGACATGCTGAATTCTGACCCAGCAGGTGCAGTAAGATGGTCGAATATAAATAAGGGCACGAATGAAGCCAAATTACTCTCAATCAGTCTTCGGAAGCGGCGGGACGCTATGTCCAGTATCGACACGTATTTCAAATTACCCTCAATCAGTCTTCAGAAGCGGCGGGACGCTATGCCCAGTATCGACGCGATTTTTAAATTTTGTTAATTGAACTGTAAAGTTGGATGGACGATATGTTCATCTAAGTACCAAACAGTAACTCTTGGTTTGGTTACTAATACGATTATAGAACGTACTCTACAATGTCTATACCCACAAACGTTCGTCACTCAAGACAAGCATCAAGGTTACATCAGGCAGAGGAACGCTATGCAGAACAATATAGGTGTCTACTAGCACAACAGCAGCAAGTGCAGAGCAACATATCACTCTATACTACAGCAACCAGAGAGGACCATAAGGAACGAGTAACTGGAGGACGACGAGTGGAACCGAGGAACGGACAGAGAACTCTATCAGAAGAGGACCTACGGATCAACGGAGGACGTGGGTATGAGCTACGGTATCAAGGTGACAAATAATCAATTTATAAATTTTATGTGAAAGACTAAAGACAGTTAAAAGACACTTTGAAATTTAGAAAAATAAATAAGAGATGTAAAATGTAGATATAGAGATTCAGAGAATCAAATTTAAATTTAATAAATTTTTTTTGATGATTTACAATTACTTGACCCAAGATATAGAGATTCAGAGAATAAAATTTAAATTTAATAAATATTTTTTTTGATGATTAACAATTAATTGAGTCAATTTAAATTTTATCAATAATTAATATGTATGCAATGCATAAAGTAACGTAGTAAAAGCTACATAAAGAAAATGTAATTACACCCAAACCCCAGTAATTGGTACATATTAACAGTAATGTTAGATACATGTTGGCACAGCACAAATTAATTTACATTTGTTTTGCAATTTGTTGTGTTATAATATTACAACAGTACAAATGTAGAGGGTACTGTGCATTGCACAAATTAATGGAGATAATTAATTAAATTAAATAAATAATTCATATTGTTAGTAATAATAATTCAGTTTTCAATCTGAACTGTAAATGGAACGACCAAAATTCATGCTGGGACAGGTTAATCACGCCACGCAGCTGTGTCTGTGTGTACGCATGTATTTTACGTGTGTGTGTGTGTGTGAGACCTGTTGATTCCTGCAAAGCGTCCCCCTTAACGAACGCTATTAATTATATGAATTATTTAAATTGTAAAGAATGTGTGCATAATATCACAAAACAAAATACGCCACAGTGTGTATAAAATAAAGACGCACATTGTGACGATTTTAAAATAGGAAACATAATATGGAGTAAAATTTATTTTTAAATCGCACATTAAAATTAATATTACATGCCTTGATTAACTCAAAATAACATTTAATAAAAAGTTTAATGACAAAAGGAACGCGAGTGTAAAGATAGGGAAACTAGTTAATAATTTACCATGCTCTGACATGTATTAACTGGAATTAACCTGCATACAGATTCTTTTACTAAACAAATAATACTGGTAAAACTTGAAATTATTCAAATAAATAAACAATGATACAGTAGTATACTATTTAATTCTGAAGTAAAGCATAGCATTGGATAATAAAAAGGTCAAACTTTAAATACCGTAAATAGCGAATAAAGGTGGAACTATTTTGTTGTGATGCGTAAACTCCGCGCAGTTAACTTACCTGTCCTGACATAATAATAATGCAGTCGAGATGGAGCGCTCTCGTAATAAACACTACACCCTTGAACCATGCCCCGAAGTACTAAGATATTTTAATTTAAAAGTGCAGATATAACTAAGTGTAGAGGAAAGTATCAGTAAAGTAGTGTTTTATAAAGAAAAATGTAATCTATTAAATTAAATGGAATAAATAAGTGAGAGGGATGACATCTCTATTGACTATGTGTAAGATCTCCAATGTTTGTTTAAATTAAAAAGGTACAATGTACTAAAAGTGAGAACATTTCATAAATAACCATGTGACGTGCACTTCTGTGGGAAACAAGAACTTTCACTCGAGTTGTACTACTAAAGACGCTTAGCTACCCGACTTCATAGAACAGCATAACAGCTTCATAATTACCAGGATCTCTTCAGGAACTTCACCCGGAAAGTAAACTACCATAACCTTCAACCATTTGTGGACACCCCAAGGACCAAGGACCAGGACACGGAGTAAACCTCACGATATCACAGGTGACACGGAGACTTGTCTTCCGTGGTTAAATGTCATTAAAACAATTGTTTGCAAAAGACAGTTTAATAAACTATATAAAAGACCTTAATTATTGTCACTTTGTAAATTGTATTATGTCATACGTCTAAAATTATTTGTAATAGTAATTAGAGCTTGTAGTATAAAGCTTTTCAGATACTAGAGATTAAATTAAGTCCATTCTTCAAATCCCCCCCCTTTAAATAGTATAATAACTTAACTTACAAACCAATTTAATATCCCGGATCCGTGGAAAAGCTAGCACATAACAATCCTTTTGTTGTTGCCACCTTTTCAGGAAATGTTTTGTAAACTTTTATTTAGAAAACCTTATGGTAAAAAGAATCCATGTGGTACTATAAAGGATAGCACCTAATAAAGAGATGTCATTACTTAACACAAAATACTGAGTGAATAAATCATCAAACACCCCACCAAACATTCCTTTCATTCTAACTACTACTGCTTGTTAAGAAGTTGGTTAAGACTATGGCAGCCCGTGCAATTGATCTGAGGCAATTACGCACTGGTTCCCAACGTTATAACGTAGGTAAGACAAAATAAAATGCGCAACTCTGCTTTTAGTTAAAATAGTTGTGTGCATCGTGGTACACATAAAATAACCAAAATTAATAATTGTGCAAGATAGTGACACATATACAATGTGCCACTCTGATGATCTATTCACTCAGTTACTTTAAAATATTTCAGTAATTTAAAAAAAAATATAAAAAATAATAATTATTATTAGAATAGAATAGCATATAGGTAACTTTAACTGTGGATTTAATACGTGTAAACTCATATTAACATATTGACACATGTATACAAAATCGTGTACGTACTTGTCGAAAAATTTCATTCATGAACGTGTCGGTTTGTCAACAAACTCAGACCTGTAAATATCCTGTTCTCACCTGTTCGGAATTGTATTTGCCACCCTCTGCAAAGTCGAGTTAGACAATACCCCACCTCCTCTTTTGTTCTATTGTTATAACAAGTGTGTGTCGTATTGTGCCCAGTCACAACAACTTTTAAACAAAGTAAAATTAATTAAAATTAAATAAAACTAGTGTACTAATTAATTTTATGGTATGATGCTTCCCTAAGTAAACAACCGTGTCCTAAACAAATCAATCAATAACCGTTTCTTAAATCCGAAGAAAATAAAAATAAATAATTAATAAGTCCTTCAAATAAAAAGCTTGGTAGTATCTTAAGTAAACTAACGTGTAATAAAAGTGTAGTAGTAATATAAGGAAAAAGCAAATAATAATAAAAGCATATTTAAATAGCGTAAACCACCAGCATGTGACCTGTTTTGAATAGTCATTAAGTAAGCTTGTCAGTAAACGACAAACCCGTTCGTGCAGGAAATAATCGTGTTTAGTATTGTAGTAAGCCACCCCTATTGTTATGAACTGCTGCTTAGGTAAACAATAGCCACCAGCCCTGTGTGTAACACAATGCGTCTAGTGTAAAGTATTTGTCCCCTCTTGCTTAGTTTGTAACAGCTGATCGTTTAATATAAAATAAAGATTCCTCTTCGTGAAATTCCGCTTGTCTCAGTAGCGTAAGATATTAGAATTAAGAAAGAATCTAAGGTTGAGTATGGGATCAACTTTAGATTACAAAAGTATAATTAAGAGATATAGAGATAAGTACGTAACACAGTCACAACGGCGCCGCACTGGAAAAGTGTAATGAAAGAACAGAAAACTAACTAGTTGAGTTAGAGTATGCTAATGAAATCAGTCGGGCCACGATATTGTGAAGTTACGAAAATTAGGAGTAATAAATAAAATTAAGTTAGCAGTTAAGAAACGAGAGAAAGGGAACTTCACGAAAGAAAGAAAAAGAGTCATAAGAAAAATTTCACACAGTAATGCTAAGCATACTCCCAGTACCTTGCTGACCTAATAACCCATAGAATACCCACCCGGTGTCATCTTTAAGCGGTGGAGTATGTGACGATTTTAAAATAGGAAACGTAATATGGAGTAAAATTTATTTTTAAATTGAACATTAAAATTAATATTACATTCCTTGATTAACTCAAAATAATATTTAATAAAAAGTTTAATGACAAAAGGAACACGAGTGTAAAGATAGGGAAACTAGTTAATAATTTACCATGCACTGACATGCATTAACTGAATTAACCTGCATACAGATTCTTTTACTAAACAAATAATACTGGTAAAACTTGAAATTATTCAAATAAATAAACAATGATACAGTAGTATACTATTTAATTCTGAAGTAAAGCATAGCATTGGATAATAAAAAGGTCAAACTTTAAATACCGTAAATAGCGAATAAAGGTGGAACTATTTTGTTGTGATGCGTAAACTCCGCGCAGTTAACTTACCTGTCCTGACATAATAATAATGCAGTCGAGATGGAGCGCTCTCGTAATAAGCACTACACCCTTGAACCATGCCCCGAAGTACTAAGATATTTTAATTTAAAAGTGCAGATATAACTATGTGTAGAGGAAAGTATCAGTAAAGTAGTGTTTTATAAAGAAAAATGTAATCTATTAAATTAAATGGAATAAATAAGTGAGAGGGATGACATCTCTATTGACTATGTGTAAGATCTCCAATGTTTGTTTAAATTAAAAAGGTACAATGTACTAAAAGTGAGAACATTTCATAAATAACCATGTGACGTGCACTTCTGTGGGAAACAAGAACTTTCACTCGAGTTGTACTACTAAAGACGCTTAGCTACCCGACTTCATAGAACAGCATAACAGCTTCATAATTACCAGGATCTCTTCAGGAACTTCACCCGGAAAGTAAACTACCATAACCTTCAACCATTTGTGGACACCCCAAGGACCAAGGACCAGGACACGGAGTAAACCTCACGATATCACAGGTGACACGGAGACTTGTCTTCCGTGGTTAAATGTCATTAAAACAATTGTTTGCAAAAGACAGTTTAATAAACTATATAAAAGACCTTAATTATTGTCACTTTGTAAATTGTATTATGTCATACGTCTAAAATTATTTGTAATAGTAATTAGAGCTTGTAGTATAAAGCTTTTCAGATACTAGAGATTAAATTATGTCCATTCTTCAAATCCCCCCCCTTTAAATAGTATAATAACTTAACTTACAAACCAATTTAATATCCCGGATCCGTGGAAAAGCTAGCACATAACAATCCTTTTGTTGTGGCCACCTTTTCAGGAAATGTTTTGTAAACTTTTATTTAGAAAACCTTATGGTAAAAAGAATCCATGTGGTACTATAAAGGATAGCACCTAATAAAGAGATGTCATTACTTAACACAAAATACTGAGTGAATAAATCATCAAACACCCCACCAAACATTCCTTTCATTCTAACTACTACTGCTTGTTAAGAAGTTGATTAAGACTATGGCAGCCCGTGCAATTGATCTGAGGCAATTACGCACTGGTTCCCGACGTTATAACGTAGGTAAGACGTTATAACATGTGTATAAAAAAATAGTGCGAAAATAATATAAAGTGCGATTATAGTGAAAATAAATATAAATAAAACTTGTATTAAGATAGGGAAAAACGGTTTATACACAGTGAACACATAAAAATTACCGACAAGATGAATATCGGGTAATGTGCAAAAGACTTCGCGTATGGCGAAGACAAGCGAAATAAGTGTGAAAATAATCGGTTTATAAAAGGACGCCAACGACAAACTTAGACCTGCAGAATATTATCGAAACATGACTTTTGGTCCCTAGGGTATAAATACTCGAGACGCGCTAACTTAATTCTCTTTCTCGTACAACTACCGTGGCAGCCGGAGGCTCTGCCCAACCACAACAACTCTTTGTCTATCAACCACAGCAGCAGCCGAAGGTACGTCACGACTACTCATCACTTTCGTGAGAGCACCTGCAACCTTATGCCATGGCGGGATACGAGGGAGCAGCCAAGTACATGGAATAGAGTCTAGCGTATGGGACGAGGCGACGGACTGCGGAGAGGATCTGAAGGACGAGGATCAAGGACTCCAGGACTACACGACCACAGAGGAGTATCCAGGATCGAGGACCTAGGACCGAAGAGGATACGCTGAATATTACCACGACAAATAAGGTGAAACAAAACCACGTATTTGTAAAACAAAGACTCACGTAAAGACAATATAATTATGTAAAAAGAAAGACGATATAATTTAAAGATTAATTAATAATTTTTGGAAATGTAAATATTTATTTGTATAGTAGTTAGAGTAATGTTTAAAAGTATGAAACTATAATTTTGAATAAATAATTTAGTTAATGATATTTAAATTAATATGAGAGTAAATAGTAAATATTTATTAGAAAACAAAGCAATGCATATGCAATATAATCAAAAGAAAATAAATTATTAATAAGAGATTAGATAATCTAATAGTTATCACAATAATGAGCAAGTCGAGAGCAATATTATATAATTACAAATGTTTATTGTAGTATAAGAGTGTATATTATGTTCTATGTGTAATACGAGATTATTACTTATATGTTAATAACTAGATGTGGGCTACGGCTACACACATGGGAATAATAATGATATTTTTAAATCGCAACAAAATAGAAAATTTTTGATTAATAAATTTTTAAATGATCTAAACCATATTACGTTGTGTTATTATTATTACGATTACACCTGTCATAATTTTATAGCGTAAGTAATGTGCAAAATAAATGGCTCACAAGAAGTTGGGGGCTTCACAAATACTTAACGTTGTTGTAAAAATATATAGTTAACTGTACAGGTTTACTAACTGTAAATCTATATTTTTGTATTTAAATTAAAATCACCAACATATTATATGCTTCATGAGTTAGGTATCTTTCTTGTTACACCTTTCTCTTTTTTTGCATTACCTACCTTCTTTATTATATAATACGCTAATTTATTAAATAATTAAACAAATTATTAATTTTGGATGAAAACGTTCAAGTTGAAATCCCTATGTTGCTTTTCACCGAACCACATTCTGCATCGTCAGAGACTTCATGTATGAATGCATACCGTCAGAGACTGAACGGTATGATTTTGATTTTAAATACTTGTTGTTCAAGAAAAATTGCACGGTTGGTTCACTCAATACATACGTACCACAAGTACCACGAACCAGCAGATATAGTTTAGCTACATACGAGTTAAATAAGCAGTATCAATTTCAAAAGTAGAAACAATTTAATTACTAAAAAATATAAGAAACTTACACAAAGATGCTGAGAAAATCTTAATATGAACAAAATCTTTAACAATACGATACACAAATAAAAAGTAAATAAAACTGTCTACTTTGAATTTTAAATATTATTAATATTACTTCAACTAAGTAAAATCCTACTCAACATCGTGAAACAGTCAAAACACTTGACTCTATAAATAAACATTACATCTGTGGAAACATATTTTTAAAGCAATATTCAAATAAGTTATTCAAAACGTATATTTATGATGCGGAAAATACTTCTAAAAAACATATGTTGGTGACAGCTAAATACTTACATAAGAAAATAAATATTTTATAATAATTATTTTTATACCTGTTGATCTGTGACATTGTAAATTTTGAACATCAAAGTCCACATTAATTTTATTTCTAATTCCTTCTAAAATGTTTATTTATTTAAGTACGGGTTAGAAAGCATAGAATCGACAGTTAGAATGTGCCTAACAATGGAATGCTGACAACGGACACACAAAACATCAGTTTAATTAGAAAGCAGAGTGTTACAGCCATTATGCTCAGTGTCTAGTTTTAGCCATTACAGGAATGTAATCAACGTCGGTTGCCAACTCGTAGTTCTCTTCAGGACTAGGGAATTTTAAAAATTTTGTACACTGCCCCGTCGTTTATACACACCAAAGTAGAACTTCCACTCACCACCTGACTCTCTTACAAAGAACAAAACTCAAATTAATCATAAAGCTCTTGCAATAATAAATAAAAATCTTAAGTCACTGGTTTAGGGTTTCGTGTTTTAGTATCCCGTATTAATCATTCACATTATCAATATGCAGACAATAAACACTAAATAATGCGAAATGGTTTAGGGTGGGTCGCACAGACGACAGGGCGACGCGGCGACAAAGTAGGTAGGCGTCTAGTCCCACGCGCGAGCGCGCGCGAGCGCGCGCGCTCGCGCACACACACACACACAGGAGTGCTGGCTGCAGCCCGGTATTTTGGTACTGTGAGTACAGAGCATTACGTAAATCTTTCCTTTACGTAAATTTTACGAAAACTTTTCGTGTCCATGAAAGGAGCTTTAAAGATAAAATTTCCAGACTCTATTTCCTCCCTCAAAAATGCCACTTTGCACCATTTTTTAAATCTTTGTCCATTTAAATACACAGTTAACTGATACTGTTGATATTAGTCAATCGACACACCATAAGTATATATATGATTTGAGGTGCCAATCATTAATATAATCAGTACACTCAATCCCGTGTAAGCCAACTGAATGAATGGAATGCTGAACAACACAACATTTCGAGCCCGATCCTTTATGCTACGAATGATAACTCATAAAATTGACCGATAAAAATCAAAAACCATTTCAACAATTTCAAACTCCTACACTATGTGTTCCAAAATACACGGTGTTTATAAAATACAGTAGAAAATAAACTCATTGGGATGAGGTATAAAATAAGAATATTAGCATAAACTTGAAAAGGCTGGTTTTACTATGGAAAGTGGTGATTTGTTTCAGAAGCATTAAAGTTTTCTATCTTTACGTTTCCGTTCGCTCTTTCTTCGACCCAGAACTGGTACATTTGCTTTTGCACAACAGCTGATTATTTGTTCTCTCCGAAACATCATATGTTTCGAATGTCGACAGGTTTTGCAGCATTATATTCCGTTCTGAAGTTTTCGTCGAGTCAATTAATTGTTTCTGTCTTATATTTTACAATACATCACGATTTCATGTTGCATTAACTGAAATCACTTGTAGGCCTGTTATGCCATAAACACTGATACTGTTGATTAATTCTGAAAAATAAAGACACTTTTACTGCCCGTTTTAAACTCCTTCTGAACCAGCAACTACGAAATAAAACGAATCTCCGGTATACAACAACCTGTTCAAGAAAGGGAGGTTTGAGTGTCATTACCAGGACAGTGCTGTCACACTCCCAGCTGATCCGGACTGCGGCGTTACTACTGGGCAGTGTGACGGTAATACAGCTGGAATAACTGTATTGAAGCAGGTCATATGTTGATAGTAACGAGAAGACGGTTCAACAGCGTAAGACCTTTTTAGCCCTACATCACAGAATGCGAAAATAAAAGATGCTCTAGTTACAAATAAATTTTATTAGTACCATTTTTCTATCGTCGTCCCAACTCTCCTAGACCGCAATAACAATATTGCTCTATTTTTTGTAACAGATACATTTTTAAGTACTTTTTATAATTTAAATCTAGTGATTTAATCGATTTAATTAATTGAAAGTAATTACTAATGAACAATGAGCAATACTGATATAACTTAAATTATTATTTAACTTACATTCAAGAAATTTTCATAATTCTCTTAACTTCACATGTATTTACAAATACATTTTTTGTACATTACACATTCAACAGTAATTAGTAGCTTAACACTGTACCTTATCTCAAACAATTTTCTTTTGTTGAGTGTTCACACCATGCGAATTGGATAACGTTAACGTATTCGTGGTCGTTTAACCTCTCCTAGTGGTTCCATGTAAACATTTGTATTTCATCGTTCACCGGTTGCATTTTTGCATCAAGAATGTTTTCTACCACTTTGTTCAAAAAACGTAATGTAATATTAGCATTCTTCTTTTTGGATAAACCACGAAGTAAAAACACAGTACGTGCATACGCTTTTTAAAATGTGTTTATACAAGAGAAATTTGTTGTAGGTCGAAGACATGAATTTTTTCCAGTCAACTTTTATAATATTTACATTTAATTCCTAATTGTTTTCGCTTACTATTTGATATGTGTTCCAATTTTTACTGATATTATTTAACGTATATTGAGAAGTGCGAGACACCAAATATCACATGGTAAACTACTTGTCTGCTTTGAGTTGGATAGTTTTCTGATAACTGATGTAAGCAGCTCCTGGCAAAACACGTATCTACAGGTAATCCCTATTTCTACCTGCTATAATTAGCGTAACTTTCTCATACTTGACGTGTAGCGTGGGACCGTCTTAATCTAAATGTTAAGCTTGCTTTCCTGAAAACCAAACCACTTACAGCCCCGTGAATAGTAGGCGCTAGTTATTTCTGTTTTGTTTTATTTCGCAGTGACCGAGGTTGTTCGAAAATAGCTGTGATGTTTTAACGTACAGCAGTTTGGTTTTATAGACGTACTAAACAGTACGTATTCACAGCTGGACGGTTACACCGAGCAGTCTGACGCAGTCCGCGACCACGCCTGCTTCTCATACTTTTAATGCAAACCTCTGTTGTTCGAACCACAGTATGACAGCTGATAAAAATTCACGAATTATTTGCAGAACTGAACAATACGATAAAATGTACCATAAGAATCACCTCCTTTCTGCCTCTTGAGAGAATCTTACAGTTCAAGTCAGACAGACTCATTGAAAAGTTTTGTTAATGACACAAATTCAAATAATGTATTCAGGGCTTTATTAAAAAAAAACTTTAGTTAACAGATTAACTGTAATTTTTGAGAAACTGGCAATCAGTATTTAGAGAAAGTGGCAACTGAATAAACGACTTAAGAAAGTCTGAAAGTATTAGAACACAAACAAAAAATTATAAAGTAACAAACAAATCAAAAAATTGGTTATATGGGGCTAATTAATAACAAGATTACAATAACAGAGTACATCCAAGAAAGGCAATTAATTCGGAAGAGGCATGTACCGAGAATATTGAAACAACGATTTCAAAAACAAGTTTTTGAGTAAATACCCAAAGATAGTAGGAAAGGTACAGGCAGAAAGTACCGTCAATAAAAGGAATTCAGAAGACCATATCGGAGCTAGGCTTAAGACGAGAATACTGGCAAGATATAAGATAATGGGCATTGAAAAAGGAAGGCGCAGAACGCAATAATACAAGATTAGTAGCAGTAATCACAATTTCTAATAAATTAATTAGTGTACATAATTATATCTTCTGTATTTAAATTAGATCACTGTTTTTATTCGCACCAATTATAGCTGTGATTACAAAGTTGCTTTAGGAGGTAATCCGACAATATAAAAATTATAACATACTCTCACAGGTAGTGAAAAACCTCTCAAATAGGTAATCAAATCTTTTCTCACTAGAATTATTTTTTCTGCAAGCCAAAATAATGTTACAAAGAGTGCGTCCGTAATTAATGAACATAAAAATTGTGGTGTTTTTACGATTACCTTTCAACGTTTGATGAAAGGTTGAATTTTCAAAAATTTTCAAGTCGCAACGAAGTACCTGTCGTTCTGCCTCCATAGCAGAAATATTCCTAAAACACATAGACACCAAAATACAAAATATTATAAAATCATTTGATCCAAATGGCATATGCATAAGATATGTAGATAATGGGCTATACGTATCAAATAACAAAAACACAAATGCAGAGAACATACTAAAACAAATCAATAACATACATCCAAAAATACAATTCACAGAAGAAAAAGAAAACATAACAAAATCAACTATTTAGTCATAACCATCACAAGAAACAACAACCACATACAATATGCAATATACAGAAAACCAACTTCTACCAACATCATTATACCTAACCATTCTGACCACCCACCACAACATAAAATGGCAGCATTCTATTCGCTATTTAACAGAATGTACAAAATTCCCCTAAACAAACAAGAAACTGACAAAGAAAGAAATATAATATACCAAATTGGTTATGAAAATGGATACAATAAAAATACTGTAAACAAAATAGAAAATAAAATCAAATATAAAAAATAAAAACTGAACAATTAAGAATTAATCAAAATGAACAACACATAAATAATAACAACAACAACAAATGGGCCACATTCACATACATAAATAATAAAATAACAAACCTAACAAAACTATTTAAAAACACAGATATAAAAATAGCATACAAAACCAATAAAAATAATTTACAAAAACTAAATAACCAACACAACAAAAATAATACAACTAACGGTATATACAAAATTGAATGCCAAGATTGCAATAAATGTTACATAGGACAAACAAGAAAGCAGCTGTAAAAAAGTTATTTTGAACATCTAAATGCATACAAAAAACCAGAAATATATAAATCCAATTTGGCCACACATGCAATAAACACGGGACATGAATTCCCAGACATAACCAATGTGACACTAATAAAACATATACCACACAAAGGCACCATAATGAACATTTGGAAAAATTTACAAATATACAAACATAAAACACAAAACAAACTAATACCGGAACAAATACAAATCAATACAAAACATGACACAATATTCAAAGCATTCAACATCGAAAATACACAAAATACTAATACATACACCACAATCACACACAATAATACCACTTTAAAATACCAGAGACCAACAAGAAACCAAAACAGCAAAGCCAACACACAAATACTTCACCAGACGCAAGATCACGAAGGCTGAGGACGAGAACACAGGAGTTCTCGAAACATGTTCCAAATAAGGAAAAATAACATCTTGGAGTAAAATAAATATAAATTTTAAATATTTTATATACATCAAGAAACGAACTGTAGCAGAAAGTGATTGAATATATATATATATATATTATGTTATAACACAAATAAGCCACCCCAATACCAGGGATAAAAAAGATGAATCAACAATATAAAAAATTATTCGTATAAAATAAAATGTTTAAAATAATGAAAATAAAATGACAATGACACGACAAACGACGACATGACCTAACCCAAGTGATTGACCAAATAAAAAGAAACAAAAGGAGAAGGGAAAAAACGAAACCAAATAAGAATGAAACCAATTGAAGCAAGTGAATGAATCCATACAACCAAATGAAATAAAACCAAGTGAGAAGGGGAAAACCAAAATAAAATGAAACAAAATAAGATGAAAGTGAAGAAGGAAAATGAACATGAAACTAACCAAGTATAAAGGAAATAAAGTGAAACCGAATGAGAAAACACAGACAAATAATATAGAATATGAAAAGGAGAAATGGTACACTCTAAAGTAATATTGGAAACGAAACCAATAACTAACCAATGTAAGAAATAAGTATTATTATCGATTGAAAGATACATGTAAATGATATTTGATAGAACCCAGTAAAGTAATGGGAAAAATAAAAGTACACTAACCCAAGAATTAGAGTTAGATGTAATAAAGAACTCGATAAAGATATAACTTATTAATAGTATAAATAATATTTGTAAAGAGAGAGATAGTGAGATGGTGAGAATATAAAATTAACTAAATGACAAAGAGAAAGTAATTATAGGGATTACCCACGAATAAACACTTAATATAAACATTTAAGGAGTGCAAAAGTGAAAGTGTAAAACCCCCAAAATAATTAGAAGATCTAGTGATAGATAATAAACACTTAATACTCTGTAATAAACACGGAATGATTAATGGTGAACCATATTAGTAATTAAGAATGTTGTTAATAATAGTATTAGACATAAACACTTAATAATCTGTAATGAACACTGAAGATTAATGGTGACATTATTATTTAAAAAAGAATCTTGTTATTAATAAAATTAAGTTCAATTGTAAGAGAGGGATACCATAGTATTTAAAAGGGAGAATCCCACGGAAGGTAAACAGTTAGTGTTACCATGGATTGTAGATAGAGATTATTTAAGAAATAAGAAATTAAAAATGAAATCAATAAACACCCCAGGTTATAAGGGATAATCAATTAAGTAAGTTTAAATGGTGTGATGATGTTTATCACCCAAAAAATAATAAAGAATGAAATGAATTGTAAACAAACATTACCTAATAACTGTTAAAAAATTGTTTAATTAAATTTATAAATAGGATATGGCTGAAGGAACTGTACAGACCATAGGTCTAGATGTTATGTTTTAATAGTAAGTAATAGCCATATTGTTAACAAGGGCAAACTAGATAAATAAGAAGGTGAATCAATACAGATCTGATTACACTGGAAAATCAGTTAGGAATAATTAACAAGCCATGATATAGAAAATAATAGAAACCTACAAATAATATAAAATCAGATCCAAAACACATCAGCAAATAAACCAACCAATTATAATAACAAAACACATTAAAGTAAAATGAGGTATAATTTGTATAAAATAAGTAAATATAATCAATGGCTACTTAGGCCTATGAAATGCCTAACTGTCAAAAACAAATAACTACAAATTGTAAAAAATCAACAAGGAAATTAACAAATCCAAGGCGAGTAATTAGCCAAGGAGAATTTGTAAATCATATTAAATGACAAATGTTAGAATGAGGACTTAAATTAAAAGAGAAATGTAATTAACAAATATTAACATAATTGTACAAACATTAATACTTTAGAGAACCCCACCTTATGGGATATCAAAATAATCTTTGAAAGGAAATACAAACAGTAGTGATAATATTTAATACATAGGAAGGAAGACAGAAGAATAAAAGCAATCAGAAGATATACAGTAATTTTGAATAAAAATTCAAAATTGATAACAATGATTATAAAGTCATGATCAACCAATCAGAATTTATTCGTAACCATGACAACAGACCGTTGGTTACGAATTTTCCGTTAATTTAAAGTACTCAATGTGACGCTCATCCAGATTAGACGCCAGATCTTGAATGACCTAAAATTTTAATTTAAAACGTATAAAAAGTAACCAAAATTCAAAAATAAGAAGCAGTAAGCAGCAGACGAGGAACAATAACATTTAACTAATGCCAAGGACCAATTTAAATAAAAATTGAATGAAGAAATTACCACAACTAACATGAAAAAGTTGCCAGAAGCCCAAATCATTCAAAATTGATGACAATTCCATTTCACCTGAACAACGGTTTAACTCAACCTTACTGATTTGATAAGTATCATTAAATTACCCAAATTCCAGAAATAAACTCACTTTTAATATTTCTCACAGTTATCTTAACTCTCACTATAAACTGAATATAATTTTTCAAAGATTAAGTAAAATAAACAAACACTGAAAATTTATTAACTAAGAAAATAACCTAGTGTTAGATTGCGAACTTTTGAAACACACTTTACTACACTGCAGGAACAAATTGTAGCTACACATTATATTATTTAAGTACAAATAATGTAAGGTAGTGTACTTTTTATTGTAGTCATTATTAATATTTTTCTTGTAATCACAAGGACCCAGATTTTGAACGATAATAAATGTAAACAGACAACACTGTCGCCATACTTAACTAAATCGTTCGTTCAAAATCGATTTTCGCCAAAACCCTAGAGATATTAGACTCATATTAATTGTCGGTGCAAAATTGTTAATAATCAAGAATAATTTTATTGTCAAACTGAATAATTACCAAACAATAATTAAAGAAGCTAGTACAGAGTGTAACCATTGTTTTTATTTCATAGGTAGCAGAGACCAGCGAGAATGACGGCAAGCGCTCACGCCGCCAACTCTACGAACTGCCTGCTTGATTAAGTAGGTCGAACGAAGGCGGGAACAAATTTGAATGTTCCAGGCCGTCATGACTAAGATCGCTAAACCACAATATTTATTAATTTAATTGTTTTGAATAAACAATTTGGCGCCACCCGGGATTATTAAACCCCTATGAAACAACAGGTAAGGTTTCCACTCGCGTTGTACTGGCAATTGAAGGATCGCTATGGAAATCGCTAGCGCAAAACATAGATGTAACGACACCAGTGTGAGGCGAACACACAATATATACACTTTTACAGAGACGACTACATCTCTTCGTTACAATATATATATATATATATATATATATATATACACCTATATAACAGTTCTACTGTTACTATAATAAATACATTCATAGCACCAGCTTCTCAATTTTTGTAGCGCTCCAATAAATCCCAAGGTGACTGACAATTTTAGATGTAGGGAGCTTTTAAGATTTTATATACTTTTACTTAAAACGTTTTCCTAAATAAAACAGAAATACCGATTCGGTCAATAAAATGTATTATAAACTAATTAAAATGAATTATTACAGGTCTGTTGTGCCATTTTGCGATCTCCACTTCACCAGTCAATCGATTAGGTTAATTAAAAAAAAAAAACTTTTAACTGACAACGTAATTATTATTACTAAAACAGGCCTTAGAAAACCGTCCTTTAAGTTCACTCAAACCATAAATAAATTTAAAGCCACAGTTCAATCAATTGTATCCTGTTTTCGTTATTTATTTGTTACCTGATAACACAGAGTGCTCTGCTATTAATGGTTCAAAGAGCTTAGATCTTTTTAGTCATTTTGTCAAACTGTGTCTAAGAATTAAAATGGAAAATTGTTAAACTCGACATCGACATACGATGAAGATTTGTTTCACATTTGGCCGCCAAACGTTTTATTTGGTTCTGCGAATTAGGCTACAGGGTAAGCGATTCCAAGGTCGCGAAGTTAACACAACTGTAATAAGTTCGCATTACAACACATGTTTAGAACAGGCAACAAATTTTTCCGTTATAAAACTCAGAAAAGTGTAGGTTTATTAAAAACAGCAGTGAATCAATTTTAATACGAAACAGCAGATGAGAACTGGAATCAGTGATTCCTTTTTGTAAACATAATATAGAAGTATACTGTGATGGAGAACTTATATGACCATTGGGTGATGTTTTCAAAACAGTCGTTGTTTAAGAAGATTCCTTGGCTTGAGCTAACGGTCTGCTTTGCAAATAACGTAACCATTGATTGGCTACTGAAGAGGATTAATCAGACATCGAAATCAGAGCATGACGTAACGTTTGAATTGGCTATAATTAACCGCGAGTAGTGCAAAACGCGTACGAGCGTTGGTTTCTAACGCCGCTTGGTGCAATTCACTATTTTTGTAACTGCCCCCCTTACGTTGACCTTAAAAAATAAATACAGAAACGCACACAACGGAGTAAGTAATAATATTTTGAATTATTGAAACCAATCGTGCGTGTTGACCTTGTACTGTTTCAGTTACAATGTGTAGCTGTGACGACAATATGTGAATGATTTATGGAATCCACACAAAGGAAATATTAATAATAACTGTAGGGATAATACTGGCCTGCTAGTCCAAACAGAAGTAAATAAATACAAACAGAAAATTAGGCCACAATATTCTACTACGCGTATTAAACAATATATATTTAGGAATCCCATTTTCTTTATTTTCTTTTCCTCTTATTTTCATAAAGTCTCTGCTTCATCTTTCTTAAGGCATGAGGTTTGATGTAAAAGTTCACTTCTTTTATCTTAAAAATTGTGTCTTCATTCGTCCAGTTACTTGTCCTCTTCAAAGAAATCTTGTCGTATACAACACAATTATGTCACCTTTATCTAAGTCCTAAAAATATTTCCAGTAAACACCTTTGGTGTGGCCTCGAGCTAGCTAACAATTGTTGTTCTAAGTGTTCAACAATCGCAAAATTCCAACAATTGATAAGTGTTCCTGATTACACCAACAGACACTTGCCCATAATTCCCACTGAAAATTGTACTGATTTCTTTCGATCACTCACTGTATATGTTAAATGCGGGAACTCGTGGCAGGCGATACTAGCGTATTAATTACACTTCTCGACTCGACCTTAGTAGAAACCTGACGATTGAAATTGAACAGTGGCTTAGAGATGCGCAGAGTACAAACACCTCATTACGAGGCTAACAAAATTTTCATTTTTTTCGCACCTGCGCACACATCGATGTGCGCACAACAGTCTTGTACAGTGAGTGTTTCATAGTGTGAACATCGGCTGCAACAAGACTGGCGAGAACAATGGAAGCATGTGTGTGACAGAGAGGGAGATAATATGGAAGTGAGACAGTTAACTGTTATCGCGTAGTCTCCCCACTCTTCTATCTAGATAAGTTAGCTATATTTGTAAGTAGGAGTAATTCATGCACTGGGTCTGTGCATCTGACTGTTCAGGAATGACTGTCGGGCCTATACCGCGTTAAACTAATGGTCAAATATGGTCGCACTCACCTTCAGTACACCTACGCTCTATGCCCGTCCACAATAGGGTATGCACAAACATGTGACCTAGATTCCAGCGGCCTTCTGAGCGGCGTTGATATTGTTGAAATTCCTGCATGTAATTGAAGGAACAACTATAACCGTACTTCAATTTCGATTTATGGTTTACATTCCTGACCACTGTATCTTATTATGTGAATGGGTGAGGAAATATTTGTAAACAAAACGACACGCAATTGTTTCTTTAACTTTTGTTAATTTAAATCCTGCGCGTTTCATAGACGACACAGTTTGTTACTAACAGAATTATGGTGCCGATGCGTAACGCTGCGTTTGGCTATGACTTACTACTCACAATGCCAACATCGGCCCTTCACTTTAGCACAAATCTGATGAGCTGACAACACCATAACTCTCCCTGATGTGGGTCATAAGACCCAAGCCTTTGTCCGAGGAGAACCGAGAAAACGTTGGCATTAAAAAAAAGGGGAACAGGGAAAATATTTAATACTTGAAGTGTAGAACCCGGAGACTATCTGAAAATATAAATAAAAATGAAAATAAACGCAGACACAGATTTTCTGTATCTCCTGAAAGTAGGCTGTACGTTGCTTTCTTTTTTTTAACGCAGTCCTATTTAAAGCGGAATAGTCCATTTGTAACTAAAATATGCATATATATATATATATATATATATATATATATATTTAGTTTAGTCACTTTCTGCTAGAGTCCGTTTCTTGATGTATATAATACATTTAATATTTATAATTAAATTTACCTCAAGATGTTATTTTTTTCCTTTTTTGGAACATGTTTGGGGTACTATCTTGTACCCATCCTCAGCCTTCCGGTTTTTTTGTCTGGTGAAGTACATATGTGTTGTTGATTGACTATTATTATTGTGGCTTTCTGTTGGCTTCTGGTATTTCAAATTGGTTTTATTGTGTGTGATTGTGGTGTATGTGTTAGTTTTTTGTGCATTTTCAATGTTATATTTACAAATATACAAACATAAAACAGAAAACAAACTAATACCTGAACAAATACAAATCAATACAAAACATGACACAATATTCAAAGCACTCAACATTGAAAATGCACAAAAAACTAACACATACACCACAATCACACACAATAAAACCAATTTGAAATACCAGAAGCCAACAGGAAACCACAATAATAATAGTCAACCAACAACACATATGTACTTCACCAGACAAAAAACCGGAAGGCTGAGGATGGGTACAAGATAGTACCCGAAACATGTTCCAAAAAAGGAAAAAAAATAACATCTTGAGGTAAATTTAATTATAAATATTAAATGTAATATATATATAGGATATAGATTTGGATACATATAAGATCCAAAAACACGTTTTTAAAGAAAGAAAAGAATGTTCTCACAATTGTATATTTTCGAGATGCTGACTGGGATCCTCTTGAATGGTGAAATAACATGCTTCTGCGTTAAGAACATATGCTAATACAGTTTTAGAAACGCAGGTAGGTATGCTGTCAGTCTCGTTATAAACATTCCAAGAAAGAAAACGGAGAAATGAAATGCATAGGAACAACAATTATTAAAATGGGAAGAATAGATTTTAAAATATCCTACAGATTTAACAGTATATCAGCAGTATAACCCATCCTTTAACAGGAAAGAAGCGGTCAAAGAAAATATAAAATAAAACAGGAGTCAGTTCTGGTGCAAATGCCTATGTACGGCCCATATAATCGTGGGTATTGACAGATATTTAAAAATGCACATAGAAGCGTGCGAATGATAGTTTGGCGAAAGAATACAGGTAAAGTGGTTACTAGAGTGGGTTAAATCATACACACCACAATTGTAAATAGTTGGAAGCTGAGAAGTGAATCAGAAAAAAATTGAGTGGCAACAGCTAAAATAGTCCGGGCATGTGATGTGTTCTATATGTAAAAAAGAAGAACACCTTAAGCAATATGAAAAATTCGAAAGAAAATAAACGGAAAATCAGGTCTAATATACTAAATAAACATGACAAAAACTGTGTAGGAATCGATTAAAAAGAAAGAATGGATGGAACTATCGTCTCAGATAGAAGAAACTAACAGATAAATATGTAAATAGATAAACGTTTTAATTTTAATCAAGTACTTAACAAGAATACGTCATTCGTAGTTTCAATAACGTGTTTACAGTGAGACTAGGATATTTTCAGGTTGACTAGTGTGTCCAATATGCTTTGCACTGGATTCCTGTTTCGATTTACCCAAAAGTAACGTCTAATCACTCATGTATTTGTAAAATGGATCTACTATATAAAATACGTAAGTGTAGCTTATTATCAAACAGCCAATAGGGAAAACATGAATGCAAGTGGGAGGAAGAAGAGGTCAACTGCGCAATATATATGAAAAGAGTGACATAAGCAAACAAACTTGAGACACGCCTCAACGTTTCAAAATGAATCGCTAACAAGTAGTTTAATACAACCGATATACAAACACATACAACTGAAACTGAATAATTGACGTTCCCCAAATAACAAAACGTAAAATTAGATTTTCTATTTATCAACATCTGCGTTTACACCATTACGCGTAAACCCAACGTCTGTTGCGACGTAAGAATATGCAGTTCTAAATTACCTTACATAAGTGAATGCGTCTTAAATAAACTTTTTGTAGGGAAAGTAGAACTAAGCATTATTATATTAAATGCTTATTATGCATATAATAATTTTTATTTTAACCACGTAAGTGATCTGATTTCACTGTTAATTAATTAATTCATTAATTTTTGTATAAAATTTGAAACGACGTAGGCAACGTATTTGGCATATACATGATGTTGGCAGATAATTACGAAACTTTGGACTCTAAAAGACATAAAGGGTCAGCCTTTGAATGACGGAGGTATCATCTAGTTTTATTTTATAGTTAACAAGATAAGAAATGGACAGAAGAGTAATCACTGGATAATGGGTGGGAAGCAGTGTACAGATTAGTGCTGCTGATGATGAGATATGTGCGCGCATAATTATTATTGTTAGGCGTACTTTTGATGTTGTTTAATTACGACTAGTCAACATATATTAAACTGTACGCCCATCATGAGCCATCTTGTTTATCCATATGGACTTCCTCTCTCTTCTTTCTTCAATTTTGGCTGCCTTCTTTTCCTGTCATTCCAATATTCTTACATCGTTTCACTACGTTCCCTTTTACTTTCTTCCGTCCGGATAGTTTTTATTTGTCGCTTCTTTTTTACCCTGAAAACCTCCAAATTCATTTATTTTCCCTGAACGAGTCCTTGTCCAAAATATGGTCTTTTTTAAATTTTATTTCATTGATTTTGTTTTTTACTTCTGTGTACCAACGGATTTGTGTTTTGGGATTTTTATCGAATATTCTTTCTGTGAGTCTTCCTGGTTTCATCTGAAGCAAGTGTCCGTAGAATGTAATCCTTGTTTTCTTAATTGTTTCGAAAAGTCTTTTATTTTCCAAATAAAGTACTTTACTGTTTTTTTTTATCCATTCGTTTCCATTCTTCTTTGGGCCAAGAATGTTTCTTAGTAGGCCTCCTTTTCTTTCATTTTTTCGAATTGCTCTGATTCTTCTTTTTTCTTGACAGCTAAACGTTCTGCTACGTACAGGCATTATGGTTTTACAACTGTGTTGTAATGACGGTGTCTCAAGACTGAATTTTGGTTGTAAAGATCTTTAATTAACTTATATGGAACATTGTTAATGAAGAAAATGCACAACTACTACGTCACACTGTAACCCCTCTTTCCTATTTATGCCTTTTTATCTATAGAAAACAAACTCCCCCTTTTTTTTTCTTTTTTATATTTATTTTTTGTTTTTTTTGAAAGAGAGGCAACAAGTTATTTAGGACTAGGCAAGAGCCTAGAGAAGCCAAAATTGTGCTGGGTCCAGTATGATGGGACTTGCAAATAAAACTCTGATCTAAGATAACAATAACAGTATTTATTGTATTCGGCTTTTATACAATATATGCACCCTTGAAAAGCACAATAATTGCAAGTATTTTACACTCAAAATGGCTCACTTCCAAAACCCCTCAATCGTTATTATAAGTCCAGTAACATACGCATCGCCAAATAGTTGAGTTTGAGTATTAGTACGGCACACCCCCACCCCAAAAGGGCAACTTGGTTGCCTCACAGTCAAACGCAGGGAGGGTACCCTGCAGTGTACCCCCTCCCAAAACAAGCCAGTGGTCTTCGTGATTAGGTCGGCCCAGCAGCACTTGCTCTCAGGAGAACAGACATCCCCATGCGACCCTCTCCGCTATGCCAACCCCACGGGACCGCCCCAACACGTCACCCTCTCCGGTGACCATCACCTACTCTCACCGGTCCCACTCACATACTCGTCCTAAGACCAAACAAGGTATCTCCCACCTTGGTATGTGAGTGACCGCACTACTCCTCGTCCATCTCTTGGACCGACCAGACACATGCACCCACAAGGCATCTCCATCCTTGCCATATGGCTGGCCCACTTCCCTACACAAGGGCGGACGGCCCCGCTTAGCCAGACAGAGAGGACCGCACCAAGGGCACGCGAACATTAATCTCATCTCAACTCTTACTTCACCAAAAAGGCCATAACTATATGGGGGGGGGGGTTTACTTCACCACGGCACCATCGATACACCATATATATATATATATATACACCACCTAGTTTTAACTCAAAATAAACACCATGGTAAACAGCCGGGGAATGCGGCATGCCTCGGACCCTACAATGAACAACATCAACATCAACAACTATTAACAACCAACAACAGCACACCATCACTTCATCTTACTTTTAAAACAGGGGAAACTGACGACCACGACAATTTAAGGGCACTCTCCAACTCTCTAACTATCTCCATGATAACCTTCCAGAACAGGGGAAACCGACAATCTCGAGGACCACAATCTAATCTCTTCCGGCAAGTCTCTCTAACTCCTTATTGATAGGTTTTTTTTTTACTAAGGGGAGAGGTAGGAAAATTGGGAAGATGAAATGGGTCAAGGATCATTGAAAGGTCAATAGCTAGGACTAAGGGTAAGGACATGGTTCCCTCCGAAAAGGAGAATGACTGGAGAAAACCAAGGCTCGCGTGGGCAGGGGCGCAACCCTGAAGTAGACGAACACCACTGGGACTGTGGGGAACATCTACCCGCTACCCGTTAACCCCTTCTTCTTACCTTTCTATGACGGACTTTGGGTATTCGTTGCTTTCGGACTCCACTCTCTGAGAAATTATTTCGTGTTGAGCTGACTTTGAGTACTTTGACTCCGCTTTGGATTATGCTCATCATCTAACTCCTCTACTTGTCTTTCTTCCAATCCTTCCTTCTCTTCCTGCTCTTCTACAATTTCCCCCTTTTCATCCCCACAATCCAAATCCACCTCCTGACACTGCACCTCCTCAGCATCTTCCAGTTCCTCTGATCCATCTTCAACTGCATCGTCCCTCAGCTCCTCACCAATTTCTTCATCACACTCATCGCCAGCTCCTTCACGAACTTCTTGACTAACCTCTTCTCCGATCTCGTTTTCTCCAACACATTTATCATCAACATCATCGCCATCACATCCACTTCCACCATCAGAACACTGCACCTCTTTATCCTCCTCTAGTTGCTCACCTGGTCCACCTGAGACTTCTTTTCATTCTTCGGAATCCTCAACACTACTTACAGAAGGCGTCTGCACATCTTCACACACTACATCACTCTCACTCACACACTCCACGACGCTGCCACCAAATTTCTCCTCAACTTCTACCTCATCTCCTTCTACCACACTTGCAGCCTGGACATCCCTGTGTCCATCTGCAACTTCAGACTCTTCAGTCTCCCTAACACCTACAACTCTACCTTCCTGTGCAGCATCCGCAGACCGCTCTTCTGCCTCTTCTGTCGATTCCACTCCTTCACCACTTTCAGCAACTACAACGTCCTCAACATTTTCCACCCTGGAATCCAGCTGTCCAGGCTCATGTGCAATGACTAAATTAATTTCTACTGGCGATGGTAAAGCTACACCATCAAATGACTTCTCATACCCCTGCGTAGGCGATGATGATATTACCGGATCTGGATCCGTCACGAACCGAGATGGAGACACCGGAACAAATTCTGCGGCATCTGGATTCAACCATGACGTCCTCTTCGAGTCCAGTAACTCAGTATCAACAGACGTTTTCTTGTCGTCTTGTATCGATCCACAGAAGTTATTGCGCTTTTCTTCTCCCGCTTCACCTTCTTCCTCCACTACTCTATTAGGCACTTGTACTTCCTCTGGAACCTTTAAAGTTTCCTTTTTCGCCGAATAGGAATAACGCCTTGGTACAGGCTCCCTACTTGCCGATGGTTGTTCCCTAACATAATTTCTTCTTCCCCTGTTAATTTCATATTTCTTTGTTTTCTGGGCTGTAGCTGTTGTTACCTTCTTCTCACTTGCCACCCCCTTGTAGCCTCCATTACTTCCGGAATATTCAGGCTTTCTAAACGTCTCTTGTGTTCTCCTCCAACCACCATGTTTGTCCTTTTTAGCTCTTCCTACCGAACCACTGGAGTATTGGACATCTTTAGCAGCTCCTTCCCGGGACTCGTCAACCTCCTGGACCGTTCTTGAAACCACACACAGCCGTTCAAGGTCCGCAAAACAACGTGGACGGTTCGCGAATACCAAACGAGATCTCTCTTGGGGAGTCAGTCCTTCCAGAATCGCTTGTATAACTTCTGTCTCGGGCAACCCCAACCTTAACACCCGGGCAGCTTTCCGTATATCGTGCACGAAGTCCCCTAACGCCTCTCCGTTGGCCTGTAGGCGATAGAATTTTTCAAACTTAAGCTGGGCACGTCGTCGAATGGGTAGGAAGAAGTTCAACACCTCCCCATGGAAAGCATCAACACTGTCACCCCGACGCAGAGTGTTGGTGACCAGCTCAGCCAACGTACCCCGGCAATACGGGTATATAAGAGACAAGACCTCCCCATCGGACACCCCCGGGAAATCTGCCACCTGCAGGACCAGGTCCAAGAAAACCAGCAGCTGGTCCTCATCAAATCCATTCACCACAGGAAATTTCTGGAGAACGCCTGAAAGAGGGTGGGGCAACTTCTGGTAGCATACCGCCGCCAGAATTGCACAATTCAAAACAAACAATAATAAAACAAATCCCCACTAAACACCTAACACAAACATGACCTACAAAAAGAAAAACTTGAGTACTCTCTCTTCCATCAAGTGGACCCCCGGGTTTCCTAGCGCTGCGAAAACCTGACCCGCTCCAGAACCAACTCTTCGCCAGTCGCCAGACTCGAAAGAAGAAACGACATCAGACACTAACACCAACATACAACCCACACCACCAACACTAACCACAACAACGACATTTCGACTAAGACATTATCACCATTGCAGTCGGACGGTACCGACTTCCAGTCGGGCCATACCGCATCCCGCTAACCGCACGCGCTATAAATTTATAAATTTATAATATATATTTTTACCTTCCTAGAATAAATAAGGGAGCACATCCTCCACGCGATCTCCGGTAAGGTCCATTCTCAAAAACAATAAAACCCGACTACAACACATGCCCGTGGCGGCATCAGGTTTACAACTCAAAACACCTAATAATAATTCCTACATAGCACATATATACCCACATGTTGTGTCAACCCTGCCATTGCATTTATCTATTATTCTTATCAAATATTATTGTATTTGCCAAACTATTTCCGAGTTTGCAAGCCCCATCACACCAAAGGACCCAAGGGTTCAACCCTAGAATGAACCACGCTCTCTGCTACCATTTGTAACCCCTCTTTCCTTTTTATGCCTTTTTATCTATAGAAAACAAACTCCCCTTTTTTTTCTTTTTTATATTTATTTATATTTTTTTTTGAAAGAGAGGCAACAAGTTATTTAGGACTAGGCAAGAGCCTAGAGAAGCCAAAATTGTGCTGGGTCCAGTATGATGGGACTTGCAAATAAAACTCTGATCTAAGATAACAATAACAGTATTTATTGTATTCGGCTTTTATACAATATATGCACCCTTGAAAAGCACAATAATTGCAAGTATTTTACACTCAAAATGGCTCACTTCCAAAACCCCTCAATCGTTATTATAAGTCCAGTAACATACGCATCGCCGAATAGTTGAGTTTGAGTATTAGTGGCGCATAAATAATAATAATAATAATGTGAAATGGCGCACAGTCTCGACCCTCCCAGTAATTACACAAATCCCAACATGATATAAATATATATATATATATATATACATAAACAAGTATAATAATGTAACAATCACATAAGGCATGATACACAACAAATAATTGACATAGAAACACATTTACATATAAATATCACATCACATGTTCACCTGGTTAGCAGCGTATATTTTGTCATCATACACCCTCAACCCCCCTTATTCTGACCAAGTATCCGGCCCACCTTAATTTTCAATTAATAAATAACTAAACCCCAAAACCTCAATTAATATATCCCAAAAGAGTAGAGTAGACATGCCCCAAGATTCTAATTAGATAATAAGTAAATCTAAATATTCTAAGAAAGCATTGTGGCCTGCGCACAAATACCACGCAGATGTTTAATTATCAATTTCGGATCTCAATAATGATAATGATGATAAGTGCCATCACGAGGTTGCCATGCCCGGTCGCCTAACTGCATTTCTCATTTCTTTTATTTTCTTGACAGAATTTATAAAAATAGCGGAACGTGACCACCCATAAATACTCATAACTGATACTGATTAGTCTGGTATTCTTTAACATTAATTAATTGGTATTGTGAGCAATAAAAGGTTAACAGTTACAAAATTTAAACTATGGCAACATATAAACTGTGACAATATTTAACTGGCTATGACAAAATTTAAAGTTTACTAAATTAGCTGAACAGTAGAATCGAATTTCGCAAAATAGAATCTAGGTAATGAGGGTACTGAAACATGCTTACAGTGTTCCAAAAAAAACTTGACTTCAGGCATGGTCATGCGTCCGGGCGAGATCCAGCAAAATCTGACATGATACAGTCCTGCAGTGAACGGCCCCTACGGGAGTCGTCCACTTGTTAAAACACCTCCCCGATCTAATTAACAGCCAAAACTCCAACCCAATTAACAAAATAATTGACCATCAAATTTGCAACTGGCACAGATACATCCGCACATGCCCGCTCAACCCAGAAATAAATTAGTGCCGACCCCTTTTACAGAAAACTCAGCTCAACCCGGGTGCTGCATGACCCTGGCCGAGTTTACAATTCTCAGCATGAGACAGACATTAGTATTTATATATATGAGGCGTAAGCCTTACAAAATATTACAAAATAACAGATAACCCCCATTGTCCGGAACTAATTCTCCAAACTGGAGCGTCTGCACAAGTGTCTCAAAAGGCCACAACATTTTGGTTTAATAAGCTTAAATGTCACCTGGTTAGCAGCGTATAGGTAGAGGGTCCGGTTGAGTGTATTTGTCCGTCCATCCCGGCTGACAGCTGACGGAAGTGTTTGAATCTACATCATCGGAGGCAGGTGTTCGGCCTTCCTTCTGGAGCGAGACAGATTCCCGTCTACATCGGAAACCCGGTAGGTCGCGTAGACTACTACTTATCCATAGGAGCAGCTAGAAGACGAAAACCTTTACATTTACTCTGTCAGCCGGATACAGACACGGCTATGCTGAATGACCAAAATGAACTGACGAAACCAGCTACTGAAAAAACGGTACGAAACATCGGGCCTAGAGCGCGCGCGGGTCGGCCGGGAGGGAGATAATTCATAACGACAAAGTCCAATAATCGTACGTAAATTTTTACGTAACCCCTCGCGTAGTCAAATACGTAAATTTTAATTATTCCGCTATATAAAGGAACACCGCCGCGTTTTTCCCAAAACACGGCACAACACAACGAGGCAGAATGGTTGACGATGGGCACACATTTAAAACCGAAACGAGAGAACTCGTCATAAACAACATTAAATATTAATACGTCAAGGAACAGTATTAAATTTTAAACAATCCCCCCCCACACACACACACACAAGAAATTGCTAACTACAACGTTTCTGTATGGAAAAAAACAGGGCAGAGTGTAATAAACAGAAAGTAAACATTTAATGGGGCGCCGTCGGTAACGCAGAAAACAACATGACGGGATGCTGGCAGCAGTCGAGTGTTTGGCAATGCTACAAGTCGCGTTCCCTGTGCTTCTCGCTAGATGACACTGATCGGCGACATAAGTACATGAATTACTGTGACAAACGCAAGGTTACCGTATGATGGACGTCTTACGTCCGTCGGAACATGAATAACAAACATATGGCGGTTAAGTAGAAGGTCAAAATAAACCGCACGCAAACTGACACCCACGGAAAACACAACGAACTCGTTACATACCAGTTGAACGTGTGAGTTTACTCTTCGCGTCTGGATTCCGGTTGTCCATACTAAAACGTATTGTTTATGACAGATACTTTAGTGACACTGGCACCCCGTGAGATTTTCTATGTATAATAAATGATCATACTGAAAGCAAGATATAATATTCAGATAGAAACAAAAATTATAATTCGTGTGTTTGCTCAGCATTTGAGATAATGTAACTTTGTAACTAATGGCGTGGTGTAAAAGATGTAAGTAATATGATGGTCTTCAATTACAACCGAAATTTTGAAGCTACAGTCAGAATCAGGTTCATAATATTATCGGCGTATAGTATATATATCGGAAATTTAATATAATTTTTGTTCAAACGAGAGGTATAAACTTTAATAACATGCAGAAAAAATGTAACAATTTTCCAATTTTTTCACGGCTTTTAGATTTGAGCTCAATACAATGTTATTTCCAAATATTATTCTTAATTTTCCACTTTTTATCATAACAAGAATTTTAAGCTAATATCACGTTACATCGAACTGAGATCACGGAAATCATAATCATTTTAACTCTCTTTATACTTTCCAATTGTTATTATAATAAAGAAATTATATGACATGCGAATACACTGTTCGAACTAAAAATACCAGCGCCTACTTCCGAACATTTGAAACATATGTAATAGAAGAATTATAGAATATAAGAAACACGACAAAATTATCCCAGACTTGAAGATTAAAGTGTATTCAGTGGCATTGACTGTATGTAATTGTGTCAATTAATTCACATTCAGGGGAATGTTTGACAAAACGGGGAGAGTACATGTTCTGAGCAAACTACCCTCGAAATCTACCGGATGAATAGAAAACTACCTACTACTGTGGCCAAAAAGCATGTATATTTAGTTGGGTTTTGTTCAGCGTCTAACGGGAGTCAGTAAATTCAATTCATTTTTCAGAATTATGATTTTTGTAGGACGTTATCGATTTTGACTTGTTTTGACGCTTAATTGTGTCTTCTGTGCTAGTTTAAACAAAAATGTAAATATAGTAGTAGAAACTACGTTTATTTATCAGTAATACGACTACATTTTAACAACATTTAATTATCTGGTGACTCAATACAATTTAGAAACTTTCAACACGGCGTGGTTTGATAAAACGGGGATGGCCTGGAGTCTGACAAATGGGGATCCCCATTTTGTCCAACCTCCCTATTTTATCTATCTAACTCTGAAAGGTTTGTTAATATTTCATTTATTTACCACTTCTATTTATTTTTACTATATTTTAAAAATATATTTTTTTGGAAATAGGCGTACAGTTAAAAAACTGAATATTATTTTTAAACAGTACAAAAACTGGACACATGAACTTCATTCCACATTGGCAATTCATGCGCATGGCGTTTCACATACTATTCACAATTTAATAATTAACGCAGTGAACATTCGTAGCCTTTTAATATAACGCTTAACACAAATTGTTTCACATCCGTTTGTATGAGCGATAAGACTTTTATTTTAACGCACAAAATGACGCGCAAATTGTTTCTGAGTTGCATACAGTAATTGAAAAAAAAATCGATGTTTAGTAATCAATATTACTTTTTAGAATACAATTTACGAAAACAAAGTTATAAAATTTGCACTGATTTGCCCTACATATGCCGTTGCAGTATGTGTCCTGTCATATGCTTATAACAGACTTTCATTTCCGATCAATGCTAAAATGATTCTGTATTTTCTACCAGTGTTATCATTCCAAACAGTTTACAAATAAACACAGAGTTCAACAGTATCAACAGAAAATGGTAGGCAGTCTTTGTTCCCCATTCTAGACAAACAAACAACATTGTCTAAACGCTCTGTTTTAATGTTCACACGTGTTAAAATATTTCAAACGGAAGAGCCGGCTTGTTTTACAGTTGTGTTCCAACTTAATGACGTGTGAATGGTAGCGAGACTTCTACTTTATTATGCACTTACGACTTCTTGTAAAAAATAATTCGACTTTTTCTGTATGCGAAACTCTAGTTTCTAACAGAAATAACACTGTTGCACATCACTATAGAAAAAATTGCTCCGATTAGCACTTTCAATCTTCACAGCCCATGATCAGATTTTTCCGATCTGACGATGAGCTGTGAAGCTTGAAAGCGCTAATCGGAATAATTTTTTCTAGAGTGGTGTGCAACAGTGTTATTTCTGTTTGCGTTATAACCACTAACACAACTTTATTTATTAAAACAAAATCTAGTTTCTGTTTTACATAGAAGCGGGTTTCTATGTAACTGCGAGTATCTTACGGGTAAAAGAATGAAGGTCAAATTAACATGGTTGAAACCGAGATGTCTTGCTTTGAAAAAGTTAAAACGATTCAGCTATACCTCAGGTCCATCAATTTGGCAGTTATTCAATGGAAGAATGCCCTTGACACTGCACTGCACTCAATCCGATTGTTATTACTCACTGCTACAAACACTGCACCACATGTTCTGTCATCCTAGAAGATCTTCAAATGGACTACCTATATCTACTTGGCTATGTAATCCTGGAATGTACTAACGAAGGACAACGTCCGACAAAGTAAATTTGAGCTGTGATAGGAGAAGTTGATTTGATAGAAGTCAACCTGAATATATTCATGTACGACTGCACGACGGAAGAGAAACTACTACGTATTGATACGCCAATTAGCTCCAATTGAGGAATACTCCGTGATAGCTGAACAGGATCAGATAGTAGCTGAATCGATCAAACCAAAGTACTAGATAACGAAGTCGTTCGTAATAACCCAAGAGGAAAGATAAGACAGCCTCCAAAGTATCTGGCCGATTACTATAAATCTAAGTGTCGAATAATGTGATGATAAAACTTTGTATCTCTGTGCATACTTAAGAAGTCCAGAAGTCTGTACATGACTTTGTTTATTTATTTGTTACTAGGGCAACTGTGAAAATCATTCATTTATGTTACTTTTCTTCTGTGTTCACTAAAACCTTTTAAAAGATCCGTTCTATTGTTCACAACATCTGTGGAATTAGTCTGACACATTTTCCCCTTTGACAAACCTTTGCTTCTTACCTTTGAACAAATGAAAGTGTCTGGTAAACAAATTGCTTTCAGCTCTCAGAGTAAGAAAAGATTATGACGTTAAAACTTGAGACTCAGTGAAAAAGGAGAATCACATCAACTGTGTTTCTCCTATGCTAAGGCAGGCATCAAACATTCGTGACTTATTAAACCAACTACTACAGTGAGTGTGGTGATACCGTTTTGAGACAAGAGGACTGTAGGTGTTAATTAATTATGGAGGAAGAAGACATTGTTACAAGAAATAAAATGTTTTGTTGAAAATCTAGTAGGCCTAATTAATAATACGAAATAATATGTTCTTAACATTGTAGATTTGCCAACCTTTAACCCTGGATATTTATAAGAAAGTGGACAGTAATTGTGCTACTGAATATAATTTCTTGATTAGTTATGGTTATAAAATAAACAGAATACAATGACGAAATTATGGTACGTCAAATTATGGTATGTGAGCCACATAGATCTACGGTGGTATACTACGGTTCACTACCACATGAGGCTGCCTGCATACACAGCAATATAATTACCGTTTTGTACATTTTTACTTTGGCATTTCGCTCTTGTAATTTGTAATTTTAGTTTTTTTGTAGCAAAGAGTAAAAGTTATGCTATTATACGACTGTACAGGACTGTCTGGATGGTAGATCGTATGATGATTTATATAATTATGAGAAACTAGCGAATCACACATGATGTAGGAAACGGAATCGGTGCAGGTGACGAATAGGCTGTAAAGTGTAACGCATACCGACGTGTAGGTCACCTGCATGTCTGGTTATTTATATATATGACGTAATGGTGGTCCACTACACACTGTATGGCGGATGATGGTCTGTTGCTGGGCATGATTCACGGCGCCGTCTAAACAGCTGCCAAACTGATGGCTGTTTACGTTGCGTACAGCCAGCCGTACAGAGATTTCCTCATCGTTTAGCGATCTGCTTCACTCTGTACGGTTTGGTTTATTCTGGCAACTTCATGAAACGACTTATATAAACATACGAAGGCAAGTGGTGTATCATATTTTAGTCCTAATACTTATTACCACCGCGTTTGGTTATTGTTGATTTTATTTATCACTAATTCTTCTTGTTTCCATTAGGACGCTCGAATCCTGGACACGATTTTGTACACAACTACCTGAACACATGATTACGCGCCCTTTGGTTGTACGACTTGACTTTGCACACTGAAATCTACATTGTCACGTCTGCGACTAGATTAGTGTCCCCTTGTGTCTCTAGTTGTAGTTAGTAAAATATTTATGGCATTGTAAGATTTTGAAGTCGATAATGTTTTAAGCTCAGAAAATGTTAATTTACGAAAACGAACAGTCAACTAAACTTCCTCGAAAATAATATTTTTCTTTTGAGGCAAAAAGACGTACAAAGAGAAGGAAATGGGTCAAATATACACGAAGCGAGAACTTGGCGAGTTCCACCAAGTGCTCGATGACCTAGATGCCAATGCCATGATGAAGAGTTTAGTGTTTATTGTGTTCAAAACAATAAAATAATAATAATAATTTTCTGCTTTACAGTTTTTATTTTAGAGGAGAGTAGTCTAGTTTTATTTTACGTTTTTTACTTTATTAAGTGCACAAAAGCTCCATTAATCGTGGTAATGACGTAATAGTCACCTCTACGTGGTGTTTCTCTGCAAACGCTAAGAATCATACATACAAAGAAATTAACTTACAGCTTTATAAAAAATAAAATTTAATAATTCAATGTATCTAATAATAAATTTATTTCGTTCAAAACAGTGAACGAGTTTTTGCACCTCAAGGCGCTTACTAGTAATATTTTATTATATATTATTTAATATAACCTACGTTAAATAACGTTATTTGCTTCATCAATATAATGTACTTTATTTTATATTAACAATTTCCTTAAAATGAGGTTTGGCGGTAACAGTCAATTTCACGTCTTTGCGTACAGCGAACTTTAGGTAAACTAAGAATAGATCTAATCATTCTTTTGACATGGAATCCATAGGTATGTAATGTCTTACTCGCACGTTTCGCGAAAATCGACCGTTATGTTTCAAATGTACTTTCGGCATACCACTATCTCACGAACCGCTCAACCAATCCCAGCAAACCAGGTGTCAGGTGATCGAGTCACTCGGCCCCCTTCCAACAATAGTACTGAGAATTTTGACAACTGACTTCAGTCGCCTCTAGGCTTTGTCTGCGTGAGGGTGTTTTTGCGCCGAAAATTTCTAAATTGCTCCACTAAAACGTAAATATCTCGGGAACTACAAGTCCGATCGCGAAAATACAAAGTGCGTTGTGATCCTCAGAACTAACTATCTCCAATAACACCAATTCCGAGTACCAGAAGCACACACAGAAAATAATAACAACATTTGAACTCAAAAATTTGAAATGCCTCGACCTAAAAATCGGGATAAAACTCGAACCAAAACTTTCAAACCGAAAACCGGCAAATCCTATGCAGAGCGTCAACAGGCCTATCGTTTGAGACTAAAATCAAACAAATCGGCCGAGAACTTAGAAAATGGAAACCATTTGAAGATTGACGAAACCCCGTCAGCGCCCAAGCGGCCCGCATCTCCGATACCTGGGTCATCCGGCGTGCCCCCAAAGCGACTCAGATCGAGCGTACGGCTAGCTAGCAAGAAAACAGACGATGAGAACATTAATAACTTGTGCTTCGACAACATTGGACCCTCGATGCTCTGCGCAGAACAGCCCGGTCCAAGTCGCCGCTTCAAAGGAGTCGACGAGGAATTCTCTAAGCACTTTATTAACAATCCGTTCGTCTCGGTGTGTGGGATCTGCGATCGCTTGTGGTTCAAGAGTGATCTAAGACCGTGCGTACCATCATACATAAGTCTCTTGGCCACAGTGTTCGGAGCGGACGAGTACTCAAGTGCGAGTAATATGGAAGGCGTGTGCTCTACGTGTGTTGCAAGTCTCAAACAAGGCAACGTACCGCCGCTGTGCAAATCATACGGCGATATGTAGCTGTTTATTTAACCAACCCTTCATTCCTTCCCAAAGCACAAGTCTGCCCATGATTCCATGTCTACCGGTAGTCCCACGACTACCAGGTTTAATTTTTTTACGGTCGATATTGATCGGTTTTGAATGTCTAAATGAAATTCAGACATTTTAATGACATGCATAAAAATTAAACAGAATAATACTTCAAATCTGCGACTATAACCAAGTGAAGACTATGAGCGTACATACAGTGGTATGCTTTGTGCAGCGGCTCAGCGCGTGTGTGATCGGATCGCATTCTTTTAATGTAAGCGATACACGACACTAAACGTAAAGGTACTTGAAGCAGCGTTGACAAGTTTGCGACACCCACATCACTGCTGCTGCCTGCCACTTCATGTTGACAGTTATTCCGAACAGTAGTTTTCCTTTCCTCTCAATGCTAACCAGACCTGTGATGTCACTCTGTCCTAGACCTGAATTAACCTCAGTACCCGACACGAGATCTACTTTTATTGCACATCGCACACACCAGCAATAAAGCATTCTGGTATTTACGACTGCATACTGTGTGCACGTGTAAGTACTGGTGTCTTAATAATTTCTTAAAACCATAAAATTAAATTAAATTCAAGGAGAACCGCACTGTCTTAAAAATCAAATAAAATTCAGTACAACGAACAATTTCGTGTTTCAGACAGCAAAATTGATTAAGTGGCATTAACGTTTTACCGTAACATTAATTTACATTTCCTCGTTAAGATTTCAGTGATTGGAAATGGTAATAATTATATAAAAACTACGTATATGTGTGCGCGGGGGGTTTCTGTAAGCGGAATTATTATCTTACTTTCTTATTCTTATTATGTACTATGTCTTATGTTTTTTATCTTATCACGTATTACGTCTTATGTTTTTTATGTCTTATTTCTAATTTCTTATCATCTTACTTTTTAAATTAATATTAGCCTATATCCACTAAATGTAGCGTTCGGTTTGTTGTAGTTCGATTTGTATTTTTGCGACGTCGCGTGAAACCCGATTAACTTACCTTTGTGAGTTCGCGCGCGCGCGTGTGTGTAGTATAGTGTAGTGTGCTCAAGCTCACGTGTAAATCACGACCAACTTCATGAATGGTTTTATAAAAAAAATAGATAACAGATAATGATCCTCGCCTTGAATAGGCGTACTTGAAGTGAGGACTGAACTACGTCAGGCTTAAGCACAGCTAAAATAACTACCAAAAATGTAGGCTCACGGTAATTAACATAAATTTTAAACTTTACCTCTTCGCTATTATTATAAATACTGAACAAAAACATTACTACAGAAATAGTCAAAACTGGCGAAATAATGAATTAAACATACACTCAATTCATATCGATATTCGTATCAAATAGTATTACTATTATTTTTCTTATTTATTGAAAATTATCCAAATGCTGTACACAAAAACAAAATTCTTTTTCTAAAAAATTGTATAAAATGTGACCTGAGGAATAAATATTTGAAGAAAATTAATATACCCTCACTATAAGAGGAGGTTTAAAAGCCAAGAAATACCACCTCATCCCCTTTATTGTTTTTAATCCTGCTGTAATCAACGTAAGGGGTGCAGGGTCGTTACCAGTCCTGAGACACTAATTTTACGATAACGTTATGTGCCATTGTTTTTAAACCGTCACAATAAAACAAACACTTGACTCCTTTACTAACTTCTCAGTGCCTAAAGAGTCTTCAAGTCCCTCCTAATATTATGCCGTACCGACTAAAGGTAAATGGAACACTCCTAAGTGAAAATTAATCTCTCTGTAACAAGAACTGCTTCACAAACACTTACTATTTGATAGAAGTCACATTTGTGTGTGCTACATGTTTGCTGAAATATGTCTGCACAACTTCTTAAACTATTCGCCGTCTTACCGAAACTTGGCGACGCGACAAGTGCTATTCAAAAGTTTTATCTGTCTCAAATTTTCGGTGTTATTACCACAGCCTTACCCAATAAACTTTTTCCGAGTTGTGCACAATACTGTCATCATATAATCACACACACACAGGCTATAGAAATATGAGTAGCCTACTACAAGCGTCCACTGTAAAGTCCCCAAATTGTGAAGTTGTAAGCATACGATATAAAAATAGGTCCTTATTTCATAAATAATAAATAATAATTTCCAAAAATATTTTGCCATTAAATCTGTTTCAAGTATTACAGCCTAAGGTGGTCAATATCTTGCTTATTGAATCTTCGCACTGTGTAGGTGGACGACAAAACCAATGCGCGGATATTTGCTGTAAAACAACATCTTCTAAACTGTCGGCGTCTTCAAGTACATACTTTGCAGTTCTGTATTCGGATCATTTCTCTTTACTCGTTTCCGACGCTCCTAAAATTCTGTCAGATACGGTTGTTACAGATTGCGCGGCCCTTTTACCTTATCAAGATAAAATATTATACTAGTGTGCTCGTATCTTCGATCCGATGACGTAATAAAAAACCAATCAGACTAACACACACACACGCACAGAAATATTAATTCAAAATTGCACCTCTGATAGTTAACATTGTATTCTCAACTTTAACATAATTTAACAAATGATGCCATCGTCTTGATTAGATTTTGGCTGACAACCTTTGATTCTTGACACCACGTGGCATACAGGGTAAGGCATCTGGCGTCTTAAATTTTATTTACTACTGTACCAAGAGTAATGCGTACCCCGCTTTCATGTGTGTGTGTGTGTGTGTGTGTGTGTGTGTGTGTGTGTGTGTGTGTGTGTGTGTGTGTGTGTGTGTGTGTGTGTGTGTGTGTGTGTGTGTGTGTGTGTGTGTGTGTGTGTGTGTGTGTGTGTGTGTGTGTGTGTGTGTGTGTGTGTGTGTGTGTGTGTGTGTGTGTGTGTGTGTGTGTGTGTGTGTGTGTGTGTGTGTGTGTGTGTGTGTGTGTGTGTGTGTGTGTGTGTGTGGTCGTCATATGTACATCAATCCACATCCTCCTTGAGTATTAATGGAAAACATTTTAACTTATGTTGTTGAGAATAACAATAACCTCGGTTTTATAAAATATACGACTGCCAGATACATTTATTAAGAGTTAGACGTTAACCAGTTACAAAGCAGCTAACAAAAGCAACATATATAAATTATAACACTAATCGAACACGACGTCTCATAATCCGCTTCACTTGTTCTCTCGCATTAATCAAATCACGTAATGAAGACACTCAATAAGATAATCGCTGTTTCTATATAAAAAGTCTTCATACGGAAATAATGGGAAAATATTTAGACCGGACCAAGTATAGGACGGTTTACAGTGGATTATTATGAATGTCGAGTTAAATAATTAAGATTCATAAAATCCCAAAGAACAAATGGCTACAGTACGTTTGTCGAATGGAACTGGCTGGTAAAGTCAGAAGAATAATCGAATGGGAGACATATGAAACCAGAAGAAGAGGAAGGCCAAGAAACGAATGACAAGCGAATGTACTTAGGGATAATAGGAATTCGTAACTGTAGAAGTTTCTCTTGAAGTAGAGACAAAAGAGAAGGAAATGTCTGTAGTAAAAGAGACCAAATTCCAGGGAGATTGTAGCTTCAGAGAGAATGAAGAACTCTTAAATCTAAAAATGTCTTTACAAATTTCGTTCGTTACCAAGTTAAACGAAGAAACCATTTCTGAAAGAACATTATGCGAGCTGTGTTTAAGTGCATGCGTACGTATAAGTCTGCGTTGTACGAGCAGTGTGTTGTAGCAGTAACAGGTCCCACTACGTACAAGAGGTCGATCTAACCCAAAATCAAGTTCACTGTCATCTGATATAGGCACTACCACAGTTTTCTTTTCCTGTTTTCAATAACGTTATCAAACTCGTTTTTGTTTCATACTTTCAATTTTCACGATAACTTGGGACCATTGAGCAACAGTCCTATTTTGTTGGTAACCACAAAATGCACTACATGTAAATAGGGAGCTTTGTTTTCTCACGGTCTTTTCGATCATGAATAGAACTTTAATAATCATAATATATAGTTTATAAAGTCTATAATTTATTACGTCCCTTTCTGTTGTGATTTATGAAATTTTCTTGGACTTACACGATTTTTGTGTCGTTCCTAATGTGCTCTTATGTGCACAACGCAATTGTCTGTTGGGTCGTCTATGAACTATCAGATGTTTAAACGATATATTGTTAATATTTTCACAGTTTTGGAGTTCAAAGTCTAACCAAAGTAGCATGTTGTATAATATGTATTTAACGCACTTCTACGCATGATTACACTTCCTATCTTTGAATCCAGACATCGTTGTAAAGGATGGGTACGAAAAATAATATTAAAATTAGTGAATAAAAACATACTTTTTGTATATACAAAACATACGGGACCAATATATATACAATGAAACTCAGATACGTAGACGCACTTGAATTAGAAGACTGCCACGTATGAGAAAATACGTGAAGATTGTCACACCGTAAAACGCTAGGAAATTGACAGGAGCTGTCAGGCAATTTGTTGTACAGGTTCGTTACACTATTTACATGTACAACTTTATGAAGGGGTAACCACAAATAATATTTCTGTTTTTTTTTTATTTTACCTCAATTAGTAGCCATAAAATCTTGAGCACTTTAAGTTACTAAGAAAAGATTCATAAAAGACAGTTACACTTTATACTTACGGATATTCATACATTACACGCAATACATCTAGTCTAATTAGTTTGATATAAAGATATGAAGGCCATAACGTTTGCTTTAATTTTTTTTTTTTAGAACAGGTGATGTAAAAATAAATAGACCCCAGTGTCAAATGAGCCGGGCGTCGGGACGCCTGGCTTTGTTTCAATAAAACATAAATACAGACGAACAGAAAACAAACCGATTGAAATATATCTGTTTTGTAGAGAAAACAAAAAACCAACATACTCGGCGTTGCTGCTTTATTCTGGCAATAACTTGTTGTGTTGGCGCTCCGTTAATGTTGGCACGTCCAAACAGTGGTATTTTCTATCTAAAATAGGGCAAATGTATTAACCAACGTTTGCCAAAGCGGTTGTTCTACGGTAGGAGTGTCTAAATATTTTTAGCTGCATTTTGAATAAACGTTGTTATGAAGCAATAATAATTACATCTTCAAAAACATTATTTTCGTAATTCCGACTTGGTAATAAAATTGATAGTTTCGTTCTAAAATTTTAAAATTTCTAAGAATATTGTCTTACTATTGGTGATGCTATTTAACAAATTCACATACATTTTCATGCCATACTTATACAAATGATTAGCTAAAGTAATCGTAACATAGTTGAATGTACGTATCACAGCATTATAACACATTCGTTCTTCAAGTGTTCCTTTTTCTTTCATCAATTCCAGTGTTGTAATTACACATAAATTTGTTCAAATCTTTTGTTTAAATGTTATGTAGAATGTTTACGTCTTGTCATCCATGTCATATCATACCAGTTCGTGTCAGGATTACAATATTTGATGGAAGCATTTATTGGGGGGGGGGGTACATTCGGCAATTTTAAGCCGCTGCATACCAAATCAGTGAACAGAAAAAGAGAAAGAAATTTCACTCGTTCTTTCTTTAAATGGAGCCGCCGCAGACTATTACAGAAAGTGCCACCTGACAGACAGAACTCCTACGCCGAATTAACAAAAAGCTCTGGAACTGCGGTACGTGATCAGCATCTGCACAATGTGTACTGTGCTCAACAGAAATCAAGACTATAGCGTTTAGGGGAAAGTCTCCAAGAGTTGAAAACAAGTACAACAGGTTGATTAGCTTGGTACAGTCTGAAGCAGCGGGCGATTTCCAAATGTGGAACATTTATTGAGAGGGTCGAAGACATAGTTACAGTTAGTTTTAAGAATCATATGTCAAAGGAGAAGTAAAGACGCTATTGTGTACGCTCTCTTGTTTGAAACCGGAAGTCGGCGACCGCATACATTGTGAAAAATGGACGTTGTGTCGTCACGTCGTAGTTAAAAGGCTTCGATAACACATTATCATCATAATGGATGGAATAAACAGATGATACGAAACCATTTAAAAAGTGAAAGCGCCACGTCAATTTCTGAAACCATGGCAAAGGCAGGAGGCCCAAGTCTTACAAATTTGAGAGACGTGGCCATCTTCAAGAAAACTGATGGGAGATTAAAGAGAAGGGCACAAATTCAACCCAAAAATTGGAAGAATAAAACTCCTGAACAACACACAGTCTCCACGCTTCATTAGTTCACAGGTAAACCGATTGTTAAAGGATTCGTTGAAGAAAACCAGCCGCACTTACAGTTGTTACGGCAGCTGCAGTATCCATCGAGCGTCCCGATATAGTCAGCCATCTCCAACCCCTTGCGAGGTTTTTCACCACAAAACAACTGGTTGCCTCGTCAAACTGTTAGGAAAGGGTAGCAAACGCTTACGCCTGAGTCTTCTCGAATGTAGCCACCAAGTCCTCTTTGCGGACGTTATCGATGAAGTGATTCTTGATACGGTCATTATGAATGTCTATATGCTTTTAGTGGATCCGAGAAATAATGCCCTGAGAGATGGTCGACAGGAGATGATGTTTTTCCCGGCTGAAATTGTAGGGACAACCAACGATTCGATCAAGCAGGTAACGTTGGCCGAAGAAGGAGGAGGTGACTGGAAAATTAACTGTGATCGCGACGAAATGCAAATGTTTGTTCCAGAGTTAAAAGAATCTCCCATTAGATAGGCTGCAAGAAAGAAAGGTTTGGCTGCAAAATGTTGGAGCAGGATGAATCGACATACTGGAAGTACAGGAGATAGAAGATCTGGAAGGTGGGAAGACACTAGTTGTAGAGAAGGCAAAGGTTACTGGAGAGAATGTTACACAGGATAACAAACAAAAAGGGGGGGGGTGAACTGGGATAACAAAATGTAATAAAAGAAAATATGTTTGCAAGTGATGGAGAAAATGCTTTAGAACTGGAAATATGAGTTTCCAGAGTAAAACTTAAACTAAAGATCGCAAGACGATTTGCTAGTTCGAGACGAGCAGGCTTAAGGAGGGGCAGTGTTACGCTGAGGTTTCGCACGATTTCTATCTTTTTGAGCAATTCTAGAAACGGTCCGATTGTTCTCTGGGCATCTATGGAACTCTGTCGTAGTTTTGCTGTTGGCTGTAAGTACAGTAACCAACATTGCATGTTTGTGAGTGTTAAGAATTTAAGCAATAAGACGTGCCAGTTTGTTTGTTGCTACCCAACATGCTTATTGGACAGGTATGTTTAGTGTAAAATATTAACTATTTCGTGCGGACATTTGTAATTGGCGTTTTTCATTATTTATTGCAATAGTGTGTATTGGAAAAGTGTTGTATACGAATGTCTCAGTTTATAAAAACTGTTATTGCAGCAGCGATTAAGCATTTCATGGTGTAAATTATTTATTCCACACATCACGAGACGTGCGAGCTTCGAAACAGTGCAATGCCATTGTCTTACCACGTCTTTAAATAATAAATTTTCGTATTTTCAAAAATGTGTTCACAATTACCTACACGTAAATAAAACTTATATCAATGTTATCATGTAAATTCATTAATCTTTTTATAAAATCAAGGTTTTTATAATAAATCAAGGTTTAGTACCAATTACTTGAGACGTGTTTTAAAAATTAACTTGAATGCCCATCATATCACTGGCTGCCAAAGGGCATAAAAATTAATGCCCAGTACATATGTTAAGTAAGCGATAATATATCTTGACTAGTACATACAAGTGAAGTTAACGATACGTTAACAATTCTGAAATTTAGCTTTTGAGGAGGTTAAATTTGGAAAATATTAAATAGGTGTACAATTGATGACGAATTAGGAGATTGTAAAGAGAATAATAGAAAGAGGAAGTCACACAAGAAAAAGACGGAGAGTTAGGTTGGTTGCATTCTAACAAATTGCAGTAATAATGGACAGCAAAACTAAACTAAGAGAAATGCTAAAGAACCAAACACGCAAGTCGGAAAAAGTAGCTCCAATACAAATTGCATTCAAACTAAAGGAATGCCATTAAGTTAACGGAAAATATAGAACGAGTCAACGAATATGTGTATAATAACGAAATCATGCATCAAGAATAAAACATACGCGATAAAAAGCCTTTAACCTGATTTTCCTCTCTTACCTACCGGTCCCGGGATATGCAAAAAAATGTTGGTGAACTGCTTATGCTGCTTAAAAAATTAATAATAACAAAACGAAATGTATCAGAATCATAACTAAACTAAATGAGATTAGAAAGGAGGGAATAAAATTTAAATTGAATTTCGCAGGCCATAACGTCAGATATAATATGATAAATGGAATAATTAACGATGTATAGGCTAACAGATGGATGAAACACAATGGTAGACGAAATGACATGCCAACGCATATATTAATGGAGACCGTGGGAACATATATAAGAGGAAAGTAGAAGACTTGGCGAGACAATATGGGTAGGCGCTTTGTAGGTAACTAAATAGGCCTGTATAAATATGACACATTGTAAAGATTAATAGAAAAATGGAAACGTCAGTTTCTACTTATGGGAACAATGAATTTGTGTAGTGAGAAGGGGGGAGCAGAGGCAATCCAAAAGTTTCGGTCAATTAAACTAAGACACTGCAGTAAAGAAGTCAGTTTTATAACAACGCGGATTAATGTGTAACAGTTTTAACATTTATTTGTGAAGTGGTAAATTAACTGTAAACAAGAATACATTCGTTAGTACACAGCTTACATGCATAATTAATACATAAATTGTTTTGGCCGTCTCGTTATTTGGCTACAAGCATAACGGGAAGTTCAAGGAAACTGTACAACATAAACCGTTAGAATTATAATTTCAATTAACACAAACTGTCGCTTTCACTGCAGAATGATTACATTCTTCGATCTTTAACTCTGTTATTTTTGTTTGTAATCAAATTGGTTATGCCATTTGAGTTCTTGGCTCACCTTCGTATTGTTTCGTTCAGAGTTATAATTAAAGATGGCACGCAAAGAAATATTGCAATTTCCGTTGTGATTTTAGTTATATCGATGTTTTAATTGATTATTTGCGGGCCCAGTCAACTGAGCACTGGTAACTAGGTCATTTAATTTTTACCCTCTCTAATTACTCGGTCTGCTATTATGGATTCAGTAATTAAAACAAACTCAGTACGTAAACAAATAACAAGAAGCAGTAAAAATTATTTAATCTGATGGTTCATACAAATGTGATTATACCACGTGCAATTTCAAATGGGGTTAAGTAACATTTAAAATTAAAGAAATCATTACCTTTCACCCCGTACATTTAGACATCTTTGGCCTACAAGTCTTAAATAGGCCTACTTGTTGGTTAATAATGAAACCCGTTTCACAAAGTAAAATTGATATTATTAAATACACCATAACCATTATGTAAGACAAATACAAAAAAAAAGTTTGATAAAACAGTTCTAGCAATATTTGTCAACTTAAAAAACAATTTCTTTATATTTCTAAAGCAAATAGAGCTATATTTAGTAAATACGGAAATTACAATTACAATTATAATGTCATTTCTCGTTAAATTTCTTGAGGAACTTATAAATTTGAACTAGTACATCATCCTCCCATAATTGCGGTACAGTACCCATAAATTATTCTTCTACTAGCTTCGGGCGCGTGACGTAAAATGCTCAAGTTATTCTCCCTTTTAACAGTAGTAAATAATGACAAATATTCGTAGAACACAACACAATGAACTTCATCTTAATGTTACCATCTTCGCCTAATTCACGACCACCTGTGTGGAAGTTTTTGTACATTTTGTAAATCGGTCATTCATGCATATTAGGCTCTGTAACATCCAGTAACTGCAAACCCCTCCCCACGCTGTACCAGTTTATCATATGCTTTCCACAAACTTTAATACAGGTTCTTCAACTTTGTATTGTAGAATATTAAAAAATCAAAACAAGACTTGTTCAGTTTAGTTATCAAAGCTAATGGAGGTATCTAATTTGGTTACAAATTTAGACGATTGTTGCAGACGTTTGTACCAAATCACAATAAAACTTTAAATCGAACATTTCTGGAGCTGATAATCTGAAAATTGCACAACTTCCCATGTAGCGATTCTCACAGCTTTAGAATTAAAAACACTGTACAATATTTAGTGCTTAACGTTGAACTTGATTGTTAAACTGATATGTTGGCAGGGAAGCAGTTGAACGTTTGGTATCGCATCTACTTCGTAACCACTAGGTACCGCTCATTACCTCTACTAGTAATTACAGTGATTAAATTACGTAAAAATAATAACATATTTTTCCTTACTAAAGCGAAATTATTAACGTCAGGGATGTTACTGACTGTGAAACGTTATGACTCATCAGATAACAGTGTAGTACATCATAATAATAGTGGCTTTTTGTACCACGTCACTTAGGAGAATCAGCCAGTGTTGGCTTACAGACTGAGCCGAATGAAAAACGCATCTAATTTTATGATGCTATGGGGGAATCGAACCCGAGACCTCTACATTATACAGAAAAAAAAAACAAAAAAACTCGGTGTTGGTGGAGTACAGAACAATGAACGTGTTCTGGCCAATGAACGTTTACCAGCTGCTGGCCGTTGTCATAGTAACCACTGCATACTTTCCAGATGTCTTGAAGTCGGTCAATTACGCGTCAGTGGACTGGCTGATTGGAAACACCGTTCCCCCGTAAAGCCGTTACTCCAATTCCTATTCCTGTTTTGTTCATGGAAAATAATAGCCGCTATACCCACGGGTCTACTAATAAACCAATTATTGCTACAGCGCGCTACAATTCATAAACATAATGTGTTACAAACTACAAGCATCAGTACATTAGGGAAGTAGCTACGTACGTTTTTGTAGACAAGTCTCATGGCGTTCATATTGAATGACACCTATTTTTGGCTGTACCTATATAAGTGAGACGACGGTAGTAGTCAATTTTTACAAATGAATAACGTGGGTTGTAATTACTGCGAAGGCTCTTATTTTAGTGACGATAGTGATTAATACAACAAATAGTCTGTAATGAATTACTATATTTGGATGCAAGAATTGTTGAATTCAAGCAAGATATGCGTAAAAGAATTTAATAAAACTTGCAACTGTTAACTGTGTAGGTTGTGCATTTTAATTCCTCCACACCCTCAATGAAAGATTCTAACGCGGGCTGTTTGACAATAGACCGTCGCCTGAGCCTACTTCGGAGCCAAGTGCAACGTTCACGGAGCCGCATAATTTATACGCTGAGGTTAAAACGTAGATGAATCGTTAACTAAATCCGTTCTATATGAAAGGGAAATATTTTGGTAAGGAGTTAGATGTGTTGTACTCGACTTATAATTCCTTTCCTTTGAATATGACTGTGACAGTCGTTGTATGAAGTGAAAGACATTTATGCATAATATATTTTGCACAAACTATATGAAACGCTAATTTTAATTCTGCGTACAGCTTATCGTCAGTATAACGACTAAAACACAAAATTTCACTTTCGACGTCGTCCACTTACCTTGTAGTTGTTGAATCGTCGCTTGGTATTCGGCCAGTTTCTCGTCCACATAGTCCTGAGACTGACTGGCGATAATTTCCGCGGTGGACGGTCCTTCGTCTTCGGGTTCATCGTCTATCGCAATAGGCCCGGGCGGTTCTAACGGGACACCCAAATATTCACCCGCGTACGGTGAGTATAGATACTCGGGAGACTGACACATGACCGGTGAAGGGCTTTGAATAGGACTCTGTAACACGTACACAAAATTACACAAACGTCTAATTGAAATTCAGTCTTTCATTATAAATACAGTCTTTAATATAAGTTCTGTAGTTAGTAAACATACAGCTACATTATCATACATGTGATTATCATAAAAATAGGAGGAAAACATGAAAAAAGACTTAAAGAAAATGTGCAAACACTTTAAATATTTTCTGTGGAAAAATTATTGAAAATAAGTTCTTTATTGCGTTTACCAGCTGTTGGCCGTTGTCATAGTAACCACTGCATAGTGTCTTTGCTCCAGTGTACAGTTCTTAATTTATTCAAGAACTGTTTGTTAGGAGTTCGTTTCAAAATATATGAATTTAATACTAAACTACTGTTTAATAGATTACATCGGCTATTTGACCATATATGAGGTTTATCTAAAAAGTAATGAGAATACATTTTTCCCCACGAAGTGGCGGTAGCGTGCTCAGAGCGCCAATACTGATAAGCCCGTGTTCCGTGCGCCGAGCTTATCTATGGATCATTAGACGCGGTACATAGAACATTACTGGATAAATATTATTTTACATCAATGTAAGTAATAAGTAATATCCATTGTCACATGATTGATTGGTTTACCGTAATTTTGTCTCTGTAATATTTGTAATTCTATTTGTACATAATTCTCTAATTTATAAAGAAATGTGTCTACAATACCAGTACTAATAATAACTTTTAATAATATAGGCCTACATTATTGAACATTTTACAATCTGTATTCAGCTATAAAATTTTTTTACACATGCATTGTGTCACGTTCCAATTCCAGTATACATTTAGTGATTACTGGATCAATAATTATTTACAAACATAAATAAAGGATTATTGTATTTTAAATATTTTAAATTGTAATATATTGATTAGGTGTTTGGAATACTATAATTATGTCTATCTATTTAAGTAAAAACAATATGCAAGAAATGTAATTATTTTGCTGATTTTAAACAAACTGTCTCACTCCCCCCCCCCCCCCACAAACACACACACAGATTCACTTCACAAATTCATTCGGTTATGTCTTTGATTTTTCTTTGTTGTACGTACACAGGTCCTAACAACAAATGACGTTGAGTACACACGCCGACACAAAGAATGTGAAATTTGTTTTATAATTATACTTATTGTTATATTTGTGTGATCCTCGCTAAACCTTCCATTGTATAAAAAAATTATTATTATTAAATAGTAGTACACCTAGTTAGTAATAATAATAATAATAATACAGTATTATTAATATTTAAACAACATTAAAAGTATTATATTAAATTGATCTATTATTATTATTATTATTATTGTTGTAGCTGTTGTTGTTATTATTATTAGAAAGGATTGTAGAAAATGAAAAAAGTTAGTATAAAGTTTAAACTATTGGACTATTAAATCTAAACGGTAAATTAGAAAGATGAATAATGCCTGATCAGAGTATGACAAAGCAGTGGTGCCCAGAAGGGGGGTGGATGGCGCAAGTTGCGCCATCAAAATTTTTGGGGGGCATGTTTTTACAGCATTTTGATGATAAAAGGGAGGGGGCAAATAAATAAAATCGGCTACGCAGTAGTATGGGTGATTTGTGGCTTTCTTATCTTTTAATTTTAGCTTCTGAAAAAGACATTTTCAAAGCGATTCCAAATGAAGAAATAGTAAACAAATTTGCATTGACAACTTCTCGGAGAAAACAACTTTCATTATATCAATCGTTCAGAGCATCAAAGTGACAACATCAAGTGAGAACAACGAAAAAATCTCTACAGACATGTACAAATTGCAATATTCTTTTTATTTATATTTTTACTTTCTGAATAAATTGTTAAAATATAGTTTTTCTTGTATCTCAAAACACTTCTTTTTTTTGGTTACCTTTATACCACCATTTAAATATCAACTGTGTGAGCACATGCACCGCCGGGCGCCGTTCAGGTGGCCTGAGGGGATGACTAAATTGGGGGGGGGCATGTGCCATAGCCTTTGGGGGGGGGGATGGTCACCCCTGTGACAAAGTACAGACAGCAGGCATACATATGTTGTAGTGTGATGTACAGTCACAATTTTCGTTATCTAAGCAACTCGAGAAGACATCAAGATAAGTTGGCACTGCGAGCACGGTCAGTTTGTTGATAGGCGCTCAAAACACGGGCGCCCTGAACAAGGAGCCGAAGTGGCAAAACTGTGACTCAACGCTGCAACAAGTGAAGCTATAACGCTTGTTTACATTCATAAAAATTTCAGCTTCTTATCCCTACAAAACCTGATTGTGACACAGTTTACGAACAAAATCATTTTGTTTTGTCTCATGCCAAAATGGAGCTCAATAGCAGCTTCAGGCAATCAAATTTTGTATCAAACTTAAAAAAATTTAACAAGTTAAAACAAGCTAACGGTGATACTCCGAGCTGAGGTTATTAAATGGCACAAAGAACATTTAGATGGCCGTGAAACCGTGGAGTGTGGACTTCGTTGTGAACGACCCAGCTGGAACAAACGAAAATGTGTTTCGACAAGACTGATCATTGTCTCTGACGGTAAAAAAGATTGGTTATAAATTAAATTTAAATCACCAATCACCACTCATTTATTTGTTTAATAAAATGTTTATGCAGCATTAGAACATCGCAAAATCTGTGCAAAAATGTTCTGAAATTATCACGCAAGAACAGAAAAGGAACAGAAAATGTGTGTGTCTTGACGTTCTTGAGCCCATTGAAAATAACGTAGATTTTACAACAATGTTATTACAGGTTTGTTTTTACGGGTAGATTGTTTTAGTATGACCCGGAAACAAAATGCAAAGTAAAGACTAGCCTAATAAAATACTCACCCTGCCCAAGATATAGTAAGAATAAAGAATCCAAGAACAACTGAATGTTCCATTACTTTGTACGATATTCAGTGTATTGTCTATAAAGAATTTGTACCTCAAGAACAGAAAGTAAATCACATTAACTACTGCGAGATTCTTGAGGGACAACTGAAAGCGTTGAAAGTTGAAGGCTTCCAGGACTCTTTCAATCAATAGAAAATCGTCTTGGTAAGTGTGTGGCATCCCTAGGGTAATACTTTGAAGGTATAAAATTGTTTTGTAAATAAAGTGTTGAAATTATTTTATGCAATTCATCTCATTACTTTTTAGACAGACTTTATGCAGTATACCGTACACAGTGCCACCACAGTGTACTCCGTGAATATTGAGCTGCCTTGTGAGTAAGATCCACTCTCTTATATCTGTTTTGTGTAATGTGATGTTACCCAAATCACACTTATAATAATAATTCTGTATCAACGTAACAAGTGAACAAAATTACGTTTGGTGCAGCGATTCTGGAAATGAAAAAGTGACAGTAAGATTAACGCAATCCTGGTTTATGAAGAAACATTACATATTTCCAGAACATATCTCGGGACAGACATAATTGTTTGAATAGTTACTGACGGATCAGTGGCTAAAATTAACTGCAGAGGAAATTCAGACATTAGAATACACACAGCAGATAGCAAAAGATGTGAGAAGCACAAAGCATCCAGATGTGAAGAACAAACCAGCCTGGCGAGTCACTTCAGACTAATCAACAGACTTATGTCAAAACAAAGGCAAGAGTTCCGATGGAAGAACCGACACTTCAGTTGAGTTAGTAAACCGAAGAGTTTGAAAATTTCACGGCGGACCGTAATAGTGACGGCACCAGTAGACTTCTCTTACGATGGGAATAGACTCGATTAAAATGTAAGGTTGGAAAATAACAGGCGTACATTATCTTCCTACTATGGAATAGGTATACAAAATAATACGTATGATAAACTAAAAAGATATTGTGGTAACAAAATTTTAACTGATAACATTTGTTATTTCAGTATTTCAACAATCGTGAAGACATGACGGCAGGTGACTAATGTCTATTTTAGTGGTAACATAAACATTAACCGATAAACATTCGTTTGCTATTATTCAGAAGCGGATAGAACAGATGAGACACATAGTATATTACGATCCATGTTCGATTTAACATTTATAAACGTTCACTAGTATTAAAACTGAATTTACAGTTACATTCTGCCTATTTTGAAGCCAATTCACCGCTCTCAACACATAGAACATTTAAGTACAAGACATAGGCCTAAGAACCAAATTAATCTGTGCATTTGATGAAGCGAATTACACAAACATATTTACTGACGCGGCAAACAAAGAAGAAAAAAATAGTTTTATTAAGCGAAGGAACCTTTTTAGGCGAGTAGAAACGATTACATAATTTTGTGTGTGTGTGTGTGTGTGTGTGTGTGTGTGTGTGTGTGTGTGTGTGTGTGTGTGTGTGTGTGTGTGTGTGTGTGTGTGTGTGCAGATGGCCCTCACGATCCCTCCTCCGGAGCTAGCAGCAGGTGTATACAACTACACACAGTATTTTTTGTTGTCTGTTTTGTTAACCACACTTGTCGTGCGCTCAGTTCTGTAATAGATTCATAAGTTTGACTTGAGTCCACTTGTTTATTTATAAAATTAAAAAATTGCCAATGTCTTTACCGTAGCGCGTGCTACGAAAAATTGTATTACTACACACAGAAAGCAATAGGCCTATATACTAGTTATCAACTATTTAGTAGGTTAAAATTAGTCCTAAAATATTGTCAACACAAATAATTTTTTTGAGACTATTATAGTTATCACTTATTTACAATACAATGAATGATCAGGCAATTTTCTCCGTGTTTACGATTTAAGTAAAGTAGAACTTGGCAAACTTGGACGTTATATATTTTATATGTCTTATTTATTTTGTGGCTTGTGTAAGGAAACCACGTTTAGTTGTTTCTTACCAACAATTACAACAATTACTGTATAATTCTACGGTACAGTAGCCTCCTGTAGACATTCAAAATTCAATGAAGACAAAACTAATTAACAATAAAACTGAGTAAAACGTGCAGATTTGTATTTTTAATTTTTATATTTTATTAATGAACATAAATCTGAGGAACTACTACTCCTTCCAAGTTAAAAGTATGGCATTGCAATGTTTAAAAAGTCGTACATCTACTCATTGAAATAAGTCTAAAATTTAAAATTTCATGTGAAACTTTTAAGTAAGTTCAATAAATTTGATAATTAAGAACTGCCAAAACTACCAAAACTACTTTTTTAATACACAGTAACATTGAAATAAACCAACTTTTGTTTTACGAGATGAACCGAGTTTGGTGGATTATATTACCAATATTTCGAGATAAAAATATTAGTTTTTTTGCTATCTTTTTTGTTTTGTTATCTTTTTTGTTTTATATAATATTTTTAAATTGTTAAATGGTTATTTAAGGTTAATAGAAAATTACTAAGTCACCAAATACATTTATTATTTATCTGAACAAATGTGCAAACGGTCTGGAAAAGACACTTTAACGGTAGACTGATAAATTGTTAGCAATATCAAATGTGTTAACTAACCTGGCTCGGCATTCTATACGGTCTGGGTCCTGGAGGTAAAGGCATTCCCGGGGGCAAAGGTGACGCCCATCTAGGTCTAGGACAAGGTATATATGGTGAGAAAGGTCCGGGTGAACCCGGAGGACGACGAGGGGAAACAATAGGAGGTGGGGAAGGCGTATACGTTCTGTACGGTCCGGGGGAAGGCGTCATTGGGCGAAAAGGTACTGGGGATGGGGAGGTAGGATGCCGGGGAGCCCCCCAACCGCGGGGCGGCGGTCCGGACATGGCGAGTTGAGTCCAGTCAACCCCCTGTCACTCCCCCTGCTCCGTAAACAAACCTGAAACAATAATAAAACTATTTAACTATCCACTCTTCCCTATTTAACAAACCATGCAGTTCAGTGACTAATGAACACACACACACCACAATATTTAATTTATTTTACACGATAAAATCACGATTAATTTTGTGAAAAGCGAATCGTAGTCGATAAACAAATTTAGATTTTATTATAGTAATAATCTATTGCTACTATACAGAAAACAGTTGTGTTAAACATCGCACGAATACACCTAATTCTACTGTTTTTGATGGAAAATAAAATTTTCCTGCTTGGATTTTGAATTCATATACGATTCCATTTTCATAAAAATTGTGGAGGTAAGATAGGCTTAAGTAGATACGATAAATAGCACAACAAAATTTAAAATTGAATGCACGTTGTTTCAAAAATACCATTATGAAGACGTGACTGTGTGTGTGTGTCTGTGTTTGTGTTTGTGTGGGTGCCTAAGTGCACAGAATACATAATAAAGAACAAAAATGAAAAACCTTGGTAACATATTTGAAAAATTTGGAACCAAATTTTTTATTGGGTCCTAATAGTCAAGACATTCTCAACAGTACGTGCTTATCAACAACTATTTAGATTACAACAATTACAAAAACAAATCGAACAACTGCAAAAAACGAGTAATCCACAAATGTTAATGGTTAGGTGTGCACGCAAGAGCAACTATTAAAACATAGAAAAACGAAAAGCCGCTTTAGCGTGATCACACTAACCTGTCGCACTTAACTGGCAACCTTTGTTTACGTAGTCTACCAGCAATTTTGATTTTTGGTTTTGTAAGTCTTTGTTGTCTACTTTGTAACAATTCCCTGTGGCTGCAATCAAATCCCACTGTTTGGGCTAGCCACTTGGTACCAGACCGCTGTATGCCGGTCGTTACAAAAGAATAAAATGTATATGGAAAATTCAATAAAAATAGAATTTTCAAATAATAAAATAATTTTGTTATGTTAATAAATGTGTTTAAATGAAAAATACATCTGTTTTAAAAGGTTCTTGTAAAATTTTAATAACAGGTAGGTATTTATTGACCGTCGAGCACTTCTTGAAGATTTGAACCAAGTCTGGAGTTAAATAGATTAACTCCAGTTAATAATCGATTGGTGACTTTTCTGACTGGTCCAATATCTTGTTCAAATGGAATATATTCTTCTTACTTAAGTCCTTCAGCCTTATAAATACCCTTAAATTACCCTGTGAAATAAGTAACAGATACGAAATAATGGAAATATAAAGATTTATTGACAATTTTAAATAAATAATCGATATTTTATCGATGGAGAGCAATTATCGACTCTGTCTCTGGAATTATCGATTGTCATACAGAACAAAATTTATGATATATTATATTAAAAGACAGGTTCTTTGAGCTATTAGAATTAATAGTCAGAGAAGGGTGACGAGAAAGTATAACATTAACAATTAAAAATAAATACAATAATTACTATTCAATAGTATTTAAATAATTCCAGTATATAATATTTGAATATAAATGTTTTGTCAAACCAATGAAGACTGACGTCACTGCGATATGGTTAGCAGACTCCGTTTTCAAGATGGCCGCTACTCGAGTTGGACTAAGTTACAGCATATGCGTCGTGTCAGAAAATCACAATAAAATTCCCTTTATTAAGGTTTAAAATGTCCCCGCACTGGTGTAATATGTCTGTTAATCTATTTGGTGTATTCTGGTGAAGTGTTCTGTGTAAACTTGTGTTAGTTAGTTTATTTTCTATGTGTTCAACTTCTGCGGTTAAGTTCTCCAGTTATGGTTAGGAATTTCAGAATGAATCAGTTTAATTATAATGTTTTATTTGTTTTTATCACTCGATTTATAGAGTTAAGTGTTTGTTTTCACTATTGTCGTGAATGTATTAACAGCTTTAGCTTTAAAAAGTGTCTAAACCGTCTAACTCTCGTTCACTTATTTCAATGGCTAAACGCTAGCACCATTTTTCTCGATTTAAAGAAACGTTCTTTACACAACTGTCCAGCTTGATATTCAACAAAAGACTAATTAACTTGGTCATAAATCTGGCCCAGTTAATCTTTGAAAAAGTATTGTTAACATATTTTGACTTCCCATACATATGATAAAATATTACATTATGTATGGAATTTATCTATTTTATTCCTTACTTTTATGAATTATTAACCTTATTATTGGTTCAATCATCTCATTCCCTTTAAATTGATGTATTATAGTCCATATCTGTAGACATTTTGTGGAAATTAACAAATTTTGTTCACTGTTTGGAAATATAGGCTCAAAATTGGATTTCCGTCTTTATACAAAATTCCTCCATTTTAGGTATCAGTAATACTATTATAATAAATTTTAATTAGTCATATTCCTCTTCCTTTCCTTAAATACATATAAATTACACCTTTGAACTGGTTTTTTGTGTTAATCTGTAAATTTGACATTGCTCTTTAAAATTAATTCATTTATATATTTAGAAAATTTACAATGTTTTAAGGTATATTTCCTTATTATCATTTTAACGCATAGGATCATTCCTAGTAGTGGTTAATTGAGTTATCTTATATAAATCTTGGTAGTTTACAGGATTTATAAATGAATTATACTAGTTTATATTGGTTCTGTGATTTCACCAAATGGCCTAGATTTTAGAATTTTATATTTCTTTCTTTCTCAAATAATTTAAACTTAATTCCTCCTCTGACTTTACATAATTGCAATTATATGAAAATAACATGGTTTATAACTTATTGTGTGGTGTAGTAGTTAATTAACACTACAGTTATTAAAATAATTAATTACGAACATTATTTAGCAATCTGCACAATTTAACATATTGCAGATATGGCTTGAACATATATCTTTTAACTATTAGAGCTAACATAGCATACCCATTAGAACATTATTAACGGTATGTTGGCTATTATTTATCAAACATAATTCTTTTTAAAACACATAACATAAATCTTATTTTCTAAAAACCCTTACAAATACATTTTATTAACACATTGATTTTAGGACTGTGAAATAACAGTCTATTTAAACATTTTACACTTATCAATACTATATTAATACCAGTCCTTTCTGGTTTAAACCATTATTATTGTGATCCCCTACATTAGTAAACATTAACTCCCATACTCTATTTATTATCATTTTTTACAAATGTCTTGTAAACAAAGATTTACATTAAAATAATAAAATACTGGAAATCTTCCATTTTATTATTTTATTATGCTGCTTATTATTAGATATTAAAGTTGTGATATAGCATACTGATAAGTTATAGTATCACCAACTTTAAGTTTATTGCATTTTTTAAAAAACACTTACACAAATTCACTTTCACTGTTGGTTCTGATATTTTGAGTCTTATTATCTTCAGACCAGACCTTTAGTAATCATGGACCGTTAAGACTAGTTTATTTTCTTTATTACACAATAGCTTTAGTCCGTGCACTTCTTATAACGCTATACAGCACTTTAGTTTTCTCAATAATTACATTTTATAGGATTTTGGGTATGTTATACTTTCTTTTGCATAGTTTTTGTGGGTTTGGGGTTGATAGTAGTTTATATAATAATAGGTTTTACTACGGTGTTTCTTTCATACGATTTCTTCCTCTCCTCCTGTCTTCTTTCTTGTCCTTCTTCGTATCTTCCTTCTGGTCTTCATTCTTGTCCCTCTTCTAGTCTTCATTCTTGTCCCTCGTCTAGTCTTCACTCTTCTGTTCTTCCTTCCTCATTCTTGGGTAAACCAAGGTACTTGGTGTTATCTCGACTGAGGTTTAGTTTGGAACATTTAATTTATTCACTGAACTGACTTTATTCTTCTATACAGGTTTCAGGGTATTGTTTTCTTCCTGATCAAAAACTTTATTCTTCCCTCTTATTGTTTTTGGGGTATTTTTGGTATTCACCACTCTTTAATTGAATCTCTTTTTTCTTGATATGGTCTTATATAACTGGTTTACTGCTCTGAGCTTCCTGGGTAACTTACTGATATTATACTATGAGTTGATGAGTTGCTTCGATACTTTCTTTGGTTTTCAAAACAGTGGTTTTTATATATAATGTAGTGAGGATTTTTATTTTATTGTGGTTCATTCCTCTGATTTATTTAAATGTCATTCAATATTATTATAACATTTGTTGGTGTAATTAAACTTTATGATTTCATATGACTTAAAATGTAGTGGATTTTCTGTCACGCTACAGAATGCCCTTCTCCAGAAGTAATTTTTTCAGACTATACTTGCTTTGTCTGAAACAATTGCTTATGACAATTATTCAAGGTTTGTTATTATTTTGGACTTCCTTCCATTTTAAAATTTTCTTATTTATATTTGAGTTTATATCATTCTCACTTGATCTTCCTTGATAGTAATAGTCATCTGAGTTTCATATTTATTATTTCATTTTTATATTTCTTCTTAGTATTTTCTCCTTGGGATATTTCCTCCCTATCGTTCCCTACCTTGTGAGCTGGTTCAGTTCAGAGAGGCACTGTACGCTACTTTCCTCTGCTGTCCAATACTTCACACATATTTGAGTACAGAGGCAAATCATCTCTGCTCAAAAAACATATTAATCCTGCTGGAATTATCTTCAGACAGATTAAAAAATTATTCAGAATAGTACACATTTGTTACTATTTAAAAAATATCTTTGGGATACTTCACTTATTACTTATTATACTTCTCAGAGATTTTAATATTCCTATCTCAGTCGTTCATCTGACTCGTTATCTGGATGTTTCTTTCATTTGATATTATGGTAGGAAGCTCTTCTATTATTACATTTTTTCAACTTTTCTTATCATATAAACCTTTTGGTTATAATTTCTTTATTACCTTCTGGTTTTTTCATTATAATCTGCATTATTTATAGTAGCATATCTTTATGATATTTTTAGACTGTTTCTTTTGTTCTTAAAATTCCACTTGTTCTATTTTCTAGAATTTTTATAACTGTCATTATCATAATTGTCATTTAATTCATAAATCATTTTATATTAATTCGTTTAATTACATAAATCTTTGACATTATTTTCACATTATTCCTGTCATTGTTATTATACTTGCGAATGATGGTTTTTTATTAGTTTCATAATGAGGTCATAATTTCTCCTCATACCACTTCAAAGTTTCCTTCTCACATAATTCCAAAGAAGTTTTTGTACTTTATTATATTCAATCACTCCAATCGTATTAAAGAATTTTTTCTTTTTTTATTTCCTTTAACATCATTTTATGGAAAAGGTTTTTACTCTTCACATTGAACTTAGTCTTGATCATACTGTCCAGACTTATTTGTTTTAATTCTAAATCTGTTTCCTTTCTTCATCCTTTTTTTTTTATATGATCCTTTGTTACCATGGTAATTATATTCTATGCTTACCATAAATATGGTATGAAATCTCATCAGTTTATCTCACCAAAGTGTTTTATTTATAATTGGTTGGTAAGTTGTACTTATACTTGGTTTGGGGAACTTGATTTATACATAATTCAAAATTCACTCTTCTTATATTATTCCATAAAGTTTTCTCAAATAATTTGTATGTAAGGTGGGCTTACATGTGTTTTGGCTGGTTTTATTTCTCTAAACTCTCTTGGTATTATTGTCAAAATGTTTCTCTTCAAATAAATATTTAGTAAGCTGTCCTTACTTGTTTTTGACTTTAGATGGTTGTATTTCTAAATTCTCTCCTTCTTTATTATTATATTATAGCCATAAAGTTTTTCTTCAAATATTTTTTTATGTAAGATTGGCTTACATTTGTTTTAGAATTTTGTGGATTTTACATTCAAAATTCTGTTTTATATATCTTCTTCCAAAATGTTTCTTCTCAAATAAATTGTATGTAATTGCCTTACATTGTGTTTAGAATTTGGATGATTTAGTCCAAACTCTTCTTATATTATTTTTCTTTTCAAATAATTTCTTTCAAATAATCTTTATGTAAGGTTGGCTTACATGTATTTTGGAATTTTGGGGATTTTAAATTCTATTTTATATATCTTCTTCCACAATGTTTCTTCTCAAATAAATTGTATGTAATTGTCTTACATTGTTATTTGAATTTAGGGGATTTTACATTCAAAATTCGGTTTTATATTCTTGCCATAAAATTTTCTAATAATTGTAGGTAATATGTGCTTATATTTCTTTTTAGAATTTGGCTGGTTTTAATCATAAAATTTCTTCATGGATGCCTGGTTAAAGACACCCTTGACTTTATTTGAACTTATTTCCTTGATTTCGTAGGTGTTGTTGTTATTGTCTTTTGAGACAATATAGGGACCAGTATACAGGAGCAATAACTTTTTTGTTATCCCCTCTAAGGAACTGGGTAATTCCCTATTCTTCAACAACACCTTCTCTTCAACAAACCTTACCCATGCATTTAGTGTATTTATTCCGCCGTTTCTCCTGATCTTCGGCCACCTTATTACAAAATTGAATTTTATCAAATCTATATGTATGTTCTCTGGGGAACTCCAAGATATCTTCAATCTCTCTAGGGGGTTGTCTCTCGTACATTGCGGAGTATGGGGTTATTCCTATGGCTGGATGGTAGGCCAGGTTGAGGAATTCTTCAGTGGCCTCCAAGTATTCTTGCCACCTTCTCTGCTGATCATGGCAGTACGTTCTTAATAGGCGCCCCATCTCTCGCAAGACTCTTTCGGCCGGGTTACTGCTCGGGTGGTATACTGATGTCTTGTATGTGTGAACCGCCATGGACAGCAGTGTATCCCGCCATCTCCTCCCCTTGAATTGCGTTCCGTGGTCGGTTATGATCGATACCGGTTTTCCGACGGTTGGGAAGTACTGGTCGATCAGGATATTAAGAACTTTATTCGTAGTCGCCCGATTCGCTGGGTATAGCTTCACGAACTTGGTATAGTGGTCCATAATGATGACGATATATTTGTATCGGTGGCGGCCTCCACTGCGGGGAAATGGCCCGCAGATATCCAGGAATACCTTCTCAAGTTTAGACTGCGATGTTATTGGAATCATCTGCCCTTCTCTTTTCTCGTTATTAGTTTTTACGAGTTGGCAAATGTGACAGTTTCTAATATACCTCCGTACCTTCCGATTGATGTCCTTGATATAGCAGCTTTCTTCCAGGGCCTTTACCACCTTTAAGGCGCCCATATGCCCATATCGAACATGATAACTGATCACTATCTCTTTCTCGATATGGGTCGGAATTATTACCTTCCACTCCTCCTTAAATAATGATGGTTTGGAAAACAGGATTCCCTTATGTATAGTGTAATATTGGGAAATTGTCTCATCCCCTGCTTCCAATCTTGAGATAATAGTAATTAATTTCGGGTCAGCTCGTTGGTGTGTGCTTAGTTGTTCCAGAACTGATTGTAGACCGGCGCTGCTGCTGAGAATATGGTACACCTTCAGAATACTCTCCTTCTCCCCCTCGAACGTCTGCTTGTCAATGTCAACTCTAGACAATACGTCCGCGACGACGTTCTTCCTTCCGGGGATATACTCCCACTTAAGGTCGTATTCTTGCAGCAATAGTATCCACCGCGTTAACCTTCCATGACTCAGCTTACATCTCTTAAGGAACGAGATAGATTTATGGTCTGTCCGGACGGTAACGGGATAACCAAGAATATATGTACGGAACTTTCCGCACGCGAACACGACACTCAATAACTCCTTTTCTGTCACATGATAGTTTTTCTCACTCTGGTTCAGAGCTCTGCTGGCAAAACAGATTACAAGATGCTCGCCCTCCTCATCCTCTTGATATAAAGTAGTGCCGAGGCTGATGTCACTGGCATCACAATTAAGAAAGAAAGGCTTGTTAAAATCTGGATGGCGGAGTATAATGTGTTTAAGGAATTTTTGTTTTATCAGAGTCAATATGTTTTGTTGTTCATTACCCCAGATCCATTTATTTTTAGATGACAGTTGCGGCTGAAATCTGGCAGTCAGTTCGGAGTACTTTTCCTGGAACTTGCGGTAGTAATTACAGAGTCCCAGGAACGACTGTAACTGCCTTCGATTCTTTGGTGTAGGAAAGTTCTGAATTGCTTCGACTTTTTCAGCCGACGGTGAGATTCCCTTATCATTTAATATGAAGCCCAAGAATTGTATCTCTTTAGCAATAAAATGAGACTTTGCTAACTTCAGAGTAATATTGTTTGCTGCTAGCTTCTGTAAGACGTGTTCCACACGGTAGCAGTGTTCCTCCCAAGTTTCTGAGGACACTAGCAAGTCATCGACGTATACGGTGGTGAATTTTAGTGCTTCTTGGCCAAGTATCTGATCCATGCAGTGCACAAAGACTGCGACTGAGTTTACCAGTCCGAAGGGCAACCTCTTAAACTGGTAGTTCCGCCCTTCGAATATAAAGGCCAGATACTGGCGACTCTGTGGATGTAATTCCACCTGCCAGTATCCGCACACCGTATCCCAGGTAGTGAAGTATTTGGTACCGTGGAACCGTTTTAAGATCTCCTCAATCTCACCGGGCGAAGTCCTGTCATTTATGATCATCTTATTTATTTCGCGCGCATCTAAACACAAACGGACTTGTCCGTTTTTCTTAGGAATAGCCACGATAGGACTTGTATAAGGGGAATGGCTACTCTCTATAATGTCACGGTTAATCATTTGCTCTATTTCAGCTCTTACTGCTTGCTTTCGTGATTGCGCAATGGGGTAAGACTTCCGGTTAAAGTCTACAGTGTCTCGGAATTGTAGAGTACACTGGAAATTCTTCACTTTACCGGGCTCATCAGAAAAGACTGATTTATATTTATTGTAGATGTCTATTAATTTGTTCGCTTGGTTTGTTGTTAAACCTTCGCCAGTTATACCGCTCAGGAAATCCCTGATCTCCTGGATTTTTTGCGACCATAAATCTTCATTGGAGGTGTCGTCTATCCTTTTTTCGATTATAGATGTTGGATGGATGTAATTAATTTTTCGGATTTGCTGATGGATACTATTGGGAACGACTTGGTCACTACCCACCAAGTTCGCCGTCCAAGTATGTCCGTTGGAAAACAGCGACAATGTTTCAGTTCTTAGATCAATGATGGCGGAATTCCTCCTAAGCACATCACACCCGACCAGTATATTAAATGGCAGACCGCTCGCCACCAAGAATTCCATGTCAATCGCTATACCACAGCTCATCACACTGGCGGAGACTTGTCTACGTATAGTTTTGTTTTGTCGGCCGGTTGCTCCCAACAAAACAATATTATTCAACGGCAATGTTGGTAAAGTTCTCCCGCACTCTTGCTGTATCCTCTCCAGTTCTGTCGTACTTATTATTGACACGTTCAACCCAGTATCGATCATTAACTTGGCTGGGATGCCTTCTACCTTGGCGTCAACATGTATAATTTCATTGTTGAAGTTATTGGTGGGACTCCTGTTATCCTCTTCCAATAACTCCTGTCTGATGTCCTTCAGGTAGTTGCACCCGATGATGGTAATACGATTGTGATTATTTTCAAAATTGCACTCATTATCTTTATTATACCCAGTAGTCAGAAGCAGTAATGGGTTCTGGCGATTTCTTACTGCCTGTGCCCGTTTAAAGGCTCGGCATCATTGTTTCTTTGAGCCATATTATTCGATGCCTCATTCGGGATGCTCAGAGTGGTTACTTGCCGATCTGTCCTACGGTCTTCCGGTCGTTCATGGTGCGACCTCTGTTCAGTGTTGTCCAAACTATTGCTCCTACGCGCCGGATAGTACCTCGGTTGGTCCCGTTCTAGGCTCCTCCGCCTTTCTTCGTATCTTCGGTAACTGCTTCGTCGATTGTGGTTGAATCCTCGCTGTCTTCCTTCTGTGGCTCGTATGAAGTTCACTCTAGGGCGAGGAAACCTATTATTATTAAAATTACCATTATTGGGACCCGTACGATTGGTATTATTATGGTAAGGACTATTACCATAATTGGGGCTTCTCTGACTATTTACGTTATTAGGGTAGGGATTGCGGTTACCCTGATAACCATTAGAGGGTCGATTCGGGTTTTGCTGGTTGGGACCCGTATTATTATTATCATTGTAATTAGTATTATTTACATTATTTCCATTATTAGAATTGTTATTTCGCGGGTATGTCCGACCTCCTTGGTACCCAGTATTTATGTGGTTCGTACCCTGGTTATTGTTCTGGTACGTCCTTGGTTCGGGCCCATCACTTCTTCTACGACTCTGCCGGTAGTAATCTTCATTTTCATAATTCTCTAGGAGTTCTGTCATTGCCTGGATGGTTTTTATCTGGCTGCCCCTCCTAGCACGAATCACCTCCTCATCATAATGGTAAGACAGCTTGTTTATTAGGCATTCCTCCGGTATGGCTGGTTCTAAGTGCTTGGCCATACACACTTTGCCGAGGAAATAAGCCGTCATTGAGCTGCCGACTTGTGGTTTGTAGCGGCCGTGGCATATATTATCTCTTATGAGATTTTGCGTGGTCTCTGACCAGTACTTGGCTTTGAACAGGCTCTTGAATTGTTCATAATTGTCGATGTCGCTCCGGTTGGCCATCCACCAATGGTCATTCACCTCCCGAAACGACTCGTCAAGGATTTCTCTGCTCTGAACCCATCGGTTCCCTCGGTGTTTCTCGAGGTACTCCTCTATTCGTGCCAAGAACTCCATAGGCTTCCGTTTGTATTGCCGGAAATTGAGCCATTCTCTGTTCTCTGACATGGGGAAATTGTGATATCCCGATGGTCTGTTTCTTATTAACTCTATTTCCTCCTGGCTCTGACGCACCTGTCCGGTTATGTTCACCATAGCGGCTTCCACGCCGTCGCATCTTTCTGTTACTTGGGTCCTCACTTTATTTACTTCCTCCAAGGTAAATTTCTTGGTCTCCTCCATTCTTGTTTTCTGTTGTTCTTGGACCTGAGTAATCTCCTTTGTTATTACTTCCCGGACTTCCAGCACTTCGTTTTCTGTTTGACGACATCTTTCGTCTACTTCTCGGATCTGCTGGTTAACAACCACGACTTCCTGTTCTAACTTCTTTATGATTGATTTCTTCGTATCGGTTATCTTTTTATTTAACTCTTCCTTAGCTAACTCAATCCTCTCGTCTAACTTATTCATGTTCTCTTGGTTAACTTCCCTCAATTCTTCTCTCAGTAATTGACTGTCCTCTCTCAATTCTTCCCGTAATTGTTGGTTGTCATATTCTATTTTCCTACTGGTTTCTTCCATTTTCTCCTCTAAATTCTTATTATTTTCTTCCATTTTCCTTTCCATCTTCTTACTCAAGGATTGGTTTTCCTTTTTCAGGTCTTCCATTTTCTTATTCATAGATTGGTTATTTTCCTCCATTTTCTCTTCTAAATTCTTACTCAAATTCTTACTGGTCTCTTCAATCCTTTTATTAGTATTTTCTATCTTACGGCCCAATTCTTCCTTTGTGGATCGGTTATCTTCCTTCAGATCCTCTAGTTTTTCATTTAATGAATGGTTGTCTTCCTTTATTTCCTTACTCAATTTCTTATTATTTTCTTCATTGTCCTTGCTCATTTGTGCAAGCATTTCCATTATCTTCTCTTCCATCGTTTTAACTATCTCCTTCTCCTTCTCGGGGACATTGACCTCCACTGTCTGCGTTGGTACTTCGGGTTGTTCCTCTGGTGGTGTGGGTTGTTTTGATTCCACCTGGGTTAGTAACACTTCCGGATCCTCCACGGGTGTTGCCTCCTTATCCCCCATGTCAAACTCTTTTTCGGCCTCTGCCGCCCTCTTTTTCGATGTAGCTCGTCTCTGCATCTTTCTCTGTCTCTATTTATTAATCGCTGCCAAGCTTAGATTATTAAGCCCTCTAAGTTGGACGCCACTTTGTAACAATTCCCTGTGGCTGCAATCAAATCCCACTGTTTGGGCTAGCCACTTGGTACCAGACCGCTGTATGCCGGTCGTTACAAAAGAATAAAATGTATATGGAAAATTCAATAAAAATAGAATTTTCAAATAATAAAATAATTTTGTTATGTTAATAAATGTGTTTAAATGAAAAATACATCTGTTTTAAAAGGTTCTTGTAAAATTTTAATAACAGGTAGGTATTTATTGACCGTCGAGCACTTCTTGAAGATTTGAACCAAGTCTGGAGTTAAATAGATTAACTCCAGTTAATAATCGATTGGTGACTTTTCTGACTGGTCCAATATCTTGTTCAAATGGAATATATTCTTCTTACTTAAGTCCTTCAGCCTTATAAATACCCTTAAATTACCCTGTGAAATAAGTAACAGATACGAAATAATGGAAATATAAAGATTTATTGACAATTTTAAATAAATAATCGATATTTTATCGATGGAGAGCAATTATCGACTCTGTCTCTGGAATTATCGATTGTCATACAGAACAAAATTTATGATATATTATATTAAAAGACAGGTTCTTTGAGCTATTAGAATTAATAGTCAGAGAAGGGTGACGAGAAAGTATAACATTAACAATTAAAAATAAATACAATAATTACTATTCAATAGTATTTAAATAATTCCAGTATATAATATTTGAATATAAATGTTTTGTCAAACCAATGAAGACTGACGTCACTGCGATATGGTTAGCAGACTCCGTTTTCAAGATGGCCGCTACTCGAGTTGGACTAAGTTACAGCATATGCGTCGTGTCAGAAAATCACAATAAAATTCCCTTTATTAAGGTTTAAAATGTCCCCGCACTGGTGTAATATGTCTGTTAATCTATTTGGTGTATTCTGGTGAAGTGTTCTGTGTAAACTTGTGTTAGTTAGTTTATTTTCTATGTGTTCAACTTCTGCGGTTAAGTTCTCCAGTTATGGTTAGGAATTTCAGAATGAATCAGTTTAATTATAATGTTTTATTTGTTTTTATCACTCGATTTATAGAGTTAAGTGTTTGTTTTCACTATTGTCGTGAATGTATTAACAGCTTTAGCTTTAAAAAGTGTCTAAACCGTCTAACTCTCGTTCACTTATTTCAATGGCTAAACGCTAGCACCATTTTTCTCGATTTAAAGAAACGTTCTTTACACAACTGTCCAGCTTGATATTCAACAAAAGACTAATTAACTTGGTCATAAATCTGGCCCAGTTAATCTTTGAAAAAGTATTGTTAACATATTTTGACTTCCCATACATATGATAAAATATTACATTATGTATGGAATTTATCTATTTTATTCCTTACTTTTATGAATTATTAACCTTATTATTGGTTTAATCATCTCATTCCCTTTAAATTGATGTATTATAGTCCATATCTGTAGACATTTTGTGGAAATTAACAAATTTTGTTCACTGTTTGGAAATATAGGCTCAAAATTGGATTTCCGTCTTTATACAAAATTCCTCCATTTTAGGTATCAGTAATACTATTATAATAAATTTTAATTAGTCATATTCCTCTTCCTTTCCTTAAATACATATAAATTACACCTTTGAACTGGTTTTTTGTGTTAATCTGTAAATTTGACATTGCTCTTTAAAATTAATTCATTTATATATTTAGAAAATTTACAATGTTTTAAGGTATATTTCCTTATTATCATTTTAACGCATAGGATCATTCCTAGTAGTGGTTAATTGAGTTATCTTATATAAATCTTGGTAGTTTACAGGATTTATAAATGAATTATACTAGTTTATATTGGTTCTGTGATTTCACCAAATGGCCTAGATTTTAGAATTTTATATTTCTTTCTTTCTCAAATAATTTAAACTTAATTCCTCCTCTGACTTTACATAATTGCAATTATATGAAAATAACATGATTTATAACTTATTGTGTGGTGTAGTAGTTAATTAACACTACAGTTATTAAAATAATTAATTATGAACATTATTTAGCAATCTGCACAATTTAACATATTGCAGATATGGCTTGAACATATATCTTTTAACTATTAGAGCTAACATAGCATACCCATTAGAACATTATTAACGGTATGTTGGCTATTATTTATCAAACATAATTCTTTTTAAAACACATAACATAAATCTTATTTTCTAAAAACCCTTACAAATACATTTTATTAACACATTGATTTTAGGACTGTGAAATAACAGTCTATTTAAACATTTTACACTTATCAATACTATATTAATACCAGTCCTTTCTGGTTTAAACCATTATTATTGTGATCCCCTACATTAGTAAACATTAACTCCCATACTCTATTTATTATCATTTTTTACAAATGTCTTGTAAATAAAGATTTACATTAAAATAATAAAATACTGGAAATCTTCCATTTTATTATTTTATTATGCTGCTTATTATTAGATATTAAAGTTGTGATATAGCATACTGATAAGTTATAGTATCACCAACTTTAAGTTTATTGCATTTTTTAAAAAACACTTACACAAATTCACTTTCACTGTTGGTTCTTATATTTTGAGTCTTATTATCTTCAGACCAGACCTTTAGTAATCATGGACCGTTAAGACTAGTTTATTTTCTTTATTACACAATAGCTTTAGTCGGTGCACTTCTTATAACGCTATACAGCACTTTAGTTTTCTCAATAATTACATTTTATAGGATTTTGGGTATGTTATACTTTCTTTTGCATAGTTTTTGTGGGTTTGGGGTTGATAGTAGTTTATATAATAATAGGTTTTACTACGGTGTTTCTTTCATACGATTTCTTCCTCTCCTCCTGTCTTCTTTCTTGTCCTTCTTCGTATCTTCCTTCTGGTCTTCATTCTTGTCCCTCTTCTAGTCTTCATTCTTGTCCCTCGTCTAGTCTTCACTCTTCTGTTCTTCCTTCCTCATTCTTGGGTAAACCAAGGTACTTGGTGTTATCTCGACTGAGGTTTAGTTTGGAACATTTAATTTATTCACTGAACTGACTTTATTCTTCTATACAGGTTTCAGGGTATTGTTTTCTTCCTGATCACAAACTTTATTCTTCCCTCTTATTGTTTTTGGGGTATTTTTGGTATTCACCACTCTTTAATTGAATCTCTTTTTTCTTGATATGGTCTTATATAACTGGTTTACTGCTCTGAGCTTCCTGGGTAACTTACTGATATTATACTATGAGTTGATGAGTTGCTTCGATACTTTCTTTGGTTTTCAAAACAGTGGTTTTTATATATAATGTAGTGAGGATTTTTATTTTATTGTGGTTCATTCCTCTGATTTATTTAAATGTCATTCAATATTATTATAACATTTGTTGGTGTAATTAAACTTTATGATTTCATATGACTTAAAATGTAGTGGATTTTCTGTCACGCTACAACTTTTATATTTGTTTTCATTTTTATTGGTTTTTATTTGTGCATATGTGATTCACGACACTATCTGTTACATGGTTACTCTGTAATCTTTGTGTTGTCTACTTAAGTTATTGTTCATGATATAGAAAGACTGTCGACGTTTTTACTGCCGTCAAAATGTAAAATTGTTGTACTGATGGCAGATGTCCGTTTTGGTAAAAATAGTACGAGTGAGTGAGTGAAAAAGGGGGACAGAGAAAGAGAGAAGGGGAGCGCTAGGGAATAAATTGTATACATTTGTAAACAAACGAGTGTAGAACAAGTACTGAATGCAGAAATTAAATAGAATCTAAGCTTGATTCTGTAAAATGATTTTATTTGGAAACGGCATTGAGTCATAAACGTGTAAGTGCGGGAAGGGGGTAAGATAAACTGACATATTGCAGCTCACGATTGTAATAGATGGAATAGAAATCGCAGCGAGTTATAAATGGCTGTGTCACGGAAACGGACTTACATCTTTGCTAGCGAATAAATCAAACTAAATATGGTAATACTTCAAAGTCGCTTCGTGCAGTCATCCACAGCCGTTTGGATTGCAACTACACTAATAAATTATATTAAGTAACAATTAAAATTTAAGAATACCATTATTAATACGCTAGTGTAAGAATGAAATAATACTAAATAATTTATATTAAGTAAACAAACGCACCAAAATACAATAATAAAAACAAAATACAACAGTATGATAAAAATCGTGTAGATTATCACAACACTTTCAGTTATGCTCTGATGTGATAATATATGCTTTGATATTGTTTAATCGTGTAATGCGATTAAAAGGTCTTTTATGAATGTTTTAATAAGTAAATGCTTGTATGAAGAAAGGAAAATAGAACACTGCAAAGAATTAAAAGCATTTAGAGAAAATGTTTTACAACTAACCTTAATTTAGTAATCGACTAGAATTTTAAATGATGAAAGGTTTCGTAAAGTTCCATAACTTAACACTATTTATTTTAATTTTCAATAAAATACGTTTATCATCTGAACCTATATACGGGAAGTATAAAAATAGGAATTCATTCATATATGAAGAATGATTTTTATATTAATTGTGTGTGTGTGAGCGCGCGCGCGCGCGAGAGAGAGAGAGAGAGAGAGAGAGAGAGTTTGCATACAGAAAATAATACTGTTACAAATATTATTATTTCTTGTATTAATATGAAATAATTATACTATTGTGTAAGTTATATTAATATATTAACATACCTTAGAATATTAATAATATAATATTTTTATTATTAAAATTATGTTAATATAATTAGAATAAATATATTTGCCAATTATTTTCCAAGTGATATTGCGTGAGTACGTGAGTATATTGGACGCATTAGTTCCAAGTGTTCTTACCTGTGCGTGTGAATCATTACCTAATATTCTACACAAATGTTTTAAAAATTGTGTTTAGTCAGTCACTGAACTTCATAAAACCTTTCATAGATTATTAATAACGAAATAAGGAAATCAAATAATAAAACTAGTAGAGCTAATTGGAGATTTTTTATGGGATATTAAAAATAAGATATAAATATTCAATTATTATACTTATCGAAATATTAATGACAAAAGGTTTTTCTTAGGCAACATTAATTTTTGGTGCATTCGTTGATAACTATTTCATTCATTTAATACAAGATAATGTTTTAAGTTGTACCCCTAGCTGGAATTTCGAAGAAGAAATTTGAATTCAACCGTGTTAGGTATGTGTTTTAATAAAACGTAAACACCTCGCTTCAAGACTAAAATTTAAATTTCCTCAAACAAATTTCAAAGTTAAAATTAATCGAAATTAACTGAATGTCACGACAATATTATTAATAACCTTAATTTGTTTTCTTGTCAAAAATGATTTTCTTGCCCTCTGTAATATTAAATGTATTAATTATATGTAAGACTTAACCAATATGCCTAATATGTCAAATTTATTAAAAATAAGATAATAGCATGTAAGAGATGTATAGCGAAAACTAATATTTATAAATTAAAACCGGAAAGTGGTATATTTATGTGTGCATTTTTGTATCTAATATTCATATTTCATATACCGTAAAAAGTGTCACCTGTTGGTTTACCACAATACCCCGTCACAATTTTCACATAAAAGAGAGCCTACAGTCATATACAAAAACATATTGTAGTCGAAATTGTTTGATTCCGGTTTTATTGTAATTTTTTATCGTTTATACTTCCCTTTCTTAACTTTTATCTTAATATTTTGCGACTTGATTATAGTCGTTTGAATACCTATCTCTTGGATTTAAATCCAAGTGATACCTATTGGTATCATCATTTTCTTTATATTAATCGTGTAAGTAGATTTCTATTGTGACTTACGATGTTCTGTATCCGAAATGGCGCATTCAAAAATAACAAAGACGGTAGAAGTCTGTTATTTTTTATGAATAATATAATGTTATTATATCATTGAAATTAACTAGAATAAACACACACACACAAACACACCACATGTATTGCTAATTTTAGTTTCTATCTAATTGCTGATAACCGTTTCGACAAACCACGAACAAACCGTAAATAGATAGTTTGAAAAATAGCTTTTTAATATGGAACGAGTAATCTAATATCTGTGACTACTGACAAACACAGAAAATTAAAATTAGGTAACTCATAGACAGCAACAGACAAGTTTATATTAATGATTTCATGTTACTGAACTAGAATGTCAGTAATATACTTTCCACATTCAAATATGTTGTCGGCAATACAATATCAATACAGTACTGGATTTTTCTATTTCGTTAATGCAAAGCTTACGTAAGCAAGTCTAAATAGCATAGTGTCAACAGACTATTGCTCACGATATTTTTCAAAATATTTTAAATAGAGTTTAAACGGAATACGGCTGCGACTGGAGATAATTTAGTGAAGCGCATATGACTAATGAACTGACCTACGTGACTCAGGGTTAACGACACGCGCGCTCTGCCCTCCCGCCCTGTGTACACCGACGTCTGTCTGTCTCTGCCTCTTGCACTGCAGTATATTTATAAACTCGCTGAGAAACAATTAATCACCTTTCTTACTCTTCGGGTAGAAACCGCGAGGTAACCGCGCATCAGTTGCGAAGAGTCACGAGACTGACAAGTTCTGTTTCTTTTCTAGTAAATTTAGATCGTTTTAAAAAATTCTAATCCAACAACGTTTACTTGAAGGTATTCTTCTACATAGTTGTAATTATTTTTATATGGCAACGCACTATTCATAACTAAATGATAATGAACACTAACACATAGGGACTGAAGATAATATCTTCTGCTGCATTCAAGGATTATGTGAATTCAACTGTTTCGGTTCTGAAGGTCTTAGCTACCTTTTGCGTGTTCTACTGACCTCTCTATTTCCACTGGGTGTGATTGCAAATATCTTCCACGACACGTTTCAGATACGTTTATTCATTTGGTCTGGTCACTATAAATTTTCGTGGGCACTTATGTTCACACGACAAAGACAATTTTCCCTTACACATACGTTGACACTGATTAAACGTCCGCCACCTGACTTCTCCTAAAGTATCTTCTTTAGGATTTGTGACTCACGCAGAAGACCCGGAATAATTACTCCTTAACAGAAATTCTGAAGAGAAGTTTTTCTTCGTAAGTTGTTCCCGGTGATTCGGCATACTGACTTATGCCAACTTTTTATCCGTATCGGCATATAAGTTATGCGAAATACCAGAACTGTAGATCTTCAGAGAACCACCTACATGTTAGGACAACGTTACTAAGTCTTACACTATGACAGTTTCTATTAATAATGACTCGGTCAGAAGGATAACATTCAGAAACCTTTTATGTAACAATTGTTCTCAATTGCGCTACACTTCCCGGCACTGTCTCTGTGCACCAATCAGGCTGCACCTTTAGTAAGATGAGATTACCATTTTAAGTCCTCATTGCCACGTGTTGGCGTATTCATCACACACCTTCAATGGAGCCGACCCGTCGTGTCGTAGTCATTCTGTTGTTGCTGTAGCCATTTATAATGATGTGTAGTAACATGTGAACAACGTAACTACACCGATGCGAGATAAAACATTAATTACAGCTAATAACAGTTGCTTGGATGCTGACTTTCACTCTTCTGACCCAGGGACCTATAAAAGGCTAAAGTCCCGAGAAAAGACTCTCTCGGATAAATATACTGACAGATCAAAAACTGTTGTAAACAATTATGTTTTATAACATGTTCCTTACTTCCATTATCTAACAATAACGTGAAAATTTTAATAGCTCATTCTATTCTTTAACAGAGTTGCCTCTCTTTACTGACATAACAGAGTATTCTGAAGCCACCCTTAGGCAATGAAAAGTAGAAACATTTGTTTACACGATTATGTGCATTCTTACTCCTGCCTCGTATACACAAACCAACATTTTCACAGTTAAATTGTGTAGGCCTACAGGAAATAAGTGAACATTTAAAACGCTGCAACGAGTATAGAAACAATATTTTATGGCATTTGAAATTACAGAAAACTTTTAATTTAGTCACACAAAAGCTATGATGACGTCTTTGGGAAAACAGGTTACTGACTCATTCCGTCCTAAAACTGATCAGCTTAAACAATCCGGACCCCTTTAATACAAAACGGCAATAGAAAAAAGGAACCTAGCAGGGAGATACCTGTTACCTGTTGAGATATTATCAGCATTCCCGAAACTGATGTTCAATAATTAGAACGGAAAACCAGACAAATTAAAGTAAGCGGTATATATACAGTAGGCCTATATCTAATCTGAAACCTGGAGAAGATATACTGTTAGTATAACTTAACTGCAGTCGACATGAAGAAAGCTGATAATAAAAACCAGTCAGAAAGAAACAAGTCTGATCTGAGTATACATGAAATTGACAAACATAATGATCAATAAGGTTACACAAATTGAGGATCTGAAGACTGATGGTAAGTGACTGCAAGATCTGAATGAAGTGAATATTCAGAAGTGAAGATATAAAACAATGAAGATGTGGTGTCAGAAACTGTTAGTGCAATAAGATCAGGATGCCAAATATTATGAAGGATAATTAATGAGACCAGTAACTAATAATATAAATAATTGATACCGGTAGAATAGCATAATGTAATTGTTATTGGAAACAATTACGTTACATAAACAATTCTATATACGGAACTTTAACGTAGTAAATTACGTTATAACCACAACAGAATTTTACAGATATTATTATGAATATCGTTTAATTTTATCTCTTACACTTATTATTTTCATGCATGTGACAGATCTAAGTAATTGATACTTAATTATAACAAAATAGGCACACATTTTATACGGATAAATACGATAAATAGATCGAGCAAACTCCTCACAAAGACCATTTTTGCTTTTCTTTGTATACGAGTTTTCTACAGCCCTAACTACATCTCTTCCCTTGCGCCAAACTTTTCGGTCCCACCAATTATTTTCTTATATTCTTCTGTTTGTATTGCCTCCTTGACCTGCACGAGTCTTCTAATTTCTTAATTTTCATTCAACGTCCCGTTCTCGACATTTCACCGATCGTTGGTAATCCACCTCCATTAACTTAAAACATGTTTTTTTTTATTTTTTTTATTTAACTCTCAAGAGTGATAGTGATAAAATTATATTCACTTTTTCTGGGGTGTTGGGTACTAGAAGGTTTAACCGTACACCCTTGCCTCGATTCTGCGCGTATGCGGGTGTCTTGTTCATTTCAATCTTGGACTAAACGAAGCCCTTATTTTATGTGTTATCTATAAATATATTATCAATACAAGCGTGAAACAATCTGAAAAGAATGTTGAACATGTTTGTTATAGTTTAAGTGTGTTATTTACGTCAATCTGGATGTATTTTAAACTCACATATTTTAAAATCACGCTTAGGTATCGGCCAAAGCATAATCCAGCGAAATTTTTATCAAAAGCTTTCTGACTCTCGACGAAAATTATGTGGTGTACTAATTGAAACTTAAATTTCTCCTTTTTTATTTACTATAAGCTGAATATATTGTACACAGGTGAATTTATTGTCCAAAATACCTATTGTTCTGCAAAAGAAGTCCATCATTATTGGTTTCAACTTTCAACTACCAGCAAACATTATTTATCAGTTGGTAACAAGAATTGCGACAGTAAATTATTATAATTAATTTCAACACATTTTTATTAAAAGTAGGTCTACAAGTAGCCTGTAGATTCCAATAAAATTCTATTACCTACCAAAATGTATATTTAAAATAACACAATTATAATTTAAGCGCTTAACTGACAAATTATAACGTCCCATCCTGTTTTTAAACTATACGAGTATAATACTCGTCCCATCTCATTGATTTCTATCGAATCGATCCCGGATTAAGCTTCTTTACTGAACTTAGTGCATCAGTTAATTTTTTAAGAAATATTTTTTAAATGATAAGTTGAAAATTTCATGTTAGTTATACTGGTGAATTTCCAGAAAACAGCGACAAATATTTACAGAGAGATGAATACGCTGTATAAAATACTACCGGATTAATTAACTGTGGAGACTAAACTAATTTGTCGGCGACAAGTGCATTTGACGCTACCTGTGGTATTAAACGAATCGCTAAGGCGGTATTAAACGAATTACTTCCAATTATACGATTAATTAAAAGGATTGCATGATATTATTAAGTGTTTTGAAAGTGTGCATTCGTAAGTGCGAATTTGGTCAGGCACAAGTCCAAATAGACCGTCGGACGTTAAATATACACAGCCGTGCCGAGCGCATGGCCGCACGTACTGCTGTGGAAATAAATTATATTGTGTGCCGAAACAGTTTTAGTTAATGCAGCAGACACAACTCGGCAGGCGATACTTCCACATCATATACTGTCCCTTAAGAAATAATTAATTCTTTACAAAGAAATTAATTACTTCCTATCCCGTCCTCTTTCTTAATCAATTAATTCTCGTTCTTCCTCTTATATTTTATGAACGTGACATTCTCTTGTATTCTACGATTTCTTTTTCTATTATTTACCTTCCCAGCCATCTATGATCTGAGATGACAAAATCTCCTCCAATTTCTGAAGTTCTTTCCTCCTTCGCCAGTATTCCTTCATTCTCGGTCTCACGCTTTTTGTTCTTCTTCCGATGACAACTTGGTTATCCTTGGTTTATCTTCTGACAGATATCTTACCTCTGCAATTTCTTTCTGAACAGTTTTCTGTTTCCCTTCCATCTCACAGCTATCTGTACCTTCTTCCCTGATTCCACACTTCTCTAGAATCTGATGGATCTATTATATCATATTATATTACAGTATATTGTATTATAGTCATTACCCATTCTATTATAATACAATTTTATTCTTCTGCTCCAGCTCCTGATTTTCTTTATTCTTCTTCTTCTTCTTCTTCTTCTTCTTCTTCTTCTTCTTCTTCTTCTTCTTCTTCTTCTTCTTCTTCTTCTTCTTCTTCTTCTTCTTCTTCTTCTTCTTCTTCTGCTTCTGCTTCTCCTCCTCCTCCTCCTCCTCCTCCTCCTCCTCCTCCTCCTCCTCCTCCTCCTCCTCCTCCTCCTCCTCCTCCTTCTCCTCCTTATTCTTTTTAAGGAACCTACATTCTTAAATTCCTTCTCTTAGGAAACAAATACAATATTTTCCATTTTCGACATATTTTCAATCATTCTTGCGAAACTCGTATAATAATACCATAACCATTCCTCGAAATACTATTGATGACATCCACTTATGAATGTTGCAGTTTTCTCTTTGTTTCTTTTTGGTCTTAATGATGAAGTAAAGCACAAAATTGGTGGCACAAAATAAAGCAGAAAATTGTAATTAAAAATGAAGTCTTCAAATTCGAATTATGCTAGTTTTACTAAAAGCTCGAAAATATTACTAACTAATTACAATACTTTTTTTTTTATATTAATTTTCATCTTTTTAGTGTTTATAATAATATATTAGACGAAACATACTTTTAATGTTCTTTATGTTGCGTTAAACACAATTGACGAAACACATTAACGCCAAGGAGACAGGTTTAGTACACTTGTTACAGATCAAATAAATTATGAATAACATACTTAAAATATGAAAAACGTATACGTTTTACACACTTTGAAAATGATGACATTTCTGATAAACACATTGTGCCAAACCTTCTGCAAATTTTATTCAGCGCTTAATTCGTACGTCAACGACTCAGAGAACGTAACACTTAGCTTTATTAACCAAGGATGAAATCTTATGTCATTAAAGGATATTGATAATCAAACATTTTACTTTCTATAGGTGTACTGTTTCTGGTACACTTTATTTTATATAATGAGGCAAACTGCATATGTCACATGTCCACGAAACGTATTGGAACTCGGATTGTTGTTTTCCAGTAGTTCGACTCTTGCTGGACTAGTAACAGGAAACACTTGAATAGGGATTAGATTTGTTTAGGTTAGGTAAGGTCAGGTAAACAAGCAATAGCTCAAGCTGAGTCCTACAGACGAATTAAATTAACTTTTCGATTCGCAAAGAAAATCTTGATTCAAACCATGAATATTCTGTACGATATAGCATAGAGAATATAGATATTGAAATAGTAGGATAAATACAAAAACCTACCATAAGAAACAAACAATTCCAATTGATTACGTATCATAAAGTTAAGGCAAAAGAAGTTAAAGACGTCAGTTACTAATTAGCCACATGGAAGATTGAAGAGAGAACAACTTCCAAATAAATAAAAGAAGAAGCAAGACGAATGTAGAAAATGATAATAAAAACACAATGAGTTTCACGTCAGCTGTAGGAGCTCTTAATGAAAAACAAATTGGATTTTAAAAAATTGCACTACTCAAAACGGTACTATCAGTAATCGATTATGTTAGTTTGTCTTGTAAATTCCGTCCTTTGTCAGACAAATATATACCAAATACTAATCGCATATAATCATCTTACAATTACAATATGTATTAAACATTATCTACACCGCATTGTCTAAATAAATGTCTTGGTTTCTTGTGTCAAAGGTAACTAACGATCATGTTTAAATAGTTCAAATAATTTTTAGATATTATTAATTAATGTTCTGTTTTCTTTATGACGGTCAATTTTTTACTGTTCAATCACGAAATGTCTGACCGAGTTTAATATTATCCGATCGTGCTTATAGGCTATACATGTTGGAGGTATTCGTTGATTATTTCATGATCGCCTAGATCTGTTGCTTCTTAACTGAATTTATAGATGTGTACAAAAAAGCATCTTACTCTGATTTTATCTTAATTTGTTCATGTATTAATTTTGATTGTTTCATTTATTTGTCCGCGTCTTATATTTCGTATCAGTTTTTCAATTGTGTTTATTTACAACTTCCTTATATACAATAATTGTATATAATTATAATAATATAGGTCTGTGTAATATATTACTTTTATTTTAGTATTATTTATTTATTATTTTTATGTATTTTATACTACAATATTTATCCGTTCAACATTCACTGCGTCCTATTTTATGTTACTTTACCTTCTACTTTAAAATAAAAGCTAGATAAAAATCATAAATTTATTGCTGAATCACGAGATACAAAAATAGAGTACAATTGATTAGCAATTAAATAATGTAATCGGCCCAAATTCTGACCACCCACAATCAGTCAACAACCAACACAGAAGCTAAACAAAAAATTAAACAGACCGCTCGTAAACAAAGTCAACTTTAGAAGAGAATTCAGGATTATAAACAAAGAAGCAAATGAAAAATAAAAATGGGCCAAGGAGGAGCTTGTTTGAATAAACAGGGAAAATAATTATGTTGATGTTTATAAAATGTTAAAGTGCAGTGTCCGAGCACTGGCAAATATAAACAAGATAGTACATACTTCACCTTCCACCTGCCTATTGATTATTGTTGTTGCGTTTATTATTATTATTATTATTGTTGTTGGTGCTGTTGTTTAGACTGTTCTTATTTTTTTTTTAATAAACAATTCTCTTAGGTTCCTTATGTCGAGTCTCATTAGTGATTTATGTTTTAGCAGTTCCCCTAATTTGTATATATTTGTAATCACTATTGTGTTCGTCAGTGCCAGGTCGGTTACTAGTCAGTACAATTCAGTAGCGAGATATCTGTTGATCATGAACCACTTTGTAATTAGTTACGTTTTCTCCCATTCATAAACTCACTATGCATAAGATGAAAGCATTTAAGTGTGTGTGTGTGTGTGTGTGTGTGTGTGTGTGTGTGTGTTGTTGTTGTTGTTGTTGTTGTTGTTATTCTTGTACGTCACGACATCCAATAGTGTCAATACTGAAGCTTAGAATTTTATAAATAAACTGATATTTTGTGCAATGACTCCTATTTTAGTACTGTGCTGTAGGGATTGCTGGTCGACAGTTATATGTTATCGTGTGTCAGTTATATAGGACAGACAATCTCTTATTTAAATTGAAGGAAAATGATTCTTCCCAAACAGTACACCGGTATGTTTAATGGGGATAGATAGGGGTTAAGTAAGAGGGTGCCTCCTATGGACAATAAGACGAGAGTTTATCAGAGACGCGGTCCGGACCTGGTTAATTTTATACCAAAATCAGCCATTTACTGTATACCATGAAGCAAAATTTTACAATCCATTGAAATACGATTAGAAATGTGAGAATTGTAATTCATCACTGGGATTTCAAAGCTATGAATACCTAAACAGAAAAACATTAACAGTATTTACAGTGTGTAGAAAATTTTGTATTACTCATCGTAAATGACAATAGTAAAAAAAAAAAAAAAAACAATCCGCCACAGCATAAATGTAAACACGTTTCTCTACAAAAATAATTATTACTGATTTTTAATCCGATTAGCAGGCAATAAGTAATAACAATGAAGAAGTTACAGATTAACCAGGTATAGTAAAATAGCTAATCGTCAAATCCAAAACTGAGCCATGAAAGGTCGTATTAAATTAATTAATCAGAATCTGGTAATATAATTTTCATTAAGTAAACGACAATATTACAGAACATATGGTTGAAAAATCGCGTGGTACTATCAACACATCAAAATCGCGTGATTCTGTCAACATATCAATATCGCGTGAATCTATCAACATATCAAAATCGCGTGGTTCTATCAACACATCAAAATTGCGTGGTTCTATCAACACATCAAAGTCGCGCGGGTACTATAAACACATAAAAAAAAATTGTGTCCACACTAACATTCCAGGAGTGTAACACCAGTTACGTTGTGAGGCTGCATCAAAATGAAGCAATCCTTTCAAAATTATTTAATGATATAAGCGCATGTTTACATTTATTGTTTGTTTTATCATAAAATAAAAAGTCCATTATTCCTTTGTAAGTAACTCGTTGAGTTTCCTGCAAGTCTCCCATGTAATATCTTCAGATAAATACAGTACAAGTAGGTTTATTTTCACTTGACGCACATTTCACAGAAATTATTCTGTATCTTCAGAGGTTTGTTTGAATTGTAATTGAATGTTTCGCTTACAATATAGTTGAATATAGTTGACGGACGGTCAGGTGAAAATAAACCTACTTGCAGTGTATTTATCTGAAGATATTAAAATAAAAGTATATAATCCGTCTGTTTTATTTTTAAAATGTATAATCAGGAACTGGTTTTATTACGTAAACTTCATATAGGTCTAATAAAGAAAGATTAATAAACTCATGTAGGTCTAACTTTAGCTTGACCAAATAATCGACATTTAATATTATCGACTGCTGCTCGTTGCAAGTGGATATCGTAAAGACAAATTAATACAGATAGCTGTTAGTTGCGTAACTCGTTCGGTTGCGTCGTCGACCCAGGCTCTCTAAACAGTTCGGTGTAACGTTTTCCGGCTGCAGGCGGCGCGGCGACATGGGGTAAATTAATGTGCCACGTTCGTCTGGAGTGTCTCCAGACGTCGTCTGCGAGTCGTCTGCATAAATCGATATCCTCCAGACGTGCCCACATAACACGTGGAGACACAATCGATCCCCAAACGACGTACCATATTGTTTCCTCTGTTACAAAACGATAACTGTGACTACGGAGTAATCATAGAAAACTGATAGTTTTCGTAAACACCCTCCACTAGAATACGAAATCCTATGAAACGTCTTTCTAACCTATTATCGAACGTGTTGCACTATGCCTGTATTTCGATACAACATCAAGAAACCTTTCTTGTAATCGTTTCTAAATGCATAAGAATAACAATTATCAAAAACTAAATGTATTTATTTAAACAAGAACTAACAAAATAGAGTAACTTGAAATATTTATAACAACCCAATAAATTTAATGCACCGGTATTTTGTAACAATGAAGACGAATTATAAGTTCAAAACTTTATTTATGGCGATGAAAACAATATAGTATACTGTGACTGGTAATACAAGTAACATAAAACAAAACAAAAAAATACATAAATAAGAACATAAATTAAAAGTTGTAGGTTTACAATAGGCAGAGTTATAATACGGCGAAAAGACTGGAGATCCCGTTCGTAATTTTAAAATTGATTGTTAAAACTCTCATTGTCAGGGTGTAATAATGGTTTGTATTTGTGACATTATTTATATAAATTATTGTTAATTATCCGTTTTAATAATTTCTTTTTAATCCTTTCAGTTAAACATTTTTAGTTTTACATACTGAATATACTATTTCCGTACAAGTTTCCTGCCATAAAAGGAAGTATAAAGTTAACGTGAAAAACAGTTATTTCACTAATTTTACTCACGTACTCTAAGTTTCCGAAGTACTTACTGCAAACAGACATTTTAAAAATAAAATCATCTCAAAAAATTAAATTAAACCGTTTCATTTTACAAAATTTAACTAAATTCAAGTTAATAAATATCTACCTGTATGTCTATTTCTAACCGTACATACGAGAAAAACATTTGATTATATACTGTGTAGTTTATACATCACTGAATGTAGACTATGCCTATATACTGCTGTTAACGTTTAGCTTCCACTTTCATATCTGTATCTTAAAACATATTAGTTTCTACACATTTCATTGCAGTTAATAAATATGTTATATTAATTAACGTATTTTAAGTAAATTTTGCAAAGGAAAGCACTTGATCACATAGGCCTATACTGGTACGGTAGAATGCTTTCAATCAACAGATAGTTTAAACAATTTTTTAATTTTTAACAAATACAGCAAATTTTTTATTATAAACAGAATTTAATATTAATTATTTAAGTACTTCTTACTGTTCCGTAAACTATGATTATACCTTACATATGTGACTACACAATTTTCCTACTGCTTAATATAAATTTGATATATTAATGTTATATAATATACAACTATTTTTGTGTTCCTCCTGTTGTTCAAATGCTACAGTGCTGCACTTATAATTTTATTTTTCTTTACAAAATTCAGCAAAAGCATAAATTTTATTTAAGCTTTGAATTAAGCTAAGTAATACTGATTCTCTTCTCTCATTCTTTTTAAAAATATTATTGTCTATCATTTATATATATTTTGTAGTCTTGTTTTCAAGTTTTAGTCTTCTTATTATTACTTATTACTATCATATTTATTATTAATTCTATATTTATTATTAGTGTTATCATTATAATTATCAAGCTTACCACAATAGCATATGATACTTTACCGATATTTAATTTCTGTTTGTCTGACTTTCAAAATTAAACTTGATTTTGACATTGTGATCTTTAAATAAACTGTAGATTACTGTAAATAATACAAGTCTTACTTGGTTTTCACAAAATTATCCAAAACAAACCGCAGACGTTCAGAGTGCTCCCGTAACCGGACTATCGCACACGAGTTACTAAAACGCTTTAAGGATTCCTACTAACAGTGCTGAACGTCGCTAAAAAAAGAAACTATTAACAATTTTGCTATTCTTGTGTCATTCTATTTGAACGGGATTACAAATGCAGTTAATTTAGATATGAACTCAATGTAAACGTAATGAACACGTGGCGATATATCAAACGATGACACTACTTTTAGATTAGATCGCACGAACTTGGCGAAAGGCTAAACTAAATCCGATTTTTACGCGGTAAAACTAGATCAAAATACTAAACGTTTGTGTTTTTGTACTCTTGCCTTACGTTAAATCAACTAACACACAAGTTTCAGACAATAAAAATCAGAAGCGTTACGTGCTTTAAGAAATTATAAGTTTTAGGAAATTACAGTAGGCATTAACAAACTTACTAAAAAAAAAACTTTTTTAAATCGGAGTTCAAAACGAGCAACACTTCCCTTTGACACTTGATCGTATCACACACTGACACATAAAACACTCGCACTGTTTTACGTAAGCTTTTAGCCAGTCACATTCAAAACGTAGTTAAAAAATTAACGTTTACGTAACTTTATTCGTACGTAAATATACGAAAGTAAAAATTCTGTAATTATAAAATACTTGATCTATTGTCTAATAAATTACATCTAGTAACAATCGGTTACGACATCTTCGCTAGTACAAAATAAACCAAACTTGTTATTTAATGAAACCAAACTCGTTTACTTCACGAATTAATAAAACACATATTCGAACTAAATGGAATGAGTAAATTAGAAACATTTAAGATGTACTCAGATGAAAAGTTGTTAATTTAAAACGACGTAAGGACACCGTCGCTACGCACCGTCAAAGGTCGTTTGGTTTCAGCGTCGTTAAGAACGTTCTATAAATTCCACTCCATTCACTCAGTGTATAGCACTACTATAGATAAGCAGTTATCTCAGAGGAGATGCGCTTAGAACGTTCTATAAAAGCAGGATGAGTAGACAAGCGAGCCTGCGCAGATGTGGCTCCAGCTGCAGACGTCTGTGTCTCCCACAGCGAGGCGATGTCTTCATAACATTGGCGCGAAAGGCTCCAGAAATTTCTCTACATTATTGATCTGCACAGATTTTTTTTCCTTAACATATATGGATAACTTTATTGCACTTGGAAACAACAGCGTGACTATTATAATCTCATTCCCCGAATCAGACGTGTACACTGAGCCAAAATCGGAAATATATTTAATTAGATTTATACGTATAAATGTTATAAGTCTTGTGTGTATATACAAGTTTTTTTTATATATACATACGTAGTCCATAGTCTCGCAGAATCCTATTCATTAACTGCGAATCATAAACCTTTTCAATATTTTACATATCAAATATGTACAATTTAACATTTAAATGGTGACTCTTTACATATCGCGTCGTTCTTAGTGCCAAAATAATACTGGAATCTACAATAGTTCTTATACGAATTTATTTTTGCCCTTAGCATCACTCGTTATATGGACACAACTTAAAAGCTGTTTATGGATCAATGTTTTTATCTGACGCAGCTACCGGCTTACTTGTAGTCTTCCTCTTTGCAAATACAGATAGCCATAGCGATACCTCAGTTATTTACATGCACATTGTTCAAAGTATATAAACATATCTATATGATGTAATTTGCTTTCAACTACAAAATCAAGCTTATGATAAGGTATTGCGAGCAGATCTACTTTATCTGCATCTTCCTGCACTTACAGTATACGCGGAATTTCAGAAATGATTCCTAAGGAACAGAAAAGCTGAAGTAAGTTACCAAGACGAATACACAATATTCTATCTCGAATCCTATAAACTGGTGTTCTCGGATATACTTTATTCTACCAGAAGCCGAGAAAATTACAGCAACCACTATGCTGATGATACAGAGATTCTAGCCTTGTATCAATATCTCCTCATCACATCAAGAAAGTCGCCCTTACATTTTGAAAAAGGTCTTAACCCAAACGATGATGAGTTCAAGACACCCATCACCTTTACTTCAGAATCTTACCGTCAGATAACTGGAAAGCAGAGACACGAGGAGAGAAACTGCAAACAACTTGGAGACTCATCTGAATGAAAGATGGACGTGAAGAACAAATATTTTGTTTTCTAAAACAAAATAGTTAATGTTGAAATTTTACATATATACTGGGAAAATGAAGAAAGTCACAGGTGCTACACAAAACCGATTTAAAGCTTATCTGTATGACGGACCACTCTGGAACATAGCTGGCAATTCAAACGTTGAAATTTTACAAACATGAAAATAAATTTCTCCAAGTAATAATAAATGTTCCATGACTGTAATAACGTTCTACACTGACACTTTACTGATAAAATGCCACAGAAGAAATTATCGAAATCAATATCAAGTTTAACAGTCAAACAGAAACACACCCTAATGAACCGGACGTTTATTCTACTTGATGAGAGGACGGAAGATTGAAAAAATTAAATTCAAAACATCTAACAACTCGATTTCTGAGTACATCTTAAAGACATAGGATTTATATGCAAAATTATTTCTTTAGATATAGAGTCAGTTTACATGGAACGACTGATGGGGAAACCATTATTGATGGATTAATCTTAATTGCTTTGATTATTTACCATCAAAATGGTGTAAAGAAACAAGGTGTGCAGCTCCCTTAAGACTAAGACGTACCGTTGTATGTAATCAGGTTGTAATATGAGCAGCACTGTGCATTATCCGGCTACTGCTACTCTAGATCTTACCTTACTTTCTCATTTCCGCAAGCTGAATCGACTTGGGAGTAAGAAACACTACTTGTTTTATGGTTCTGTCTGAGACTACTAGATAAATAGCCAAAAATCCATTAGTCTGTTCATAGATTATTTTGAAATCGTTTCATAACAGTCTTCGTGTTTAAAAAACATTAGTAACCGATACTGTGTTAAGTAAATTAAACATATTTGACATATTTTGACAAAAGGCACTTCCTCACTTTTCAAGCCACAAAATCAGTACAAACCAAAATTCAAAATTCTGAATGACATCGCGTAATCTTGATACATTGCCGATCAGCAGTTGGAGAATAACTGGTCTGCATCTGTCTCGGATTTTTGCAAAACGCGAAAATTAAGTAGTTACCAATCAGTAAACAGATCGAATAAGTAACGCGACTAGGATATACAACAATGTTAGCACATTTCAGTTAGGAAGTACATAACCGTTATCCTGTTTAATTTTCCCAAAGAAGAGAAGTTATTTATAAGTAATGACACAAGCACTGCTAAGGAAACAGCTGATTTAACACGTAATTAAATATTGTGATCCGGAAAATCTATCTGTCAAGTGCAGCTAAAGACGGAGACTATAACGACCGTACTTTCTTCTAGGAAGACGTTTCAAGCCAAGAAGACATTCACTGCCACGTTATGTATTTCCACATTGTCAAATTAAATATTAGCAACGATGAATATAGTTATGAAGGATGTAAACCTCAGTTATTGTTTGCAACAGTTTATTGTCGCTATTCACTTTCGTGAAGCAAACGAGTCGTACAACGTAGTGACACATATCAATAAAAACCATTAACAAAATAAATAGACATAATAACAAGCGGTATTTGATATACGTATTAACTTAGGTAATCTAAAGAAACATTATTATATACAGAACTTCTTTAATCATTCAGAATCTTAAGTATCCTCCTTTTTTATATTCAGAATGTGGAGTGAGTAAATAAATAATCACTTCCAAAACATGTGAATTGAATAGAGGGAAGAAGCTGAAGAGTTCCAGAGTTCTTCACACAATACACTGCGACACAATGCACACGCCCAGTCCACGGTACACCCACCTTACTTCCACAGTTTTTCTGTCCTTTTCATTACACTGTTAATTTCAGTTAATCTGGTTTTCATTGAAGCGTTCTTTATCTTCCGCCAAGAGCAAGCATCTCTTCGCTCATGACAATAACAGCGGTTTATTGAATAAACTTGTTAAAACAAAAAGTATTTGTCTTCGGAGAAAACGCGTCATTTCTTTATTCTGTTTATCTATTTAATTCAATCGATTTCGTTTTCTAGTGTAAACACTGAGTAACACCCAACGCATATATAAGATCACTAAATATGTGGTGTTTCAGATTGCGAGCTGACGATTAAAACGTGGTAGACATTTATTCGTATACGGCAGCTCTTACAGAATGTGTTATTTTACTTGCATTTTTTGTATAAAATAAATCAGTTTTTCCAAGTTGAATTCTTTACACTCAACTCATAAGAATTACGGAAGTTATCATACAGCTGCAGGTACGGGTACCGGTAATTTATAACACTTAATCCTCAAATAGAATTTGGAATCACTTAAAAAGTGTTACATACGCTCTTATAGATTTGAAAGAAATTGATAACTCTTATTGTACAACAAAATTTGAGAAATGCTGGGAAACTTTACTAAAAGTATTATAGACGGATTACAAAATTCCTGTATAAATAAACCAGTATTAAGGTTAAGATAACGTGATTTTCGTTGTCTTTATTTCTAGTAAAGGTGTGGTCAGGAAGATTAGTATGTACAAAGAGTAAATGCCTACCAAGGGAGACGCGACGGTTGCCTTCGACCATATGTTATTTGCTGACGACAAGGTAATATTATGTGACGATTCGTTTGAAGTATGTGGTCCGTAAACTAATGAAAGAAATATATTGCACGTTTACTGTGGTACGGGCAAACACTTAGACACTTTATACGATTAACGATGAAGTGAATAATCACTAAAATTCGTTTGTACTTAAAACATGACGAAAGCACTTTAATCTCAAGCTGAAGTTTAAAACAAAATAACTAGAAGAATGATGATAACCTCATGATTTACTCAATATTTTTGAATAAAGGAGTGGATAACGAAGTTGACATGTAACCCAATGCTCAAAAGTTATGTATTATGTCATTATGAATTTTGGATCGCTCAAAAATGTAACCTATGTAGAGAAAATACCGTACAAATTGTCTGATGGTAAAGAGCACGAAGCTGTGGTAAAACGGTGGTGCAGTTGTGAAATCAGAATAAATTAAACTCAACTAAAGAGAAGAATGAATCAGATTTACACGTGTAATCAACGTAATTGGACGTAACAAAAAATTAGAAGTAAGAAAACATATTTAAGGAACAGCAGTCATCGGAAACCAGAAGAAAAGGGAAGATAGGCTTTGCATATAAAAAAATGTATGTAAATGTAAATCTCAAAGGTGACGTTTTGTAATTTGCAAGGCAGAGAAAATGGAAGGAAGGGCGTAGAAACAAAGACTAAGGCTATTAACCCTTTATGCAGCCTACAAACTTAACATTCGTTACGATGAAGTCTAAACTTTTTAATTTTGAAGTAACGCTTATTGTAAAGCGGTGATGGTAACTTGGTATTCGTGTAACGTTTAGTCTCCCACGCGTCGCACGTATAATCAATAGCCTTGCTTTACTTCAGTAATTTTCAACTAAGCCCTTTTCTTCACTGCCTACACCAAATACGATAGTTTCACTCTGTGTAGACAAGTAATTTAAATATAACTCTCTTTGTATACTTGTAAATTACAAGCATGCTACTTGTTTGGATTTTTAAGGTAATTAAGGTAATGATAAGAGACCACGAAGCATACAAAATATAGTTCGACGCTACATTGGATGAGATGAAATGAGAACACGGAAGTAAGTTTATAATTATTAACGCAAAACGTATAAAATCGTAACATTGTCTGAAACACAGTACGTTGTAATCTTTGCTCATCTTCATCTTCAACCTCTGTATCACTACTACAGGAAGCTGCGTGGGAAGCTACTCCATTATGTACACAAAAACGAAAAACATTCACTTGTCCTCTCATCATTAGGGAAAAGATTGCCGAGAAAAGACGTCTCAGAAAAGTCTGGATAGCATCAAGACATCCACAGGACAAAATATTATACAACAGAACAGCGAGGCACCTTAAAGAACTACTACGGAAACTGAAGAATGACTCATTTGAAGAATATCTGTTAAACTTAACTCCATCAGTAGATACAGACAAAGCTCTGTGGAAAGATACAAAAGGGCTAAAACATCCGCGTACGCAAATTCCACCCATAAGAAATCCTGACGGAACTTGGGCAAAAACATATGGGGAAAAGGCTGAAACATTTGCCAAACACCTGTATGACGTATTTAAACCATTCCCATCTACTGATACAAACACTGACAACGAAATTTACGAATTTCTTGCTACACAGCAACAACAAAATAATGATTATGTGCAGCCAGTTACTCCTAGAGAAATCCAACGTATTCTCACAACAGAGGTTAATCATAAAAAGGCGCCGGGTTACGACCTTCTAACAGGTCAAATCATGAACGAACTTCCTTGAACAGGAACAGTCATGGCTACACAACTTTTCAACGCCGCATTGCGACTGAAATACTTTCCTGCTCAGTGGAAGGTGGCCGACTTCATACTCATACCAAAACCTGGGAAACCATCAAATGAGGTGACGTCGTATCGGCCTATAAGTCCCTTACCAATAATGTCTAAAATCATGGAAAAATTATTGGCGAAGAGATTAACAAACCTATCATAGGCAAGGATCTTTTATTTGATCATCAGTTTCGGTTTCGAAGATAGCATTCTACGATCGAACAAGTACATCGAATAGTAGATTCAATAATGAAAACATTTGAGGAAAAAAGCTATTTTTCATCGGTGTTCCTTGATGTCAGCCAACAGCAAAGCATTTGATAAAGTTTGGCGTCAAGGATCACTCTATAAACTCAAAAAAAGCTTGTCTAAATCCATGTTTACCATATAAAGTCGTATTTAGAAGAAAGACACTTTCGAGTACGCCACGAAAATGGAACTACCCGTTTGTTCCCAATACGAGCAGGGGTTCCTCAGGGAAGTGTTTTGGGTCCCATTCTGTATCTAATCTATACAGCAGATCTGCAGATCTATACAGATGATACTGCAATCCTTGTGTAAACAAAAATCCCGTTGGAAGCAACCATTTTACTACAGAATTCGCTTGAAATACATGCGATTGGAAAATGGGCAAAGAAGTAGAGAATAAAATTAAATGAAACAAAATCTGCACACTCACCTTCACAAAATGCCACGGGAAAACATCAGCTGTGAAATTAAATAACAAGGCTATCCTGGTAGCCGACTCTGTAAAATACTTGGGCATCGACTAAGACAAAAAACTGACTTGGCGTAACCACATTTGGATGAAGAGAAACAACTGGACACCAAGTTCCGCAAGCATTATTGGCTCCTGGGCAGAAAATCATTTCTGTCTATGCGAAACAAGCTGTTGGTGTACAACACTGTCTTCAAGCCTGTGTGGAGATACGGCTTACAGCTTTGGAGAACTGCATCTAAATCCAATAACGCTATAATGGAAAGGTTTCAGACCAAGGTGTTGCGTACCATAACCAACGCACCGTGGTTCATCAGGTTCTATAGAGATCTTAACCTGCCCTCAGTCAGAGAAACCAATGCGATTTTCAGCGAAAGATACGTGAAACGGCTTCAAGAGCACACGAATCCTTCAGCCACAAATCTACTAGACAACAGCCTACAGACAAGACGTATAAAGTTAACATTTGCTCTGGACTTACTTAGACTCTAACACTATAAATATATTGTACATAATCTGTTACTTTTAAATACTCATATACTGTAGAGAACTAGTCAATGGACTAGTTCTCTTCACGCCATGTATTCTGTAAACAATTATGCTTATTGTTATGTATTAACAGATTGCATAAATAAACGTAAAAATCTTCAATCGTACATTAGCAAACAATAGAAACGTAATGAGAATATAATGTAGAACCCCGTTCAGTGCCGATTTCATAGGCTACAGGAGTCTGTAACAAACTCAGATATAAACTGCTGTACATTATGCGTTCTGGAGCGCTTATAGCCATCATATTATTTAAAGTTTGAAAAGAATCTACAAAATAGTATACTTTGTAGTGAATGTCTGAAGTACTACGAACATTAAATTAAAAAGATAACGTAAATTGTTAAAATCATTATATAGTATTTTACCCACTCAATATAATACATACAAATGGCCATATATATACAGACCATATAGTTAAGGAATAGAAGGCGTAATTAAATCCTAGGATACGAATAAATCGGAGCACGCAATAAACATCGCTGACAATTTTGCTACAATGCAGACAATAAAGAAGTTTTAAAGAGATGTTACTGGCTGTTTGCAGCTGATCCTTGTCTATTTGATCTTTCCCTAAAACTAAAGTGATGGTATTTTAAATGTAACATCTCGTTCAGACGTAAATAATGCTTACTGCGAAATCTATAGAACAAGTTTATCACTTTTCCTACTTAGGAATATGCGTGTTACTTACAAAAACCATCAAGATCTATAGGCTAAGGTCTAACGCCTTGAGTGTTTATTCAGGTAAGAACACCACTTTATTGTATTGCCCATACTAACATGTACCGATACGAGGAGTATGTACTTACACAGGCCAGAAAGAATAAGATTCAGGCAGCTGAAATGGCGGGTTTTGAGAACGGTTAAATGATTTTCTAATTTGATAGAACGTGAAATGATGACGTAAAATTAAAACTGAACATTTACAGCATTAAGGAGAACCTAAATGAATACAGAAGAAGGTAAAAGGAAATGCTGACAGGCAAACAGACAAGAGTGAACGTTTGAAAGAAACTTGGACGAGAGTAGACTGACAACCAAAACAACTACGGGGTCATGAGCCAAGTGGAAGAAAAGTATGCACTGACCATGAAAATATAAGCAGCTGTATATGTCAAATTCAGACTGCTCGTTCCAGAACGAACAAGACAATCAATTATGGTCTCGGTAGACAATTTTTTAGTCTCACATAAAAAAACGTTTCAAAAGTGGAACTAACAACAATGCCCACCAGATTGAAAGAAAAAGTCAAAAATCATTATTAGACGTTAAAATCATGCTTTTGAGTAAACGTCTGCATATAAACCGCCTAAAGCAATTTTGGTTATTACTATACGAAACGGAAGTATGAACATTTTAAGAAAACGTTTAAAATTTCTATCGTAAGCAGCAAGTTGAACACTTGGAACGCAGGATGAGAGTTCCAAGAAGTCGCTGAAAGGACGGAACTGAAGTAGAAATCGTTGAAACAACAAATATTAAATTATACTCCATGTCAATGAATTGCAAAGACGGAGTATGAACGAATTTGGAACAACATCAGAACTAGTTAGCTCGCTGAGGACGTAAAATCTAGTTTCATACTAAACAAAGAAGGTAATTATAAACTCTCTTAGTTTTAAAATATAAAACTATTTTAAATATAACTTTTTTGGGATGTCAATACAGAAGACCAATAATTGCAGTGCTGCTAACAAATATTTCGATAGAGCTACTAATGAAAAGAGAAGAAGATACATTGATTTTATGAGACTGGTAATCAGAATATAAGGATGGCTGTAAGGAAAAAACACAGAGTTGTATGCAACTTTAAAGAATTATAACGCCAAAAACGCGAAAAAAAGGAAAAGAAAGAAGAAGCAGGTGTCAGATTTTGAAATGACAGTGATGAATACGAGAGGAAGTTAGCAAAAAGGCGTGTGAAAACCTTCAACGTCGACAAGCATGTTTATGGACATATCATAAATCCAACAGAGCAGCTGGTCACTTGAAGAAATTCGGGCTTGTTCTAGCTAAATGCATAGAACAACCCCAGAGAAAGAGTCACGATTGTAATACTGAGAAAGATACAATAAGGGTGACATAACTAATTGTAAGAAGGGAAGGAGGAACAGAGTTGAATAAACTACTCAACGGTGTAGCTGGATGTGTTCTAGCTAAATGCATGAAAAATACCAGAGATAAGTATGAATGGGACATACCCAGAAGAATACAACGAAGGTGACTGAACCAATTAACAAGGCAGCTGGAGGCTTAGCGAGACTAAGGGTTGTTCTGGTGGAAAGGCGTAGAAAAAACACCAAGAGGGAGTACAATTACGACGTACTAGGAAAAGTAGAGGTGAATAAACTAACCAACTGTGTAGCTGGACACTAGGAGACAATTAAGGAATTGTTCTGGCCAGAGACTATAGAAAACGTCAGAGAGACGGTTGCGAGATCAATACCGAGAAAGCTATAACTGGGGTGAGTGAACCAATTAACAGTGCAGCTGGACGTTAGTAGACAAATAAGGGTTGTTCTGGTTAAAAGGAACAGAAAAACACCAGAAGAGATTTTACAAGAAGCTACAGCAGAGGTGGTGAACTCATTAACAAGTGCAGCTGGCAGCTAGGAGGGAACACAAGGAGGTTCTGTCTAAATGGAATATAGAAAAAACGACAGAAAGATTTACGAACGTGAAATCGGACTTACCGTAGCAGAAGGAGGGTTGGACCAGGAGAAGGAATTAAGGTAGGGTATGAAGATGACCTATCAGAAACAGCTTTCAATGTAGGCGGGTTTCCAGGAGTAAATTTTCCCAGAAGAAAGGAACTTAGAACCAATGGAAACGAAGCAGGATGACGAAAAGAACTTAGTGGGGAATTCGGTGTATTGACTATATAAAATAAGCCGAAAGCGCGATCGAGTAGTCTACTAGTAAATTTTCGGAGAGTCGGTAGTAACGTATCGATGGAGTCCGTCATAATTTCCGTGGAGTCTTGACTTAAACATTTAAGAGTCTTTATTTAAATTCGGAAGTAGTCGGTGGTGAAAGTTCAGAGAGTTAACTTAAGACTTATGTAGAATTAACATGTGTAAATAGTTGTGAATATTCAGAAACTTATACTATATTTTCGTAAAGTCAAATGAACGAATGTATGTAATATAGTTCATATTGAAAGAGTAAGAACTCGAGTTTTATTAATTTATAACTTGTAAAAACAATTAGGATCGTATCATGTGTTCGAAATCATTCATGTGCGAACTATAACTCACGTAACGAAAATAAATGCTATAAACTAGTGAACGGTACTTATACTAATGTAATGTCGGAAGGTGTCGGATATTATTAGTTAAAGTGGAGTGATTTAAAAGTGTAAGAAATCAAATACTACGAGAGTAAACCACGATATGATTCAGCAAGGTGAGGATTCATGCAAAGGAGTGGGAAGCGCATCTACACTTAGACGCAGATATACGGAGCTGGAGATGGGATCACCGCAGGTCCACACGCCGTAGACAGGAATAGCGTACCAACAGTAACTTTTAAGAGAATTGATATTAATGACAGTTAATGTATATTTAATAAATGCATTAAATTTGACTGAAAAATGTGTATGTGTTTCATTATTTCAATACCAACCTGAGGGATGATACAACAATATTACTTAATTAGTTTTTCTTGAACACGAATATATAATTTGTACTCATCACTCCTAAGTAAATTTTATACCATTACAGTTAACATCAATAGACATCTTTGTAACACATAAATAATCGTTACAGAACATAGAGGGAATTAATTGAGGATGACAATGAAAAAGGTTGACAAAATAAAAAAACCAATCGCTTTAGCACAATCTTATTGATATTTATCTATTCGTGGAATTGAACGGGAATTAAAATAGATGTTCAGAGAAGTTAACTGTACTATTTTTGGTATACCAAGGTTCTAAAAGGAAAACAAGCGTTTGTGGCTTTGTGCTGCTGGGCCCAGTCACACGGAATACGTAGCAATTTCTTCATACCTACGTAAAATAACGCCAAACGCTGCTAACAAAATGCCACAATTTCTTTAAACGTTGCCAAACCAACTAGTGACGTGTGACATCTATTAGAGAGTCATACTTACTACGGTAAAAAGCAAAATCATACCTATGTAATACAAGTACATCAAATTACGAATCCTTTTATAAAATGTAATTTATATTCGTAAATAGAACCTGCAAAAATAGACAACGATCTAGGTGCGATATATCTAGATCATAATATCAGTGAGACATTCCTGTCAGGGAAGAGAAGACAATATAAAGGTAACGGTGACGAATTGTATTCCACAATCTTCACTGGTGGCATCGAGAAACAAATAACGGAGACAAGTAGTCGGCAAGACCATGGCTCTCAGTGGGATGTAGCGCCAATTAATCTTTATATATATATTTCGTGTGTGCGTGTGTATGTCACTGAACTCCTCCTAGACGGCTGGACCGATTTTGATGAAATTTTGTGTGTGTGTTTGAGTGGGTCCCTGGATGGTTTAGATTCACAATTGGACCCGGTAGGTGGCGCTGCGATCGGGTTCCAGGAAATTATATATAAAAATGAATGTTTCTTTGTTTGTCCCGCATGCGTTCCTATACCATTCATCGGATTGCAATGAAACTTCGGTGAGTTGTTGTGCGCACGCCCGCGAAGGTTTCTGAATTAGTGGTGTTTTTTCGATGGGGTCCTTTGGGGGGTTCTTTGGGGTCTTCCACATCTCCTCCTAAACCACTGTACCGATTTCAACCAAACTTGGCACAAATATTTTACGCAAAGGGAGAACCAACATAGGATAGGTGTTTTTTCGATGGGGTCCTTTTGGGGGTTCTTTGGGGTCTTCCACATCTTCTCCTAAACCACTGTACCGATTTCAACCAAACTTGGCACAAATATTTTACGCAAAGGGAGAACCAACATAGGATAGGTGTTTTTTCAATGGGGTCCTTTTGGGGGTTCTTTGGGGTCTTCCACATCTTCTCCTAAACCACTGTACCGATTTCAACCAAACTTGGCACAAATATTTTACGCAAAGGGAGAACCAACATAGGATAGGTGTTTTTTTGATGGGGTCCTTTTGGGGGTTCTTTGGGGTCTTCCACATCTTCTCCTAAACCACTGGACCGATTTCAACCAAACTTGGCACAAATATTTTACGCAAAGGGAGAACCAACATAGGATAGGTGTTTTTTCGATGGGGTCCTTTGGGGTCTTCCACATCTTCTCCTAAACCACTGGACCGATTTCAACCAAACTTGGCACAAATATTTTACGCAACGGGAGAACCAACATAGGATAGGTGTTTTTTCGATGGGGTCCTTTGGGGTCTTCCACATCTCCTCCTAAACCACTGAACCAACATAGGACAAGTGTTTTTTTCGATACAATCCTTTGGGGGGTCCTTTGGGGTCTTGCACATCTCTTCCTAAACTATTAGACCGATTTCAACCAAACTTGGCACAAATATTTTACGCAACGGGAGAACCAACATAGGACAGGTGTTTTTTCGATACGATCCTCTGGGGGGTCCCCCAAACTATTAGATTTGGTTACTATGGCAACCCAATAGAATAGATTCTGTTATAAATATATTATCGCATTAAACTGAAGACCACGCGAACGAAGTCGTGGGCAACAGCTATTTATTTTTAAGAAACCTACTTTAATTGAACTTTATTAATTAAACTAACATTTTCATTACGTACAACGTGAAACTCCGTAGCGAAGCACGGGTATTCCCCTAGTATAATATAATTCTTCACGATCTCACACACTATTGACTATTCTGTAGCGTCTGTGTCTTTTGAGTTTGGAATTTACATGAAATGTCCTAAATTACTATCCTCTCCTATTAATTTAAATACAGTTTTTTTACCTACAATTACTTTAAGTGTTTACAAGTTTTGTTGTGTAAAAGTGAATGGTCTTATGCAATAAACTTAATTGTCTAGAGTCCTTCTAAGATATAGTTATTTATAAACGTTTATTATTCTTAATTAATAAAGTTGTGTTAGTGGTTATAATCATAAACAGAAATTACACTGTTGCACACCACTATAGAAAAAGTTCCCGATTACCGCTTTCAAGCTCCACAGCTTATCATCAGAACGGAAATATAGACTACAATAATGAAACAAGACAATTCCTTTATACCATATTGGTATTCCTTTATTTAAATTGGTATAAGGCATTGTCTCGTTTTCTTGTTGTATATTTCCGGTCTGATAATGAGCTATAAAGCTTGAAAGCGTTAATAGAGACATTTTCTGTAGTGGATGTGCAACAGTGCAATTTCTGTTTAGTGTTCTCCCAAACTCCTAAAAGTTCCTGATATCGCGTCCGCTCATTACCCCGGATAATCGGGACTCGACTGAAGTTTCAATATTTGACGTAGCAGGTTAATGCTATTTGTTTAGTTACTGGCACTGTTTCAGCCACCCACCGATAGTTTAGGAGTGGAAACAATGGCGTGGTGTTTGCGTTAACGTCCACGTGGGTTAGCACGTGGCGAGAATACTAGCAGACAGGGAAGTTTATGATGCACGTCAACGCTAAAACCCCGACGAATCAAAGTTCAGTTTGACGAATAAATAAATAAACGCATTTCCACATGAACAGACTCTTTTACAAATAAATATTTTGCCCACGAGGAGGCATCAATCATTTACGGAACTCGGAACCAGAATTCTATTTATATGCTGTTTGCGTGCAACGCCAACAACCTGCACACCGCATTATCGTATCATACTACTGTTATTAGAACAATGCCGAAAACCGTGTTGTGTCTAAACAATTAAATATTTTATTCCATTAACATAGCTATAATGCACTGGAACGACGGGACACGTTAGAATGAATTCGCCTTCAGTGTTGCACAGCTACTGTATAACGTTTAAGGTTTAAGCTAGTTGAATAGGTTTTAAGCGAGATCACTGTCTAAAATGAACGCTTCAACGAAAATATGGTAGTGGAATGTGAGGTTCCGAAAGGAAATCAAGGTTTTTGTTCATGGCAGCTGAAAAAATTCAAGAATTAGTTATGGCAGAATCAGTATATATTTGTGAATAAGAAAAGAGAGAGAGAGAGAGACAGACAGACAGACAGATAGACAGACAGACAGATAGATAGAAGAGGTAGGGGTAGACAGACGGATACAGACAGAAAAATAGACAGGCAGGCAGAGGTAGAGGCAGGTAGACATACAGAGCGCTTGCACACACACACACACACACACACACACACACACACACACCCACACTGCTAATTGAATTGAAACAAGACGACAAACCTAAGCTATACACCTGTCATCCTCTCGTGATAAGAGCAATTGTAAAATTTTTATCTGTGGCATATCACGTCAACATACAAAGTGTTCCGTTTTTTAATAAATAAAATGAGGCAAACGGATTGTGAAACTCAGTAAGTTGATAGACATAATAAAACACCGCTGTAAGAGCACTTACGTAATAGCTGCATGTACTTCGAAAATGCTGCATGTACATTGTAAACTCCAATAGAGGATGTTAAATTCTAAATGGAAATAAATTCTTTACCTACATATAAATATAATATAATTAAAGTAAGCAAATCGAAGAAAATAATCATTTCTGAAATATTGTAGTAAGAAGAGTGGGAAGAGGCTGAAGAGTAGCAGCGTCCTTCAGACAATAAGCGTCAACACAATACACAACAAATTTATCCACCCCTGTGAACACATCTTGCTTCAACAGTGTATCTGTTCTTTACGTTACGCTGTTGATTTCATTTAATACCCTGGGTTTTACTGAAGTATTCTTTACCTTCCGCCAAGAATACTTCAGACACTGTGCAATCCGTTTGCTCGGGACAGTAACTGGGCCAGAAGTAAGTAGTAAATGAAGCTGTAATCAAATCAAGAATCGTCTGACTTCAAACTACGCTCTTTTCCTTAACAATTCATAAGATTGCACGCAATCGTACCTTGCTTGTGTCATTCTAAATCAATTCAATCTCTGCTCCCTTTTCTTGGTGCTTACTACATCGTCTGTAGATTACTGACGTACATTATTTCGACATTTCGAGCACGTCGTGACGTTATGTAGGCTGCCTGTGCTGTGGCGAAGACTATTGGCATTACGCTATTATCGATATAAACTAACTGGAAATCGTAATTGATATGCTAAGTACTCTTATTATATTAAAATGTAGAAATAAATAGAGCTTAATGAGATGTTTCTAGGGCGACTGATCATAGCCTGTTTCTACCTAAGTGTTGTCGCAACACATCAAAAAGAATTACCCTTATTCTGAACATAAGTTCTAATTCACGAATCAAAAAAATCCCTTTAATCTACCGTACTCCACAATATAAACTATTAAAACGGTTAATAACGAAAATCTAAACATTTCCTTTAGGGTGAATTCAATCGACGCTAGGATTTGACCACATTACTAAAACGTGTACTGCTTATTTTGTTTAATTTAAAGAGTAGTGATTTTCAAGATTAAGGGATGTCTTTGAACATCATGTGGGTAGGTCTGGACATAATGAGTGTTTTTATGTCAAGATATTACTACAGAATATTAATAACTGTAATACATGTAATAGTATCTTATATTAATAAGATAAATCATAATATTACTTATATATTAATACTCACTAATATAATATGTCATCATCATTTCCTGTAAGGATAATGTAATAAAATTTACATTTATTAATACAACTTGTATTTAAATTAAAATTTAATAACAATAATACACATTTCCATACGCAATTAGACACAATTAGAGCGACACATAATTAGAACAATTTCATTGGCTTTTATACAAAACATCACCACTAGGACCAGGATTATTGTATTCATATTCGCTTTCTTGTTGAATTTCTTTGATTTGGATGCTACTTCGTTCAATAAATCTTTGATTTAATCAAGTTGTGAAAGTTAACACACTTTAGTCTGTAATAAAATTTAAAATTCTCTGACAGTAGATGTTATAATCTTCCTCGTTCAGGTAATCAAATATTATACATTTTCGTGAAAACTCGATTACTATTTAATGATGAACGAGAAAATGGACGTGAAACTATTTGTGCACTAAGAAAATACAGCAAATACTTGAAAAAAAAATACCGGGCAATTGGTAATCCCGGACACTTCCACGGATACAAATTAAAATACCAGGGCTGTCCGAGGTAAAAGTAGACACATGGTAATAGGGTTACCATGTGTCTACTTTTACCTCGGACAGTCCTGGTATTTTAATTTGTATTAGTCTTCTAATATATTCTCAACTAATTGTCTGCTTACAATAGTTGATCAATTTCATAGTCTACTGTACAATTTTGTACAGAGTACAAACTGGGATACAGTCGGCATTAATCAATACGAGAGAGAGAGAGAGAGAGAGAGAGAGAGAGAGAGAGAGATTGACGAGGAGTATTACGCATTATTACGCAATCACTTGCCATGAGTACCCTTAGCGTATTGACAGTTTGTTACCGGAACCGAGACTGTTTTATCGTATACTTCAACAGACGGGTCGACATACTGCGGTGTTGTGCAAACAGTAATTACGGCAAACGAAGGCGCCGTACAAGCATGTGCAGCTGCACTGTTTCTAATTTGACAAGTTCAAATCGCTGCTGACATTTATTCGTTTACGCTTGTAGGATCGGAAAATGTCACGTACTTCCCGAGTAGCAAGACTGGCGGCCCCACTCCTTTATGAATCTTTAAAACTGACTCGGTTCTATTAATCAACTGTTAGAGCAAACTCACTACAGCACCTACATTAATCATCTTGACCACAGATTCTGTTGAATTCAGTCAAAGCAGTCACAAGTTGTGTAGTGACATTACCCTTCCACACGAAGCTTTTACGATTGGTACTTGTGAATCAACTTAGGTTAAATTGATACACGTTGCGCGTCTAAAAAATACAACTTATTTATTTCATATATTGCAATGAAAACAATGAGTGGAATATCGTTGAATACTCTTATGTCGCGACAAAAAGAGGATTCACTGTACCTCTAGCGGATTCGCAACCAATTAGCCAATCTCCTCTTCACATGGTGAATAAATTGATAGGGACTAGGGCTAATTGTTGCCTTTGCGATGGAAAACTACCCCTAAGGAAAAATGAATGGTTTAACCACAGATATCAACAGGATTGCTAGTTTTTAAAGTAAATTCAATTTTATCAAAATTAAATTAAATGTTTTTGGGGTAAGTACCACCAATTAAGAAGTTTACAGTAAAAGACATTAATTTAAATGAAAAAGTCGTGGCATACGTTGATTAAGTTATAGCCACGACTGCTGTTAATATAGTAAAAAATATTTACTTAAAATTAATAAAAGCTCCATCATTACCCCCTAATTGTTCAAAATACTAAACGAATTTGGTTTTGACTTCAGGTATCCTTGTCAAAGTCCAAAATTTGGATAAACACCTTTGGAGAATGTGTAGGAAGTCTGTTACTCAGCAGTGAGGGAGACAAGATGATATGAACACACATTTTTATTACCGTTCATACATCTTTGTATGTTTTTACAGCAGATGTTACAATTTTTATGTAACTGGAAAAACCAAAGCAGACTTATATTTCTTATAAATAATAATGGCTCCCACGTATACCACCGAAGTAGCTTAGGAGTAGGCAGAGTAGGCTGCCTAATGTGAGCCGTACGGCATACAAGGAAGGCAGTGTGGCCAGCACTACGCTTCAGCCGCCCATTATTATCCCAAGGATGTTATCCCAGGTACTCATTTTCAACAGGCTGAGTCGACCTGGGGGCTGAAAAAATGCACCTTGATTTTATGGTGCGGGCCCGGGAATTGAACCCGGGACCTCTAGATTAGTAGCCAGGTGCCATACCCACTGGTCTACTGAGCCACCGTTTATATTTCTTATGATGATTTATTTTTATTGGAACAAACAAACAAAAACCATTTAAATCTGAATCGTCTAATCTTCAAAACAAATAATAATTTGCCGCTTGTATGTACCGTAAAGCACTCCTGTGTACATGTTAAGAACAAACACCGAACATTTAATATAAAGAGGGAAAGTCGTAAATGTCACAAAATACACAAATTCCGACAGTGTTTGGTGCTTACATTGCTAGAAAACAGACCATTAAACGATTATATTACTCGGTACCCGCATTCTGGCGCAATGGCAAGAACGCTAAGTAGTCTTCATTTTAACTGATTTATTATCCACGCTGTTACAATTTTACTTATTTAATCGAAAGCTATTTTCTGATCTTAATAACTACAATATACTATACATGAAAATCCAAAGTGCGATATAGTGCAAACAATATCAGATTAGGACTGTATCGATGGGAACAACAGTGGACTGACGACAACAAATGCGTACATATTACCCAAACAAAATAATTAAAACAGAAGTAAATCGAATTTAAACAACCACTGTTTGTACATACTATTTACTTGAAGACGCATTCTTCCTGATCCCTGGTGTATGTATCACTTGTAGATCGCATACATACCATTAGCATTTACTTTTCCCACCGAATACTTTGTTTTGTCAAGTTTTATTGTCCATTATTTTTTAATACAAACTCGGCGTTGGTAATTTTTATTCCACTCATCAGTTAAGCACATCAGTATTTATTTAAAACATTACAATTTTATTCCGCACTAGAAGCTAATAACATGCCTTCAAACTGCTACTTCTTTTTGTGTAATTTCTTTATTACTTCTTTGTAAGTGATGGCAGATGACTTTAGTGTTTTATTTCAAACTAACTCAGAATTTCCATCAAGCTACCAATACGGACTTTTTCTAGATTTTCCTATATTTTTGGTAACGTGTTTTTCATTTAAGTTTTCCATATAAAACTGTAGCTAAATTTGCGGCTGTATTCGAATAGTACATGATCCGACCAGTGTTTAAGAGAAAGAGCAGTTATTTTCTGAAGTGCATACGTAATCTATTTCTTAAGTATACGTGTAGCACGTGGCAGTAAACGCTTCTTAGAAAAAGTCGTAATGAATTTAGTGAACCATTCAGTGAACTATATAGTTCAGAGACTCGAAAGGTGAGAAGCCAACGAAGAAGAACGGGAACCTTTTGATGTTTGATGTTGGAGAAAAGTCTGAGACAGCACAGTTGATAAGACAGCTTCAGTGAAGCAATACATCTTAGAATCGATTGTTGAAAAAGATAACCTGGTCTTATGAAGAACAATCAAGAAGTGGATTAGTAGAGTTGGGATGTACTTACACTGTTTGTCCCTTGGGGAAGAAGTCAAAAATGAGATGCAAACGACAACCAAAGCTTCATTTTGTTAGTTTACCTTGTGGCTACACCTATTGAGGATAGGGTAAAATTACAGAAAACACATATTGCAAAATAATCTAAAAATTTGGGAAAAAAGTAGGATAGCTCGATTCTATTAACAGTGTTAAGTATTAGTAGGATCGCTAGGGACGTTTTGAGAAGCCCTTCAAATCATTATTGAGGAGCTAAAACTAATACTAATTAATCAAGTTGTTGACAATCTTACCTACGCTTATATGTCTGAAAATGTCTGAAACTCAACCAGATTATTCTGAAATTGAGATTCTGAGATTAACCAGGATATCAGAGAAAGGCGAATCAGCTAAGTCCGGGTTTTCTTACTCTTACCCGTTACTTATATTCTTACCCGTTATTTATATAAAGCGTTTGTTGTCACGAAACACTATTTTAGTCGAGGAATGCAAAATCGAAATTTCAATGTGTGAAGATATGCCTCGATACTTCATTTTTATGGCTCTTATCAGTTACTGTAGCCGTTTTCGTGTCCTGACTGCGTCATCTGAGTCATAAAAGTAAGGTAGGGTGCAAGTCAAACCTGTACGATCTATGCTGGCAGAGCACAGAGTTTTGGTTGACGTAGTGATGAGTGCTTCCGTGGCTAACCCTTCTTTTATCCAGAGAGCACTGGCTTGGGACAAGGCGCAGTCTAAGAGGCCGTAACCAAGGCCAACAGTTTGGGGAAGAAAACACTTGTACACTTCTCGCTAGCCCTGCCCATTACATCAGTGAACGAAACGGCCCACCAGTTTCATGTCGACTTATCATGTATTCATTTACTCAGTGAATGAAGCCGGTCTATTATTACGTTTACTAGGTCATCTGTTGACAAACGTATAATAACGTAGCGCAATGAGAAACTTCGCAGTCATGAACCAGAACTATACGTAAACCTTATTTGCTGGCCATCGTTCTTTCAAGCGATCTTACTACAAATTTTAGTCTCGGGGGAGATGTGAGGGTTCTAAACGGGAACGTTGCAAGAATTTACCAGTATCTACGTTGAGATCAGAAACTAATGGCTTTTCAAAAACATTAGGTAGAGAGGTCCAACATCGACACTTCATTCTCTTAGCGCAGCGTAAATGTTAACAAAATGCTATGATAATCTTTTCGTTACATTGTAAATATTGTAACCTGACCTCTGTATGCCGGTCGTTACAAAAGAATAAAAAGTAAAAGGAAAATTTTATAAAAATAGAAATTTCAAATAGTAAAGATTTTGTTTATGTTTATTAAGAGGTGTGTATAAGATATAAATCTGTTTTAAAAAGGTCCTTGTAAAAATTTTAATAACAGGTAGGTATTTATTGACCGGCGAACACTTCTTGAAGATTTGAACCAAGTCTGGAGTTAAATAGATTAACTCCAGCTAATAATCGATTGATGACTTTTCTGGCTGGTCCAATATCTCGTTCAAATAATATATATTCTTCTTATTTAAGTTCTTCAGTCTTAATAAATACTCTTAAATTACCTGTGAAATAAGTAACAGATACGAAATAATGGAAATATAAAGATTTATTGACAATTTAAAATAATAATCGATTTTTTATCGATGGAGAGCAATTATCGACTCTGTCTCGGGAATTATCGATTGTGTCATACAGAACAAATTTTATGATATATTATATTAAAAGACAGGTTATTTGAGCGATTAGAATTAATAGTCAGAGAAGGGTGACGAGAAAGTATAACATTAACAATTAAAAATAAATACAATAATTACTATTCAATAGAATTTAAATAATTCTAATATGTAATGTGTATGACTGTTTTCGAACCATTGAAGACTGACGTCACTGCGATGTAGTAAGCAGGTTGCGTATTCAAGATGGCCGCTACTCGAGTTGGACTAGGTTACTGCAAATGCGTCGTGTCAGAAAATCACAATAAAATTACCTTCATCAAGGTTTGAAATGTCCCCGCACTGGTGTAATATGTCTGTAAAGTTATTTGGTGTATTCTGGCGAAGTGTTCTGTGTAAACTTGTGTTAGTTTATTTTGAATGTGTTCTCTTCTGTGGGTTAAAATTCTCAAGATATGGTTAGGATTGTATAATGAATCAGTTTAAATATAATGTTTTACTTGTTTCTATCACTCGGATTATGAAGTTAAGTGTTTGTTTTCACTATTGTCGTGAATGTTTTGATAGCTTTAGCTTTAAAAAGTGTCTAATCCGTCTAACTCTCGTTTCACTTATTTCAATGGCTAAACGCTAGTACCATTTTCAACTCGATTTAAAGAACGTTTTGTCACACAACTGTCCAGCTTGATATTCAACAAAAGACTAATTAAGTTGGTCATAAATCTGGCCCAGTTAATCCTTGAAAAAGTATTGTTAACATATTTCGATTAGCTGTACACATGATAAAATATTACATTATATATGGAATTTATCTATTTTATTCATCACTTTTATGAATTATGAACCTTATTATTGGTTTAATCATCTCATTCCCTTTAAATTGATGTATTATAGTCCATATCTGTAGATATTTTGTGGAAATTAACAAATGTTGTTCACTGTTTGGAAATATAGGCTCAAAATTGGATTTCCGTCTTTATACGAATTCCCTCCATTTTAAATATTATTAATACTATTATAATAAATTTTAATTAGTCATATTCCTCTTCCTTTCCTTAAATACATATAAATTACACCTTTGAACTGGTTTTTTGTGTTAATCTGTAAATTTGACATTGCTCTTTAAAATTAATTAATTTATATATTTTGAAAATTTACAATGTTTTAAGGTATATTTCCTTATTATCATTTTAACTCATAGGATCATTCCCAGTAGTGTTTAACTGTGTTACCTTATCTAAATCTTGGTAGTTTACAGGATTTATAAGTGAATTATACTAGTTTATATTGGTTCTGTGAATTCACCAAATGGCCTAGATTTTAGAATTTTATATTTCTTTCTTTCTCAAATAAATTTAAACTTAACTCCTCCTCTGACCTTACATAATTACTATTATATGAAAATAACATGGTTTATAACTTATTGTGTGGTGTAGTAGTTAATTAACACTACGGTTATTAAAATAAATAATTATGAACATTGTTTCGCAATCTGCACAATTGAACATATTGCAGACATGGTTTGAACATATATCTTTTAACTATTTTTGAGTTAACATAGCATACCTATTGGAACATTATTAATGGTATGTAGGCTATTATGTAGCAAACATAATTCTTTTTAGAACACATAACATAAATCTTATTTTCTAATAACCCTTACAAATACATTTTATTAACACATTGATTTTAGGACTGTGAATAAACAGTCTATTTAAACATTTTACACTTATTAATACTATATTAATGCCAGTCCTTTCTGGTTTAAACCATTATTATTGTGATCCCCTACATCAGTAAACATTAACTCCCATACTCTATTTATTATCATTTTTTACAAATGTCTTGTAAATAAAGATTTCCATTAAAATAATAAAATACTGGAAATCTTCCATTTTATTATTTTATTATGCTGTTTATTATTAGATATTAAAGTTGTGATATAGCATACTGATAAGTTATAGTATCACCAACTTTAAGTTTGTTGCATTTCTAAAAAACACTTACACAAATTCACTTTCACTGTTGGTTCTGATATTTTGAGTCTTATTATCTCAGACCAGACCTTTAGTAATCATGGACTGTTAAGACTAGTTTATTTTCTTTATTACACAATAGCTTTAGTCGGTTCACTTCTTATAACGCTATACAGCACTTTAGTTTTCTCAATAATTACATTTTATAGGATTTTGGGTATGTTATACTTTCTTTTGCATAGTTTTTGTGGGTTTGGGGTTGATAGTAGTTTATATAATAATAGGTTTTACAACGGTGTTTCTTTCATACTATTTCTTCCTCTCCTCCTGTCTTCTTTCTTGTCCTTCTTCGTATCTTCCTTCTGGTCTTCCTTCTTGTCCTTCTTCTAGTCTTCATTCTTGTCCCTCTTCTAGTCTTCATTCTTGGGTAAACCAAGGTACTTGGTGTTATCTCGACTGAGGTTTAGTTTGGAGCATTTAATTTACTCACTGATACTGACTTTATTCTTCTATACAGGTTTCAGGGTATTGTTTTCTTCCTGATCACAAACTTTATTCTTCCCTCTTCTTGTTTTTGGGGTATTTTGGTATTCACCACTCTTTAATTGAGTCTTTTTTTTCTTGATATGTTCTTATATAACTGGTTTACTGCTCTGAGCTTCCTGGGTAACTTACTGATATTATACTATGAGTTGTTTCGATACTTTCTTTGGTTTTTTAAACAGTGGTTTTTATATATAATGTAATGAGGATTTTTATTTTATTGTGGTTCATTCCTCTGATTTATTTAAATGTCATTCAATATTATTATAACATTTGTTGGTGTAATTAAACTTTATGATTTCACATGACTTAAAATGTAGTGGATTTTCTGTCACGCTACAATATGTATGCTATGGTTTCTTCATTTTATTTTATTTGTAAACATTTTTGAACTTGTAGAGTCAAGAAATATTTCACAGTAATATTGATAATTTTAACGACATATTTGTGTTATGTGCAAGGCCAGTAACACATCCCAATGAAATTCTATTCGTTTTTATGACGAGGAAACACATTATTTGGTCCCTCTTGTTACAAAGTTTACCTCTGCTACCAACCTGTCAATTCCTTTCGAATTGAAAGCTTTTTTCCACTTATATAGAACGATATCCTTTTCATACTGCTCGCTACTAACTAAAAGCAGACGTTTCCCTAGAAATTCTGTCACGCAAACAAACCTCAAAAAGTACGTCTTCAAATTTGTCCTTTGTCGTTTTTCCTCGTCAGTGTTTTGGTGATAGTATTACATTTTTCTATTAATTATGTTGAGGTATGGGTAAAAATAATGAATAATTTAAGTACAGGAGCAAACACACGCTTTATTGAAGGAACAGTTTAGTAGCAAGTATAACACATAAAACGGACACACGAAATACACATTACAAGAGCACATTTAAAACTGAACTGTACTTGTCGAGTGCATCTCTATTTATGTAGAAAAACAGCTTCCAGATCTTTCCTTTTATTTAAAACTTCGAGAACATTACTTTTCTAGACTCTCACAGTAAACGTGCATGTGTGCGGGTTGAGGCCCCGCCCAGGCAGCTAGACCTCCCACCGCACAATACAAACTTTCACTTCTACAATGACAGGTACACTTACTTAAGAATGAATGTAGAGTTTTCTAGTATATTCTCAACACCCTCCCTAAAACTCTACATTCTCACAATCACATTAATTTAAAAAATATTCATTTTTACTCTTAAGTCCAAGTTTAGATCTTAAATAAACAAATTTTGGTTTTGACAAAGCTTTCGTAAGTATATCAGCGACTTGTTCATCACTTTTAACATAATGTACATCAATTTCTCCATTTTGAAAACAATCACGTACATAATTATATTTCACATCAATATGTTTTGTCCTTTGATGGAATTCAGGATTACTTATAAGTTTTAATGCACTCATATTATCTATATATAAATCATATTTATCAGTCTTACAATCGCATTCATTAAATAGCTTCTTTAACCACATTATTTCAGTTGTTGCTAATGCTGCACTTACAAATTCTGACTCGGTTGTTGATAATGATACAGATTGTTGCTTCTTACTTCGCCAAATAATTGCAGCATTTGCATACATACAAGCTACGCCAGAAGTTGATTTACGTGTAACTGTATCGCTAGCATAATCAGCATCACTGTAAGCTTTAAAGTTGCCATCCTTACAATATAGTAATCCAAAATCAATCGTACCTTTTAGATAACGTAAAATTCGGTTAACAATTGACCAATGAGCTACACTTAGTTTGTCTAAAACTCTAGATACAACATTTACAGCAAAACTTATATCCGGACGACTTACAATTTGCAAAAACATCAAATTGCCGACAGCTTCACGATAAGGTACATTACTTACAATAATTTTTGATAAATATTCATCATGATTACAATCAATTGGCGTAGATACAATATTAGCTTCTGACATATTAAACTTTTCTAAGATTTTGTTAATATAAGTACTTTGATGAATGAAAACAGACCCATCATTCAATCTACAAATTTCCATTCCAAGATAATTAGTAACTTCTTTAGTAGGCCTACTAGTAATTTTAAATTTTTTACTCAAATCATTCAACAATTTATCAATCAAACTTTCATTTGAACCTGCAATAAGTCCATCATCAACATAAATTGCTAACAAGATCTTATTATTATTTTTGTTATATATGTATAAACATGGGTCACCCATACTTTGACAAAAATCTAAATTTACAAGAAAATTAGTGAAGTGCTCAGTCCAGCATCTTGGTGCTTGTTTTAAGCCTTATAAACTTTTCATTAATTTACATACGCGTGAGCTTCCATCATCAAAACCTTCAGGTTGTTTCATATATATATATATATATATATATATATATCTTCCTTTAAGTCACCGTATAAAAAAGCCGTTTTTATATCAAATTTACCGATATGTAAATTTTCACGAGCAGAAATACTAAGTATCAATCTTATTGTATCAAAGCGAATAACCGGACTAAAAGTTTCTTTATAATCTATATCTTTCTGTCGCGAATAATCTTTAATAACCAACCGCGCTTTATAACGTTCTGTACCATCTGGATTGAGCTTCTTCACAAAAACCCAACGATTGTTAATCACCCTTTTATCTTTTGGCTTTTCCACTAATACCCATGTCTTATTTTCATACAAAGAGTTCATTTCGTCCTGAATTGCAGCTTGCCAACTATCTTTTTCTTTACTTGTAATTGGTTCGTTATAATTAGATGGTAACTTTTCAGCAATAAACGTGATCGGACATCCATAATATTCTGTAGGTTTTAATTTTGTTCTATCGCGCAATTGTCGACCAGTTTGATTGTTATCGCTATTTGAAGATTGTAAAGGTTCTCTTTCTTCAAACTCATTTGATTCATTTTTAAGTAAAAGTTCATTATTTTTAGGAGTTATAATTTCATTTTCTTCAGTTTCTTTATTATTATTGTTCAAAGAATTCGAATCAGCTAATACTCTTTCAGGTTTAAAAAGTACATCTCTACTTATAATGACATCTCGCACTTCCGGAACATATACACGATAACTTTTACAATCCTCATGATATCCGACCAGATAACCCCTCATCGATTTTTTATCAAGTTTCTTACGCTTTTCTTTTGATATATGTACATAACACATGGTTCCAAATATTTTAAATCTATCAACAGTAGCTGTTTTTCCATTCCATAACTCATAAGGAGTTTTATTATTTTGTTTTGTTGGGCCTGTTCTATTAATTACATGTACAGCAGTATTCATTGCTTCTGCCCAAAGAATAGAGGTAAATTTGAATTTGACATTAATCGAGCAGCCTCTACAATGATTCGGTTATCGCGCTCTGCAATTGAATTTTGTTCGGGCATATATGGAATATTAATCGAATATTTTATACCTTTACTATTTAAAAAAGAGATCACAGCTTTATTATCGTATTCTTTACCACCATCAAAATGAATTTCTTTAATATTTGTTGCAAATTGATTCTCAACCCCGATACAAAATGATTTTAGTTTTTCTATTACTGTACTTCAGATTTTTCTGGAATAAAATGAATTTCTCTATAACTTGAAAAATCGTCTTTAAAAGAAACGAAATATAACTTTCTACCGAGAGACTCTACTTCCATAGGACCACAAACGTCAGTATAAATTATTTCGCGAGTTTTAGTGGCACGATCGATCTTTTTGTGAAAAGGCAATCTATGATTTTTGCCATAAGCGCAACCTTCACAAAAGAAATTTTCATCCGTAAATTTTATATTTAAAATTTTCAAAAAATTCTTCACGTCTTACATTTTTATGGCAAAGTCTTTCGTGCCATAATTGTAAAACATTGCCGTTGGCAATGCTCGATCTACTCTTTTGTTCTACCACGTTACATTCTTTTAGAATTAAAGTTTGAATGTCTAATTTTAGCAAACTACCAGGCTCATATTCGGAACCAGTTACAAGAATTTCATTACCATGCTTTAAAGTACATCTCGTACCGTTATGTGTTATTTCATAATCTATACCCCTTTTACCCGCATATTTAACAGAAAACCGATTATACATTGAATCAGGAACATATAATACATTATAGATAGTACCTTCTACTCGTTCACTATTTTTATAAGTTTCAAAGTCAATATTACCTTTACCATATGCAGACATTGTCATACCGTTGCCCATTCTTACACTGACTGGTGTTGTACATTCTTCGAACTTTGAAAACCATTCTCGATGCTTCGACATATGATCCGTCGCACCCGAATCCACAAACCAGAGATCATCCCGATTGCCACAGCTGCCTTTGTCACCTATTAGTGCTATCCTCGATGTTGATTTCTTCTGTCCAGAAGACGAGTTACTTCTTTCTTGATTATTCGACCATCTTCGCTGTCCATTATTCTTATTCATGAAGCAATTGTTACTTTTATGACCTTTTCTTTTGCACGTATAACACCTGAAGCAGTCCCTTTTTAAATGACCTTGTCTTCCACAATTATAACACTGCTCTTGTTTCAAATCATTCTTCTCATATTTATAAGAGTCATTCTTCTGTTCCTTATGACCGATTTTCAGATTAGCTAGCAACGCTATCGTCTCTTCGTGTACTTCCTTTTGCTGTTGTAATCTAAATTCTTCTGCCATCAAGCGCTCAGTCAAATTTTCGAGATTCTTCTTATCGTCAGATACCGAATCCCAAGCACTGTGAAAATGATTAAACTTTTGTGGCAAAGATGTTAAAACACGAGTCATCACCATAGTCTTTTCAATTTTCCCCCCGAGATTTTTCATTTTTCTAGCCAACTGTTCTATTTTTGAAATATTATACGTAACACTTTCACTCTCTGTCCACTTAAACTCAAAAAATTGTTTTTGAATCATCGACAGATTTTCATCAGATTTTAGATCATATGCTGTATTCAATTTGTCCCACATCTCCTTGGCAGTAGAACAACCCATTATAAGTTGGAGAGGCTTTCTCTCCACTGTTGTAACAATTAACTTTCTGGCAATTTTGTCCGCCTTCTTGAACTTTTCCAACAACGCGTCACGATCTTCTGCACCTGCAGCTGGCTCGGCTAATCTTCCTTCGCAAACATCCAGCACATCATCATCCTCTTCCATCAATGTGCGTACTACGAAGCGCCATTGATGCCAATTATCTTTGTCTCGAAGTTTTTCAATTTTTATATTCGGTTCCATTTTTGCACAAATATTTTATACTTGCACTCCAATTACACACTGCACTCCGATTTTAAAATGCCACTGGGCCCATAACCTGTTGAGGTATGGGTAAAAATAATGAATAATTTAAGTACAGGAGCAAACACACGTTTTATTGAAGGAACAGTTTAGTAGCAAGTATACATAAAACGGACACACGAAATACACATTACAAGAGCACATTTAAAACTGAACTGTACTTGTCGAGTGCATCTCTATTTATATAGAAAAACAGCTTCCAGATCTTTCCTTTTATTTAAAACTTCGAGAACATTACTTTTCTAGACTCTCACAGTAAACGTGCATGTGTGCGGGTTGAGGCCCCGCCCAGGCAGCTAGACCTCCCACCGCACAATACAAACTTTCACTTCTACAATGACAGGTACACTTACTTAAGAATGAATGTAGAGTTTTCTAGTACATTCTCAACAAATTATTTCAAGCATTCCCTCTATCCATAACTCACCTATCGTTTTCTTTGCTTCCGTCCATCTTATTGGTGATTTATACCCAGGTATTTTACTTTCTATTTTACATTCTTCAAAATGTTCGTTTTCCTTTGTTTTTCCGGTATGTTCGTAATAGCTCAAGTAGGCTTTTTTAATCTGTTTGAGTAATCTAATTTTTACCTGACATTTTGTAATGTGTAGTTTATTTGTTCTCAGTTCTACCGAAACAGTTCAAAAATAAAGAGTAGGCATATATGTATAGACCCAAAATTTGAGGGCTTCGATTCTCTTTCAAACCTCTGTTCAACGGTCAGGTTTCCGACGCTTATTAGTTGTTGAGTAGTAGTTTAAATTGTTTGACTTCCTATAGTTTTGTAAATTTTGTTTTGTTATATTCTATCTACAGTTAACGTTAACGGTCATTTAATTTCATCGGTTTATCCCCATTGAGAGAGATTAGTGATAAATGAATCTTACAGTTATTTGAAAGTTTACGTGTTGAGTGAACAGTCGAAACACCAATGAATGAGTTTTATAAAACGTACACCGTTGCAGTGGATCCACTGTAAGACGGTACGGAGCGTGAAAGTCGGCCACTTTTTGCATAGACTGTCGTCTCAAATATTTTAAAACAAAATTTCAGAAATAAATGGGGCGATCAAAACACGCGTAGGAGTGGTCCACAGAAAAGGAAGCAGCTTCATAAAACACAGTTTGGAAGCAAATCAAAGTCACTGCTAAAAATAAAAATCCGTTTTACTCTTTCCTCTGTCCTCCTCCAGCAGTTACATAAACAGCATTCCCGGTTTCGCATTCGCGCGCACATACAGTTGGCTGCTATTTACCCCGTACTGCCACTGCCCTACATTGCATGCCGAGACAAAAACATCTCGCCGTATCACAAACATTTATTGCAAAACAAAAATGTTAAAAGCACCAATACTTTTTAATTAAACTGTTAATTAAATTTTAATTATAAAAATATTAATAACTCATTAGAAATAATAATAGTAGTTATTATTATTATTGTTCTTGTTATTATTATTATTACTGTCATGATTATGATTATAATTGTTGTTGTTAAACCAGGCCGCTTTGTTTTTCTTACTTAAAAAGTAGGTAAAGGTCAGGTTGGTCAAACTCTATGGGCTGATTCGCATCATGTGACCGTACAAGGCAATCCTCCTTTTCGGAATTGTCTACGTTTACACATGTGTGTACAATTCGTGGTTGTACCGTCTTCTGTACTCACCGTTTTCTTTGGCCGGACTCAGGATTTTTCTCGGTATCTTTCTGTCTTTGGCTTCCAGTTCTCGGTCAGACCTTTTCTATCGATCGCGAGGCATTCCGCTGCGTACAGGGCATCCGGTCGAATGACTGCAATAGTGTCTGAGTTTGGCATTGAGGACATTGGCAGATCGTTTGTTGTAGATGCTTTTGATTTAACTGGTATGCCGTTTCCATCTTGTTGATCCTTGATGCGAGGGATTTTTTCTCAGAGGTGTTGGGTTCTATCCACTCGCCTAGGTTTTTAATATTTTTTGCCCACTTTATTTTTCCCTGTCTCACATCTAGCTCTCTAGGCGCCCGGCATGATATTCGTTATAAACCTTGTTTCCTCAAAGGTGATCTGAAGGCCTGCCTTTGCCGCTTGCGTATTAGGTTAATAAAAATAATTATTATTATTATTATTTATTGCAATTATTATTACTTTAAAATACATACACACAAGTGTTCGAAAATATAACACCGCTTAGAATATTGTTGGCATGAGAATAATTTCCGTAACATCTGAATCAGATAGGTGACCATAATTAACACTTGAGATTTGTGATCAAGTGACCACTGGTTTCAATGTGACAACTGCCTCTTAGTCTTTGGCAATTTGCTGTCACCGGTAAAACAAAAAGGAGGAACGGGGACTGCTACGTGAACTGTCAGTTTGAAAACGTTCATGAGCCTCACATATTGCACCGATGTGTTGATGTACATTCACCGATCGGTATAGTTATATAAAGTAATATTTGGACCAATAAAACAAAAATTTATCTTATTTATAAATAATATTTGTATCTCATTGATAAATTTGTTCTGATATTTTTATAAAATATCGGATTATTTTTTGAATGCTGTCTATAAGCGTAGGCAAGACTCAACATGTTAACCCTTGCTTCCTAGAACTATTACTAGTTCTCATACCGGTTTTCAGTTTACAGTACTCTTTTCGTTCCTAACAAAAGACAATAAAATAATCACAATATTCCAAATAATTACACTAAAAATAAAACAGAACTTGTTACCTTTGTTAAAAGGAAATGGGCTGACAAGAACACTGCGTGCGTAGCACACCTCTAAGATAAAACACCTTTAGTGATTTCTCTTGCCGCTCCGGAAGCTTCAATTTACTGAATATGCTGCGACTAGAAGGTTTTTTTTTAAGAAATTTCTTCATAACTTGAAATTATTTCCGAATGTTGTGGTTTAATTAATGTATCTTCATAGAAGAAGGTAACTTCTTCGGATTGAAACAATACACATCTAGAGAGCACAAAGTGTACGGACACCGGATTATTCTAATTGTACCATGTCCTGACCTAAGAGGCATTTTTAATTCTTCAGTGTATCACATCACCATCAAGCAAAGTGTATCACTGTACTTTTGGACAAAATATCGACTTGCCAACATAGAAGATGGTGCCAGGCTTATGTCTACTGATGTAACAAATAGAACGACATTTTACACTTTCGTCGCCATAGTTGTCTGTTCATCTATTATATATGCCGACTTTTGTCTTTTTCACCTTCAATTTTGATTATTTAAAAACACCATTATGGGCTAAAACTTTCGCAGAGTGTATTTTTTTGTGAGTAAGGCCAATAAAAATCATTATTAAATACAACCCACGAAGCGCTGGGCATGCAACGCCTGAAAATGTGGCCTAAGTTATTAAGCCGGTCACGCACTAACCATCACCGCTGGACGTCATGACGGACAGCAAGTCAAAAACGAAACTGCGTAACTTTGACATCCATCCGCACGTCGTGTATTTTTTGAAGGATGTGCACGACGAAAAATGAGTCCAACAAGACCATCAACTCAAGCCGCACGATGTGCGGATGGATCGTGTGTAGTGTTGACGGATGTCAAGGAATCGTGCATGTTTGATCATGCGTACACTTGCTGTCTATCAAATCGTCATTTTCGAGCAAGTACAGTACATGTTTTTAGAGCACATTCGTTTAATAAATGTTTACTGTTTAATTTTAGGTTACATTCATTCTTTAGTTTATATTAATAAGTAACGATTCAGATAAAATTTCAGTTTAATATTTAATTTATTCTTCGTTTACATAATACATTCAAATATCATTAGCAGTTACTATTTTAAATGTTGTTATTATTGATTTGTTTTAATTACAATTCATAATGGACCGTGAAATAACATCGAAATTTATCGAAAAATATAAATTAAATAGATGTCTGTGGGAGGTATCCTCACAACGAGAACTAAAGAACGTCTGGCACGCTGGACGAGTTGCACCACAATGTGGTGCGCACATCCATCACCGACGTCGGGCATGCTGGACAGCGGCGATGGATAGTGCGTGACCTGCTTTACTTGGATGCAGTAAAGTGCCATGTGGCATTCTCGCAAAAATCATGTCAATAAATTGTCAAAATGCTGTAAGGACTCAGTCAATGACCATCTTGCTTGGACAGCAGAGGGAACTAAGTTATGAACGACCAGTCCGGTTGCCGTGTCAGAAAGTTTACAGTGCATTTCTGTCTGTTAAATTTATCACGTTAAGTGTTGGCCAACATGTTGTTCCTTTCATGAATTGCTGTGATTAACGACGCGGACGTTATGTTTCAGTCGTACACACGCGCAACTACATTTCGAAATTTTCTCTCAATTTCATCAACGAGGCCAAAGTTGTCGCGCCAGCATTGCATGCTCCTCGATTTCAAACTCGAAACAATTTCACCAGAGGGCGTAAATTAAATTTAATTAATCCTCGGTTTCCAACGCATTACCGTTTGCTCACAAGTCGGGCGGCGCCAGACGGGGCTCTTGCTAAATTGTACTACGTACCGGCTAATTAAAAACTATTATTCACTTCTATGACATGATCAGCTTTTACGTTTTTAAGCCAATGATACAAGGGATTTAAGAAAATCGGGCGTATACAGTACAGAGACAGAATGTGTGAAAAATAAAGTGCCGAAATAAATACAATACATTTCACCTACACAAAACCATTTTATGAACAAAGAACAATTTCATGAGGTCAAATTGTTGACAGGTTTAGAATTTATTAAATGTTGTGGGATACAAATATAAATACAGATTTAAAATGATATCGAAAAAAATGAAATTGGTAAGTTTCTATTGTTTATATTTCCCAGTTTTCTTGTTTTCTTAGCTCTTTCAGGTCTCTTTTTATATTATCTAAAAGTCTTGTTCATGAACAATACAAGCTAGTAATGGGAAAACAATATTTTTCAATTTTCAGAGCAGGTCAGGATACCTTACTGAATGCTTGGGAGATGTCTGCATTACAGAATATATTTCCTTTAAGACCCTTTGCAATTACATTAACTATCCTGTGGATTTATTGGATTGCCGAATGGCATTCTCAGAACTCAAACCGGTGATTGAGCTGAAGTGCAAGAATCTTGTGGTCTTCTTGAGGTTTTTCAATAATAGCTACTATAACACTTTACTCAATATGGGCAGAAGGCTCATAGTTGTCGGTTCATGTCAGATAGTTTGTTGTCGGTTCATGAGGAGCTTTATTTGGTTTTTCCAACAATAATTTCGACACACTTCCATATTGTGGGAAAATGGGCTAAATTTATCATTGAGTATTTAAATTACAATTACAATGTAAAGTAATTTTAGAGTAAAACCATGAACCTACAAAACGTGATATGAATTTTTTGTCATATCCACAATGACGAAACTACTCTACAATCACAAAAAGTAAAAACAGGAGCCAGAAAACGAAATAAAAAGAAAAATAGAAGTTCAGGGAACCTGAAGTATGAAATCAACAAGAATGAAACTTAAAGCCAAGAAGGGAGAATTTCGTATCTGCAACAAAGAAACTCCTGTCAGTTCAAGAGGAAGCTTTTTGTAGAGACTCTGAGAAAAATAAATATAATGACTCAGAGTGTTTTTATTGTAGTGGACTGTATTCAAAATGAAAGTTGAACGATGGATGGAAAAATTGCTCTGGATGCATTAAGTGGCACACGAAGACTGCTGGCTGCGACGAAGAAGATGATGATTTTTGTGTGTTAACACTGTCGTCAATAATCTGGTTTTTGTAATTCCTTGTGAAAAAATGTACCAAACATTTTTTTGTATTTACCTATTATTTTCTGAGATATAGTGAAAGTACACGTTATAATTTGGTGATATCTGTAACACATTTATGAAAAGTAAACTCACAGGACATTATTAAAATTTGTCTTTGTATTTTGTTGACCGTTTACCCGTGTTGGGTAGGTTAAAGTGGCCATTATGTATGACATTTTGTAAAAATTTATTACAAAGTATTAAGTTGAGCTGGTGCAAAAATAATAATATTCTTACAAGTGTTAGATTTGAATATAGTTTAATTAAAAATATTTAAATGATTTTTCCATATTACACTAAGAGCAAAAAATAATTTTTGCTTACAGTGGCCACTTTACCCTGCTCACCCCTATACTAAAATCACAGCCAACTAAAAACAGTCAGTACCGCTCAGATGCAGTAAATGAGAAATACTGTCCAAATAGAACGCGCACGAACGAACAGTTTCCTTTGATGTACCGACACTATCTGGAACGCGTTCGTTGGTCCTCGAAACTGTGCAGTTTGCCGTCAGAACAGGCCGCGCCGCGCCACTATGTTTGGTTTGGCGCAGAGCAGCGCGGCCGGTATGGACGCGGCTTGACGCCCCCGCGTACAGACTCACGTCGCACACTTGAGCCGACACATGTCCTGCGATGCAGTCTGCGTGTTGGGGGTCAAAGCGAGCGCGCGCGACTTGCGTTGACTCCAGCACGCACTCTGTTACGCTCACGCATATGCGCTCGCGGTGTACACACATGCTTAGTTGTTTTAATCGTGGTAATCACAGTAGAAAATATCGCTATGGAGAACCATACATGACTTCCATGTTCTAAGATTTATATTTAAAATCATTTGCGAAATGAAATGTTTCCATAGAAACTACTTCTTTCCACTTATTGCTTCAGCCTTAACCACAGTACTGTGGTCACTAACGTATACCACCACACGTTATCGCACTCGATTTTCACTTATGATGGCAGTCGACGGCACTGGCGAAACGTCTGGTACTGGAGAAAACATTGGACTACGGCCAAACAGCCCGGGAAGGAATTTTAACAACAAACTACAACTTTGTTGCCGATAACGTAGTACACATATAAAAAGTAAAATTATCCCCTCCCCCTTCAACTCTAATTTTCATGTATAGAAAATTGCCCCCACCCCGTTCAACTTGCCTCTTCATTTATAGAATTTTCATCTACGTTTCTACAGTGGATTATTAAGATCTTCTTATCAGGATACTTTATTTATCAAAATTAAGTACTTTACTCTTGTTACAACAAAAAATGTTTCAGGTAAACTGCCCTTTCCCTTTAACCGATCTTTACCAAAATCAATAGGCCTTTGAGTCTTCTACAACGCAGGCACATATGTCAAAAATTATTTGATTCTGTTTTTATTTACGGCAGTTATCGTTCGTCATGGAAAATTTCTCTTGTTACTACCTAAAATGTTGCAGGTAAACTACCCCTTTCCCTTAACCAATCTTCATCAAAATCAACAGTCCATGAGTTCTCTACAATTTATGGATGTATGCAAAAACTTATTTGATTATGATTGAATTTACGCCAGTTCGTTCGTCATAGAAAAAATTAACCTTGTTATCACATAAAATGTTGCTGGTAAACTACACCTTTCCCTTAACCTATCTTCACCAAAATCAACAAACCTTGAGTACTTAAAACTTCAGGAATGTATGCAAAAACATATTTGATTCTCTTTGAATATGCGGCAGTTATCATTCTTCATATAAATAAAATTACCCTTTTAAAACATAAAACGTTGCTAGTAAACTACCCTTTTTTCTTAACCGATCTTCACCAAAATGAACAGACCTTGAGTACTTAACAATTCAGGAAGTTGTGCAAAATAGTATTTGATTCTGCTTGAATTTACGGCAGTTATCGTTCGTCATATAAAATATCGGTATGGAGAACCATACATGACTTCCATGTTCTAAGATTTATATTTAAAATCATATTCGAAATGAAATATTTCCATAGAAACTACTTATTTCTACTTATTGCTTCAGCCTTAACCACAGTACTGTGGTCACTAACGTATACCACCTCACGTTTTCGCACTCGATTTTCACTGATGATGGCAGTCGATGGCACTGCCGAAAAGTCTGGTTTTGCAGAAAACATTGGACTACGGCTAAACAGCCCGGGAAGGAATTTCAACATATAACCTACTTATTTGTTGCCGATAACGTAGTACACATATAAAAAATTCTCCCCTCCCCTTTCAACTATAATTTTCATTAATAGAAAATTACCCCCACCTCGTTCACCTAACCTCTTCATTTATAGATATTTCATCTACGTTTCTACAGTGGATTATTATGTGCTTCTTATCAGGATACTTTATTTATCAAAATTAAGTACTTTACTCTTGTTACAACAAAAAATGTTTCAGGTAAACTGCCCTTTCCCTTTAACCGATCTTTACCAAAATCAATAGGCCTTTGAGTCTTCTACAACGCAGGCACATATGTCAAAAATTATTTGATTCTGTTTTTATTTACGGCAGTTATCGTTCGTCATGGAAAATTTCTCTTGTTACTACCTAAAATTTTGCTGGTAAACTACCCCTTTCCCTTAACCGACCTTCACCAAAAACAATAGGTCTTGAGAACTTTATAATTTAGGGCTGTATGCAAATAATCATTTGATTCTGTTTGAATTTGCGGCTGTTATCGTTTGTCATAGAAAATACCCTTTTAAAACATAAACCGTTGCAGGTAAACTACCTCTTTCCCTTAACCGATCTTCACCAAAACAATAGGTCTTGAGTACTCTATAAATAACGGCTGTATGCAAAAAATGTTTTGATTCTGTTTGAATTTGCGGCTGTTATCGTTTGCCATATAAATAAAATCTACAGACAGATAGATAGATAGACAGACAGACAGACAGACAGATAGACAGACCGATAGACACACAGACACTTTTCGATAAATGACTTTTTTTCGTGTTTTGAGTGTAGTACAATCAGAATCTCCAATAATCTCGAACACGATTTTTTTTGCCATCACCATATTTCAATTTCCTTAAGGAACATGGAAGTAAAACTGTCAAACTAGAGTGTTTTCACGCTGGGCAAATACAGCCAGGGGTGATTTTATTGCAGAGACACAAAACATCGAAACTCATTAGTATGCAGTCATATACCACTAAACAAATATGTACGGTATCTCATGAACAGACGCTAACAAAATGTAAACTTTTAATAAACGTTTTTAACAAAAAATTAGTTTCAATTGCTTTGTCTGTTCAATTTAATATAACGCTATAAATATAGTATACTTAACATAGGTCTATAATAAATACACAATTATCAGTTATTTTCTCTAGTCTTCATAACAACTTTGTCAAATTTTGTTGCTTCTCAAAGTCCTCGTTCGAGGAAAAAGTGTATATAGCAGGGAAGCAACAAAATTTGACAAAGTTTAAATACACAATTCTTAATAAGTTTAAGGAGCTATACATTTTTTCAAATTACTTAAGTTAGTGAGATGATTTTTCCGTATTTGAAACATGTTTCGAGGATTAAGCAGTATTCCATGTTTGTTTTAAGTTTTGTGAAATACCTGTTTTTTATTTGGTTGCTGCTATTGGTTCCTGTTGGTTTTTGTTTGATTATTGGTTGCACTGTTGTTGTGAAAAGATGTGGTGTACGAATTTCTTTTTTCAGTGTTTCCAATATTCAGTGTTTTAAAACTTGTCCCGTATTGATTTGTATTTGTTCTGATGTTAGTTTGTTTTGTGTTATGTGGTTAACCATATAGGCCTATTCATTATTGTGCCTTTCTGTGGTGTACACAGGATGTAACGTTCAAGGCCTCCTCACTAAACATATTCGGATTCAATGTACCGGTATAAGAAAAATAATCCCTATTAACATACGTTCGGAAACATCGCGTTTTCTGTCTGACCGCCATTTTTTTCTTTTTAAGGAAACTTTGTAGCCTATCTCAAAAAGGATATAATTCATAAATAAAAAAATAATTATAATTATAAATTAAAAACAATAAAAATAATTATTCTTAAAGTAAATATTATTTTCATTAAAATATTAATAGCAACCGTTCAATTTTATTTGGTTAAGTTAATATTATTTTTACAAATGAGTTGCTATGATTTCAAATTTTAATAATGATTCAAAGTCAAACACCCAAACAACATAAAAGAATTTTATAATTTGTTCATCATACATGATTAGAGTTGTACAGTCATTTAAAGATGTCATTGAAATCATAAATGATAATACAATATTCTCTAGTCCAATGACAACGGGTTAAGAAACTGATTGTTTGTATCAACTCATGATTATGATGGTTTACACAAAAACTCTCTTTCTTAGCAGAGAACTCAGTGTTCGATCTTCTGGTGTCAGTGTTTAAGGATGACGTTTATATACAATCACTTAATGTTACCACAACTCCTAATTTTTTCTAGACGATATATTAGATTAATGTTCTGTGACTAGTGCACTATAAAAACTTAGAGCTGGTTGGGGCAGTAAGTTTTATAATTATATTCTTAACCACCTATGTCTACTAAGGGGAGAAAAGAGACATCGATTAAGTACTCTATGAGCAGATTTATTGTTTTGAACCTCGTAATTAAAAAAAAATTACCATATCATCTTTCAATAGAAAATAAATTACAATATCCGCTTACACTTTTACTTTCTGTATCTATTTGGAGTAAAGTATTTGTAGACGGAATGATTTGCTTGACTCTCTTAATGAAAAATAACGTCTTGATTCATATAAGGGGTTTAAAATTACGGCTGCTAAATATAGAACCGAAATCTATATTAAAAGGGCTGAAGGCAGATTTACATGTTTCATATTTTAATATCTGCTTCTTCGAGGGCATCTTTTAGTGGTAATAACATAAAAATGATTTCTATTTTGAAAGTCAATTTAGATCTGCCGTCAGCGTTAAGATAAAAATAACGTCGCGAATATCAACGAAAACAGTGAGAAGCTGTCACGTGAGGACGGTTGTTATACATTTACGTCAAACGCTATCTGACTGCGGTTAGAGAAAACAACAAATCCAGATAATTAGATACGTCGTCTTCACAGATCAACGCTCGAAACGCTAGACTGCACCCGACGACGCTGGGTCGGTTACAAATTATCTTGTCAGGCGGAGTGACAATTCCTGAACTAATGGGTAACACTCACACCCCACAGTACGCTCACTAAGGCAAGATTTCTCATTGTCTCTGTCTGCCCGTCCTTTGCCACAAAGCATTAAGTACAATTTATGTACCCAGATATCTCATTACATTCAAACGTCTTACCGCATAAAGATAAGCGTTCGTATGTGCTTTTATATCAGATTATTTATAATACAATAACGTCAGTTATGCAAATTGCATTGTGGTAGACATTCTTGGACTCTTGCTTTTCCCACACCTGTAAATCATAGCTCATTTTATTTTTAATACAATGCTGTTTTCATAGACAAAGCTGGTCCTCAAATATTCAAGACATCTCAATTAATTAAACTGACAAAAGAAATAATTGAACTAGATCATCACGTTATTAATTATACGAAGTTACAGAATGTCATTTTGGACCGGGGTGTGCGATTTTCAAATATACGCGTTATTTATTACAGGTGTTTCTGAATTTTCGCCTTTGGATATAGTCCGTAAAATATATTATGGCTTTACCATCTCATTTATCCAGAAATAAAGCAGAGCCTTTACCATTTCATTTCAGATTCACCAGAGAAGAAGTCAAGAAACCAACAATAGTGTGAACTGTATTAAAAATTTAGTAAAATACTGTACAGCTCTTAAGCATAATTTTTTAAAAATTGAGTGATATACTGTTTACTGATTATCAAGTCTAATCATTTTAGAAACCTACCTGACTAGCCTAAGCTAGGTGCATGTACCATGTAACCGCAGCTGTAAATAATGACAAATGTTGAAAAATCTCTCAATAATTTTGACCGTCGAACATAATACATTTTTCTTAAGGTTCGAATCCGTGTATGGTGATTTAACGTGGGGATAGTCAGGACTGTTCAACAGTGCCTATAACAACATACAATATCTAAACATCTTATATAACAGTGTGTATAAATATGGATTTCTCAGACCGTACGTTGGTTTTCAAGTGTTATTGCAGTTCATTAACCGTGCGTAACAATATTCCAGTGAACAGCGTAACTGTGTCTATAACAATAGGCGCTGAGATCAGTCTCAGACATTCAGCATTGAATTGGGAAAGGAAGAGAACACTTCGATTCTTTCGGAAACTCCTCACTCTTAAAGCGACAGCAACCTCGAATATTCTCTACCAGACACCTCCACTTTTGTATATTCCCACGTACCACGTTTTCAGAAATTTGATTTATATAGTCCTTATTGTTATCTTCGTTTCGGTTCATCCCCGGTAGTTTCTTCAATCGCTAAGCTAAACAATTGTATACCAACATGTTTATCCATTGACTTGCTTTTCATTCTTTCTAGAACCTCTTTATTTATTTCAGTTGTCATCTATTTCGTATAAAATAATATTTAACGGTTTCAGATGCACTTATGGAGTAGTATTTCGCAACACACAGGATCAACAACCCAACGATCTCCTAACCAAGGATCAACAACTTCTCTTAATTTGAACTCAAATGTACCCCGATATCGCAAACGAGGCTTGGACAACCAACAAAGTCCAGAGTAAAGATCCTTGCACTACGTACCAACAACGTCTTGGGAAACGGACGAACGGTTAACGGTTAAAGGGCCAGGGCAATCTGTGGCGCTTAAGACCGGAAACAGTATAGGCTATAGCGCGAAACCGCTAGTTGGCAGTGAGAAACCACTGCATTAAAGAGCTAACAGCTACTTCTTTAACGACAAAGATCATCATAAATGTTGGCATCATATTGTGTAAAGTGTTACGGAGGTAACATATTCCCTATCCACATTTCGGAAGAAGATCACTACAAATACTTTATTCAAACTGGGACACTTAAAAGTATCTATGAAGGCCACGTTAGAGTCGCTGCAATGGTACTATTCTGATTAATTAATATTCCTGACCGTAACAAACAGTGAAGGATTGTGTATGACTCACATATACATAGCTTTACGATAAGACCTACATACGCGCCATAAAACGCCAAACTAGCTGTAAAACAACGTTGTTCAGCAATGTAGTTTATTAGATTAGGCGTAGATGGTAGTAAAATAAATTATAGTTAACAGCGTGTTCGTCTTTACAGAGTTAAATGTTCTTTTTATGACAGCCGTCTTTCAGTGGCTATAAAATTATAGTTGTTATGGCTTAAACACGTGTTTATGTAGGCCTACGTCAACAGTGCCTTGTATAGTATCGACGCAGTACGCAACTCCACCATATCCATGAAACATAAATCATATTACTTTCATTGAGTTGTTCATTATTTTTCTTGTTGTGGCATGAATTTTCTTTTTAACAAAACTTTTCTCCTTCGGACCAGAGCCGTTTCATGTGATATAAGTTTTACGACCACGATTTCCATCACATAGTTTTTATTTGACGTCGCACATTTCTACATGGCCTCTTTCGTAAGGCAAATTAATGATTAGATTATCAGTTAAGCCTTCCAGTTTTCCGGTTTGGGAAACAAAGAGATCAAAAACAATATTTGCTGCAATATTTTCTTCCCCCTCCCCCTCTCTGTATGTGTGTGTGTGTGTGTGTGTGTGTGTGCGTGCGCGCGTGCGTGCATAATTATTACAACAATAATTAGTTTCACCTGCAAAGACACAGAGTTGTCCAAACGCATATGGCAATATTCATTCATTGCAGTGATCCTGTATTTTAACACTGATTGAGGCTGCACAATAAAAGCATGTAACATACCTAAAGCACATGGTTGTATGGCGTAACCAGTTTGCGCACATAACCCCTTGGTTCATCCACTCCTGAGATTACTGGGAGACAATCATGTTTCGGTTAGTTAACAAGGTTAAAATCATGTTTCGGCTGTTTTCCTTACAGAACACTGTCGGTGTCATGATTTTTCAATGTATTGTATTTCACTTCCATGTAGTCAATATTGGCAATTTCACTTTCACCACCTCAGAAAGCACCCTGGCCTGCGATGAGTGAACTGTCTGCCACATAAAGGGTTACATGGCTCTTAACGATTATCCAATTATTCTCGTCCGCATATGTTCTTGGGTGATGAAGGAATGTTGAACTGTAACGTTCTACCGTGCCAAAAAGAGACGTTCTTCCCTTTGTGTTGAAGAAAAATTCACATACTTGTTGGCACTCCTCATGGATTGGTGTCACTGGTCCACTGTGCCTACCATGGTGTGCACTATGAGTATGGCAATATTCATTTAAACTACGAATACACTCAGATATTATTATTTATATAATGATGTACACTTCATCATTGTCTACACCTGACGTGACGTATTGAATTACATTTCGCATATATCTCTACGAAAAAGATTTGGTTTTGAAAACGTTATAGTATCCACGGTGTATTCGAGACCACGATGTATAAATATCTCGTACAACCTTTCAGATGAATTTTTATTTATATATGCTATCAGCAAAATTTCAATGTTTGTTTTAAAATTCATAGCCGTCTGTGTCCTTTATCAAAACAATGTTTTTACACGAACGTTCGTTGGGTTCGCGATCGAGTGACTGAAATATCGATTTAACGGACCATCGAAGTCGATTGTATCCTACTCTTTTCCCAGCTGCCTCGGGTTAGTTTTTACGTTTCTCTGTTGTAGAACATTCGAAAATATATTTACACAGTGTTATTTATATAGTTGACTGTTTACAACATGTTAATGCTTTTGTTTTTATACAGAGATTCATTTGTAGCTGGTTGAAAAATATCTGTAGTCGTTTTTAGCCGTTTTATGATCGTCGTGTTAATCAATCGACTAACCATAAACAATGTTTTTTTAAATTATTTTACATGCTGATGCTGTCTTGTTTAAGACAGCCTCATGATCGGCTTTAATAATAATAATAATAATAATAATAATAGGAAAATAGAACATCGTTTTACATAGATACAGTGTATTTGTTAATAGGAATTATTGATTAAATTGGGATTACGTAGAATAATAGACTAAGATCAAGATTGCCGTGGCTGAGGTCATCTGAAGACCGAACTGAAGACCAAGAATTGGCGTCTAGTATGTATAATGCAGACACTAAGTGAAGACTGGATAGCAAAATGCCTCCTATCGTGTCAGCCCGAATTGGATTGATTGTCGAACGACCGGAGGCCTCGTTAGTGTTCAGACGTAATTCCGACGTTAATTGTCAGGAGACTAATGTTGGCAGGAAACCTTAATTGAGCTGAATATGGCAGTTCCCAACTAACCACACGAGTAAACACTGGTAGATACAGCTATCCCGTGGGAGTTATACCCGCATTCTGTCGTACCGGAGACTAGAACGTTAGCTAGTAGACAACAGAAGAGGTACGACGCAGTATAAAGAATTAGGCGGCAATATGTATGTTAACATGCATAATTCGAATAAGAAATTTTAAAAAGTAGATATGTACGTCTTAAACAACGTATCATGTAGCACATATACGTGAGACTGTAGTCCTGTATTCGCATTCACGTCTCAAGTCGCTTGTTTTCTCATTTAAATGCATGTACTTATAAATTTTGCAAGATGCAAGACAATTTCAATTCAGTTTACTCACTGTTTCACGCGTGTACTTTCAAGCCACGTGTATTCGTCTCACGACATGTTTAATCGGTTAAGTGATATGAGACACGAAGACAAATTTTGCAGGACCATGTGCGAACGAGTGACAAATACAGATTTTCGCAAGTAATATACATTATTTGTAACTACATTACATTTTGTTTGCAAGTTAATTTTCATTTCTACTATCATCACTGTCTTAATGTCTCATTCTCATCTTTACAACCTACACTTGGAGATTAGTGGAGGGCTATGTTCTGAAGTCGTCAAGCCATTCCGTTAATCTCCGGCTGTTTAAATGTCTGTACCCTTTCTTACCTGTTTTTCAAATCGTTTGAGCCAAAACCTATTTCTTCGTCTGTTCCTTACATTTTCCCCACCAGTCTTTCCGTCTACTGTAATGATCAAATAGGTATTGTGCCTAATTATTAAGTTTCCGGCTAAGACTATTTCATTCTGATTAAGTTTATACAAATGTGTTTTTGTGACGTATTATCTTAAAGGATTCGCCATTGCTCAAAAACGACAATATGAAATTATGAAATTCTCTGCATTCTCCTCCAGCACCATGCTCAGACGTTTCTCGAATTGTTTCTTGCGCCTCTTCCCAATGTTCCATGATTCAGAGTCATTAAGTACAAGATCAATAAAAAAACATTAACAGAGTTTTCCTTGCTTTAAGCACAAAATTTAATGAGTAATTTCTTCTTTTTTTTTATAAAAACAGTACCTTTGCTGCTGTAAACATCGTGTCTACTAAAAACTCACCATTTGCTGAGACTTACTGCCTAACATCTGAAAGTCTTTACCAGTCCCAACTTTAAACCTTTGTTTTGAACACTTACTTTACCTGTGTCAGGTTCAACTTCTGACTCCTTTCCATTCATCTTCACGTCATACACAGTCTCTTTTTTGTAATAAGCAGGTCACTTCAGGTCAGTCTTGCTTTCAGTCAAGTTCTGAGTAACAACGTTATTGACAGATACAAAACAGCATGCACAACTGCTACTTAGCAATGAAACAAGCAACTCTCGCTCGTAATTTTTCGTTTTGTTTATATTATGTATAATAACACGTTTACGGTTTAACACATGTTGTTTTACTTTTTGTAACACAAAGTATTTTGTTCTCAGTCTCAGTTGAACCACTAAGGATACCTCATCATAGTGTATATGGACTAAACGATTGGTGATAAGAAAAATAAAACGACGTGAGTTAAATAGTAACAAGGAAATCACTGAACTTGAAATCACGGGACTATACACAGAAAAAGTAAATAAACGTTTAATAAAACTGTTCGCAGTTATTATTGATTTTAAAGTAAAAGTAGGGATAGAAGCGTATGCAAAAGTAAAACATTTCCTCTTAAACACGGTTCTTTCTAAACAAAATTAGATGAAAAATTTTTTTCGCTGTAACAGATTAGGCTTACGGTTACCATGGTAATACATTTTTTGTTGCCAATAAGTTCAAAGCGTTTGACAAAAGCTGTATTTACGAATTTCTCTCCCAATATTGCTGTCATCACTTTTTTTATAAATTTCTATTTCGCACCCGAAATCAGCACTCCAAAACCCCGAGTAACTATTTCTAGCAAAGTGGGCAACCCGCTGCACTTTAATCCAGCTTTTACCAATTTCCACTTAATGTAGAGGGATTCATGCTCCTGAACATCTCTTACCGGATCGCCTCTGAATACTGCATTGTATTGGGAATACACACGCATGGAGTTGATAGACTGGACATTGGGAAGTAGCTAAACTGATACCAGATAATATCTGTCCCCGAACAGACAGAGTGAGTTGAAAGAAGAGCGTCTAATAAAAATTAAGTAGTGAGCAGATACGAATTAAATAAAACATCCCTTTCTATAAGACATTAGTAAGGCTTAAAGCAGCCACGTTATATTGGTAAAGAGAATAATCGAGAAACACAAATCGTTAGGTCATGAAATCGTGCAGTCTATATCAACAATAAAATGAACATTAAATAATAAGTTGATACTGAACTTATTCCACTAAAAGACGTTATTCGAAATAAAATGTACGAGCATGCCATGCAGTTAATACCGATTTCTTACTGTGTACAGCAGAAGACAGAAAGGAACGCGTCGCGGACACGACTTCAAACAATTTTGTCTTGACGTGAGTTGAGATGAGCAATAACGTGCTCCGGTCGCTAGCTGCAAGTCCTACAATTTCATCAAATAGTTGCTGCACTTTGTGCCGACTTTCCTTCCATTTTATTAAATACCTCGGCTCCGACCGATTCACAGCCAGTGCCTTATTAACCAACGTGCCGAGACCAATTTGTACTCGCAATCTCGTCAACAACCAAAGGAATGACAGTTGTTTCATACATGTTCTCGCTCGCGTTCTTTCGCTTCACCTTCACTTAACCACAAGGTATTTATTAGGTTTCACGAACCCTCGTTTCAGCGTTTCGTAGACAAGACTAGTAGACTCTTTCAATTACGTATATGAAAAAGAGTAAGTTCTGTAAATATTTTTATTCTTAGTGAACAGAATATCATACGATCCCTCCTTCAGGTTCAGCGACAAAGATTAGTCCTTCAAATCAGATTTTGTAAACAAAAGACAACTAAGTATTCCTAAAATCCATGCATGTGCGTCAACAGTAGAAACCTGGGAAGGATGTGCATTGTGCAGTCTGGAACACAATGAACAAACGAAATTACAAAACTCGCGCTTTCGCAAATGTGCGAAAGTATTAAATACGTTTTCTATAAATGTCCATAGTACAATATGCAGGAAAACGCCTGTACATAATCCGTTTTAAAAATCAGTAAAACTTTGTTTTTTACAAAAACTTCGTTTTCTAGATTGCCATGCCTGTTTTCAGACATTTTTAAGAAAATTCTATGAAAACAAATAACAAGCAGTAACTAAATTATTCCTTGTAATTGAAGACATTCAATGCAGAAACCACAAATAGCTTTGCTTTTGGAAGGTCTTCTAGTGACTCTATTATTAAGTCCAAATAACCTTCCATAAGCCGATACCCACGTGCCCGCAAGCACATGCAATTAGTATGGCTTATATTATTATATTGTATTCGCTGTGCCAAAACCGAGATACGTAAAAAAAAATTATAATACTCCAAATTATAATATCTCCTCATTACATGTACGAACACGTGTCTGTTACTGTTATCGTACTAATTTTAGTCTTCTTAAGACTCACTTGTGACAACTTTATAAATAATTCTAGTGACAACTTTATAAATAATTCTAATAACATAGACAATCTAACATAGTTTACATGCAACGCAATCACAGAAAATACGTACACTGACTGTTGCAATGTTAATTACCATTAATTTTATAAAATAATAGCACAAGGGAAGTTAATTTACACATTTATATTATTAAATGATGGCGAATAATTATTCATTTTCGCCTAGGAAAATAATTTTAGAAAATATTGTTTTCCTTTGCTTCTGACACTTCCGCGACAAGAAATACTCTCCTTTAGTTTAAAATATTGTTTGGATTTGTTTTTTCAAATCATCTAATTTTACATAATCGTGTAAGTGATGGTACGCGGCAGTAGGCCGGCTAGGGTGTGTACGGGCGTAATGTAGGAACACAAGAAACGCCGAACGTCTATTTCGGGGTTTACAATTCTATAGTTAGCCACAACGAAGCTTCTGGTAGTCTGCCAATACATAAACGACCTAATTTTCACTATGTAAAAACTAAATTTAATATTAGTCTAACTTTTTCTCGGAAATTACGTTCACCACGCGCATGCAAACGTACATACACGTACGCGAGCACGCGCGCATACACAAATCACAGTTTGATGTTTCTGCTGTCCCTACGCAGTGGACGCTATTCATTACTGCTAGACGTGTTTATTTACCTTGCTAAACTTAACTGACTACTCTGGCCCAGGTGGCCGGTTAATATTCTCCCTCGCCTCGCCGCGCCGCCCGTCAAATACTAAATTACGACAAAAGAATACTACGTTCTCTGCATTCGACCATACACCATCTGGTTCACACTACAACTACTGCACGTTATTTCAGCCGTAATAAATTGCAATTGATCGCGAGTCCACTTCCTATACTGTCACTTGACTTTTCACAAAAGATGACTCTACCTGAAGAGAGATAACTCTTGGTTCCATTAAAATCTCGTAATGAGTGCTGTAGCCTGAACTAGCACCTAGTGTCAAAACGTGACATATTCTATTTATTCAACATTTGTACACGATTCCAATGTAGAAACAGACTTTAAATTTACTTTCTACATTAGTAAAGTAGACTTCTATTAAATTGAACAACATTTTCTCTTACGACTTTCCGCCATACCATATATAAAGTAGAAAACTTATTTATTATTTTTCAAGAATGTTGATAGATTTTTTTTAGAACAAAGTATTATTTTATTCTAGTAATAAAGCTTTGCTAGCTGTCGTAAGTTGACAGCTTAAACATGCCTCTGCAAAAGATGTAGTATTTTAAATTGTAAAAAACTAACGTTCTAAAGTTAGTTCCGAATATATTGCTAATCTTACAACATTTTAAAATTTAAGCCCGGAGTCTGTGTTCGTGCGTAAATTCAAGTAGATTAAGCACAGAAGAAAAACGGCTTATACAAACAGAAAGAAATATTTGGAGGTAATATGTAAAATGTTTATAAGCGATCCAGAATTGTTCAAATCGAAGGCTGCTTCTTAAGATCGAACGCCAGCACCATCGACCGTCTGACTGAACCGCGAAGTTTCTTGTGAAATAAATAAATAAAACGGCATGCCTCTGGTACGTTAGACTAGTATGTAAAGTTTTTTGACCATCGTTTTGTATGTCGTAGAAAATAATATAGGCCTAGTAGCCTGGTAGGTATGGGGCGCCTGGCTTCAAATACAGAGGTCGCAGATTCGATTTCCGCACCAAAAAGTCAAGGCGTGCTTTTCAAGACCCAAGTCAAATCAGCCTCTGGAAATGAGTATCTGTGACAACACTCTGGGGTATAACGGGCGGCTGAAACGTAGTGTCTTGCTTGTATGCCGTAAAGCTCAAATAAGGCAACCTACCCTACCCAACAGCTAATCTACTTCGATGACGTGAAAGGGGCTTGCAATTTACTACAATTACTACAATAATTACTACAATTTTTTATATGCATACCATACTCTCCGGCTACGCCCAAGATGAGCATTGCCTTCATCGCAATTCGTTTCCAGCTTCCCTTTCTGAACAATAATCTGCAGTTCCTGATATTCATGCTTTAAACAATCTCCTTCCACTTCCTGCAGCCACAGTTTTCCGTATCTGCTTATTGAACCATATAATACTCTACCCAATCGTTTTTTTTTCTGGCCATGTACTCTCTTCTGCTTGGTTGGCATTCTTCAGTCAACTCCATCAAAAGGATTGATACGTCCCACTATGACTTCATTTTTACAAAAACCTCAAGTTTCCCAATCTTCATTGGCTACCATAAATTCATGTGCCGTTCTTTCAAAACATCTTAAAGCATTCCGTCACTGTCCAGGATAGTTTAGTACACACACGCGGCTGTTATTTGGTGCGTCATCACGTTTTGTTAAGCAATCAACAACAAGCCCGATGTTCTAGTTGTTCACTTGTTTACTTTTCTGTACAATAAACATCATCTGTTGTTCTAGCTTAGCCTTATAGTATGCCAAGAGTACAACGGTTGTCGTACACTGCGTTATGTCACTTGGTACCTTTGTGAGCGCGCGCCTGAGCGAGAAAGTATGAAGCGTTATCGTTTCACTACAGCCACGCTATTCCACCGCACGACACGTTATTAGAAAATCATTCAGCCGAGGTTATCGTCGCAGCGACACAGCTTCTGAATTACGAACACAACATAAAAAACACCTTCGCCTACATGTGTTAAGATAAATTTAACGTGTTACATAACTTTAGGTAAACACATTGGGTACAAAGTTTCTGTAAAATGTGAAGACCTACTGGCAACGGTACAACAATATTTTACACAAACCTGGCCGCACTCCCTGTGTAATGCACTTTCATAATTAATTTTGATCTCCGCTCTAATCACTGAGGACTGCCAACACCTGCTTACCGCCCACAGAAAGCGAGCGAGCTATATGCAAAGACAAATGTGGATTTGAACACGTTCCCTTAAATGTAATACATTTCTGATTAAAAGTGATAAGCGCCTCTCAGCTAAAGTAAATCTCTTGTGCTTCAACTGCTTTACGCAAACACAATTACGCATTGTTTTATTATTTACGCAATTATAACATCTCGTTATATTACTATTTATTATTTACGTTATAAGATCATAAAATTAAGTAACGTTCATCAAGTAATTTATGTTAATAATAGAGTTACATGAATAATTATTAGTAATACTATAAATTAAGTTTATAACGCAAATAAAAGCCTATTTAATAAAATGGGTTACAGCTTATTCGCCCAGTCTAAACAATCACATTATCTCTTTATGAAATAGAGTGAAATGTTCGTTATCCAGAATAGTCAAAGCCAGTTCTTTTTGGGATAATTGAGTTTTCATGATAATTTGATAATTAAAATTGTTTAGAGTTCGTTCACAATAGGAGTCAGTGGCCAAGTAAATAGCATTAATTTGTCACATAATTTACTCACAACACACTCGACGTCTACATAACGTTTAACAGGATAAGACAGCCAGCAGTGTGCTAGTTTGAGTGTTGGACCAAAATCGAGTGTTGGACGTTGCGACCGTGTGGATTATTAAGTGATTATTTGTTCGTACACTGTGACTCTACTAGTCTTTTCAGTTATTGCTCGAGTATTGTAAAAACTGTGACCAGCTCACGTTGGATTATTAAATTTGTGAAGAATTTTTGAATTAATTATGAAGTGCTAAACAAAGTTTGTGATTATTAAAGTTTCTGACGACCGGAGTTAATCTTGACTTCGTTTTGGTTTTCCAGGTGTTACGGCCGCTGTCAGTTGTTGTTTGATCTTCAGTCAGACGTTTCGGTTTTCCCTTAGTCGAACCCTATGCTTCCATCTGCTACAAAAATCGGCTAAGAACAATTCGCCGGTGCCAATGCGTCCTTCGCATAATTAGCCAAGCTTCCGCCAATATAAAACACTGCCAGCCGATTCATTCGTCATTGTCGCTGACAGGATCAAGACAACCAGTGAAGATGTCTAGTGTAAACTCTGGCTGAAGATCAAAGATCAGAGACCACGGTCTTAACACACGGTAAAGCAAAACAAAGCAAAGTTTATGGTTGATTTACTTTCTCTAGTTTATATTCCGATCGACCATTAAACATCGTCGTGCAGTAACCCGTATATCATCCACGAAGCAATATGAATGCTTCCTAAATGTAAACGATACCAGTCGTTAATTGAAGTAACAATAGTAACTTTGAGTCACTGTATTGTTTCGTACGTTTTATATAAGTTGAGCCCACTATCATTTATTTACCGCTATAATAAACTAGAAAATGAGTAGAAATTAAGACATAATACTAAACAAAATTGTCCGCTTTGAAAGGTTATTAACTCTTTAATGCACTAAACAATGGTCTCCGACTTTATGAAATCTATTCTAGTATTATTATCGATGGCTTTTTCTTCATCTCCTTCTTCTTACCCACTTCAAGAATTAGGCATTATTTATGTTCCATCCACTTTAATTCCATTGCTTTCTTGATCTCATTAAATCTTCTTTATTCACGGTTTGTAATTTTTAACAATCTTGTTCATCCATCCATCAATAGATTCTTACCAGTTTTATCTATTTTACTCTACCCTGTTTATGTAATTTTATATCATTAAACCTCTAATTCTCCATAAACGTTTTCATTTCTTACCCAGTCTTCTCGTTAGCATCCCTTGATCGACCTTACAATTTTATTTCAGCTACTTGCATTCTTATCAATCCCGCTTTGTTGGTTACTACCGAACTTTCTCTGCCTTACAATGGTGAACTGAATTGATTAATTCCACTGTAGCGTTACAGCGGGTTGGGTGGGGTATTGATCCGTATCTGTTACAAATATATCTCAAAGACGTATCAGTTTACAACACGCTCGAGTACCACAAACGAAACCTCATAAAACATTTCTGCCTTTATCGCCAATCTGTGATGTAATGATTGGATAACGTATCTTAAAAACGACTAACTAATGGCAAGCTTATCAGCTAGTTGTCACATAATACTGTAGTATAAACTAACAGTAAAGTTGTCTAGGTACAATGAAACATCAAGGTTGTTAGAAACTACTCTATAAACATTATCAACAACTGAAAACTCTGGATATATGTCCTTTATCATTTGTCTGTACTTTTAATTTTATTTTTCTCCGTATCTTATCTACCTCACCATTTACCATTCTCTCTCTATTGTAAATTTTCCTAAATTTTTCTTAACAGGTTACTTTCTAAAATTCCATCCCACGTTCTTTTTCCATTTCGAATCTTGTCATCAATAACGTAAGGATTCAAATTTATTTAAGTTTTTCTGGTATTACGAATTAATAAGCAAGTTAAGCAAACATTTCGTATTAACTATTAGTATTGCTGACTTCATTTCGAATTAAGCACGCCTATGTTTGTTTGTAAGGTACACACTGAAGTGTAGTAGACAGTACATAAACATTTTCTCATATTTTCCTTGGGCCAAGAAAAATGTAGATATTTATTTTATATTTATATGTATTTTGCCCTCCATATTTTTCGTAACCACTCTTTTCGGTATTCTTCTGTTGTCTGTTCTCACGACATGGGAATTTAGACGTATGCACATATACAGAGATTCCATTAACTCCTATATCTCGAGTCATCGGACCATTTAGTTCATCATCAAAATACCCATCCGCTTTTATCTGCTTCTCAGGCTTACAAAAACCATTGCCGAAACTGAAGATGTGTAAAAATTCATACTATAATGTATTCACAATAGAGGGACAATAAACGGAGCGCCCGTAATAGCTATTGATTTCCTGGAACATCTTGGATAGGTAACTCACATAATAAAAACGCTGTTTTTTTTTAGTCACATTTTTTAATTCATATTAGCAGCTTCTTGTTTTCCAGCATTGTCATAGTTGCCGAACATCTAATTGCATCTAACTGGACGATGTCATTCTGTGTCTTCATCGTCATGAAATCCTGGGTTGTCATTTTGGACTTGCAGTTAGGAATGGTAGGAGTACCAAAGGCCCGGTCCAATGCAAAGCAGTTAGCGGTTCGGCAACTATCTGTGACAGTGCCAACGATTCCAGTGTATGTATACAAATGGAACTGGAACTATAACAACAAATTCAAAATTGTTACACTATTTGAACCACCTCAGTCGACGCTGATTATCAGCGCTAATTCTGAGAAAAATAATCACGTGAGAAAGGAATGTGAATTGTAGATGCCATCGCACTGGAAAGAGAACTAAAGATATCCTCCTCCTCTTCCTCCTAAGACGTTACAGCCTTGGCCTCCTCTATCGTGACACTGTACTTCACTCATTGGCAGCGAAGAACTTACATTTTTCGTTCTCCCACCATTCTGTCTCCACCCACGACAACATCTTCCTTGGGCAGTCTTTTGATAGTTTGCCTTCCATATTTTCCGTAAAGACTTTTTTCGGTTTCTCCTATTGTCTGTTCACACGATATGGAAATGTAGGCATATTCACGTATACAGTCAACACTATAATATGACTATTCGTTCATTATTTGTGGTACAACCTATATTAACGGGTACAGTTTCCATAACATATCACAGTATTAAATGTCACAGTAGGCCTATTTCTGTAATACAAACGTATCCTGAAGCATGCCCTCGTATGCGTACTCACATAATGTCTGACTTACTACCCTTTACTTTTGTCTCAAATTATTAATTGCAACAAAGAAAAAAATAAATAAAAAATTTATACTAAACATACGTCATAACTAAATGGAAAACCAATTAACCGTTAATGAACATCAACTAGAACATGTGTAGTAGGGACCAGCCGTATGCCGTATGCAAATTATGCTTGTTCGCTTTGACGATAATTGGAACGGGGCGCTTTTGATTACTCCCATAACTATTAATGTTAATTAATACCTACTGAATAATTTATTTTATATCAATTAGTTTAATAAAAAATGGTGTGAATATTAATAAAATAAACTTTAAATAAAATTAGTTTTATCAATTTTGTCGCATTGCAGATAAAACCACGAAGAATAAATTACTCGGATGCGACCAGAAAATTGTGAAAACCACGGTTATGTCTAGCTGTGTGTGTGTGTGTGTGTGTGTGTGTGTGTGTGTGTGTGTGTGTGTGTGTGTGTGTGTGTGTGTGTGTGTGTGTGTGTGTGTGTGTGTGTGTGTGTGTGTGTGTGTGTGTGTGTGTGTGTGTGTGTGTGTGTGTGTGTGTGTGTGTGTGTGTGTGTGGCTGTCATCTGTCTGTGTCTGTGTGAGGAAGGAGACCATACATTTATATTTCTCCTCAATTTCATAAATGATAACACATCGAAATAACTATCAATTTTATATTTTGGAAACATTTCCATATCTACGGAAGGAAACACAAGAAAAAATGAAAGAATCCGAACAAGGATATTCTTGGACACTGAAGAATATTTTGCGTTGACCGCCACTTATCATCATCCTCAACGTTTAAACCAAGAATGGTTTGTTCCGGTCTCAAATAAGCAAACATTACAGCTGGTCACTCTAGCGCTTCCTCGGACGTCCCACACCTCTCCGTCCCCTCGGCTTATAGTTCCATAGTTGTTTGGGGATGCGGCAGTCATCATCCGGCAAAGATGTTCCCACCAATTCAGCCGATACTGGGCGATCCTGTCGAGTATACTCATAATATTCAGTTCCTGCCGTTTATCTGTGTTTCTTCTATGATCATGGAGAATATACCCTGCCACGTGCCTGAAAAATCTCATTTCAGCCGCTTGGATGCGACTGGCCTGGTCTTTCGTTAAAGTCCAATTCTCAGACCCATAAAGAAGTGTGGGAAGAGCCATCACCCTGTAGAATTTTAGGCGTGTTCCTTTACTTGCTGATTTAAGGGTTCGCTTGATGGTCCCGCACATAAGGTTGAACTTATACAACTTATGCACCACGTCGTTGCTTGCATTATAAGACACACTGTAGCCCAGGCATTCAAAACTGCTAACTTGTTCCAGGACAGTACCATCTACAACAATTTTTGCCCGTACGGGATCAGTTTCCGCAAATGTATACCCATCTGTAATCTGTTTTCAGAGTCCGACAGAATAGCCTGATCGTCCGCAAACAACAAAGTGTCAATTGTAGAATGACCAATCATAAAATGGTCTGACCAGTTTTGTATGACATCGTCAATATATAAATTAAAAAGGGAAGGTGATAATGGACACCCTTATAGTACTCCACAATTGATCAGGCCAACTCTAGGAGCGTTCTCGGTCTCCCTGCTTCTATTAAGATTTTATTCTCCATATACAGACTCTATTGCTCTAATTATATGTTGTGGGATTCCTTTCCTTGCCATTACTGCCCATAGTTTGCTCCGATCCACTCTGTCAAAAGCCTTCTCGAAGTCGATGAAAGCTATGTATGTGGGCAGCTGATAATCTCTACGCTTTTCAATGAGCTGGGCTATTGTAAATATACAATCTAAACATGATCTGCCCTTCCTGAAACCGTTCTGGGCGTCTGAAAGTATGGTCTCCGTTATCGCATTCAGCCGTGTTCATAATATAGATGCATATAATTTATACGAAGTATTAAGAAGGCTGACTCCTTTGTAGTTCCTGCAGTCATTACGGCCACCTTTTTTGAATATGGGAATTACCTTTGCAATCCGCCAGTCGTCAGGAACATGACTAGTGGTCCAGCATAGATTAATGAACTGCAGAAAACGATCATGCAGCAAGGCTGGTGCACACTTTATAAGCTCCACGTTCAGCCCATCAGTACCTGGTGCTTTTCTATTCTTACAGCGGTGTAGAGCAGCTAACAATTCATCCATTGTTATTGGGTCCATAGTTGCTCATAGTAATCAAGCCATTGTTGTTCTGAGATATTACTGTCCTTCAGGTTATACCTCCACTTATAAGACAAAATATGTATATCGTGGTACACAATTAGATCTATAAAGTAATTGTTCACTCAATTGCAAGTTACAGAAGTAAAACGTGGTTCAGCGAAAAATTATTTGTGTTTAAGAGGAAACGTCTTATGTGAAATGTTTTACCAATCAAGAAAAATAACACAAACTAGATAGTAAGAAGAAATGATGATATACACGATCAGTGGAGAGGATCGATCATTTCGAGGTGTATAAACCTGAGAAACTATTCCAATAGCAGAACGTATAATGAAAATGATTGAAGCCAGAAACACCCAAAAATCCTGAATAGCAAAATGGAAGACAACCAACCAACAAGTAGGCCTATAAGAATGCGGGAAGATAAAGAACAATACTGAGGAGGAAGAGGTGAAAATTATCGAAGAAACCTGGATAAAGAAATTTCCCGTGAAGAAGAACTAAAGTAAAATTGGAGTAAAAAAAAAATTAAATGTATGTCGTCATTCTTGGTAAGCAGTTAAATTTTCTTTTAAGTTCATATTATATATTACATGACTAAAGTAAATAACCGTAGTCTGAACGGACGAAGTATTAACCTAAACGAAACAATCTTCAAAGGATTTCGGGGAGACGATCAACATACTGTAACGGCTATGAAAGAATACGTAACTGGGCAAAGAAAGTAATAGTAAGAAAAGAACTTTCTCGAGTCGTGTAGAAAGAGTTTTACATTACTACTGAGTAAATTGTTTCAACGGCAAGTTGTGTATCATACTTCAAATACCCATGACTGTAGTGTAGACGTAATCTACAGGCGGATCGATTTGTCACTCCCAAATCCATCCTACATGCTTAGATTTAGATATACTCCCTCCTCCCCACACGCGCTATACAATACAATAAGTAGGACTCTACTGTTATATAGGCCTAATAGATTAAAGCTAGTGGTCAACACAATTGTTGATATGTGTGAGGAGAGAAAGAGGAGAATTAACAAGCCAACTCCTTCCCGCCTGTTTACCGTCCTTATTATAAAATCACGCTGTTATCCGTAGGAAAAACCGCAATTACGAGAACATTTCGCAACCGTTCAGAACATCTGAAACGCAATACTTTGTACTAAGAGTGCTGAATACAATAGTCACATCTCTACCTACAGTTCAGTTAGTCGGTGTGTATACGTCAGATGGGTTTGAACGCGCAGTGTGTGACGTGATATTAAGTGATTTAACTAAAAACTCGTTTATCCGAATTTGATAGGACCGCATCCGTTTCGGATAAACGAAATTTCGGATAAACCGAAACTTCTATTTAAATAATAAATTAATAATAATAATAATAATAAATTATGTAGGTACAGTAACTTTATTCCTAATAATAATAATTTAAAAGTTCAGTGAATATGACACAGTAAACTATAAAATGGCACTGCACTGTAAATTATAGTTTCTACAGTACTGGAACAGTCCTATTGCTTGTTTGTATAGTAATCAATCATAGTTTTTTTGCCTAAGCTTAGAAGCTCGTTTGCTGGCTCCCCGATATTCATGTCGTTAGATTGTTAGAAGTTCTGCAGGGGAAGTTTGAATGTTTACATTTTTGTTTATGATACTTTATGTTTAAAATATATGAACAATCCGAAATTCCGATTTTTAAAAATGTTTAAAATCGAAAATCCGAACAAATCGATAATTCGGAGTACCCCTTATCCCAATTAGTTCTGATTATTGACTTTCTACTTTATATCACGTGGAATTGCTTGTCTACGCTATTAAATATAGATTATAGCGACAGGAAAAGGCTTTTGTGTATTTTTAAAATTTACTAAAAATTGTTTCGGATAAACCGGATAAACGCGATTCGGATAAACGAGTTTTTAATGTATTATTAATTAGTGACTGAGACGTAATGACTTTAGTCAGACTGTCCAGGTTATTTCCAAAGTATTACGAATTGTGAAAAGTAGCCCTACACACTGAGTTTCTAAATTATGACGATCTCTTGAACTTAATATATTAATTTTTAGATTTGATGTTAAACTAAGATTGATGTTCTTTAAGTCTCCGGTGTTGAACTTAATTTTCATCTTAATGATCGGCCGTTTTCGCTTAACAACGTATCATTTAGCATTCATTTACTGCCATTAAAAACAAACCGATTGTATTGTAAGTTGGGTAATTAAATTAAAATGTTTAAAATGAAGTTTCAGACATTTTAAAGAAAATGATAAAGGTAAAAAGCCTGTTAAACGATAATTTTCTTTGTATAACTTCTTGAATCGTTGCTGTCGGATTACCTGAACAAGTCTACTTAAATTTCTACAAATTTATGTATTTGATAACTATGGTACACCAACATTGTGTATTAAGCGAACATACACAAAATATAAAGCATATAAATCATAGTGTTGTAAAAATAATATTTTCGTACCCAGGAGGCGCCATAATAACCCATGCAAACTGGATTTAGAAAATATAGTGAGTACGCATTTCTTCGTCTTACCCAGTCGCATTCATCAAGACTAGTTGTAACTTCATAAACTAAACCGAGTTTATAAAGTGTAAACACGTATTGCATAAACTTGCGGGTAACAGAAAGGATAAAACTTTGTCGGCTAAGTTTACAAACAACTTGTGGCGCAATGTGGTAACGTTTCCTCCTTTATCATAAACTACAAGCAGTGCGGTTACTGTCATGAGTGTAGCAACATAACAGATTAAAACTTGTGAGCACACCGCTTATCTGTCTCAATAAGTGGCGCGAAGGGAGCCGTTAGGCCGGGTGTCGAGCAGACTAGGTTAACACTTGAACGAGTTATCCTGGAGCCGACCAGACACGTCAATACACTCAGTCTGGAGTCGTGACCTCAATACACATACACACACGCCGACCGCCCGGCCTTAAAAATAACCAACCCAACCCGCTCTCCGGGCTTTAATAAAATGTTTTACCCCATACATTATTCAGATTGAAATACACGGACGTCTGTTTCGCTTTACTAAATAAATCAAAATGGAAATAATATAATATATATCTATAGATATTTCTGTTTTTGATTTTCTGTGGCTAACGTGTAATGAACGCATACGTATGTAATATGTTTTTTAATTTATGTAAACAACTTTTTTTCAGACCTAGATTTTCTCAATTCTTTCACACACTTTCTTGTTTTTGACTGCTTTCCAGATTTCTTTAAGTAATCTCGTATTTAAATCTGTTATGACATCAGCCTACCACCGGTTCCGTGGACTTTCTTTCTTCTTGCCACGAATATATTCCTGTACGCTCTTGACTACTTTTCACATTTCTCCCCACCATTCTGTACCCCATACCTAGCCACTATTGTTTTATTTATTTTATTTGTCTTATCATATCTGTTTTCGATGTATTGAAGATATTGTACGCTCCTCTTCCTCGTTTGTCCTTTTTATATTTTCATTCTGCTTACTATATCCTCCCTGTCTTTATTTACCATCTTATTATTGTTTCGTGAGCATCCTTGAATAGAACCCACGATTCAGAGCTGTAGCTGTATAGTACTTTTGACGTAAGCATTATCTTGTAAATTCTATTGTACATTTTTCACCTTTGGACTGGCGTTTCACTCGTAACATCAATTTTGTCTCTTCTCCATATTATTTGCTTGTCAGTCTTGCTGACGCATACACAAACTCCCCCCAAATTCCATTTTCCCCATAATGTGCATCCACTTGTAATTTTGCGTTTGCACTTGAGCTCACCTATTTTCGTTTCTTTACATTTCATTTGGTAATCCCACCTTATGAGACAGCCATGCTAATATTTCCGTTGTATCAAGTATACATTTGTGCGTATGTAATATACATATGTGCAACGTGTTTATCCTAACCACAGTCACATTACAATTAAATATATCGGTTTAGGTGGAAGCATAGTCTTACGATCAAGTCTTTCTTTGGAGTGCAATAAAATGTATTTTGCGTTGCGTGCGTTACATTATATACGAAATGTGATCAAAACGTTCAAGCAATTTTTGTTTAATCATAAAATTATATCTTTATTTTTCCATATTTATATTCATATTGTATATTTATTTATATGCAATTTATAAATTTGCAATGTATCCATATTTGTATTGCATCATTCGAAGTAATCCGTTTACTTTGTGGTATAGTCTTGAGCTCGCCCAACGATTTTTTTTTTGTCTTCAACGGTCGCGAAACTTTGTCTTTTATAAATGTTTTTAGTCTTGGAAAGAGCAAAACTCGGAAGAAAATTATATTATAAAAAACAATATCTGGTGGAAATTGCGGTCACGATATCACTACCGTGTTATATTTAGCCAAAAATGCTTAAGCAAGCAACGATATGAGGCGGTGCGTTGTAGTAGTGTAATTTCCATAAACTGTCTTTCTATTGTAATTTTCGTAAATTTGGCCCGTTTCCTTCTAATTGTCATTCGACTGTCTTTGAAACTTTAGAACCATTTGTAAGCCGCTCATTCATGGACACCAGAGTTTCTGTATCATTTTCACCACGTCACAGCACTTCATCTCATTTTTACACAAAACGTAACGGCATTACTTTGGTCCTGTATTGTAAAATATTAAAAAATCGCCAAGAAGTAGAAACACAACACACACAGTTATCTACCGAATTCAAACTATGAATCTAATACGGCTAAATATGTAGTCAATTGCTACAAAAAGGTGTACCTACCAACTTTTCGAAAAAAAAATATTCGAATCAAAAATTTCTAATGTGGGAAATTTAAGAAGTGAACGAAACTTTTTATAAAACCTCGTATATTTGCATTTCAAACGTAATAAAAGACGATGACACCTTTTGTTAGCCGGCATAATTTTCGTTAGCGTCGGTTCAATTGACACACACATATCAGCTCGTATTTGATGTTTACGTATTTCCTACACTTAATTAGGTAGTAGTCACATAATACATGGTGAATACTTCCCTTGCCATTATTTAACATAATTAAAATTAAAAACTCTTTTTTAGTGTTTTAAAGAGTAGGCTACTTTGAAAACTTTATAGGCTTTAATCCGTGAGCCACGTTGAAAAGATAAAAACTTAGTCGTATTAAGAAAGGGACGCATTTTAGAAAGAAGACTGGAGATACTGATGAAAATCTGTGACGTTTCGATTGCAAGAGGCGGATAGTTTTATCTCGGTCATTGGCTTCTCGCGATATAGTCAGTATATTCACCTGCGAGACATACACACTTCAGACGATAAGTATTTAGTGCATCAGATAGGGTAATAACCTGTTTATGTGCATGTGCGAAGGAGTTTAACATTAGTTCCTAACAATTAATTAAACTTACTACACCAAGAAGAAATAGTGTTGCAAAGTTCTCCATCGCTTTGAGAGGATTGGCTAGACAACATCCACGTAATTTGCAGTCGGTATCGATTCAACTTACAAGCACTTTTATACGGTCCAGTGAAGCAGAATATCATTTTATCTAATAAAGATAGAATTTAAGCTGAAATAGTATCGTAACAAATTAGGCTACAAAATTCGAAAACAAATCCAATAACTTCTTGTTGCGTTTGTACCCGTTATTATTTTTACATTGAACTTGAACTCACAACGTTCCTATTACTGTGTGAACTCTAAAATATTAAATCACTCTGAAAATTTAGACTGTTACTAATAGAAGTATCAGTAAACTAAGTCTGCAGTGTGAAAAAACGCATAAATTAACACGAGAAGTTCTATTTCTGTTTTAAATCCAAGTTCAATGCTACCAGATGCAGGAAGGTAATATTATTATCCGCAGATAACTCGCCCTATCTGCCGTACTTAAACGCTCCTCCACACCACCAACGTTGGCTACAGTCATGTTTAAATTAAAAACGGGTATTTTTAAAATACAATCGAAGCGCACGGAACAGGAAGCACAGCCGGTCTGTTTGACTTCCACATTCCTTACATCCACAAATGGAGCACTTCAAAACAAACGGCTGACTCACGTCTGTAATACGGCCACGATTAGTATTCCTGCTTCTGCCGTTACGGCACCGACACGCTTAACGTAGTTCAGATTTTAAACGAACAGTTCTTCCGGTGTAAGTAACATCACAGAGAAGACGTGGGTAAATCTAAACCCCCACCCCCCACACACACAAACTAACATCTACTACAGCGGCGGATATTCAAGAGAATCTAGGTAATCACAGACATTTTGTCTCCAAACAGTAGACACGTTTACTTCGTCTTTCGCAACATAAATATCTCTAATTTAAATTAATCATTTTGGTTGTATTTTTGTATCTTAGCCGAACAATTCTGGAAGCGAAAACGGTTTGGTAATCAAGGTCCATCCCGATCGAGTGTGAATTGCCCAGCACTGAGAAATGTCAGCAGGGCGCATGGGCTAAGCAATGCTGACAACGTCTTACAACCGAACGCGTAGAGTTAGGAAGGGGGTCCTGACGACCATCTCTCTCTTCAGAGAATGGTCAACATATTAGTGTGTGTGTCCGATACGTTGACGTGTTACGGGCATTTAAGGAATTTCAACACAAATGTTTAAACCATCAATTATTATAGTTGCTTTTTAAATTGTATCGTATTCTCCCGTAAATACTTTATTAATTACCTTACATAGGCCTATACCTACTATGGTATAATCGTGTCATAGAGCTCAAAAATTTTAAATTTTTTTATTTTGAAAATTGGATTTTTACTTTTAACGCTTGATTAATAATGGGAAACCAAACACGACGGTATAGTACACATGACAGTATGCCGTACATGTATATGTATAGTACTACAGAACAATAGTGGTCCTTATATTCAGTATAGAATTTACTTATAAAGAAACTGAATTTCTCTATCGGTTACCGACTTTTTTGGAGAAAAAAAAGAGGTCATGAATTGTATGTAGGCAGTTATAAAATTAACACAAACCTGACCATTCCACAACTTGTGCTACTTAATGAGTTACAAATTGTACATACTATATCCGTTGCTATGATACTTAGTTCTTACAAATAAATGTATGAAATTACCAGTTGTTCATCCCAGAGACGGAAGGCGATTTAATTCTCGCCTTCCTTAATTTAACGGAATTTAAATAGTGGATTAATAAATTAATTACCTTAATTATCCGAAAACGGCGGATAATTAAGGTAATTAATTTATTAATTCGTACAAGTGATTTGGTTACCATATTAAACATGAATATTAAATAGTGGAGATAGTGAAGCCTGTACATGTGTGTGTGCGCGCGCGCGCGCGTGGACTGGAGTTTGCAAACGGAGAAAGCAAACGATTATTTTAAGCCCTTATGTTGTTACATTTTGCAAGGAGCAGTAAATACTTTTTACGACTACAAAGCCCAGATTATCAAGTCTCTTAGACAAATTCTGACAGACTGTCATCCTTCCCGTTACTACGGCTGTTATGTGTTCTGTCCGTTTCTTGGGTTAACGAACCTTTATCCTACTATCAGTTGTGTAGATACTTATGCTTCAAACTGAGTGTTTGGTTGATCAATTTTTTCGATTCTGTATGTGCTCATTACACACACGCGCACGCGCGCGCTCGCACACACACACACAGTGACTAGTACATACGACATAAATATAGAAGCCTATGTACATACAAGTGCGTAAGTACTATGTATATGAATGTCAACACTGGCATTTCCGACTTCTGCCCAATGTGACCAAGTGCCACCTCAGTCGTTCTCCAATTATATTTCTGTATAGAACAGAACTGATCACTGTATCACAAGTCAACCATATCACTATTACTTAACCAAGTCAACCCACCATCTTTTAAAGGGCTGTCGTCGCGGTCTTTTTAGAAGAGTGTTGGACCTTCTGCATATGATGCATGATATACATGTATGTACATTCATACAACTTGGTCATTAAATAGAAAACAGAAGTGAGTTTAACCGTTCATTTTGTACGTTAGTACATTTTTATAGATAGTTGTAATTTTCTACGGAAACTGAAATAACTAAAGACGCAGAAAATATTACTAAGAGCGTGGATTAATAACACAAAACCGCCTTCGAATATAATACAGAAATATTTGTGGCACAATCTAAGATAGTGGCCTTTCAATAAATAAGTTATTTAACAGGATGTTTTGTTTAAATAAAACTAATAATGAGGATTTGGAACAAATACTTTTTACTACCCTGCCTGCACTTCCCATTTTATTATACCCTCTTTTCGCGTTGGTTATTCTTAGACGAGATGTTGCGAATTGTCCGAACGAAGTCGTAGAAAAAAATATTAATTCGGATATATGTTCAATCACATAAAAACAACTATAGTTGGCTGAGCAATCTGAATAGAATGCAGCGATGAACATTTCCCTGTTTCCTATTCACGACATTCAGATCGTGCCGCACGGAATCGTTTCGACCCTGTAACTGTTCATTATCCTGCTGTGCTTTATAGATGTTCCTCACGTTTTGTAACTACGTGGCATCCCTTAGTGAAACGATAAAACATGTCGTGTTCCTGAGTAGCTTAATACGATTTAAATTATTTGACTTCATTATATAATCGATACAAGACAGGAAGACCAGACTTCAGAACGTTAAACAAGTTACGTTTTCACTAAAAAATTATCAGTAATAATTGACAACTGTACAAGCAGCTGTAGAATTATCGTTGCGTAGCAATTACGGTTTTAGCACGAGACAATGGTGTTATGGATTACGTTATACGTAAATTATATAGGGAATATAGGCATAAAGAACATCCATTTACTTTAACAAACTTAATACACTAGCAATAGGGAATGAAGAAACAGATCTATTTTTTAAAACGAGAAAATAAGAAAATAAAAATTTTCTTAATATTTTAATATGCCTTTTTACTAAAATTTCTACTATTTTTTTATTTTATTTTAATAGAACCCTATTAGTGAACAAGTGACAATTGGAATACTGAGATCAGAGTAGCAATCGGGGACGATGCAACTAAACCTCTATATGGCCATACTTTGAAGCATTATTAAATACAATATAATATATCATACAGCGTAATCAAAAAAGTTCCGTCATATCACATAGAACTGTGAATAAAAGAAGGCAAAATACAAACCGTAGAATTAGATTATATAGAAGAAATTATGAATATAGATTACGCGAGGTAATAAAATAAAAGCAGCAGAAATGTGGAGAATTATGGGATGGAGAGTTCAATGTTGAGAAAGCATGTAGATAGACAGAACGTAAATAGCGATAAAACATATTAGAGCGGACTCCAAGAACTAAGAAAGTGAAGACGCGAACGATGCGCAATCAATGAACGACAGAATTAATACAGAGTGATCGGCAGACCTGGATTTATGAAGAGAAAGGACGATTAAGTTGTAAAGGGAAAAAACACCAAAAAGGAGGAGCAACAGTTATTAGACTAACTAATAATTAAACAACGATAATTGGTTTCGTTCAATTAAACTGGTTATCGTCTCTAAAAATTTAATAAACATTAAAAATAAACTATTCATAGAATTACTAAATTTTTTGCTATTTTTAATAATCGTAAAACAATTTTTGTTTTTTTGTACATGAAGTTTAAAACTTTAAATCGAACCAAAAACATTATGCAATTGTAGTTCTTCACTTCTTCACAAATACAAAATAAGTATTGATGTGTGTGTGTGTGTGTGTGTGTGTGTGTGTGTGTGTGTGTGTGTGTGTGTGTGTGTGTGTGTGTGTGTGTGTGTGTTTCACTTAAAACTGCGTGGGTCTACAAACTTTGGCTCGAATGTGAGCAATACTAATTTTTAATTATATTTCAGACGCTTACAAGGAAGGAATGCATACGACCTTTAATCATTGTCACCTTTGGCAACGTCATCACAGCGTCAAAGCAGCAAACTTGGATTAGATGGGGAATTTTAATTAAGGTAATTAACCAGACGAGATTAGATCCAATTCCCGAAAACTTTTCCAATATTGCTGTCATTGTCCAATATTTCTGCCTTGTTTGTAGACAGATTGCGATCTCTACGAATTTTGCGCCTCGCAGTCGAAAAATCTGTTTCGTTGTTATTCTTCCGAACAGTTCTACGGTTGACTAAACTGGGCAAAAACCAGCTCAGAAGTAATGGGGAATCCAGTGTACACTAACAGTTACGCTCGTAAGGTAGACCTACAGCACTACTAATACAGATTAACACACACTGATATTGTGTACGATAAAACCTTTAAATGATAGAGGTTGTAAAATTACACAAATTTGTACGAAAAAGAAAAACCTGTTAATTTTAAGAAATGTTGGTATGAAACATTGACAGTTTGACAATTTGAAAATGTCTCTGTGTGACTCTGAACCATGACCATGGGGAAAAGGAAGAAGGAGCGAATATTCGAAACAATGTCGAAAAAGCAGGAAAAGATTTCATTGTGATACGGGACAGGACGAGGAGATTAGTGATGTTTTAACAGGGATCTTGAGAAAAAAAGATTTTGCTTAAGTATTTTCAGAAGTATATTCCGACGACTGGGATGAAAATAACAAGAAAGAAATGCCAGTGGGAAAAATTAAATTTGGGTCTGTAGTTGTATGGATATATGGAGTTAGAGGAACCATTAACGGATAAAACGATAGACGAATAACAAGACAGATGTTCTCGGGCCACGTGGCTGCGAACAGAGAAATTAAATAGTGGACGATCAGCAGACGTCTTCACAACAAGGGCAGAATTGGGATGCAAGAGAATAAACATTGCACACAATGAGTAATGCAGTGTACAAGCGGTTAACGTGACCGCGACAAACAACCCTACTCTGTCTTCACAAGGCCGCAGACCAAATACAGTCAAAAGCAACGACGATTTACACATACGTTAACAATGAAACGTAATTTTCACACGTGTAACGTAATATAATTTTGTGACGTTTAAATGACTTTATTTACCAGTACTGAAGACACAGACTATTCTATTTTTGCATTTCTCCGACATTATTTATTTAGACTATATGTTTTCAATCAAAACACAAGAAAGTTTCGGTAGTTATATTTTATTAAAGAGCTATTTTTTTTTATCAGCGACAAGTCACCTTGAATGTGTATTGGACAAATTAGTTTACCGATGTGACAGAAGGAAATTATGATAGCAGACTTGTCTACTATCTGGCTTGTTAACGAAAACCATGCATAGACCTACTAAAAATTTGAATTCGTAGTGCTTACCGAAATTGAAAAGAAACTTGAATAATAGGTATATTCGTTTACGGGAAATTACTCATTTTGTATAAAATAGTATTACACCGTATTTATGCTAAAACTATATTTCAGTTTCGTAAATTATAATAATTAAATACGGGATCTCTTAATTAATTTAATTAATTAAGTTTAATCAAAAACAGCTAACCTAAATCTAGGTAGCGTTAAACAGATATGAGTTGAATGATTAGGGGATGCAATGTGACAAACAAATAAAATATTATGGGCTTATACACGTAAATTCAACTAAATAAAAAACTAAACAATGTTAAAATCAAAGACTAAGGAACAAGAAATGTTGGTTATCAAATTACTTAAAAGCTCAAAACAATTCTATAACTTCTATAAGCTTCAGTGAAGCTATTCGTTATTTTTGCAGATTATAATTGGTGTTTAAGAAGGACATATTTTAATGAGTTTAAATAAAATCTATAACAAGTACACGCGACTGTTTTATTTTCTCAACTGAAATTTACAGCATGACTATAAATGAAACACCAAGTCTGTTGTAGTACATCACTTGATGTTTCCGGCAATCATTTTCCCGGCGCATAAAACAATTTTTTGCCCCCCCCCCCGTAAGTCATAAATGACATCCGATTTTTTGTAGCCGGCTGGCACGCCTCCTTCCTTCTTAACGTTACATGTGTTCATCTGAATCAGCTACCGCCTAATCTAACTGACACGTTTGCAAACGTACTGAACGTGAATACGAGGTAAGTTAAGATACCAATTCTTAAGAGGTTCATAGAACGAAATGAGACCATTGATGGTTGCAACGTGACAGGCAGTGACGAACCTGTGTGTGTGTGTGCATCACTTTCTCACGAGCATCACCTAACGTAGATAGGCCTACGTGTATTGATATGTAGTAATCCTATGCTATGGTACGTCTCAACCGATTCCACTGTTGCCAAAGATGGCGTTCTGAAGGGTAAATATTATTCATTTTGTTAAATTATTCTTTACTGTGGTTTTCACTTTTTCAGATGCTCTTTTAAACATACGAACCCTTATTGAACAAGCGAACCGAGTTCTCGGTTTTTAGTCGACCACTTGGCATTTTTCTGTCTATGTATCTGGGGTATGTCTCACGATAATTTTTGATTTTCGTAAAAACTTAGCATGCATGTCCATACTCTACAGAACCGTATTGTTTTCGAGCTTGATCCCCACAAAAAATAGGGAGGAGAGAAAAATGTGAAGGGTTAACATTTTGAAAAAAAAAACTGAAAAAATCTGTGTGGGGTATGAAATTAAAAAAAAATTTTAACAAAATATGAATTTAGTTTAATTTTGAACATTTCTAAACTGTGGGACGGAAGGAAAAACGGTGTATAAAAATTTTGATAAAATGGCAAAAATTCATGTGGCGTATCAAACTAAAGGCAATCTTAACTAAAATATCTGAATGTATGCTTAAGTTTTGGCAATTTAAAATTTGGGGGATGTCAGAGCCCAAAAAGTGCGACCAACGTTTGATAAAATCGCTAACATTCAAATGAAAGAAAATTTTAACCAAAATCTGAATACAGTGTACAGTTCAGAAATTTCACAATTTTTAACCACAGAAATTTGAAAAATTGTAAAATTCAGACGGATATCAGGCTAAAGGGAATTTTAACACAAATCCGATTTTTTTTAATTTTTAGCGTTTGTTGTGTGATTACTCTAAGTTGTAATTTTACTAAAGAAAAAGTAATAAGCTAATGGGGATTTTTGCAGTTTTGCTGATTATTGAAAATTATCTAATATTTGAATAGATATTTAACAGTACTTCGTTCAAAATAGTGAGCACGTTTGCAGCTGAGGAAGCATACTAGTTAATCAGATATTCAGTGTATGAACGATTGCGATACGACTGTTTAGGTAACGTCGTGCAATGTGATATGCCTACCACTGTTCAACGGTCAAACCAACTGCCGGAAAACTAAAGACTAGCTGAAATTGGACGAGAAAAAAGAAAGTATTGCTACGTATTTCGATAATCGGCTACGTTCATGACGAGAGTAATAATAAATAACTATTTATTCTCTAACACTGGCAAGCAGACAAGTCTTACACTTGTTTCGCAGGAAAGCTGCAAGACATTTTTTACAATATCAAAATACAAAAAATTGAAAAATATAAAATGTTAAATACGCGTAGAATAGACTCCAGCAAGATGAAGATTCCTACGACTGCAGCATCATTACAATATGATGAGACAAAGGAAGGGAAAAAAATCAAAAAAATCAACACTACGAGCACTCCAAACTAAAATCCGTTGTGAGTGCAACACTAACAAGAAATATATAGAAATTAATTTTACTATGTTGACATTTCGGGAAACGAGAAATAGGTAGAACGCAGTAAATCTGAATAGCTTAAAAGCACAACAAGAAGAAAAGAGAGCTGAAGTAATTTACAGTACAAATCTGGTAGCGATTAACTGCATTATATAAAAATAAAAAAAAAAAACGTAAGAAAGAAGCAGAATCCGTATGATTGGTATAGAATACCTCACGTTAAGTTCCATAGTAAAAGTGATCCTAAATATTGTAAACTTGCCTACAACAAATTCGTCTGTTCTGATAACCGGTGAACTATTCATAATTCTTGTTATAGACACTAGAATAGTAAGAATTTAACTTTTACTTCGAAACCAATCGTTATATTTATTTATTTTTTATCAGTAACCATAATATGAATTAACTTCATATTACGTGGAAACTGTGGCACTTTTATTATGGTGTAATTAAATTATATTACGAGTTATTCAGTAGCCATAATGTGAATGAATTTCGTATTATGTAGAAATACCAAAAGGTCTTCATATTATAATGGAAATAATATAATGTGTTTCATAAACAGAAAATAAACAGCGTGAAAGTGTATGTCAACGGTGAATGTAAGTAATATGTTGTGTTCACACTGTTCCTGACGGAAGGGCGGTCTTAATACCCGACTAAAATAATAATTTTGTATTTTTTATCTTCAACACAGAAATTAATAGGATGTATATATATAATTAATGAAGGCTTCACAGTGTGTGTGTGTGTGTGTGTGTGTGTGTGTGTGTGTGCGTGCGCGCGCGCGTGAGAGAGAGAGAGAGAGAGAGAGAGAGAGAGCAGGAAAGTGCGAAGTGGGATGTTTTATTTAAAACCGAAATCGTGCGAGCATGCGCGTCCGTAGCCCGAGTTGTTTTAAATTAACAAGTACCGTAAGTTAAGACCGGCTAATTAAATTTCAGTGAAAACAGCTTCTCTGGGAAGCTGGAAATAACTGCTTTCCTCATTAGGCCAGGCGCACAGCAGCCGCACAAAAAACGTACCGTGATCCTACAAATAAGTGTCCATTAAATGTCATGCGTGTGCACAAAACATCACTGCGACGATTATCGGAAATAATCAATGTCAGTAAGCGAATTTTGAAAAAGCGCAGTAAGCGCAAAATAATCAATTCTGAATAAACGAATTCTGCGTAAAATTAAAACAGTCACATCAAAATGTGTCATTTCTAGGTATTTTAAGAAATATTCACCATTTAAAATCAAAATTACAAAAACTGTATTACGTATTAAGTGACGAAAAATCCAAAAATAATAATTTCACATTTGTATATTTTATTTTAAAATGCATGGATAACAAATATTTTAAAACTACAATGGATAACAGTGATTATTGAAAACACATTAATAACCGGCAATCTGGCATTGTTTTGGATTGCTTAATTTTTTTCTTGCAGTCAGGAACATAAAAATGACTAAAGTAGCACTAATTTATTAACTTCTTTTAATTTCTCCGAAAAATTAGCCGAATAATTTTCGTTGCGATTAGTTAACACTATTTATCAGAAAAACATCACACGTCATTCGTATGTAAAATTTTATTTTCGTACGCTATCACATGTGTGTGTGTTTTCGTCTATCTGTCAGTCTGTCTACGTGTGTGTGTTTACTATTTCATAATAATAAACTACAACCACACATATCAAAACCTCCTGTGTATAACAGAAGTCCTATGAACTATTTATCTGTAATCCATGGCCAATGGGTCAGATACAACCGAAACGTGTCTGCATAATCTTTATAAAATTTTGTATCTAAATAAATTGTATTTTGTGTGTGTGTGTGTGTGTGTGTGTGTGTGTGTGTGTGTGTGTGTGTGTGTGTGTGTGTGTGTGTGTGTGTGTAAGATTATACAAAATAAAAAGTACATAGGCCTACACAATTCGCAGAAATAAAATAAAATTATTTACTATTTTAAAGTAAACGCATTGGAACTAATTATCTTTTCATAATGAAAATTCGCAAAGTTAAATAATGGAGTTTCGGAAATTCAGAAGATTGCGTAACACACGGCCTACAAAATTATTTATTACTGAGAACCATAGACAACTCGACATATTATAAAATTAGTATCGAACGGTATACTTGCAGTACTATACATTTCACTGACCTAAAGCAGTGATCCATGAGACAAGTAAAATAATTAAATAATTTCATATTTTTATCATATTTCTATATATATTGATGTATTTTTACATAAAATAGAATAACGTTTCCGTTAATACCAGTTTACTTTATTGATCATATGAAGACTTGTTATTGTAAAACCCGTTGTCCAGTTGTGCAATAGTGTGATAAAATTAGTATTACTGCAGTGGTATAAATACAGACTACCGTAATATCTCTTTACAATTATAGTTGTGTTTTTACACTTGTATTTTTTATATTCATATCATAATGTGTTTCGCTGTATAATTTTAAGTTGAAACTGTAGATATTGTAATTACCCCGTCAATACGCGATTTCATTGACTTTTTTGCATTTGTCTAAACACTGTACAACTGTTTCAAGGTTTTCTTAAGAATGACAAAATTCTCAGAATATACAAGTATTAATCATATGAATTTTCGAAATTTAACTATTATTTATACAACATTGTTATTTAACCCCCCCCCCCGTACACATACACACACACAAATAAACACCTATATATATATATATATATGTATATATATTACATTTAATATTTATAATGAATTTACCTCAAGATATTTTTTTTCCTTATTAGGAACATGTTTCGGGTACCATCTTGTACCCATCCTCAGCCTTCCCATAAAAGGTTTTATGGGTACAAGATGGTACCCGAAACATGTTCCTAATAAGGAAAAAAACATCTTGAGGTAAATTCATTATAAATATTAAATGTATTATATACATCAAGAAACGGACTGTAGCAGAAAGTGATTGAATATATATATATATATGTCTTAATTATAAGTAGAACTAGAATTATGTTATTTATGTTATTCGAATTTATACTTAAAAAAGTTTTCCTTGTATTTCTTTAAATGAAAATATGCTGTTTATTTAATGACTATAGAATTTTAGAATTTTAGAAAAAATTTGCTAACAAAAAACGTGTGAACGTTATTTATGAAAATATATAGTACACGACAAAGAGGAACTAATATAAAGAGAGAAATCTATATGAACGTTAATATATTTTTATGAAGGTTAAATGCCCGACTAAAATCGGGTACTAATGTTAATAATCTATTTATATTAAAATTTATATAACCTAAATAAATTGTGTGTGTGTGTGTGTGTGTGTGTGTGTGTGTGTGTGTGTGTGTGTGTGTGTGTGTGTGTGTGTGTGTGTGTGTGTGTGTGTGTGTGTGTGTGTGTGTGTGTGTGTGTGTGTGTGTGTGTGTGTGTGTGTGTGTGTGTGTGTGTGTGTGTGTGTGTGTGTGTGTGTGTGTGGTTAACAGGTTTTAATAAATTAACAACGAAATATCCTTTTAAAAAATCGAAACTGGGAGTTTTAAACATAAGTGGACGTTTTTTTGAAAAGTAGCTACTAAATAGTCCCCTACTGTTTGCACGCACTGATATGTATTGCATGCAAGAGTGTGTGTGTGTGGGCGCCGTTTACCCCGGATTAAAGCATGAATAACAAATGCTATATGAAAACTGTAATACTTCGATTTAATATTTAATGTTTAATATTTCGACTCTATTAAATCGAATCAAAGCCTTCAAACTGAGTACCAGCCAATTATAACACCATACACAGAAAACTGATGAAGTAGCAAAAATAAATAACAAACAACAGAAAAAATACGTATTTATTTTTATAAAAATAAATAATAGGCTTAATAATTCTTAACCATAATTATTAAAATAAATACGTAATAATGAATTGAATAAAAAATAAAGTAAATCAATCAATCAATTATAAAAAGTATAATTTATTATATAAATGAATAACAATTTATTATTATTATTATTATTATTATTATTATTATTTTCATTTGTATTATTCGATATGAATGTATTCAACTGTAACTTTTACAGTGACGAAATTTTTTTGAGACTTATTTATTTGCATGGTTAAGCAAAACATTGCGCAAGAATAGTGTGAATGGAATATTATGGTTACAACGTGTGTGTGAGTGCGTGTATGTGTGCGTGTGTGTGTGCGTGTGCGTGTGCGTGCGTGCGTGCGAGGTTAGAGCTTACAGACTTCTGTTCTCGAACAATCCAGTTAACGAAACTGGCCGCTATGAGACACTACGTAATGTGACGTTCTGTCACAAAACGTTGATAAGGTTTTCTACACTCATAGACTAACTTGTGACAAAGACACGGAGAAAGATAGAGTTTCAAATTACAGAGGCAGGAATAAAAATTAACACGAGTATTTTCGCAACGGCGGATACCTGATAAGTCACTGGCAAAATGGCCCGAATCTCTCTTTCAACGATGTGGAGCCATATAGTCGATTGTGTTACATGTTGCCGGTAAATACTAGATCAACAAAATCGTTTTAAAAACACGTGTATGTAAAATTGTAAAGTATTCAGAAAGTTTCAAAGGTTTAAAGAATAATTATTGAAAGTTTTCGGAACTTTACGCTTGTACGGCTTCAGTGAAAAAAGCCATCATATTATACTAACAAGACCGGTCATATATATTGTAAAATCCTATTGGTAAAATATTTTTTCTCTTTGATGAAAATGTAAGAAAAACGTAGAACATTTTCATTAGTTCTTAAATCACATTCGCAGCTTAAAACGCTTAGCATATTTTAGCTTCTTATGTTCGTAATACTACTTTTCTGCACGTTCTAAAAGATAGTGGAATTTCCTACACATATACTTGCGATTTCAACCTCAGATTTGCTTCATTATTGTTGACATGACTCCAACTAAGGTAGTATTAATGTGTTTGTAATTACCGGTATTATTAATTTATGTTTCACAATGGTAAATAGAAATTTAATATCAGCGCTAAAGCTCCAGATAAAATGTGTAATGCACAAAAGTTTGTGTGCATCAGATAATGCACACAAATCGTTCTACATTCTAAAGTCAAATAATAGAAATATGAGCACTCTCTCTCTCGCGCGCGCGCGCGCGTGTGTGATTAGGACATGTAATTCCATCTACATGAGTAAACGTATATAGGAAAAAACATAATCGTAGAGAAAAACTAAATCTAAAACCAAACTCGAAACCATGAGCCGAACCGCATTTTCCAAAACATCACTCCGACGGAAAATTTCAAACACAGTCTTTAGCAGAGTCGAAATTTCACACACACAACAAGAACAACTGATATAAAACAACTATAAAAACAAAAACTTAACGATTATCGCTACTAAAAAAAACTCACAAACTCACTTCAAGTATTAAAAAAACCCACCTAAATTAAAAAAGTACGTGGTGTGAGCTCGCGAAGAAGTTGAAAACTGAGGAGGGAGAAGAACTAGCTGCGGGAGGGTTGGTTCACTGAGCTAACATTAGAATTTGGCATCACAGACTAATTCTGCCGCCTGCCGCTTCTTGCCTTGCCTTGCCTCTCCTACACGCACGCTCGCACACATGCACACTAAATAATGTGTATTTTTTAACTGGTGGATTGAAAATCCTGAAATCCGCATTACACACGCCGATTTACCATCTAGCTTACACACATACATATAGACATACACACTCTCTGTGTATACAAATCACACTCATAGAAAGAAAGGTTACTGCTTAATAACGACGGATTGAAGCGAAATATCTTAGATTCAGTCTAGGAATTCCGCTGGAAAACCAAGTATAAAACAAAACAGTATGTGTTAAACGATAACTTGAGACTTTTCCTGGCGAGACACAAGAAGGTACTAAACACGCCTGGGCGTGTGTTACAACAGTGAGGATGCACTTGCGGAACATTGTCAACGCGCCTTAATTTATAAAAAACGAAGATTTTCACGGGGACTTGCCGGTGGGTAAAAATCGACATGAACACCGATCTGACACAACCATGAGGAACTAAAAAGTGGTTTTATTACCATGATGTGAGACTGGGAAGAAATTCAGAACAAAGAAACTGTCAAGTATTCGCAGACATATTATGCGCTAGTGCACTTGATCTGCTATACTCCGAAATGTAATATCAGCAGAAAAAATTAAATAACAGGAATTTTCCATTAGCGAGGACAGTAAGAGAAATTCTCATGGAAACCTACATGTCAGCACCTTTTGTTTAACACGTGTGGAAATCTTGGGCCCAAAACCCCTATCCCTTCTTACTTTCCTAACAACTAACAGACAAATAGAAGGAAAAGCCACAAGGAAAGGAGATAATAAATTAGGTTTACAGAAGGATGAGACAGGAGTTCCTGAAGAAAATTTAAATGTGAATTGTAGAATAATGTGTGTGTGTGTGTGTGTGTGTGTGTGTGTGTGTGTGTGTGTGTGTGTGTGTGTGTGTGTGTGTGTGTGTGTGTGTGTGTGTGTGTGTGTTATAAGTCAGAGTGACAACAGCATGGACGGCACAACTAAGTGTAAGAAAAACTATTTTAACTATTTAAACTATTCAAAAGAAGGTCACTCATACAGAAATATAATGTAGTAAAAAGAATCATATACATACAAAATAATATTATAGAAAATAGTATATAAAATTATATTGTGTAATTGTAAAATTATTTTCAAACTTTTGCTCATTTTATAATTAGCTTTACTAAGTAATTTTTTCTCAGTGTAAAAGAACAAAAAATATTATAATTCAATTAGTCTTAGATCAACTTAATGATAAATAAAAAAAAAACACAAGAAAATCATCTTAAACGCAAAGCGATTTTATCCACCACCATCTTACAAAATTATAAAGTCGAAGCGATCCAACTCCATGACAATACAATTGTCATGTAGAAGTTTTTGTAGGCTAATGGAAAGCAAAGAATAACCTAAGTATTACTTTATATACGGTTTCCACTTCGCAATATCACAATTAATTATCTTAATGTATTCGTTTTGCAACTTATTGTTTTCGTTAATACGTTTTTCGAGAACAAGTTTCCATCATAGATGATAATAAGGATAAGTATTTTAGGACCTGATGATGGGAACTTGTTCCCGAAACTCATCGTATTAACGAAAACAATAAGTTGCAAAACGGATTACGTCAAGGTAATTATCTAAGTGGTGTTTAATATTAGAGCATTGGATGCTGTGAAGTGCATGCACAACTTGTATATATATTGTGAGAGGTAACAAAAAGGAAATTCTAGTGAGAATCTCTTACTTGTAAGGATTGTTAGTATTTTAAAGTTAGAGTAACTCGCCTATTAGTCTCTCGCTGGAAACACATTGTAGATAACAATTTTCTATGCAATTATTGATAACTGATAGTAGAAACCTAGTGCCTTTTTTATCATTATTACTAAGAAAAATAAGAAGAAAAAGGGGCGGGGAGAGACAAAGAAAAGATTCTGGTGGGAACAGAGTAAGAGAATAGTCAGAGACAGAAGGAGAGGAGCAGAGATCGTGAGGGAAGGCGAGAGAGGGGAGAGAGTGTGTCATAAAGTAAAAATTTTAAATAATTTGCACCGAGGATATTCTGTATCCATACTTATTTGCTTTCATAAGTAAACCCACAATTAACATTTTTACTATAACGCAGAATGAGTAAGAACAAAAATAGAAATTAGACTTGATTCTGAATCAAAATACCTACACTTTTGTACGTAAATGACGCAACAATTTCCTTGACGCATGCTGGGTAGAACCTCATAACTCGTTTACAAAATACATTAACATTAGAAGTATATTACGGTGGGAAATAATTGAAAGCACTCAATAGAAATGTATGGAAATTTACAGATTAATTAAAAACAGACTGTGTAGAGAAATGTTTCGTTAAAAAATATAAGATGAATGTACTTAACCAAGCTCACTTATTTTAAACACAACCAAACTTAACCAAAACATAGTTCATGGACTTTCAGGTTTCTGATTACAAACACCTCGCCGAAGTAATTTTTCCTTTCTAGAATCGGAAGAGAGTACCTATCAAGAAAAACACCCAAGACTGGCATGAAATTACATATTGCATCATTTAAAAACAGAGAAAGCATCATTTTGTCATTTGTAAATTTCTAGAAGCTTATGTTTTCATAAACTCATATTTTTACCAGAGAAACAGCACCAATCATAAATACTGAAACTTAATTTTTCTTTCTTCCATTTCTGAACATTAGGTTCCGGTATGCCAAATTTACTCGATGGGATCCTATTACCATTTTCTTCTACGTATAGTGTTTTTTTTTTTACGTAGTCGAATTTTACTGTGCGTGATGAGCGAGAATTCTTCTACACTTGAGGAATGTAGATCTTGTTTATTAAACAAAAAACATACAGAAATATTGAACTACAACTGTAGAAACGACACACTTACGATGACGACATAGATAACCGAACAACATGTTATAACATGAGTCCACTTCTTGCCCGTAGGCCTACATATGTGTATACAAGTGTACTAACTTATACATATTTACAGTTTGGGATGTAAATTACCTTAGTCATGTACATCGCGCGCCCACATTTTTTGAAAGAAAGTGTGAGAAAAAGTATTAGTTGTAAACGTAAAGATATGGTAATCTCTTAGTTGCAAGTTTCACGCCTGATTTGTAGTGATTAATACACATAGTCGTATAGTCTGGTCATACGTCTCCACACATTACAATCTTAAGCCATGCGTGCACTGGATTCCTAGTTAGGCTATTTATTTGGTCCAGCCAACACTTGGTGACCGACTCTTTTGATCATTTGCCAAGGACTGTCCTCTTCCTGTTAATGTTTTCAGTCCATCTTCTCTTCTCATGATATGGTCAACCATCAACGTGCAAGTTTTGATACAATGATTACAAAACAATTATCTCCCTTTTAAAGTAGTTCCCTTAGGAAGCCACACACTTAGAGAGAGACGTTGTTTTCATTAATTACAACATTGCTGAAGTTTTCAACTACCAGTGCCTTTACCGGATTCGTCACAACCGTTGGAATGTTCCCCGTACTTCCAAAATTGTGACTCCGGAGTTGGATTTTGATTTCTGGGAAAAAGAAATAATCACATGGACTAAGATCAGAAAAGTAACAGTTAGGGTCCCCTTTTTTGGCAGAGTGCCGGTTCACGGAAGTGCTATGTGACATTGAACCTAATCATGCTTGAGTGAACAATCTGTGGCCGGACTCTAAACGTTTCACGAACAGTCTGGTGATTTAAATTTAGTTCATAACCAATTATTGTAATCTGTGGGCCCGATTCAAGTAATCGGTGACTGAGTTCTGCTGAGGACCCAGTATAGTGAGGTATAACACTATCTCCTTGTTCACGATTACGGATGAGGCCACATCGGCGGTGAAGGCGGAGAAGAGAAGCTTCGGTACGGCGGATCCGGCGGAGATGGCATCCAAGCTCTTAAGGTTAGGCTACAGCTTCTGCCGGGGTATGACAAAGTTGCTGTCTTCCACTTAGGTGTTCGACCACAAAAGGCTATAGTAAGAAGGCTATAGGTTGGAGGTTGTGAGATGGGCTGGTAACCCGTTCACGTCAAACCTTACTTACTCATTAGTCTCAAAGAGAATAAGCCGGACGGATTTCAAGTTGCCAACTCAGCTACACTAAATAACAATGGTTAAGGATAAGGATTTTGATACAAAAGATATCTTAAAGGTTGCAGCCTTAAATATAAGGGGATTGGATCAGAAGGAACCAGAAATGATAAATGCCTTAGAACATCAGAAAGTAAATACTGGTGTAATTACCGAAACAAAGAAAAAGCTGAAAGGTACCAGAGATGTAGGGGACTGGGCAATGATAAATGGAGGAGTTAAAAAGACAGAAAGAGCATAGGGAAGACTAGCGGTGTAAGCGGTATATGTGGATAAGAAGTGGAGACATAAAATAATATGTTACGCCTATGTGAGTGAAAGAATAGTAATATTACGAATACAAATTTAAAGAGGTATCCTAAGGTTAATTGGCGTATACGTTCTGGAAGAGGACACACATGGGTATGGGTAGGAAGGAGGAGTATCACAGTTCTTCTGTGATATGCTGTAGAAGGAGGTAAATAAATAATATAAGATGACAGGAGAATATATAACTGCATGTGATTTAAATGCTCGTAACCTACCAGTCCCTAATGTGGTGACCCCTGTAATGAAGTCTGTAAAGGGTTGCACCAGGAGAGATCTTATGAGGAACGATCATATTATAATGGAAACTAGGCATAGATGAAAATTTAAATGATAAAATCTCCCGGAACAAAACTGAGTGGCGGTTACACGTGGAGAGAATAGATTCAACTAGATTTCCAAGACGAGGAGTCCTTGACTATCGTTCACAGGAGAAGAGAATGGTGGGAAAATCCCGTAAACGGTTGGATGAATTACATTGAGACTGGAACAGGCTACTAGCCTAAGCCGTAAAGATGACGACGACGACGACATGATGAGACCTCTCACTGTGGACACATTATTATCAGTTCATGTTTGTTTAGTCATCCTGTTTCATCATCACCATCATCTGCAAGGATTAAACCAAAGATGGTTTGTTCCGGTCTGAAACATCAAAGAGTCTAGAGCTGGTCACTCCAGCGCTTCCTCGGACGTCCCACACCTCTCCGTCCCTTCGGCTTATAGATCCATAGTTGTTTGGGGATGCGGCAGTCATCCATTCGGCAAATATGTTCCCACCAATTCAGCCGATACTGGGCAATCCTGTCAAGTATACTCATAATATTCAGTTTCAGTTCTTGCCGTATATCTGTGTGTCTTCTATGATCATTGAGAGTATACCCTGTAACGTGCCTGAGAAACAGTTTCATGATCATCCAAAAACTCTTTTTGCCATCTAGACACCTGAATCCAGAACATGACTTCATCTCCTTAAAATTGTATAATGTGTTAAAAGCTTTTGTTGAATTGTCTTGGAGCCTGACACACAATTTGACTAAATAACGCTGCTCGATATTATTGAGCTCTATTTTGTAACGTGATACGAGATTAGTTCTTACAAACATGACGGCACAATCCAATCTGGTAAGGGATGTTGAAAATTTCTGTGAAAAATAATTAAAATTTATAGCCATCAACTCCTGAATTCTTGAACTGAAGTGTTACCACTCTGTGGCAAAAAGTGCAGTCTCATTACTTTGTAGACTAACCTCGTAACTTAATATTCTAGGAAATAGTACAGCTAGTACAACATTTCGAAAATATCGATTTTCTTGGAATCACTTATTAGTGTAGTGTCTCAGTCACTACTGAATACAGAAATACAGAGAATATCCTACTAACCTAAGGACTCAATTGTTATTATCCTTCCATATTCTAACAAGCGGTCCGAGATGTTTTTGCTATGAATACGTCTCCTTATCTTTTCCGAACAACCTCCCTTATTTGAACGAACGGTCCTAGATACACAATACACATACTTGTTAATGACACCTCACTAACAACCAGGTGTGGCTGATTGTTATTCTGACGACCAATGATCATTATTTTGGTTTTATCACGATTCAGCAACAAACACTTATCCCTATCAGTGCTTCCATTATATTAATTAATTAACTCTGCTAATGCAGCTTTAGAAGTAGTGATAAAGGTGGTGTCATCAGTATGTCGTTACATTGCTAACTTTCCGATTATACGACGATACTCCTCCGTTCCAGTCGTCTAATGCAACTGTCATTATATGCTTAACGTAAGTATTAAAAAGTATTGAGGCAAGATATAGGGTACCCCTGAAGCACACCAGCGTCCACTCTCTCTGAATTCAGCAGTATTTGTGCCATTAAATCAGGTTGCTTTATTCAACTCAGGACGCAGTTCTGCTTCAGACAAGATGCTCTACGAAGTCGCCGCATTTAACCACATTAAAACTTTTCCGTAATCTAGGGAACGAGCAATAAAACTGCACCATATTCAGAGCAGTATCAAACTGTGGAATATTAGGTATATACGTAATAAGTATCGTTATCAAACAATACTTGGTGCAAAACACTAACACAATTTCCTCTTAGACATTTTTTATGTATTTTAAAAAATGCACTTGTCTGTTCATTTCTAAGTCTGTGACGAAAATGAAAACTAAAAGTTAATGGAAAGTAAAAGTAAATCAAATTCTGGAGTCCTCTAGAACATCGTTTAGAACACACAGAAGGTCTCTTTGCGTGATAGTGCTGACAGAATTGTTGCGGAAGAGAAGTTAGGAATTGTTCGAGTAATATGAATGTCAAGGAACAGCTGAGATGAATAGATCTAAAGTAACTGACTGTAGAACACTGATGAAACATAATGGTGGAAGACAGCTCTAGTAACACTCAGATTGTCTAAGGCACAGTAATGTCCTCATGTTGAACAGAATGTAGACAGCAATGTGTATTGCAGTTATATGCGATGCAGTAGTCTAGCACTGCTATCCTGCGACGGGATATTAAGTGATTATTTTTTAATCGCTATGAGTTAATTAAGTAATTTAAAAAAGTGTAACAGAGTTATTATGCATTGTAAATACTGCATACAATGGTAGAAACCACTCTGCTGCAGCCAAACGAACGACAAATGGAGTGAAGACGGCAAATTAATAGCGTAGAAATGAAATATTTCAGAAGACTAGTAGAAAACACAAAGTAAGGTCATGCCACAAACAAGGACACGAGAACAAGGCTTAATGAAGAATCGACAGCACACAAACAGGAGAATGGTATGGTATGCGTATATTATCAGGATGGGTCACCACAACAGATTGCTCAAAACCATGGTAGAAACGGGGATACAGAACACGTAAGAGAGCAGACTAAGGAAATTATTGCTACAGAGGCTACAAGAAATTAATGAAAACAAAGGAAAACAGCGGAGGAATTGGCCTAAAACTAATATTAATTATAATACTAATAGCTTAATAGACTATGACTAATAGACTAATGTGAAGTAGGACTGGGTGGAGGACGTAAACAAGGGAATCGAATTAACTGAAAATTGACGTCCTGTAGGGCATGTAGAACGGAAGAAGTATACATATTAGTGTTTTACACATACACAGACAATAAAATAATCACTTCCCTGTAATGTTTACAGGATGTACGTCCATTTGAGGTTACCAAACAATCAATAATTACACACATTTTAATAAACAACAATGGTAGAAACGTTTTCGAGAAAATTGCTGCAACAATTCGAGAAAATAGGTAGGCCTAGGTCAACCCGTTTGAAGTTCCACGGTTTACTGGGTATTTTGTTCATATAAACACTGTTTTTAATCATATTTTGGAATCGTATAAAGTCTGAAAATCCCAAATGTGCTCTCGATGATTTCTTTTTGTGAAGGGGGAACATTAACACTAATTCGATACAAACATATTCGTATAGGAGGCTTATTTGAATTTGATAAGCCCAATTTATGACCAGTATTTTAAAATCTACAAAATCGAGTACCTAAGATCTAATAAATTCAAATCAGTACCAACACAACACAGTTTTTAAAACATTAGACTCAGGAACCGGTCATATAACAAAAACCAATCAACCCTAATCACAACTAACAAACGTCATCCCCACTAGTACCTACCAATCGAGCTAGACACGGTTACTTTACCATACCAGTAAACTTTGTTGAAAATTGGTGTACAAATTACAGCATTAAATAAACACGTCTCACAACTATATGTGGATACGCCGTTTCTTGTACACCACTTAACAACGTTAGTAATTTAATAAACAAAGAAACGGAACTAAAGAAAGTTAAAAAATTAGTATCCTATTACATATTACTTTCTAGTATACTAATATTATACAAAAAGCGGTGTTACTTACAGAGCAGCGGTTTGATGTATACATCTAAAACTAACTATAATTGCAATGAAATGTTTTTGTCTTTACAGAATTTTTTGTGGAGACTCGGTTCTCTGGTAGAAAGCAGACAAATGAATATAACCGATTTGAAGAGACAAAAATGAAGACGGGAAATACTGTGAATCCCACAAAAAAACTTTAACATTTTCATTTAACAATAAACATATCATCGTTGTTTTGAAACTGAAAAAACTAGATCCCTCCTTTGTGAAAGTGAAAAAAAGAACAAAAATGGCGAAATAGCATATGCCCAAAACCTCGTTGTTGATGTTCAAAGTCGTCTGTTGTGGACTCCACACAGATCCTGCGCCAACTAAGTCAGTAGACTAGCATTTAATATTGGGACGTGCTAACGAGCAGTGTTACGGGCACAGAAAGTTGACGCCATGCAACAACTGAAGGAGCCACAAAAAATCTGATACCGCGAGTGGTTCCAAACTCTTCTGTACATTCGCGGTTCTCGGAAGAGGTGTGGTTTCACTTGTCTAGAATTCCGACAAGCTTGGTGTTAAATGCGATATCTGTTAAGAGGATTTTTGGGTCGATTTTCTTATACGATAATGTTAACGATATGATGTTCATGAAATTTGTGTAACAACTTGGTAATATCGGGTTGACGCGAATTATTCCAGCAACATGCTGCAACATACCAGACATAAAATGTTACGATGGTTCTCGTTACCAGATACTTTGAAGACCGCATTGTTTTAAAGGACCTCTGGCCATTTATATCACCCGACCTGATTTTTAAATTTCTGTTAGAGGTTTTTACAGAATAAAGAGTATCCAAATAGTCCAGCAACGCTCGTACATTTTTGGGTCAACGTCACTCGAGAAATTAACAACATTCACGTTTCTCAGGACATTCAGAAGTATGGTACATCGGATGTAGTTACGTTAAGATAAAGGAGAATGTCACTTCCAGCATTCGCTTTAAAGCAGCCATTTTGACTCACCGACTGTTTTCTATATATAAGTTAGTTTTAATGCAGTTTATGCAATTCTCGAGTTTACTAAACTTTAATGTTCAATGAAAAAGTAAAGGTTTTCATGGGTTGAACAGTGAAAAGTACGTTAACTTGCTCGATGTAAATGAAGCAGGCTGTAAAGATGATTAAGCAAAATAATATATCAAAGAACATATTTCTATTTTTGTTTGAATGAACGGTTGTTCAAAGCGAGTAAGTTGTTAATGGTTTGGCTGAAAATACACAGTTTTTATAAACACAAAAATACACAAAACGATAATTTTAAATATGACTCGAAACTAATATCAGCTAAGTAAATAAACTTGTAGACACTAAATCCGGTCTACAGATTTTTTGACCTAGATATACAGTACCAACAGCTTATTTATTTAACTGCCACAGATTTCTTTCGTAAAACTGATTCTATACAAACATGAAAGAGAATACAACAAAGTAATCTGAAAATGATTTAAGTATAAGTATTACAGTAGCTTGACACACAAAGCATTCTAGTTCTAATATTTCTATTAAAATGATCAATATGTTTCCCTGCATAGTCAAGAAATGATATAGTAAATAGACATAAATTCGCATCAAATCAACAAGCCCCAAACATAAACCATCATCAGTTTCAATGGAATTTACAGAGTTGGTATTTGCAATGAGGGAGTAAAAAATTAAATTCAGTTCAGTTACTTTTTTTATTCATAACCACTTTAACCCTCAGAAATTACTGAAAGTACGTTAAACATATCAGAAAAATTAAGTTTGTCCATCCCTGTAAAATAGAGCCAAACTGTGCTTAATGTTTAACTGTTCTATTACCCATTAATTTCGTTTATTATATACCTGAAATAAACGTATGGACAGCATGTTGTCAGAGAGAGAACACATTTTTTAGTTTTGTTGCTTTTTTAGATTTTTAAAGCTAAACAATTTTTTTTATAAACTTCAAAAACTTTTTAATGAGAAAACACATGATAGAAAGTGGTGCACCATATGAAAGAACTTTAAGCAAACACCAAGTTTGGTAGGCAATTAAGTCCAGTAATGGGGGTGAAAGAATTCAGTATAAGTACACTCATTAGTTACACTCATTTTATCATACTACATTGGAATTTTCCAGATATCTAGATAGCTCTACATAAAACTCTAGGTGTCTGAAAAAAGCGTTTTTTTAATTGCTTCATATGTAGTGCCAATCCTGAGAATACCACTGAAATTGCTTTATAAAATTATGAAGTTTCTTTCTTCATGAAGATGACACAAGGGACCCACAGTCTAAAAAGTGAACTGAAATTAAATATCTAAATATCACTATTGTATTGACGACTCGGAACACTAAGTTTTTTTATAAGTAAAATCGTAAAGATTTACCTTACAGCCTAAACCGGCTTTCACCTTTAAAAGGCTTCTTCAGAGGCTGCCGTAGGTAGCGCTGTCCGTCTTGTTGGCGACGGGATAGATTTCGAAAGATCGATGCTGTGTGTGTGTGGTGAGATGTGTTCGAATAATGCGTGCGATTTGAATTGTGTCTGTTCGTTTAGGATGTCGTTTTTATTTGTTTTTGTGTGTTTGTATATTTCTAACTGTTCTAGAGTGTCTAGTTTTCCGCCTTTTTTCAATTCAAATCGCACGCATTATTCGAACACATCTCACCACACACACACACACACAGCATCGATCTTTCGAAAATCTATCCCGTCGCCAACAACAAGACGGACAGCGCTACTTACGGCAGCCTCTAAAGAAGCCTTTTAAAGGTGAAAGCCGGTTTAGGCTGTAAGGTAAATCTTTACGATTTTACTTATAAAAAACTTAGCGTTCCGAGTCGTCAATACAATAGTGATATTTAGTTAAGTAACGGACACGTCATGGACAAAGAAATCCATTAAATATCTCTTACAACTGTATATTAAGTTCAGGTGATTTTGGCCAAATACAAGAATGTTTTAACCCCCTACTCTCGTAGTGTGTTTTTATTCTTTATGTTTAGTGGGTTGTGTCAGGCCTTTACGCCTCACGTTGATCGCCAATTCTGTAACTCTCTTCTCTTGTTTATTATATTATAATTTTCTTAATTGTGTGGTTATATGTTTTTATAAGATCTCTTGAATTATTTAAATATGTTGTTGTTAACTGTAGCTGGATGTAATATAACCTTACGACAGTGGGTTATTAAGCTGATATTTTAACATTGAAAATGTTTATAAGGACGTGTCGCACATTTGCGGCCAATCGCTGGTGCGTTATCGAAAATGGGAACCAGTGAGTTTCCATAGAAACTAATTCTTTGTTGTCAATAACGTAGTACACATATAAAACTTCGCTTATGAATGCGACTACATTTAACTTATTAATCTGTACATTGGTAAATGAAGAATGAATTCATTGATTGATGAATGAACATAAATACAAATATATTTTTTAGATTTATTGAAGCATTTTCAATGCCCTTCTCTGTGCATTGCATTTGTGCAATGCCTGTAAATTTTTTCACTAGAATAGTTCAATAAATGTGCGCCAATTTGTAATATCCAATGATTACAAATAATATTTATTATAAATGGAGATATTATTGGTTTGGGCTAATTGTTTTATTAGTTTCTTATTTTAATTTCTCTTTGCTTTAATAGAGTTCACTGACCTGGTTGGATTATTTAAATAGCACGGTTTGTTCCAAAATAAATACTGCCAACTTAATCTTCTTGAGTTGAAGTAACCTCTAATAATATTGTGTAGTGCGAAAATATCATTAATTATAAAAATGATGACTCGTACACTAGTATTTTTCTTCCATATTCCTTTATTTTCTTATTTGATTTTAATTCTTTTTCTTTGATATAGAAATGAAATAATATTTCTTGTAATACAAATTAGTTAACCAGACTTGTTACATTGATAGCTCAATGGTTGGTAGCATGAGTTTTTGTCATCTCAGAGATGCAGACTATGTTTACGTTTTGGACATATAACCCTTATGAGTTCTTTTGACTACAACAATTAACAAAAAATGTCTTTTTTGAAGAACAAAACATTACAATAATGAATTATATATGATATGATAAAACAATAACTTAAAATCTAAAGTGACGAACAGTTCGTAATTCGGACAGTGTCCATTGTTGTTGATAACCTAGTTTGGCTAAGTTATTTAGTGAAGCTTTGAATGTAATAACGAAATACAATTATTGTTAAACATGAAATAATATTAATAGTGTTTGTGTTTATATACTGTGATAATATAAACATTAGTTAACAAGTGTCTATTACAAGTTACTATGGGATCGTGATCATTAATTATTAAGTTTCTTATAAATTCTCAAAATAAACACTATACTTTCCTTTCTTTATATTCTCTTTATAATTCACTTCATTTAATTATTCACTCTATTGTCCTTTAATTATTAAAACACAATGCACAACACTTGCGATTCACTTTAAGGTTACGTTCACGTTCGAAGGTTAGATGTCGTTTGTTTACATTCACCTAACCTCACTCGGTTTGAAAATATTTATACTTTCGATTGGAGATTAATTATGTTTTAAGCGTTACAGAGGAGGTGTTCTTTACTGCATGATGACCGTAGGGAGACTGACTCGTTTGCGGTGAGTTATGGGTAAATTCACCTGACAATTGAACGATTCTGATTGGTTGAATTATTAAATATTCCGTTTTTAATTACTAAAATTTTCGTTTTCTGGTTGATGCTCATCAACAGACGCTGAGTTAAGCATCCCTTTTTTGATAAAAATTATTAAAAAATCTTAAAACTCACATAACTTCCTTATGCTACTAACAATTAAAAATATTTTACTACCATTAATCAGCATTTCTTATGCTGATCATTTTGAGACCTTTCAAGGCATGGTTCTGTTCAGTAATAATAAAATAACAATTTTCACTGATTGATTTAGTCTAGTATTCTCTATAAAATATTATTTTTTCTGTTCCATCATTTAATTCTTAGTTGTAGAATTGGTTTTACGTTAACATTATATGGTTTAATATTAGTAATAATAATTATAAACATCCATTTATTATAATAACCTAGTATTGCCATCTAGCCCTACTCATGTCCATGCTCATTGGTACCTTAATTCCTTTCTCAAACTAAAATTACTTAATTCTACTACAAAGTAACAATTCTTAATTATCACTTATGATCTACTTGAACTTTTACAATATATTTTATACTTCACTACAAGCTTTTTTCCTTGTACTGTCCATTATAAACTTCCACATTAGCTGTATGAAAGGTTTGTCAAAGCTGACAACTTATTATTTACATTATGCCTGGTCAATTCTTGACATTTCTCAGTATTACTTTCTTACTCTACTAACATACATTCTTTTATAATCTATACTATATCATTTAACAGGTTTTATTTACATAAATTGTTAACATTTTTCCTATCCAGTAGGCCTACCTGTAGGATTCTGTCTCATCAGTTTCTTACTATTCACATTATTACTTAGTTCCTAAACATCAATAGTTAATTATACTTGTCTTATTTATTATTCTGTTTGTTGTTCATACTTTTTACCATGAAACAATTTATCTTACTTCCTTCTTTATTTCTTTGTCATGCTTTAACATAGACATATGGTGCATAACCTAACTTACATTATTACACTTTTAAATACAATTAAAACTGTTATTACTCATTTATTTTATACTAATCATTCTATGAATGGTTTTAGTGACTTAATTCATACTTAGGTATGATTATTCTCTGACTCTTTATTTCTTTTACTTCAAATTTTATCTACCGTACTTTATAAATCTTCCTGATTGGGAAACCATTTAAGTTCTGATGAATAGGCTTTCACCCATTTTTAACAACATTACAGATGCAGTTTACTAGAGTTACGGTATCTGTTATTAAGTTCCCTACAATCATATTTGGTATTTCGATCTTATCATTTGATTTACTTTTATCTTAAATTGACTATTTAACACATATTTTACTTCTTGGATTTCGTTGTCCATGACGTGTCCGTTACTTAATTAAATACAACTATTACATTAACGACTCGGAACACAAAGTTTTTTATAAGTAAAAACATAAAGTTTTACCTTACAACCTGAACCGGTTTTCACCTTTAAAAGGCTTTTTTATAAGTAAAAACATAAAGTTTTACGTTACAACCTATAAAAAACTTTGTGTTCCGAGTCGTTAATGTAATAGTTGTATTTACATATTTTACATTATACAGGTTCTTTACTTAATTATTATTCTGTTCTTCATTATTAGGATAAGATAATTAGTTAGGTTAGGGTATTTTCTTTATGTAGAGGGAAACATCACATTACAATGTTTAGAGACTTGTACTTTTATTTAGAAATCAAAATATTAAACAAGTTAGGTTTTCCAAAAACAAGGAATTATTAAATTTAATTGTTTATTTTATATTAGCCACATACCTAAATTTAAGACTGTTTTTATAGAGAGCCAAGTGGCAGAAGATCTAGGGAGGGGAGATAAAAATATGTGAATATAAGAATTATAGAAACTATGCATTCTATTACAGATGAAATCAGAAACAGATGATATCAGGAATATTATTAATTTGCACACATTCAGCAAATGGCTTAACACATATTGAAAATAAGTAAATATAAGTATATCACTACCGACTCGGAACTTTGTGTTCCGAGTGAGTAGTGATGTGATATACTTATACTTAGTTAATCAACGGATACGTCATGGACAACAAAATCCAAGAATGAGAATAAGTGTTAAACTGGAATCCAAAGACAGAAGAAAGCCAAATAGTTGGAGGCAAGACATGATGAAGACATGAGGGAAACAGGTTTTTGGTATGATTTGTGGAACAACAAAGAAAATAGAGATTAGAGCACAGAAAATATCAGAGCACACTGTAAACTAATATACAATGATGGTGCTTTTTCAGTGTGTTTATAATCAAATAATAAACATGTTGATTGAAATGTGAACAATTTGGTTCAATCTGAAGGAACCAAGTACTATTAGTATAAGAGACTGAGATACCTAAGTCAAGAATAAAAAGCAAAGTTTAAATTGAGCTGATATAATAGTTTACTCACCCAACTACTATAATCCGTTTGGATTTTGTTTTCTTATTCAATTAAAGAGAATGAATCCGTTTCTATAAATCAATTAAAATTAAAGTCTCTTTGGATATAGTATTCAAGAAATCACAAATTTGTGGAAGAGTAAATTGCCACTGATTGATAAAAATACACAAAATGTTTACCAAGTGTCTAAATTTGTGACAATGAAAAGAGCCTAAGTAGCAACTAACAATTTTTGACTAGTGTTATAATACATTTATTAAGAAACAATTGTTATTCTAAGAAATTAAAAATGGATTAACTAAAAACTATGAGTGTTTCTTAATTACATGTTTATTAATGTCTGTTAAGTATGAATGTATTGTAATTAATAATTTGCATTCTTTTTAAGATGAATTAGTCACATGTAATTTTATTAAAGTGGATTACAGAGCATAAAGTCCAGGTTAACAAGATGACCAGAAATCAGAGAAGAAAAAGATTAAAATAAAAGTAAGAAGACGAAGAAGTAGACTTATTATTTTGTTTTGATAGTTCATCCTCTTTTTTCACAGTACTAAATTAATATAGAATATTGAACTTTCACTTGTGAAACTTACTTGTTTTTCTCCTGTATGCGTTTCGGCGTGATGTGCGCCTTCATCAGCGGTTTGAGACAAGTGAAAGTACAATATTCTATATTAATTTATTATTTTGTTTTACCAGAAGCAAATTCTTTGAAAGTCAAGAGCACTGTGATTTTCAACACAAAAAGTACATTATAGCAAAAAGTAGTTGAAGCTTTCAAAATCAATCTTATTTTCATTATTACTGTTTCTTTGTAATATATTCCACTTCAAGAATTGCGTATCCAATACTAACTTAATACCTTTATTTAAACTCATCTGTATATAGTTTTTTGTTCAACATCTAGCTGCATATGTACCGGATAAAGGTTATTGGTCCTTTATTTTGAATTGTTTTCCCAGGCTTTCATTCACTGTTGTGGCATCTGTTACACAGTATGTTGTATATAACAGTTGGATATATTTCTCTCTTTCTTTTAATATTACTGTCTCAAATATATTTTTGAAAAAGTAAAAAATACAGCAGGCAGTACTACTTACTTAAATCACTATTGAATAATTGAATCATGCATTTTATTAAATTAAATTCTCAAACATCAGTACAACATTTTATTACCTCCATGTTACTAAAACAATGTCTGGAGCCTCAGCATAATTCTAATAAGCATCAGTGTGTGTGTGTGTGTGTGTACATAATATATGCACATATATACGTACTGCAACAGTACAATTATGTCGTGTACTGTGCATTGCACTGAGTATTTAAATAAGCAATTAAAAGAAGTAAATAACGTATTTGAATAATAATAATCATTCCGACTGCAATATAAATTGTAATGGAAACACCTGGCTTGCGTGTCAGGACAGGGAGCAAAGCAGCCATTCTCTGCATGTGTGTACACAAGTAAGTGTGTGTGTGAGTGATGACTAGTTCATTCATGAAAGGTGACACCCTTTCAGTAACGATATACATTAATTGTATTTAATTGATTACTAGACTTGTGTGCACAGTAGAGAAAAACGGAGGACACCAAAATGTGTGTTAAAATAACGCAAACACTTAGATAAAAAATTGTGCGAAACGAACAAAAAGTGACAGTACGTAAGGCTTTCACGGCCGGTGTCACTATAATTAATTAAAACTTCCGGGCTGAAAGGCCGTGGTCGAATGCTCGATGTAAAATCGCTAGACGTTTCGGCCACACCACCGGTGGCCATCTTCAGTAGCAAAGAATGTTCGTAATGGATGGTATGCCGAACAATTCGCCCAGTGAAATGGGAACAAGCAACAGTGAGAGACGGCAATGGTGTTTCTATTTATAACTTTTTGGCCGCTTTAGGTGTATAACGCGAACCAATCAGAAGCCAGCTCATCATTCTCCACTCTGATTGGCCGTGGAAAATAAACCATGCCAGACACTATTTAAGGAGATGCTTTCACCCTGGCGGTTCACAGCGACGGACGCATTCTTATGAATATGGATGGACTCCAGATGCAGGCAAGTGAAGTAACCCCGGACAGAAGACAACACCCGGGCTTCCTCAAACATCACCCGGTGATCGTTGTGGGAAAGAGCATGTTCAGCAACTGCGGACTTCTCCGGCTGGCCCAGGCGGCAGTATCTCCGATGTTCAGAGAGGTGCATTCAGACACTACGCTTCATGGTGCCTATGTATACCTGGCCACACGTACAAGGAATACTATACACCCCGCACGACAAGAGCAGATCCCTGACGTCTTTTACTGGTCGCAGGAACTGATGGATCTTTTTGGTTGACTGAAAGATCGTCCTGACACCCCGTTTACTCAGCAACTTGCCGATGCGGTCAGTCACGCCACGGATGTAGGGCAAGACAGCGGAGCCAACAACCTCGGGCAACACCAACTCGTCCGGCCTACCAGATCTTCTCGGCCGGGCAGTTCTCCTCACCTCCGCAGCAGAGTAGCCGTTGGACTGCAGTGGTTCCTCGAAATGACGAAACTCAACCAGAGTCTTCAGCACCGCCTGTGGCATGACTGACCGCATCAGCACGTTGCTGAGTAAACGGGGCGTCAGGACGATCTTTAAGCCAACCAAAAAGATCCATCAGTTTCTGCGGGGTGTATAGTATTCCTTGTACGTGTGGCCAGGTATACATAGGCACCACGAAGCGTAGTGTCCGAACGCGCCTCTCTGAACATCGGAGATACTGCCGCCTGGGCCAGCCAGAGAAGTCCGCAGTTGCTGAACATGCTCTTTCCCACGACAATCACCGGGTGATGTTTGATGAAGCCCGGGTGTTGTCTTCTGTCCGGGGTTACTCACTCGCCTGCATCTGGAGTACATCCATATTTATAAGAATGCGTCCGTCGCTATGAACCACCGGGGTGAAAGCATCTCCTTAAATAGTGTCTGGCATGGTTTATTTTCCACGGCCAATCAGAGTGGAGAATGATGAGCTGGCTTCTGATTGGTTCGCGTTATACACCTAAAGCGGCCAAAAAGTTATAAATAGAAACAGCGTTGCCGTCTCTCACTGTTGCTTGTTCCCATTTTACTGGGCAAATTGTTCGGCATATCATCCATTACGAACATTCTTTGCTACTGAAGATGGCCACCGGTGGTGTGGCCGAAACGTCTAGCGATTTTACATCGAGCATTCGACCACGGCCTTTCAGCCCGGAAGTTTTAATTAATTATAGAACAAAAAGTGAATTGATAAGAAGTTAGAATTGAATAGTAAATAGCATGATTTAAATAAAGAAAAACGGTTTGGTGCATGATGACCACCTAAAAATTAACAATATCATGTAATGTGTCAAAGACTTCGCAATTCGCGAAGATGAGCAAATGAAGTGTCAGTAATAAGCAGGATGGAAAGTGACGCCCTCGACAATTGCGAACAGGCAAAATATTGACAAGACATGATTTCGGCGCCTCAGGTATAAATACGAGGACACGCAATCATCGCTCTCTTACTTGTTCGACCACTAAAGACGCTGGAGGCTCTGCCGGATCTTACTGGTTTCAATCATCAGGACTGCCGGAGGCAATGTCCAACTGCTAGAGCATCTAGAGCAGAGTACAAGCATCTACATCAGAGTATGAGCAGCTAATGCAGCAGAGTAAGAGCTGCTAATGCAGCAGAGCCAGAGCAGCTAAGGCAGCAGCGTACGAGCATCCAGTGATCCACAAGAAGAGAATCCAGGACGAGGGACTACCAGACTCCAGGACTACCAGACTTCAGAAGAGTCATTCGTATCCAGGAAGAGGGACGACTTCAGATGCATCACACAAATTAACAAGGTGACAACAACCATGTATTAATAAAAAAAAAAGAGACCAAATCGAAAAGAATTTTAATCTCTAAGAAAAGAGATACAGAATAGACAATTAGATTGTAAGATGGTTATAATAATTGTATAATTATAAATGTGTTTTGTCTGTACATTAAGCACCATAATATGAGAAGACTGTTATGCGATACAAGTTACAACTAAAGGTAAATTCAAAATTGATAATTAATAATAATAAATGGCAACCTCGTTAGAGGAAGTAACAGTAAATTAACGCATATGCTGTATAAAGAGAATTTAATAATTATAAAGAGAAAAAAAGTAGATAATCAAAAGATTAAATAAAATAATAATTGAGCTAGCTGAGAGCAGTAGAAAGATTGATCATAAATATTAGATTAGAACATTATATAATATGTTTGTGTGTAAGGTAATATTAAGAATTAGGTGTAATAAGCACATAAACACTGTGGTAATTTGGAATTGTAAATTAGAGAAGAGAATTATTTGTAATATAAAAGTGCAAAGCGCACGTAGAAAGCAAGAAAAATAATAATGCGTTTAAAACCGAAAACCAAATAAATAATTGTTAATAAAATTTACATGAATATTAATAAAACTGTCTAGTGTTATTTATTACGATTACACGTTCATTAAACTACAACGTTAGAACGTTAAAAGAGGTTTTTATGTGTATAAATGGCTTCCATAAACGTGGGCTAAAACAATTGTAAAACACAGGTAAACGTCGTTATGTTGTAATACATATATCTTTAAGAAAGTATCACACAACCTCTTTACATTATTCAATTCAAGAATACAAAAAAAGATTATATTACAAAGAGGACTTTATTTAGCTTCTATGTTAGATGGCATTAACAAATGGTATTAACAAATGTTTTATAAAACCATAAAGTGTTGGCAACTCATTGATGACAAATGAATAATTGGCATTTGCAATGTACAAGAAACTCATATAAGTATATTAAGTCTTCAGACTTGACAATACTTGCAGAAATTAAGTTTTAACAGAGTACATAATTCTAGTGGACTTGGTCTTACAAAAGTAAATTATGACAATTCTGTCAAATAAGTCTAGCATATGTCTGCCATATATCTTATAACTTTGTAATTTTGTCTCCACTATTCACGAACTCAGTACTTCAATGTACACTTATATCACCAGGGTCTCTGCCCTTGTTCCTAATACTTTACACTATATACTTTTAGCTTATTGAAGTGCCTGATACAGCTAACACTTTTTTGAAGTAATCTTGGTCTCTTCTTGTTTTAAGTTATGTTCACTTACTATCTTTAATCCAAAGCTATCTTCATTTAGTTAAGTTTTACGAGTAGGCCTACCTATAACCATACGTCACTTCTGTTTGTTCTCACTTCACTATTATCCATCATGTCACTGTTTGTTATGTCACTATTATCCAGTTATTAACAACCTATGAGACTATGGTGTTCTGTAAGCTACTATTTCGACTATGGACGTCTTCACACTAGCCGACACGACACCGACACGATATTGGTGGGAACAAAAAGTAAAGAAATGTTATGGAACTGTTTCACACTCACCGACATGTTGGTATCGGATCGGTGCAGGCCGCGACATGTCGGTGGGCAGCAGCTCTCCCATCTTGGTCGGCACTGTGTACTCACCGACAGTTCACTCTGCCTAGCGCATTACTTTAGGTCAGTAGTTGAATATTTTGTGAAATGACTACTTTTAAGTATGACACAGTGACATTGATTGAACTTGTTGAGACGAAGCCTTGTTTGTGGGACAAAACAGATGAAGGAAATAAAAATAAAATTATTCACCAAAGAGTTGGCAAGAAATATATGAAGAAACTTGTTAGGATCTAAAACCAACTTATCAAATAAGGTGTAGGCCTAGTATGCATCTTCTACATAGCGAACTTTAATAATCGGGTGAACTCAATACTTCCTATCTACTTTTTGTCTTCTCCGTCTTAAATATAACAAATACAGTATAGTAAATACAATTTTCTGATAAATTCAGCCGTTCGTATAAACTACACTCACCACGGGCGATATGTCAACATCTGTCGTCTTGAGTGTGAAAGTACCTTCTTGATATTGTGTCGGTGTCGGCTCGGTGTAGTTGTAGGCACAACGTCCGGTCGGTGTCGTGTCGGTAAGTGTGAAAACGCCCTATCATTATCCATGCCAGTGGCACATACTGTAAATCACAGTTTATACACCACATGTGTGTGGTGGTGAGGGGGAAAGGTGGAGGAGTGTACCATCCAGGAACATTAATTATTTTAATTATTATTAAAGTTTAATTAACAATAACATTACCTTATTACATTTAAATATCATTACCTTAACTAACAGTTAACAGAAACAAGAACACCAGTGCAGTACAACCTACAAAGTATGTGAATGTTAAAAGAAAGATCATTTAGACTTGTAACAATTTGAAATCATATGCCACTAACACCAGTACAACATTGTTTCTCTATTTTAATTTTACTGTATTCATGTAGGCCTAGTCATAAAATTTATTTTCTTCACTGAAGTAGGTGTTTTGTATGTTTAATCAGATTAACAAGAATTAAATAAATGTAAATACAAGAAACACTCAAAAAATCATAGAATATAATTTATTTTTTATAGGATTAAAATTACGATGATTAACCTTTTATTGTATAAATAAATTAACTTTTTTCAAACAATGATATACATCTTTTGATAATGTATCAAATGTGTATAACTGTAGACCTATAATGGGTAAAATGTTCTTGGATTTCGTTGTCCATGACGTGTCCGTTACTTAACTAAATACAGTATAATTATTTCACTACGACTCGGAACACAAAACTTTTTATGGGTAAAAATTTAAAAGTTTCACCTTATAACCTGAACCGGTTTTCACTTTTAAAAAGCTTCTTCAGAGGTTGCCGCTGGTAGCACTGTCCATCTTGTTGTTGGCGACGAAATCGATTTTCGAAAGATCGATATTGTGTGTGTGGGGTGTGATATGTTTCTTATATCATTTCTCATATCACACCCCACACACACAACATCGATCTTTCGAAAATCGATTTCATCGCCAACAACAAGACGAACAGTGCTACCAGCGACAACATCTGAAGAAGCTTTTTAAAAGTGAAAACCGGTTCAGGTTATAAGGTAAAACTTTTACGTTTTTACTCATAAAAAGTTTAGTGTTCCGAGTCGTAGTGAAATAATTATATTTGGGTAAAAAGTGTTAATAAAAATGTTTATAAAGAAAACAGGAAAATTAATAATAATTAATCTGTACAGACTTACCATTACTTCACGGTTGGCAATACAGTAGTCTAATTATTGTAAAAATTCAAAAACAAACTTAAATTTCTTTGAACTGAATTTGTTGATTTGTAATATTTTAACAAAACGTATTTTGAGGTACTGTAAAAGTTTTAAAAGTACAGGCTCCAATCACCCAATACAACACAAACTAGCTGCCTTCAGAACCATGATACATAGACTTAACAACATTCCCTTAGATGAAAAAGACTACAAAGACGAACTAAACACGATAAAATATCTAGCAGAATCTAACGGATATGACAGAACAATAGTCAGTAAACTCCTACACAAAACAAACAACAGACAAAGACAGAAAACAACAAATTCATAACACTAACATACATCAACAAACAAACTGAAAAAATAGCCCACAAATTCAAAAAAGCAGGATACAGAATCGCTTACAAAACTACTAACAAAACAGAACACACGCTATCAAAACACACACACCAAGCACAAAAAAAATTCGATCTACCTGGTGTTTACAAGCTAAATTGCTCAAATTGCAATAAATTCTACATAGGCCAGACAGGACGTAGCTTGAAACAGAGATACATTGAACACACAAAGGCACTTCACTCCACTACAGAATCCACCTTTGCAAACCACCTCATTGAAGCAAACCACACATATAAAAACATCAACAATAACATGAACATTCTACACGTACACACAAAAAGCCGAAAACTAGACACTCTAGAACAATTGGAAATATACAAACACACAAAAACAAATAAAAACGACATCCTAAACGAACAGACACAATTCAAATCGCACACATTATGCGAACATATCTCACCCACACACACAGCATCGATCTTTCGAAATTCGATTCCGTCACCCACAACCATGGATGTTTATATACTAACTGGATGCCCGACTGCCAACCCTGTATGCTTGCAAGAGCTGAAGCAAGTGTGACGTCACGCCGCCATCTTTAACCCGGGCAAGAGATCTAGAGCCCACAGTTCTACCTATACAACTGGTACATAATTTTGCCATTAATTACGCGACAATTAATTATTTTTTGATGATAAATACATGCTACGGTACGTCCTGAATAATACGATTTTTTGTCAAACCCATCAGCCCGAATGGTAATTCTCACTTACCTGTTAAATCTTTTTCTATTTCCACTCGTAATCAAAGAATTTATTAGCCGACACCGTGGGATCATAGTGTTATGGGAACGTAAAATGAAAATTAAAAACAAAAGTTTCTCAACGAAGAATTAGAAATAAAAGGCTGTATTTCCAACTTTCATTATTATTAGGGCTATTTATCTGTATGAAAAGTATGAAAAGGTACCGGTACTCACCAGGAACTCACGAGTTCAAATCCGGGGGAGGTAGATCGATGTAAAAGTTTGGAAAATTCTATAGAGATAAATGAAACTATAAATCTTGAGAAACTTGGGCTTAAAAATGTGCCAGTACTGCATACCACCAGAAAAAGCCATTATTAACTGATGTTGTTGTTATTATTATTATCATCAATCTATATAAAATAATCTGCTTTCTTCCTTTCAAAAATGATATTCAAAATAAAACAAGAAAAACACACAGAATCTAACCCAGTATGCTGGTATCCTTACTTTGTTCTCAGAAATGTGGCCAACCCAGTAAAATGGTTATTAATAGTTTTACAGGTTTTTGATTATTCATTCACAACTGGCGTTTTTTGATAATGGCTTTTAGAAGAGAGTACATAATGATAATAAACAGAATGAATGTGTAAACTTATTGACAATGAATGTGTTAGCCATAGATTATCATAAAACTTGGGCATTAGGTTTTGCTGGCCAATATCGTGATTTGTAAGAAATTAAAAATTCCACTACTGAATAAAATTAATTAGAACTCTGTAATTTTCAAAATTCGTCAAAAATCAATGGAAACTCGATTATAACTAAACTTATTTAATTACACATTTGGTTGTATTCTGTGACTAAATAAATCTTGTTTGCATTATAAGCCATTTCGCTCGACTTTGATTTCATGCGCTTGCTAAACATTTTGCGTCTGGGAGAAATGGGACTATACCTTCTGTTTGTGTACACCTTGTTGTTATATGCAGTGAGATGTAATAATTTTATACTGTAACGCAGAAGCAATTAGACGACTATTTAGCTAGATCTGACTGTAGACATTGTTCGGTTATTTACTCATATAATTACATGTCAGATTATGCTAAAAGACTTTTAGTTTCTATGTTGGAAGATATGTTACTTGTATGTTAGTTTCGTATTTTGTATTCTTTTCGAAGTCATAAATCAAGCAAGCATTAAATTAATTTACACTCCAAAAGGTCCACACAAATCAACCTTACTCCTCGTCTGTTTACCTTTTTTTGCCCGCTTTAAATATGGCTGCCGTGATCTGATTTGCTTCACTAGAGAGCGCCCTGTTGGGCATCCAGTTATATTAACATCCATGCCCACAACAAGACAGACAGCGCTACCAGCGGCAGCCTCTGAAGAAGCCTTTTAAAGGAGAAAACCGGTTCAGGCTGTAAGGTAAAACTTTATGCTTTTACTTATAAAAAACCTAGTGTTCGAGTCGTTAATGTAATAGTGATATTTAGTTAAGTAATGGACACGTCATGGACAACGAAATCCAAGAATGTAAGTTTTTTTAATAACAGGAGAGGGAAGTTCATAAATGCTTAGTACTAGTTAGTACACTGCTTTTTATGTTTAATTTAGAATAACTATACAAATAAAATTAGTTGGGCACAAATTTAGCATTTGAAAAAATTAAAATGCCGACCAACTTACACGTTGATTCATGAAGAAAAGTAAGTCGCTTCCATTAAAGTTTTTGAGATTTTACTAACATAAAAAAAAATATTGGCCACTAACGAATAACAAATCTTATTTTCATTTGTTAATACGTTGCTTTTTTTTTAATCTTACTATTAAGAAATAATATATTTTGCACTTAACGTTTTCTGTTGTTGCTTTGTTAAAAAACATTAGACTATATTCTTTATTTTAAATGTTACTCTGTTATTCTGTATTTTAAATGTTGTAAACACTGTATATACACATTAAATATTATATTTTTCCTAACCATGGCTAATATCTCTTTAAAACAGTAAACCAAAAAACAAGCAAACATTATTTCCTAACCTTACAAATAAAACAATTACTATGATCACTTTACATTAATAAATAGAATAATTTACAATTAGTACACTTCTTCTTCACATAGTGGTATATCGATACTATCGATACGGTACTGTCACATATTCAAAACATCGAAAATGTATTGTGGGTACAAATATTGGGAAAGTACTCCCATTTTTAACATAAAAATACAATAGAAATCATTTAACATAACAGTTTTGCTTCTAACAGTCTATTGCTTTTGGTGACAGAATTTCCAAGTCCCAGCAATTTGTAGTCCTGTACCTGATATAATGATCTATCATGTAATGTATACCAGATATAATAACATAGCAAAATACCAAATATAGGCTACTGTTTTATCACTTCTATCACACAATGATCAAATTTCAGTCTCCTTCTATGTAGTTTAGCCATAAGTGGATTTAGTCATCTTTGCATTATCTGCTCTACACTTATGAATAAACATCCACACTTATTTTAGATCTTTGTTCTTAGTGTAAATTATCAGTTTTATGTACCTAATTGAAAAAAATGTTTTCATATGTATAAAAATACTCCTCCCTACTCTCTCACACACACTAGCTCTATTAAACAAACCATGTTTATTAATAATTTCATCTTCAAGAATAACAAGATTATTAAGAGGCATTTATTAATAAAAACTCAGATTATTAAAGGAACTTTTGAAAACTAAGTAATTATATTTTCAATTCAATAAATAAGCATTTTTAGACAAAATCTAACAACATACAAATTAATTTTCAGTTGTTGAAATATCCCGTACATACTCTTTTTGACTGAGTATTGTAGGACATTTTATTTCCTCAAATTCTGCATAGGCTTCAACTTGATTCAATGAATATCTAAACTTATGATATGTTAGATGATAACACAACCTACTCTCACTTACAGATACGAAACTAAAGATATTTAGAAACAGGACTGAAGAGAAGATGGGCATGATTGAACAATGAGTACTAAAGAAAATGTTTGGCCCAGTTAGGGATAGCACATTCAACGTACGGTAGGGATGGTACAATTAGAATATGCTAGGGGTTAAAATAATTGACAGCTTTAAAAAAAAAGGTTATCTGTTTTACTATACAAAGTATCTACAGCATTTTCTTTATACATAATGTACTATTAATATATTGCATTATAATAATAACTCTTCAACTTAGCAACTAAATATTAAATTATTTTTTTTTTACAATTGAGCCAATTCAGAAACAATCATGATAAAGTTTCTCATGTTGCCTTTTAACTGTATAGGCAAAGTATTTAATATAATCCAAATAAAAAAATAACACCCAGGTACACTAGTGATATAATAATAATGCCATATTATTATATATTAAACATATTACAATGATATTACATAATGTTACATTCTTTTAAAAAATTACAATTTTAGTTGACAAATTTAGCAGTTGACAACATGGTAATAACAGGCTACATATAACTCGTCATTTCAGAAACTTTTATCATCTAAACAGCATACAGGTTTGCATGAAAATGCGTATGAAAATAAGTAACATTTGTGTTAGTCTATGTTAAATTTTCGTCCAAGAAAGGAAATATTGCTGTTATTACATCAAATGGCTGTCAATAAGCACCTCTATTTATTTCATTTTCTGATTGGACTATTGCCACCTTTCCTTAAGGTAAATAATAAAAAATATTGATAATCAGTGGGTAGCAATATTTTCTTTATTTAACACACACACACACACACACACACACACACACACACACACACCTTTATATGGACCAGTATGATTTTTAATTTATTAAAATATAATTGGAAACTAATTTTCTTAGAGCACCATACTTTTAATATTAACATTTCAGCTTCTGGCTCTTCTTTCACTTATTTTACATCTTTGTTCTTATCTTTAGCCCAAATTATCAGTTTTATGTACAGTAGAAGCCCGATATAGTGCGGTTATCGGGTGACATACTTTCCCCCGCATTATAGGCGTAACCGCGGTATATCGGAAGGTGACCTGTACAGTGACAAATGATGGGGAGGGAGGACCGGGAAAAAAGCTACAGCATAATGCGCTACTATATACTGTACGTACATTATGTCACCAAATGTAGAAATAAAAAATAAGAAAACTGTATTTTAATCCAATACGTATTTTAATCTATTTTAATCCAATGGAATATAAAATACACTATTTATACATTGCTCACTCGACCTACTGTAGGCCTAATTGTTGGTCTTAAAAAAGTCCGTAATTGTTGTTTGACGGGATAATGCACAGCGTTTCTTTTCCGCGTATTGTTTTATAAACGCGAGGTGCAGCAGATGAACATTATTAGATTCACTTTGCCTCTCCATCCACGAAATTACTTTGTTTATGTGTATTATCACTTCACTAACATTTGGAATAACTTCTTTCACTTCCACCCCATTTTCATTTCCATCATCGTCATCGTCTTCTTTTTCTTCGCAATTTGCATTTCAGACTGCATCGATGATATCTTTATCTCCTATACATTCTGTAACAGGCTCACCGTTGTCAACTTCTGCCCAGTCATTCAAGTCATCTAGAGTGAAGTTGCAATGCAGAGCACTACTCGCAGACTGTACATCACTATTAGTGAATCCGGCAACAGAGCAATTTCCATCGGTGATGTTTTGTTCAAAGGAACATTTCTTCCAGCAATTCTGAATCGTAGCCGTACTAATACTTTCCCATGCAAGACCTATTGAATACGCAACTGTTTTCAGGTTTATTGACTTAAGGTAAATTTCCATTTCCTCATCAGAATTCACTATAGCACTCAGAAGTTCACGGCGGTAATGCGCTTTAAATGCTTTTATGATGCCTTGATCTAATGGCTGGATCAGTGCTATAGTGTTTTTCGGCAAGAACATGACTCCGATTTTCCCATCTCTTGACTGTAGCATATCAGCAGGTGGATGTGCTGGACAGTGGTCAAGGGTCAGTACAGCTTTTTTTTCGAGGTTGAGTGACCGCAGGTGGCTTCTCACAGATGGAACAAATTCTTCATGGAACCATTTACCGAAAATATCACTTGTCATCCAAGCATTTTTTGTATTATGATATGTGATGGGTAATGACGTCATGTTATTCAACTGTGTTCACAAAACTTTTAAGTTTATCTTCTTCCTTCATCCACCCTCTAATTGTTCCTTCTGGGATGCCACACTCACGTGATAAACTTGCCTTTGACTCTCCATTCTTCACACGATCAATTATTTTGAGTTTATCACTCACAGAATATGCTTTTCTTTTCTGCGACATCACAAAACTCTACACTATGCGAATTTATGACAAAGACTATACACTTTGATAAGATAATATCAGAGTACGATCTTATACTGTACTGTAATATGAGGGAGAGAAGGGATTTAGTTGGCTGCTTGCCTTGGCATGAATTCTTAGAAACGTAGAGACTGTAAATAGCTCGGGCAATTGTTTATGTCTACAGGTACACTTGAACTGGCAATTCTGGCTGTTGTTTACAACGCCGTTTCCAACAAGAAGCCTTTGTTTACAATAAACGCAACTCATTCCAATGTTGTGGCTACAGAAGTCACGATAAACAATTCATAATTTACTCACTCTCTACAAGTAAGAATTTTCGCTAATAACGGGCGACATACTTTTCACCGCGTTATATCCAAATCCGCGGTATATCGGACCGCTCTATATCGGGCTTCTACTGTACTTCAAAATTTTTGTGTGTATAAAATACCCTCCTACTTTCTCTCCCTGTCCCACTGTATCTTTTTATCACAAAATGAACAGTAAATTTCATTCAATATTAGAATATAATTATAAAATAAGAATTTTTATAACTAAGAAAATATTTTTATCAATATTTAAGTAATTACAAATTATAAAACAATAAATAAATCTGAATGTGGTATAGTATACTACAAATTGATTTAATTATATTTCAAACATAAATGGAATGTAAAGAGTAATTACGAGAGATACCTAAGACTACACATGCTAAAAAAATTATTCCAAATGTTAATGTAAAAATATAAGGGTAGGAAGATGTGTAATGTTGCTAACTTCCTGTATTACACATTTGCTCAAATATATATTTCTAAAAATCACATTTTTCCCCTAAAAACTCTATGATTTCTTTCAGTCTATGTGCAAAAGCAATAAGTTTTACATTTTGTCGCAAATCATTCCTATATTAAATGTTGACATTATAAATGATTTATCTTTATTTATAAAACTGTATTTCTCTGTAAAACAGCTATGCAAACAATATACTCATAATTCTTTTAAATAATCATGATTTGATTTATTCTGTTTGTTTTTAGTTATTTTATTATCCACAGTCATTCTTAATTAACTACATGTCACAGAACTCCATACAATTAGCATAACATTAATGCAATTGTACATTTTATATTTGTTACATTTTAAGATTACATTTATTTATAGAAGTTAAATACTAACAAATATAACATTTATAGCTTTCCAATTAACAAACAGAGTACAGTAACAATAATTTTTAAAAATGTATATTGTATAACATTGTTTCTAATCAAAGTGCAAAGGGAAAAGGAATATTTCTGTTACTGAAATAAACTGTAAATTTACACTATCATGTCTGTGATAACACAACATAAAATATAATAAAATTTTTTAAGTATTTTTGCCAATTGTAGTTAATATGTAACATGTACCTATTGAAAATATTTGTATGTATTAATAAATGTTCTGGTAAATGTTATTACAAACAAATTTGTAAATTCAAAATAAGTAGAACTTTCAAAAACGGGTTATGTATTCTGTAGACGTAGTACTCTCAAAATAAGTGTTATAATAATGACAATGAGACACAAATAGACTGACAAAATGCAGTTCAGTTTCAGGATGATACATATTTGAGCCTTCCTTAATTTGTTCTTTTATAGTTCCATATTTATGTAATGAATTTGTCTTAGTTTACAAACTTCTGGCATTATTTGTATTCTGTTATTAGAAATTTTAAAAACTCTGTCTGCTTTAAAAACATTGTCATACACATTATCATATGCTTCACTCATTCCAATAAAAAAAAATGTAATAAAAGTAACAACAAAACTGTTTAGATGTAATGAAATTAATACTAAATGACTTTCAACATGAACATACTTAAAAAACAGCATATATTGTAAAAAAAAATGAAAAAATGAAACTTGCCACTTCATTAATATTAATCAACATAAATTCTAATAATATTATAACAGGCACATAAACAAATATCAACAAAATTGTAAATAATCATCCCTGACAATCCACTGCATCTTCTGAATAGCTGATGATTAGAAATGATCACAAACACAACTTTTACACAAGTATATATCACAGATTCCCATGGATGTTGCAATGAAGGGCTAATGTTACTCTTTGCAAACGTTTCAGCCCTCTCATTGATATACTACTATAAACAGCAAACTCCAACGAATTCCATTTATTTTGTTATACCAATAACAATGGTAAGTTTAATTATACTTAGTTCGACACCTGCTAATTATTAACAGCATAACAAAATGAACAGGAACAAGAAAAACCTGCCTAAATTATAAATCAGTCATGTTATCTTTTTTTTCAACAATAACAACAAAAAGTCATAATTTTTATAAACAGTTTTACAAATTTTTATAAACAAACAATGCATTTCAATGTGCTTTCAGAGCACTCATGAGTTTATAATATGTATATGTATGAACAATTTTTTTCTTACAGGTAATTATCTAAATCTTCCAGGCTGACTGGCTATGGCACATGTATTCTGGCTAGAAAATTTATATAAAGAAGTTGCAACAACATTGTCTGGGACGGTATGTTCTATCTAGATCCTTCTCTGAAGTTGACTACCACACATGTTGCCAAAATTGTTAGCAACAAGAAAGTTAGCAACTGATGTCACAGCCAATCAACCTGAAAATTTTAGATAATAACTTTGATAACACAGTCCGTGAAAACCTATGTAATCTAATTTTGTTATTCTTTGCTTCATGTGCATGGGAAACCAATTTCTTTATGTTTAAATGAAACATAAGGTGTGAATGTTAAAACACATAATTGTAAATTAATATTTTTATTTTAATATCTTTTTTATAGAAAACGGTTTGCATGTGTACTCAGTAGACAGGATGAGTAATGAAAAGTTAATTATTAAAAAATCCCCAAATGATAAAACTGCAATTTTTTGAAGCATTAATGATGATAATAGAGTTCAATAAATAACATGGCTGATGTAAACAAAAATATGTGCGAGTTTGAACTGGGAAGAAACTGTTTTCTCAATGCATCCTCTTTTGGATGCACCCCTTCGAAAGAAATTTCTGGCAACATCCATGCAGATGTCATTAGTACAGATGCCAATAATTAACACTGTCTTGTTTTGAATTCTGTTTATTGTGGTCTTCTTATAAATGCTATCAGCAAAGAAAAACCATACATAAATTTCTTAAATTTGGCCTCTGCACTGATGTGCTGGTTAGAGTATGGAATATATTTCTAATTACATTAAATTTAAAGTCGGGTATTTGCTGTAGGTTATGATTTGCATTAAGGTTACACAGCACACCAAAATGAAGGTTTGTTTTTTTCTTTACTTCTTCTATAGGAGATGAAATACTTTTTGTAATGAAATTGTAACTTAACTCGTTTATACTAAATGTATTGGACAAAGGCAGTAAACTGAAAAAAGTAGTGTAAGCCTTGACAGATAAAAATATGTTTATACATATGATATAGCAGCCAAAGTGTCTATTATGCTGGATCAAAGATTTAGTTCAGTCTTAAGCTTATCTTATTTTTTTACAGTCCTTCCATTACTTGGAAATGGCAATCTATAAATTCAACCACACGACTTTATATAATTTTCTTTAATTTACATAATTTTACAATTAGTTGTAATAGGAACTATTAGTAAGTATGGACATAAGCATAACACACACGGTACCGTAATAAAAATGTATCAGATTGTGTCTGAAAATGGGCTTAAATTACGTCTTTCAAAAGCAACCTTTGGTATAGGCTGACCAAGTAACTAGCCACTAGTCCACAATACTAATGTCTGTTGGGTCAGCAAATTCATCAGATGGCAGATAAAACTGGGTAGTTTTTCCATGGCAATAATTTTCTCCAGGATGAGTTAATCTGCCACTCCAGCGGACTGCGAAGTTGTATTTAGTCTTGTGTGCACAATGGGCTAAGTAATTTGATAAGCTAAGTAAAATTATTTTTACATGAAGAAGCAGCAGCAACTGCATAGGAGGTTTCAGGTGCATCCATTAATAAGTGACAGATTTCAATTTGGTACATTTCATTCAACTTTTGAAAAATTAAGAGATTGCGAAGAAAAACACAAATTTGTTGAGAATGTTGAATGAATCATTTGAGAAGTTACAAAAAATGTTATATAATAATTTAAAGCATGAAGAGACCAATATCTTTGAACATTATTTGACACACTTCCTTCGACGCTGCATAACTAAGACACCTGTTGTTGCATTTTTTAAGTGTTCTCTAAGAGGATCATTCTCCGTGGTTTCTCAGAATAAAATTGTCTTTCAGTCTTTGACAGAAAGGATTGAAAATAAAGAAATACAATCTACCAAAGTTGTTTTAGTACAGGTACAAATATTAATTCTGATAAGCATTTTTTAAATAAAAATATTAATTATAGGATATTTGTGATTTTACTGTTTTCAGTAAGTTCACTTAGACATTTACTCAATCAGCTATTTGAGTGAAACTAAAATAAGATAAGTTGAAACTTCACATCTGGTTGTTTGATGGGTTGAACACTAGTGCACTAGCAATGTCAGCAACAGTAACCCTACTATACTGTGAAGGACTTGTCAAAATGTAACCCTTGTAAGGACTTGTCAAATGACTCAAAATTTACAGATAATTGTCCCTTCCTGGTTTATGTTGCCTCCACAAATGTAATGTACTCAACAAAGGAAAAATGTTAAATGAATATCCTAAGTATTTTCAAAAAAGGAGTTTAATTACTGGTTTGTTCTGGGTTGTGTTGAGGCCCAGTGGTGAGTTTTTTTTAACCTTTTGTGTTAGTACTTCAGTGAGTGTCTTGGTAATAAGAAAATGATAATTTTTACTGCATTGATAAAGGTGGCCATTGGAGGAGCACTGAACGTATAGCCAAAATGCCTTACCAAACAAAACATGCATTATTACACCATGACATCACCCACCCATTATACACCTACCGTGGCATTACATCCAGTATATTACAACTAACTGGAGACCATTCTGCCTTAAGGAATAATAATTAAAATAGATTGAAAATATAAATAGCTACAGTTCAACATAAGTTAAACTATATTACACATTTAAAGTTGTTGAACAGTGTTAATTTTTGTAAAGATTTATTCACCTTCTGATGAAATGTTTTCAAGTAACTTTGTCACAAAATTCTACATATAAAACTAAATTCAATGACATTTGTCTCTATATAGTTTTTTAATGTTACCAGCAATTAAAATTATGTCATGAATCCTCTCTACATAAAATTTTCCTCCACCTAAACTAAGTTCTATTATTTACACTAGTTTACAACAAATTAATAATGTACAAGAAGTGGATTAACCACATCAAAAGCACACATTATTAATGTCAATGTTTCCTCTTCAATCAAACTCATCCAAACACAAACATAACAACTAAGTATACCTTAAAGATTAAGTACAAAAAATGTTCCATGTCACAGTATATGTTTCAATTATTATCTACTTTTCACTCTGTTTCGTAAACTAGCATATGAATATACACAAGAAATAATAACTATAACCACCAGTCCCAATATGTCAGTCCAATAATTGACAAATTCCATATCTAACTCTCTCAAAATTGTCGTTGATGACCTATAGTGACAGTACATTTCATGTTCTGGGCACAGTAAATTCTCTCGTCCATATCCATATATTGCTATGACCATTCCTTCTAGTGAATATCTTAGGTAACTGCAGAAAGATAAATAGTATAGGGGGGTTGGCATGTGCTTCAGGAGCGCCAGAAATCCCGCTAATAAAATCATGAAACAAATTCCGATAGCACCGAAGAACACACCATTCTGAAACAAAATAACTTATCAAATTTCATGTAAAATTAATGTGAACTGAATACAGTATATTGTTATGTATTTTGTATGTAACAGTTTTTTCATAAGTAAGTAATGGATACAGAGAGGGTTTAGGAATTTCAGTGCAGATAACTACAAATTATGAATCACATCAGTTAATGAATGAACATTTAAGTATTATTTTATACATAACCACCAAAATCAGTAAAATTTCACCTTGTTAAGGTAATGAAGAAGGCCTTTTCGAAATTATTTAAATTTCATCATCAGTTCACACGCTATTACTACACTTTCCTCTTCTGTGTTAATGTTCTTGTTGCAATGTCATCCTTTATATGTATGTATCTGTTGTTGTTATCTGTGTCCATTACATCTTTCTGTAATCCATATTGAATTTTCCACTGCCATCATTACTGGGTGAAACCAAGCTAGTCATGTATTGAAATAATTGATCATTCTCAAATATTGTTGTTGATTCATCAATTTGTCAAATTTTTTATATATATATATAATTTTCCCAACTGTATAATGTCGTTTTTATTATTGTTTACTTCCACTATTTCCATATTGTTGGTTATATTTGTTATGCTATGATTCATATTAATAAGGTGATCTGCTATGTTGGAGATTCCCGTTTTTTTATTAGTAAAAGCTTTGAAATGTTCCATAAATCTCTGTTTAAAATTTCTATATGTTCTTCCGATGTATATGTAGTCACAGTCATTACACTTTATTCTGTATATTCCACTCAATCTGTATATATCACATTCTTTTTTATTTATTATTATATTGTATATACTTTTATTTGGTTTGTATGCATATTTATATTTATGTTTATCCAATTTTGTATTTTTTATAATGTATTGGAGATCGCGATATGTGTATTTGTAAGTTAGGTATGTTACATTTTCTTCTTTTCTGCATGTATTTTGCAACAGAACACAGGATGATAAGATATGCTGTTTATATCAGAGTACACGAATGACGAGCATTTTCTTGTTTAAATTTGTTTTGTGTAATATTTTGTCTTTTAGTCATAAGTTTTGTATTTAAAAATTGATAAGCATGTAGGTTACACCAAACTCTTCAGAAAAAGATGTACTATACTGTCATGTATTTTTTGTATGAATTGGTGCGGGTGTGATAATCTGCGATCGCTATAGCGGCAGTGGTAGTTAACCGATTTACATGAAAATTTGACAAGGAATTATTTAAGTAAATAGCTTCAATTTGTGTATACTCTGAGGTTTGTAACTATTTTAGAAATATGGTTTTTTAAGTAAAGCATAACTCAAGTGTAACTCTTATCAATGATAGGGTAATAAAAATTGTAGATAATTTCCATGCAGGACTATGCAAAATTATACAAAGTTTTTCATGAAATTTGTGTATCTGGTCGTTCCATCAATCATGTGACTTGGGCTTGGCCTATCAAATTACATCAAATTCAGTGAGTTTCATACGTTGCAGAGCTAGGATGGACACAGTCTGTCTGTCGACGTTGCTAGGGGAAGTTGTGCCCGGTGAAGAGAGTTGTTCTCTTACAAACATAGAAATATCTTATATAAAATAAACCATAAACCTTTAAATTCTTAACGAAGTTTTGCGGTAAGAACCAATAAGGAATAGAGGAATATCTTATATAAAGTAAACTATAAACCTTGAAATTCCTAACGAAGTTTTTCGATAAGTACCGAGAGGGTAAATAATTAAATAAAATTTAAAATAAAATACAGTGCTGTGTCGTGTAAGTTAAGATATCCGCTTAGGGAACTTAAAGACACTACAAGATATCGTGGAAGCAGTCAAACATAACTACGAGACTCTGTGAAATATCGCCGCTGGAGCCGCTTGCTGTACAAGTTAACGACGAGACGAAGAGGACGCCAGGATGAAGAGGACACCAGGAAGGAGTGAAGCTGTAGAAGAGGACGACGAGACAGGACCGACAAGACGAGAGGAGGACGTTTGCAGCAAACAAGTAAAATCAATTTATATTAATCGAACAATACAAACAATTTAATATACTATCAATACATGACAATTTAAAATACATTATACATCTTTATAAACAATAATTGTATATAATAAATAATTTTTCATCTCCTCCATAATAGACTTGTATCGATTTTACACACTCACAATATCCTTATTAGAATAATAAAGTTTGATCTGTTGCAATTTATACTGCCTAATGTTGTTCTGTTGTTTAATATTGTTTTTTCTTTATGTTTTTTATTTAATTTGTTTATAAATTTACTGTCATATCCATTTTCTATTGCTATTTCTTTTATGATGTTCAGTTCCTGATATAATTTCTCTTCGTTATTTATGTATTTGTATGCTCTATTAATCATATTGTTATATGTATTAACCTTGTGTGTCCAAGGATGTGATGAATCCTTGTGTATTGTTGTATTATTGTTTCTTTTCTATATACATTAGTAGTTATTTCGTTATCTTGTCCAATTTGAATATCGATGTCCAAAAAAATTGATTCTTCTATTTACTTCTTCTTCAAATGTAAACTTCACATTATCATTGTATGTATTTAATTTATTTAGTATTATTAAATGTTCATTTTTTATGCTAGGATTATATATGACCAGTATATCATCTACATATCTGTTCCATAATAACACACTATGCATATTTATGATACCTAAAATAATGTTGTTTTCCAAACCCTGTATATAAATTTCTGACATAATTGATGATATGGGCGAACCCATTGAAAGTAACCAGAACTATTTTACTTTCAATAACAAATATTATACACAGACCAAGGGATTGGCAATGGGTTTGGTACCCCTCTTCTTATTATTGCTTCCTTTTTACATCCATTTATGTCTATTTCAGTACTTTGCAACCTATAAATATTGAAGATTACCCTTCTAACTTTCCAGTCAAGTCCTGACTTCCTCATAGTTTGAAACAACAGCTTCCAATCAACATTGTCGAACGCCTTCTCGAGATCCACAAATACTAAATAGGTTTTCCTATTCACTTCAGTTCTCCTCTCCAAGATCTGCTGCAGAGCCAAGATTGCTTCTCTGGTTCCTCTACCTGCTCTAAATCCAAACTGATCCTCCTCCAAAGTGTGATCAATCTTTCCTTCCAGTCTGTTCTTCACTATGTTCAGCAAAATCTTAGCAGCATGAGATATTAAGGCTATCGTTCTATAATTAGCACAGTTGTCTACTTTACCTTTCTTTGGTATTGTGATTGTTCTACTTTTAATGAAATCAACTGGCAATACTCCCTCTTCATAGCACCCAGTAATTATTCGAAATAGCTGGTCTTTCGTTCTCTCCCCTACATTTTTCAAAAGCTCCGCTGGTAGACTGTCAGGCCCTGTCGCCTTTTTCATACTCAGACCTTTAAGGGCATAATCAAATTCCACCCTGCTAATTGGCGGTCCTACCATATCTCTATCTAGAGCATTCTCATTTTCTAGAAACTCCTGCATGACTACCACAGCTTCCCCATCATATAGTTCCTCTATATACTCCTTCCAACGCTCGCTGACCTTATCATTTTCGAAAAGTATTTTACCATTTTTATCCTTAACAACATTACTTCGAGTCTTATGCTTCAACTGTAATGATTTTATCCTTAAATATGCCTTATCACACTTTCCTCTACTGAAATCATCTTCTATTTCAAGACTTAGTTGTTTCATCCAATTTTCTTTTTCAATCCGACACATAGAGGTAATCTGATTTTTTATTCTCTTGTACTCCTGATAATCCTTATTTCTCAGCTTATTACGCCTCCTTATTAGATCCAACATTTCCTGTGTCATCCACGGTTTCCGTGGTTCTAACTTTCTCTTCCCTAGAACACGCTGTGCTGTTGCAATTATTCCATCTCTTCCTTCCTCCCAACTTGGCCTTCCTTCCATCAACATGTCTGTCTCCTCTGCCAATTCTTTTACTATTTTGTCATCGGTGAGTTTTTCTAAGCACCAGTTCTTTTGTTTAGATTTCCTGATTTTCCTAAATTTAATATATCACTTGGCCGTAACGGGAATATGGTCACTATCTATGTCCATACCAGGATATGAATGACTAGATTATTGAGTGGAATATACAGAATAAAGTGTAATGACTGTGACTACATATACATCGGAAGAACATATAGAAATTTCAAACAGAGATTTATGGAACATTTCAAAGCTTTTAGTAATAAAAAAACGGGAATCTCCAACATAGCAGATCACCTTATTAATATGAATCATAGCATAACAAATATAACCAACAATATGGAAATAGTGGAAGTAAACAATAATAAAAACAACATTATACAGTTGGGAAAATTATATATATATAAAAAATTTGACAAATTGATGAATCAACAACAATATTTGAGAATGATCAATTATTTCAATACATGACTAGCTTGGTTTCACCCAGTAATGATGGCAGTGGAAAATTCAATATGGATTACAGAAAGATGTAATGGACACAGATAACAACAACAGATACATACATATAAAGGATGACATTGCAACAAGAACGTTAACACAGAAAAGGAAAGTGTAGTAATAGTGTGTGAACTGATGATGAAATTTAAATAATTTCGAAAAGGCCTTCTTCATTACCTTAACAAGGTGAAATTTTATTGATTTTGGTGGTTATGTATAAAATAATATTATAACAAGTCAGTGGCATAATGTTTAGCAAAAGAACATTTAAGTATTAAAAAATTAACATTACTGTTAATACGAAAAGAAGAAAATGTTTATATCTTCAAATTTCTGCTTTTAAAAATCTGAAGTATAATTTTTGACTAATTATAAACAGTGTTTAAAAATATTTTAAAATTAAATCTTTAAGATTGCCAAGTAAAAAATACGTTTCTTTCGGCAGGGTAAAAACTTTTATTTCAAGATTATGGGGATTTCCCTTCTGTTTTGAAGAATGAAAAACTGAATTAGGATGTAAAAATGTTATATTTTCAGATCACAATATATACGGTTAATCATTAATTGATTTGACTTCATTGGCTGAAGGTACTTCTTTTAAAACTGTAATTATGTAATATATTTGTATATATTTATTACCTTGATTATTTTCTGCATTCAAAATTCATAGGATCAACATTTTGGGGAGAAGCTGGAGCCTGTTCAGCTCCCCCTCTTCAATACTTCCTTGAGCTCAGTCAATTATACTCATGCACAGACATTTCTCATTACTACGCTTTTACAGATTTTTTTAAATATTTATTTTTAACACCTAGTAACATCATATCTAGTATTTTTATCTAGATAAAAATCTAGTCAAGTGTCTCTCTTTAGTACTCAGTATTCACTTTCTAAGACTCTCAGCCACATAGAGCAGCAACACTCAACATTATATGTTTTAAACACCTTTTACAAGTTAGAAGGTTGGCATCATTATAAGTCACTATTCTCTGTTTCCTGTTAAATGCTATTTCAGGTTGATATAAATCTCAACTGTTTTAAGAAATTAATGTTTAATTGAAATCTCAGAAAACCTGATTTTTGGTGCTATAGACTGTCAGCTTGTTACATCTAAAGTAAACCTGATTGTAGCCAACACAAAAGCATATGTCTAAAAATATTAGTCAGCTTTTTAAAAGTGAAAACCGGTTCAGGTTGTAAGGTAAAACTTTATGTTTTTACTTATAAAAAACTTTTGTGTTCCGAGTCGTTAATGTAATAGTTGTATTTAAAAATATTAATTCATAATAATAAAACATTTCTAAACATTTTCCAGCTTTCAAAATGAAATTTTAAAAATATATTTGTGTTACATATTTTGTTATAAAAAGTATTTGTTCTTACCACTGGATTTTTGGCTGTTCCAAGTCCAAGTCCAAAACATTCAGAAATGAATACAACAAACATATTGACTGTTAAAAACATCAAAAACCTCATTAAAACAAGAGGCTGGCCAGTTAAGTAATATGAGACTGATACATACACAATGCAGAAAGACATCTGAAATACAAAAATGAAATGTTATAAACATATATTACAATTAGCAACAAACAATATGTGTGTCTTGTTAAGTAAAACCACAAGCATACTGCATTGATGTTAGGTAAATATTAATGTTAATTTTAATGTGATGTATAATTGATTGATTGATTTTTTTAAAGTAAATGCCAGTATATTTTTATATATAAAGACAGGTAAGTTACTTTAAATACTTGATCAAAAACTCAAGTAAAATTTACAAAGTATACACTGTAATTAAATAATAATTTTTATTTAGACTGAAGCTTTCTTTAATTAATCAGAGAACATTAAAACCAGAAGAAAACCAGAGATATATTTGCATATTGGCTACTGCTCACCTAAGGTGAGACAATATGGCTGCAAACAGAGAAGTAGAACTTTCACATTAAGCAACCATAACTCATTATGTTTGAAGTTTGTGGAAATCAAATAATGCACAGTTGCCAGTGTTGTAAGCTTAAATTTATGAAAAAAAAATCATGCACATCACAACTCCATTAGTGAAAGATTACTTTTATTGAATTACAGGTTCTTGAGCATAAATGCAGTATAAGAGTAAAAATATCTAACTACACACTCCATAGGCTATTAGAGATTGGTCTGTTATTACTTGGTAGTTGATATTAACAAAGACATTTTTTTTAACATCACGTTCACTTTAGATATTAAGACATGTTCTTCTCATTTCATAGTTTTCTCTGTCCAACACAGACTTGTATGTCTCCATTTACTGTGTGAACTTGCCATGACATGGGCCAGTTACATAGTATCAGTAGAAGTGTTGAAAGTACCACTTCCATTTTTATAAATCCTCTATTAAAAGTAACTAAATAATGGTTTATCAGAGCATTCAGTGATACTGTGAGGAAGTGCAGAAGACAAATCGAGATGTAAGTTATATGTAAGCTTGGCCAGCTTAGTGAGAAGCTGCACCCAGCCCAGACCATATTGCAACAATGGAATCCTCTCGAAAAGGCAAGAGCATCCTTCTACACGTTTCCCAGCTAGCCGAGCAGGTGCGTTTTTCTGGCAAGGCTGCACTCAAGTACTCTCTAGAGTTTTCCTGAGTGCTTGTTGATGCATAATATGGAACACTATCTAGTCTGGAATATCGGCAGACTATATATATAGTGACAGCTGCTGCTTAGAAGTCAGTTTATGTTGGGCAATTTACTCAGTGCATCTCAAGTCATTGTTAGTGAAAATAACCAGTTGTTGTCAAGTGATTATTGTGGTATAATTAGTGCAGGACTCTTAATACTTTACATTATTGTTGCATGTGGACAAATTTAACTTGAATTCGTACCTTGTACGAGGTTACCTTGTTTATTACAAATTGTTATTTGTGATTAATTAAAGCTGTATTTGTTTTCACTGTATCATACGATGATCAGTGAGATTGTCATAACGGTGGATCATAAGTATAACAGAGCTGTTAACAGTGGAAAAAGAGGACACTTTGTACAAGACTATTGGAATTTATAATTTATCTGCAAGCATGGATGCCAGTCAGGTGATGGAAAATTTCCAGGTACTGCTTTTGCAGACAGAGGAATGATGCAGGCAGGAGGCAATAGAAGCAGAAAGATGAAAAGAAAAATGCACCTGCTCGGATTGCCACTAGAAGGACGCTCTCACCTTTTTAAGTGGGTTCCATCGCTACAATATGTAATGTATAGTGAGGAAGTGATTGCTATCGATGCTGGTATTTTGTTTATGTGCATGTGTAAACTAGTAATTGTAACATTACTAGGAATATATATAATGTTCAATCATTACAAAATGTTGTGATAAACCATGAAATGTGTATGGTAAGTGAACCAGAGATTAGTTTGTTTCAGTATTCCATTCTGATCATAACATAGCAAAAGCTTCCTTAACTGGTATTCTGTCTATGCATCCACTGTGGTATTGCACTCTACTATAAAGGATTAAGGAGTTGATCCCTATTACGCCCCGCGTTCTGGAGCGCCTAATATTACTCTTATTTTTGTTCCCTAGTGTGGGCGTCAAATGCACTGCTAATATTAATTGTCAACGTTTACTATCTCAGGGTTTTTAATTGTAATAATAATTTATTCATTAGTAGTTATGTAATCACAGGTTATATTACTCTATTATTTAATATTACTTGGAAGGAATTGACAGCTAATTCTAATGATTAATTTAATATGGTTTTCTTCAATAAATATATAAGACGGGTTTGTCTGTATACTACTACATTTATTACGTTAACGATTATTGTTATTGGTATCATAGTACAAATTTGATTAACAATTGGTTATTAAGAATTATTTTAATACATTATTTCTACCAATAAAAAAAAACAAATATAAAAGAAACTAAAATATCTCTTCACACTTCAGTATTCCTTTTATCCTAATATTACTTTCGAGTATCATAGTATCATTAAAACATGAATTACTTCTTACAAACTAATTACTGATTTCATTATAAAGTATAATTTTAAATGGATTCATTGTAATGTGCTGTCTATAATTCTCTATAATTTTAAAACACTGTGATTTTATCATTTATAAGTAAGTTTTAAATGAGTATATCCTATATTATGAAATTCTCTATGTGGATTCTTTTAGAGAAACAGACAGGTGATTTAGAAATAAAATTAATACATAAAAAATTTACTTTGAGTACGTATTCCATAAACTACGGCGCGTCGTCATTCGGGACTCTCTCTCTCTCTCTCTCTCTCTCTCTCTCTCTATCTCTCTCTCTCCTACTTAATTCAGCGTATGGAGATGTAGACGCTCCTTCAATTGCGTTGAAGACTGTCTCATTGCGTGCATAAGGAATGTAACTCCTACATGAAGTAATTTACACGTATACACTTTCACTATTATACATTTAATTTCACTTCACAGATCGTTTTATTGATGACATCACTTGATTCTAAGTAAACTATCCGAACTGTTACTTCGAATTTCTGTAAACTTTAGCTCGACTCTCTAAGTGTTTAGTCACTACTCCGAATCATTATAACGAACTTCACCGACTCTCCGTAACCTTAGTTATCGACTTACGAAGTTTTTTAGTAACAACTTTTAAGTGTTTTTAGTCACTACTCCGGATCATTATAACGAACTTTGCCAACTCTCCGTAACTTTAGTTATCGACTCCCGACGTTTTTAGTAAAGACTCTCTCGAAAATTTTGTAAAGACTCCTTAATCTCACCCTTGTCCTGTGTATTTATCATTTCCTCTACTTTTTCCACTATTTTCTTACTCTTCCCCACTTAAGTCCTTTTTCGTACTTCAGCTTCGTTCCCATTGGTTATTTCTCTGTATTCCTTGAGAAAGTCCCTCCTTATACCCCCACAAGTTACTCTGCCCTTACAAGTTCATGGTTGGCTCCACCCCATCGTTTGAGTCGGGTGACCAATTTCACGGCTGTCTATCACCCTCGTATTTTGGTGTACTTGTCCTTTATAGATACAGTGCTTTTAATTGTTGTGTGGCCCTTTTCATCTGCTCTTTTTGTTCGCCGTGTGTCCTGCTTCTTACCCGTGACCAATTGCTTGTATTGTCAACTAGTTTCTCCTAGTCGTTCCCACGACGAGTGTGGTCAATTCTGAGTATTCTAGACAGCTGCTATATCTTGCTCTCCAAGCCTTTCTTCGTCGCGTACCCTTCTGGTAAAGCTGGACGTCCCGTCGTTTGTTCATAGTGCAGGCGTATTGTCTACTCAAGTCAGGCTTTTCCTTTCTATTGTTTCTTCTTAGCGATATATTTCACCTTTGTCTATCTTGGGCCGTTGCGCGTCACCCGCAATTCGCTTCACCGTACAACTGCTGCGACTTTAGGCATTGTTTGCCTAAACCCTGCCTGTCCTTGTCTTGAACAACCTGTTACCGAGCCATCGTATATCTGTCAGCAACCCTCGTTACACTGTCCACTTACAAAAAAAATTTTATTTAGATATTTCATCGTTATAATTGTCCCCAATTTGGGTCGATTGATCAATCTTCCGGATCAAATGGAGCCAAATTCACGCCCGATCTCTCTGGTATTCTTCAGTGCTCATCTTCTGGGTTCACCTACTGTCTGGTGGTACCTTACTGTTGGTGGGTTTTTGGTCCCTATATTGAATTTATTGCTGACATCACCCTTTTATGAATCCATTTTTACATAAATCTTTACCTAATTGAACATTTATGAGCTTAATTAATTTACATTTAATTGCTATCTTATCTATGAATTTATTGCCACTACATATTATTTAAATTTAACCAATATTTCACACAAATACGAAAAAAAACTAAATTATATGTTCATTACAAATATAACAATACTAACAAATTATAATCACGATTAACTTTATGTGTCTCTGGCTGTCTGTCCATAGATAATAACATAAGTGATATTATGACTCTTAATTCAGTGTTATTTACTATACACATATTTTACTTACTTGTCCAATTTACAAAGTCTTTATACATTCTTAAAACTATACATGAATATCGAATTTGCTTCTCAACAATTTCCTACTTAAATTAGTTCTGTTTTCATATTATATCTTTGAGTTAAATTTGCTTAATGTACATATACTTTTGTACATATTATATATTGAGCAATAAAATAGACACAATTACAAAATTAATAATAATAATCATTCGGGTTGTTATACTATCATATCACTATACAATAAGTTAGCAATTTATTGCTAATTACTCTATAATAGCACACAAAATTTCCTTATTACCACCAACTACTATCTTACTAATTTATTATGACATAACATAGATTCAATTCTAGTGATAGTTCATAATTTAGTAGATGACTATAGACATTTACATAAATCTTCTTATAACATTTCTTTTGTATACAAGGCAATTGATCATTCCCCTAAGCAATCTGAATGATAAAGTTTCAATTGTCTTGTATTAAATACTCCTCGGTCTACCTTCTTTCCGTCCTCTTGCAACACGTATGTGGCACCTCCAATTTCTTTCACGATCCTGTATGGTCCTTCGTAGAGAGCACAGAATTTTCCAATTATATTCTGTGTCGCGTCGGAGGGTTTATATGTGCGTATCAGCACTTGATCTCCGACCTTGAACTTCGTTATACTTTTGGATTTATTAATCCTGTCAGCCTGCGTAATTCCTTTCATTTTAATACGTAGTTGGATCCTGCTGAGATCTACCTTTTCGTTCGGAAGCACAGATGCATCCACATATTTCTCCCAATTTCTGGTCAGCTTCTTTCCGAACCGGGCTTCATATGGTGTCATCCTTATTGTTTCCTGGTATGTCTCATTCAGGCAGGCTTATATGATTTTAATACAAGATGCCCACTTAGTGTGTTTCTCTCGCACAAACACTCTGAACAGATTCCCCAGCTGCCGGTTCTACCGCTCCGCAATATTCGTACACGGGTTTCGAATCGCAGTGAATCTTGGCCTTATTCCCAATTCTTCTAAACCACGTGTCCATTTTTTGATTTTTTTAATAATTTTCCCGTCAATGTTGTCAACCTCTTCCTGGATTTCCATCAACGGTAATTCGTAAGATTCTTCAATAGTGAAAGTATTTACATCGATCTTCATTTGTATGTTATTTCTTTCGATATCTATTTTACTTTGCGTTTGTTTCAAGAATTGCATTCCGAGGATACACTCTCGTGCAAGTCCTGGGACGATTAAAAACACACAATCATAATGAACATTACTATTGACGTGAATTTCACAAAATATCTGTTTTCTAACATGCTTAGATCGTTTGCCCATGGCGCTAATTATCGTTGTGTTATTCACGCTAAGTACTTCATGTTGGCCGATTTTATCTTTATTATTGTTGTACCATTCTTCCGATAAGGCATTAATGGCACTGCCCGTATCAATCAAGGCGATTAAATTTATTTTATTAATGCGAATACTTAACTCGGAACATATTTGTATCGTTTACAAACGATATGTTAATGTTCTGTTCCGGTTCTTCCAAGAGTTCGTGACGTAAGTCTGGAAACAAAATATTTACTTTGGTGTCGATTCCGTTAGACCACTCGGTTTGTTGGTAAACAGAGGGGAGCATTGACCCACTTAGTTGTCAATTACTGTGCATTTTCGTGTTTCCTCCTCCATTACTTTTGCTGCTACCTGATGCCTGGTTGTCAACAACTAACGAATTTATGACTGGCTGCCCGCTTTCAGCCTTCGGCTTCGTTATATAATCTTTTTGCCACCCTCGCCTTTGTTCATCACCCCATTGCTTGTGTTGCTTGGGAAAGTTGTGTTCGTTGACCTTTCTGGGTCCACGTTTTTCTGTCTTTTGCGCGTCATTATGTGCGCGACTTGATACATTCATGTATTCTCGTAATAGAATTTCAAAATTATTAATCGTGGTTATTCCTCTTGTTACGACGGCTACCTGTATTTCTCTATTGTAGTGCCGCGCTAATTTGTTAATCAGATGTTGATCTGACATGATTGGTATCAATTGCCGACACTGTAACACAAACCTTTCCATGTATTGTATCGTGCTGAGAGTTCCGTGAGAGTTGTATCGGCCGTATTCAAGCTGGTCACGAATCCGTTCCTGTTGAGTCGCTCCCCAGTATTTCTCTACAAATCTTTCTTCAAATTCTTGGAACGAGTTTATTTGGCTTCTTACGATGCACCACCATATGGCTGCTTCTCCAGTTAAATGTCTGCCTATCCACCTCGTGTTTCCTGTTGGGTAATACACTTCTTGTAGCTCCTTGAGTTCTTTTAGGAATTCGATAGGGAAACTATCTTCACCATCAAATGTGATTTCTTTATTGCCATGATTCCCATTTATGGCGATGGCCGGTCGTTGTTCCATTTCTTCCAGCCTCCGCTGAACTTTCTGCTGATTTTCCCGTATTGTTGATAGGTTACTAGCCATCTCATCCAGCCTTCTACCCTTCTCTACTGAAACTCCGTTTAATTTCTCCTCGGTGCTGTGGTGAGCGTCCTTCAGACTCCTTACCTGAAGTTCGACACCTTCGATTTGGTTTTTGTTCAGATCTTGGGTCTTATTGATTGCTTCTTCCCATTCTCGGCGGTCCTTTTCGCGTAACTCTTTATTTTCCTTATTCTGTTCCTTTAATTCTTTATTGATTTCTTTCATCCCACTTTCACTCTTCTTCTGCAACTCGCCAAGTTTTCCTTCCCACTTCTTGGTTTGTTCTTGCAATTCAATATTTACCTGATTGATCTGGCCTTGTAAATTTTCATTTATTCTAGTAATATTTTCTTCTAACCTTTTGTTAAGTCGTTCCTCAGTCCTTTTTACTTCTTCCTTTAAATTGCAAATTTGTTCTTCATTCTCTCTTATTATTTTTTCGCTTTGTCGTTCAATCTTATTTCTTGTTTCTTCGTTTTGATTCTTGATGAACTCCATCAACATAGCGATGTTCATCTCGCTACCGTCGGATGGTCCCCTCGCCCGATTGCGGCTATGTCCCTCAGCGGTGTTGTTGCTTTCGTTACTGTCGACAGTGTTATCTTCTAATCCTTCGACTCCCAACTGTTTGTTACTATCTAATTCTTGGCTTTTCGAATTCTCGTTTGTAGCCATTTTTGCCCGTAGACGCGTAATCATTCAGATATACTTAGGGTCTGATATTATTCTACTGTAACTTATTTCTAAATAACTTATAAATTAACATGCACCCTGTCTGCTCTCTGCCCGCTTAACAATTATACTGATTATTTATTTGTCAAGCCGTGCGTGTGGGCGCCAAATATAACTCTGATATTATTTATGCAAATTTACTTGCATAAATTAATTGATTATCTTAATTATGTAAATCTTTACTTTATATAGCCCCGCGTTGTTGGAGCGCCAAATATAAAGGATTAAGGAGTTGATCCCTATTACGCCCCGCGTTCTGGAGCGCCTAATATTACTCTTATTTTGTTCCCTAGTGTGGGCGTCAAATGCACTGCTAATATTAATTGTCAACGTTTACTATCTCAGGGTTTTTAATTGTAATAATAATTTATTCATTAGTAGTTATGTAATCACAGGTTATATTACTCTATTATTTAATATTACTTGGAAGGAATTGACAGCTAATTCTAATGATTAATTTAATATGGTTTTCTTCAATAAATATATAAGACGGGTTTGTCTGTATACTACTACATTTATTACGTTAACGATTATTGTTATTGGTATTATAGTACAAATCTGATTAACAATTGGTTATTAAGAATTATTTTAATACATTATTTCTACCAATAAAAAAACAATTATAAAAGAAACTAAAATATCTCTTCACACTTCAGTATTCCTTTTACCCTAATATTACTTTTGAGTATCATAGTATCATTAAAACTTGAATTACTTCTTACAAACTAATTACTGATTTCATTATAAAGTATAATTTTAAATGGATTCATTGTAATGTGCTCTCTATAATTCTCTATAATTTTAAAACACTGTGATTTTATCATTTATAAGTAAGTTTTAATTGAGTATATCCTATATTATGAAATTCTCTATGTGGATTCTTTTAGAGAGACAGACAGGTGATTTAGAAATAAAATTAATACATAAAAAATTTACTTTGAGTACGTATTCCATAAACTACGGCGCGTCGTCATTCGGGACTCTCTCTCTCTCTCTCTCTCTCACTCTCTCTCTCTACTACTTAATTCAGCGTATGGAGATGTAGACGCTCCTTCAATTGCGTTGAAGACTGTCTCATTGCGTGCATAAGGAATGTAACTCCTACATGAAGTAATTTACACGTATACACTTTCACTATTATACATTTAATTTCACTTCACAGATCGTTTTATTGATGACATCACTTGATTCTAAGGAAACTATCCGAACCGTTACTTTGAATTTCCGTAAACTTTAGCTCGACTCTCTAAGTGTTTAGTCACTACTCCGAATCATTATAACGAACTTCACCGACTCCCCGTAACCTTAGTTACCGACTTACGAAGTTTTTTAGTAACAACTTTTAAGTATTTTTAGTCACTACTCCGAATCATTATAACGAACTTCGCCGACTCTCCGTAACCTTAGTTATCGACTTACGAAGTTTTTTAGTAACAACTTTTAAGTGTTTTTAGTCACTACTCCGAATCATTATAACGAACTTCGCCGACTCTCCGTAACTTTAGTTATCGACTCCCGACGTTTTTAGTAAAGACTCTCTCGAAAATTTTGTAAAGAATCCTTAATCTCACCCTCGTCCTGTGTATTTATTATTTCCTCTACTTTTCCCACTATTTTCTTACTCTTCCCCACTTAAGTCCTTTTTCGTACTTCAGCTTCGTTTCCATTGGTTCTTTCTCTGTATTCCTTGAGAAAGTCCATCCTTAAACCCCCACAAGTTACTCTGCCCTTACAAGTTCATGGTTGGCTCCACCCCATCGTTTGAGTCGGATGACCAATTTCACGGCTGAATATCACCCTCGTATTTTGGCGTACTTGTCCTTTATAGATACAGTGCTTTTAATTGTTGTGTGACCCTTTTCATCTGCTCTTTTTGTTCGCCATGTGTCCTGCTTCTTACCCGTGACCAATTGCTCGTATTGTCAACTAGTTTCTCCTAGTCGTTCCCACGACGAGTGTGGTCAATTCTGAGTATTCCAGACAGCTGCTATATCTTGCTCTCCAAGCCTTTCTTCGTCGCATACCCTTCTGGTAAAGCTGGACGTCCCGTCGTTCGTTCATAGTGCAGGCGTATTGTCTACTCAAGTCAGGCTTTTCCTTTCTATTGTTTCTTCTTAGCGATATATTTCGCCTTTGTCTATCTTGGGCCATTGTGCGTCACCCGCAATTCGCTTCACTGTACAACTGCTGCGACTTTAGGCATTGTTTGCCTAAACCCTGCCTGCCCTTGTCTTGAACAACCTGTTACCGAGCCATCGTATATCTGTCAGCAACCCTCGTTACACCATCCACTTACAAAAAAAATTTATTTAGACATTTCATCGTTATACTACTCTTGTTTGCGCTTTAAATACTTTTTATTTAATTTGTAAAATTGTAGTTTGCAAATTTGTGATTATTATGCCTTTTTAGTGTTAGAAATTAAATAGTGTAACAACAAATGTTTTATTTAATGTTTGGGTTCATAATTAGAAAAATATACAGTGTTGTGGCTTTCAGTGGAATTGGCCACTCCAGGAACTTCTCTCTGCTAAGACATGAACATGGTGGTTCACTCATTTACTACCATGTGAATTTACATTGTATGTAATTGTTTGTGATGGAATCAATCTTTTTGTGGTGATCTACATAATTGATGTCTTGACAAACAAAAGGCAAAGGACTACACCAAGCTAAACTACAAATAATAAGATAAACGCTTTACACAACACTGGCATAAATAAAGTCTAGAGATGTAAGCACACACACTTATATATTATCTTTAATACTAAACTATGTATACAGAGATATTCATATAATTGAGCCATGTTAAATGACTGAAATATACATTCTTACCTGAACAGGTATAGTTGTTAACAAAAATGCTGTGAAGTATGTACTTAATTTATACCAATTGTTGAACTGTTCTTTCCTGAGAACATGTAGCTCCATTGGAACTGAAACAATATTAAGTTTTTCTCACTAACAGCTGCACAAATTAGACCCGTTTACATTTAACTATCAGATCACACAATTTATAATAAGTATTTTAACTAAATATAATTATTTCAATTGTCTTGTTGATACATCCTCTTCATTCACTATTTTAAATATTATATATATATATATATATATATATATATATATATATATATATATATATTGCAACACATCTTTTTATGATTTCTTTCATTAAGGATTATGAGTTTAACATGGACCTGGTTAGGGTATATCATGCCAACACTTACCTGCAGTATATGGTACTTTTCTGCTTTGCCGGCTATTAGGTGTGGGATTTGGGCTTATTAGGTATCAGGTAACGAGTTGGGACGATGTGTTTCCAAAAGAATTATTTTAGGAAGCTGAGTTGTATAAATTGTGAACAAATGAAAACTACCTTTTTAGTCTATCATTCCAATGATTATAATTGTCACCCTCAAGGTGCTTATCTTTAAACAAATCATAATAATAAAAAGAATTTCAAATATTTAACACAATTTACGGCGGGTTCCACCAAATTATATTCTTTCTTGAATATTACTTTACACATATTTTCTCTAGTGATATATTGTTATAATGCTTACGTCTAACAATCACATATTAAAATCATATATCTTAGTACATAATTTATAAGTTCCTGAAAATAAGACATACAATACACAGTATATACACAAAACATATAACATGGAAATATACACACATATATGGGCAGTTTCACACTGTCTGCCTGTAATTATAATTCATTTATAAAAAAAATCATTTTGTTATATTGAATTTAATTATTTAATAAAATGGAAATACTGAATTGATTTCATTCTATGAAATCCGTAACCCTGTTCTTTATACATGAGAAAATAAAATACGAACTTTTTAAATGAATATAACAAGGGTTATAGTTATCGTTATCTCTATGTTAATTATTCTTTATACAGTGCACAATCTCATGAAAACATTTGCTTAGAGTCTTTCTGCACTCTTATTAACATATTATTATGATAATCACACATTATCTAAATGTTCTGTCTTTTTGAATAAATGTCTCTATATGATATACAGTACAACATTTAAAAGTGTCTTTAGGCTTTAGTCATACCGCCTATATAAAAAAATGTTTATCAATTATTTAAAACTGTTCAATTTCGCTTATAGCGGCTTTTCATTTACTTGTTGTGTTTTACAACATTATTATGAACCCTGAACCATATCAGGTCACCTGTTTTGATGATTTCATGTTACACAGATGTACACGGGTCTCAGGCGTCGGCGTTGAGTACAGCTATTCCTCTCGAAACCTCCGTCAGCGTCGCTTAGCGGTGTATGAACAGCTAGGCTAGGCGTCGTTCCTTTATCGTCATGGACACAGCGTCTCTGGCCTCGGGTATAGTCTGATGTCCGTAGTACGTAGTTGTAGTAACTCAGGTGTCTGCCGGTCTCATTGAAGCGTCTTCTGCAGCGTATCGTTCCGTGTGTACGACTCAACGAATACTTTATGAATGAGCGAGACAGATGCTCGTTTTTGGCTCACTGTTTACAGGGCAAAGCCACGTGTGCAAATGAGTTTCTATCGGCGAATATCTCAACAATCCTTTATTTATTTAGGTAACAAAGTTGTTTGTTAGACGTGTCTTGAACACAGTTATTAGCTATGTATACACGCGATCTTTAATTAGCACCGCGAAAGGTGTGAAATAGTAAAACGCTTATAGTTCACGACACTCTCACTATCTCGTTATGTGTTTGGTGTCTAAATAAAGCTACATTTCCGCACTATTCACTGGTCAACCTAGTTCTTCTTAATCTTTTGTCATTTTTTTATTATTTAAGTTTTAAAACACTTCTGACATGTGCCGACAAAATTATACATATTTATGCAGGTGGACTGTTATCTGTTTTGTTTGCTATATAAAATCTTATCTGTACCCTTCTAAATGTACAATTGTAGCAGATAACGCTTATTATGCGTACTCCAGTTAGAACGATAAACATTGATAACAATGTTTCGTTATAATATATATACACAAACTTTCACTAGTGAACACTTACTTTTGGTTTTATGTTCCAAACGTTTCTACGTGGTGTGCGTCTTCCTCAGTGGGATTTGAAATACACAGTGTCAGTACAAAGTAACCGTTATGGGTTGTAGGTGTGTGTGGTGGGGGTTGCTGGTGGGGGGGAATTGGCGTTGGGATTCAAAGTATGTGTTTGAACAAGTGTATCAAAAAGTAAATATGATCTATAGTGTAATTGGTCATTTAATATGTTGTTTGGTTATATTGTGTGATGTCTGTATATTTCATATTGTTCTGCTGTGTTTAGTTTTCTACTTTTAGGTAAATAGTGTAGTATTTCCATGTTGTGTTCTATGTTTGTGTAGCCATGGTTTTCATTTTGTAAATGTGTGGCGAATGTGGAGTCTATGTAGTTTGTGGTGAGGGCTTTTAAACGTTCAGAGTATCTTGAGGAAAAAGATCTTCCCGTCTGGCCGATGTAGAACTGGTTACAATCACTGCAGGTTAATTTGTAGGCGCCTGTTTTGCTGTATGTGTCTGTGTCTTTGTTAGTATTATTTATGTGTTTCCTGATGGCGTTGTTAGTCCTGTATGCTACTTTATAATTGTGTTTCCTGAATGTGTTAGCTATTTTGTGTGTGTTGGAATTGTAGTATGTGAGCGAGACGTATTTACTGGGTTGTGTACTGTTGGTTTTATGCGTTTTATTTTTGGGTTTAGGATGCGTTTGTGTAGTTTGTTTATTAAATCGGGATTGTATCCATTTTTGACTGCTATATATTTGATTGTGTTGAGGTCTTCTTGGTAGTCATGTGTGTTTTGGGGTATTGAAGTGAACCTATGGAGCATGTAGTTGAAAGCTGCATGTTTGTGTTGAGTTGGGTGGTTGGATGAGTTATGTATGACCATGACTGTTGTGGTGGGTTTTCTGTATATTTTGTATGTGTGTGTGTTGTTTGTTTTGGTAATTGTAAGGTCCAGGAAGTTTATGCTATTGTTTTGTTCTAATCTAGTGTGAATTTTAATTTTTGGTGTATAGCGTTAATGAATTTGTGGAAATTTTCAATTTGTCTTTTGTTACCATTGTATAGGAGTAAAATGTCATCAACATATCTGTGCCAATATATGATTTTGTTGGTGTATTTGTTATTGTTTAATATGTGTTCTTGTTCTATGGTGTGTACGAATATTTCGGCTAATATTCCTGATGTAGGGGAGCCCATGGGTAGTCCATCTGTTTGTGTGTAAATCATGTTATTGTGTGAGAAATAATTTTGTTCGGTGATAGTTTTGGTGAGATGGATGATCACTGTTATGTGTGTTTCTGGTGTGTTATTTAGTTTTAGTAAGTGTTCTAATGTTGTTATAGTTTCTTTTATGGGTACATTGGTGTATAGGTTTGTCATGTCAAAAGAAGCTAGTGTTGAATTGTGTGGAATGTGGACATGTTGGGTTTTATTCACCCTATCTAAATTACTTTTGACGGTGGTGTTGTTTGTTAAATTTATGTTGTTTCTGATTAATTTATCTAAGTGTCTAGCTATTTTATGTGCGGGTGCTTGTGTGTTGTTTGTAAGTGGTCTGATGGGGATATTAGGTTTGTGTATTTTTGGTAGTGCATTCAGTGTAGGTGGGTTTGGTTTAATTTGTTTCAGATATTTGATGTTGTCAGGTGTGATTATGGGTTTTCTGTTGTTTATGATTTTATTTATTTGTTTGTGATATTTTGTGGTGGGGTCTTTATTTAATTTGGTTATGTTGTTTTCAGTAAAAAATGTTTCGATTTTGTTATTTAGATCCTGTATTTCTATTATAACGTTTATGTTACCTTTATCTGCTTTGAGTATGGTTAGGTTGTGTTCTTGTAATTTACGTTTTATATTTTTTAGTGTTTAGATTTCGTTATTATGGTGTTTTTGTTCATGTTGTTGTGTGTGTTGTAATTTGCATTTTATGTCATGATGTATAGTGTCTTGGTCGTTGTTATGAGTGTGTTGTATGGCCGTTTCAGCATCTCTGACTATGTCTCGTATATACCTTTTTTTATTGTTGTTATTGGTTGTATTGTTTCTTAAATTGTGTTTTAGGCCTTTATCTAATAGGGTTATTTCTGCTTTAGTGAAATTGGTCTTTGTTATAGTTACTGTACATGTGTGAAATTTGAGTGTCGGTGTAGGGACTATTTCGTTTCTGCGTGTTAAGATGATATTGATTTTCCTATTTTGTCTTTCTTGTATTTTTGATTGGAGTTTCTCTATGTTGTTCCGTGTATGTTGTACAGTATTATGTTTTCGAGTTCTATGTGGTGTAATATTTGTGTAAGTTTTACGTGCAGGTTGTATGCTGTTTTGTTTAGTTTATCTTTTTTGTAGTATAAATCGTTGATTAACAAACAACACACACATATACAAAATATACAGAAAACCCACCACAACAGACATGGTCATACATAATTCATCCAACCACCCAACTCAACACAAACATGCAGCTTTCAACTACATGCTCCATAGGCTCACTTCAATACCCCAAAACACACATGACTACCAAGAAGAACTCAACACAATCAAATATATAGCAGTCAAAAATGGATACAATCCCGATTTAATAAACAAACTACACAAACGCATCCTAAACACATAAAACCAACCGTACACAACCCAGTAAATACATCACACTCAAATACTACAATTCCAACACACACAAACTAACAAAGACACAGACACATACAGCAAAACAGGCGTCTACAAATTAACCTGCAGTGATTGTAACCAGTTCTAAATTGGCCAGACGGGAAGATCTTTTTCCTCAAGATACTCTGAACATTTAAAAGCCCTCACCACAAACTACATAGCCTCCACATTCGCCACACATTTACAAAGTGAAAACCATGGCTACACAAACATAGAACACAACATGGAAATACTACACTACTTACCTAAAAGTAGAAAACTAAACACAGCAGAACAATATGAAATATACAGACATCACACACTACAACCAAACAACATATTAAATGACCAATTAAACTATAGATAACATTTACTTTTTGATACACTTGTTCAAACACATACTTTGAATTCCAGGGCCAATTCCCCCCCACCAGCAACCCCCACCACACACACCTACAACCCATAATGGTTACTTTGTACTGACACTCTGTCTTTCAAATCCCACTGAGGAAGACGGACACCATGTCGAAACGTTTGGGACATAAAACAAAAATTAAGTGTTCACTAGTGAAAGTTTGTGAATATATATAATGTTTAAAAAAGTGAATGAATAGGATGTATCAACAAGACAATTATAACACCACCAACACAGCGTACTGCATCCATAAATACAGAAATATCAGAGTACAGGTAACAAAAACTTCCTTGAACATCGCATAAAACAAAATATGCCGCAAACACATCATCATACCCACACATGCACAAATCACAATAAAAAATAACACACACACCGCACTACAAAACAAACGTAAAGCCGAAAAAATACACCTGGACAATTAACCAACGATTTATACTACAAAAAAGATACACTAAACAAAACAGCATACAACCTACATGTAAAACTTACACAAATATTATACCACATAGAAATTGAAAACATAATACAACATACACGGAACAACATAGAGAAACTCCAATCAAAAATACAAGAAAGACAAAACAGGAAAATCAATATCATCTTAACACGCAGAAACGAAATAGTCCCTACACCGACACACAAATTTCACACACGTACAGTAAATATAACAAAGACCAATTTCACTAAAGCAGAAATAACCCTATTAGATAAAGGCCTAAAACACAATTTAAGAAAGAATACAACCAATAACAACAATAATAAAAGGTATATACGCGACATAGTCATAGATGCTGATACGGCCATACAACACACGCATAACAACGACCAAGACACTATATGTCACGACATAAAATGCAAATTACAACACACACAACAACACGAACAAAACACCATAATAACGAAATCTCAACACTAAAAAATATAAAACGTAAATTACAAGAACACAACCTAACCATACTCAAAGCAGATAAAGGTAACATAAACGTTATAATAGAAATACAGGATCTAAATAACAAAATCGAAACATTTTTTACTGAAAACAACATAACCAAATTAAATAAAGACCCCACCGCAAAATATCACAAACAAATAAATAAAATCATAAATAACAGAAAACCCATAATCACACCTGACAACATCAAATATCTGAAACAAATTAAACCAAACCCACCTACATTGAATGCACTACCAAAAATACACAAACCTAATATCCCCATCAGACCACTTATAAACAACACACAAGCACCCGCACTTAAAATAGCTAGACACTTAGATAAATTAATCAGAAACAACATAAATTTAACAAACAACACCACCGTCAAAAATAATTTAGATAGGGTGAATAAAACCCAACATGTCCACATTCCACACAATTCAACACTAGCTTCTTTTGACATGACAAACCTATACACCAATGTACCCATAAAAGAAACTATAACAACATTAGAACACTTACTAAAACTAAATAACACACCAGAAACACACATAAAAGAGAGCATCCATCTCACCAAAACTATCACCGAACAAAATTATTTCTCACACAATAACATGATTTACACACAAACAGATGGACTACCCATGGGCTCCCTTATATCAGGAATATTAGTCGAAATGTTCGTACACACCATAGAACAAGAACACATATTAAACAGTAACAAATACACCAACAAAATCATATATTGGCACAGATATGTTGATGACATTTTACTCCTATACAACGGTAACAAAAGACAAATTGAAAATTTCCACAAATACATTAACGCTATACACCAAAAATTAAAATTCACACTAGATTTAGAACAAAACAATAGCATAAACTTCCTGGACCTTACAATTACCAAAACAAACAACACACACACACACACAAAATATACAGAAAACCCACCACAACAGTCATGGTCATACATAACTCGTCCAACCACCCAACTCAACACAAACATGCAGCTTTCAACTACATGCTCCATAGGTTCACTTCAATACCCCAAAACACACATGACTACCAAGAAGAACTCAACACAATCAAATATATAGCAGTCAAAAATGGATACAATCCCGATTTAATAAACACAAACGCATCCTAAACACAAAAAGTAAAACACATAAAACCAATAGTACACAACCCAGTAAATACATCACACTCACATACCACAATTCCAACACACACAAAATAGCTAACACATTCAGGAAACACAATTATAAAGTAGCATACAGGACTAACAACACCATCAGGAAACACATAAATAATACTAACAAAGACACAGACACATACAGCAAAACAGGCGCCTACAAATTAAGCTGCAGTGATTGTAACCAGTTCTAAATTGGCCAGACGGTCTTTTTCCTCAAGATACTCTGAACATTTAAAAGCCGTCACCACAAACTACATACACTCCACATTCGCCACACATTTACAAAATGAAAACCACGGCTACACAAACATAGAACACAACATGGAAATACTACACTACTTACCTAAAAGTAGAAAACTAAACACAGCAGAAGAATATGAAATATATAGACATCACACACTACAACCAAACAACATATTAAATGACCAATTGCACTATAGATCACATATACTTTTTGATACACTTGTTCAAACACATACTTTGAATCCCAGCGCCAATTCCCCCTCACCAGCAACCCCCACCACACATACCTACAACCCATAATGGTTACTTTGTACTGACACTGTGTATTTCAAATCCCACTGAGGAAGACGGACACCACGTAGAAATGTTTGGGACATAAAACCAAAAGTAAGTGTTCACTAGTGGAAGTTTGTGTATATATATAATAATTATTTCATTATGACTCGGAATCGTAATTTCACTTCCGAGTCACAGTGATATAATTATATTTAGTTACGAAATGGACACGTCATGGACAACGAAATCCATGAAGTATTTTAAACTGCTTAACAAGTTATTAAACAATTTTCTAGTTAATACAAAAAATTTTTAACAAGAAATAATTTTCACAACATTTACAATACTTCAATTACTTATTAAATTTAGTTATCACCATTTCTAAGCTTAACATCTTTAATGTTATATTTTATGGGAAAACCTACTTACTTACTGAGTAATTTATTTCGCCACAATGACACAAAACTAGTTTGTCTGCTTACTGAAATACACATATTTTTATATCTAATAAATGTCTCTGATTACAGATGTTTTCGAATGTAAATATTATACTTAAGCTTAGTTTGAATTCATGAGTTGGTTTATGTTATTACACTAAATACTCTTTAAGTTTTTGCATTATTGTTGCTATTTTGCTGTAGTAATAATAATAATAATAATAATAATAATAATAATAATAACAACAACAATAATAATAATACTACTAATAATAATAAAAACAACAATAATAATATATGAAGGATTACTACTGCTTAGTGTATGTTATACGAAGCAATTCTTTTCTTATACTTCCTATAGTTTTCCATGCTTCAGCCACTTTTGTCCCCCCTATATATCTGTCTATTTCTTCACATTTCCGTTCCCACATTTTTACTCTTTGTTATTTCTTTTTTAACTTCTCTATTTCAGCGAGCATACTTTCTTCATATGCAAACAAAACAGCAATTTCAATTTGATAAGTTCAAAAGAGTGGGTAGACTATTATAAAACTTTGCTTACTGAAAATAGAAAAGAATTTGAAATGATGAAGATAGACATCAAAAAAGCTGCAAATGACAAAGTGATCGAAATAACGGTGGAAGGAATAAAGGAAGCTTTAGAAAATCAAAAAATGGAAAGTCTGCAGGACCTGGAAACATCCCCATTGAATTGATTAAATATGGACCAGATATATTGCTTGAAATTGTAGCAAACATATTTACTAAATGCTTGTTATATGGTGATGATATCCCAGAAGACTGGAACATAGCATATATTAGCTCAATTTACAAAAAGGGTGATAAGAAGGAATGCCAAAATTATAGGGGTATAAGTGTGACAAGTGCAATGGGGAGGTTGTATGGCAGAATACTAAAACATAGAATTTAAACGAATATATAAGAAATAGAAGAGCAGTCTGGATTTCGTGCAGGATGATCATGTATTGACAACATATTTGTATTACAACAAATTCTAGAAAAACGAAAGTTTTGCCGTCTGTCTACACACCTTGTATTTATCGATTTAAAAAAAGCTTATGACACAGTAGGCTTAAAAAGACTTTTTGAAACATTAACAAATTTGGCCTGAGTAAAATGTATGTTTGCGCTGTCTGGAACATATATAAGTTTGGTGAGAGTGGGAAATGTCCTGGCAGAATTGATTCCTACCACAAAAGGGCTTAAACAAGGGTGCAGCTTGTCACCTACCCTGTTTAAAATATATATCCAAGAAGCCACCAGTTACTGGAGAAGAAAAACTTCAGGAATGGGAATTCAAATGGATGAGCAGTGCTTAACAACTCTCCTATTTTGTAACGTGTCCAAAATTGGGTTATTTTATTCATTACAGTGTGGGATAATTGCATTTTTATTTATTTCATTTTGTGTGGGATTTTATAAATTTATTGTGAAAGTTTTATTTCCCGGCGAACGTTATTTCCATTACAACAGAACACATGGCAAGTAGAACAGTTTGAAACAAAGGCGAGGCGCAATCTCTATTGTGTAACACGGCAAGGAATTCGCGCCACCCTAATTTTCTCAGAACTCTGTATATGTGTGGCGACGCCCGCACGTAACATCTCAGGACGGGGCGCTGAAGTGACGCCGTGAAAACTCAACTGGTGCTGAAAAAATGGCGCATGAACGAAAAGTTTGCAAAACCAACCAGCCAGCTACAGGAAATGTATTTAAGCCACGCCCGCTGCTAGTGACATCAGTATAGCAGAGGCAAATATTGTCCCCGGTTACCACACCTATAACGACTATGTTCCATGCATAGAATGAATACGATACAGCAAATCAACATTATACGACGACGAACATCAGGTGGCAGTGAACGGCAGTTTCCTCCCGCCTCAAACACAGTCTACATTAGGCAGAGACGCTAGCCAGTCAACTAGAAGCCGACTCAAGTAACAGACGCCTGTATTTTGTGTCCGGCCCGGTTGGTCGAGTGTTCTCAAGATGTAATCAGTTCCAATATATAGCTAAGACCGACCGGGACCCGAGGAAGTAAACGATATTATAAACAGTTACCGGACAGTGACAGTGGGAGATCAGTGAAATACGGACAATGTAACCAAAACGAAACCACGTGTTCAGTCGTCGGTGTTAATCCGGTTACCGTGAATAAAACAGATTTTCGTAAAACACAAACAAAGGGGAATATGTTAAATTGTATGAGTGTGTGTGAGAGCAAAGCTGGGCTGTTTTTTTTCATAGTTTTAAAACGTATTAAAGGGGTAAGGTATATGTAATGAATTACAAAATGCGTTGTGTAATATCTATTGTGTTGTGCTTTGTATTAAGGAATTCCAATCATCTGTAAGTAAAAAGCCGTTATTTCATAACCAAAAATGTGTTAGACTAAGTTATTTCGTCATTACCACGTTCTCATTTCTGTGTTGCAAAATTCGTCTAACGGACCGGAATCTTTCTGAATTATTAATTGGGTGGGGTCAGATTGCAAAATTGTCCTTTTTATTTAAAGTGGAGTGTAAAGGTTTTCGATATTTTATCCTATATAAAAAATAATCGTGGCGACCTTGGTCTTCTGGTGAAATTTGGATATGGTAAGTAATTGAATATGCGTGCAGGTAAAGTCCTGGTAGTGAATTTTATTTATGTATTAATATATTTCGGCCTAAATTTTTTTATTGTTACATTTGGCTCGCGCTGCCAGGATTTTCGTTTAATTGTAATTTTATACGAGATAGACCTATTTTAATGCACAGAAAATAGGATGTGGTAATGACAAATGTATAAAAAATTGTATCGCACATATTCACGTAGGTTATGTTTGTGGTGTGATTCACAGTAGTTATTAGGCGTTTTGAGTATAGAAAAATAGTAGTTTTATATATAAGAGTGTTATACAAACGAACTTTAAAAATGTCTATAATACAAAGTAATGATAGTGATTTTGCGTGGGATGAGTGGGAGAAAGAATTTCGAGGTGTTGTGGGGGAGATGACAGACGAGGAATGGGGTAATTTAGACAATAGATTAACACGAATGGAAGAACAAGAGGAAGGAATATTTGCAGAAATCAATAAACATAGTGAGATGACCAGTGATAAAGGTAAGATAACTGAAGTAACAGTGGTAGAAAATAAGGCAGTAAATAGGCCTAGTGATAATGATGAGAGTGTGGGGGTGGTAAACACAGATAGAGAGATAGACCAAGTTAACAAAAATAAAGTCGATCAGGTGTCAGATAATAATGTAGATTATGCTAATCTAAGTGAGTCGAATCAAGAGCTGATGACAAAGTTACAAGTAATGTTAGACGAAATGTTCAGTAAATGGGAAGCAAGGTTAGATGACATATTTAAAAAGCACAATGAGAACTGGAAATGAGAGGCAGATAAATTAAAGGAGAGTACAGAAGTTGAATTAAACCAGGTGAGTGATAACGATAAGGAATTAGTAAATAACAGTGACAAAATAATGGGAGAAGTAGGGTTAACTAGTGAAAATAATGATGACGATTATAATTCAGAGGTAAGTGGTGATGTTGATATAATTAATTCCAGTGATGTAATAATGTTAAATAATGATAATGAAGTATTGGATAGCGGTGAGATAGAGATAGTGAGTGAGAGAGAGAAAGTAATAGATTGTAAAGGCGTAGTAATTAATGTTGATGAGTTAGATAATGAGTGGAAAGAGAGTTATATTGTGGGTATGAAACAGGGGGCAAATTTTTATGGGGTTAAATGTGAAGCAGAGACTTCACAAGTGTTGATGGAGGACAAGAGTTCCTCGATCATTTTTGTAGAAGACGAGAGTTCTTCAGAAGGTAAAATAAGTTTTTTGTGTTTATCTGGTAGGGCCAGATGGTATTTAAATAATTTTGTGGTATTGCCCTCTGCATGGAATGGGAGAGTTCAGTATGGTTATGAGAGGTGTTGTAAAGAAAGAGAGAGAGAAATAAAAATTTTTGAGACTAATAGAGGTTATGAGATGTTGGTACAGGTGTTAGATATTGAGAGAGATGAAGAAAGTGAATTGTAATATGAAACAGAGAGAGAGGAATATTTGAATAACACTGTTATAAATAATGATAAAATAATTGACTGGGTATTGAGACAATTTACTGACGGAGACTGGACAAAATTAATTGATCATGACAGGTTGTATGAAATAATAGATGGTATGATGAACTTAGAAATAATGGTTTATGAAAACAATAATAATAAACTAAAGGTGAACAAAAATCATTTAGTCTATAAATATGTGAGATATCTTTTTGACGATGGAGGCTAAACCATAAAACAGTATATTTTGTTTTAAGGGTTTTGACTTAGCTGATCTGAACATTGAAATATGATAACTGAATAAATAATGAAGTAGATTTGTAAATAAATATGTAGTGAATTCAATCGTATGTGTTGTGGTTAAGTGAACAGTGTATGTAGGTAATTAATTGTTGTAATAATAAGATTAATATTTTGCAATTTAAAGAAATAATAACAGTAATTTTGGCAACAGTAATTGGCTAATTTGTATAATGGCAAACAATAATAATGGAATTTATATTTTAATAATGAATTTAATTGAAACAATTTGAAATGTTTAAAATATTCTGATTGATTTAAAAGTTATATAATTGAATTTTTTTTTTGAAGTCAAATGGTTTTACGAGATGAATTTTGTAATTAAATGAATTGTTGGATTTAAACTAAATTTTGTGTAAAATGTTTCAGAGATGAGGTGAAAGTAATGTGGTATGGTGAATATGTTTTGTGTATATCATGTTAAATGGAATGTAAGTATAGAACTTTTACAATATAAATCATGTATAATAAAAATGTTTACAGGTAACTAAGATTTTAATTCAAGAGTGAGATTATTTGAAATAATTGTGTTCAATAAAAAAGATAATTAAAAAATTGTAATGATAATTGAATGATGATATAGGATAATTATTAATAATAAATTTGAAAATTTTGTGTGTGGATCAGGGGGTGGCTCAGAGGAGCCACGAATTTAAATTTTACCACATAAAAAATTTTTGTTTGCTAATTCAAATTTTGATCCAATAAAAATGTTTGTGCTCTGTTAAATAACTAGCTGCTCAGACACTCAATATAAGGTGTTCATTCCATAATTTTAAATGTATTATTTTATTGTTGTACGTTAGATATAGGTATTGATAGAAATATGTGTTTTCATTATGTGTGTATTCTTTCAACTAAGCAGATAATTAAACTGACTGGCAGGCAGCTAACCTAATAGAAGTAAGTATTGATAAATATATATTTCATATAATTTGTTCAATTTTGAGATGTGTTTTCATTGTGTTAGGGATATCAGCTGATCAGCAATAACATGTCACTGGTAAAATGGTTTATAAATGTTCCAAGTAATTAAGGTTCAATGTGATGTTTTAATGTATCACAGATGTTTTAAAGTAATGACAAAAATAATTTGATAAAGTGAGAGATAAAGTAAGAATTTGTGAAATCTAACAAGAGATAGTTTTTGGGTGATGAGTATTTTATGGGACATATAGATCTGTCCAAGTTGAAAGTCAAGTTGAACTAGTAGAAATGAAGAATGTAATGTTGTTTTGAGTTAATATATGTTGTAGAAGTTTGAGAAGTATTGATGTTGACACAGTAGTAATGGAGAATATGTAGAGTTTTGAGTGATATATTGTTGTTTATAATTGATGTTGTTATTTTGTTGTAATGAAGTAAGGTAATGAGATTGAGATTTTGGGGATGGCAATTTTGTAGTAGGGGGTAGTGTAATGTGGGAGTCCGCAACATAATGATAAGTTAGGACGGGTTTGGGATCGATTTTAGTGAGAAGGGGCCGCCTTAGGTAGAATCCAGGGGCCAGATAAGGGAAATTGAGTTTTTTTGGGGGGAAACACGTATCCTATGTACAAAGGGTTAGAGAGTATTTTTTTTATTATTGAGAGAAGGTGGCGAATTGAGTTTAATGATAAGTCGGGGTTAGAGAGTGTTTTGGGAGATGTTTTTAATAGAGATGGGTGTCATGTTACTAAAAGTTGTTAGAGGTTAGAGTCAAGGAGAGATAAAGATTATATATGTATACAGATCAAGTAGTACAGTCAATGAGAATAAATAATTTACATCACCCACAGTAGTGTAGAATAAGATTGTTGAATAAAGAGAGAGATTTATAATAAAGATATAAAATTTTTTATTTTGAAACCAGTGACAAAGTTTGATGGAATTTGAAAATAATGTAAAATCAAGAATTGTTTATTTTGAATAATTTAAAGGTCAATTTAATTATTTATAATAATATTTTGTTGTTTTAAATATTTTATTTTATTATGTTTTGTGTTTCAAGTTAGGTTGTTACAGATGTCAAAGGTAATTTCAGATAGAAAGCATACATAACACATGTGGGTCAAGGGTTTGGAACTTGACCTAGTTTCGATCAGCTGATGAGGTCATACACCCACTAAGCTTGTATAGTAGGAAGTCAATTTAATTTGTTTATTTGATCAATTCAAACCAATTTTTAAATAATTTTATATATAAAGGATACCTTTTAATAAATTTAAATTTTTTTTGAATTTGAAAATTTTTTAGAAAATATTTTTTTTGAAAAAAAAAAAAAAAAATCTTGATTTTTTGCCTGCCAGTTAATGAATATTTTGAGTATTGATTATTTTATTGTTTGTGTATTAACCATGTTTATTTTTATTGATTTATTTTGTATTGCATTGTATTGTTAGACTCTAAGTATTCACATGTTAGGGTAAGGATATGTTTAATTATAAGAAATGTTTAAATTAACTCATTTTAAATAAAACAGAAAATAAGGAAGAGAATTTTTTGATACAATATTTTATTTTGAATTTTTTTTTCTTAGATGAAATAGTGGATTTTAAAGAAATTTTTCAATGTATAATATGTAATGTGAGTGTGTGTGAGCCCAGTATCTGCTAAAGGCAGCCCAGCTTGCATAAAAGGGGAACCATATCGGTGGAGGATCTGGCATAATCTAAGCCAGGGATTGAGGATTTTTTGGGGGTAGCATGTTAGACGGCGAGATGGACAGTGGTACTTGTCTGTTCGATTTTTCGGTGTTGGGATCTCTTACGGAGAAGTCCAGTGATCTCGTTCAGATGCGTCCATGGTCGCCGAGCCAGGGGGGTCGTGTACCCATGAGGAGTAGGAGTAAGAACAAGAGGGGGTTGTTGGCACCAGTTCCTCACCAGTCCTCTTTGGGGTTTATCAATGAGATTTCTTCTGTTTTGGACAGCAGAATTCTCATTGAGGGGGTATTGTAACGTGTCCAAAATTGGGTTATTTTATTCATTACAGTGTGGGATAATTGCATTTTTATTTATTTCATTTTGTGTGGGATTTTATAAATTTATTGTGAAAGTTTTATTTCCCGGCGAACGTTATTTCCATTACAACAGAACACATGGCAAGTAGAACAGTTTGAAACAAAGGCGAGGCGCAATCTCTATTGTGTAACACGGCAAGGAATTCACGCCACCCTAATTTTCTCAGAACTCTGTATATGTGTGGCGATGCCCGCACGTAACATCTCAGGACGGGGCGCTGAAGTGACGCCGTGGAAACTCAACCGGTGCTGAAAAAATGGCGCATGAACGAAAAGTTTGCAAAACCAACCAGCCAGCTACAGGAAATGTATTTAAGCCATGCCCGCTGCTAGTGACATCAGTATAGCAGAGGCAAATATCGTCCCCGGTTACCACACCTATAACGACTATGTTCCATGCATAGAATGAATACGATACAGCAAATCAACATTATACGACGACAAACATCAGGTGGCAGTGAACGGCAGTTTCCTCCCGCCTCAAACACAGTCTACATTAGGCAGAGACGCTAGCCAGTCAACTAGAAGCCGACTCAAGTAACAGACGCCTGTATTTTGTGTCGGGCCCGGTTGGTCGAGTGTTCTCAAGATGTAATCAGTTCCAATATATAGCTGAGACCGACCGGGACCTGAGGAAGTAAACGATATTATAAACGGTTACCGGACAGTGACAGTGGGAGATCAGTGAAATACGGACAATGTAACCAAAATGAAACCACGTGTTCGGTCGTCGGTGTTAATCCGGTTACCGTGAATAAAACAGATTTTCGTAAAACACAAACAAAGGGGAATATGTTAAATTGTATGAGTGTGTGTGAGAGCAAAGCTGGGCTGTTTTTTTTCATAGTTTTAAAACGTATTAAAGGGGTAAGGTATATGTAATGAATTACAAAATGCGTTGTGTAATATCTATTGTGTTGTGCTTTGTATTAAGGAATTCCAATCATCTGTAAGTAAAAAGCCGTTATTTCATAACCAAAAATGTGTTAGACTAAGTTATTTCGTCATTACCACGTTCTCATTTCTGTGTTGCAAAATTCGTCTAACGGACCGGAATCTTTCTGAATTATTAATTGGGTGGGGTCAGATTGCAAAATTGTCCTTTTTATTTAAAGTGGAGTGTAAAGGTTTTCGATATTTTATCCTATATAAAAAATAATCGTGGCGACCTTGGTCTTCTGGTGAAATTTGGATATGGTAAGTAATTGAATATGCGTGCAGGTAAAGTCCTGGTAGTGAATTTTATTTATGTATTAATATATTTCGGCCTATATTTTTTTTATTGTTACAATTTGCTGACGAGCAGGCAATTCTAGCATGTGGCGAGGACAACACAGACTATATGTTTAGAAAATTGAAAGAGGAGTACAAGAAATGGGGGTCTAAACATAAACACTACTAAAACAGAATATCTGAAAATAGAAGACATGCAAGAAGAAGACCCGATCTGTAAATCAATAGAATCGGAAAGTGTAGCAAATTCAAATATTTGGGAAGCATTATTTCAGGAGATGGAACAACAACAAAATGACAAAAAATAGGATACAACAGGGAAAAAAGGCTATTTGTTTGCAAAACTCGTTACTTTGGTCGAACAAAATGAAACTTCAAACTAAACTGACAATCTACACAACTATTGTGGAGCCCATTTTAACTTATGGCTGGAAATGCTGGCAACTTTCAGATAAAGAGAAAAAGATGATAGAAACTGTGGAAATAGACTTCTTAAGAAGAGCGTGTAATATCTCTAGAATGCAATATGTTAGAAACGAAGATATAAGAAGGGTGTGCATTTACAACAGTAGAAAGTATAGAATCCAGACAGTTGCTATGGTATGGTCACATAATGAGGATGGAGGAGAAGCGATGGCCAAAGAAAGCATTGACTTACACACCACAAAACAGGAGAAGAAAAGGAAGACTGACAACACAATGGAGAACAGGAATTAGGAAAAGCATGAGAAATCGAACTATTGCAGATGATGGCTGGAAGGATAGGGAGAAATGGTGATTGAAATGCGGAATGCGGCATTGTCTGTAGGACCCCCACTAATATAAAAAAAATATGAGGCAATTCAAAAGTCCCGTGAATTAGTTTATTCTATAAAAACCATGTAGGCCTACACTAATCGGTTTTACATTATATTTCCATTTAAGTAATTTTATTTTGAGCTATACATTCTGACAATGTTTGTAAAGTTTTTAGTAACATTTCTGGAAAATATTCTCAGTAATTTACTTCAGCACTTTTGTTGCTTTAGTAGTCACGTCATCTGCATCCTTGTAATCTTACGGACTTCCTGTCAGAGTTAATTTCATTCAACAAGTAAAAACAATAAGGGAACGAGTAAAAATCAAGCTTTGTTTCATGACGTGTTGTCATTTTGTCTGCATAAACATGTCAAGACTAGGCACTGACACAGCTTCTAGTGAGTTTCAGAACACTTGTAACTATGCAGCTCTTCTCAACATGTTGGGTGGAAAGTGGTAGATTTCCCTTGAACCTCAATAGGGTATAAATAAGCAGCCACCTGGCCAAGTTTCAGTTTTACACCAGTGTCATGACAGCGTAGTTCAGAGTGATTGTTGCTAAGACTTGCAGTCTATTGTTATTGGTTACTAAGTGCGGATGTGTAATAAGGACACACTTATTGTTTGTGATATTACTACATGCTGCACATTCTCTACATTGAAGAATTATAGAGTTTTAATGTGTTTAATTCTAATTGTAATTGAGTAGTTCAGTTTTTGAGACACAATTTCATGAAGAAGTGAATGAGAAATTTCTGGAAAATACAAGGAGAGCGAGGTCATCACAACCTCCTTTTCAATGGCTCGCATCATGTCATTCACTAAAGTTGGTCGCCTGCTTCATTCATCATCGCGAACATTTTCATATACTTAATTAAAAGTCATACAGTTCTTTGTACCATCGAATCACTCATTGCTTTTTCTCATAAACATTGCAGATTTGATGGTGAACTTCAGCTGGTTTAATGTCTTCACATTCAAGAAGCGAATCACACGCCTACTTTCACAGGCGATGGGAGTCACATATTTCTTCAAAATTATAAACACGCCCTACAAAGCTTACTCATTGCACAGTTCTTTACAAATGGTGTTATTGCCTTGCCAGCAAATCAACAAACTGCCCGAGCAAGCACAACAGCGTGACGGTATCGATCCCGCACCAATATTTAAAAACTTACTTTCTGAATATCCCTCGTACATTAGAGAATTCTGCCTCAAATATAGAAGAAACAATGTCAAACCAAATATCTGAGGTTGAAAAAGCTATGTTAAGAAAAACATCTACAGTAGAAGATCAATTGCAATATTATAAAAAATATTAGAAATGAAGTCGAACAACTTATGAAACTACAGCCACGCTTTTCAAAACAATTTGTTAAACAGACAGTATCAATAGTAAAGGTAGAAAAAAGACATACAAAATAAGGTAACAGAGAAAATGGCTTTGCCTGCAGTTAGGCCAGTTCATGTCAAGGCCCCAGCATTTAATGGAAGCATTCACTGGGTGACATATCTATGGCAATTTGAATCCGCTGTTTGTGCAAATCACTGAATGGAAAAAGAGAAAGAAATTTCATTTGTTCTGGCTTTAAAAGGACCTGCTATCTGATAGCCAGAACATCTATGCTGAATTGATAAAAGCTCTGTAATTACGGTATGGTGATAAAGATTTGCGTGATGTCTACTACGCTCAGTTGAAAATGAGACAGAACCTTTGGGAAAGCCTTCAGAAGTTTGAAGTAAATGTTGACCCACTGAACACATTGGCTTATCCTGAAGCACAGAATACTCCCAGACAAGGATTGCTATATATAGACGTATTTACCAGATATCCGTCATGCGACTTCGTTTTTCTTGTTCTTTATGACGCGTTTCGGCAACGAATTGCCATCTTCAGAAAACTTGATCACTCATTAGAGATCGTTAAAAAATTAAAATACTAAAATCATTACAGTAAAAGTGCACTTTTACGACAGCGGAAATTCACATACACGAACATGAAATTTTATGTTTTTTGCGTGGGCATTATCAATCGACTGATTCACTGTTTATATATCCACTGATAAAACTGTTTTTTTTTTATTATAGCCCGTGTGTACTGTAACTTTCTATTTACCGGTGCCCGTGTGCAAGTATTGCCGTGTCGTACAATATGTTATGTGAAAATGTAAGTTTATCGTTCAAGACATAATCACTGTTGATTTTGACGGCTTTATATATTTCATACTCCTCAAGTGCATCCATGTATTTTCCTTTCCTGCAGCAATGCATGGGCTGGAAATTTGTCTCAAAATCACTGTAGTTATGATTACATAGCATCAGGTGTCTGGAAAAATTTGATGCTGTTTTATGCAATTCCCTTCTGGGAAGATGTTCTTTATATCTTTCTTCAAATGGTCTGCTGTTTGGCCTATGTAGAACATATCGCATGAGCTGCAATTCATCTTGTATACGCCGGTTCTTTTTCTTTCTGGTATACTGTTCTTCCGGCTAAGAAATCTCTGAATGCTGTTATTGTACGGAAAGTTACAATTACATGGTGTTTCTTGAGTTCGTTAACTAAAATATTTGTGTAATCTGCAGATATGTATTTATTAACTGGAAGTGTGTTATCATTGTTCGACTTTTTTAATTTCTTCTCTTTGTGTTTACTTATTAATTTATCCACTAATGAACTTTTATATCCGTTAGCTGCTGCTATGTACTTGATGGTGTTAACCTCTTCATTGTAGTCTTTTTCACTTAACGGTATAGTTAGCAATCTGTGCACAAAACTATTGTAAGCTGCCATTTTATGCGAGGTGGGATGATATGAATCGGCATGAATTGTGATGTCCATTGTTGTGGCCTTTCTATAGATTTTAAATTGAAGTTTTCCTTCGTTTTTTAAAATGGTTAAATCTAAGAAATTTAATCGATTTTCTTCTTCTATTTCAGACGTGAATTTAATCTTATGGTGTATGCTATTTATGTGACTATTTAAGTTTTGTATTTGTCTGTTTGTTCCATTAAATATCATAAACGTATCATCGACGTATCTACAGTAAAAAATGATTTTATTCTTGTATAATTTATTAGATATTATGTTTATATTCTCATAATAATTTAAGTATATATCAGCTAATAGTCCTGACAGTGGCGAACCCACAGCCACACTGTCATCTTGTGTAAAAAACCCGTTGTCAAATGTGAAATAATTTTGTTCTAAGACGACTGTAAGGAGTTTTATAAGTTCGTTGATTTTTTGCATGCTAAGTTGAGCTACTTCCTTTAAATTGTTATTTACAATTTCTATAGTTTCCCTTACGGGGATATTAGTGTACAAGTTAATTACGTCTAACGATACCAATTTATATTGTGGTAGTATTTCTATCTTTTTAAGTTTTTCAAGAAACTCATAACTGTTATTTGTACTGTAATTATTTGCTATCCTGATATTATTTTTAATTAAAGTCTCTAACAATTTAGCAGCTTTGTATCCAGGAGCTGTGGTGTAGTTGAAACTATAGAAATTGTAAATAACAATTTAAAGGAAGTAGCTCAACTTAGCATGCAAAAAATCAACGAACTTATAAAACTCCTTACAGTCGTCTTAGAACAAAATTATTTCACCTTTGACAACGGGTTTTTTACACAAGATGACGGTCTGGCTATGGGTTCACCACTGTCAGGACTATTAGCTGATATGTACTTAAATTATTATGAGAATGTAAACATAATATCTAATAAATTATACAAGAAACAAATCATTTTTACTGTAGATACGTCGATGATGCGTTTATGATATTTAATGGAACAAACAGACAAATACAAAACTTAAATAGTCACATAAATAGCATACACCATAAGATTAAATTCACGTCTGAAATAGAAGAAGAAAATCGATTAAATTTCTTAGATTTAACCATTTTAAAAAACGAAGGAAAACTTCAATTTAAAATCTATAGAAAGGCCACAACAATGGACATCACAATTCATGCCGATTCATATCATCCCACCTCGCATAAAATGGCAGCTTACAATAGTTTTGTGCACAGATTGCTAACTATACCGTTAAGTGAAAAAGACTACAATGAAGAGGTTAACACCATCAAGTACATAGCAGCAGCCAACGGATATAAAAGTTCATTAGTGGATAAATTAATAAGTAAACACAAAGAGAAGAAATTAAAAAAGTCGAATAATGATAACACACTTCCAGTTAATAAATACATATCTGCAGATTACACAAATATTTTAGTTAACGAACTTAAGAAACACCATGTAATTGTAACTTTCCGTACAAATAACAGCATTCAGAGATTTCTTAGCCGGAAGAACAGTATACCAGAAAGAAAAAGAACCGGCGTATACAAGATGAATTGCAGCTCATGCGATATGTTCTACATAGGCCAAACAGGCAGACCGTTTGAAGAAAGATATAAAGAACATCTTCCCAGAAAGGAATTGCATAAAACAACATCAAATTTTGCCAGACACCTGATGCTATGTAATCATAACTACAGTGATTTTGAGACAAATTTCCAGCCCATGCATTGCTGCAGGAAAGGAAAATACATGGACGCACTTGAGGAGTATGAAATATATAAAGCCATCAAAATCAACAGTGATTATGTCTTGAACGATAAACTTACATTTTCACATAACATATTGTACGACATGGCAATACTTGCACACGGGCGCCAGTAAATAGAAAGTTACAGTACACACGGGCTATAATAAACAAAACAGTTTTATCAGTGGATATATAAACAGTGAATCAGTCAATTGATAATGTCCATGCGAGAAACATAAAATTTCATGTTCGCGTATGTGAATTTCCGCTGTTGTAAAAGTGCACTTTTACTGTAATGATTTTAGTATTTTAATTTTTTAACGATCTCTAATGAGTGATCAAGTTTTCTGAAGATGGCAATTCATTGCCGAAACGCGTCATAAAGAACAAGAAAAACGAAGTCGCACAACGGATATCTGGTAAATACGTCTATATATATTAATATAAGCGACTTGGAGACAACTAACCTAAAATGTATTACAAGGATTGCTCTCCTTATATTTATTTATTGTTTCAGTGATAGTGAACTTCAGCAAATGCTATGAATGGTAACAAATTGAAATGGCTTAGAATTTGAAGCCGCCAAGTCAGCGTCTCGATACATTAATGATTTTATTGTAGTCAGAAGATCCCAGTATCACACTGCTGTTACCATGGAGGCAGAATGCCACAACAGTTTGAACAATGGGAAAGAGACATAAGACCAAAGAGTTACAAATGTGGGAAACATGGACATCTTTAGGTAGACTGTTGGGAGAATGAAATATAGAGAGAAGGATGTGAACACACAAATTGGAGAAATAAAGCTCCAGAACAGCACACAGTTTCCACATTTCATATAAGCAGAGGAAACTTGATTATTAATGGATGTGCTCTAGGTAAACCAACATCAATTACGGTTGACATGGGCACTACAATGTCTATAATGCACCCTGATTTAGTCAGCCACACCCAGCCTCAATTTAGCTCTTGTACCATACAGACTGTGACTGGAAGCCCCATCAAAGTGTTAGGAAAGGTATATGTACATGTATGCCTGAGTTTCCTCGAGTTTATCCACCAAACATTGTTGATGAAGTGATTTTTGGCACATACATTTTGAATGCCTATGGATTTATTGTGGACTTAATAGAGATGGCCTGATGATTGGCCAAGTAACTTTATTACTATATAAAGATAAAGTTTTCCATGGCTGAAATGATGGTATTAACCAGACATTTGACAAACCAAGTAACAGTTGTTGAAAAAGGAGTCAACAGGTGTGGAGAAGAGGAACCCTTGGTTTTGGATGTGGAAACAAAAGATGAACTAACAGATAAAGTGACAATTTGTATGGCTACAAAAGAGGTGATTGGAAAATCACTTATGGCATTGAGTAAAGCCTCTTGTAAGTTCCTGAGGTAAAAGAAGCAGCTGGGTGAGAAGCCACTGGAGAAGAAGAATTGATTGCAAATAAACAAGATGTAGGAACATGAGGAAAAGACTTAATTTGTGTACAGGGAATGGACAAGTTTGAAAATGGGATTGTGCTTTTTACAGAAGCAGAAAAAGTTGCTGTAGAGGACATTATGCAAGAGGTTGAAAACAGACTTAGAAGGCAAAATGGAATCAAAGAAGAGGTGTTTGCGAATGAGAAGAAAGTGCTCTGCAAGTGGAAATTATAATTTATTATTATTATTATTAGAGTCGTAATTAGCGACTTCACCTGGTATCAGTTATACTGTTTCCACTGTACAACATGACGATACCTATGACTGTCAGAACAATATAAATAATTTATAAAATCGAGTGTGATTTACACTCTTAGATTTAAACATTCGTCAGTCATACATTTTTCCCTTTTTTGATAAATTGTTAATTACTTAAATTGTTTGTCTTTTAAAGCAACAATGCTTACATTTCATTAGTGCAGGCATTAAGGATGTATAACTTAAATATGCAGCAGTGATTATGAAGAAGCCGACATTGGAGATAGTCTTGCTTCCATCCTGTCCTGCTCCATCAAACAGTAGGCCCAATAAAATTCCAACACAGAAGTGTACAAACATCTTGAGATGTGTTACAGTCTGAAATTGACAGAGCAAAAAATTTTATACACAGACAAAATAATAAAATAATAATAATATAATGATTAGAAGACATCAATGCTGCAATATAGTATGCACAACTTAAATTAAGATTCACGGCTCAAGTTTTGTTAATTTCTTCTTCTTCTTCCTCTCAACAAGAGGAGGCTGATGAATAAGCAAACTTTGCCTTGGATGTTTTTGTCTTTATTTAATTTTCAAACTATAACCAGAAACTCATTTTGGTATTGAGCTGTTAATGCTTCTGATCTCTTTTAGGGTGTTTTTATACGTTGAATTCAATATGCAATTTATTGTACTTTTTATACAGTCTGATTTTATGCTTCTTTATGCTCATCAAAGGAATTTCATTTCCACAGACTGCATCTTCTTGTCCTTTATAAGGAAGCATTCTATTGTTGCTCTGATAAGGCAGTGTCACTAGTAAAACAGATCCATTCATTGTGTCAGTTTCCCTTCTGAAGACACTTCATTATTAGAACTTAAGATTTGTTTGCTCATTCATGTTGACTCCAACCACTGAAGTATATGGACTACTGTATTAGATTAAAATACTTATTAGTATATAAAGCATATTATTTAAATTCTTATAATTTTTATATCCCAAAGCATTTTATATAAAATGTGCCATATACCTCTCATACATATAAACAAAACAAAAAATTAATTAATAATGTGATAATGACTATTCAAAAATAATATTTATGTTGTCATTAATTATTATAAAAGATGCTAATTATGTCATATAAAGGTCAATGTACTGGTGAAGTCAGAGTACAAAGGTTTCATGATGTTAAAGTATTTTTAGTAGTTTCAGTTATATTGAAATTGGTAGTTTAATATTTACCCAGTCTCTATACAGCTGAACCAAACACCGCTTAACAAGAACCCAAAGTCTGACCCACTCTGAAGGTGTTCTTGCTTCACCAAAGCTGTGGTTGATTTCTGAACATATTTCTAAATCTTCTGCATTGGTTGAATTGGTTATCCGAGCTGAAAGGAAAATCAGTAAATCAATAAAATAAAGTAAAATATGTAAATTAATATTTGCTCTTTACAATAAAAGTGCACATTTTCTCTCAATTGCATATGTCTCATATGTGCTTGGTAGCCCTATTTCTGTTCGTTTTATTAAATTTTGACTTTCATTTTCTCTGATGACCACCTTGATTATGTTATCTTGTTCTCTTTTGGTTCCAGTGCCAGAATTATAATTCCCAACTTGTTCAGAAACAGGCTAGTGCATTTACAGAAAACTCATTTTCTAAGTTTATTATTAACAAGCCTCAGAGAAACTAAATAGTTAACAGTAAAGTGTAGACAAAAATAAAGTGTGCAGTAAAATTACGTGAAACTTTTTTATTTTGAACCATAGACGTGAGGTAATAAACCTTGTGATGAGATAAACCTTGACTTTTCCAACTGTTACTTATATTTCTATATAAAGTGATTAATGTTTTGCTCCTTTTCATAAAATGAAATGACTTCAGTTTTGTGTAACAATGCCTGGAGAAAAAAATTGGCCTTGAGACACTGCAGAGAAGAGATTGTATGCAAATATTTGACACAAATACATAAAAGCTGTGGCAGTTTGTGAACTTTAGGCATACTAATTGGTTTCCATGTGGTAACTAAAAATGAACCTTGGAAGGAGAAAGTTATCAAATCACTGTATTAACACTGGTGTAAAATTTTTACTTAAATGTGTGCAACTACATTAAAAGGCACAAATAAAAAAATGAATGGACAACAAAATCTCTTGTGTATCACCTTGATTAATAATCAAATGGCCTAAATAAAAACAAAAAAGAATTCTGAATATGTTACAATTTCATACATATTTATATTTACACATAAATATACTTGAAATGAATTTTGTTGTATATTAATTAAGGTCTACTCCCTTGTGCATGTAATATATGAGGCATTTGTACAAAATAAGGTCCAGTCAGCAATTAAAAACAAAAGGAAGAAAACAAATTTTAGTTACACCTACATGTGTACATTATGGTGACATGGTCAACATTTATTTTCATGCATTGTTTTTTGATGAACTATTTTTTTTTAATTATCTTGTTGGTACATCCTCTTCGTTCACTTTTATAAATATTATATATATATATATATATATATATATTATAACAAAATCTGTAACGGTTACAAAATAATAATATGTACATTTTTTGCAGTCTCCAGATCGCTATTATGATTAACTTAAGAATTTTTTACCTTGTATAATCCACTAGGCGATCTCAGTTTTTTACATACAACATGTTTCAGGGACTAAATCCCCATCTTCAGGTACAGTAAAAAATTATTATTCCCCTAATACATAGGGGTCGTCGAAATGATTAAAACGTTTATACATAAAAACACACGCACAAAAATCACTGAATAAATTAACATATAACACAAATACATGAACACGTTAAAAGCGACACGGTGCACTGGTCGACCTCCAATCGTCAACTAGCCTGTGTTCGTGCTTCATTGCTTATCATCAACGTGGTATCATATAATTTATTGGATTTAAATGATAGCTGATCGTTGAGTAACTTCTCTTTATTTACTTTGGATGCCTTGTATATTTCAAACTCTTCTAAAGCATTCAGGAAATGACCTTTATTACAAACATGTATCGGCTCCATGTTCTCTTTGAATCCGGTGTAATTATGGTTTACATAAATGAAAACCATAATTACATACATACATACATACATCCTCGGCGCTACAGCCCAGTCTGGGCCCTGGCCTCCAAAATAAATCTTCCCCACTGGTCTCTACTCCCGGCCAATGTCCACCAGTTTGCTGCACCCAGCCTCACTGCCTCCTTACCAACCTGGTCCAGCCATCTTGTACGAGGTCTTCCCTTCCTTCTCCTTCCCATCGGCAAATAATTCATCACTCTTTTTGGGATTCTATCCTCCGCCATTCTCTGCACATGACCAGCCCAACGCAATCTGTTAATTTGTATGAGTTGCACGATCGGAAGATCTTTAAACCTTTCGTACAACTCTCGATTATGCAGTCGCCTCCAAATGTCGTTTTCCCTCACAGGGCCATAGATTCTCCTCAGTACCCTCCTCTCAAAAACGGATAGTTTCTGCTCATCTAGTTTTTTTAACACCCAGCATTCCGAGCCATACATCAGGACTGGTCTAATCAAGGTCTTGTATAGGGTGGCTTTTGTATCTTTACTTATTAACTTTGATTTAAAATGTGTCACCAGTCCGTAGTAACACCTATTAGCAGATAATATCCATTTTTCAATATCTCTAGAGGAGTCATTTCCAGAGTCCACATATGACCCGAGATATGGAAAACCCTGAACCTTTTCAAATTCATAATCGTTAATGCGCAGGGACAGGGCACGAGTGTTGGCACCTACAACCATATATTTGGTTTTGCTTTGGTTTATAACCAAGCCCATAGCCTTAGCGGACAACTCCAGTTCCTGAAAGGCTTCCTTTAAGCCAGATTCAGACCTACTTATGACGTCAATGTCATCGGCATAGGCCAGAAGCTGTACCTCCTTGTGAAATATGTGTCCGCTAGTTTGAATTCCTGAATCCCTGATGACCTTTTCTAGAGCTATGTTGAACAACAGACACGCTAAGGCATCTCCTTGTTTCAACCCATTCAATGTTTTTAAGGAGTTAGATAGATTTGATTGTATTCTGATTTGGCACTTAGAATTGGACATAACTACTCCAACCATACGCACCAACTTAGATGGTATATTCAACTCCTTCATAGCTCTATATAGCATTTTCCGGTTGATTGAATCATATGCCGACTGGAAATCCACAAAGAGATGGTGAGTGCCCACTCCATATTCCAACGTTTTTTCCAGGATTTGCCTTAGTGTAAATATTTGGTCTGTTGTTGACCTATTCCTAGTGAATCCACACTGATATTCTTTTATGTTTTCCTCAGCGTAGGGAAGCAGCCTAGAAAACATGATGTTGGACAATACCTTATATGCTGTATTAAGTAAAGAGATGCCCCTATAATTTTTACATATGAGCGGATCACCCTTTTTATGTATTAAACACACCACCCCATTGTTCCACTCATCAGGCATTACCTTCTCCAGCCATATTCGCTCTATGAGATGGGCAAATTCCTTTATGAAATCTCCTCCTGCGCTCTTTAATAGTTCCCCTGGTAAACCATCGGAACCTGCTGCCTTGTTATTTTTAAGCTTTTCTAGAGCTTCATACACCTCGTCATAGGATGGCACCAACTCCTCTCTATCATCCTCGAATTCTCCTGCTTCCTCTTCATTCTCAGATGCCTCCATCGAAGCCTCCCCAACTGAGCCTAGCAACTCTTCGAAGTGTTCTGTCCATCTCCTGATTACGCCAGCATTATCACTCACAAGGCCACCATTATTATCCCTACAGGTATTTGTTCTAGGCTGAAATTCCTGTCTCATATCATTCACCTTCCTGTACATATCTCGGCTCAGCCTTTTACTCTTATATTCCTCTATCTTTTTCATCTGTCTCATCATATACTCCCTCTTTTTCCTCTATGAATCTTCTTTTCCCTCCGCCTGGCCTTCCTGTATTACTCTTGAACAGCCCTAGTGCATTTCCTTTGGATCATAAATTTGTATGTCTTGTTTCTGAAGTCAGTTGCCTCTTCACACTCCTTATCAAACCACTCATCTTGCCCATGTCTCTTCTTCAAACCAACGATTTCTTCTCCCGTGGTCACTAACATGTTTTTTAGATTAAGCCAGTGGTTTTCTATATCTTGTTCCTCATGGCATTCAAGTCTCCACTGTCTAATTTTCTCATTAGTAACTTCCTCGAACCTCCATTTTATTTCTTCTTCCTTTAGTATTTCTGTATTGTATCTAACAGTCTTTATTCCTTTTTCATTCCTATTATTGGAGATTCTAGCTCTCAGTTTTGCAACTAAGAGATAGTGATCGCTATCCATTTTGGCACTTCTATAAACTCTAACGTCTTGTAAGTCTGACTTATGGCGGCCATCCAATAGGACATGATCTATTTGATTGACCGTTCTCCCGTCTGGAGAGATCCATGTGCCCTTATGTATGTCTTTGTGGTCGAAGAAAGTCCCTCCTATGATCATATTTTGACTAACTGCGAAGTTCAATAGTCGGAAACCATTGTCTGAGTGTTCAGAGTGTAAACTATACTTTCCTATATTACTAAAAGCATGGCTGCTTCCCACTTTGGCATTTAAGTCACCTATGATTATTTTTATGTCATGTCTAGGGCTGCTAGCATACGCATTCTCCAGCAAGTCATAAAAATCATCTTTCTCCTCCTCAGGCTTATCATCAGTTGGGGCATGCACGTTTATTATAGTATAATTAAATAAGATTCCCCTAAGTCTTATTTTACACATTCTAGGTGTAAGGGGTTTAAAATCAATGATATCTGCTTTCATTCTACGGCTTACCAAGAAGCCAGTTCCAAGCACATGGTCCTGGTTCTGACAGCTGTAATACACCGAGTAGTCCCTTCGATCCATGATTCCAGCACCAGTCCATCTCATCTCCTGCATAGCCAAAACATCTATCTTATATTTGAGAACCTCTCCTATTAATATCTTCAAGGCTCCAGGTCTGTATAAGGAACGCAAGTTCCACGTCACAAGTTTAAAATCTTTGTCCTTTTTCCACGATCCAGTCCCAATTCCATTAAGCCGTCCGGCTTTTCCTTTTTCTCTTGGTTTCATAACAATGTTATTTTATGGGGTGGGTTGTTAACCCTACGCCCAACCCCCAACCTGGAGGACCAGGGGTTTTATGTTTAGAGTTCCCGTCTCTTAGATGAGTTGCCTTCACTGAGCTAACTAGTCTCATCCACCCATCCGCAGTAGACCATACTCACTAGATCTATGGGCACCACCGTTGACATTTTTATGTTCTTCTGCCGCCAACCCCGCCATGCATCCTGCAGCCGACACACTACATCTTGGTAAGCCGGGTCCCTGATTACCTCAGGGCCACCTCGCCCACTATAATTACACCGGATTTCTAGAGAACATGGAGCCGATACATGTTTGTAATAAAGGCAGGGGCGGATTTACGCACAGGCAGACTAGGCACTTGCCTGGGGTGGCAAATTTTGGGGAGCGGCAAAATTTGAGTTAAGAAATGATATTTTTAGATTCAAACAAATTTACAAGTATAAAAGCCAGATGAATTAAGCACACACGAATATAAAAATTATCTTCACTTAATTTGTAACTATAACGCAGTTATCGTTTTTCACCCAAAAGTAATACGGGCGAATGTTTATGTTTTCAACCGTTGAAATATTTGGCGTTGATCATCCGAGAGATTTTAGATGTTGGCAATCCAGATCAAAGTGAGAAATGTAGATCTGTCAATGTAATACCGAACTGTAGGTTGGTTTCAGAAACCGAGGCAAGCTAATATTTAAGGAATCGAGACATTCTAGTGATACCGACAATAACTGTGATAGCAGTGAAGGTGAAGATACTGTTTACACAGTTCAGCCAGAGAGGTCCGTTGTGGAGGAATCTTCATTTTTGAAGAACGAAGAGCCAGTTCATGTCAAAAATCATGATGAAATGTCATCAAATCAGGTAGGGAAGGTCTTAGATTCTGATCCTATTAATTGGCAAATGAACGAGAGCACACGCGATTATGTAGCAAAATTTGGATTTAAACAGAACACTAGTGCGGACTGTAAAACCAAAGAGGGAATATAATGATGCCCCCCCAACAGAAATTTGTGGGGGGGGGCAAATTTATACTGCCTACGGGTGGCAAAATGTTAAATCCGCCCCTGAATAAAGGTCATTACCTGAATGCTTTAGAAGAGTTTGAAATATACAAGGCATCTAAAGTAAATAAAGAGAAGTTACTCAACGATCAGCTATCATTTAAATCCAATAAATTATATGATACCGCGTTGATGATAAGCAATGAAGCACGAACACAGGTTAGTTGACGATCGGAGGTCGACCGGTGCACCAAGTCGCTTTTAACATGTTCATGTATTTGTGTTATATGTTAATTTATTCAGTGATTTTTGTGCGTGTGTTTTTATGTATAAACATATTAATCATTTCGACGACCCCTATGTATTAGGGGAATAATAATTTTTTACTGTACCTGAAGATGGGGATTTAGTCCCTGAAACATGTTGTATGTAAAAAAGCTGAGATCGCCTAGTGGATTATACAAGGTAAAAAAATTCTTAAGTTAATAATAATATGTGTTTTTACCAAAATAAATATGTTGGTGTTTTTTGAAAAATATTGTTTAATTGGTTTTTGTGGTTTGTATTTAGGAAATAAATTTCGTAATGAATTAGTGTAAAAATTCTGCTCTTTTAATTCTGTTTCTGTTAATTGTATTAATTTGAAGTTTTAGAATTAATTTCCGAGTTAATTGGATTATCTCCAGCACTAATCGATAGACGGTTCTTCTTCTTCTTCTTCCTCGAGTATTATCCTTCTTCTTTGGTAAAGGCCGCCTTTCGGATTGTCCGTGATCTCAATTTATCTTAATTTTTATTCTATTTATTAAATTTATAAATAAATTTAAACCAAATTGCAGAAAATTCAGATTTATTAACAATTGTATACAGTCTCGATTGTTAATCGATTATCAACAGTAGTATTGACTCGTTCTCAGGGCTTGTCGATTAATTTTTTACATTTATATTTTTTATTAATTATTCGGTTCTTTGAACGGTTATTTTATATATAGTCAGAGAAGGGTAAGGTCAGGAAAGTATAACACTTACATGTAAAAAGCTTACTTATTAAAAATTACAAGTTATTAATTAATATATAATGTTTATTAAAGATACAATTTTGAACCAGTGAAGTCTGTGAGGTTACGTTGGTAAAGCTTGCTTAGGATTGTGGGAAGAAAGATGGCGGCTCCTGGACTGCATATGTTAAACCGTAGATGCTCGATGAAAATTTCTTCCAATAAATGGTGCCTTTTCAATGTTTGCTCGTCTCCGCAGTTGTGATTATTCCTTCTGGTGTTAGTAGAATGGTTCTGGTTCAGTGTCTTGTGATTCACTTCTATTAAATGTGTATGATAATGTTTAATTTACTTTGTTCAATACAGTCAAAACTGGCACTTCTCGTCTCGTTATTAAGAATTATTTATTGTGTAGGTTTAAGTTATTAATTCACACGTTTACTGTTCCGTATTGCGTTATTTTAATGGTGGTATTAAATGTTCTCACTGAAGTTAAGTTTAAGATCAAAATTTAGTACTTTACTATTTTTCACGTTAGACTAGGCTTCCGGACCTATCGCCATATTTGTCTACTATATAGGTTAATATTAGCACAAATCGCGTTCAAGTGTTCTCGACAAGGTCCAATAATTAACTGTTCTCATTTCCTTCGTCTCCTGAATGTCTTAGCCAATTTAATATTAGTAATACATTGTTTTAAAATCTGTTTGGCTTCCAATACATGTAGAAAATTTACATTATATCACTGAATATATTTTTGCTATTATTTAATTTTATGAAATACTAAATACATAATCTCTTTCTTTAGTTCAGTCTGTTTGATTTGATACCAAATAAGATAGTTTTACAAAGTTTTTTATCTAAAATGCTATATTTCTTTCATTTTGAAAAAGTAGGTTTCATTTTTGACTTCCTGTCCTTGTCCAAAATGTTTGCCATTTTATATGTTATATTTATGATTGTACTAAATCTCAGATTGATATAAGATGTTTAGCTTTCCTTAATTTCTTGTTATTTTATTAATTGATTATCCTTTTAAATATTCTTCAATAATTTATGACTCCCCACTCTGAATTTTCAGTTATTACATTTGCAATTTTAACAATAATTCTTCCTATCTTTTTACAATATCTTTATAAAGTATAATTTACATTATATTAGTCTGTGACTGATCTACCTTACATAAATTTCATCAATTTAACTAGTTTAATGGAATTGATTCTTTAATTATAATGTAGTTGGAATTTACCATTTGGCCTAGATTTTGTCTGGTTTTACATATAAAGTTTTTTAATAATACAGCTTGTTTATACCCTTTCTGACCTTCTATTCTAATACAATGTTGATTAACAATTCCTTACTTTACTACAAGAACATTTAGTAGTGAATTGAAACTATTAATTCATAACAATTATTTGACATTACAAGTGGTATTTAATCTCAGACCATTTAGTCTTGATTAATCCTAGTAACTTATAATAAATATTTTATAATAAAAGAATGGTATCCACACTCAGACATTTGTAGCAGTAAAATAGCTCAATACTTTATCGAAATCAGGCCTGATCAACCTGAGTATAGTTATCATTGTTGTGCATGCAAACAATGTCGATATCTAGAGCACAGCTGTTACGATCTACCCAGCCGGTCCGTTCTTATCAGCAACTGATAAGACCCCAATTCGGTAGGAAGCCTAACTATGTAGGAACCCAAGATTGTGGCAGTCTTGAAATGAGTCATTGCTGGTCAAGTTCGCCTACTACTGAGAGTCAACGTTTCGAGCGCTGCAGTACAACCCTTTTCTCGACGTGAGGATCTATGCACTTAGCCAAGTGCGAAAAGGGTTTAATTTTGATTCCTGAACTATCTGGGACTCTGATTGCTGTTGCTTTGGAGCATTTTCACACCTGGGGCTTGGTGCTGTCATCTGGAGACTTCTTTCTGCCGCCGCGGATTTCCGCATTCCGCCGCCGCGTTCCGCGACCGACCTGGACTTCCGATACGCTTACTGTTCGATTGTGCGTGCATTACGCGGAGAACTTGTGGTGAGTGTATCTTTTCCTTGATTAATTTCCTAAACTGTGCCACGACTGGTGTTTCGACACGGACTTGCGGAGAGTTACTCTTCGAGGGATTATCACTTCTGCGCCACCTAAATACTGTATACATTAGTATAGCGTATTACATAAGTTATTTAGATTTAAGTTGTTGTCAGTTTAAACATTTATTATTATTGCGGCATCAGCTAATGATATACAGTCATTTACTCTCATTGTTGTTTGGAGATACAAGCAAAACTTAATAAAATAGAATATTATTTCTTATTTTGTATATTTTGTAAGCCTTACATGATTGGTATAGTAAATTTGAGCAAACTGCCTTATCAAGTGGTTTAGTGATCAACCTTATTGGGACGGGATTGAATCTCCGTGTTCGCCCGTTGGTTTTCCCTGCACGGAGTGGCGCCCTTAAAAAAAAAACAAAAAAAAAACTATATATAAGTGAATTGGATTTCTGGTTACCACTCACACTTATTGATACGGACGTAGGTGGTGTTAATATCTACCAAGGAACCCCACCCCTTCTCCACTAGCTAGCCTGGGTAAATTCGGCGGGTAGCACATTGCATTCTTGATTAAAACTATTAAACATAATAAACATCTTAGAATATTAAAACATTACTCTCTGATTCAACATTTAGGTATAGAGTTCATTTATTTAACTAGAAACATAACATATTGGTTTCTTCATTTTTAAACCTTTCTTAAAATTACTGGTGTGCAGTCTTATCTGTTTTTAGTTTATTTTATTTTAGGGACCCTTGTCACTTTACTTATTACCCACCTGCTCTTTATTTATCTGAATCATTTCAGTAAATGTTATTAGATAAAGAGTGGCACTTTATTAGAAACATTAGTCTTTGCCTTTCATTATACTATGCTATTAAATAGTATTCATGAAGTTAAAATTAAAACTTTAAAGTTGTTTAAAGGTACACTTTCATTGAATGTTATTAAGTTTAAGCATTCAATGCACCTTCTTGAAATTTATTTATTATAATATAATAACTTGCACTTGTCCCCTGTTTGTTCTTGATACTATCACTAATCAGTTTTATAGTTTTATATTATCAAGATATTTATTTATGGGGGACTGTTAAGATTTGTTTTTATTCATTATACAATAACTTTCTTGGGTGCACTTTTACTTATCACTCTAAACACTTTTGCTTACATTTGTTTTACATTATTTCTGTTTTTGGGTGTTATACTTTCATTTTGAGACATTTAATTTCCCTTGGGGTTTTGGTTTTCTCCTTACTGGGTCTCTTTTGGGTATTTGTGGTAGTCTTCTCCTCCTACTATCTTGTATTTTCCAACTCATCCCTGTTTATTAGGTATTTTGGTTTGTTCTGGGTATCTTCCTTACTTATTCTTTAGTTCTTCATTACCAATATATATTATTATGTACGTTGGTTTGTTCTGGGTATCTTCCTTACTTATTCTTTAGTTCTTCATTACCATATATATTATTATGTATGTTGGTTTGTTCTGGGTATCTTCCTTACCTACTCCTATCCTACGTGGGTATTTTCCTTATTTTATTTTGTTTTTTGGGGTTTATTTTTCTTTACACATTTTTGTTGCATAGTGGTTTTTTCTTTATTTTTACTTTTTCAAGTTATGATAGTATTTTATTGTGATGCTTATTTGTTTTCATTTGGATTCTCCTTTGATAGTTTTTTATTTGATATTTATTTATGATCATATTTCATTCTTCATTCAGTGGATAATCTGTCATGCTACAATATATATATATATATATATATATTACATTTAATATTTATAAATAAATTTACTTCAAGATATACCTTTTTTTTCCTTATTAGGAATATATATATATATATATATATTTATATATATAAACTTTCACTATGTACTTACTTTATGGTTTTATTTCCCAAACGTTTCAACGTGGTATACGTCTTCTTCAGTGGGAGTAAATACTGAATGTCTTTACAGAGTAACGGTTATGGACTGTAGGTGTGTGTGGTGGGGGTTGATGGTGGGAGGGAATTGGCGCTGGGGTTCAAATTGTGTATATATACCACGTTGAAACGTTTGGGAAATAAAACCATAAAGTAAATTCATAGGGAAAGTTTATATATATATATATATATATTGTAATATAACAAAATAAATAAATAAATGTATGATGGTTGTGCTCTCCTGTTAGCCTCACTGGTTGGGCTAGACAATTTTGTAATAAAACACGAAATATTTAAAAGTGTGTATGTGTGTAGTGACGTTCCGCTCTGGGAAACGTCGATTTGGTAACGTTCCTGGTCTTTGTTGTTATCAAATAAAATCTGTGTGAATTGCTGCTGTTGCAATTTGGAAATAAAATATAAATTTAAAATTTATATTTATAAAAAAAAATAAATTCTGAAAAAGTGTTTTCGGTGTATTTATGTTCTTAGAATTTAGGAACAAATCGAGTTTCTTGGTTGTAATTAAAATTATGATGGTATTGTGTTTATTCTGGTAATAATTTTCCTTTCTGTAAATTTGTTAAAAAGACAATCCAGTTAACTTCAAGTTTAGGCGAAAACGGCTCTCTTCTTCTTACTCTTGAAAGGTTGTAGTTTCGCATATACTGCCTTTAAAGGTTATTTAGTTTTCTTGATTAATTAACTGTTATGTCCTTTTATACTAGAAATCAACTTCAAATTATCAAAAACAAAACGTTTATTAAACAAAAATAATAAATTTGGTCGATTAAATATCGATGTTACAATGCCGTATCGACTCGCTCAGGGCCGGTCGATATCAGAAGTTTACATTCGTATTACAAAAATAGGTTCTTTAAACGGTTATTAATATAAAAGCCAGAGAAGGTCAGTGGCATGAAAGTATAACACTTACAATTCTAAAAATGTCTTAAATTTAAACAATGCAATGGTAGTTATAAATAATAAAAGTTTATATATAATTTTATTCAAACCAACGTTCAGCCACAAATCGTGTCTTACAGTGGTGATGAGATTGGATCAAAATGGCCGCCTGACGCATGCGCGTTGATCGCCTTCTAACGTTGACGAAGTACTTGTTGGAATAAAGATGTCCTTTCTTCGTATAAATGTTCTTCGCAATTGTATATGATCTTCTTGGGTATAGTTTATTGTCACTGGTGTATGATGGAATAGTTCACTTGGTGTAAAATGTTGTTAATGGGTATATCTCCTGGTGTTTATGTGTGTCAGTTTAACCTCGAATTTTCACTTGATATTTGGTGCGATTTCAGTGTTATTTCATTTAATTAGTTATATGTGATTCTGTTTATTGGTGTTGTGTAATTCATAGGTCAATTTCACCACTTCACAATAATTAAAATAGTTAAAAAAAATAGTTTTACACAAAATGATTCCGAACTCTGTTATAACGTAACAGCCATTAAAGGTTAGTTCTATCAAATATTCACTTTAAGTGCTCTCTTCAAGGTATAATAATGAACTGTCTGGATTTCCTTCGTCTCATGAAAATCTTAGCCTATATAATATATCTCATACATTGTTTCAAATCATCTTAACTTCCGACACACTTTAATTTCGTACATTATGCTCAGAAAGTAATTTCGTTATTAGTTAACTGTTCGACATATTAAATACATATTCGGTTTCACTATTCTATTCTACTTATTTTGATAGTAATTAAGTTAGTGTTACAAAGTTTTATCAGAAAATTATATTTCTTATATTTTTTGGGAGGTAGGCCTAAAATTATACTTCCTGTCTTCTAAGCAAATAATAGCCATTTTCCCTAATATAATTATTATTCTATTAAATCTGAAATTGATATAATTATCAATTCTCACTTATTCTATTGCAATTTAGTTTATTATTAATGGTTTTTAAATACAATTCATTTGTATATGACTCCCCCTATGATAATGTCAGTGAATCTATTTCAGTTTTAATGGTATTTTATTAGACAAATAAATAATTTTACTCATATAATGACCATATCTTTAGAAAGCCTTATTTGCATAGTATATAATATGTTGAGTTTATCTTGCATAAATATTGTCAGTTTAACTGGCTTATAAGACTAGGTTTATTAATTATTCTGCAGTTTAAATTCATTATATGGCCTAGATTTGATGTGTGGCTATTTGCAAAATGTTTTACTAATGTAGTTATTTTATATCCTTCTCTGACTTCTGATTCTTATATATTTGATTAAAAATTAGTTCTTTGACTGGTATAACAGTAATTATTGATTGTATAATTAAAAAATAACATCTATCTATATTAAAACTGGTGTCCTGAATAACATTGTTTTGTATATCACCTAATAACATAATTAAAAATATTCTATAACATCTGAATAATAGCTATTTTTAGATAGGGCATTCCTAAATTAAAATTAACAACAAATAACAAATTATAACAATAATATTTCTTATGAATAATCCTTACTTATCTAATTATTATATGTAATAGGAACCTAACATCCTGGTTCCATATAATGGTTAATACCTTTTACAACTTCATCATTAACAGTTTGTTCTGTAATTCCCCATTTTACAGGATTTATGCCCCCTCTTTAAGTATAACCCTGGCTATCTAAGTTATATTCCATTCTATGGAATGTTCATACAGCTTTAGTAGCCTTTTATTAGTAATATTACTATTTCATTATCAAAGTAGACACTGTTCACAAAACTTAAAGTTTATTACTTTATACTGCAACTCATGCACCTTTTTAAAGTTTATCAGTTATAATTTGATCACTTACACTTGTCCATGGTGAATTATTAATATTATTACTAGTCTTTTTCTAGTTTTTTAACATGAAATATTCAACCCTGGGGGGACTGTGAAGATTTGTTTATACAAACTAAACAATAACTTTTTGAATGCACTAATATTTAATACTACTAACACTTTTAGTTTTTTGTCAGTTTTACAGTGATATGGTTTTTTGGGGTGTTATACTTTCGCTTTGGACATTAATTTATTTTGGGGGTTTTTGGGGTTCTTTCCCTATGGGGTTTTTGTTTTATATGGGTCGTCTCACTTCTTTCTTCTTCAGTTTTGGTTATTCTTCCTTCTTCTTTCTTCTTTAGTTTTGATTATTCTTCTTTCTTCTTTCTTCAGTAGCTTGGTTATTCTTCCTTCTTCAGTAGCAGTAGTTTTGGTTATTCTTCCTTCTTCTTTCTTCGGTAGTTTTGGTTATTCTTCTTTCTTCTTTAGTTTTGGTTGCTCTTCTTTCTTCTTTAGTTTTGGTTATTCTTCTTTCTTCTTTAGTAGTAGTTTTGGTTATTCTTCCTTCTTCTTTCTTCAGTAGTTTTGGTTATTCTTCTTTCTTCTTTAGTTTTGATTATTCTTCTTTCTTCTTTAGTTTTGATTAATCTTCTTTCTTCAGTAGTTTTAATTATTCTTCTTTCTTCAGTAGCAGTAGTTTTGGTTATTCTTCCTTCTTCTTTCTTCAGTAGGTTTGGTTATTCTTCTTTCTTCTTTAGTTTTGGTTGCTCTTCTTTCTTCTTTAGTTTTAATTCTTCTTCTTTCTTCCTTCTTCAGTAGATTTGATTATTCTTCTTTCTTCTTTCTTCAGTAGTTTTGGTTATTCTTCTTTCTTCTTTAGTTTTGATTATTCTTCTTTCTTCCTTCTTCAGTGGTTTTAATTATTCTTCTTTCTTCTTTAGTTTTGATTATTCTTCTTTCTTCAGTAGTTTTGATTATTCTTCTTTCTTCTTTCTTCAGTAGTAGTAGTTTTGGTTATTCTTCCTTCTTCTTTCTTCAGTAGGTTTGGTTATTCTTCTTTCTTCTTTAGTTTTGGTTGCTCTTCTTTCTTCTTTAGTTTTAATTATTCTTCTTTCTTCCTTCTTCAGTAGATTTGATTATTCTTCTTTCTTCTTTCTTCAGTAGTTTTGGTTATTCTTCTTTCTTCTTTAGTTTTGATTATTCTTCTTTCTTCCTTCTTCAGTGGTTTTAATTATTCTTCTTTCTTCTTTAGTTTTGATTATTCTTCTTTCTTCTTTCTTCAGTAGTTTTGATTATTCTTCTTTCTTCTTTCTTCAGTAGTTTTAATTATTCTTCTTTCTTCTTTCTTCAGTAGCAGTAGTTTTGGTTATTCTTCCTTCTTCTTTCTTCAGTAGGTTTGGTTATTCTTCTTTCTTCTTTAGTTTTGGTTGCTCTTCTTTCTTCTTTAGTTTTAATTATTCTTCTTTCTTCCTTCTTCAGTAGATTTGATTATTCTTCTTTCTTCAGTGGTTTTGGTTATTCTTCTTTCTTCTTTAGTTTTGATTATTCTTCTTTCTTCCTTCTTCAGTGGTTTTAATTATTCTTCTTTCTTCTTTAGTTTTGATTATTCTTCTTTCTTCTTTCTGCAGTGGTTTTAATTATTCTTCTTTCTTCTGTCTTCGGTATCTTTAGTTATTCTTCTTTCTTCAGTAGTTTTTCGCTGTGTATGCCTTGGTTTCTTCTGGTCTGGTTTCTTTGACGGGGTATATTAATTGCCTGCTTCTATCTTACCTGGGTAATTTTGTTATTAACATTTTTAGTTTCCTGGGTTTTTTTTAATTTGTATTATATTATATTATCTGCAGATTTTTTTCTTAATTTTAACTTTTCTTGTGAATATATTAGTTAATAGTGCATTTTAATTGATTCTCATCTGGATATTCCATATATTAGAGCTTTATCAATGATCACTGAGTAATGTATTTGTGTGGATTATCTGTCACGCTACAATATATAATATTTTTTTTAAAGCAGCTATTAAAAAATCTATTGTCTGTAACTTCAGCTAATTTGTTATTTCTGTCAGCAGTACTAGACTGTAGTACTGCTTTAAATAAAGGAACAGGTGATGGTTACTTCCTGTGAGCCAGACGCCCAGAAATATTCTACCCAAATATCTCAATAAGATGAAAGTTGATACAGTAAAGTGGGGTATGCATTTTTGTGCAAGAACATACTTTCAAATCCTTTTTTGTTCTGAATAGCGTATGGAGTTTCTCTAAGCTCTAAAGGTTTTCATTAACATTAATTGTTGTTCCATATTCAAGAAACTCTGTAAGCAGTACTCCTTTTCAGAAAAGAATAGTTACCACTTTCCTTACAGAAGGTGATTTATTAAACTTGTTTGCCTTTTGATGATGACAAAGGTATCATTGTTTTCAATATTTGCTTGTATTCAGTGTTTGACAGAAAATTCATGTTTCATCTCCAGTCACTAAGTATAAAAATTAATTTCCTTTATTTTCAAAATGAAGACAAACATTTTTGGTCCGCTTCCATGTGTTACTGTTTGTGGACATCTGTATCATTTTGGCACCCATATAGCATAAAAGTTCTTATAGGCTAGCTTTCCTGTCACAATTTCATTGTTAAGTAACCATGGAACCTGAGGAAATACAACCGAAAGATCGAAAATTATGAATCAACAGTCTTTACACGTAGCTGAAACTAAACTCACATCATCAATCTTGGTTCTCATTTATTTAAACAAATGACACCAGTGTCTAACTTGTCTAACTATCATGCATAGTATCAAAACATGAATCTCTCAGAATTGTCTGTGAATTTCCACAGCAGTATTGTTTTTTTCAAGCAAAAACCATATTTATGACATAAAAATTCAAAAGGCAGGATTGTTATGTCACTCATTACAAATGACTGATATTCAGCATAAGACTTTGCACAATCAAGACAGAATGATGCACGGTACATGAATAATGTACATACATAATGTATACATGCCATAATGTATATATGGCATTATGTTATGTATGTAATTACATAATGTATATGCACTCTTACTTTTTTACCCCACCATGTGAAACAACAAAATAGACCTTTATTTGTAGATGTGCTCAAAAGTGCTCATATTACAAATTAAAACTGTCAACTCCAGCCATTAGCTACTCTAGCCAGTAATCATCAGACAAATTTGAATACAGTAAAACTGTGCTGTAATGAATAAAAGAACGAAGGATGTAAAACGTATTCAAAGTCTCATTTTCTAGGTGCAAATGCACTTGTTACACTGAGTTGACCTATTATATAAAAAAGTTGTAGATCTACTTTATTTTGTGTAGGATATGTTAATTATTTCTTCAAAGATTAAATTTCAAAGACAGAGTAATATGCGTATCTCATGAGAGAAGAAAAATATTGTAAGGGGGGGGGGGAACAAGCACCTAGTTGGATGCTGTAAAGAAGAAATGAACTGGACAATGTCTGACACAGAAAGCCAACAAAAACTATTTGCTACAGGCAATATATTTACTACATAATTGATTAAAACCTTCTATAAATGCACATGGTTATTATTTTTCATGTGTTTATAGACTCATATACATTTGTTCAAGTGCAAAGACACATAGTACAGTCGCTAGTACAAGCTGAAAAAAAATAGAAATTGCAAATTAAGTGGCTTCTACGAGATTTTTGCATAGGTTTAGATAAAAAGGTAAGAAAGAATTTAAAAAAAAGTTTACAAAAATTCAGTCGTGGATTTTCGAAAAAAGGGAGGGGGAAGATACAAAAAATTCATTTTTCGTGATTATCTTAAACAATATTAAATTTATGAGAAAAATACAAAATAACAAAAAGAAAGAGCATAAAATTATGCATAAAAAAGGTTATTAGCATTTTTTGTCAGGGCGATACTTTTAGGAGAAAAATTAATTCAAAATTGGCCAAATTTTTTTACAAGGTGGATTTTCACATAAATACATGTTTATGTAATAGACATGCAATTTTTTGAGGAATATAAGTTTAAAAACTCATTATTATTTATTTATTACGCATTATAATAAAAATGTTATTAAAAAATGCCTTTATAAATATATTCAAAAATAGTTTTTCTTCCAATCATTGAAGATTTTGACAATAAAATAACTTTTAAAACACAGATAAAACAGAAGAATTTATAGTTAATAATAATTGCATAACATTAAATAAAGATCACACAAACAAATATCAAACACAAATAACAAATATACTAAAAAATAGTACCCAAATCATAAATCCTAAAGACTCCTTTAAATATAAAATGGATAATCCTTGTGCACCAAAATTAAATTCTTTAATAAAAATACACAAAATCAATAAACCTATCAGACCTTTAATAAACTCTAGAACCGCACCAAATTATAAAATATCAAAATTCCTAACACAAATCATAAAACATAAAATTGAACTTCCAGCAAAATACAATATAAAAATATCAGTATGGAGAACCATACATGACCTCCATGTTCTAAGATTTATATTTAAAATACTTTTCGAAATGAACTATTTCCATAGAAACTACTTCTTTCTTCAGCCTTAACCACAGTACTGTGGTCACTAACGTATACCACCTCACAATAGTGAACTCAATTTTCACTGATGATGGCAGTCGATAGCACTGCCAAAATGTCTGGTTTTGTAGAAAACACTGGATCAAGCCCAGACAGCCCAGGAAGGAATTTTAACAACAGACAACTTCTTTGTTGCCGATAACGTAGTACACATGACATATAAATAAAAATTATTCCCACCCCCTTCAACTATCATTTTCATTTATAGAAAATTACCCCCACCCCGTTCAACTAGACTCTTCATTTATAGATATTTCATCTATGTTTCTACAGTGGATTATTATGATCTTCTTATCAGGATACTTTATTTATCAAAATTAAGTACTTTATTCTTGCTAAAACATAAAATGTTGCAGGTAAACTACCCCTTTCCCCATAACCGATCTTCACCAAAATCAATAGGCATTGAGTACTCTACAATTCAGGAATGTACACAAAAAAATATTTGATTCTGTTTGAATATGCGGCAGTTATTGTTCGGCATAGAAAAAATTACCATTGTTAAAACTTAAAGTGTTGCTGGTAAACTACCCCTTTCCCTTAACCGATCTTCACCAAAATTAACAGACCTTGAGTACTTAACAATTCAGGAATGTATGCAAAAAAATATTTGATTCTGTCTGAATTTACGGCAGTTATCATTTGTCATAGAAAAAATTACCCTTGTTAAAACATAAAATGTTGCAGGTAAACTACCCCTTTCCCTTAACCGATCTTCACCAAAAACAATAGATCTTGAGTACTCTACAATTCAGGTCTGTATGCAAAAAATTATTTGATTCTGTGTGAATTTGCGGTTCTTATAGTTTGCAATAAAAAAAATCCACACACACACATTTCGAAAAATGACTTTTTTCATATTTTGATGGTAGTACAATCAGAATCTGCCGTTATCTTGAACACGATTTTTTTTGCCATCACCATACTTCCATTTCCTTATGGAACATGGAAGTAAAATAGCATCGAACTCACGGAACATTCAATATCGAACTGCGTTAATTCAATATCAGTATGGCGCATGTACCAGCTGTCCTCGCTCTCCCTAAAATTCTTCAACTTTCAGGGTGTGTTCTTTTTATGCCCATGCATGGATATAAATTCTCACTATGTACAAGAGAAACCTCAAATATAGTAGTTTTACGTACAATAGTTACATATTAATATTTTTTTTTTAAAGTTTTTAACTATTAATATTAAGACGCGCAATGGACATATTTTTACATTTATTAATAAAAGTTACATTTATTTAAATTTAACTAAATGTTAACAATTCTTTACACCGCAGTCTTATAGAAGACACTTTTACCAATTTTCACGTATTCATAATTTTGTTAAAAAATATTTATTTTCAAAATTTCTGTAGAAATTTTAAGTTAAGAAAATGATGTATACTTGTGAACTAAAAAAAATGATAAATTTTAAAACTCGCTCATTTTATGCCAATAAATCAATACTAATTTTTATTATTTTTTTCAAATATGTAAAGTTCATATTGTGAAGTTTTTTTTTAATGTAAATACATTTGTAATAAATTGTCAATATGTTAATGCATTAGTTGAAAAAAATAAAAAACAAAGTTATTACTTTAAGTATTTATTAATACTTTAATTATTTTCTTTTCATTTTATGTAAAAGTACAAACATTTAGCTTTAAAATGCTTTTTGATTTTTGTCTCTACGACTATTATAACGGATTTTTATTAAAATTTGTATGTTGTAATGTCAGAAAAAGTTAGCCTTCCCCCTCATCGGGGCGGACTCTGACAATCAATTTTTTTCTAATATTACAATTCCATTTTTCTCACAAAGTATTGGCCTGACAAAAAACATGACAAATAGCTTTTTTGTAGAGAATTTAATGCTCTTTAATTTTTGTAATTTGTCTTTTTTCGTACATTTTTTTTATTTTTTAAGATAATCACGAAAAATGAATTTTTTGTACCTTCCCCCTCCCTTTTTTCGAAAACCCGCGACTGAATTTTTGTAAACTTTTTTTTAAATTGTTTCTCACCCTTTTATCTAGCCTTATGCAAAAAATCGTATAGAAGCCACTTAATTTGAAATTTTTTCCTTCAGTGACTGTACTAACATGTTGGTTTAGAAACAAACATTACGTTATATTCATTGTCTACTAGTTATCAGTGAATAACTTAGGTTTGTGTTATTTGTAAATCAGTTCAGTTTATGACGAATTTTAAATTCAGTCCTACTTGTGACTTCTAATACAGGGAAATCAGAGTGTTGTTATATACTGAAGTGACACACTAATTTCATGAATAATTTCCTGTCTAAATACATCATTTTAACACAATTCATACAAAAATTATGTATGGTTTAAGTCTAGATCTGTATAGTTTGGTAACTACAGATATTTAAATTTTATTTTGTTCTAACACTGAGTAACTGAGTACATCATCATGCACAAGATATTGGGTGTAGATCAGCGGTTCCCAAACTGTGGGGCGCGCCCCCCAAGGGGGGCACGTAAAGGTGTCAGGGGGCGCGGAGCTCGTTCAACAAGCAAAATTTAAAATTTAAAACAAATTTATATTTCACATAATTAAGTCGTCGACATGACATAAGTAAAGTTAGGAATGATGAATAACTCATTTTATTAATGAAATAGCATGAGTGTTGTGGTCTTATAATTTTGATGCACTATTTGTCACGTCGTAGGTTAGCGTTTATGACGAGGAGCTCGTCCTTGTGTGTACCGTGTGTTGCTGTTGTGGTGTGGCCGTTTGGCTGTTCGCTGACTGTGGTGTGGTGGGGGTTCCTCGTTCCACGTTGAATGCTTTACTTTAGTTGTGTAATCGAGAGGAAACTTAGGTAAAGGCGGGAAGAACCTGTGTATTGTTGACAAATATCTGTCAGCATAGTGAGTTTATGTGTTGTGAATGAAAGTTCAGACATTAATGTGAACCAGTCTTTTTAATTCGTTTAAAAATAGTAGTGTCTTTCAATTATTATGAAGCGTATGAACTCTGACATGGAACGTTTGGTCTCCCAAGAGTCAGTCAGCCACAGATCCAGAACCTACGGGCGCATCTATGTCACGGACTGCTAAAGTAAGAAAGTATGATGAAAATTACCTGTCGTTAGGTTTCACAAGCACTATTGTTAATGGTGATGAACGCCCTCAGTGCGTTATTTGTTTGCAAGTTTTGGCTTCAGACAGTATGAAACCAAATAAATTAAAAAGGCACCTGGATACGAAACATAAAGATGTCAGTACTAAACCTAGGGACTTTTTTGTTAGGAAACTTAATAGTTTTAGATCATCACAAAAAAGTTTTACTAAAACGGCAAGTTTACCATCGAAAGCTCTTTTAGCTTCATATCAAGTTTCATTCAGAATTGCTCAATGCAAAAAAGCCCACGCAATTGGGGAAACTCTTGTCTTACCAGCGGCAATAGACATGGTGTCAACGATGATAGGTGAAAAAGAAGCAGAAACTTTGAAAACAATTCCGCTGTCAAACAATACAGTGGCAAGACGAATTTCAGATATATCTGAAGATTTATGTGACCAATTATTAGAAAAATTAAAAGGTAAGGACTTTGCAATTCAAGTTGACGAACCAACAGACATACATAGGGATGCACATTTAATTGGTTACGTTAGATTTGTTGACAAAACCATACTCTGGGAAGAGCTCCTTTTTTGTGAACCATTTTCAAATAATGCAAATTCAGAAACGATTTTTGATATAATTGATAACTTTTTTAAACAAAGTGGGCTAACTTGGGATAAATGCATTGGGCTTTGTACAGACGGTGCCCGGGCAATGTCTGGTGAGTACACTGGCCTACGGGCAAGGATCAAAGCTGTGGCTCAAGAGGCTGTTTGGACACATCGCATTATTCACCGGGAGGGTTTAGCTTCAAAAGGACTAAGTCCTGAACTGCATGATGTGTTAAAGACTGTTGTGAAAACAGTAAATTTAATAAAAGCTCGCCCTTTAAATTCAAGAATTTTTAAAGTTCTGTGTGAAGATATGGGTGCAGAACATGTTTCATTGCTCTTTCACACTGAAGCAAGGTGGCTGTCCAGGGGTAAAGTGTTGGACCGTATTTTTGAACTGAGAAACGAAGTTTTTTGTTTTTTAAATAAAGATAACCATTCCCTAGCTGAGTTCTTTTGTGATGAAGATTTTCTTATAAAATTGGCTTACCTCAGTGACATTTTTGAGAAACTGAACATTTTGAACAGATCCCTTCAGATACAAGATACAAACATACTAACTTGAAATGATAAGATTCAAGCATTCATCAGAAAGCTTGATTTGTATGGTCAAAGCATGAAAACCAACAATCTAGAAATGTTTCCAACATTATTAAAAATCTTGGACGAATTTAAAAAGGATATTTCTGATGGGGAGTTAAAAAATGTGTTTTTAAATCACATTGTATCTCTGAGGCGAGGATTTGACCACTACTTTTATGAGGATTTGAGTAATTTTGCTTGGATTAGAAACCCGTTTGAAGATGTCTCAAAAATTGAATCACTGAGTGTTTTAGAAAAAGAAAAACTTATTGGTTTGCAATGTGATCCTTCTTTGAAGAAGACACTTACTGACTGTTCATTACCAGAGTTCTGGATTAGCATTGACAAGGAATATCCGGAGCTGAGCGAAAAAGCAATGCAAGTTATAATTCCATTTGCTACCATTTATTTGAGTGAAACAGGTTTCTCAGCTTTGGCTGCGATTAAAAATAAATACAGAGCCAGACTAGATGTGACCAAAGAAATGAGAGTTGCTCTTACCAATATAACACCTCAATTTAACAAACTTTGTGACAAGAAACAGGCCCATCCAAGTCATTAGTTTTAAAGACTGCTACAACAACTATATGATATTATTGAAATATTTTGATTTATCATTTTATACTTCATGCTGTTAATGAACATAACTATTGTTATATTTAAAATTCTGTGTAAAAAAAGCTCAAGCGAAATATTTGATATTTTTCAAAACAAATACTTCCGAATGAACAGACAATATTTAAACTCTCTGAAACACTGATTCTTAATTGACGTTATTTATTATTTATTTACAAAGTAATAATGATTTTTTATCAGAAACTGTGTATTTAAACTAAGAATATTAATACTTTCATAACTGCTACAGTATTTAAATCAAAAATATAATTGAATATTTACAACTGTTGTCTGTATTTATAATTTTATATGTAGTATAAATGGTGAAAATTTACCTAATAAACGACAGTTATCAAATACTTATGTTTGTTATTTACCTTATTAATACCTTGTTAAATGTACGTGGCTACCACATTATGTGAGGGGGCGCGTTATTGTTCAATATTTCAAAGGGGGGCCCAAGACAAAGTTTGGGAACCGCTGGTGTAGATGGATTTATAAATTGCACTTTGTATATTAATTATTTATAACATTAAATAACAGGGTCTTCCCTTTGCCAATTGGTAATGATGCATCTTTCATTTTAATCAGTATTACAAGGCTACCTGATGGAAATACAGAGTATCACACTCATACACATCCTACTGTGGAATTATAGAATTTCAAGTCAAGTTAGTTTTATTAGCAGCCATCTTAACACCAACTTTGTCACCAATTATTGCAAAACTGCTAGTCACTTCACTCTCGACAAGGTCTTTTGGTGTCTCCACCATCTTCAGGTTTTGAACAACAATTTAAACACCATCTTCAGGTCGTTGTTTAAGACCTGAAGATGATATAGACACCAAAATGCCTCATCGAGGTGAAGCGACTAGGAGTTTTGCAATAAGCGGTGACAAAGCTGCTATAGAATTTCAAATAATATTTTATGCTCAACATAGAGTGTTTGGGATAATGAATTACTCTTACATTGTTGTTACAGTATGGAAAATAAATAACACATTATAAAAGGAAACAATAACATGATCACAATAAATATAAAGTTTATTTGGACAGACACCAAATTTAGTATTCTTGCAGTTCTGTATAACACAAATATCTCAGTCTACTATTAATTGGTAGTAAACTAGTTTTCTCACATGAGTTTTAGAAATGACTGTCTTCAGACGAGTACACAAGGGGGGTACCGGGTTTGAACCCCCTCTTGAACGTTTAACCACTTGTTTAATATTATATAAAATAAAAATAAAAATTGACATATTTATAGTTGAGTATCTTTTTAAAAATCCATAATCGTTTTCTCTCCTCTAATTTCTCACTGTCAGAGTAACAAAATCTATCGACATAAGGTACAGTCCGCCCTCCCCTTCTTCAATAATATAATCCCTGTGCTTAGTGCTGCAGCACATACAGTACATCACTCCACGTGGGACACAAGTAGCTGTCATTCAGCATTCTGAGAACGCGGCAGTGCTCTCACTGGCGCGGTGAGTGTCAAAGCATATACCCCTCCTCGTCTACTGAAAGAGAGAAAGGAGCATCAAAGCCGTGCCGCTTGTTAAGAAGGTACGATAATAATACCGACCTTGTAATAAAATAAGGCCGACACCATATAAACTTACTCGTTGTGAAACATATTGTTTTGACAGTTCTGCAGTGCAGATGTGAAATATTGTACATTGTCAAGCGGTATTCACCCGTTAGTTTGAGTTCAGATTTTGTTGTGGAACGTTCGTTTAACGTTTTGTGCATTTGGCAGTTCATATTTTTAAATAGAAACTTCACATTATCATTCCGGGTCCTTTGATATGTCTAAGCGACCACAATGCTCAATTTTACAATTTTTTAGCAAAAAGTCGTGTACTAGTAGTGATTCTCGTGAGTTTAGTGAAAATTTCATATTGCCAAATGTTTCTTTGCAGCCGCAGCATGACGATGTTGTTGCAAACGTTCTTCCCGAAACTAGTTTCACATCTCCCTGTGGAAACTCGGCTGATATTGAATGTACATCGACATCACTCAATAATGTTGACGTGCCTGCTGAATCATTTAGAAGTGATAAGTGTATTGTTCTGATTCCGGAAGCATCAACATCTTCAAGTTCCAGTGAACCACACGCTTATGATATTGGAGTTTACGTAGGAAAAGAGTTGTCTAATGAAAAGAAACTGGATGTCTTGAACAATGTCTGGGAACCAAACCCAGGTTTTGTTTTTCCAACAAAAGGAAAGAGAAATTTGCGATTTCAGTTTAAATGGCTTTACCGCTGGAAGTGGCTTGCATATTCTGAATTTAAGGGAGGGAGTTTTTGTAAATTTTGTGCACCAAGTGATGGTGTTGGATCTGGCAAGCAACCCTTAGGTCAACTTTGTAGTGTGAAATTTGACAACTGGAAGGATGCCGTCGAGCGATTTTCAGAACATGAGAAGTGTCTGTATCACAAACAAAGTTTGGAGGTAGCCGGTACTTTGGTCGATATTTCATGTGGGAAAAAAAGTCTATCAATGTGCTAATAGATACTGCAACAATGTAAAAGAAACTGGAGAACAGGAAAAATCTTATTCCTATTACTGAAAGTGTTTTGTTCTGCGGGAAACAATGTATTGCACTGCGAGGCCACAGGGATTCGGGACGAATAGAGGTCGACCAAGAACCAAAAGAAAATGATGGCAATTTCAGGGCACTTCTTCGCTTTCAAAGTAAGACTGATTCTGTATTAAAAAATATGTTGACATGTAGTGTTGGAAATGTGCAGTACACCAGTCCTAGAATACAGAATGAAATAATTGAAGGGTGCAACGACCTGATTGTTCGAAATCTCATGAAAGAACTTAATGCCTCCAGTTGCTTCTCTATTCTCACCGATGAGACGTCAGACATATCAGGCTTAGAACAATTATCACTGTGTGTTCGTCATGTTGATAGAGAGAATTTCACTGTGAAGGAAAACTTTCTACAATTCGTACCATTATATGATGTGACCGGAAAAGAATCGCAATGGCGATATTGGACAAGTTGTGTTCATTAAATATAGACATAAATAAGATTCGTGGTTAAGTGTATGACGGAGCTATGTCCATGTCAGGAAAAGTAAACGGAGTCCAGGCACATGTAAAGGAAATAATTCCGTCAGCTTTATGTCCACTGCTCAGCACACAGCCTCAACTTAGCTGTATCCAGTGCCTGTGAAGTAGCTGCCATTAGAAACCGCATGGGTACAATATCGAGTCTGTATGAATTTCTTAATACACCTAAAAGGCAACATGTTTTAAAATTGGCGATAAGTGAAATGGAAACTACAACTTCACGCCGTGAAAAACTCGTTGAACTTTGTGCAACACGTTGGTTGGAAAGGTATAACTCCGTGGCCGCGGTGGTGGAATTGTATGACCCTATTATTGCAACTGAAATTCTCCCTTGGTCCCAGAATTTGTTATGTGTTTTAACATCCCTTTTCTAATCTAAAAAAAAATTTAATTTTTTTTTTTCCTGGGAAGGCATCACTTAATATTTAAGACTAGGCACGTGGCCTAGATGGAAATAAAATGTGCTGAGCCCATAGTGACAGGTCTGCAAGAAAACACTTGATCAACAATAACAAGATTTTATTTATGCTTCTTGAATTTTAACAATTGCTTTTACAATCATCTTTGGTTTGAGTTTTCCTTAATTCTTAACATCAATTCAAATCTTTCTTTAAAGCAAGAAACTTTAAAGTGGTGGTTGGTGGTGGTTGTGGTGGTTGAACTACAACAAGAATATTTCAAAATATCTCCAACAATTAAATAATGACATACCAACCTACTAAACTTATTATATTTATTATAAACTTGTAATTTTGTATTTCACTTTCAAAAGATTTGTTTTTATTGCATTAGTAATGCACGAACCATTCATTAATATAAGATAATCATAAGTACCTAAAGATGACAATCCATGATCAGTAGATAATAAGATAATAATTAAATTAAAAAAAACTAATTACTTAAGTGTGTTGCAGTACTCTCATCTACCTGTTCCCCTGCACTAGGATTAATCGCATTAATATCGAAACCAGTGATCACATTAAACCGAGGTTGAAGTTGTTAATTAAATATTCAAATATGTCGTTTAAATTTTGTTAATTAAATATAAGAATTTTATTGTATTATTATAAATTGAATAGTCAAGCGGAACCAAATAATAAATACTAAATCAACAGGAGTTTAAATTTAGAATATAAAGAACAGACAAAAAATGGAACGTGCAGGATCACAAGTCATATGACAGGTAGATGCAAGTACTCTCTGGGTATTACATTTTCTTAAGGTCTGGATTTTGTTAATAAATAATTTTAAAATTGGTTTTCTTTTTGGAGAAAATAGAATTAAATATTTATATTATACAATGGTAACCCTTGACACTATGCAAAATCAATACACGAATACTTATAAGTTATTCATAACACAGTCATCACTGTCCACACTTTAGCATGTCTTCACAAAACATGTTCAGTAATGTTAACTCTGAAGCATGAGTCTAATTTCTAGAAATAAGTTTCTGCGTGTATGTTACCCGATAACCTGCGAAGTATTTCGTGTGTGAAGTCCTCGCAAGCAAATTCACTTTTATGTGGTCTGACTGACTGTCAATTTGTGATATCGCTGTTTTGTATTCAGAGACTGTTTTCTTTAAGTCTCCCATTGTGTAAATTCCTGCAGAATTCAACTATTGATCTCATGGAAGCAGTAAACCTTGCTGAAGATATTAACAGTGAAATGAAATCTATACGCAAAAATGTCGATGAAAAATTTTATAAAATTTTCATTTGTGCTTCTGAAGTCTTGAATAGGTTGGGGTCCTCCATTCAAATCCCTCGCATGGCAGCGCGACAAAAAAACCGTGTGAACTTGGACTTATCATCAGTAACGCCAGAACTTTACTTTCGTGTCTCTACTTTTATTTCATTTCTGGATACCTTCATGTCCCAACTAGATTCGCGTTTCTTGAAACACAAGGAAATATTGAAAGGCTTTCAGTGCCTTTTACCTACGAACCCAGTCCTTCTGCCCCTGCCGTCTCAAGTTTCTGCTTTCACTTTGCTCACAGAGTTCTACGCCAGTGATATAAGAAGCGGTTGCCAAGAAGACCTGAATAATGAATTAAAATTATGGTACAGAAAAATTGCACGTCTTGAGAAGGGAGGCCAACCAAAAACGGCCATAGATGGGTTAACTATGTGCAATCCCAAATAATGCCAAATATATTTACTTTGCTAGAAATACTAGCTGCGCTCCCAGTGTTCACATGTACAAATGACCGATGTTTCTCAACATTACGCCGTCTAAAAATATATTAGCGTAATTCTACTGGAAATACACGTTTGAATGGATTAGCAGTCCTCAACATACATAGAAATTACACTCCAACTGCAGAAGATGTGTTAAATGAACTAATGAAAAAAAAAACGTCGTTTGGACATTGATATTGTATTGTGAATGGTGAAATTTCCTAAGTGTAGTGACATTATATACTGTAGGCTACAAACATTATATATACTGTATATATTAATTTAATTACTGGTACTCGTTTTAAAAAATGATTTTTCAAAACAATAATAGACTACAGTAGAATATTGATTTGAACATTTGAGACAACTGCATTCAATTTTTTATTCAAATTCAAATTCCTTCATAGAGTGTGGATTCATCATGCCAGTTTCATTCTTCAACATTAGTGAGTTCCATACTGACATATTGTGTTTAATTAAATTTATTTCAATATATTTGATTGCTTCCATGGAATTTACTGTTATGTTAAGTGTCTTACCTATCGTATACAAATAACAGTTGACTAAAATATATGATTATTGTGTAGCCTAAGTGTAATAATGGCATGTGGCACTGGCACAAGCATTTTTATTATACAAAATGAAACACATGTTAAAATTTGTTAAAAAATTGTAGCCTAAGGCTGTGATAAAAATACGTTTTGAAGATTTTATTAGGGTATTTATGAATATGTTCTATTCGAACATAGTATAATAAATATACTGTAACATGATATAATAATAATAATAATAATAATACACAAAATTTAAAATACCGATAATGTCAATTGTAAACAATTTTAATAATGACCCCCCCCTTAACAAAATTCTGCGTAGGCCACTGACTGTCTTATTACTTTTAATAAACACTTACTGTTACCTACACTCAGTTAGCATTCAAGTAAATAATCAGTGCACTGAGCCAATTCATTTGTCCATATAAACAGACTGTACATGGCACATACCTATTATTGTGGGAAGTTCTCCTCTCCACGAGGTGCTGTTTGTGGCATCTTTAAGTTGTTGTGTAACCTGTCCAAATTCTCCAGTCACTACATCTAACACTGAAACAAGTAATTAACAGTTAGTATGCCAGGCAATAAAAGTAGAACTGTCAGATGTTACGTACATGTAAGTTGTAGAAAATAATAATCATTACATAAAAATTAATTGTAGATATGCTTTTTACACTAATTCTGAATCTATGATATATGCACATATGCTTGTGTGTGTGTGTGTACGCGCGTGCGTGCGTGCATGCGCTATGAGGCATGATATCTGAAATTGATCAATCACAGAGTTGTAATGAAACACTCCTTTTCAGTATATGAAATAAATTCAAATTAAATATTAAATGAAATTACTAAAGCTGAAATGTTTAAATTAAAATGGACACACAAAATATTATTTGAAACTTTGTTTTAATGATACTACCACTTACATTCATTTAAATATTATTTCACCAATGTGATATTAGAAAGTACCAATATGATATATGTCAAGATACCGGTAAGTAAAACAATATTATTTTTGGATAAGCATGGCAGACGGGAAGAAGTAAAAAAAAAAAACAGAAGAAGCAGAAGAAAATACTTGTAGGTAATCAGCATCTACTGAAATCTGAAAATTTATCAAAGATATGTCACAAAACTATAAAGCCAGGTCAGTCAAACGTTTATATAGACACTACATAAACACCCTGTGAGACGTCATCTATCTATTTAGTGGCATAGCCAGGATTTTTCCATATAGGGGTTTTTGAAAAAGTTTTCCATGGGATGGATTATAGACGAACATTTTAGAGTGGTGGGTTACTGATGAGAAAAAGAGATAGTAAAGAATTTACTAGTTATAACCTAGTGTATATATTATATCATGGCTGCTAGTTAGCTGGTACAGTCTGTCAAAGTTATGTTCACAGGTATGTAAATGCTTCGTTTTCATTTACAGTGTTTATGTATATCGTGTATACAGTTACAATACAATACATACAGATATGTATTCTGTTGTAATCGCAACACACTTAAAAGGAAATAATGTTTAATTCGCAAGTGTAGGTACGTTTGGTTAGCTTTAAATATAATTTCATAGTAATAAAATACATCAATTTTGAATTACATTGTAAGTGTAGGTTCAGCATGCTTATGCATGAAGAAAAATAAAATGCTTGAATGTCACAACAGTGCTTAGTTCAGTTTGTTTTTAATAGTGTTTTTTCTTAATCTGTGCTGAGATTTTCACCGTACAGTGGCATTTACCATGGAGGGGGATGTTAGAGGATCAGTCCCTTTCTGGAGCTATTAAAAATATCAGCAAAGTTCTATAAAAACTTAACATAGGCCTCTATCCAAGCCAGTTGTGTGTGTGTTAAAGTAACACTTATAAATAATTGTTAAATATAAAAGAAATTGTAATATTTGTAAATTATTAAAATAAAGGGGAGTCTAACCTTCACACTAGTATGATCTCCTCCCAAAAGCTAGTCTCATCCCCTCCCCCCACCAGGAGCAGAGGAGTTATACCACTGTCACCAAGTGTCAATCTGTTACAATAATTGTATTTACTTATCAAATCTTATATTTTCCCAATCATGAGTTTTATTTATTTAAAACAATAAACTAAATACTGAAAAATTTTTATCCAACTTTATATATTAACACATTACAAATTTTACAAATTTTTGTATTAGCCTATATTCAGCAATACGATCATTTACAATTGGCATAGTTCTTCTTCTTTAATGCATGGTGTATTGATACTATCACATACACTAAAAATAAAAAATGTCGTGCAGGTACAGTTATTGGGAAAGTACCCATTTTTTCAATTTGTATTACTTTGTACAATATGTTGGCACCACTGATCGAATGAATTCAAATCTAATCTGAATATGAGCCATTGTTTTCCAGAAATACTATTATATATTCACAGTTGTTTGATACTTGAATTGTGTTTATTTCTGCTTAAAATTTAAATATAATTTGCTTTCTGAAAACTACAGTTGTTTCAACAACGTTTTAAAAATGCTTCACTTATTTGCCCATGTCAAATATGTTGATATGGTTTATATGTGTGTATTTTGCAAAGGAAATTCTAAACCTTCAGTTGTAGAATAATGACACAATTATCCTACACACACTTCCAGGCCATAAGGTATTTAGCAGAATTATTATTTTTTTTATTTATTCTTTTAATAACTTGTTTGAAAGTAGTATTCTTCTTAGCATCCATTTCTCATCAGAATGTCAACTTGAACATGCAGATGAAGTTGAAATATTTTTCAAAGGGTTAAACATAGTCCCACTACAACTTTACAAAGAATTTCTAAGCAACTTAATATTTCACAGACTAGTATATGACAAGATCATAAATTGAATCCATTTTGTGTTCTGTAAGTGGAGTACCTTTCAGAAACCAAGAGACCATGCTGTGCAACTTTAGTTTTGTGAATTAATAATGCTAAATCACTGCATAATTTCATGACTACTGTCTACAGATGAAGCTACTTTTACCCATGGTCGAATCAGCAACACTTAAAATTCTCAACAGTAGTCAGAAGACAATCCACTTATTATCATGGCTTCAAATTTTTAGCATAGACTTTCATCATGGAGATTGTTATCCAAGATGTGTTCATGTATCGTATGTGTTCATGCAATACGTATTGCACTATTTCTGACTATAAAGTATTAAAAATAAACATTTTAATTTAGGGGGAGACTATCTAATGTTCTGTAGTCAGAATAGTGAAATAGGCATTACACACTTTCAGTTATTAATATTATAGATAATTTCAAACAGTATAATTATCGATAACCATTTAATTGGTCCTTTTATATTTAAAATATTTCATTACATTACAAAGTATTATAATCAATATATAATATACTGCATAACCAATTTTGCGTGAATGACGCACTTTTATTTTATTCCGCTAACCTTAAACACACGTTTGCATCTTTGTAGGTGTGGATTTTATTTCAACAATTTTTTAATTTATAAAATCGTCCCTGTCTCGGAAGCCATTGAGATAGTATTTACACTTATTAAAATATATAAACACACATAAATTACTTTCACCTACCTGCAAAGTTTCTTATATCTGGGTCCAGGATTCGATCGCACGTACGTCGGATACAAACATGTGTTACGGGTTATTGAAATAACTGACTCTACTCAATTTTGAAATGAAGAGAATTGATATGTTTAATAAGCAATTATTAAAACATGTTGTACTCTTCCTTTTTCCAATAAAGGTTTCAAATTACGTTAAACTTTTCATACATTTTTCTATACGCTCTCTATGGTGATACATCTATTATTATTATATTCTAGTTCTAACTACTTACGGTTAAGATAGACTGCCCAGTCTGCCTTTCATTCTCTCTCACATTCTTAAAAAAAAAAAACCCCATTATTAAATTATATACCCGTTATTACAAATTGACCCATATACCCCAAGCCGGCACGAGGCGTCCCCACAACCTCGGTTTATTTAATGGATAACTTCATTTACGTCCCGCGAATATTATGAGAGTTGGTCTCCTTCCTTTGATTCACATCACTGCCACTGGTTTTAAAACTGTTAGTTCACTTTTACTGGTACATTTTTAAAATTTTGGAAAGAGATAACCCCTTCGGGTTGTACCGGCCGGTACTACTTGTGACGAACTGCCAAGAACGGCTATGAGTTCGTGGCTAACTGGATTACGTCGTTTGTTGAGGAAACCAAAGCCTTGTATTTGTTCGTCGTAGCTTTGTCCCATTTAATTCATGTAAGTTTTAGTGTGCAGATCGTCTAGGAAATTGGTGCGGCACTGGCTAACGTCACGAGATGGGCGGACCTTAAGTTTCATATCCGTCGCCTCAGTCAAGGAGACGAAACAGAAAATATACTTTTCACCATCTTGGCGGTTCACTACCGCGTCAGTCCGCGCGCGTTGTTGAGTAATGCGTATGGGCGCGCTGTCACACTCTTACAAAGTTCTTGGAACTGAGGCTTGGTAAATTCTTCTACCGATTGCACAATGTGATATTGCGTTGCCGCTTCGTTACAACACTGTTCTATTCACCACGTGTTCTGGTCACCGTTGAAATAAAATTTACACATATTTTTTAGAAAACCCAAAAATGTAAATAAATAAAAATACCCAAAATTTGGCCCGTTACAAATGATAATTAAACAGCGCAAATGACACAGTGTAAACAATGATAAAAATATAAAGTGTTGTGAACCAAGTATGACCAGAAGGTGGAAATGACATGTATTTTATATGAAGTGACCAAATAACAATAAATTCAACTTTATTAGTGCAAGTGATAATATAAAATTAAGTGAAATAAAAACATAACCGAGATTATATAAAATAATCAGAAAGGTAAGGTTATATTAAAAACTTATATTTACTGGAGGTAGATAGATCAGTCCTGAGACTGAAAAATATACCAATCAAAACCAAGGCCTCTTATAGATGAATCTAAAATTGATTGTTACAAGAAAGAAAGCTTTTTTGTCTAATGTTGGCGTCTCGTGAAGGAAGAGCAATTTGAAACCGGGGCCAATCTAAACAATGTTAAATAAGCAGAGTGTAGTAAAAGGACAAGTAAAGTTAGAGATAAAGTAAGTAAACTAACATGCAACTTGTGTTCAACAAACCTGAAGAAGAAAAATTGAAAATATTATCCTAAACTGGCATGATATATCTGGAATTTGGTGAGATCGTATACAACCTTCTAGCCATATTGGCCATTAATAAACTTTTGCACAACACTTCCATATAACTTAAATAACAAACACATTTAATGTGATTACATTTATAAACATAATATATGATATGAAAAGTGAGTGACACAAACTTATTTTGAACCAACAAAAGTGTAAAACTCAGAAATTTTATCAAACATTCTGTAGAGTATGAATACAATTAAGTCAAGATGGTGTCTATCGTTTTTCTTGTAACGGGGGTGAAGGTGGAAAGCAGCTTCATGTTGAGAAATAATGAACTATGAGAGATAGCATAGATAATTCAAGTTTTAATTTATTTTCTTTTGTCAATTGTATGGTTAATGTCAGATAATTAATTATTTTCATTGTTTTAATAATCTTATATTGGTAATGGGTAATATTAATTTGTAAAATTATCTAATTGATTTCTTTTGTACAATCACAAGAACTCACATACAACCATCACACACAACCAATTATTTACTACATGTTCAAATCTTTTATTGATGTATCTTACTAGTATAAGACTTGTTAGGTGACTTTATAATTTTACTGAAGACGTTGTTTATGTTGTAATAACCCCGAGATATAAAAAATTTTTTCTTATGCATCCGAGAGCTAGATGGAGCAGAAACCTTAAATAAGTGAAATGATTAATTAATTAATAGAAAAAAAGGGATATTATTATTAAATTAAGAAAAGCAGGAATAAATACATAATGATTCAGAGCAGCAAAGGAAATATGTTCTCATTTATAGTATAATTATATAGATACTCATTTAATGAAAATTAATTACACATTTATTAGAGTATTTTTTATATTACAAAAATATTGCATATTACAAATGGGCTCCCGAGAGCAAAGAGCATCGAAGGCGTTAAAAGGTTAGTATAACCATAGCAGTTACATCCCCATATATCTACACATTATATTTAAGAAATATAAATTAAATAATATTGCAAAATTGGCAATCTTAACAAATTATTAATTGGCAAAAGTTTCTCGTGATATAACAATAAGTATATAATGTTTAATATTATATATATATATATATATATATATATAGTACTGTTGTTTTTTACTGATACTGTAATTAAGATCTGTTCCATGTTGGATCAGCCATTTATGTACTGTTGTAATTTATGACTGATATATAATATAATATTTGCACCACGTTGGATGCGTCCTTTAGGTGTTGTAATTATTTATACGTATGGTAATGATTTAATAGTACATGTAAAGAAACTCTTTCTCTCAGGGTTAATGATTGTTAAGTTATTTGATCGTATTTACGATTGTCTCTATTATTTTCTTTTCTTTAAACCAACCCAGATTCAGTTAATAGGTAGTATTTTGATCATTAACCATGTAAAAAATAAATAACATAATGTAACTTAACCATCTCTGAATTCTTCCAGCTGCCACGGGTTCACTTCTGGTTGTTGTTTACCTTTCTTCAACAGGAATATTAAGCTTGGCAATCTGTTTCTTCACACAAATCTCTTATTGCTCTCACCGCTGAATGCCGCTCTCCAGGACTACTGCAACACCGATGTCTCCTTTAAAGACTTAATTATTCTTTAGGGCCACTTAAACTCTTCTCCAGACCAAGATTTTCCTCTTCTGTCGTCGTTCTGTCAAGGATATTGTTATATTTTTTGTATTATTATTTATTTATTAAATATTATAATCAGACTCTGGTATCACTATTCAAAATCCTTTACTTTATTTTCTTTTCCACGTTACATTAACTTTATGATGTACAACTGTTATTTAATATAATTTAAGATTCTTCATGTAGTTACTATTAGATATTTAATTTTAGATTAATAATGTTTCTTTTATCAGATATAATTGAAGACTAATGATGTTACTTGTATTAAACATAATTGAAGACTAATGATGTTATTTGTATTAAATATAATTGAAGACTAAAACATTTCCTTCATCACTATACAAAACAAATCTTAACAATTTAACAATTTGCCACTATGATAATTCCCTAATTTATTTACATCTGTTTATCATATAACTATTAAAACATATATCATTTTTCTATTTCTTATTAAACATCTTTATTTTACATCTAATATTCGTAATTCTATTGGTTATTTATTAAATTATAATTTTATTACTCTTTACTCTTCTTATAATATTCATTTCAATTTCATATATTATTTTCTGAACATATAACTAAATATGGTTTTATATCATATAGGAATCGACCTCTATGTTGACTGAGTAAGTCGATATTCCCAGTGTTTTCTGTTTACATTTTAAAACATATGTTCGAATTAGTATTAATTTGTATATTTTTTCTTTTAAAATTTATTATTTTTCTCTTATGTACTGTGTTCATTTTAACAGCAGTACATAATACCTTCCCTTATTTCATAATCTCAGATACAATTTGATACAAGATTTTGAAATAATTAATTTCTTATCACAAACATGTGCGAACATTAATATTGAAAACATCTGATTAATTCGCTAATTGTATATCACAAAATTCATTTCATAAATTGGTTTTTTCTTTTATTAACATAACAAGTATGGTTCATCACTATCAAGAATCACCGTATCTTACACACTCATTTATGGCTTAAAATAACATTAATCAAACCAACTGGTTTTACATAAAAAATAATAAGTATAAAATAACAATTGTGCCTAGTTTCATTGCTAAAAAACTCAAAAACATGAATACAAACATTATATTTTCTTTTAAATCTCACCTTCCCAATCCTGGTCATAAATTTCATGTGTTCTTAATTTCAGAATTATTTTTCTTTTAATTTTTTTTTTGTTTAATTATTTTTATTATAATATGGGTTGTAACGGGCCAAATTTATGGGTATTTTATTTTATTACATTTTCGGGGATTTATAAAAATATGTGTGAAGTCTAATTCCATTGTGACAGACCACGTGTTGTAAGAACAGTTTTTAACAAAGGCGACGCAATATTACGTTGTGCAATCGGTAACCAAGAATTCACCCAGCCTTCATTTCCACGAATTTTGTGAGAGTGTGACAGAGCGCCCATACGCATTACACCACCAGGGGCGCGGACCCACGCGGTAGGGAACCGCAAAGATGGCCAAGTGAATAATTTCTGTTCGCCTCCTTTACTAAGGCGACGGATATAAAAATTAAGGTCCGCCCATCTCGTGACGTTAGCCAGTGCCTAGCCAATATCCTGATACAACTAACACAACACCAACTGCATGTGTTGAATGGAAGTAACCAGCGACGAACAACTACAAGGCATTGGTTTCCACCTGAAAACGACGAAATTGAGTTGGCCATAAAATATAGACGCTTCTCCCCAGTCCACGAGAAACAGAGTTCACTCACAGATGCTGATTGTGTTGAAAGGGCCCGGTCGGCCGAATTCCATAACATGTGAATAATTCAAAATAATACCATTAACACCGACCGGGACCCAAGGAATTAATGTACGTATCAATTTGACAACTGGTGATGGACGGCAGACGGTAGAACAGTTGAATGACGGGCAGTTGACTCGGGTGGCGAAGGCATGTGTTCGGCCGGATTCGCGACAGTGACAGTGACAATAATTGAAGCATGAAATTGGTAAATTAAACAGGGGGTTTTGTAAATAAGAATGGGTGAGAGTGTGTAAATTTGCAGGCTGGGCTGTTATATTGATGTGTGATAATTAAGGTAAGACAATAGCATAAGTTAACATGTAACAGACAACCAAGAGAAGAAATTATTAAAATGTAATTTAATCTGCACAAACATGAATAACAATTTTGGATAAAATTTGTTAAAGAGTTAAAAGAAATTAAAATATCATAAATTCTCTTCATTAAAAAATGAGTCGAGTCACTTATTTCAATAACCTATAAAACACGTTTGCATCCGACGTTTGTGCGACCGGATCTTGGACCCTAGAAAGAATCTTTACAGGTAGGTGGAAGTAAAAAATTTGTATTTTATATATTTAAAAGTGATATTAACTTCACAATGGCGCCCAAACAGGGACAATTTTATAAATTAAAAAATTGTTAAAATAAAATCCACACCTACAAAGATGCAAACGTGTGTTTAAGGTTAGCGGAATAAAATAAAAGTGTGTCATTCACGCAAAATTGGTTATACAGTATATTATATATTGATTATATTATATTTACGCACAAGTATCAATTATAAAGAGTAAGAAATGGCAGATAATAATGAAGTCAGCTTCTCTGACAGTCAGACCGAGAGTCAAATAAATACCGACTCCGGTATTCAAACAGAGTCACTATCAATAGATGACCATAATGTAGAAGATGCTGTAATTAGTACGCCGGGAGTGATTTCCACTCCCGTAACAGTTAAAACAAGAGAAAAAGTGTTGTCATTAAATGACTTATTTGATCTAATTAACAAGAGATTTGATATGAACAATAGCGATTTCAATACAAAATTCATTGAACAGAAAAGTGATTCTGATGCTAAATTCAACATTCAGAATAACAAATTAGAGGAATTAAAAAATGACATTCAAGAAATGAATAAACGTTTAGAAAATACCAATGAAACAATAAGAACTAGTTTGAATAAATTAGAACATAGTATTGAGAGAATGGGAGTAGTCGTAATGAATCCAAATAAGAATAATACGAATGAAAAGTATAATGACATGTGTCAAAACGTGATACTAGATAAAGAGTTAACAAATGATGATGTTGAAAATAATGAGAATAATACTGAGAGTAGTAATGTATTTGAAAAAGTAGTATCAGAGAGTGAGATGTTGAAAATAAACAATGAGAGTACTGAATGTAATAATGAAATGTTAATGAGTGTTTATGAGGTAGAGAGAGAGTGGAAAGATAATATAGTGGTAGAATGGGGGCAGAGGGTAAATTTTCCCCTTATTTTTTCTGAACCAGAGTGTTCACAAGTATTGTTTAAGAAGGGCAAGTGTCCCGTGTTAGTAGAAGATTTGAGTTGTTTATTTGTGTTGTATAATTTTGTACCCTCTGTCTGGAGTAATATTGAGAGTGTGATACGGTATTATGATAAGAGAGAATTAGATAGAGAATGGTATATTGAGAAAGAAACAGAATTGTATGAATTGAATAGAGAGTATGATGAGTGGAAAGAAATGTTAGAAGTGTATTTAAATAAGAATGATTTGATTTATAATAAAAAAGTAGTTGACCCGATATTGGAAATATTTACTGATGGAGACTTGACAGAAATACTTAATGTAGACTTGGTGCATGATTATTATGATATAACGAATAAATTGAAATTGTTTGGTTATGACGCACAAGACAATAGTATGTATGCCAATAAAATTGAAAAGTGCTATCTGAAACAGAGGTTAATCTTTGACGATGGAGGCTAAACTATAAACAATTAAAGGACAATTATAAATATTTTTGTTTTATGGTTTTTGACCTGGCAGACTTGGACAATGAAGTGTGAAAAACAGAACAGTTAGTAACAAAAGTTTGTAAATAATTGTAGTGAATTTATTGGTGTGTATTGTAGAAGGTCAGATAAACAATGTATGTATGTAGATGGTTGTGATAATAATAATATTAATATTTGCAATATAAATAAATATCAAAATTAAATTTGAAAACAGTCATTGGCTAATTGTAATTGTTTTGATAGCTATGTAATTTGTATTTTCAATAATTAATTTAATTAAAATAATCCGAGATGTTTTAAATATTTTGATTGATGTAAATGGTATGTAATTGAAATTTTCGAATGAATTTAAATTATTTACAAGGTGTGAATTTGGTAATTATGTTAAATTGTTTGATTTGAATAACTTTTTGTTAAATGTTTCAGAGGTTACGTGAAAGTATGGGTGTATGGTGTATATATTTTGTGTATGTCCGTTTAAATGGACTGTAAGTATAAAAATTTTATAGTACGAATCAAGTATAATAAAAATGTTTACAGGTGTAACTTAGATGAAAAGATTTTAATTCAATAATGAGATGATTTTAAATAATTGTGTGAAATAAAAATGATAATTAAAAAATTTAATAATAACTGAAAGATGATATAAAATAATTATTAATAATGAATTTGAAAATTTTAAGTAATCTAATTGTAGAAAGTTATGAAGGAGTTAAATGATTAATGATTGATGAAAATGTTACGTTAGAATGTTGTATATAAAAATTTTTATTATTTAGTTATTAAGGCGCTATGGTGGGGTGGCCTGTGCCCCAGTAGATAGTGGAACGGGTTGGGGGTAACAGAGAGTGTTACCTCCATCGGAGGCCAACATGGCGAAAATGTGCGGCGCACCTTTTTGTACAATTGTACCATGATAGACTCTCGTGCCGTACATAACAATAATGATGTAGAACAGGCATTGAAATGAAAGTTTGATTTCCCCGACTTTTCGGGCGATTACTGCCTTACCAGCACTAATAGTGGATTTGGCTAGCTGTCAGCTATGGCCATATCAAGTCCCTTGATCATAGCTGGCTTGAAATTGGTTGATAATAGAAATTAAATGGGGGGTGACACTAGGGGAAATCCAGGAACTATGGAACAGCGGCTGCCACTCTGTCCGCGTGGGAACAGCATAGCCAGGTGGTAGACCCGTTTTAAGGGCGTTTCAATATAAAACAAGGATATGTCGATATCCACAATTTTAAAATGTCAAGCCGAAGCAAAGACACGGAGATGTCCAATTCCTCCAACTATGCAGTCTTTGTGGAAGCGAATGGGCGCTACAGTCCTACATAAATTACAATAGTGTGTGTGGATCAGGGGGTTGCTCAGATGAGCAACATACTTAAATTTTGTAAATTAAAAAATGATAAATCAATTTTGCTCTAATTAAACGCTTGTATTCTGCTTTGATAAATAGGGGTTCATGCATTCAGTATAATGTGTTCATTCTATATTTTGTAAATGTACTATTTTATTGTGTTAGAGGTAAGAATTGATAAAAAATATGTGTTTATATAATGTGTGTAATTTTGAAATGAGTATAACAAAGTAGATAACTAAACCGACTGGCAGGCGGTTGACATAATATTATCAGAATCAGAAAGAGGGGAAGCAATGATGGGTAATAGGGTAGATGTAAGGATTGATGATCATATGTATTCCATGTAATGCATAATTTTGAAATGTGTTTTCACTTGGTTAGGAATATCAGCTGATCAGTAGTAAAATGTCACTGTGAAATTGTTTATGGATGTTCAAGGTAATTGATGTTAAATATAATGTTTAATAGGTTAAAGATGTTATTTCAAGTAAGGAGAAAAGTAATTTGATAAAGTGAGAAATAAAGTAATGATTTGTGAAAGATAATAAAAGATAGATTCTGGGTGATTAATATTTGGTGGGACATATAGATCAGTCCAAGTTAAAGTTGAAGTTAAAATGGTAGTAGAGAGAATAATGTTGTTTTGAATTAATGTAATATTGTTATGAGGTAATGTAATAGAATTTGAGAAGTATTGATGTTGACACAGTAGATATGGGGAATATATGTAGAGTATTGATTGAATGATGATGTTATTTTGTTGTAGTTGAAGTGAGGAAATTAGATTGAGATTTGGGGATAGCAATTTTGTAAGAGGGGATAGTGTAATGTGGGAGTCCGCAACAAAAGGGTTGCAACGGGAAGGGACCGTTTGGCGCCGGAAAGGGTTACCTTAGGTAGAATCCAGGAACCAACATAAGGGAGTGAGCTTTTTGGGGGGGACCCACTTATCCTAAGTACAAAGGGTTAGAGAGTATTTTTTTTTATATATATATCGAGAGAAGGTGGCGATTTGAGTTTAATAGTAAGTTGGGTTTAGAGATTGTTTGATAGATGTTTTAATAGAGATGGGTGTCCTGTTAGTTAAAGTTGTTAGTGGTTAGAGTCAGAGAGAGGTAAAGATGATATAGGTATAAATGTCAAGCAGTAAGTTAAATGAGTAAATAATTAAATCACCCAAAGTAAAGGAAAGTGATAATAATAAAGAAAGAGATTTAGAGTAAAGATATAAAATTTTATTGCAACCAGTGACAATTTTAATAGAATTTGAAAATGTAAAGCTATAAAGTGTTATTTGAATAATTTACATATCAATTTGATTGTTATTTATAATAATATTTTGTTATTTTAAATGTTTTATTTTATTATGTTTTTGTGTTTAAAGATAGAATTTTACAGAGGTACAATGTATTTTCAAATGTAACTTGTGTATAAAGTATGTAGGTCAAGGTTCTTGACCTGACCCAGTTTTTATCAGCTGATAGGTGAGGTCATATACTAGGCATGTTTAGCAAGGAAGTAAAGCCAATTTTGCCTTTAATTGATTTGAACAAACTTTAAATAATTTCAATATGGAAAGAAAATATTTTAAGAAATTTAAATTTTTTGAATTTAAAATTTTTGTTTGGAAATTTTTTTTGAAAAAAAAAAAAAATTTTTTCTTGATTTTGCGCCTGCCATCTAATTGCGGTTTGTAAACTTTGATTATTTTATTGTTTGTGTACTAATCATGTTTATTATTATTGAATTATTTTATTGAATTGTATTGTTGGAATATCGGTGTAATCACATGTTAGGTTAAGGATGTTCCTATTTTAAGAAATGTTTAATTTGTTTATTTTTTTTTTATAACAAAAAACTAATGAAGAGAATTATTCAATATAGATGCAAAATTTGTGTTTTGATTTTCAAGGAAAACAGCTAATGATTTTTCGCTTAATTATTTTAATTTTACAATATGTAGAATAGGTGTGTGTGTGAGCCCAATATCTGCTAAAGGCAGCCCAGTTTGCATATAAGGGGAAACATATCGGTTGAGGATCTGGCATGATCTAAGCCAGGGATTTGGATTTTTTGGGGAAACATGTTAGAAGGGGAGGTGCGCTGAGGTGCGTATCTGTTCGATTTTTCGGTGTTGGGATCTCGCACAGAGAAGTCCAGTGATCTCGTTCAGATGCGTCCATGGTCGCCGAGCCAGGGGGGTCGTTTACCCATGCAGTGTAAGAACAAAAGGGGGTTGTTGGCACCAGTTCCTCACCAGTCCTCTTAGGGGTTTTAGCACTGAGACTTCTTCTGTCTCGACAGAAGACCTCTCATTGGGGGGGTATTGTAACGGGCCAAATTTATGGGTATTTTATTTTATTGCATTTTCGGGGATTTATAAAAATATGTGTGAAGTCTAATTCCATTGTGACAGACCACGTGTTGTCAGAACAGTTTTTAACAAAGGCGACGCAATATCACATTGTGCAATCGGTAACCAAGAATTCACCCAGCCTTTATTTCCACGAATTTTGTGAGAGTGTGACAGAGCGCCCATACGCATTACACCACCAGGGCGCGGACCCACACGGTAGGGAACCGCAAAGATGGCCAAGTGAATAATTTCTGTTCGCCTCCTTTACTAAGGCGACGGATATAAAAATTAAGGTCCGCCCATCTCGTGACGTTAGCCAGTGCCTAGCCAATATCCTGATACAACTAACACAACACCAACTGCATGTGTTGAATGGAAGTAACCAGCGATGAACAACTACAAGGCATTGGTTTCCACCTGAAAACGACGAAATTGAGTTGGCCATAAAATATAGACGCTTCTCCCCAGTCCACGAGAAACAGAGTTCACTCACAGACGCTGATTGTGTTGAAAGGGCCCGGTCGGCCGAATTCCATAACATGTGAATAATTCAAAATAATACCATTAACACCGACCGGGACCCAAGGAATTAATGTACGTATCAATTTGACAACTGGTGACGGATGACGGACGGTAGAACAGTTGAATGACGGGCAGTTGACTCGGGTGGCGAAGGCATGTGTTCGGCCGGAATCGCGACAGTGACAGTGACAATAATTGAAGCATGAAATTGGTAAATTAAACAGGGGGTTTTGTAAATAAGAATGGGTGAGAGTGTGTAAATTTGCAGGCTGGGCTGTTATATTGATGTGTGATAATTAAGGTAAGACAATAGCATAAGTTAACATGTAACAGACAACCAAGAGAAGAAATTATTAAAATGTAATTTAATCTGCACAAACATGAATAACAATTTTGGATAAAATTTGTTAAAGAGTTAAAAGAAATTAAAAGATCATAAATTCTCTTCATTAAAAAATGAGTCGAGTCACTTATTTCAATAACCTATAAAACACGTTTGCATCCGACATTTGTGAGACCGGATCTTGGACCCTAGAAAGAATCTTTACAGGTAGGTGGAAGTAAAAAATTTGTATTTTATATATTTAAAAGTGATATTAACTTCACAATGGCGCCCAAACAGGGACAATTTTATAAATTAAAAAATTGTTAAAATAAAATCCACACCTACAAAGATGCAAACGTGTGTTTAAGGTTAGCGGAATAAAATAAAAGTGTGTCATTCACGCAAAATTGGTTATACAGTATATTATATATTGATTATATTATATTTACGCACAAGTATCAATTATAAAGAGTAAGAAATGGCAGATAATAATGAAGTCAGCTTCTCTGACAGTCAGACCGAGAGTCAAATAAATACCGACTCCGGTATTCAAACAGAGTCACTATCAATAGATGACCATAATGTAGAAGATGCTGTAATTAGTACGCCGGGAGTGATTTCCACTCCCGTAACAGTTAAAACAAGAGAAAAAGTGTTGTCATTAAATGACTTATTTGATCTAATTAACAAGAGATTTGATATGAACAATAGCGATTTCAATACAAAATTCATTGAACAGAAAAGTGATTCTGATGCTAAATTCAACATTCAGAATAACAAATTAGAGGAATTAAAAAATGACATTCAAGAAATGAATAAACGTTTAGAAAATACCAATGAAACAATAAGAACTAGTTTGAATAAATTAGAACATAGTATTGAGAGAATGGGAGTAGTCGTAATGAATCCAAATAAGAATAATACGAATGAAAAGTATAATGACATGTGTCAAAACGTGATACTAGATAAAGAGTTAACAAATGATGATGTTGAAAATAATGAGAATAATACTGAGAGTAGTAATGTATTTGAAAAAGTAGTATCAGAGAGTGAGATGTTGAAAATAAACAATGAGAGTACTGAATGTAATAATGAAATGTTAATGAGTGTTTATGAGGTAGAGAGAGAGTGGAAAGATAATATAGTGGTAGAATGGGGGCAGAGGGTAAATTTTCCCCTTATTTTTTCTGAACCAGAGTGTTCACAAGTATTGTTTAAGAAGGGCAAGTGTCCCGTGTTAGTAGAAGATTTGAGTTGTTTATTTGTGTTGTATAATTTTGTACCCTCTGTCTGGAGTAATATTGAGAGTGTGATACGGTATTATGATAAGAGAGAATTAGATAGAGAATGGTATATTGAGAAAGAAACAGAATTGTATGAATTGAATAGAGAGTATGATGAGTGGAAAGAAATGTTAGAAGTGTATTTAAATAAGAATGATTTGATTTATAATAAAAAAGTAGCTGACCCGATATTGGAAATATTTACTGATGGAGACTTGACAGAAATACTTAATGTAGACTTGGTGCATGATTATTATGATATAACGAATAAATTGAAATTGTTTGGTTATGACGCACAAGACAATAGTATGTATGCCAATAAAATTGAAAAGTGCTATCTGAAACAGAGGTTAATCTTTGACGATGGAGGCTAAACTATAAACAATTAAAGGACAATTATAAATATTTTTGTTTTATGGTTTTTGACCTGGCAGACTTGGACAATGAAGTGTGAAAAACAGAACAGTTAGTAACAAAAGTTTGTAAATAATTGTAGTGAATTTATTGGTGTGTATTGTAGAAGGTCAGATAAACAATGTATGTATGTAGATGGTTGTGATAATAATAATATTAATATTTGCAATATAAATAAATATCAAAATTAAATTTGAAAACAGTCATTGGCTAATTGTAATTGTTTTGATAGCTATGTAATTTGTATTTTCAATAATTAATTTAATTAAAATAATCCGAGATGTTTTAAATATTTTGATTGATGTAAATGGTATGTAATTGAAATTTTCGAATGAATTTAAATTATTTACAAGGTGTGAATTTGGTAATTATGTTAAATTGTTTGATTTGAATAACTTTTTGTTAAATGTTTCAGAGGTTACGTGAAAGTATGGGTGTATGGTGTATATATTTTGTGTATGTCCGTTTAAATGGACTGTAAGTATAAAAATTTTATAGTACGAATCAAGTATAATAAAAATGTTTACAGGTGTAACTTAGATGAAAAGATTTTAATTCAATAATGAGATGATTTTAAATAATTGTGTGAAATAAAAATGATAATTAAAAAATTTAATAATAACTGAAAGATGATATAAAATAATTATTAATAATGAATTTGAAAATTTTAAGTAATCTAATTGTAGAAAGTTATGAAGGAGTTAAATGATTAATGATTGATGAAAATGTTACGTTAGAATGTTGTATATAAAAATTTTTATTATTTAGTTATTAAGGCGCTATGGTGGGGTGGCCTGTGCCCCAGTAGATAGTGGAACGGGTTGGGGGTAACAGAGAGTGTTACCTCCATCGGAGGCCAACATGGCGAAAATGTGCGGCGCACCTTTTTGTACAATTGTACCATGATAGACTCTCGTGCCGTACATAACAATAATGATGTAGAACAGGCATTGAAATGAAAGTTTGATTTCCCCGACTTTTCGGGCGATTACTGCCTTACCAGCACTAATAGTGGATTTGGCTAGCTGTCAGCTATGGCCATATCAAGTCCCTTGATCATAGCTGGCTTGAAATTGGTTGATAATAGAAATTAAATGGGGGGTGACACTAGGGGAAATCCAGGAACTATGGAACAGCGGCTGCCACTCTGTCCGCGTGGGAACAGCATAGCCAGGTGGTAGACCCGTTTTAAGGGCGTTTCAATATAAAACAAGGATATGTCGATATCCACAATTTTAAAATGTCAAGCCGAAGCAAAGACACGGAGATGTCCAATTCCTCCAACTATGCAGTCTTTGTGGAAGCGAATGGGCGCTACAGTCCTACATAAATTACAATAGTGTGTGTGGATCAGGGGGTTGCTCAGATGAGCAACATACTTAAATTTTGTAAATTAAAAAATGATAAATCAATTTTGCTCTAATTAAACGCTTGTATTCTGCTTTGATAAATAGGGGTTCATGCATTCAGTATAATGTGTTCATTCCATATTTTGTAAATGTATTATTTTATTGTGTTAGAGGTAAGAATTGATAAAAAATATGTGTTTATATAATGTGTGTAATTTTGAAATGAGTATAACAAAGTAGATAACTAAACCGACTGGCAGGCGGTTGACATAATATTATCAGAATCAGAAAGAGGGGAAGCAATGATGGGTAATAGGGTAGATGTAAGGATTGATGATCATATGTATTCCATGTAATGCATAATTTTGAAATGTGTTTTCACTTGGTTAGGAATATCAGCTGATCAGTAGTAAAATGTCACTGTGAAATTGTTTATGGATGTTCAAGGTAATTGATGTTAAATATAATGTTTAATAGGTTAAAGATGTTATTTCAAGTAAGGAGAAAAGTAATTTGATAAAGTGAGAAATAAAGTAATGATTTGTGAAAGATAATAAAAGATAGATTCTGGGTGATTAATATTTGGTGGGACATATAGATCAGTCCAAGTTAAAGTTGAAGTTAAAATGGTAGTAGAGAGAATAATGTTGTTTTGAATTAATGTAATATTGTTATGAGGTAATGTAATAGAATTTGAGAAGTATTGATGTTGACACAGTAGATATGGGGAATATATGTAGAGTATTGATTGAATGATGATGTTATTTTGTTGTAGTTGAAGTGAGGAAATTAGATTGAGATTTGGGGATAGCAATTTTGTAAGAGGGGATAGTGTAATGTGGGAGTCCGCAACAAAAGGGTTGCAACGGGAAGGGACCGTTTGGCGCCAGAAAGGGTTACCTTAGGTAGAATCCAGGAACCAACATAAGGGAGTGAGCTTTTTGGGGGGGACCCACTTATCCTAAGTACAAAGGGTTAGAGAGTATTTTTTTTTATATATATATCGAGAGAAGGTGGCGATTTGAGTTTAATAGTAAGTTGGGTTTAGAGATTGTTTGATAGATGTTTTAATAGAGATGGGTGTCCTGTTAGTTAAAGTTGTTAGTGGTTAGAGTCAGAGAGAGGTAAAGATGATATAGGTATAAATGTCAAGCAGTAAGTTAAATGAGTAAATAATTAAATCACCCAAAGTAAAGGAAAGTGATAATAATAAAGAAAGAGATTTAGAGTAAAGATATAAAATTTTATTGCAACCAGTGACAATTTTAATAGAATTTGAAAATGTAAAGCTATAAAGTGTTATTTGAATAATTTACATATCAATTTGATTGTTATTTATAATAATATTTTGTTATTTTAAATGTTTTATTTTATTATGTTTTTGTGTTTAAAGATAGAATTTTACAGAGGTACAATGTATTTTCAAATGTAACTTGTGTATAAAGTATGTAGGTCAAGGTTCTTGACCTGACCCAGTTTTGATCAGCTGATAGGTGAGGTCATATACTAGGCATGTTTAGCAAGGAAGTAAAGCCAATTTTGCCTTTAATTGATTTGAACAAACTTTAAATAATTTCAATATGGAAAGAAAATATTTTAAGAAATTTAAATTTTTTGAATTTAAAATTTTTGTTTGGAAATTTTTTTTGAAAAAAAAAAAAAAATTTTTTCTTGATTTTGCGCCTGCCATCTAATTGCGGTTTGTAAACTTTGATTATTTTATTGTTTGTGTACTAATCATGTTTATTATTATTGAATTATTTTATTGAATTGTATTGTTGGAATATCGGTGTAATCACATGTTAGGTTAAGGATGTTCCTATTTTAAGAAATGTTTAATTTGTTTATTTTTTTTTTATAACAAAAAACTAATGAAGAGAATTATTCAATATAGATGCAAAATTTGTGTTTTGATTTTCAAGGAAAACAGCTAATGATTTTTCGCTTAATTATTTTAATTTTACAATATGTAGAATAGGTGTGTGTGTGAGCCCAGTATCTGCTAAAGGCAGCCCAGTTTGCATATAAGGGGAAACATATCGGTTGAGGATCTGGCATGATCTAAGCCAGGGATTTGGATTTTTTGGGGAAACATGTTAGAAGGGGAGGTGCGCTGAGGTGCGTATCTGTTCGATTTTTCGGTGTTGGGATCTCGCACAGAGAAGTCCAGTGATCTCGTTCAGATGCGTCCATGGTCGCCGAGCCAGGGGGGTCGTTTACCCATGCAGTGTAAGAACAAAAGGGGGTTGTTGGCACCAGTTCCTCACCAGTCCTCTTAGGGGTTTTAGCACTGAGACTTCTTCTGTCTCGACAGAAGACCTCTCATTGGGGGGGTATTGTAACGGGCCAAATTTATGGGTATTTTATTTTATTGCATTTTCGGGGATTTATAAAAATATGTGTGAAGTCTAATTCCATTGTGACAGACCACGTGTTGTCAGAACAGTTTTTAACAAAGGCGACGCAATATCACATTGTGCAATCGGTAACCAAGAATTCACCCAGCCTTTATTTCCACGAATTTTGTGAGAGTGTGACAGAGCGCCCATACGCATTACACCACCAGGGCGCGGACCCACACGGTAGGGAACCGCAAAGATGGCCAAGTGAATAATTTCTGTTCGCCTCCTTTACTAAGGCGACGGATATAAAAATTAAGGTCCGCCCATCTCGTGACGTTAGCCAGTGCCTAGCCAATATCCTGATACAACTAACACAACACCAACTGCATGTGTTGAATGGAAGTAACCAGCGATGAACAACTACAAGGCATTGGTTTCCACCTGAAAACGACGAAATTGAGTTGGCCATAAAATATAGACGCTTCTCCCCAGTCCACGAGAAACAGAGTTCACTCACAGACGCTGATTGTGTTGAAAGGGCCCGGTCGGCCGAATTCCATAACATGTGAATAATTCAAAATAATACCATTAACACCGACCGGGACCCAAGGAATTAATGTACGTATCAATTTGACAACTGGTGACGGATGACGGACGGTAGAACAGTTGAATGACGGGCAGTTGACTCGGGTGGCGAAGGCATGTGTTCGGCCGGAATCGCGACAGTGACAGTGACAATAATTGAAGCATGAAATTGGTAAATTAAACAGGGGGTTTTGTAAATAAGAATGGGTGAGAGTGTGTAAATTTGCAGGCTGGGCTGTTATATTGATGTGTGATAATTAAGGTAAGACAATAGCATAAGTTAACATGTAACAGACAACCAAGAGAAGAAATTATTAAAATGTAATTTAATCTGCACAAACATGAATAACAATTTTGGATAAAATTTGTTAAAGAGTTAAAAGAAATTAAAAGATCATAAATTCTCTTCATTAAAAAATGAGTCGAGTCACTTATTTCAATAACCTATAAAACACGTTTGCATCCGACGTTTGTGCGACCGGATCTTGGACCCTAGAAAGAATCTTTACAGGTAGGTGGAAGTAAAAAATTTGTATTTTATATATTTAAAAGTGATATTAACTTCACAGGGTATCAGCTTTAATGATGTGATATGCTTTGTAAACCTAATAGCTGTCCATGATAATCAGTATATATTTCCTACATCTCCTATCACTAGTTGATAATGGTCCACAAATGTCAATAAAACTTGCTCTAACGCTCTCAATGCGTGATGATTTATCCACCTTCCCTCATATCTGACGTTGGCTACCTTGACTTTTTTTACAAATATCATATATTAACTTAGCACCTAAAACTTGATGTCGATTCTTCATACACTTTGGGTTATTCTATCATTTATTTGGTTACTTTTAATTATATTCCTGTTTTCATGTTTGAACACTTAATTTCTTCTTACTTTTCACACCTTGAGTCATATTGTCATATTTATTTTTATTTCTTTACCTCGTTGTTTGTATCATCCCTAAAATACCATAATTCCCTAACATTAAATACTGTACATGGGTTCAGATTCGGAGGGGCACTCTTGGCTTCCATTACTCCGCCGTTTTCCCTAAATATATCATCTGAGATCAGAGGAACTTCATCTCTGTCCAGGAAAAAATGAAAGTTGCACTATCACAACACAATAAATATAATTATTACCTATAAGGTAGCTCCTTCGCTACAAACTTATATTCAAGGGATTGTTGCATGATTTCTTTGAGGACTCTTCACATTTTATTCCATTACTGTTTCACTTCTGGTGTTTTATCACTTCAATTAATATTCTATCATTCACAGGTAACTGGTTAACATTATTCGACATACATGTTGGATTATTTCCATCTTGGTGCTGTCAATCAATGATATTTTAGATTCTATCTTCATCTTCATTTTTATTTATTTATTCACCTTTAATTATGCAGTTAAGTACTGAATTTCATCATTATCGTAAGTTGTATTTGTCTATTCTTTCTTCATCTAACTCATTTCTACCCTTCTTAAATAGTAACTAGTCTTAATTGTTCTTATCATTGTTATTATACTGATTAAAATGGTTATTCAAATAATTATTATGGTTATTAACTGTCTTTCTCTTTTTAATTGATTCAAAATAATTTCTCTTAACTATCCGGTAAGATGTTCTTACTTATTTTAGAATTTGGTGGGTTTTTTATTTTCCTTTCTTTTATGATTATTGGTTCAAAATAATTTCTTCTGAAATATATGGTAAGATGTTCTTACTTATTTTTGAATTTGGTGGGTTTTTTATCTTAATTCATAGATTTTTTTTTAGTAATAGCTTTCTTATTATGTCGTTTGTATTAATAATTAATCTAATCTTTGTTCAATTAGTTTGCTTTGGTCAATACCCAGAAAATCAGTCCCTTGTTTCCATATTTTTCATATTTAGTTCATCCGTTGTCAAATACTTCATTTACCCTTGTTGTTCGGATTACTACAGTGTACATAATGATTTATGTTTTTATTAAATATCTCTCTGTCACCCTGTAATCAAAATTCTTTTAATACTACATGTTCATTTGTATCTATGCCTACATCAATCACCTTCCCATTTATTTTATTAAACAGGTATTTTAATGGTATTTGAATTATTGATGACATTACTGACAGTTTGCTACACATTTCTATTTCTGTAATATTTAATTTACCTATAGACTTTCTGACGTTTTTTCTCACTATTTTATTGTGATTCCCTATGAAATATTCTGTTAAGTTCCTTCTATTACTTTTAAAATTACTTATTCTTCTGTAGTCAGTACTTAGGATGTTAAGTACATCAATCAGTCCATTGTTCATCATCTCCAATTCTTCTTGTGTATTTTTCTGTTTCTTGGGACGTCTTTTACCTATTTTCTTCGTCTTCTTTTCCACATACTTATTATTCTCTTTGTTTCTGCTATTTTTCTCTTCAGATAACAATACACTTTTGTCTTTTATATTTTTCATTTCTTTACTAACTTTTATTTTCTGATTTATTGGTTCTCTGTTCTTATCCAATGTTTCTTTAATAACCTCAGACGTGCTGTCTAGTGTTTCTTTCATTTTCTTGCAACCACTATCTAATGTTTCATTTATTTGTTTCATTAATTTCTCATGATTTCTGTCCATGTTTTCTTCTATTCTTCCGAATTGTTCCATCATAATCCTCATAAATTCCTTTAAATTATCGTCCATTGGTTGGGTTGGTTTCTTTGGTTGGTCCCCTTGGGCATCCCTTATTATTACTTCCATTTCAGTTTCTTCCTCTTCAGCACTATTACTCCTTAATTCATATCATTGTTCTGGTTTGTTAGCCATTTTACAATATTGAACTTAATTTTAATTACAAGGAAACAAATTTTTATGCTAATTAAATTTAACAAAATTGTGTTATTTGGTGTTGGTTTAAAGAAAATCTTTGCTTTCACGTATGGGCGCCATTATTGTACTGTTGTTTTTTACTGATCTGTAATTAAGATCTGTTCCACATTGGATCAGCCATTTATGTACTGTTGTAATTTATGACTGATATATAATATAATATTTGCACCACGTTGGATGCGTCCTTTAGGTGTTGTAATTATTTATACGTATGGTAATGATTTAATAGTACATGTAAAGAAACTCTTTCTCTCAGGGTTAATGATTGTTAAGTTATTTGATCGTATTTACGATTGTCTCTATTATTTTCTTTTCTTTAAACCAACCCAGATTCAGTTAATAGGTAGTATTTTGATAATTAAACATGTAAAAAATAAATAACATACTAATGTAACTTAACCGTCTCTGAATTCTTCCAGCTGCCACGGGTTCACTTCTGGTTATTGTTTACCTTTCTTCAACAGCAATATTAAGCTTGGCAATCTGTTTCTTCACACAAATCTCTTATTGCTCTCACCGCTGAATGCCGCTCTCCAGGACTACTGCAACACCGATGTCTCCTTTGAAGACTTAATTATTCTTTAGGGCCACTTAAACTCTTCTCCAGTCCAAGATTTTCCTCTTCTGTCGTCGTTCTATCAAGGATATTGTTATATTTTTTGTATTATTATTTATTTATTAAATATTATAATCAGACTCTGGTATCACTATTCAAAATCCTTTACTTTATTTTCTTTTCCACGTTACATTAACTTTATGATGTACAACTGTTATTTAATATAATTTAAGATTCTTCATGTAGTTACTATTAGATATTTAATTTTAGACTAATAATGTTTCTTTTATCAGATATAATTGAAGACTAATGATGTTACTTGTATTAAATATAATTGAAGACTAATGATGTTATTTGTATTAAATATAATTGAAGACTAAAACATTTCCTTCATCATTATACAAAACAAATCTTAACAATTTAACAATTTGCCACTATGATAATTCCCTAATTTATTTACATCTGTTTATCATATAACTATTAAAACATATATCATTTTTCTATTTCTTATTAAACATCTTTATTTTACATCTAATATTCGTAATTCTATTGGTTATTTATTAAATTATAATTTTATTACTCTTTACTCTTCTTATAACATTCATTTCAATTTCATATATTATTTTCTGAACATATAACTAAATATGGTTTTATATCATATAGGAATTGACCTCTATGTTGACTGAGTAAGTCGATATTCCCAATGTTTTCTGTTTACATTTTAAAACATATGTTCGAATTAGTATTAATTTGTATATTTTTTTCTTTTAAAATTTATTATTTTTCTCTTATGTACTGTATTCATTTTAACAGCAGTACAATATATATATTGCAACAATACATATATTTGCATATTTGCCCAGGGCGGTATGTTTAATATGTAATTAGCATAGAAAGTATAAGATGAACAGTTTTATACAATTTTGTGCATGAAAATTCAGGCCGAGGCCTGTTGAAAAACGTACACCTGCTGCCACGTAAGATACAGCGTGTGTGTGACCAGCTGTGACACGATAATGGGGTGACACGTACGAATTGTTTGTTGTCAATTAATCTAGTTTTAACAGGAGTAAAATAAAGTAATTATTTGTTTTAAACCTGTTAGCAAAGACTTATGCCAATTATAAAGACACCATTACGTAAAGGGATTTGTAATGAGTATGGTAATGTAAAATTTATTTCCAGAGGTGCAATATTAAAGATGCTATTTAATTAATATTAATTACTAGTGTAATTGAAGAGTAATTAATATGTGTGGTATATGTGAGTGACCAGAGAGAAATTACGCAAACAATGAGATCACTCATGTGACGAGTATGTTCATAAGTTCGCGATAATTAACCAAAAAGTGAGTGTAATAAAAAGGATGCTCTGGAGCGAACTGACCATCTCTAACCTGTGGAAAGCAGGAATGTTCCTTTCAAATCGCCACCAGTATAAATACCACTGGCAACTTTGGGCGATCAGACACTCAGACTCAAGAAATCTACAGGACGTTACGCTGCCCGTTTGCCGATCGACTTCTGGGCACACACGCACACTACCACACTCACACCAAGATGTAAGAAGGAATTCTGAAGCATCACCAACAACACTTAGAGACAATGACCACAGCATCATCATCATCATCATCATACTCTCACCATTCTGGACATACACACACACACACAACGGTAACAGCAGTATGCAGGTGATAAAAAAAAACCATTATAGTAATTTTATTGTGAAAAGAGCTCTTAAAAGAAATGAACTACAAACATTAAAGCATTAAAGTTAGCAAGTTTAAATATTAAGAAATAAGAGAAGTTAATAACAAAATTCATAACAAAATTTAGAAAAGAAATACCAATCTTTTGTCGTATTTTTGGGTGTGTCAGTATAAATCAATTAATAGATTGAAAGTAAATGTAACATCATATTTATTTGTTTATAGCAACAATAAATTCATTATTGAAACTTAATCTTATTTTGTTTGTAACTGAGTTGCTATCAGTATTTAAAAGTTGAGTTAATTTCAGACACACAGAAATAAAAAGAATTTAAATAACTTGTTTGACATGTTTGTTTAGTCAATAAGATTATATGGGTGTTTATTTGTGTGGTATGTTATGAATAGCATTACAGGTTACAGTATATGTGTAAAACTTATAAAGGTAAATATTTATGTGTCTAATGTTTGAAATTTTAATATTGAAATATTGTTTTCTGTTAATTAATAAATCTTAGAATGATTATTTGAAACGATTTTAAGTGATTTATTTCATGTCAATAACATCTCACTCCTCTTTAAAAAGTATTTAATTATTGTGCAACCACATATACTTGGCGCAACGAGAAACAAAATCCTACGACCTGGCCGGTGTAATACATATTTAGTTGCGTTGAGTACATGGTAATATCTTTGTATAATTGTTGTAACGTTGCAATATATTGCAACAGTACGTCTGCGTACGTTACTGTGCATTGTCCCAGTTAGTTAAAAAAACTGCTAAATTAGAATAAATAACTAATATTGTCAGTATAAAAAAATGCTTATTGAAAGCTGTAAGTAATCAGCGAAGGGGAACACCGAACGTACGATACCTGAATGCCACGCACAAACTGAGAGTGTGTTACAGTGTATTTTATGTGTGTGAGTGTAAGCCAGTTGAACCCCTGAATAAATGTGAATTAAAGAAGTAATTTATTTAAATTTTGGTAAGTGCACGTAAGATATGACAAAACAAATTTATGCCACATTATTAATAATATAAAGACGCGCACATGTGCAAAATCTAGTGTGAAACAAATAATACATATTAATGCAGTGTAAATAAAAGTGAATAGAACCAAGAACAATTAAAGTATAGAAAAACTGTTAACATACAATTATACATAAAAAAAAATTACCGATCATATGAACATCGAGTAATAAACAAAAGACTTCGCATGTTGCGAATAAAATTAAAATAAGTACGAAAAATAATCGAATCTGTAAAGGGACGCTCGACAAACTACAACAACATAAATCGTGCACAGAATGGTTGAAACATGATTTTTGCACCTGACAGTATAAATAAGCGAGCAGTACCAGGCTCGACTCTTTTGTTGGAACACCTCTGCAGCCAAAGGCTATGCCCGACGGTGGAGCATCCAAGGTCGATATCCCAGCAGTACCGTACGAGTCATCTGAATGCTGAGTGGACCAGCAGGACCGGACGACGGACTCCAGGAGGATCAGACGACAACGGAGGATCGACACAGAACACAGGACTCAGGACCATGATGAGGAATCACTGTGAGTATCACCGCACAGAAATAAGGTGACATAACCATTTTTACTCGTCAACCGAGTCATAAAAGACATTAAAAAAGTCGGCAGGGGCTGTGTCGGAGCCACGGCCGCAAATATTCAGAGCGTAGAATACGTCTGTGTGCTTTAGGGTTGCTAATGTGTTATGAATAAAATGAACAAACACATATTTAGTTTTACAAAGTACAAAATTTTATTTGCAAAATCATCACACAAGTTAATTAGTTGGTTCAAGCAAGACTTTATTTATAATGGGCCTATTATAGGAGAAGTAGCTGATATAAGGCAAGATATCAACGCTGATGTTTCTGGTGAAAGTCAAATCGATGGTGGTGTTACCCAGCGTAGTCGGTGGCAACGGCACGTGGTGTAAATTGAATTGTTCCTTCATGAAGTCCAGCGCAGGTAAATTAGTCTGTGCGTCGACGTTGAAATCCCCCATGATCACCATTGGCACTTCGGTGTCTACGTTCACGTCATCAAATATTTTCTTCGTTCTTTCAGAATATTTAATCATATTACCGAATAGAACATCTTGAGATTGGAAATGTTGACGTTCGGGTGGATGTAAGCGCACCCGAGTACGAATCTCGATTTCCCATTTAGCGTGATGTCCACAAGACACATGTCTCCAACATCGGTATCGATCATTTGTTTCTTGTTGTTCAAGTTGATGTCAATCACTCGACATTCGGTGGGACTGCGTATATTTCTATAAATTGCGACACCTCCGGCCGTCCGTCGTCGCTTTCTACTGTTGGGAGACACTGACTGCGAACCGGTCTCTTTGCTCCTTCAATTCGAAGCCTGACAATTGAACCGGGTTGTCTAAATCCATCCACGTTTCCGTAATCGCGAGATAGTCCGACTTTAGAAGTTGACTATCGGATGCGATGTCAGCAGCGTGTGCGACCAAACTCTGGGCGTTAATGTTGGTGATTATAACCGTGATCGCGCTTTCTTTCCTTCCACTATCCTCTTCGTCTTCCACCTCGTGGCGGGACGTGAAGCATCGCACTTGCTGTGTTTTCGTAGGCAACCGGTGTTGTAGCAATCTGGAATATTCGTCTCGAATTTGCTTCACCATCGGAGCCGTGCTTCCCGTACCGTGATAAAACATCAAAAATGTACTGCAGGAATGGATAAATGTACAGTTCCGATGCCGCTAAATAGCTTTTGTTTATGTACTTGTTACTATGGTAATTAATTTTGGTCTTGTTGACATCTTTAGTAGTAGTATTTAATATATGTCATTACTTATTCATTGCATCATCAGAAATACGTATAAACATACATTTTATAATCGCTTAAGACAATTACAAAATATATAGACGTATCTGTATAAAAAATTACAAAATATATCAATACAATCGCATAGTAAAAACATTAAAAACTGCAGGAACGGATAAAGGTATAGTTCCGATGCCCCTAAATATCATTTGTTTAGTTACTTGTTACTATGGTAATTAATACCTTGTCTCCATGGTGTTGCAACGGTATCACTTTAACAGCCACTATCTTTACGTCCATCTGGAACCACAGTCTGTCACAAACGTCACACGCGTGTCCAAATTCATTATTAAAGAATGTTTTGTGGATGTGCTTTGTACCCTTTGCTGAATTCGATCGGCTGATACACTTAAGAAGTCGGGCGCTCTTCCTCATCCAACTCGACTTCAGTATTTATTTCCTTGTCTTTTAAGCGTTGTCGGTAAATCCTCTGACGTTCGGCATTGGTCATTTTGGGTTTTTTGAATTCCCCATGATTTTCTCTACTCTCCTGTATGCGTTTACGATACTTTTGAGCACGTTTAGTATCCATATACCGCGACATTTTGTCCGAACACACGATTTTTACAACTTGAATTACGATTATTCAAACCTCTTAATAACATCACTGCTATTACGGTACACTATGTAGATAGTACTCGATGAGACAATTTTAACGACACCTCACTCAACGTTCTATCCCATCGGAAACTGGAGAAATACCAATTTTAGTGCGCACCGAGCGGAGAAATTTCTATTTCTCCCCCGCGCTGGATGATGCAATAGCCCACTTATATTGTGCTATTTATTATCTTTGTTCCTTTATCTGTCGAATGGTACCTCATTTAAACGTGAATCTTTTGCCGTTTAGATAATATTTCAATTTCAAACGTGACGTGAAAACGTAACGCTCGATTTTCTGGTTGGGGTGCCTATTGCTGGCCTGAAAGGTAAGACGTATTCTACGTCAAAAGAAAAGAGTAAAGAGACAATGATAACTTTAACAGTGTAACTAATAATTGTAAAATTTAATTGGTTAATTTGTAGTAATTTATAATGATATCTAACATTTACGAAATTAGTTTTTTGAAATTATGACGTAGCATAAATGTTTAAGTACAGTAATTCTAAAATTGATTGATATTTCATGAATACGATATTCAGATGTAATAATAATAAAAAATATGGAATTTAAAAAGAAATACAATCTGAGCAAGTCGAGAGCACATTATATATTATAAAAATTTCTATTTATATATGTAAATTTATATCTTGTGTATTATATTTATGAATATGTGTGTAATGTTATTTGTATAGTGATAATAATTGTGTGTATGATGAGCATACCCAAAAGAAAAATATTATGCGAATAATAATGACGAAATTTTAATTCGTAATGTTTGGAAATTTTATTTAATAAAATTTTAAATGATTTTTACAAAGTCGATATGATATAAGAAGTGTTATTATTATTTTAAAAATACACCTATTACACCTTTTCTCGTTATAATATTTTAACGATTCGCAACATGCGAAGTCTTTTGTTTATTATTCGATGTTCATATGATCAGTAATTTTTTTATGTAGCCTATAATTGTATGTTAATGGTTTTTCTATACTTTAATTGTTCTTGGTTCTATTCATTTTTATTTACACTGTATTAATATGTATTATTTGTTTCGCACTAAATTTTTGCACATGTGCGCGTCTTTATATTATTAATAACGTGGTATAATTTGTTTTGTCATATCTTACATGCACTTACCATAATTTAAATAAATTACTTATTTAATTCACATTTATTCAGGGGTGACTATGCCCGATTCAACTGGATTACACTCACACACATAAAATACACTGTAAAACCTCTCAGTTTGTGGTGGCGTGGTGATAATCCGGTACCGAACTGACCTGTATGTTCGTTCGGTGTTCCCATTCGCTGGTTACTTACAGCTTTCAATACGCATTTTTTTATACTGGCAATATTAGTTATTTATTCTAATTTAGCAGTTCTTTTTAACTATGTGTGACAATGCACAGTAACGTACGCAGACATACTGTTGCAATATATAGGGGGTGTTGTACCTTGGGACAAATGTCTTACTGCTGCCATCTGTGGGCTTACACCTTATTTCAGTTTGTGTAGTTCTTCTTTATGCCACTAGGAGTGTTCTAGCCATTGTTGATGACCACAACAGCCTTGCAGTATTTTCTAGATTTTTTTTTGTAAAATCCAACTAGGTAAGTAAATTTTTTCATTGCTACTTTGCAATTTTTCTAATTTTATCTTACACTCTATGATAAATTGTATTGAGTGTGTATAAAACTTTATTAAATTTACTATTAAGGAGAACCATCAGTTATCACCAAACTTAACCTATAACAGTATAGTGAATGAAATTATTTTCACTTGATAGGTGTTGTACCTTGGGACAAGAAATGTGTTGTACCTTGGGACATTTCAAGGTACAACATATTTAGAACTTTGTACCAAAATTTTTCTTTCTTATAAGCATGATGTATAGACTTTTTAAAAATTACTTGGATATATATAAAACAATGTTTTTTTACATATATTTTTGATTACATTGTAGTATATACTAAGTGTGTTCTCCTTTAAAGTTGTTAAATTCTGCTTTCTTTGTAGTCTATTTATCAAATATTATTTAAGATTCTTATATTTATATTGTAACGTCACAGAACGTTCCATAAAGGAAATTATTTGCATAGTAATTTATCATAAGAGGAAAGTGAGGCGAACAGTATCGAACCCAAGTAATCCTAAAAATTTTGTAATATTGTCTAATAATTAATATCATTAACATGAAAAAACGACTAGACTATGACTAAGACTCAAACCCCATATATATTATTTAAGTGAAGAACAGTGTAAAACAATAATATACTATAAGAGAGACAGCGGCGTAGCTAAACCGAACGTGGACGTCGGCAAAATCCGCTTTGCGAGGCCCTTTTCATGTCTCGGTTAGAAAAGTGCTAATAAATTGAATTATACTACAACACGTCACAAGGATGAGTTTGTTATATATTAATTAACCAAATATTTATTTAATTTCAATATATAATTATCATTCATTACGATATTCTACGAGTATTAATAGAAAGAGCAATCAATATCACTTAACCTTATGTATCATTGTGATACAGTACATATCCCATCATCAGTATGGCTTTGTGAAAATAACAAACCCTTGAATAACAATTACCTCTGACATCTAAAGCTAAACAAACATATTATAATATTCGCACTTTTCGGCTTTTTGCTTCACTGAATTTTTTCAGAACTGAGTCATAGCTTAAACGAGACGCTATTTCAGCTTCAATCGATAAAACAGCCAATGCAGATAGTCTTTCTTGGCTCATCGTGCTTCTCAAATAGTTCTTAATCAGTTTCAACTTTGAGAAGCTTCTCTCAGCAGAAGCTGTACTGACCGGAACTGTCAGCATAATTCTGATCATTATGTAAACATTTGGATATATTTCTTGCAAATTATTTTCTAAAATGTATTGTACAAGTTGTTTTACATCTTTTATAGAGTCTGGTGAATTAGACCTGAAAAGCTGGAGTTCCTCGAAAAGCTCGAAGGGCTGAATGTCGCTGTTTCCACCTTCCCATAGTATTGTGTCAAGATCATTACAATGCTTTTGTAGGTCTTCTTTTGATAGAGATTTCAAATAGTTCATGTCATAAATAAAGCCAAATCTTTTAAAATATTCGTTGAGAGATTCGAATTGACATTCAGTGTCCGCTATGATAGCATCTATCATTGTTATAAAAAAGTCAACTTTGAACTGTATTTCTGCAGATTGTATAGGTTCATCAATATGTTCATACCCAAACATTCTTTTCTTTCTCACTATTCTTTTCTCTTTAAATTGTGTCGGGATTTCGTAACTACTTTTTTCTACAAACAATCGAGCTTATGCAACAGCTTTTTCAAATCCTGTATTACGATATTCTTGTATCCAGTTACAAAAAGAACATAAAGTGTCAATGGCGCCCTTCAAGTTGACTTCAACTGACTGCCATAGTTTGCTTATATTGTTGACACGCAGCAAAATTTCGTACCATACGTGTACTGCAACAACAAACTCAAAAGTGAAAATTTCATTCAAGATAGCTTTACAGTCACTCAGAGTATCGGAATCTTTATCTTTATCTTTCAGATCATTCACGCAATCGATGACATCATCAAATTGCAAAAATATCGCTTTTACTGCTGCAATCCGACTCTCCCATCTCGTCTCAGACAGAGCTTTTAACGTCAATTTTAATTTAGATTTAACAAGCTCCCAGCATTTACTAGATGCTGAAAAGAGAACATAGATTTTATTTATAAAGCCAAAAAATGTTTTGGCTGTTACAGAAGAATTTGCTGCATCTATCAAAAGCAAATTCCAACTGTGACAACCACAAGGCGTGAAGAATGCTCTTGGATTAATATTAAGTATTCTTGTTTTGACGCCTTTATTTATGCCAACCATATTAGCGCCGTTATCGTATCCTTGTCCTCGACAATTCTGGATATCCAAACCATTTTTTTCTAGTTCTTGCAAAATTGAATTTGTCAAATACTCTCCTGCTGTTTCTGCTACAGCAATAAATTCAATAAAGTGTTTCTCTATTTCTCCAGTCGAGGAATTGCAAAATCTTAATATTATTGACATTTGTTCAACACGGCTCACATCCCTGGTGCAATCGAGCATGAACGCATAGTATTTTGCTTGTTTGACTCTTTGTATTATTTCCTCAATAACTGATTGAGACATTAACGTAATCAACTCATTTTGGATATCAGGACTCAAATAATGTTGAGCAAGACGTTTTTCATTCATGCGTTGCAAGTGTTCCCGCAGTGTCAGATCATATTTGGATAACAACTTAAATAGGTCCATAAAATTGCCACTGTTTCCGCTATAGTCTAACTTATAGGACTCTCGATGACCTCTAAATGCAAGATTATGTGAGGCTAAATAGTTGATAATGTCAATCAGTCTTTCAAACAAATTGTACCAATATTTTTGCGATTCTCTAATGAATCTCTCGTTTTCCATGTCGATTGTTTTTCCATGTTTGATTCCTTTGTGAAATTCCATCCATTTAAACATGCAGCCCATGTGTCCTGGACTTTGTTCATGTCTTTGCAATATCCGACTAAGATCTTTCCAGTCACAACATCCTCCTTGCACCATCTGTGTTTGTAAATGCGAAAAAGTCTACATGGAAAGCAATAAACTTTGTCTCGAGTTATGGAGTAAACTACGATGTTGCGTTTCGTCGTTACTCAACTTTCGAGTAAAATGAAATTTTGAAAAATGTCTTTTGCTAGCGTCTTTTGGATATTCTTCATCGGATATTTCCAGATTTTGATAAGGACCATTTTGAATAAGGTCATGACGCTGTAAATCCATTATTGGAAATACCCACTTCCCTGGGTCCAAGTCTACAAATGACTCTCTTCGTAAATGAATTGTTTCCTCTTGATTTTCTGTCTCACAAATGTTCTCGCTTTCGAATTCTTTATTGAGTTCAGAAACTTGGATTACAGCAGATCCACATGACTCTGAAGCTGGTTCAGCAATTTGCACAACCGATTCGTCCGACTCAAAAGAAGTAACTTCAGAACAAGGTTTCTTACTAAGGTATTTCATCATACTGGAACTCAAAGTTTGGTTGGACATAACCGTTTCAGCTTTCCTTCGTTTTTTTGATGCACCAGATTCCCATTTCCTCCCTATATCTCTGTCTCTAGAGGGCCCACCTTACATGACCTAAAAAAATATTTCAGTTAAAAAAACGATCGGCAGCCACAGCCTAAAACTTACTCTAAGCCTACCGTTTAAATGTCTAAATGTCAAGTAACTAATAACCTTATGTATAAACTACAGTATATCTAAAATAAAAATGTTTCTCTTTGTTTTTTTTTTCCTAGTTTATTATACATCATATTAATTTTTTAAATCTGAGCCCTACAATAGGAGTGCCTTCAGTTCATGATATTGTTAATAATAACAATTTTCATTATATTAACTAATTTTTTAACTATATTGTGTAATTTTCCGAATCACATTAAATTTCTATTAATGATGTAGATAATAATAATAATAATAATAATAATAATAATGGATATGACTAGTGAATAAACTGTACAATACAATTGAAATAAAAATATAAATTTACAAAAATTAATAAAATAGTTTGATGTGTTTACATGAATTTTGGTATCACCAGATTTATATATTTTTTAATAGTATGTAAATTTTAAAACTTCAAAACGAAGTCTGATCATTCACAAAACTGAATAATATTACCAAAATGTTGATATAGTTAATTTGTTACTAATATAAAATTCAGTTTATACCAATCATTTGTTGAATGGCTACATAATTTACAATTAATTAATTATTAAGAAAAATATAATTACATATATATTATTATAAATTATTGTTAAAAAGTAATTAAGTATTAATAGTATTATATTTTTAAAAATAAAAATCATCGTTATTTACAAAAAAAATAATCCTACAAATAAAAATTTTCGTAATTGTTTGAATTTTATAAATATTTTAATACTGCAGAACACTTTATTATCAATGAAAATTTAATATACCGACAGTAAAAATTAGTTACTTGACATTTAGAAATTTAAACGGTAGGCTTAGAGTAAGGCAAGGCACCCCCAAAATTTTCACGATCACAACACCTTCTTTAGTACATATACTTTCTACAGTACTTCGAGAAAGTTATAAAGAAGGACAAACAAACAAACACAATTGCTCATTTATAACATTAGTATAGGATTAATGACGATTTGGATTTCTATTGAAAAAATAAAATAGCAAAGTTATATAGGTTATGTGACATAATCTGTAATAATGTACAGATTATAGGTTATTACAGATTAGGTACAGACTATAGGTTGTTATAGGTTCTGAAATAATGTTATGTATTGACTTACCTTACAAAATTTCTATAATTCACAAAACTCCACAAAACGTTACGATAAGGCTGATAAGCAGAACTAAACGAGTCTGGGAATCCCACATATTTCTTTAGATGGCGCATACTTCTTGGAACATTTTTTTAGGTTGGCACACTGGTCATTTACTTTGGCTGGGGATTTCCATAAATGTCAGTGTTGCCATTTATTAGAGTCGTCTGCAGATGACTCAACTAACTTAAAATGACGGGGGAAAATTGATTTTTTCGCAAAATTGTTTGCTAATTCAATTGTTCGTCGTTTGTTCTTCAATGTTCGATGAAATTGATTTTTTGTTCGTTTTCCTTTTTTTTTAATACAATTACTATATCAATTATTGCTCTTTTTATTATTGATTTTTTTAATGCTCATTTTAATGCTAATTGAATAAATATATTATAAATGAGATTTAAATAAAATCGCGTAATTCGCTGAATTTCCGCGCATGCGCAGTTTTAATTATTGTAATTTAAAAATTGCAGTGATTATGATTGCATTAAAAAATTAATTAAAAATATAAATAAGACCGAACAAAAGTTTTTTTTGGACGAACAAATAACAACTGGTCAAGATTTAAAAAAAAAAAAAAATCCAGAAATAAGTATATTCAGAGACAGGTTAAGGGTCAAAGACGACTCTAATAAATGCTACTGACTTGTACGATTTTTTTAGAATGGCGATTTTTTTGTGAGGCCCCTTAAGGTGCGAGGCCGTTGGCGGTCGCTGACGTCGCCGACGCCTAGCTACGCCTCTGAAGAGAGACAGATAATATCAGAAACAACAAAATGAGGTCATTAATTATTAAGTAATGTAACTCTGAATAGGATATAAAAAACTATTTATTGTGAATTAATGGACAAGATCCATTATTATACTATGTAATGTAAATAAAATAAATGTATTAAATGATTTGAATACATTATTAGAAAGGATCTAAGTTAAAATAAAAAAATATATAAATGTTATGACAAAAAATATATGTTTAGGAGCTGAGTCCAATCACTCAGATTTTGTGTGAAAATTAATTATTATAGAATTGGGATAAAAACTATATGCAATTGTCAAGTAGACAAAGATGAATAAATTATCTTAAATAAAGAAAGCTGTAAAGTGAATAAAAATCAGTTAATATAGCCAAAAACAGTATTATCTGAAAACATGTAGTAGACCTATAATATTGTAATATTTATGAATTTAATGTTGACAAAATGCAACCAAATTCCATTATAAAGTTGAAATACAATATAATGTGACTATACTAATATATTTGACTAACTTAAACACTTTAATAGTCAAGTTAGGAAACTATTTACCTATACCATATCTGGCTGAGGCCAAGGAACCATCACAAAAAACAGTCATATTTGACAAAATACTTGCAAAATATTAGCAAAAATAAAGGAAAAGGGTACAATCCTATAGTGTACTATAGAAACAAACATACTCAGTTGAAAATAAACTTAATTCTTAAAGAATTTGAATTATGAGAGTGAAATTTGTCACACCAAGAAAATGAACCACTTATGCAAACCAATATGATGCTAAGTAAGCTTACAATAAAAATAATATGTATCAGGATAAACCAGGTATCACAAAAGATAGACAATATAATAAACTCTCAGTGTATACTCGAAAAATTCCATATATAATAAGGAAAAAAGACAAACTATTGTAAAGAAACAGTGACAATAACATAGGCCATATGCATGGTCCATGTAAAACTGAACTTATTTATATATTATATGTGTTAAAATTTATTTATTTTGTTATAGAAAGATGATAATATTATGTATTAATGTTGTAGAAGGAACCAAACAACTTCACAACAATTTTCTAGTTAGAAAATTGAAATTTTATGTTACCATTCCAAGGTAAGAGTTGTATTTTATGTTATTTTATTAGAGTTAATTTGTTCAAAACCAATCGCAATTAGTATCATTAGATTCAGTTGAAAGCAGAGAATCCAAAAATAGTAATGGCATAGAGATTGTAAGTAGTTATGTAAAATTGTTTGACAAATACCAGAATAATTTTTGTAATATCCTTAGTGTGAAGAATAAGAAATTTTTGTTCTAAAGCTTCTACGGAAGTCAAATTTGTTCCATGATGTTCCATTTGATTATTCTCGAACGTTCTAGAAAGAATTTTTACACAAATACATCGGAAGTTCATGTAAAAAGTTAAAACAATGAGCCTTACAGAGTATAAAAGGAAGACGAAATCCGACCAGAAAACACTTTATGCTTTGAATCCAGAAGAGACACATCACCCACGAAACTGATCATCACACCCGAGGCGAAACCGAAGAACGAGAAGTCGACACTAGAACACAGAAAGGCTTTTCCCGTACATGACAAACGACTGACTTAACCTCTACAAGAGTATACGCCGTGTTGTTGAAATAGAGCAGCAACACGACAGATTTAATAGAACGCACGCAGCCAGAATATCAGCGGCCCTGGAAAGGACCAAAATTTTAATAGAGAATCAATTCTGCTGGTATTCGCTACGACAAACTGACTTTGACAAAAATCCCTATAACATTACGTACACAAAGCCTATTCATCAACTGAAGGAGGAGAATCAGCGCTGTGGCGGCTAATCGAGAAACCACGCGGACAGCTGATTGTAGCCAGCACTATTCAAAGCGTAAATTCACTGCTAAACTTATTCCCAAAAGTGCGGAGTTTTAAAAACCGTATTTTGACTTTCAAATCATATCAGTGCACAAGGAACGTCAACACGAAGAGGCGAGATTGAAAATGTACCCGAGAGAAGTGTCCAGTGCGAGAAATAATTACCCATCGGAACGTGAGTTGTTCAAAGTTAAAGTCATTTTTACCTGGTATCATTTGTCACACAGTTGTACTACACATACCACACACCTTCAAATCACTTAATTTTTGTAAAGCATCTTATTGATCTGTCTTGGTAGTTCAAAGGAGTCACGTCCTGAGTATAAAGATTTTTCATACACTAAACTCATGCTTTTCAACTGAGTAAAATAAAATATTTGTTAGCCGATACTTGATTGGAGAAAAAACTTGTCAATAATAATTTTTTGTAACTCTGCAATTTTATTTAATACGAATGTTAGTCCTTCAGACAATTTTTAAGATTCATTAAAACATACGTTATTTTTTCAAACTCAAACTGTCTTGTTCACATTTTTTCATAGAATTAAACTAACTGCTAAGAAAATCAAAATTTAATTTTAATAACAATTTCTTGGAACAAAAATTCCAAGTGGCGCCCACATACACATAGTAGCTTAATTTGTTTTGCAGGACGACATCATTGCAGAGGAACCAGTCATCCGTAAGTATTGAAAGTGCGCGGAGTGTAACGCCTGACAAATAACAACACTACAACATACAACACACGACTCCATTTCTCTTTATTATAAATTGACGACTCCAACGTGAGGCTTTTGAAGAAGGCATACACCATTTCTCTTTATTATAATATTAATTCAAATAAATAGAAGCAACAATTATAACATTCAATGATTTTTATTGATAAAAATATAAAATAATCGATTGTGAATATTAATCGACTCGTTCTCAGGGCGAGTGAACTTACTATATAAATTATTAATATCAAGTCACAGGTTCTTTGAGCTGTTATTTTAGAATAGTCAGAGAAAGGGCAAAGTCTGGAAAGTATAACACTTACAATTAAAAGCTTAATGATCTAAAAATACAAAGATATTATTTAATATATAATGGTTAGTAATATAAATTATTGCGAACCAATCTCGTTCTGATGACGAAGCTGGCAGCAGCTTGCAGTGAATTGTGGGAAGTCAAAATGGCCGCTCCGTGCTGCATATGTTGACGGCTTCTGCACTTCAAGGAATCCTCTTCAAATAAATGTTGCTTTTCCAAGATTTCCTCGTCCCAGCAGTAGTGGTTAATTCCTCTGGTGATAGTGTAGTTGTCCTGGATCAGTGGTCAGTGATTCGTTTCAATAATCTGTGTTGGATAGTGTTTTTATTTCACTTTAGTCCATAAGGTCGATAATGGCAAATTTTATTTCGGTATTCAGAATTATCGTTTATATGTGTTAAAATAGTTATTACACTTTTTACTGTTCAGTGTTGGTTTTCATCAATAGTTAAACTGGTTTGTTTCACTGACTCTATTGTTTATTTAAGTTTTTTCAAAATTCACGAGTTTAAATTTGTTAGGTTTGACTGATGGCTACCATCTTTTCTTCTCTCGTTATGTGTGAATTATTTCGGGAGCTATCTCTGATGTGTACTATTCCACGTCTAACAATCAACTGTTTTTCTTTCTTCTTCATCCGAAACGTCCTGGCCCAATTAATATTAAAATGACATTGTTTTAAATCTCTGGCATTTCCGCTTACATAATTGATTTTTACATTATATGACTGAATACATTTTTACTATTATTTAATTTTATTAAATACCTAATACATAATCTCTTTCTTTAGTTAATTCTGTGTGATTTAATACCAAATATGATACTTTTACAATGTTTTCTATCTCAAAATGCCCTATTTACAGTATTTCTGGATGTAGGCCTTAAATTTTACTTCCTGTCACTTTAAATGGTTTACCATCTTTATGAAGTTATAATTATTTTGCCAAACAAGTTATAATTATTATTGAACAAGATCCCTGATTGAAATAAAATGTTTATTTTTCCTTAATTCCTTGTAATATTATTATTTGGTTAACTAATTTAAATTATACCTATAATTTAAATCTTCCCCTTAGGTTACAGTGTTATTACACTTGCATTTTTTCTAATAATCTTTTATACATTTCTTCAATATCTTTATAAAGTATTGGTACAGTTAGAATACACCGTGATTGATTTACATTATATAAATTTCATCAATTTACTTAATTTACTTAACTTATTTATCAATTATAAGGTTCTTGAGATTTACCATTTGCCTAGATTTTACTTTTGTTCACATATAATGTTTCTGACTATTACAGCTTGCTTATACCCCTTCTGACATTTTATTCTTATACAATCTTAATTAAAATTCCCTTACTTAACTATATTAACATTTAGCATGGATTAATTCTATTAATACATAACAAATATTTTAAAACAAAAGAGTTGTACTCATACTCAGACATTTCAGCCTTGATTAATACTATTAACACATAACAAATATTTTAAAACAAAAGAATTGTACTCAACTGAGACATTCCAGCCTTGAGTTCACTGAACTTAATATAAACAAAACACATCTGTCCTTTCATTATTTAAATTATTTCTTAAGACTAATTTTTGTGCAGTCTTGGCTGTTTTTGTTTATTTGAACTTAATATAAACAAAACACATCTGTCCCTTCATATTTAAATTATTTCTTAAAACTAATTTTTGTGCAGTCGTGGCTGTTTTTGTTTTATTTTGGGGATGTACCCTTGGTCACTTCACTTATTTATTGCCTGCTCTTATTTTATCTTTTGTCATTTTAAAGAATGTTGTGAGATAAAGAGTGGCACTTACTTAGAAACATTTTTAGTCTATTTTCATAATAATATTCTACACAATATTACTTCTGAATTCAATCCATTAAACTTTAAGTTGTGTAAAGGCACAAATGTTCTTAGTTTAAGAATTTAACCACTGACACATGAAGTTTATTTAACATAATAAAATAACTTGCACTGGTACTCTTTTAATTACACTTCTAGACACTTTTCTTTATATGCACTTTACATTAGTATTTATTCTATGTGTTATACCTTTGTAGTGACATTTAATCTCTTTTGGGGTTTTATTTATTTTTATTACTTGGTTTCCTTTTGGGTATTTCCCTAATTTATCTTATCCTACTACTTGGTTTCTTCCAATAGCAGTCCTTTTATTCTGGATGTCGGTTTGTTCTAGGTATTTCCTTACTTACTCCTATCCTACCTGGGTATTTCCTTACTTTTTCTTAGCTTTTTGTATTATTTTTTATCACTCATCATATATTGCATAGTTGGTTTTAATTGAGATTCTTTCTTCAGGCTATGAATGCACTTTACTGTGGTTCTTAATTAATTTTTAATGTAGTTTTCTTTGATTTAATTTTATTTTTAATTTATTTATGATCATTTTTTCATTCAGAACAATGTGGATTATCTGTCATGCTACAATATATATTTTTTAAATACTGCTTTCTAACTTATAACATTTAGTTATTTATCTATAGACTATTTTCTCAGACTCTGCATTTGTTACCTAATTAATATCTTGGATTTATTGCTTCCTTACAGAGACATGCCACGGAGTAAAGATGGGAAGGTTCGGGAGAAAATTGATTCACAAGGTTTGGAGTCTGCTATTAATGAAATTTTGAGAGGGACCCTCACCGTTAATAAGGCTGCAGATAAATATGGTTTGAGTAATTCCACTGTAAGTAGACACTATCAGAACTACTTAAAAATAAGGGGAAATGCAGAAGCTCCAAATTTTAAATATGATAACACCAAGAATGCTGTAAAAAAAGGTATTTACGGATGATGCAGAAAATCAGCTTGTTGATTATTTAAAACAATCTGCACCTTTCCATTATGGTTTAACAGCTAAGGAGACATTACGCTTAGCTTACCAGTATGCTGAAGCACTTTCTGAACTACCTGGAAGTAAGACTAAGTTGTCTAATGAATGAGTCAAGTCCACAATGGCGGGGAAAAATTGGTTGCGTGGTTTCAGAAAAAGACATCCAACATTAAGCTTACAGAAGCCTGAGCCCACAAGCCTTGCCAGGGCAAATAGTTTCAACCGAGAAAATGTTAAAAAGTTTTTTGACAATCTGAATTTAGTTATGGAACGTCATAAATTTACTGCTGATAAAATTTATAATCTAGATGAAACGGGCAATTCTACCGTTCATACTCCTCCTAAAATCTTGTGTGCCAAAGGGACAAAGCAGGTTGGCTCTGTAATATCCGGTGAACGAGGCCTAAACATAACCATGTTGGCTTGTATAAATGCCATAGGCAATAGTGTTCCCCCAATGATAATTTTTCCTAGAGTCAACTTTAAACAAAATATGCTGATTGGTGCACCAAATGGATCGATTGGAGGCGCAAATCCAACAGGTTGGTCAACTGAGGCTCTTTTTGTAGACTTCTTAAAACATTTCATCAAACATATTAAGCCAAGCAAAGATGATAAGGTTCTTATTATCTTAGACAATCATGAAACGCATATTTCTATCGAGGCCTTGGATTTAGCTAAGGATAATGGTGTTGTATTGTTAACATTTCCCCCCCCCCATACTTCCCATAAATTCCAGCCTCTTGACAGGACAGTTTATGGTCCATACAAAACATTTTACAATGAAGCTATGCCTGGCTGGATGATATCAAATCCAGGGAAACTGGTAACCATTTATGATGTGGCCGGTTTAATTGGGAAAGCTTATAATAAAGCTTTTACAAAAGAAAATATTGAAAAAGGGTTTGAAGTTTCAGGGATATTCCCCTACAATAGAAATATTTTTAAAAATGAAGAGTTTTTATCTTCTTGTGTAACAGATCGGCTGCTGTCAGAAAATGAGAATGAAGCTGATATTAACAAAATTATTACCAATGAGATTGACAAGACAGATGATTCTACTACTCCGATGCCTTCTAATAGTAATCTAGTTCCACTTAATGACGAAAACCTAAATCAACCTTCTACATCATGTGCTACCAATCATACAGAAGTCCTAACTCCTGAAATGATCCGTCCTTTCCCAAAGGCTGGACCTAGACAAACAAAATCCCGTGGAAGACAGCCTGGAAAAAGTAGGGTGTTGACAGACACACCAGAAAAGAAAGAGATACAAGAAATAAAAAATAAACAAAAGATGAAATCTCTAAGACCAAAAAAATTGTTTCAGAAAAAATACCAAAAAAACAAATCAGGAATAAAAAGAAAACGAGACAATTATTCAAGTTCAGAAGAAGATCTTCACTCAGTGAATTCAAGTGAAGATGATTTAGAAGATTTATTAAATGTAGTTCTAAACAATGAAAATGAACTAATAGAAAACGTGGAGCTGGAAGATACAGAATTAAAAGTAGGAGATTATGCATTAATTAAGCTCTGTGGACAAAGGGATTCTTGTTTCTATGTAGTGGAAATCGTGGGAAAAAATGAGATATCTTACAATGTAAAATATTTAGTGAAAACTGGGACAAACACATTCATTTTGAAAAGTGACATCATTTATGAGCTTGATGATAATGACATTGAATCAAAACTACCTCCTCCGATTTCATGTGATACATCAAAACGACAAATGTCACACTTAAAATTCCCAGTGAATTTTAATTCATACAATGTTCGTTGAATAAAATATTTATAATGACAGTTTCATATTTGTCCAGTGTAAAATGTATTTTGAGTTAGTAAAATTAAAGATAAAAGATAATTTTGTAATTATTTTATTGTTTCCCAGAGACATTAATTAATTATTAAAATGTTCAATAAACAGATTTATATTTAGTTGTATTAAATCTTTTTAAATTTAAAGTTATCAATATTAATGTTATACGTAAACTTAATGTTATAAATATAATTATCTTTACTACTTTAATTGGTTTTTATTTCATTTCCCTTACAGTCCCAAGGTACAACATACCCAGTCCCAAGGTACAACCCTACATTGTACCTTGGGATGTTTGTAAACATATTTTAATTGCATTCTAGAAAAATACTGTTTGAAAATAAAATAAAACAAAATTACCTACATGTTCCTAATATGGTAAGGTTTAAATCATAACATAAACAGAACTCAGAACATTCAGAAAAATGTTAATGTAAAAGTGTCCCAAGGTAAAACACCTTCCCCTATATATATAGTAGTCAAGCCCTGAGCACATTTCAATCCCAGTACATGTGAGATGAGTAAATGTGACATGTGTTTCACAATAAAATATTTCTTTTACTTTGATGCTATTCATGTATTAATGCAATTCTGAAGTATCAGTAAATATGAAACTTACTAAAGTCAGCAGGGTTGTGATACTGTGGGCAAGCTAAGCCAACAGACTGTAGAAAAGGAACAACATTTAGACTTGACCCTTGATAGACACATACACCTTCAGAAATAACATATACATGGTTGAACATTTCAAACACTGAGGCACTGGGCTGATGTATTGTACATACAATGTTGCGTCCTCCATGGGCCAAGCCCTTGAGCAATGAGACTAGTTGCATAGTTGTTGAACTGTCCAGACCCCTGTAACAGTTAACTACAAATAAGCATTATTCATCATAGATACAACCTTACTTTGCTGGAAGGGTATACAAAATGTTTAAAGGAGTATATGTTCCTGGAGTTTGTTGTCCATGACGTGTCCGTTGATTAACTAATTATAAATATATAACTACTGACTCGGATAACTAATTTTTTATTGGTAGAAATATATAACTTTTACCTTGTAGCCTGAAAGTTACATTTTTACCAATAAAAATTAGTGATCCGAGTCAGTAGTTATATATTTCTAATTGGTGTGTATGTAATCAGGCCTGGAAAATGAATTAGAGAATTTTAATAAAAGTGTCATTGTTTTTAGGAGTAACATTTCAGTAACAGTATTTGTTATAAAGACAATACAATAGTTAAGTTATATGTTTGGGTTATAAAGAGGCTACAATAAACACACACATTCCAATAATTTAATAAAAAATTTTAAAGAAACATGGAAACTCAACATGGAACCTCAGTATTATACAAAACATTCAAAATTAATTTTATTAAAACTTTCTCAATTAAGAAATTCTCTTTAATTTTATTTTGTACACATTCTCTGCCATTTCAGAAACCAATAATGTGACAAACCAATTAAGCTGGTTGGTCAGTATGACCAAAGAATCACCATTATATTGTATGCAACAGAAAAACTGTTTGGCACAGGAGGACACAATAACCAAAATATGCCAGCAGAGAACATGTTAAACAAAGATAAATGTTGAGTATTTCACTCTCTCAATAATAAAACTTGACTCAATTGTGACAAGGTAAATAAATATTTAATGGTGCACGATCTAAAATTTTATTATTATTTTTATTTGTTTCACAGTAAGATTAAAATATAAAAATCAGAAAAACCACAGTTGGTTGTGTTCGGTAGCTTATATAACCTAGTCAGGTCTATAATTTTTTAAGTATGTTAAATGAATTGTAATAAATTTAAAAAAATATGTGGGACAAGACACTACATTAAAAAAAAATTACAAATATAATGTTCACATAAAAACAATTATTTTAAAAATATTTTAGCATATACACTAATTAAAATTATTAGAATAAATTGTTAATAAATTATAAATATAAATCCCACATTTTTTACACAATCATTACTTTCATCATCCATATTGATTTCTAGTTCTCTCTTCTTTGACCTCTGTTCATCAACATTAAGCCCTTCATTGATAAGATTTGATTAATTTTTTGAACTTCAGGAACGACAAGTTCTGAGTCAGAATTTTGTTAGTGAAAAAAAGAAGAGCCTGCTATCCTGAAGAAATCTTAATATAGAAAATTTAAGTTTTAGTTGGATTATGCCAATAATTTTATTTTATGCATGTGGATATACTTGCATATATTTGGATACAGTTATGTTTAAGAAAGAGTGGAAACAGTGACTTGTCACTTTTTGTTAATGTGTGTATATGTATAAAATTATTTAGTACTGTTCCTAAACTGCCATAAAAAAACTTCATTTGCAAATGCATAAGACAAGAAAATTATAAAAATGTATTGTAGACATTTGTATTTTTTGCACACACTACAAGTTATTATTCTGGTAAAATTGTGTAAAAATTTCAAGTTAATAGTTTTAGAAGAATGGTCCTTAACTGCAGCCAAAACTGCTGTTTAGATTTGATGGGAGTAGGAAAGTAGTACTGTTCTCGTAAATCTTTTGTAGTGTTAAGAGTTTGTGTTGACACTACGTTAGCTTCTGTTACAGAAGTTCATGAAATAAGATTCATGAACCAGGCTTTGTTATCAGCCAGGCTTTTTCTACAGTTATACTTTCCAACTATAAAAGTGTATTACAGAGCTCACTAAGTAAACACCAAGTTTGACACTTATTTCCTGGATTTGTTGTCCATGATGTGTCTGTTGATTAACTAATTGTAAATATATCACTACTGACTCGATCACTAATTTTTTTGGTTAAAATGTTAAACTGTTACCTTATAGCCTGAATTAGTTTTCACATATTACAAGCTTCATCAGGAGAACTCTCAGATCAAGGCTCAGATGAAGCTTGTAATAAACGAAAACTGGTTCAGGCTATAAGGTAAAAGTTTAATATTTCTTGGATTTCGTTGTCCATGACGTGTCCGTTACTTAACTAAATATCACTATAATATTGACGACTCGGAACACAATGTTTTTTATAAGTAAAAACGTAAAGTTTTACCTTACAGCCTAAACCGGCTTTCACCTATAGAAGGCTTCATCAGAGGCTGTCGTTAGTAGCGCTGCTCGTCTTGTTGTTGGCGACGAGAAAGTGTTTCGAAAGATTGAAGCTGTGTGTGTGTGGTGAGATGTGTTCGAATAATGCGTGCGATTTGAATTGTGTCTGTTCGTTTAGGATGTCGTTTTTATTTGTTTTTGTGTGTTTGTATATTTCTAATTGTTCTAGAGTGTCTAGTTTTCGGCCTTTTGTGTGTACGTGTAGTATGTTCATGTTATTGTCGATGTTTTTATATGTGTGGTTTGCTTCAATGAGGTGGTTTGCGAAGGTAGATTCTGTAGTGGTGTGGAGTGCTTTTGTGTGTTCAATGTATCTCTGTTTGAAGCTACGTCCTGTCTGGCCTATGTAGAATTTACTGCAATTTGAACAATTTAGTTTATATACACCGGGTAGATCGAATTTGTTTTGTGCTTTGGGCATGCGTTTTGATAGTGTGTGTTCTGTTTTGTTAGTAGTTTTGTAAGCGATTCTGTATCCTGCTTTTTTGAATTTGTGGGCAATTTTTTCTGTTTGTTTGTTGATGTATGTTAGCGTTATGAATTTGTTGTTTTCTGTCTTTGTCTGTTGTTTGTTTTGTGTTTTGTGTAGGAGTTTACTGACTATTGTTCTGTCATAACCGTTAGATTCTGCTAGATATTTTATCGTGTTTAGTTCGTCTTTGTAGTCTATTTCATCTAAGGGGATGTTGTTAAGTCTATGTATCATGGTTCTAAAAGCAGCTAGTTTGTGTTGTATTGGGTGATTGGAGGTGTTGTGTATTAGTGTGTCAGTTGTAGTTGGTTTTCTGTATATACTGAATTTGTGCCTGTGTTCTAGTTTTGTGATGGAGAGGTCTAAGAAGTTTATGGTATTGTTGTGTTCGTATTCGGCAGTGAAGGTTATGTTTTTATGTATTTTGTTTATGTGCGTTAGTAACTGTTCACATTGTCTTTTGTTTCCCCTGTATAGTATTAGAATGTCATCAACGTATCTGTGCCAATATAGTATTTTATGTGAGTGTCTGTCATTGTTTGTGAGTATTTTTGTTTTTTCTAAGTGTTGGAGGAAGACTTCTGCTAGAATGCTGGATATGGGGGAGCCCATGGGTAGGCCGTCGTTCTGTGTGTAGTATTTATTGTTATAAGTAAAGTAGTTTTGTTTTGTGATAATGTTCAGAGTTTCTGTTATTTCATTGATAAGTTCGTCTGGTGTGTTGTTCTGTTTGAGTTTGTTTTGTAGGATGGTGATTGTTTCAGAGATGGGGATGTTTGTGTACAGGTTTTTAATGTCAAAGGAGGCTAATGTGGCGTTATGGGGGATGTGTATGTCTTTTATTTTTGTTACTAGGTCAGTGTTGTTTTTTACTGCAATGTTGTTGTCTATTTGTGTGTGTTGTCTAATAATTTTGTCTAGATATTTTGCCAGTTTGTGTGCAGGGGCATTACGGTAGTTGTAAACCTCACGAACGTCACACTCACAAAAAACGAACAAACACTCCTTGATAAAGGCCTAAAACATAACATACATTACAAACATAACAACCAAACACTAACAAAGCTCATAATTGACACAGAAACAAATATACAAAACACAGCACCAGAACATCAAGACACATTAAGACATAATATAAACAACACAATAGGAGTACATAAGACACCAGACAACAACAACCACAACTCAGAAATACACACAGCCATCAAACTGAGGGAAAAGGCACACAAACACAACATCACATTTGTAAAAGCTGACAAAGGCAACACGACTGTAATTATCCCCACAGACAACCTACACAAAAAAGTACAAGACTTCATAGAACAGAACAACATCACAGAACTAAAACACGACCCCACCGACAGATACCAAAACTCAGTAAAACAAATAGTCAACAAAGCCAAACACATTATGACACATAAACAAAAGCCCTACATGAAACAAATCCGACCATCAGCACCTACACTCCAAGCGCTTCCCAAAATCCATAAAGAAGACATTCCGATCCGCCCCATTATCAACTACCGTAATGCCCCTGCACACAAACTGGCAAAATATCTAGACAAAATTATTAGACAACACACACAAATAGACAACAACATTGCAGTAAAAAACAACACTGACCTAGTAACAAAAATAAAAGACATACACATCCCCCATAACGCCACATTAGCCTCCTTTGACATTAAAAACCTGTACACAAACATCCCCATCTCTGAAACAATCACCATCCTACAAAACAAACTCAAACAGAACAACACACCAGACGAACTTATCAATGAAATAACAGAAACTCTGAACATTATCACAAAACACAACTACTTTACTTATAACAATAAATACTACACACAGAACGACGGCCTACCCATGGGCTCCCCCATATCCAGCATTCTAGCAGAAGTCTTCCTCCAACACTTAGAAAAAACAAAAATACTCACAAACAATGACAGACACTCACATAAAATACTATATTGGCACAGATACGTTGATGACATTCTAATACTATACAGGGGAAACAAAAGACAATGTGAACAGTTACTAACGCACATAAACAAAATACATAAAAACATAACCTTCACTGCCGAATACGAACACAACAATACCATAAACTTCTTAGACCTCTCCATCACAAAACTAGAACACAGGCACAAATTCAGTATATACAGAAAACCAACTACAACTGACACACTAATACACAACACCTCCAATCACCCAATACAACACAAACTAGCTGCTTTTAGAACCATGATACATAGACTTAACAACATCCCCTTAGATGAAATAGACTACAAAGACGAACTAAACACGATAAAATATCTAGCAGAATCTAACGGTTATGACAGAACAATAGTCAGTAAACTCCTACACAAAACACAAAACAAACAACAGACAAAGACAGAAAACAACAAATTCATAACACTAACATACATCAACAAACAAACAGAAAAAATTGCCCACAAATTCAAAAAAGCAGGATACAGAATCGCTTACAAAACTACTAACAAAACAGAACACACACTATCAAAACGCATGCCCAAAGCACAAAACAAATTCGATCTACCCGGTGTATATAAACTAAATTGTTCAAATTGCAGTAAATTCTACATAGGCCAGACAGGACGTAGCTTCAAACAGAGATACATTGAACACACAAAAGCACTCCACACCACTACAGAATCTACCTTCGCAAACCACCTCATTGAAGCAAACCACACATATAAAAACATCGACAATAACATGAACATACTACACGTACACACAAAAGGCCGAAAACTAGACACTCTAGAACAATTAGAAATATACAAACACACAAAAACAAATAAAAACGACATCCTAAACGAACAGACACAATTCAAATCGCACGCATTATTCGAACACATCTCACCACACACACACAGCTTCAATCTTTCGAAACACTTTCTCGTCGCCAACAACAAGACGAGCAGCGCTACTAACGACAGCCTCTGATGAAGCCTTCTATAGGTGAAAGCCGGTTTAGGCTGTAAGGTAAAACTTTACGTTTTTACTTATAAAAAACATTGTGTTCCGAGTTGTCAATATTGTAGTGATATTTAGTTTAATATTTGTACAAGAAAAAAATAGCGATCCAAGTCAGTAGTGATATATTAATAATTACTTCTTATTTCAGTCTTATTGTCACACTGTTTGATTTAAGGAGAGATTGGAGTTATTGTTACTCTGTCACTTTTTAAAATTTTATTTTGTGTTAAAATTTATTGCTGTGTTAAGTCTTCTTTCCTAATCCCTTTCAAACCATATATTTCGAACAGAATTAACAAGAAGACTTACCAGTTGTTGAAATATGGTTGTTACTAGAAAAATCTGTCATACTAATGATTTCAACCATGTAAGGTATGAGAAATAAATTACATATTTTAGTATTTTTAAGAATTTTTTTGCACTCTATGATAAACTCACGTTGTGGGTTCATCCAGGAACATAATTGGTGGATTATCAATTAACTCTAGAGCTATTGACAGCCTTTTCTTCTGACCACCAGACAATTGACCACATCTTGTGTGTTTAGAAGATCCAAGAGCAATTGCTTCCAGAATGTCTTCTATCTGAAATGATAAGGTTAGAGAAACAGCTCCTTAAAAGGTTTAATAAAAAGGTTAAAAATTATAATTATTTCACAGTATTGTCATTTCTTAATGTCAGTTACATATGTACTGCTTTAAAAGAACTGAAGCAGACAATACTGATAAAATACTAGTATGTTACATCTTTGATTTTAAATGTAAATTAAAGCAAACTGATAAAGTATTGAAAACAGTGAAGTGATTTTATTAAATAGACTATAGCAACATGTATTATTACATTTTAATTTAATTCTTATGATAGCAATATAAAAATGATTAACAAAATCAGTCATCATCAACAGGAAATGAAACACACACACCATTCTCATTACTGCGTCATCCAAATAGTAAAATTTTTTTAATGATTTCTATGTACACTATAAAAACAAATTATCCATTATCAATGATGAAAAGATACTGAAGCATAAAAGATGTTACAAAACTGTTGATAACTATAATGAAAAAGATGCTGACATCAGTTAAATGAACCACACTTTTTTCTGGGAATGGCAAAGTGCTGCTCATATCATTAATAAGACTAGTGAAATGAAATTTTACCATTTAAAAACAAGTACAATGACCAATTTATTTGAATAATCTAATGAGACAAAACAAAAGTGACATAAATTAAACTTTTTTTAGTGAAGAGAAACCAATGTGTTGTTTGCTTTAAAAATTAAAACATCAAAGGTTAAAACTTGTGTGATTATTAAAATATTAGGTATTGTTTTACTTGTGCAAGAAACTATTAGTAAATGAGGGTGTGTCCAAAGGATTTAGGGCAAATATTTTTTAGGAGTGGGAGAAATATAGAAAGAAGATAACTTTTTTTAATTTCTTCTCACAAAAAAATCAGAGTTTTCTTCAAAAACATCTATTGAATATTTCAAAATAAAACTACATTTTTCAGACAAGAATAAAACAATTTTTCCTAACTAGGATTGTGAAAAATGATTCTCAAGAGTTTTGAGAAAGGTTATTCCTTGAGTTCCTCCAATACATGCATCTGCTTCCTAAGATAAATAAAACACAACAGTGGACAAGCAAAATAAATGAAGCAGGAGAATGACATGAAACTTTTAAGGAGTCAATTCGTACTTATTCTAAGCAATCCTAAAAATTGAATTTTGATCAAACATTTGATAAGTTTATAATTTAATTATTCTTAAAAATAAAAACATAGACTACAACATATAGGATAACAAATGAGTATAATGCACTGTAGGTTTTGTCATGACTAACACTGGAGTAACAGGAATTAATTAGGCTTCCTTAACCTTCTTACACAGGCTATAAACTCTAATGTGCCAACAAACATAAACCGTACATATAATTGCACAATGTAGATAAAACTGTGTACTGAACTAGGTTAATTCTGTGAGCAGTAAAACAGAATTAATAGTTATGCTCCATACACTCTTCTAACAATGTTGATGTACTGTCATATCTCTTACTGCTGAGTAATACGTACAGTATACAATTATCTTTATTAAATGTACATTGGTTACAAGTATGTATGACACACAGAGTTTTTACAATAATTGTATAATTACATAATTTATTGAACAATACTGTATAAACATATTCTATATGTGATGTAGGTCCATGATAATTATTGTTAATTACAATTACAAAAATCTGGCACATCATCATAGTTAATACATTTGACCTATTTTGACAGATTTATCTGTAAAAAAAGTTTATTCACAGCTTCCATGGGATGCTAAAGACTGATTTAAACACAAGACAAATCAGTCAATTACAAGTTTTGCTTACAACTATCACACTCATAAACGTAGTACACATATAAAACTTCGCTTATGAATGCGACTACATTTAACTTATAATCTGTACATTGGTAAATGATTATAAATCATTGGTTAATGATTGGTGAATGAACATAAATATATATATTTTTTAGATTTATTGAAGCATTTTCAATGCCCTTCTCTGTGCATTGCATTTGTGCAATGCCTGTAAATTTTTACACATCCAGTAACAACTTCAATTAAATGACATCTGTGGTTCACCAATGAGCAAAGGATGGCATTGAACATGTGCAAAGTAGCAATTGTCATGAAGTGTTATGAGATATAATTTGTAAATGGAACTTACTTTCATGACTCGCCTTGTAAAAGCTCCTTGTCATCAACTAGGTACAGAGAAATATCTATCATTCACCATAATTAAGTGTAATTCAGTGTAATTACACTGTACATACTAGCTAGAATGTAGTGACAGTGTACTTGGCTCTGATAATACAGCACATTCATCCTTTAACTATGAGCTGACTAAGTCTACATAACTAGTTGCATTAATCTCTACCAACACTGGACTGGACTGAAATTGTGGCATCTGCATCATAGCCACAAGCATTAAAAGTCAAGAGTAATTCACTCTCTTTTTGCCTTGTGACGTATCAAGGCAAGCTCACAAAGAGGGAAGGGCTGAAATCCACTCATTTACAAAAACTGTAACATTGTGTCATTTTATTATCCCTCTAAGGTATGTCTAAATAAGCAATTACAATGACTTTTCTATATGTATTCAATATTATTAGGAGACGAGTGGCCATATTATTTATCCATTCCAATTTTTATTGACCCCCCCCCCACCGAAATGAAATTCTGCATTAACTTGTGGCATAAGTCTGATTGGGGTTAAATGGTAATTGATAATTCTTATAAGTATTGAAATTTCAACTAATTCCACTTTAATTCAATGATAATATTAGTATATTATAAACACTGGTAAAATAATAATTTCAGAATTACAATTTGCACATTATTTTTTATAAGACTGTAAACACACAGTAGACAGTTTATATTAATTATTTTACAAATCACCCTGTTGAAGTTTTCTTATTCTGTAAATAATCAAAACATCAATTCTGTCTGAGGCTTTCATGGCTGGCTTCAATGTTATGAGAACCTCAGCTTGCTGGGAGTAAGGCCATGGTCCAAAGTTGTTTGGTGCAAACGTTTCGGCCGTGCCTTCGACGACCATCTTCAGTGTAGAAGGTTGAAAACAATGACAAAGGTTTCGTAGTCAGTGACCACTTTTGTGGTCAAGGCTGAGTTAAATTTAAATTTAAAGTTAACCACTTCAAAGCCTTAACCACACTCAAAATGTCTCTGTAAATGTTTTCCCAAGTTTGATGGAAAATTTCACACAGGCGTTTCCTTCAAGATCATTAATGTTTTGTCACTAACCCAATATGCTGCTTGTGCATACACTTATTGATGTGAACAAGTTAATGGTCATAGCAGAAGAGAGTAAATAATACACTTAACTAAAAATGAACTTTTTTCATGTGAAAAACTTACTATTTTATCGGACGCGTTTCGGCTTAGTATCCGCCTTCTTCAGCTTTGGTAACAGACTGCCAGCATTTTGTAACGGTTGTGTGGAAGGTGAAGTGGGGGTGGTGTGTGGCGGAAGGGGATTGGCGCGGGGATTCAATTTATTGTTTGTTTTCTGTATAATTGTGTCAAAAAGTGTATGTGATTTATATTGTAATTGATCGTTGAGTATGTTGTTTGGTTGTGTTGTGTGGTGTTTATATATTTCATATTGTTCAGTTGTGTTGAGTTTTTGACCTTTGGGTATGTAATGTAGAATTTCAAGATTAGTGTCTATGTTGGTGTAACTGTGGTTTTCTGTGTGTATGTGTGTGGCAAATGCAGAGTGTATATTGTTGTTGGTTAAGGCTTTTAAGTGTTCAGAATAACGGGATGAAAAAGATTATTTTGAACACTTAAAAGCCTTAACCAACAACAATATACACTCTGCATTTGCCACACACATACACACAGAAAACCACAGTTACACCAACATAGACACTAATCTTGAAATTCTACATTACATACCCAAAGGTCAAAAACTCAACACAACTGAACAATATGAAATATATAAACACCACACAACACAACCAAACAACATACTCAACGATCAATTACAATATAAATCACATACACTTTTTGACACAATTATACAGAAAACAAACAATAAATTGAATCCCCGCGCCAATCCCCTTCCGCCACACACCACCCCCACTTCACCTTCCACACAACCGTTACAAAATGCTGGCAGTCTGTTACCAAAGCTGAAGAAGGCGGATACTAAGCCGAAACGCGTCCGATAAAATAGTAAGTTTTTCACATGAAAAAAGTTCATTTTTAGTTAAGTGTAGTGCTGTGAAAGAAGAGATGAATAATCAAGACAACTAGAGTAAATAATAGTTTGCTGTTAAAAACAAACTTACTCAGTGTGTCAGTTGGCAAGGTAGTAAGAAATATCGCTTCTTTTTTTAACACAACTTCTGTGTGGATCCGAATTTTTGAGTACGGTAGTTTAAAGGTGAGATGCAGTATGATTTAGGCAGGAGTCCAATGAAATAATCTCCTTGAAGCAAGTGAGAGGACCATATTTGGAATGAAGACATAACTAAAAGTATTGTCTAAACCAATTAATACCAATAACATTGATAGTTTCATGTAGAAAATATTCCAGGTAGTATAAGAATGCTAAATAAATTACAGAACATGTGCCATTAGGCAGATGGAGTATTGGAAGGCTGCGAAAGTATGATGTCATTTATGATAAAGGAACAGAGGTTTGTACTTCAGTTTTCAAGTTTGGTAATAATAATGAAGTTATTGACTGTGTTGTATAAAAATGTATTCAGTTACTGTTGTTACTATTTTAATATTCAGCATTTGTTTATACAAACAAAGGTTGGTAACAGACTCATGATATAACATTTCATGTAAGATGTAAGGATTTCAATGCACTTACTAAATGCAAAAATAATTATGGCCAAGGTAAAATACATTATGGAAATGACACAACTTATTCTCTAAGTGATGGATTACTCTGCTATGACATGCAGTAAGCACTGCTGAAGACTTGTGCAAAAAGAATGTTGATGTTATAACAAGTCAGGGTATAATATTCTCATCACTGTGAACAGCCATGACCTTACTTGCCTAACCTTTCTTATGAATACCAGTTACCTCTAATAAAACCACTCTAGCTCAACAACACTGTTCACATAGGCAAATACACATTTGCATAATATGATAATTAACATTACTTTCTTCAAAATATCCATAGCCAATAACTCACAATTAACTTTATTTTATAAATAGGTAGTCCTGTGTAGTAGCTTACTTGGAAGCAAAAAAAGTTTGTGCATGCTTGCTCACTCTTTCAGTAAACACACACACACACACACACACACACACGGATGTTCAATGTATGTATGTATAATCAGTGTCTAACACAGTCATGAAGCTCTGTATATCACATACATAGTAAAAATACAACTGAGATGATACTAACGTTCCTAGTGATAAGCTAGCATCAAAACAGATGACAGAATATTAACATAAATAATGTGTTGTTATAATGTTGTTCCCATCAACATATGGTAATTGGAAAAGTGAAAACCTTCTTTCTACAATTTAAAGGTTAAGTTGAACACTGCACTATATTTACTTATTTGTATAATATATTATTCTTCGTATTGTTTAAATTAGCAGCCATCCTTACTATTTCTTTTATGAATTTGCTAACTGCTATAATTTTTTATTGTTCGACTAAACTAAGGTCTTTGGTTGTTTAAGACCTGAAGATGTCAGTAATGATGAAAAGCTTAGTCGAACAATAAAAAATTATAGCAGTTAGCAAATTCATAAAAGATATAATATATTACATGGTAAAGAAAATGGACAACCAAAGAAGTAGTACATATTGGATTTTAGTGAAGGCAGGTTCACAAATTATTGAACCCCCTTCAATCAACATAACTAAAAGAAATAACAAGTTTTGAAATATATAAAACATTAATTGGCATATCAGTTACAACAAAATAAAACAACAGCTACCTCAAATAACACTTCTAGCAAAATTTGTGAAGTTTACACAATTATTTGTTATACCAAAAATAGAAACTACATAATTATGTTGAATCTTATTTTAATACTGACTATATGGATTTAAATAAGAATATTCAGATAACCCATTATACAAATACAAAATAAAAATAAATAAAGCATATCCACAGCATCAAACAAGTTTCTAGTTTACAGGTACGGTATGGCATATACAGAAACATATATATTCTGTTATGTTTTGTAAATTAATTTTTGCAAAAACTTTTTTTGTTGATTTTTCCTTCCATGCCTAGTTGAGGCCTACAGTACATGCAGAAATATAAAAATAGTTGTTTTTGTAAGTTTCATGAATGCCAGTGAATACGTAGTGATACTAAACTATCTTACTTTTCTTTTTATTGTTACTATAATTTGCATCACTAAAAACATATCCTTTCCACATTTTCATCTATAGAAGAGAATTTAATAACATATTCATAAGAGTTAAAAAAATGCTGTACATGCATTCATAACAGCTATACACGAAAGCAGTTTTGGCTTGCTAGCTGGCAGCTACCAGCACTGTAATCATAGTGAATGGAAAAAAATTATCACGAGCTTTCTGACTGTGTGTTTTGTTAGGGTGTGATGAAAATATTTATTCATGTATATCAAAAACCTTGTTACTTTTTGGTTATCATTCTAATGATTTTGTTAACATATATTTAATTGTTAAAATTAAAATCCAAGTTTAACATTTTCAGATGATAATAATGCTAGTGTTTACATATCAACTTATGCAGATTGTTAGCCACAGAAAAATATATAAGTAGTAATGTCAATAGGAAGAGAAATCCAGACCGGCATGGATCCATGGGGGAATCCCCCCCCCCCCCAAGACAAAAGTTTTTTCATTGTCTTGTGATTGTAGAATGGTTTTTTGATTGTGAATATGATGAAAAATTCATATAACATTTTGTAGGTTCATGGTTTTATTCTAAAATTACTTAAATAGTTAATGGACCTTACCACCACGTTAATGTTTGTTTTATACATAACTTAAATGTGTAGTGTGTATTTTAAACTGTAAGTGAACATTATTAAAAGAACAATGAACTGACAAAAACACATATAATTTTATACTTGTACATTAATAAGTTTGTTGTGTTGATAATAAGACACTGTATTTTTATATTCAAATTTGTGTCATTTATACTTTAGACCATTAAAGAATGGTCCAATTTTTCATATTCCCACCTCCCACATTTCAAAATTCAACTATTCCCCCCCCCAAATTGTTTGCTGGATCTGCCCCTGATTCCAGATTAACACATGAAGGATATATTTCTTAATGAGTTATGTGTAGTTAGAAAAATAATGTTCACACATAAAATAAAAGAGGTAAAACCACAATTTCATTTCTTTAAGTAACTATTCTACTAACATTTTTTAAATGTAATTTATATTATAACATTTAGGTAAAGTTCATACTCTAGTGTTCCTCAAAGACAGGCAGAGTAGTAACAAACAATTAGAATTGCTTGCATTTTCTTCATGTTGTTTTGTTATCTCACGCATCTTTCTAAGGCCAATCTTCTCCTCATCTACTACTTTCTCTTTTATCATTTATACCTCACACTGTGGGTCCTTATACTTTTGTCATTAGGACCCGTATGTGGGTCCTTTACTTGTCATTTGCTTTACTTCTATGATGTTTTCTCTGTTATTTATAATACAGTATCTGATATTATCTTTCCAATGTACTTTTGGCCTTTTCTGTCTTCTTTTTAATTAAATATGTTTTTTTTATGTCATTGTGGTATCATTTACAGCAGATGTCTACACCATTGCAGCTGCTTCTTATCTATTTTATAAATAATTTGTGTCATTTCGAGTTTTGCCCTTACATGTTGGTTTCAGATTCTGTCCCTTTGAATTCTAGCAACTACTCTGCTCAGATATTTCACTCTGATGCTGTTATTTTCAATCTGAGCTTGTCATGTCCCATTTGTCTGAGGCCACTCTTGCAAATGGAAATCAACTAATTGCATAATATTTTTGCATTAATCAGACAAATAATTAACACATTGTCTGCTAATTACACAACCACATAATTACAAAACAACATGCTCACTAACTTAAAGCTGTCTCCACTTTATGTAGTCCACTGTTAAGATAATCAAGTATACAAGTCTTGATTCACTTGTATACATCAGTGTTCATTCACTTATTATATGATATTCAACAATGTCTGTTTATTGTTTATTACCATCACATTGTCATTGATAAGTCATTATATTTCATTGTGTATTCAATATCACTATTGGCATTATAAAGGGTAGTTGGTTTATTTTGTTTATTTCGCTCACTGTGACAATACCTGCTGACAGGTAAAGGCATATCCAAGACTGGATACCCTTGCCCATCAGAGCATCTCTACTTATCTGTTTGGATGATACACCGTAGGTGTATGTAGAAAAATTCAGACAAATCTTCAGATTTATAACCACATAAATGTATTTTACCAAACCAAGTGACAAATTACTAGAGTGTAGATATAACATTTCAACTTCTATTACTCTTACACAACTTTACTTTCACAGTTGAAATAAAACTTATAGTTTACCTTATTTCCTTTCCATCTTGCGACTTCGTTATAATGTCATACACGACATACACTAAATCTTTGCGCGGTACGTTATGACATGTTAGTAATGTAGTGTGTTTTAATGATATTAGTCAAAGTTTTTTATTTGCGTTGACAAGTTCTTCATGTGAGAGCGAGAAGTTTTTAAACCTGAAGATGGGAACATGGTCCCAAAACATGTCGTGTATGACATTATAACGTAGTCGCAAGATGGAAAGGAAATAAGGTAAATTATAAGTTTTATTTTAATAACGCGACTTGGAGACCATAAATCACAAATTATGAATTTCACAGTTGGAGTGGAAGAAAGACGAAGCGGGATTAGATCATTTACTATCAGCTGCAGTTTTGAGTGTAGATTTCAGTCACAGTGAGTAGAGTTTATGTTCACTTGTGTTAGTTACACTTAAATTTTAGAGAAAATTAACAGATAAAAATATTATCTTCCTGTATTAATTGCACTTAAATGTTATAAATAATTAAAGATAATAGTAATAGTATCTTCCTCAGCACTTACAGTAAAGATGTACTATTTTCTTTGGTTATCTGAACCCTTCCTCTTGTTTGCCTCTTGTCAGCCTTCACAACAGCACAATACTATCATGTGAGCAGTATTCTATGATAGTCTTGAATTTTGTTGTCCATGACGTGTCTGCTGATTAACTAATTATAAGTACAATACTACTGACTTGGAACATTAAGTTTTTTATTGGTAAAAATGTAAAATTTTTACCTTATAGCCTAAAGTTTTAGGCTTATTACAATCTTCATCAGAGGCTGCCACTAGGAGCGCTGTCCATCTTGTTGTTGGTGACGACGGCATTGTTTGAAAGATTGATGTTGTGTGTGTGTGTGCAGTGTGATATGTTCGAGTATTACATGTGATTTGAATTGTGTCTGTTCATCCTCACAGTCACAAAATTTGAACACACACAAATTCAGTGTATACAGAAAACTCACTACAACTGACACACTAATACACAACTCTTCCAATCACTCAATACAACACAAACCAGCTGCCTTCAGAACCATGATACACAGACTAAACAACATCCCACTAGATGAAAAATACTACAAAGACGAACTAAACATGATAAAATATCTAGCAGAAACCAACAGATACAGCAGAACAATAATCAATAAACTCGTACACAAAACAAACAACAAAGACAAAAAACAACAAGTTAATAACACTGATACATCAATATCAACAAGTTTGTGCCGGGGCAAATTTTAAATTTGAATTCCCCGGCCGGATTTCGCGCCGCCTCAGCTTGCGGTCTGTGTGTGCTGTTGGTTGGCAAGAGTGGCCTTGACCGATATGCCGCAATAGCGCGGGGCAAGGTAATCAAGCTGGCTACTATCAGCTGTTTTTGTAACCCTTCACAATTCGTAACAAGTTTTCTGTACTCGTCCTCGGTAGGCAGAAAACGCCACTCTCTCTCATTTCATTTTTTGCACTCCGACGGCTTGGTACATTTGTGGTCCATCTTTAAATGAGTTCATAATTCTCTAAAGTGCTTCAGGTAAGCCAAAGTATTATGTTTAATGATAATTTAATAAGGGGTTGTGTGTGTATTACGTTTATATATATGTACATGTGTGTGTGTGTGACTCAACTCACCATATTATTTCTGGTGTAGCTGAGAACTTGCACTCATTTGCTTGAAAATTAAATGTAAAATGTCGATTGAATTTAAAATAAAATGTAAAGTAACAAATTAATGTAACGGATACTTAAAGGTAAATGTAAAGGAATTTGTAAACGCAAATGAATTGTAATGTAAGTGGAAATTTGAAATTTAATAATTTGAAAATGTGAGCTTTACTATTACTAATAACAGGTAGTCATCGTAATAAAATTATGACAGTGTGTGTGTGGTCTGCGTTTACGGGGCAAGAAAGATTTGGGGTTAAGGTATTTTTCTGACAACAAACTACAAATAAAATTTTTCCAGGGTTCCCGCATAGTCGGGAGGAAAGGGGTTGCGAGGATGGGACATCCCATCTGTCTTCATCTGCAGAGCATAGCAACAAGCTCCCCAACACCGTCAGACCTACAGAGATCCCACCAACACCAAGCGGAACAGCTGCCCAGAAGAAGTAAACGACCCGGAGTTCGAGCTTACCAGTTACATCACCACAGTCATCGTCATCTCGAGTTTTACATAGCATGTATTCTTCTAAGTACAGGTGGGAGGATTCCTTGTAGTAAACCACAAACACAGCACTCCACCGGTTTTAACGAGTGAAATGAAAGACACATTTATAAACAGTAAATTCATATTTCTAATGATTAAAATTTTGTTGTAAATGGTCTTATGGAGACATATTTGTGAATTACGTGATTAACTGTGTTATAAAGGATCTACTTGTTATACAGTTTGAGTAATTTTATTTGGTAATAGACAATAGTATTGCCAATTGTTATTAGTACAACTTGAAAGATAGGTGTCTATAAAATGAAAATTAAGAACATGTTATGAAGTATATAAGAATTCAATCGTGTGCACACTATATTAGAAATGTTATGATGATAAAATGAAACACTAATAAAAAAAAAGTGCTGTTACTGTTACATAAGTGTTCTATTGCAAGTCCTGTCACTCTTGGCTCAGCACATTTTTTTCCATCTAGGCCAAGTGTCTAGTTTTAAAAAATTAAGTAACAACCCCCACAAATAAAGGGGACGTTTCAAGTTAATACATCAATAACCACAATGAAAAAATAGCCCACAAATTTAAAAAAGTTGGATACAGAATCGCATACAAGACTACAAACAAAACAGAACACACAAAGAACAAAACAAATATGATTTACCTGATGTTTACAAACTAAACTGCTCAGACTGTAAAAAATTCTACATAGGCCAGACAGGACATTGCTTCAAACAGAGATACATTGAACACACAAAGGCACTACACTCCACCACCAAATCCACCTTTGCAAACCACACATACACAAACATAAAAGCAAACATGGATATTCTACACATACACACAAAAGGCCAAAAACTAGACACTCTTCAACACCTAGAAATATACAAACACATAAAAACGACATCCTAAATGAACAGACACAATTCAAATCACACGTAATATTTGAACATATCACACCACACACACACAACATCGATCTTTCAAATGACAGCGCCGTCACCAAGAACAAGAGGACAGCACTCCTAGTGGCAGCCTCTGACGAACCTTGTAATAAGCAAAAACTGGTTCAGGCTATAATGTAAAAATTTTACATTTTTACCAATAAAAAACTTAGTGTTCCGAGTCAGTAGTATTATACTTATAATTACTATGATAGTATCATGTGAGCAGTACTATCGTGTTGGTGAATTTACCAACATGCCATTTCTGTAGCATATATTTTTGCCTCTTACAAACTAAACACTTGGATTAAACATATTATTAAACTTAATGTAGTACTTCTTATACTGACAATTCAAAATAAAACTATAGGAACTTACAATAAGCTTTTTCGCCTTGTGAGACATAGAATTTCCAAGTTTAAGATTGGCAGCTATGGTCATGATTTCAGTGACTGTAAACAAGGGGTTAAGTTCGTCATCCTGCATAATGTAACATGATTCCTTTTTTATCACACCATCTGTTTCTAACCTTTCATTTTTTACTATTCTGCTGCAAACAATTTTTCCACTCATTCCTTGGATTCTGCAAACAAAACCATGATAACATTTAGCTCACTGACGGTTAAAAAAGATTGTTGTTGTGTGTGTGCATGTGTGTGTGTGTGTGCATGTGCATGCACAGTCATTCATATAACTAAATGCTCATGACAGTCACTTAAAATTTAGCCAATTATAAATGTTATAAAGCAATAAATGTTTTTAAATAGTCCTAAATGTTTTTAAAAAAATTAGTTATGTAGTGCAATGTAAAATGTTTACTTTTTAGTGATTGTTTTCTAATGGCATTTGTTAGATAAAAGCATTAAACATTTTAATGTTTATAACAACAATAGCAGAGGGCATATTTAACTGGAAAAATGTAGTGTTCTCTCACTGACGAGTGTGATGATTTACTGACGCTTTACTTTCACATTCCCGATTCAATTTATCTTGTTAGTAACAAATTATATACTGCTCACATTTGAGGCAGAACAAAATCATAAGTGGGCTTGTGGCAGTTGAATGGCAATTCCAGATATTTAAAATTGAGTAGCTGTCAGATTTATTCTTGCCCATATTATCTAGGATATTCAGTGTTTATCATTATGCCCAGTGTTTCTTCATTCTCTATCAAGATGAAAAAATTGAAGATTAACACAGGATATCTCCCTCTAAAATGTAAAAACAAAATCATTGATTTCCATTTATCATATCATGGAGTGTGCAGAAGATTATGGTCATGGTGTATGCAGAAGATTAATAACAAAATGCTGTATGTAATAAATAAAACGAACATTTATCTTCCTCTAAAATTGCTAACAGGTAAAAAGTATTAGTGGTAAAATGCAATCAGTCATATTGATTTGCATCTGTCACTAATAGCCAGAGTGTATGAATGCATATTGTTGTTATTTACACTGTAATACATTTACTTCACTTATCCTAATGTAAACATTTCATTCTGCCTTGGACACATATTTACTGAACTGACATTTTAACCATATATTGCTCTTTCCATTGTATGGAAATTATTGTTATGAATACATAATAATGGTAGCGATACAAGTCAGTGAACCTTTACTCAGGGTAGTGTTTCAGTTATCATTTGAATCTAACATTACACTGCAAATGGGTATAAAATTCAAAAAGGAAAGAAAAATCACCAACACCAGTAAATTAGAAATAATAGAACAAGAAAATCACAAATATGTTACAATTAAGTAATTGTTGGAGTTATAATTACATTTATACTGTTGGAGTACACAGAATTCAGGACAATTTGAAGCTTTTTAATAGTGGAACTGATGTTAAATATTTTTTTTATAACTCTGATTATAAATATTGAATTTTTGTGAAAATATAATTTGAAGGTGTGCCAACTGTTATATACCTTATATATTATAACATATTATATATACAATTGTGTTATGATCCTAGAGAGGAGTTAGATGTTATGAAAAGTTCCAAGGAGCTAGAATTGGAGCTTAATAAAATGGATTTAATAGTGATGGAGAAACATATTGTAACGACTATTATGGAATGCTCTCGAAGAGTCGTCGAGATTGTCCTTCCACCCATTTCTCCACTAGCCAAGCAGGTGTAGCATCTCAGTCAAGGCCGCACTTGAGTACCTTCTAGACTGTTCTGGAGAGCACTTGTAAATACGCAAATTATGTTCACACCACAGTAAGGATGGAAAGTTATTCTGGAACACCTGCTCTACATAGATAAGCAATAGCGGGTGGATTTGTCAGTCAGTTACAGTGGGCAGTATCATTACTGCGGATCGAGTGGTTGTTGAAGATTAGTGGAAAGTGATTATTGTGTTGTAATTAGTGTGGAACTCTAATAGTTGACATTATTATTGCGTGTGGACAAATTTAACTAGAATTACTGTATGAGATTACTTGTTTATTTCAAATTGTCATTTGTGACTCATTAAAGCGGTTATTAGTGATTTCATTGGTGTCTGTATTTTGTTTTCCACTGTACCATATGACAATCAGTGAGGCCATCGTAACAATATTTTCTGACAATGAAATAGACACAGAGGTTCAGCTGGAAGCAAGTAACAGGTAAATGGGTGACTTTTCTCATTCTGGAAACTACTTTGTTTATGCCTGATTCAAAGAGATCGGAAATGAACAAACAGATTATAAGTGATCATCGGCGCAATAAGGCAGAAGTGTCTTTCTGAAGGTCAGTTCATATTGAAAATTAATACTAAACCCGAATTAACAAAACATAGTGCAGCATAACAAATTTTCAGCTTTTCGGTTTCAGCGTGAACTGGATATTTAATTTAATTCCTAGAGTGTCAGTCAACACAGTTTCTCCCTCTCTCTCTAACACACACACACGCACGCACACACACACACACACACACACACACACACACACACACACACACACACACACACACACACACACACACACACACACACAGAGTTATAGTAACACGAGTTAACAGCTGTAATAGTGGGTTTTGTTGTGTTTCTGAGTTAGCTGAATACAGTATAGTACACTATGTAAATAGTCCAGGCCAGGGTCAGTTTATCTGATAATGACCAGACAAAAGTAAGTGATGACAGTTACAAAAGATGCTGACAAAGAATGCTAAATGTTAACAAGAATTAGCAAATATATTTAAAAAATACTATGATTGGTTAGAATTACCAAATAGTATGATTGGTTGGAATGTTACCAAAAGATTGTTGTAAAACTTACAACCTTAACATGCACTTCAGTTTACCCTGCAAATGACATAGCCATTTCACTTGTAATTAATTGTTCTTAGTTCAGAATTAGTGATGGTTCCTAAGAACCAGGGTATTGCCAATGTAATTGCTAATTTATGCATGACAAGTGATTTGAATGTGGCAGTCTTTTCTTTTCATGCTTTTTTTTGAATATAAAATAAATAAAAAATGCAAAAAAAATTTTTAATATATGTCTCACTTCTTTTGTAGTGATAGAATGACATATACTTCAGGAATGCTAGTGCTGATTATGTTATTCAGTTCCTCACAGAGTCAGTGAAATGTAGAAATGAGTTACATAATGGTGAAAAGAAGCCTTGGCTTGAGAATTTTTCTTGCCTCGACAGTGTGCACTTTGCATGTAACCTATTTGTGGTAAATTGTTTGCTGAGATATTACTTGTGTTCACATTACACAGTACATGATGTCATATGTTTACAATTCTCTATAATTAACGGACACAGAATGTTGCTTTGTAAGCATCCATAAAAAACCTGTATAAATAATTTTTACGATGAAAATTTTCAGTAACACATAATAGTGATAATTAATAGTGTATGTGCTATTTTCGTCTTTGTAGAAAACAGTTTATATAAAACATGAAGGTGAAATCTATCATAATTCTGTGAAAATCTCTATAGCTGCTACTAATGTATCAAATAATTTGTAAAAAGAAGACTGACAAGAAGACGATGATGAACAACAACAACAACTACTACTTCTACTACTACTACTACTACTACTACTACTACTACTACGACTACTACTAATACCACCACGACTACAAAAACAACAACAACAACAATAATATTATACCAAAATAATAATAATAATAATAACCTTACGCCCGGCCTATATCTTGGCCTCTGGGGGGAGGGGGCTGGCAACACAGCTGTTACTCTTTAGCTGGCTAACAGGGCACTGGTAGATGAGTTTGACAAGGTTGTGTGGTACACTCGAAAACACCCCGTAATCACGGTGAAACCGATCGTGCTAATGGGTGGATGGTTCTACGTTAGTGAGTCGAGAGCGATGGCCGCGGGGCACCAGGACGCACCCCGTTGCATTGCCTAGAACACCATGTCCTAGCCGTGGTATTCGAGGGTTTTGCCGCGGTGGTGTGTCACTTCCACGGTACTTGTGGGAACAAAATTTCAAGTTCTCAAAATAATTCTCGGGTTAAGGGGTCCCTTAAAAAGCCCTCCTCGGAGTGTGAAGAGAAGGAGACATTTCTTCTCGGTTGATGCCGAAAGATTCGTCACATCATCTGCCAAAGTGCCAGCGATGCCGAAGTATCTGGTGGTGAAACGAAAGGAAGGTGACTACGCAAAAGTGAGTCCCTTTCTTACTTAAAAAGCTTTCACCGGTTGCGCTGGATTAGACGTACAGGAAATCAGAAAAGCCGCAGGTGGGCTATTTGTCCAGACCCTAAACGATCAACAGCAGAAGATCGCAGCAGAAGACCCTACTTAAACTGCAGAAGATAGGGGACATAGAGGTAGAAGTCGTTCCTCATACCACCTTGAACACAACAAACGGGGTGGTAGTGTGCAGGCACCTGCTGAACTGCACAGAGCCGTCAGGTCTGTGACAGGAGTAAATCAACAATCTTTCGCCTAGTTCTAATTGGAACAATTCTCAATAAAAGATTCTGTTAAATGCACATTCATTGTAATTTTAACAAATGTATAAGTTTACTGCATTAAAACTATATACTCTACTACAATTTATATTCTGAACTTCAAACAAACAGTGCACTCCTACATGAAGAAAACACAACCTCAAATCATCAATAACATTGGTGTCTTAATCACAACCTCAAAAGCCTAACGTTGTAAAAAACCACATCACTATCTTCAATTGAAATATTTAAAAGGAAATGTATTATGAATTGACAAAAAGAACAGGAAAAGAATTAGTATTCAGCTAAAAGCGTAATTACAAAATTACATTACCCTACATCTGTTTCAGTGAATAGATGGTTTTATGTCTGAGATTTTTAAAAGGGTTTTGTGTCTACTTTTGTTCATGTGTAGTAAGCTTATCTTAATTAAATGCAAATGGGCAGCGGGGACCCAAAAGAAATTTACTGGACTTTCCCAAAGCGTAATACAATTCCGCGAACATCAGAAAAATGTAAAACCGTCAGGAAAAATTGACTACTGTATCGACCAACGTCACATTCTTATAGAAATGTTTACTATAACAGAGAAACATAACAGGGAATAAATAAAATTCTGGACATAAATATTAGTAGTAATATTCCAGAAGGGTTCAAAGGGGGTGTGATGCGAACATATACTTTCATAAAAGAGAAATGCACTAGCCTCTCCACCCCAACTCCACTCTCACCTACACGTCGGTGGGCCCTGTTACGCCGAGAAATCCACTCCAAGGTAACCGGTAACCAGTCCCTTCGGCGGAGTGGATCCGTAAGCAAACGAGAGGTGGGGGTTCTGTCAGGACAGTCTGGGGGTATCCTGGGTCCTGGCCTGGCAGGATGGTGGACATCGGCAGCAGGATGTGCATCTAGTGTGGAGGGGGAGGAGGCTATAGTAGCCCAACGGCTGCACACATGGGCTGAGTCAGTTAGCCTACTGTGACCGGGCAGAGAGAGCTCGTCAGCTGAGGCGAAAGCAACTCTCTAGGGAAAGAGCACCCCGAAATAAAAGTTCCTGGTCCTTCAGGTTGAGGGTTGGATCGGAGAATTCACATATCCCAGCTGTCAAACTCTTTTATGTGCAGAAACCTATCAGTTTCTCAGCCAGTCAGTTCTTGGACAACTGGCGGAGGCTGTTAAAGGAGGTCTTGACTCAGTAATGGGTTGTCGCGCCGCTGAAGAAGAAGAAGAAGAAGAATAGTCCAGAACAAATTATTAGTAATATTCGAGAGGGATTAATAATAAAAAGGACTCTGGATAAAATGTTTTGTATACTGAAAAACGCCGATGATATGAAGAAAAAAGGTCGGTGAATGACAATAATGCTGGCAGATAATACACTATGGAAAAAGATATTTGGTATACGTGTTTGTTAACAGTGCTGGAGGATAGATTCCTCTTATTTAGGTCTACCAAAGGTTAGGACTCGATAAGAAAGCACGATTTAAATAACCATACGAGGGAAGAATTCAGACAATACATTCATGGTTATTAATGAACGGATAACGAAAGCAATTATATAAACATGAATGTGTGTTGTTTGGTCTCTTTTTTTAGCGGGGGGGGGGCTGTGCGGCACGGTTATATATATGTCCTCCGGCGTTTGATCTCAACTGAAAATAAGAGGGACTTGTATACCAGTGAATTTATATTCTCAATCTTGTTGTTGGCTTTCTGACGTCCTTTCAAAATTGTTGGAAATACTGCTGCATCCTTAATGCTATAATCACGTTCATTAACCAGAGTTTCTTTACATTTTTGTCAAAGAGATCTGTAACTGTAGATTGAACGATGTAACTGCATTATATATATATATATATATATATATATATATATATAGGAATTAAATTTAACGTGCAGTTTACGTGTTGTAGTAAATGTACAGTTATGCAAATATTTTTGCTTTTTAACAGAAGTAAGTACAGAATTTACATTTTCAATACGCCTACTCTAATTCTAAAATTTCTTGGTACTCTGATATAATATTGAGGTATGCATAGGCCCTTCATACACAATTTGACCTACCCCTACACAAAGATTTTGTGCTCTGTCTTAGTTGAGTCAATGAGGAGGCTCATTAGTTGAGCTAAACGTTTCATTTTAAGAGAACTCCGTTTTAAGAGAAATAAGTCGCCGTATGATAAAACCGAAAAACAGTATTGTTGTTAACGAAAACACGAAAGGTTACGAGCGAGATCCACAGCGCTATACATGTACCGTAAAAAAACTCTCTCTCACCACTCACTTTCTACCTTCTCTCTCTGCCTTTTTCATGTTGATCATTGTGCCATTCTTTCAGTTTGCGCCAGACAAACGCAAGGGTGTCACACCTTATCACTTAGCACGGCCGCGTGAGATTGCTGTGATTATTATCACTACTGCCATAACAAGATGCGGCTAACCGCTCCAGCTCGCTGACTCTTGACATCACTCAATACGGAAATTACTTTTTATTTTACGTAAATTTGTTGTTTTTATTTTGGACTGTCGTTTGGAACCTTGCAGTACATCTATTTGGTTCCGTAATTATAAAATAAAATTATGTTTATTGTCTCAATTCTTACGTTACCAGGTGCGAAAAGCGTATTTGTGGCATACAATCTTTTTTTCTTATTCTTATTCAGCCGTGTTGTTTCCAATATTTTAACTTGGCCTCCTTATTCGTTTCATCTCTGTCTATCTCTCTCCCTTGATATCTGTTGTGCGATTCGCATCCCTGATAGACTTCATAGCATTATTCCAATCCCACTTATGAGCTATCTAGGTCTATCTCAATTTCTTTCCCTTCCGTGATCTCCGTATACAACCGTCCAAGGATCTTGGCGTTTAAATAACTGGTTCTAATACGTATACAATGATATACGTATATCCTGCGTAATGCCTATTAGTTACTTTCACTGGACACTGACATTTTCAGACAGCCTTTCCTGTTTTTTGTTTTTCATCAATGCTCTATGTTTCACTTCTTTCAGATTAGTCGTTCCATAAATCTTCCGGTGAATTTCAATTTTGTAATTACGATTTCCGCAAGTACGACCAAGTCCGAGTATGTAGGATATGAAACGGAGACTCACTGCTAAAATAACCCATCTTAGATTTAGTCTATTTTCAGGGTATTTTTCTGATGTTTACAATAAAAACGGAACTGAAAAAAAAAACTGTCCACATCAGAGGTCCACATGACGTCTAGTCATGATGGCAGACCACGACGACCGTGAAAACCCACAAAATAAATTTATGGGCATAAAGAGTAAAAACAGCATTAATGACAAAAAACAATGTTGTGTGAAAGTTTTATTACCGATAGCATTTAAAAAAAAAATTTAATTGTTCTTGGCTTTTGCACAAACTGTATAACCGGACAGTTACGAGAAAACGCAAACACGATCGTAAACACTGTCCTTGAATATGTTTATAAAGTTTAATTATAAAATTATAATTCAGTACATAAGACTTTACTACGGTCTGGGTGTAACACCGACGTCGGTTGACGTGCCTCGGGGGGTGCGGCCTACCGCCCACCCCAGCACAGCTGTGTGGATAAAGGCCAGGCGATGCCAAGGAGCCTTCGCCTCAAACGTTGGAGTTCACTGCGATGCAGTCACAAAATTTATATTCAGCGTTCTCCGACTTGTACACTATAGTTCATGCAGCGGTGATTAGGAGAAGCTCATCCTTACTTCCTTGAGCTGTAAACTGGAGTGTTCATCGGGCTGAGACCCGGACTACAAGTGCACAATTCTAGGTGCTAAGACACCCCGGACACCATGTAGCTCCATATCAGCCCGCTGCATTATCTAACACTTTTACGGACCTCTGTGCCCTGTACTGAATAACCGGCAACTGCTAAGAATATAATCGTAAGGTTTTATTTTACACAATAAGAATATAGACCGTATTACTGTATTAATTAAAAATATTATAGACTTTCTTACCAACCAAATCTTTAAAAAAAAAAATTAAAGATATGTAATTACATCTATATAATAAAACCTGTGTTCGCAGTAAAAAAAGACAAATTTTGGCTTATGTATGCGTCTCCTTGTTGTGGCTAACTTTCCACGAGAAAATTCGACTCTTCATATTCATTGAAATGTCTGTGCGCAATAACATTAGGCAATTAAGCTTTTTTCTTTATCATTGATGACTTTTTTCGTTGTCGATTATTTTTTAGCTGTAAAGCTACTTTCTGGTGCACACACACACACACACACACACACACACACACACACACACACACACACACACACACACACACACACACACACACACACACACACAGGGTTTCTAATGTTTTAATAAAATAGATTCAGTCGATACGCGAACTTGGTTACATTATACGAGTTATTGGTAAACTATATACACTATCAGTGCACTGTTCATTAAGTGACATAATTATTTACAGACACCCTCGTTATTAATTTATTTTATTTTAAAATGTTACATGTTAAGTTACATTATGTATGTGTTAATGACAACCCAACAATGATTTAAAATATACACTGGTTTTTACCAACAAAACACAACAAGACACATCGCCAGCCAGTCAGTCAGGACACCGCGCCATCAATCTCTGCCATTCTTTGGCCCCCGTCCCGCAGTGTTGTCTTTCGCCTGACACACTCACAATCTGCCTATTTATAAAAGCTGGATTGTTCAGTAGTGGTAGATATAGGGAATCAAATATAACAATTTGTGCAGAATAAGTTAAATTCTTATTTTGGTTAACATTAAAATAAAATTTGGTATGGATAAACTGTTGTTGATAAACAAGACTAGAGAGAGCACTGACATAGTAAAACACGAGAGTCAATAGAAAATATACGAACGAAGAGAATAACCTTTAGAACTCGTTAGCACTACGCGTAGAAGATAAGAAAAGTGATAACTCACGACTTCCAGTTGACTCAAATTACGTACAGTAACTGTACAATTAGTAATTTATCTAAAACGATTTATTTCTCCTTGTGAATAAAATAAAAAAAAATCAACATTTCTGCATTAACCTTACGTTGATTGACTTATCGACGTCCCTTCTGGAGAAATGTTTCCTTCAACAGGTACCCCACCTCTTAAGCTGGGTGCCAAGAGCTCAGCTCATGAAATGGTGCTAAGTCCGTTGTTTAAAGTTGTTCATCCCCTTTTAATGTATGCGTAGCATCTATTCTGACACCCAACATTACTTAACCTTTATTCAGGTACTTACAATTTTGCTGCTACTGAAGATCTATTAAGTCAATGAGTTGGGGCAGCTCAAGACTTATTTTATTTTCCACAACATAAATCTTCAATACATTTTATGTATCTAATTTAGAGTTATAATATTATTAATTAATGATAAATTGTTGTAGACGGTAATGTTCTGGAGCAGGTCAGTAACATTGAATATCTGGACTATAATATATCTTGCATTAAAAACAATGGCATGGTGAGTAAACTACGTAAGTTCAACCATATGTGCGGGACCATTAGGAGAGGAATCAACGAGGAAAGAAACACGCCTGAAGTTCTACAAAGTGATGGTCCTCCCCAAAATTCTCTATGGATCTGAGAATTGGACTTTAACGAAACCCCAGGCCAGTCGTATTTAAGCAGTCGAAATGAGATTTCTAGGCACGCGGCAGGATTTACTCTTCAAGATAGCAGAAGAAATGCAGATATAGGGCAGGAACTGAGTATTATGAGTATACTCGACAGAATTGGCCAATATCGGCTAAAATGGTTGGGGCATCTTAATCGAATGAATGACTGCCGCATTCCCAAAAAACTATTGAATTATAAGCTGAAAGGACGGAGAGGTGTGGGACGTCCGAAGAATCCTTGTAAATTGATATTAAATAAATAAATAAACAAGAATACAGTAGTGTACTATAATAAATTCTGTAATAAAGAATATATCTGGATAATTAAAAGGTCAAACTTTAATCCCTTAAATAGAAAAGAAAGGAGGAACTATTTTGTTGCGATGCGTAAACTCCGCGCAGTTAACTTACCCGTCCTAACATAGTAATTCAATCGAGATGGAGCGCTCTCGTAGTAAACACACGCTTGAACCATGTCCCAAAGTACGACAATATGTTTTTTCATTTAGAATACAGCTATAACAATGTGCAGCGGAAAGTAGTGGCAAATTAGTGTGCTAATAAGTTTAAATGTAATCTATAAAACCAAAAAGGAATAAATAACTGTATGAGGGATGACATCTCATTTGTTTAATTTGTAAGATCTCAATGTTGGTTTAAAATAATAAGGTACGTGGTACCGAAAGTGAGAACTTTTATAAACAATAATGTGACGTGCATTTCTGCGACAAACAAGAACATTTACGGCACTAACGATGCTTAACTACTAGACTTCTGAGGACCTCAACCCTACTTCATTATGAACTAATCACTTCAGGAACTTCAGCAGGAAAGTAAACTCCACTAAAGATCAACCGTTGACGAACACCACAAGGACCAAGGACCCGGACATCGAGTAAACTTCTGGATATCACAGGTGACACGGAGACTTGTCCTCCGTGATTAATTAAAATTCTAACAAATGAATTGTTAAAGACAGTTTAAATAAATATACAGAGACTTTAATGATAATCACTTTATAACATGTAGTATGTCTTACGATTCAAAAATATTTGTAGTAGCAAGTAGTGCTTATGTATATATATAAAGCTTCACTGATACAAAAATTTTTAGATTAAGTCCATTCTTCAAATGGCCCCCCAAATAGTATGATAGAATATAAATAAGTGAGCTTAACTCACTAACAAGTTTAAGGTCCCGGATCCGTGGATAATGCTAGCACATATAAATCCTTATGTTGTGGCCCCCCTTCCTTTTACAAAATATTTTATAAATTGTAAACCTTTTTTATTAAGAAAACCTTATGTGGGAATATTTATGTAGAGCTGTTGTAGTAATTGTTTAATAAAGAGATGTCATTACTTTAGACAAAAATACTGAGTGAATAAATCATCAGATCCCCATGTAAAAGTTCCTTTAGTTATAACTACAGCTGGTTTAACTAATAATTAAAAGTTAATTACGAGTATGGCAGCCCGTGCAATTGATCTGAGGTAAGTATACACAGGTTCCCGATGTTATAACGTAGATGAGACGTTATATAAGGAAATGGAAGTATGGTGATGGCAAAAAAAGTCGTGTTCGAGATTATTGCAGATTCTGATTGTACTACACTCAAAACAGGGAAAAAAGTCATTTTTCGAAAAGTGTGTGTGTGTGTGTGTGTGTGTGTGTGTGTGTGTGTGTGTGTGTGTGTGTATATCTATCTGTGTGTCTGCCTGTCTGTAGATTTTTTACTTCCATATTCCTTAAGGAAATGGAAGTATGGTGATGGCAAAAAAAATCGTGTTCGAGATTATTGCAGATTCTGATTGTACTACACTCAAAACATGGAAACAAGTCGTTTTTCGAAAAGTGTCTGTGTGTCTGTCTGTCTATCTGTGTGTCTATCTGTAGATTTTTTTTATGGCAAACGATAACTGCCGCAAATTCAAACAGAATCAAATAATTTTTTGCGTACAGCCCTGATTTGTAGAGTTCTCAAGACCTGTTGATTTTGGTGAAGATCGGTTAAGGGAAAGGGGTAGTTTACCGGCTACGTTTTATGTTTTAAAAGGGTATTTCCTATGGCAAACGATAAGAGCCGCAAATTCATACAGAATCAAATAATGTTTTGCATACAGCCCTAAATTGTAGAGTACTAAAGACCTTTTGTTTTAGGTGAAGATCGGTTAAGGGAAAGGGGTAGTTTACCTGCAACGTTTTATGTTATAAAAGGGTATTTTTTATGGCGAACGATAAGAGTCGCAAATTCAAACAGAATAAAATAATTTTTTGCATACTTCCCTGAATTGTAGAGATATCAAGGTCTTTTGATTTTGGTGAAGATCGGTTAAGGGGAAGGGGTAGTTTACCTGCAACTTTTACGTTTTAAGAACAGTAAAGTACTTGAAAATTCATTTAAACTTTTACAAACAATGGTAATTGTTAAAAATAAAATAATTTTGTTGCCAGGCAATAAAACTATAAATTTTTTATTTTAATGTATCAGAGAAAATATATTGTTCGTGGCAGGCAAGCATATCTCAGTTATGTAACGTTTACGTTTCCATTTTACTTCCATGTTCCTTAAGGAAATGGAAGTATGGTGACGGCAAAAAAAACCGTGTTCGAGAATATTACAGATCTGATTATACTATACTCAAAACATGAAAAAAAGTCATTTTTCGAAAAAAGTCTGTATGTGTCTGTCTGTCTATCTGTGTGTCTGTCTGTATATTTTTTCTATGGCAAACGATAACAGCCGCAAATTCAAACTGAATCAAATCATTTTTTGCATACAGCCCTGATTTGTAGAGTTCTCATGACCTATTGTTTTTGGTGAAGATCGGTTGAGGGAAAGGGGTAGTTTACCAGCAACGGTTTTTTTTAAATCAAGGGTAATTGTTTTCTATGGCAAACGATAACAGCCGCAAATTCAAACAGAATCAACTACTCTTTTGCATACAGCCCTGAATTGTAGAGTTCTCAAGATCTATTGTTTTTTGTGAAGATCGGTTAAGGGAAAGGGGTAGTTTACCAGCAACGTTTTATGTTTTAACAAGGGTATTTTATATGGCAAACGATAACAGCCGCAAATTCAAACAGAATAAAATAATTTTTTGCATACTTCCCTGAATTGTAGAGATCTCAAGGCCTTTTGATTTTGGTGAAGATCGGTTAAGGGAAAGGGGTAGTTTACCTGCAACCTTTTACGTTTTAAGAACAGTAAAGTACTTGAAAATTCATTTAAACGTTTTCAAACAATGGTAATTGTTAAAAATAAAATAATTTTGTTGCCAGGCAATAAAACTATAAATTTTTCATTTTAATGTATCAGAGAAAATATATTGTTCGTGGCAGGCAAGCATATCTCAGTTATGTAACGTTTACGTTTCGATTTTACTTCCATGTTCCTTAAGGAAATGGAAGTATGGTGACGGCAAAAAAAACCGTGTTCGAGATTATTACAGATTCTGATTATACTATACTCAAAACATGAAAAAAAGTCATTTTTCGAAAAGTGTCTGTATCTGTCTGTCTGTCTATCTGTGTGTCTGTCTGTATATTTTTTCTATGGCAAACGATAACAGCCGCAAATTCAAACTGAATCAAATCATTTTTTGCATACAGCCCTGATTTGTAGAGTTCTCATGACCTATTGTTTTTGGTGAAGATCGGTTGAGGGAAAGGGGTAGTTTACCAGCAACGGTTTTTTTAAAATCAAGCGTAATTGTTTTCTATGGCAAACGATAACAGCCGTAAATTCAAACAGAATCAACTACTCTTTTGCATACAGCCCTGAATTATAGAGTTCTCAAGATCTATTGTTTTTTGTGAAGATCGGTTAAGGGAAAGGGGTAGTTTACCAGCAACGTTTTATGTTTTAACAAGGGTATTTTATATGGCAAACGATAACAGCCGCAAATTCAAACAGAATCAAATGATTATTTGCATACACCCCTAATTTGTAGAGGTCTCAAGACTTGTTGATTTTGGTGAAGATCGGTTAAGGTAAAGGGGTAGTTTACCAGCAACATTTTTTTATCAAGGGTAATTTTCTATGGCAAACGATAACAGCCGCAAATTCAAACAGAATAAAATAATTTTTTGCATACTTCCCTGAATTGTAGAGATCTCAAGGTCTTTTGATTTTGGTGAAGATCGGTTAAGGGAAAGGGGTAGTTTACCGGCAACGTTTTATGTTTTAAAAGGGTATTTTCTATGGCGAACGATAAGAGTCGCAAATTCAAACAGAATCAAACAATTTTTTGCATATAGTCCTGATTTGTAGAGTACTCAAGACCTATTGATTTTGGTGAAGATCGGTTAAGGGAAAGGGGTAGTTTTACGGCCACGTTTTTTTTTAAACAAGGGTAATTTTTTTCTATGCAAACGATAACAGCCGCAAATTCAAACAGAATCAACTACTCTTTTGCATACAGCCCTGAATTATAGAGTTCTCAAGACCTGTTGGTTTTGGTGAAGCTCGGGTAAGGGAAATGGGTAGTTTACCTGCAACATTTTATATTTTAGCAAGGGTATTTTCTATGGCAAACGATAAAAGCCGCAAGTGTAAACAGAATCAAATAATGTTTTGCATACAGCTCAGAATTGTAGAGTGCTCAGGACCTGTTGTTTTGGTGAAGATCGGTTAAGGGAAAGGGGTAGTTTACCTGCTACGTTTTATGTTTTAAAAAGGTATTTTCTATGGCAAACGATAAGAGCCGCAAATTCAAACAGAATCAAACAATTGTTTGCATACAGCCCTGATGTGTAGAGTACTCAAGACCTGTTGTTTTTGGTGAAGATCGGTTAATGGAAAGGGGTAGTTTACCAGCAACATTTTATGTTTTAACAAGGGTAATTTTTTCTATGACGAACGATGACTGCCGTAAATTCAAAGAAAATCAAATATTTTTTTGCACACCTTCCTAAATTGTAGAGAGCTAAAGGCCTGTTGATTTTGGTGAAGATCGGTAAAGGGAAAGGGGTAGTTTACCTGGAACATTTTATGTTTTAACAAGAGTAAAGTACTTAATTTTGATAAATAAAGTATCTTGATAAGAAGCATAATAATCCACTGTAGAAACTTAGATGAAAAATCTATAAATGAAGAGGTTAGGTGAACGGGGTGGGGGTAATTTTCTATAAATGAAAATTATGGTTGAACGGGGAGGAGAGAATTTTGTATGTGTACTACGTTATCGGCAACAAAGAAGTAGTTCTTTGTTAAAATTCCTTCCCGGGCTGTTTAGCCGTAGTCCAATGTTTTCTGCAAAACCAGACTTTTCGGCAGTGCCATCGACTTCCATCTCAGTGAAAATCGAGTGCGAAAACGTGAGGTGGTATACGTTAGTGACCGCAGTACTGTGGTTTAAGGCTGAAGCAATAAGTAGAAAGAAGTAGTTTCTATGGAAATATTTCATTTCGAATATGATTTTAAATATAAATCTTAGAACATGGAAGTCCTGTATGGTTCTCCATACCGATATTTATTATTATGACTACCGCAATAAAAGGCAGGGAACACACACGCGCGCGCGCGCGCACGCACACAAAATTCGCGTTATTTCTGGCCTCATTCATGTTTATTTTCTTACATTTGCACGCTTTTTAAATGGAAAGTGCCGAAACCCATACCAACATAACGCGTGCAAGCCGAAAAAGTGTCCAGCGTGGATAGCGATTTGCTTCCTGTGGATCGCTGGGCAGTGTAACTGCACGTGTTTACAGAGGAACGATTCATAGACAGACTTTTCGTCTTTAGGGAATGAACCCTCTGCAAGATGCTGAGGGTCCATGAGTGACTTCGGAGCGCTCCTTCTTTTCCGCGTGTTTGTTCTGTGAAACGTACACTGTAGATTCGCAGCTTTACACTAAGCAACGCTCAATAGGAAATAATTGAAAATTTTTGTCCACGGTGTACCCTCATACACACTAAACCTGCTCTGATGTTTTAATTACGGACATCATAATATTAAAACTTTGGAAACTTGAGCACTACTTAATGGAGATCAATCATTAACTTATACAAGCCATTAATTTTATGCATATTTTTTATATATATATGTGTACAACGTTATCGGCAACAAAGAAGTAGTTTTTGTTAAAATTCCTTCCTGGGATATTTGGCCGTAGTCCAATGTTTTCTACAAAACCAGACGTTTCGGCAATGCCATCGACTTCCATCATCAATGAAAATCGAGTGCGATAACGTGAGGTGGTATACGTTAGTGACCACAGTACTGTGGTTAAGGCTGAAGCAGTAAGTAGAAAGAAGTAGTTTGTATGGTAATATTTCATTTCGAAAATGATTTTAAATATAAATCTTAGAATATGGCAGTAATGTTTGGTTCTCCATACTGATATTTTCTATGGCAAACGATAACAGCCGCAAATTCAAACAGAATCAAATAATTTTTTGCATACAGCCCTGAATTGTAGAGTTCTCAAGACTTGTTGTTTTTGGTGAAGATCGGTTAAGGGAAAGGGGTAGTTTACCAGCAACGTTTTTTGTTGTAACAAGGGTATTTGCAAACGATAAAAGCCGAAAATTCAAGCAGAATCAAATAATTTTGTGCATACAGCGCTGAAGTGTAGAGATCTCATGACCTATTGTTTTTGGTGAAGATCGGTTATAGGAAAGGGTTAGTTTACTTGCAACGTTTTATGTTTTAAAAGGGTATTTTCTATGGCAAACTATAAGAGCCGCAAATTCAAACAGAATCAAATATTGTTTTGCATTCAGCCCTGATTTGTAGAGTACTCAAGACTTATTGTTTTTGGTGAAGATCGGTTACGGGAAAGGAGTAGTTTACCTGCAACTTTTTATGTTTTAAAAGGGCATTTTTTATGGCAAACGATAAGAGTCGCAAATTCAAACAGCATCAAACAATTTTTTGCATATAGTCCTGATTTGTAGAGTACTCAAGACCTATTGATTTTGGTGAACATCGGTTAAGGGAAAGGGGTAGTTTACCAGCAATATTTTTTTATCAAGGGTAATTTTATATGGCAAACGATAACAACCGCAAATTCAAACAGAATAAAATAATTTTTTGCATACTTCCCTGAATTATAGAGTGCGCAAGACCTGTAGGTTTTAGTGAAGATCGGTTGAGGGGAAGGGGTAGTTTACCTGCAACATTTTATATTTTAACAAGGGTATTTTTTATGGCAAACGATAAAAGCCTCAAATTCAAACAGAATCAACTACTCTTTTGCATACAGCCCTGCATTATAGAGTTCTCAAGACCTATTGCTTTTGGTGAAGATCGGTTAAGGGAAAGGGTAGTTTATCTGCAACATTTTATATTTTAAAAGGGTATTTTCTATGGCAAACGATAAAAGCCGCTAATTCAAACAGAATCAAACAATTATTTTGCATACCGCCCTGATTTGTAGAGTACTCAAGACTCATTTTTTTTTGTGAAGATCGGTTAATGGAAAGGGGTAGTTTACCTGCAACGTTTTATGTTATAAAAGGGTATTTTCTATAGGAAACGATAAGAGTCGCAAGTTCTAACAAAATCAAATAATGTTTTGGATAAAGCTCTGATTTGTAGGGTACTCAAGACCTGTTGTTTTTGGTGAAGATCGGTTAACGGGAAGGGGTAGTTTACCTGCAACGTTTTTCTTATCATGGGTAATTTTTTTTCTGTGGCTAACGATAGCCGCAAATTGAAACAGAATCAAATAATTTTTTGCATACAGCATTGATTTGTAGAGTACACAAGACCTATTGTTTTTGGTGAAGATCGGTTAAGGGAAAGGGGTAGTTTACCGGCAACATTTGTTTTTATCAAGGGTAATTTTTTCCTATGGCAAACGATAACAGCCGCAAATTCAAACAGAATCAACTAGTCTTTTTCATACATTTTTTAATTAAACCGAACTCAACGTGTGTTTATTTTGTTGAAGATCGGTTAATGGAATGGGGTAGTTTTCCTGCCACATTTTATGTTTTTACAAGGGTAATTGTTTCTATGACGAACGATAACTGCCGCACGTTTAAACAGAATCAAATAATTTTGTGCATACCTTCCTCAATTGTAGATTTCTCAATGTCTGTTGATTTTGTTTGAGATCGGTTAAGGGAAAGGGGTAGTTTACCTAGAACATTTTATGTTGTAACAAGAGAACGTTTTCCATGAACAACGATAACTGCCGTAAATTCAAACAGAATTAAATAATTGTTTACATACTTGCCTAAGTTGTAGAGGACTCATGGCCTATTGATTTTGGTGAATATCGGTTAAGGGGAAGGGGTAGTTTACCTGCCACTTTTAATGTTTTAACAAGAGTAATTGTTTCTATGACGAACGATAACTGCCGCACATTGAAACGGAATCAAATAATGTTTTGTATGCATCCCTAAATTGTAGAGTACATAGCCTATTGATTTTGGTGAAGATCGGTTTAGAGAAACGGGTAGTTTATCTGCAACGTTTTATGTTTTAACAAGAGTAAAGTACTTAATTTTGATAAATAAAGTATCTTGATAAGAAGCTCATAATAATCCACTGTAGAAACGTAGATGAAATATCTATAAATGAAGAGGTTATGTGAACGGGGTGGGGATAATTTTCTATAATGAAAATTATAGTTGAAGGGGGAGGGGAGAATTTTGTATGTGTACTACGTTATCGGCAACAAAGAAGTAGTTTTTGTTAAAATTCCTTCCCGGGCTGTTTAGCCGTAGTCCAATGTTTTCTGCAAAACCAGACGTTTCGGCAGTGCCGTCGACTGCCATCATCAGTGAAGATCGAATGCGAAAACGTGAGGTGGTATACGTTAGTGACCACAGTACTGTGGTTAAGGCTGAAGCAATAAGTAGAAAGAAGTAGTTTCTATGGAAATATTTCATTTCGAATATGATTTAAATATAAATCTTAGAACATGGAAGTCATGTATGGTTCTCCATACCGATATTTAAAAACTGGACCAGATTTTGTATTTTGTCCTATTTGAGCATGAGGTAATATTCAAAAGCCTACGAATAGCCATTTGACGTAGTGAACTGTAAATTTTTCTGTTTGGTGACAACTTTTACATATACTAATAGAAGAGTTTTGCTTTAGATATTTTTCTTTATTGTTAGCATGCGCAATGAATTTCTTTTCTTGCATATCATAACATAAAGTCAGTCTCGAACCATTAATCATGTGTTGCCAGATCTGCTGTAGGCAACAGGATTGAAGAGTAAATCCTGCGACGTGCCTTTATTACAACTGGCCTGATATTTCGTTAAAGTCCAATTCTCAGATCCATAGAAAAGTGTGGGAAAGCCATGTGTGGACATATACAAGAAAATGCAACAAAATTTTTGCATCGGCCACTTTCGTTATATGAGAAATCTATTCAGTCACCTCAGTACTTGTTTTGACTTTATTTTCAAATACCAGTCTACTCCAACAACATTATCCAAATACTTCTTGTCTTCTTTTGCCTGCGTGAGACAATCGTCCCAGAAGAAACACTTATTTATTAGGTCAGAAGATACTTTATGGAATGCGACTTATCATAAACGCAAATAAAACTGATTAACTGTACAATCCCTAAGCTGTTCGACTGAATAGATTTCTAACATATACTCAGTGAATTATTCACACGATTTTCGCTAGTTGAAAATGATAATAACAGTAATATAACAACGTAGCGTACAATATATTACTGTTACTAGCAGTGTAACACTAATAGCTTTTGTATCAATAAATTCAATACTTGCATCGTTTATTATTCGTATCAAATGAGGAACGTAGTGCTTTATTACGTTTTATTATTACTCGTGAAGAACATACTATAATAATAAGGAAGACGGCTCAGAGTGCAAAACATAAACAAGGACTGCCCCTAGGTGGACGTACGTAAACAGCTGTGCGTTGTTTACCCAGACAGCTGTGATTCCCGTGTCTAATACGGAGATTACAGCTGTTATTGTTATGTATACAGGTCTTATGTCTGCATAACGTTTGGGTAACAATGATTACGTAGGCCTACACTGTCACACATACACAGGACTAGCTAATTCATAAAATAAAACTCAAATAACTCTTAAAATAAATCCTAAGTGTAGAATAACCCTTGGTAGTACTGACGACTACCAACCTACGCCACCGTACGTGATTTCTCTCTGGTTGTGGGTCGAACGTGACTTGTATCACGGCAAGGGACGCAACTGCCGCAGGCCTAATGCTTGAAGGCAGAAGAAGAAGAAGACTACTAACGTCTTGTCTCATTTATAAAAGAACATTATTTTTTAAATTATTATTATTACATTATTATTACTACTGACATATTTATTTCTTACTGTCACATAGCTAATTTTTTAGCTAATTTGTTTTACATTAATTATCTTACAAGAGTTAAACAAATAAATTTAAAAAAATTATAAAAAATTAAACGTAAGTAATACATTCCTAATAGGGATGAAGGGATGAAGGTGCGCGGATAGACTGAGAAATAGTGATATTAGGGACATACTGAAAACCTTTACCATGCCCGGTAAACTGGAGGAATATACAATGGCGTACCTAGAATTTGGCCATGAGGGGGGTCGGTCGAATCGCCTTCATACAAAAGAAAAAACAAATTAATACTAATCAACATTATTTTATTAGGTGTAAAGTGGTTGAAAAACCTGTCATAATATTCTGAAATCAATCCCATTAAACGGTAATAACACAATAAAAATACTCGTTATTGAAACGTTGTTAAGAAGATACTTATTGACTGAATTGATTTTCCTGTATTTCATATTTCAAACGTATACGAAAATACTGTTTAATAAACCTGTTTGTATATTTAAAAAAGATTTACTACTATATTAGCGTACACAGCTGAAAGAATAATAAGATACCCTAAAAATTAAGAAAGCAACAAAATTCGTCAACTATTCCCAATCGACGGGGGGGGGGGGGTCCGGTTCTGTTTGTCGCCCCCGTAAAAACGCCTCTGGGAATATGAAAGAAAGTGGTTTGCCAGATGGGTGCCAAAAATGCTCACCGAAGCACATAAGCATCGGAGAATGGCAGCGAGATAGGAAGTTTTTGGACCAGTGTCGTGATGAAAGAGACGAATATTTCAAACGTATTGTCACTGGAGATGGAATTGTGAGGCTTGTATCTCGCACGTAAACAATAATCTACTCAATGGCGGCATAACTCATCACCTAAACCAAAAAATTTCAAGCAACACATTTGCTGGCAGGAACATTATGGCAACAGTTTTCTGGGGCCACCGAGGTATCTTACTTGTAGAATTCATGGAACGTCATAAGGCAATAAATTCTGCAGTGTATTGTCAAGCACTAGAAAAAACAGAACAGCGACGGCGCGGCCTGTTGTCTTTAAGCGTCGTCCTGCTTCACGACAAGTCACGACCACAATACACTGTTACGAGGAGAATCCCATGGATCGTGATCTTAAAAACAGTGGAATGAATTATTGAACTCCAGAGAAATAGATAGTCACAAATTGTATTCACACTTCTGTGAAAGACAGAATTTAGTAGGAGGAGAGACGAACACGAGACCATACATAATATGCACGCTGATAACAATAATTGAGAAAGTAATAGAATATAATAGAGTAATGATAAGAAATTTATTGCCATTGATAGAAACAACAGATTTATTGTTAAATTGTCGTCATCGATACTTGTCGAAACACATGCGCGCGCGAACAAGCGTTTCCAAGACAATTGTAATATGCAAATTAAAGATAATTTGTTATATAAAATCTATTTTGTATTGAATACTTATTAAATTTTTCTTGCATATTTACGTAATTTCTTTATTAGGCCTATAAAATTTACCTTTGTTGGCCAACATTATCAGAGTAAAATCTGTAAAATTACATAAGAATAGAAAATTTTCTCTTACAATGTTGACCAACGAAGATACTCAACGAAATATAAATTAACAAATAAAATAACAACTTGCGTAGGAACAATTTCATAATAACATTTAAAAATATATTTATTATTGTGAATAACATTCAAATTAAAATAAAATATTATTTAAAATAATATACGAGTAATATGAATAATATTAAAATAATTATTACGCCATAATAATAAAATTCATTTTATAAAGACACCCTTTAGGCCTATGTTTTATTATATGAAATTCTGAAGATTCGTACTCTGTAAGAACATTGAGTGACCTGTTTATTTCCTCTTGTCGCGCCCACTAAAAATTGTAAGGCGGGATTTGATGCTTTATTTTGCACTCGATCGATTATTATTTACAAAATTAAGAACGAAGTCTATATTTTTCTATAAATAGAAAACTATATTTTGTTATATGTACCAATTTGTTACATATCCTGTGAATAATCTTGCATTCGATAGTATGTAAAGAAAATTTATTAGCACTGACGTAAATGAGCAGACCTACGCGTTTACGTAAATGCAGTAACGTAATGGGCATATACGTTTTGCACACCACTATATAAAAATTATTCCGATTAGCGCTTTCAATAATTTTTATATAGTGGTGTGCAATATTGATCATTCTGATTGTGATTTCAACCACTAACACAAATTTCTTCATTAAATATACGTTTTGACATAACTGCCAGTCCGATCTATATAGGCTACGTAAGTCTGCACAGATGATTGTCTTGTGTAGCTAATAATTTCATATTTCCTGCATACATAATTTCACACATTACTCGTTCGTCCTTGATTCACTGGACGATTATGTTCAGTCCTCCCAGTTCTGTTAGCCTTCGTGAGTGCAATTCTGTGTAATCGTAGTTCCTACATCATTTTTTTTATCGCATCTTTCTTGGAACATTAATGTTGAAGGACGCCCACACGTGTAAGATTTTATATATTTAGACACACATATTCGCCTTCTGCAGGCGAAGATTAGTAAGAACATATGGATAATAAAATTTGATTTATCTGGAACGCGGATATTTTTTGTAACGATGTGGTATTGCCGGTTTTTTAAATAAAAGTTAATCTTTATCCAAAAATAAGATGATAATAAGAGACTATATTTAAATGTGACAACAGAATCGATAGGCGATGTAAGTAATTTATTCAGAAATACAATTAACTATGTCAGATATAGAAACGCTAGATTGTAACACATTAATGCCAACAATAGAGTAAGACAAGGAAGTACTTAGTCTTTATAATAATAAATAGCTTTTACTCTCTGAAATAAATAAACGCTGTATGGAATTGTATGGTTCGAAATCGGTTATCAGATATCACTTGCAATAGAAGAATTGCAGACGATTCAAAATTGATTGTACCGACAAAAGGCTTGATAAAAGTAAGCGTTTAATTTTGAATAAAGCGTTCACAGAAAACCACCTGGAAAAATTGTCAAATTTAAAGTTGTGATTAAATCACGAGGCTCTATCGAGAGGCATGTAGAAGTAGGGGGAAACGTTCGTAAATGGATAGATGCCAACAGATTTCTTGGTGGTATAGTAGATGAAGGAATGGCAAGATAGTTCTGTTACTATATATAAAAAACACATACAGAATATTCCCTACACAATGATAACGTATTCCTTAAACATCCTACTAGTAAACAAAAATACACATTCAATCAGACCCACTTATAAATATAAAAAGTGGTGTATTTCTAACACTAGAACAGCGAACGACAGGTTTGAAGCTAAAGTACAAGCTGTGGAGCTGAACGACTCAAGAAGAGACCGAATTAGAAACGAGAGAATAAGAGTGCCTGTAAAGGGAAGACGGTATGTCGATGTTTGTTCATGTAAAATAATAATCGATCGAGTGCAAAATAATTAAAGCATCAAATCCCGCCTTACAATTTTTAGTGGGCGCGACAAGAGGAAATAAACAGGTCACTCAATGTTCTTACAGAGTACGAATCTTCAGAGTTTCATATAATAAAACATAGGCCTAAAGGGTGTCTTTATAAAATGAATTTTATTATTATGGCGTAATAATTATTTTAATATTATTCATATTACTCGTATATTATTTTAAATAATATTTTATTTTAATTTGAATGTTATTCACAATAATAAATATATTTTTAAATGTTATTATGAAATTGTTCCTACGCAAGTTGTTATTTTATTTGTTAATTTATATTTCGTTGAGTATCTTCGTTGGTAAGATAGAAGAGAAAATTTTCTATTCTTATGTAATTTTACAGATTTTACTCTGATAATGTTGGCCAACAAAGGTAAATTTTATAGGCCTAATAAAGAAATTACGTAAATATGCAAGAAAAATTTAATAAGTATTCAATACAAAATAGATTTTATATAACAAATTATCTTTAATTTGCATATTACAATTGTCTTGGAAACGCTTGTTCGCGCGCGCATGTGTTTCGACAAGTATCGATGACGACAATTTAACAATAAATCTGTTGTTTCTATCAATGGCAATAAATGTCTTATCATTACTCTATTATATTCTATTACTTTCTCAATTATTGTTATCAGCGTGCATATTATGTATGGTCTCGTGTTCGTCTCTCCTCCTACTAAATTTCTGTCTTTCACAGAAGTGTGAATACAATTTGTGACTATCTATTTCTCTGGAGTTCAATAATTCATTCCACTGTTTTTAAGATCACGATCCATGGGATTCTCCTCGGAACAGTGTATTAGGCTTTTTTTATTTTAATTACTGCCAACATTTTGCGATCTCCACCGTATGCGTATTTTCTGCGACCCATTTGTGGGAACGCTATGCTGCGATCCGCTTGTCATCAATTTTAACATCAGGCTATTATGGTACAGTACGTTCTTATGATTTCCACATAGTCCAAGACATCGGAGCCAAGTTTGTTCAATAAATAGGTTCGAATTACTACGTAATGCGTAAAGACTACATTTCGATACGCGAACTTTATGTCTTTGAGAAATTCAGTCGACTCTCTCTTCTAAAGGGAAAAGATTTCTCTGCTGGAAAAACTTTAGGCCTATATTGAACGTTGTTAACCGCGAAACTACATTAGCGGATAATGATCAAGAAACGTTTAACAATACGGAAACTCGATAGGTAAGACCAGCAGATGTGCTAACAGTAGATTGTCGTCAGCTGGCGGTAGACAATTAAGAATACTTCTCGTATGTGGAAACCATTTCACTTTTGTTGCAAGAATACGGTGGAAACACAAAATAAATGAAGCCCAGGCTAACGGACATCGAAGTTAATGGTATCTTTGTTGTTACTTTGTAATAAACGCTGAATAAAAACAACAGGAAAATTGCTTAACACTGAGTCTCCATAGTACGAGTACTACGTATGTCGCGTGCTAGATAATGTGTGTGTGTGTGTGTGTGTGTGTGTGTGTGTGTGTGTGTGTGTGTGTGTGTGTGTGTGTGTGTGTGTGTTGAGTAATTTTAAATGCGCGCGTTAATAAGGTAAAGCAAGGTTGTCAGTAACGAGTTTTAGAAACAACAACAAATTAATAATGTCAGTAAAAAATGATAATAACACAACAATGTAGTACATGCTATTATACTCACGTATGTTTCATATTATTTTAATTTCAATTAATATTTAAAAAAGAAATAATTTGTTGCGACAGAAAAATATTAATAACACAATTTATATAAGCAAATAGCCAACATAAAGAAAACATTATAGGAACAAATTTCAAATAGGCCTATAACTTGTTAACTTAGGAGGTTTTTAGGAGGTTTTACAAATTTGTAAACTTACAGATTGTATAAAAGTGGCTGAGGATTATTCAGCCACTTTAATATGCAAAGTTGTACCAATACATTTCCCAAGCTATTATTAGAATATCTAACTAAAGAGTACTTAAATTAGTTCTTTAGAACTGGTCACCGAGGTTCAACATTCTAAGTAAAGCTCTAACCTCAAACAGCCTTCAGAGTGAAAAATTCACGATTCGACCAAGCATGTGACACAGTAGGCCTGAGATGTCTTTTGAAAACCTGATAAAAGGAACAACTCCCATAGTTGGAGATTAACCTTACTATTAATATTGTTTTGTCAAAAGAGCCGTGGTGTGTACTTGCAAACAGCTGATAGGAAATGGCAGACACATAGTGTAACTGTTACGTCGAGCCAGACGCATCACGCTGGGTTATAATTAAGTGTTAACGGTGGCTAGTGAAAGTTTTGACCTTGAGGATGGCACCTGACTGTCAAAAGTTCCACTAACCAATTTAAAATCAAGTACGAAGCTTTATGTAATTCCTCCTACTTATCGACCAAAAGACTTAAACGACTTTTTATTTGTAACTGTTACATTTAATATGCGCCTGTTGTACAAGAAACTTACAAGTTGGTAGGGCGTGAATGAGAGGATTCGCTCAGACGGTAACGAGACGATGGAAGTGAAAGAGAGACAAAGACATATACGACACAAAAGGCTATTATGGAATAAGAAAAGGTTCAGAGACGAGACGAGACGAGGTGAAGGTCACAGAGTGAATTTTAATTTTTGCTTACAACAAATATTGACTTACTTGTTAGGCGACAACAAAGCGTACTCTAATGGTCCCGAAAGTTTGAAGGTAGAACTCATTTCATATGTCACCTCACATAACTGGATAAAAAAGCGGCCTTCGTGAAATGGTCTTGTGTTTTCTTTTTTGAAATAAAATTTGTTTGACCTAGCTTATAGATTTTTGATGGACGATGTTGTGAAGAAACTTGACATGTATTTTAAGAAAGAAAGTTTGCTTAGGTGGAAAGTAATTCACAATTCTGTAGAATATAAAAAAGTTTACAAAGCCTACAGGGTTGTTAGCATTGACAAAGAGAAATAAGTAAGGGAAACTTATGAAATTTGATCGTGTGTGAAGGTAAGGTGTCAGAGTGAGACAATGACGAGCTGTAACTGATTATTTAGTCAGAAAAGACGTTTTATACGTACAAATAAGTTATATTATTTAATTAATAATTTCAATAATCTTTTTTACAAACTAGATGTATTTGCAAAGGCGTATCTAGAATTGGAGGGAGAGGGGATCCGGGATATTGCTATAAATAGCATTGGAGGGGATCCGGGATCCGATCGGCTTCATACAAAAGAAAAACGATGTCAAGACTAATCAAAATTACTATCTTTAAAGAGGCTGAACTCAATCCCATTAAAGTAAACGCTAATAACACAATAAAAAACGCTTTATTGAAACATTGCTTACAAGATACTTATTGAATAAACTGATTTTCCTATATTTCATATTTCAGACGTATACACTAATGCTGTGTAATAAATCTACTGGAATAATTAAAAAAAATTACTACTATATTTGAGTACAAATCTGAAAAGTAATAAACATTCCTAAAAATTAAGAGTTCAACTTTTTCGACCCTATGGGGGGGTACGGTCCCGTTCGTCTCCCCCGTAAATATGCCCCCCGAATGTACATACAGTATAAAAAGATAAAGCTGGAATCATAAAATAATTTATAAAGAAAGGCGATATCCCTAGTCGTAGTCTAAACTGTCTTGGCGTAATGGCCGTGGTCTATGATAGAAATGATTAACATAGCTCCGTCTGTACAGAGAGTCCATATAAATGCTGAAGCATAGCGACCGCTGCATCAGAAAACGGCAGTTTAGTATAAAGGTTAATACAGCCTGGCTGCCGATCCTAGATACTGGTGAAAGGGAACCAATAGAAGAACAGCTGGCATCGGCTGGCATTGGGCATGTTGCTGAAAGCTGACCAGTAAGAATAGTGGGCTCTTTTGCTAGTTTATGCGAGCCAATCAGATGTAAATTGGATTTCAAATGGTTATTTATGGAAGTCGCCTCCTGTGTTTAAAACAACCTTGTTATCAACGTTGGAGCGAATTTTCATCTAGTTCCTCGCTCTGAAGATGACTGCTACGGGAACCGCCGAAAAGTCAGTAACGATTAGTAATAATTTTTAATCGTAGACTATGGTCAATAAGCTACGAAATTTTGCAATATAATCCGAATGACTCGGACACTGAGAGCCTGCAAAATTTAAAGACAACGAAATAACGGTTCATGGGTAGAAGATAGACAATTTTTTTACGTAATCTGACTATAATGATGGTCCTCTAAGGACTGAAATTAACACCAAAATATTTTAAGCGAAAGTCGTACAAATATTTTCGGATAAAAATGAGGATAGAAAAGAGAAAAATATTATTTACTAATAAAGTCAGTACCAATTGTTTTGGAATCGGCCTTATTAATTTTATCGACTAATTCGAATGCTACCACGAGAAATCAGACACCGAGTATATTGGAATGTTTTATCGCTCTGTACAGAGGAGTTTATTCATATCGTGATATGAAATGTTCCACCGCTGTATTGTTCTCTTAAATAATTGTGACACATCATCTGTGTGTAGCTGTGGACGGAATTGATCAATTTGTCGGAGTATGTTGTAGGTAGATAGCATGATCTAATAAGCTTCCTTAAAACCGTCCAAATGAGAACCACTTTTGTTGTGGGACTTTCCCCAGCTATTCTGGTACTCCTCAGCCTCTAATCTACTAATGAAAATTAATTCACTGTTTATTAATTTCACTACACGAACTTTTTAATATTAATTCCATACATATCTTGTTCATAATTATTTATCGTCATCATCATTAGCTGTTGGTTGTTTACCCACTGCTGAGCGAATGCCTCCCTAATGATGTTATCCAGTTCACTATATCGCCCACAGTAGGCCAACTTAACAAGTTCACCCTCCTTCTAGCACTGTTATAAAGAGAAAATCGTCAGCTCTTTACATTTCTTGTCATCCAATCTACCTATAATCCTCACCATCTGTCATCACCAACAGTCAACTAACTCTCATTCCCATCTGTAATAGGTATCGTCTTTTGCGATTTGGCTACGTATCCACTTGTTTTCCTAAATTCCCTTGTTATTTCTATCACATCACAGTACTCACTCAACTATCTCATGGCGTCTAAGATTATTTATCATAGCGTCACACACACACACACGCGCGCGCGTTACGGGATTCACAGAGAAGTTGGGAATAGAAGAATGGAGAGAAAATACTAGGACAGGATAGAACGGAGGAGCAGTGCAAAGGCCCACATCAATCTAAAGCGCACACAGAGGAGGAAAGAAAGTCGGCTGACTCCCTGAGAAAATTGTGGATTTGAAGTATCTTAAAAAGCGGTTACAACTCCAGCAATGGAGTGTAAAGCCTGTTATACCATATAATTCTTTATCTATATAACAATTCAGAACTATCGAAGAAAGCTTAAAAGAACAGATTTTTATTTCGCAATGAAAGGTTAGCGAGGATCGGTCAATAAGGACGAGGGTAGGGCGAAAGTTCCGGTCCTGATACAGAGATAGCGCTACAATGCTCATTATTTTGACCGTGTTGTATGACTTCATCCTTTGTAGGCTTACATTCGATGTCAGGTTTACGAGTTGTTTATTATTAGTGGGACAGTCCACCGCTGTAAACGCATCAGGCACATTGAATAGACTGGATTTTCGTGCTATGATTAATTTTCTTTTTTGAAAGGCTTAACTGAAACCAAGATAAAAAAGAAGCTGTATTCAAGTTTGGAGGACTCTTCTTCATCAAATACAATGGTTAAGTGCCGGGTTGCTGCATTTAAAGTGGGTCAAACAAGCATAACTGACAACCCACGTGTTGTACGCTCAATTGAAGTGAATATTCCAGAAAAAATGGAAAACACTCCATAAAACCGTTTTTGTAGACTGTGGAACGAAAGTGAATGAGATAGCTGAGACTGTTGTTATATCAACGGAATGTGTGCGTAATATCTTACATGAACATAAGCTTTGTGTATGACAAAGCTGTGCGTTAGATGGGTGCCGCGTTTGCTGACACTTCACCAAAAACAGTGTCGAAAGGATGTTTTAACCGATTATTTGGCACTCTATAGCGCAATCCAACGAAATTTTTGCGTTGATTCATAGGTCTCATGCGCTGATGAGACTTGGGTCTACTGTACTACAACACTCCTGAGACAAAACAACACTCAAACAACGGACCACAAAAGGCGAACCAACTCCAAAGAATGCAAAGACAATTCCTTCTGCTGGTAAGCTCAAGGCGAGTGTTTTTTGGAACGACCGTATAGTAATCTTCATTGACTATCTTAAAAAGGGAAAACAATTAGTAGCGAGTACTATGCAAACCAACTGCAACTCGTAAACGACGAAATCAAGAAAAAACGGCCACATTTAGCGAAAATGAAGTGCTGTTCCAACAAGGCAATGCACCATCTCACACTCCAATTGTTGCGATAGCTAAGATCAAGGAATTGAAGTTCGACTTACTTCCTCACCCTCCACACTCGCCCGATTTAGTCCCGAGTGACCCCTAACCTCAAAAAATGGCTCACTGGAAAAAGATTTACTGACGACAATCAAGTCAGCGGTGGCTACTTTGAGTACCTCGACATAGCGGCTTATCAGTTTGGCATAACCGCGTCAGGACATCGTTGGAAAAAGTGTATAGAGCTAAATGGAGATCATGTCGAGAAATACATGCAGATTAATCTACAAAAGTGTTGTTTTCTAATTCAGGGCCCCGACTTTTCACCCTACCCTCGTACAGTCACAATTTTTATGTCACTTGTGTCGACATCTCGACACAGGAGAATTGTTAAGTTGTTACGACAATGTGTGTTTGGTGTTGCATGTTTGGTGTTATAACAACTCAACAGCAGTTGTCCTGATGACGACAATAAATAATGTCAAAACGTCAAAACAAATGATTCAAAAATTGTGTCTGAACTTATTGACCGGTCCTCCCTGAACCTTCCTTCGCTAAACATTTATTGATTGACGGGCACTACTAATTTAAGGTGTTCATTTCTGTTAATGTTTTCACTATTCACACTTCGATTTACCTTCTTCTTATCCTTCCCTGCCACGGCTTGAGCCTATCGTCCGTTCCGATGTTACAAAAACGGTTACAGTCGTCTAATATCCTACTGACACAGGTAGGGGGGTAAGATCTATTAGGACGAATTTGTTGTCTCGCTTTTATAATGTCCCCACGCTTATTAGAAATAATAAACTACTCTCTTGCAAAGAAGAAGAAAAGGGAGGCTTTGTAGGTACGGAGAGATGAAGTGAACGGGGCGATGGAAAGACAAGGCTCAGAAACGAGGGATGTGAACACAGACACGATGGACACTGTAGCTGACAGCAGGAAGGCAACGATAGATGTAACACACACACACACACACACACACACACACACACACCCGCGCACGGACTTTTGTGTATATCCATCTTTTCTGTGAAAGTAGACCTATATTATATGTCGTATTACCAAATAATAAATTTATTCTGTGAGTATATTTTACATCACCTTTATACGCACCTTACATGGGTTTCACAGATATAATATCTTCAGAGATTTGGATATACATTAACGAATAATCGATTTGTATTTTAAACAATTTCATGTAATCGAAATACAAATCGATTATTCGTTAATTTATATACAAACCTCTCAAGACGCAGTTATATATGTGAAACGCATGTATGGTGCATAATACCGGGTGGCCCATAAGTCAGTTGGCACTAGCAGTATGTAGACGCTCGATTGACTAGCATAGTAGTTACTTGACTTGACTAGAAAAGGATGGAGGCCACTTTGAGCATTTCTTGTAGGTCATGAGAACTATGCTATTAACTATCTGTATGCGTTATCTGTATCTGTATCCCTGCTGCACCTCTACAATGAAAGTGCTATTTGCAATTTTGCCAACTGACTTATGGGCCACCCTGTATAGTGATATAAAATATACTCATAGAAGAAATTAATTATTTGGGTATATTATATATATATTTATTTACTAATATTTCCTCACGATTATTCTTGTTTTATTATAATTATTAATAATAAATAACATTCGTCACTTTACACAAGAATACATTTTTGTACATAATTTGTTTTGCGATGTTTCAACAGTGTTTTGGTCAGAAATTTACAAAAATAATTAACAAAATTTTAAATCAGTTGTTTTTAACAGCTGTTTTATATAGGATATATTTACTTTATGTTTCATAAGTATATAAATATATCATATACATGACTTAATTATCATGTAAATATTTAATATTTTATTAAATCAATGAATTTAATAATATTATAATTTTATGGTATTAATTTGGATTTGTTCAGGTATTAATTTTACATTTTTTATGTTATATAACAAGTAGTATAGAAGCAAGAGGAAAATGGAACCAAGCTAGCAACTTCTGGTTTGGAACGATCTTCTGTTCTCAGATTAGCAAGAGTATTGTAGGGATATGGTGTGTTTGTTCATCTGACGTAGGCAAAACACGTGGTATCAATGCACAGGCATCAATTACGAGACCTTCTTGTATTTACTGTACTCCATCATCGAGTGTGTCGTCGACCGTGACGAACAATAACTATAATTTGAAACAGGAAGTCGTTGGAAGGCGTTTATCGTCATACCGATGACTATTAACGTAATACTTTCAATTGATAAAGAGGTTATTTTTGCCACCAATAATCGTGTTGTGTCTACAGTACAGTATGCGGGTGTGTGTGTGTTTACGCAAGTATCTTCAACAGATTACCTTTTGGCTATGTAATAGACAATGCAGAACAAAGAATGGACGTAACAGGAAAAACGAAAGACCAACCCAGTAGCAACAAATATATAATTTGGAAACTGTAGAGTGTACGCATTAGTAGTTGTTAATTACAAGTCGTATTGTCAGACACATCTTTGGTAAATAGTCATGTTCGTCTTTTTCCTTATTCGTTCCCACAACTGGCGCTTCATTAGCAACAAAAACGCCGAAAAATTAATTGAGTGTAACTTCTTTAATAGATGGCATAATTTATCACTTGAATATATGCATTTAACTGTGTTAATTGCTGTAAAATAAATTTCGTGACAGAAATGAGATTTTATGCTAGTAGACGTATTTGATTAGCAGTCATAACTAATAATCTTTTGTGACGCAAATGTTTAAAATTACTAGCCAAGGAATGACGCAGTGTATAGCACAATCGCGTAAATATGACGGCGGGTTAGATATCCTTGTTAGGCGTTTTTATAGGCTAGTGAAACGGTAGCTTATATTGCTGTGTCAGCTTTGGCGATCACAGGCCCGTGGATAGGATACATTCTTGAACATGACCTCCTGCTTGATATTAACCATCTGAAAAGTCCTTACACGGCGATCACAGGCGCGTAAATACATACCTGCACGTGACCTCCTGCTCGATATTAACTATCTCAAGGAGATACAAATCAGAAAACTTTATTCCTTCGATTGTCTACTACCTGTAACGTGTTACAGTTAAGAAGTATTAATACTGCGCAATACTGATACCTAGTTTTGTTGCCCCTGTTGATACATCTTACTGAAGATTGTGTTGTGTTGATATATCTCATTGTGAGATGTAATCTCACAAGATTTACCATAGTTTTTGGCAGTACGGAAAACAGAACTGAAATCTGTTTTTATTCAGATTATATTTTACATTCAGATTATATTTAGTTTAGTTAATTTTATATTTTGCATTCATGATTGTATTTAGTTTTTAAAGACAATTGCCCTTCCCTTGTCTCTTGCACCCCCTCGCCATCTCAACACAGATGTTCCAGATACGCCTTAAACAGATGTTCACCACCTACACTCCACTCACATCCTGTGTTTAGTAATTTTCATTCATTCGCCTCTTTGACAATGGCTTAGTTAGTCGAAACAGCTGTCAGAGTTAATTAAAAAATTTGTGAAACTTACCAAGTGTTTTTATATATTTTACAAAACCTTTGTATTAATATGTTTCACCAAGTGCCCTACGAGTCATCAATTAATATCGAGAAGTGAAATCGTTTTAATTTATCGTAAAGATATTGTATCTTTTAATATACAAATTTTTTACCGTCAGACATTGTACAGACATTGTACGTCTGGTAAGAGGCTTTCGTTCCTGGCCGGTTTGGATGAAACCTACGAATCGGAGTCTGCGATTACTAAAATATTATAACATAACAGATTATCTCTGCTATATTAACATTTTAAAAACTATTTTTGTTACAAGAACTAAGTATACCTTTGGACAAAATAAGTTATTTTAATTTAAACATTTTTATAATTTTATATGTCTAATTCTTAAGTAATTCTTTTACTGTTTTTGCGCAATTTAACAGTAAAAAGTTTACGTTCCTCGCAAAACTTCAATTTTTAAGACTTTTATTTTCAACAAAGATCAAGGTATGATACATTAGGGAGAAGCCCACCTAGCGACACGTTTTGAAGTTGGGCAGCTAGCTCAGTGGTTAGGGGAGTCTGATAACTAGCACTACACAAAAAAAATTATAATTACTCTGAAGCGCTTGGAAATAAGAAAAGTTATATTTTAAAATCATGTCTAAGTGTTTGTGGCATTCTCTTTATGATGAGATCTTTTTTGCTGTAGGCTATATGTTTTGTAGTCACGAATTCAGCCGACGTTCGCCGTACCCATGACACAAATATAATTTAATAAAAACGACTAACCTGGAATTACGTATTCTTTTTGATAATTGCTCACGATTACTGGTGGTCTTTGACAGAGACGATAGAAATGTTTGCAAGACGAGTGGACTAAAACGTATGCCTCTTATTGAGTATAGAATTAGAAGATCGATATTACCTAATACTTCCTTCAATACAAAAATAAATACTCTTTGCGTCTACGTCCTTGGTAGGCATATAGGTTTGCTTCAAGTTCAACTTCTACATGTCTTCCCAGGGAAAACCCTCAGACTGCAGACTTCTACAGAACTACACTTCGCCTAGGCCACGTTATATCTAGGCGAATGACGGCACTATAAACTTGTTCGTCCATGATTCATACACGGCCGGTAGCAGGCCACGTCCCAGTTTGGAGAGAATACTGTTTCCACAAGTATCATTTTGTAACTCGGAACATGGCACACTAAACGAGTGGCAGCTCAGAAAGGCGAGTCAACGGTGTGGTGTACGATGCGTCGTCCTAAAAGGCAGAAGCCAGTTCTAATAACGTTTACAGATTAGAACACATCCGATAATACAGTGTAGCATACATTTGAAACTCACTTGTGGGTCTGAATGTTTGTTTATAACATAGGATATCGAGTACGTCGATAATAGCTTTATAATTTAAGACTTGATATTATAAAGCTATACTTCAATTATAACATCAAGGAATAACGTTATACTATAGCGCTATAATATAGCGTTATGGAGCTATATTTCCAGGCGCGATGTTTTCAGGCCAGCTTAGTATACACAAAGCGGGCGAAATTAGTAGTACCGTATCTCGGCTTCTGAGCTGCCGATTAATCTGTCAACATGGATTTGGCTGTCGTTTCGTCTGTCCGATATTTTGCACTTAGCCTTGTAGACAGTGGTGATGCATGGGCATAACTGTATCGTTGAGGCTTAATGTTAGGCTAATACTGGCATAATGTAACCAGTGTTTGTGTTATGAAAATACTGCTTCATTGTTAGTTTAATGTATTAATGTAATGTAATGCATTTAATGTATTATTAGCTAGATCTGAATCACATCTGTATTTAAAACTTATGTTTGTAATTTACATTAATTTATGTAATTACACAAACTCAACGAAGCTGGTAGTCGATTTTTTATTTACTTCTTGTAATAAATTATTTCTTAGAGGTAATATTTGCTATTGGCTGTAGACCTTGTGACTTGCATTTTTCCAACGGAAATAAACAATTTTCTGAAGTTTACTCGCTATTAATACTATAGATTAATTACTCTTATTTAGAAAAATATAAAAATATATAAGAAAAATACTTCAGGAAAATTAAAAATTACTTTAAAACTGAGGCAAATAGAGAAGAATCGTTGAAAAAAAAAACAATAAATCGATTTAAAGTGATGAAATAAAAATTGTAAATGTCAGTACAGAATTTAAGGACATTATTCAAGGAATACACAGTGTTTTGATTCATGCATAAATCGACAAAGTTTAGTGTAATTAATTAATCAATAAGCTTTAAATGTTTTCTACAAATCTAAAGGAATTGAAACATTTAATTATCCGAGTTTTGTTAAATGTGAGGCAGGAAGAAACACTTGCCGATCATAAGAAGATCTTTTTTTTTAGATTACAAACATAATTTTGTTACACACTACTGTTAAAAACAACTAAGATTCTCAATTCTCATTTCCCTTTTTCTTCTTTTCTCAAAGGTCAGGTGAAGCGTTACCTGTTCCTGTCTTTACATAGCTTCTTACGAGCCATCATTTACGAGTCTCAATTGGTTTCGTATCAATGTCTTCTGTAAAACATTAATCTTCGAGTGCTGCCGCCACATGCTTCAGCATAAAAAGTGAGATCCGTTTGAGAGAAAATTTTTGATAAAAGCATGTGATCCAGTAAAGTAGAGAAATGTTTGGAAGTGAAGAACAAACGGAGAGTTACATCCTTTACTGTAGGACACAATCATAGTTAACACATGGGACGGGATGAAGGAGACGTCATGCCGTAAGGATAGATTCCTCACTCCCTGCAAAGAGTCTCTTCCTGGAGAACCCAAAAGACAAAAGAAAAGTTGAAAGACCGCCAAAGCTGAGTGGTCAGCTATTTACTATAATGGTAAGCTAGTGAAGACTGAGTGGCTGGAAGGGTTGGAATATATAAGCAGAAGATGACTGGGTCGGGCAGAGATCATTGGCGAGGTCTACGTCATCAGTGGCGCCCCTCAAGATGATGTACTTTCCAGGTGTTTTTAATAACCAGAAGTTGAGCCAGCTTGCTCCACGTGATGTAAAAGTTGAAAACAAAAGACTGCAACACAACTCTTATAATTTATGTAGTACACTGGATTGATGGTTATTTTACCTCAAACTCTGATAGCAGGCCATTCGATAATAAGGCTTAAGAAATGCGCTAACACAACCTGACTTAACGCAACATTACAATGTTACATTTTTAATAGTTACTATTGCACTTCCTAACTATATAAAATTTAAGTCGAGGACAAGTAAGAGTAACTCCGATAATCTATGTATCTACCTGAGTAACCGACAAACAGCTACACAACATTTTATTTTTAATAAAGCATATTTATATGCTGTCTTTATATAGTACGATATTAGCCACTTTATAGAATGCAACTGTTGTTTAATGTTTAATTACAAAATTAGAGTTTTACGCAAACAGAAAAATATACAAACAGCTGGGAAAATTCGTTTGAAGATTAACGGAAACAATGAGTTTACCGTGGTATTGCGCCCACTTCATTTATTGCCATCTTTTACACAAACCAGTAGGTTGCTTTACACACATTTAATATGTATATTCATAGATTATTATAATGTTTCTCGCTGCGCTACTCGATTTAATATTTATATTCATAGATTCTTATAATGTTTCTCGCTGCGCTACACGATAAGAAGGCCTAAGTCTAGATTCTATTATCGTTTAATTAGAGAAAAAAATAACACCAATAAACGTTTCGAATAAAATTCTATCGTTAAAAGTTTAAAAATATTCAGTACAACGTATGTGCAGCGTACAAAGTATCTACGCCTTTATATATAATCATTATTACGAGTTGTAAACTATAATGCAAATTATTTAGCTATTATTTATTTTCCTGGAATTCATTTACAAAAACATCAACGTACTGGTACCCTGTGGATTATTGACAGGGCCTGAAAATACGAGAAAAATTTTGTAAAAATTTATTTTTGAATGAATAACTGTTCATAACTGTTAACTGTTCAGTTACCGGTCATCTGGGGCGTGGATTAATAGGCATAACGGGTTGATATGAATCAAAGAAAATGGTCAGCAGCTGAAGTTTTGAAGCAAATGTTTTGTAGTCTCCGATGAGAGTTTTTTGTATCTGACACTGTAAGGAAGTCCGTCCATACGATCAAGACTAATAACACATAATCAGAAGAAAAACAATTTCTATCTTTTAACAAACCACGGAAGAGGTTTCTTTTATTTACCTTTAGATCACTGGGGTATGGCGTCAGTATTAATACATAGCCTTCTTTATTTTCGTACGATGTTACTGAATTAACATAAATATCAGACTTACAATCTATGACGAAGCGTACAAAATTGAAAGTTCAGACAGCCCAGTTGTCCTGCTGTTTATGTAATCCACTCGCATGATCTTGCGCTGTGATTAGATCTCCAGGTTACGAATGAACAAACGTACCACGTTTAATGTGAGACTGTATTCTATTTCCTCTCATTACCTATTCATCGCTCTCTAGTTCGTCTCGTTTTTTACATTCTAGCCAAAAAACTGTCCTTCGGTTATAGTAACTTAGTTTACATTTAGACACAATTAGCATAAATTTAAATTTTATGTGACGTGAGACTTAATTTATGTGGGCATTTAATTTCGTTTTTGCTTTCAGACACTGAATCGGAAAGTAGGTTTCGAATAAAAGTTATTATATGGTGTTTACATTTGGCTTAAAAACCTACGTGTTTACTTATAACAATTATCCAACCACGCACCATGTGTTGTCACACACACACACACACACACACACACACACACACACACACACACACACACACACACACACACACACAAAGATGTAACAGCATACCTGTTATATGGATTTAAAATTATATTCGGTTAATCCTGGACAACATAAAAAACAAAATCGACGAAACATTTAGTTATTTGTCTGCATCATAAGCTACTTCATCTGAGTTAATACTTACTGGATACTGGTTAATATATTGAGCAGGGATGATTTTCCAGCACCAGATGCACCCATGATGGCTGTTAATTCTCCAGAGTAGAAAGTACCCGAAATTCCTTTCAGTACTTCCTTCTTTTCTGAAAAAAAAACAGTTTTGTTAATTACGTAATGTGTAATAATTACTTAATATTATATTCCGGGTTGGAAACTTCCCTGAATTATTTATGTGCGGTTTTATTAAATACTGTATTGTCAACCTTTCAAAGGAAAAGGACTTTGGTTCGTTTGTCTTCATTTCTTCCGAGACATAAAATTTTATGATTGGTTTATCACCATTTAAATGGCGGAGCAGAATTCTTTTATTTGTAGGAAATTTTCAAGTACGAGACGGTGACGAATTGCACAACTTTTTCTAGTCATAATGATCGCTTCATATTCAACTATTTCTTCCGCAAATAGAAATAGGTAAATAAACATTGTAATGGTCTACGTGATTGTGAGTAAGAAGTTAGTGAGAGATTTAGGGCATACAAGCGTGTAAATTACACATCGTTTATGTTAAAAAGATCGTTGAGAATAATTTACGTGAAAACCATATGTAAAGTGCATTTACTGCAGCGAGGAAGTGTTAGGACGGTATGTCAAAACAGAACGCAAACACCGTCGCCGATTGCAGAAATTAACGGAGAGGCACGGTTAGTCACTCGGGAAGTAATAATAAAAGCCGTTTTGAATTTTTAGTAATCGACGAGTATCACACACACACACACACACACACACACACACACACACACACACACACACACACACACACACACACACACACACACACACACACACACACACACACACACACACACACACACACACACACACACACACACACACACACACACACACACACACACACACATTTATTTCCTTATAATCCCGTTTCTTATCTACTCGTCTCGCCCGTCTGTATCTTCTGATAGTTGTTTCGGCTGCTTAAAGTATCTTCCCTGTCCTCGCTTTAAGATCCATTTCTCGCCCCTACACAGAAATACTGGTGGATGCAATCATTCTAAACCAAGAACTTGTTTTCATAATTTCTCTCTGTGATCCAGAAAACTCTGTTCTATTGAACAGTAAATTCCGTTTGCTGCTTGTATTAACGCATTTCCACGTCGTTGATACTATCAATTTTGCTCTGTGTAAATTATATTTCACAGTTATTTGTAATATTTAACTTGTTAGGTATGTTTAACTTAATTATAATATTGCCATATTTTCTGTACTGCTGACCGTGTTTTTGGTTTTCTATATATTGAGGAATAAATTATGTGTCGCTAGCAAAGGATGATATACAATTTTTTTTTAAATAGGGAAATACGGCAGAATGTGTTGCAGAAGAAACTCGTCTATTATACTCGTACAGGGTGTCCCGGGAGGAGAGGGAAATAATTTGAGAAATGGTTCTATAGTGTAAAAGAAGAAAAAAAGTTCATATAAACATATGTCCGGAAACGCTTTGTAAGCGAAAGATTTCGCCCGGGTTTCGGTTCCCCCGGGTAAATGAAGACCTTCTGAAATTCTGGGAAGGTAAATTAAGGGGCGAATTCTGTTGTTTCTTATGGGTTTTGACCTGAAAAATCGAATAAAACAGGTCGCAGAACTGTATCTCCCATAAGTTTCATGATATCTGACGTAAAACAGAAAAATGTTTGCCTAAAAACAAAAATTTGTTTTTAACCAAAATTGGAAAGTTTTGTTGATTTTTAATGAATTTGTTTACACCATTTTTCTCAGAATTAAATTCTTTACAAGTTTTGTTTTAAACTTTTATGCATTTATTAATCATTTAACAAAGTTATTGTACTTCTAACCTAAAAAAACGTTTAAATGCATAAAAGTTAAAAACAAAACTTGTAAAGAATTTAATTCTGAGAAAAATGGTGTAAATAAAGTCAATAAAAATCAACAAAAAATTCCAATTTTGGTTAAAAACAAATTTTTGTTTTTAGGCAAAGATTTTTCTGTTGTACGTCAGATATCACGAAACGTATGGGAGATACAGTTCTGCGACCTGTTTTATTCGATTTTTCAGGTCAAAAACCATAAGAAAACAGAATTCGCCCTTTAAGAAAGTCTTCATTTAGGTCTACCCGGGCGAAATCTTTCGCTAGCCGTAACTCGCTTACAAAGCGTTTCCGGACATATGTTTATATGAACTTTTTTTCTTCTTTTACACTGTAGAACCATTTCTCAAATTATTTCCGTCTCCTCCTGGGACACCCTATATATACGAGGGCTATTTTTTTTTAACCTCCGATAGACCAATAAACAGACACATGAATGACATCAATAATTTTATTATACACAAAAGTTTCATATATATTGTAGCGCAACAAAAATGATAGCATTTATGTTACATGAAAGAAGATTCACAGATTGATAAATAAATTGATACTTAATCCCATAATAGAAGAGAGACCCAATTATGACAATTATAGTCATAGACAAAATTTAAATAAGAATGCAAGGTAGTGTTGAATAGAATAAACGAACCTGTAAAATAAATAATAGCTAATGATATATGTTTAATAAAAAACAAAACAGAAAAATGAAACAATGACGTAATTTATGGTAATAACAGATAAGAATTTTGTGTTAAAAAAGTATTATATTATGACAAAAATGTTATGATAAAGTGTATGTGATGTTATATCAAATATGTGTTGAGTTCATGAAAAATAATGAAACAAATAGTGTTATTCAATGACTGTCATAGAATGAAGTGTGAGGCAGTTAACCAATGTTCATAAGTTCGAATTTTGTTGTATGTGATCAAGAGATCAAGATAAATTTGTTATTAGATGTAGAAAAATAATTGTTTATACAAATGTTAATAATTAAGTTTTGATTGTATGTACGAATTTATATAAAAGGGACTATAGATGCCTAACAGACATAACCACAGGTAGATCAATTTACAATAAAAGGCCTAACAGCCAAAAATACTAAATAAACACTTATAACTTAAAGGTTAGATGCATCAATTAATAATAATTAATAAATGCACTATGAAGAGCTAGAAAGAAGAAAAAACATTAAGTTAATAATAATATTTAATAAAATTTATACAAATTATAATAATACCATAATGCCATAATATCGATTGGTAAAAAATAATATCGAAGGTGGATTAAATATAATAAAAAAGGAAAAAACGGAATTTTATCAAAAAACCAGTAGAAGATGTGTATAAAATAATAAACCAGCTATCGGTAAAATTACATTCCGATAGGACAGCAAATTGACAAAGAATAGACAAAAAAATATATGAAAGAAACACTATATAGTCAAAACATGTGGAAGCGGAAATTAATATAGGTTGCTAGGGAAAAAAATTAAGAAGAAGGTTGTTGATTTAAAAAATAACAGGAATTGCTTTGTAAAAACTGAACGTGATGATTTAAAAAAAACCCAAGAAGAATATATTGAATTGTAATATTCGAAATCAAGAGATACGATTATAAAAAAAATAAAACTCCAATGACAATACTTACATCTATCACTAACACAGATTAATAAAATAACGATACATTATGAAATAATAATCGAGAACAAATAACCGAACTCTACAAGAAGAAACTTGGACTGTCCCATGTCCGAAGGGAATTGATGAAATAGTAATCAAATATAAAGAGTTAACAGTAACACAACTCATAATATTCACAACACCAGAAATTATAACCTTGCAAATACACGGAACAACACTAACTGCTTCAACCGAAGGAAGAACCTATTTGGATCCTGGCGGTGCAGAAGAAACATCAATCGTGCTGTAAAACAATTCAGAAGCTGTATTCCGAAGTGGACAGGACAAGATTTACTTTTATTAAACTGAAGAAAGAAAACTGTACTTCATAATTGACCAGAACAACGAATTTAGCGATCAACCGCCTACGTGATTGGCGTCGTTAGAGTCTGGTAAAATTATATTATATTAATCATACTAAATACACAACACATAATTTTTGTAAATCTTGCATTCTTATTATGTATTTTTAGTCTTCCCCACAGTTACAAGAACCTTCACACCCTGAAATAAATAAAATACGAATCAAATATAATATATAACCAAATATAAACAAAGGATTAAATAATCAACAATCGATACCTGAATCTATAGTCCCAACATATATTAATTAGAATATATCTTAGTTAATGTGAATTGAATACACAAATAAAGAACCTTTATATATTTGTCACACCTTGTTATTTGGAGTATGGTTTAGTGAACTGGAACAAAGTAACTGAATAAGTAGAGAATAAATGGTTAATACAAACATCGAATAACCTATAAGTTTCGTTGAGCCGATACTACAGCGCTTATAGCGGAATTATCTGACACCAAAGAGGGAGCGTAAAAATATAAAATTAGACAGAACTCTCTTCAAGGCATAATAGGGTTGGATGAAATTGTAGAATAAATCTTAAGTTATTTAAGTTCTAGGCACACTAACACTGATAATTATTAAAGAGTTAAGTTAACATTAATTAAGTACATCCATATAGTCCACAACTCCAAATATCTCCGAGATTTATACAATTAAATTAATACAACACAATTGACAAATACAACAGTGGGTTATTTAAGGAGAGGAAACCGGTATAAGTACAATATGTAAACTACTATTCTACATAGTCACCACCATTGTTGAGGCACTTATCATAGCAAAGCACCAACTATTCTATACCCATGTTTTAGAAGGTTCACTCCTGAGTAGTCAGCCAATCTGCCACACTGGACTTTAACTCATCGTTGGAGTCAAACCGCTGCCCACCTAACCACTTTTTCAAGTCAGTGAACAAATGGTATGGTAGTCACTTGGTGCCAAGTCTGGGCTATAAGTTGGGTGATATTGATGCACCCATTCTTCGAGCCTTGTGAACATCTGTGAGTTGTTTGGAAACCCACCGAACACAGAGATTCCTATACCCAAGGTTCTGAGTAAGAATATCACAAAGAGCAGACCTAGAAATTTCAGGAAAATCAGCAGGAAGTTCAGTAATTGTGAAACGAAGACGCTCTCGAACCATCCTGTATACCCTTTCAACAACATCATCAGTAACCACGGCCTTTCTTCCTTGCCCTCCTTCATCATTAACATAAATTCGTCCTTCTTTAAATTTTCGACACCATTCCCGAACTGAACCATCACTCATCACATTTTTTCCATACACAGACCTAATCTCACACTTGGAGGCAATTTCAATTTGTAGTTGCCATAATTAAACTGTCGTCACCACAGAAATAGACAAAATAACTATAAAACCAGAGGTTATAGGTTAGAACAAAGCCTCAAAAACATTAATCAACAATCAGATTGTTGCTATGACAACATAACCAGGTTTGCCAGCTCACCGGAGGTTGAAAAAAAGAAATAGCCATCGTATATATAAAAACAGAACAGACAGAACAGAAATAAAGCAAAACAAAACTGAGTAAATAAGAATATAGCTGAGGAGCTAATATGTATTATGGAACTTCAAAGGTAAGGTTATTATATTAGTGATAAGCCAAACTTGACTGGGGAAAATAATGTTTATTTAAAGAACAGTTCTGAGAAACACCATAGTTCGTACGAAACGTGGAAAAAGTAATGTTTAATGGGAACAACCATGTTTTGTGACACATCTGTCGCCTTGAAATCCATGTTGGTCTTTATATCTGTTAATTCAAGCACGGATTGTCTATCCCAGTAAAACTCCTCAATCTACCTGATTGTCTATCCGACAGTCTGTCAGCCATAGAACTTATTATATTTTCACTTCTTTGAAAGTTTACTCTTACATTAAAAACATCTTTGGATATAAAATAACGTACCAGGATATGATTCTAAATATTTTTAGTTTTTATCGCAGTACGCGCTTTGGTTTATGCGGACTCAGGTAAGCAATTGCAAAAATGTATGTTACATATATAAAATGCTAGGATACTCTCTGCAGGCAGATTACCTATAAAACAGTGGTGCTTTCCAAATAACTGTATCCGCACTACATTTTAGGTGTTTCGTCTTCGCGATAGTATCGATAGTTCACGATATGAAGGAAGTAGTGTAACGATTCATGCGAAAAATATTTTCATGAGTTGAGGGTAGGAAAGGATGTTTTAGTTTAGTTTATTGTGTAAAGAAAACAGTAATCATGATATGACAAATTGAAACTTTTAATAACTAAATGAAATTATTGTATTAACGCAGTAGCATTTAAAAACGCAAAACAGAACAGTCTGAACAAATTAACAACAGGACGTTTTAACAATGAAATGTAACGGTTGCAAGGCAGTAAAATTAAAAAAGAACACTCAAAAGAAAGGTTTCTTTTTAACAAAAGCAAATGAAACAAACTAAAAAATGTATAGTTATTACTAAATACTTAGATTTACTTATATCTGTATGTATTTGAGTCTCATTTATTATTTTTACTACTGTTTAATTTGATTTATGTGATTTAAGTGTAGGACAATTCAGCCGAACAGTTCACACCCGGGGAATCAAAATTAATTTTTTTTGTAAAAGGGTTTAACAAATGAAACAAATGATAATTATTGTTCGGGTGACTAGAATTTCTTGACGTTGTTCATCAGAACCTAACCTTACGCACGAAAACATATGGCATACGTATTTTTAACGTGAAAGTACATGAAATATCTTTACGCTTTGTATTAAAGACATGTGAAAGATACCGATTATATTATATATACCAATTTGGTATAAAAATATACCAATAACGTCACAATATGGGGTCACGAAACATGCGGAAGCAATCAAATTGTTAACACTGATCAAAATTGTGAACAAATTGGTACATTGAAGAAAACGATATAAAATTTAACGGTTAAAGCAAAAAGCGATTTCTGTTACTCATTTGGAGGCCTGCTTAGTAACCGGCTTTATTTCGAGTTTTATTTTCAAATAAGTCGTAAGTATTATTTTCAAATGTATTGGTTTGTGTGTGTCCCTTGAGTTTGCGTATTAGGCTAACAACACTGTGTTTTGGTGACAGTAACGGGTGTTTAGCCTGTGGAATATTGTTAGAAACGATTGGTTTAGTAATTACGTGACAATACAAAGCGATTACGATCAAGAATCAAACTATTTAGTTTGATAAAACAATACATCAATATACTTTGTATTATTTTACAAAACATATCAGCGATATTCACTACATATCGATACTGACTGTGTAAAACACGTAAGTAACCAAATAATAAAAAAAGTATTAATTTTAACTTTTACGTATGAATCTGTTAATTTTATATTTTATATTTATTGAGTAAACGCAGTGTAGGCCTACTCAATAAATTAATATTGTTTCAATGTGAACGTAAGTAGTTGCTTTATTCCTGTTAGATATATAGATATATAATTATTCACTCAGAATATTGTTCTAAGAATTGTTCTAAAACTACAGCAAAATTATCTAAAATTTTGTGTTCTTTTATCCCTTTCCAAGTATGAGTCATTTCCACTGATAATTTACTTGAATTTGTCTCACGTCTTACCGTTGCAGTCATTAAAAACAACAAGTAATACTTGGCTCCTATTGCTGTAAACGTTGCAGAATTTGTATCATTAATGTAGTTATTCATTTTGCATTCAAATGTATAACGAATGTATTAGGTTGTTGCTTTATAATTAAAATTAATGTTGTTAAAGAATATAGTTTATTTGCTGTTGTTCAATTGTTAGAAATTATTGTCCCATATCTCAATGTGTCTGTACCTGTTTCATATTTACTGTATATGTATTCTTTAGTACTGGTTTTACTAATTACTAAGCACTATTATTATTATACATTATGTGTCATATAAATGTTATAGATATAATTTATTCTTATCATTGTCATTACACACTATAAATACGATGTGTTTCATTGCACCTACTTCGCTTGTGCTGGAACTTAATGACTCTGGCGAGTTTAGTAGGATTATTTATTGTAATCATTAATAACAGTGATATCATGAACAAGTCAAGAACAAATGCTGAAAAATGTTTTTGATACAGTTGTTTTCAACGTATCACCCATGTGCGATAAATTCGTTTAATTATTTTTAAAGTAGTGTATAAAACATACTTTTTTTCTATATTTTTGGCTGAAAATTGTATGAAATTAAATTTATTTATCGATTAATCAAGAACGAATTACAAAACATGTGACCTCACATTGGGATTACTGTATCCAGAGAAGTGTTCACAATTGTTTGTCGGCGAAGCCTGTGGCTGTGGGCTTCCCAGTCTTGTGGGACGCACGTGTCTCGTCCAAACAGACCATATTTGTTTTCACTACGATAACTTTTACACGATAGCTATCGGCAAACACATTAGTCCAGTGGCAGACGTAATTTCACACCAGGTCTGTTTATAGCGGGCGGATCGTTTAACGAACTTTTAAATGTAACTGTTTACATCACCATAGTCTCTGGTCTGAATCAGATTTACTTCCTTAATAGTGTACTTATTACACTGAATTTTCAAATCAAATAGGATACAGTGAGTCTGTTGTTTATCGTCAGTCCGACTTCACAGAAGCGACGGTTTGCACAAACTCTGAGCAGCCTCACAGATTGATTGAGATGTGAGTTTTTAATTAACAATTTTACCAGTCACACTGTTCAGAAATAGGCTTGGAACGTAGTCCTTACGTTCGTCTAACACTGTATGTTAGAACATGCAACATCTGTAATGTGAGATTTATTCATCCTGAAGTTGGGGACCAATGTTGAAAACTGCTCTCTGTTCTTCCGAGTTTGCTGGCTCAGTTTGTACGATGCTCATCATCCGCGTATTCTTACCTTCAACCCTCACAAGTTCGAGGGCTGTGCGGGACGGAGGGCATGCCCGTCACCCTCTCGTATACTGCGTCCCGAGCTTCAAATACAGCTCCTGCCGCAGGGACGATAGATGGGGCTGAATTTAGGGTGAGCCGTGCTACCGGTCGTGGGTGTCAATTAAGTATCAGTTAATTGAGGGTGAGAGTACGCAGAGGCCGGGTCCAAGATTCTCCTGGCACAGATTGGTAGCGACCGAGGGCGCTAATGAGGTGGTTGCCCTGGAATCGGGCGGAGCGGCGATAGAATTTTCGGGACAATGTCCGTATAGTGGCGTCCAGGGAACGGATGGTTCCAGGGAACGCAGGGCTTCACGGATGGTTCTATTTGATGTCAGATAGTGGACTTTGCACGCCCAGCGCAATCCTCGGTCAAGGACAGACTGAAGCTTTCGCTTATGGGTCTAGGCCAAGTAGCCACAAACGGGGATCGCGGAGGTAACCATCGGCACCACATAGGTGGAGGATGGAGACGATAAGTTTCCCTAGGCGGCGGGTACCTTCAACCCTGACCTGCAGGAGGCATAAAATGTTTCACTACGTCTTGTTGTGTCAATAAGTTATCAAATCTTCTTAATACTAAAGAAGTTAATTTATTCTGTTGTTAGCCATTCTGTCTGGCCGTTTAATTCTAAGCACTCTTCGGTGTGCCCGTATTTCGAAGACTTTTGACACGTCCTCTTTATGAATGTCAACGTTTAATTTCCTACTTTAACTTTATTTCAACTTCACATTTACTGACATATATATTTTAAGGCGAAAGTCCATTATGAGTGGAAGCGATTCCACCGCTTAATCCGCAGCGTTACTTCTCGCCCTCTCAGACAGAAGTCGTTGCGTATCGCTGCTACTTAATTGACCTCACTATGCAGAATGCACACCGAAATCTAAAGCGAGAATATTAGTCGCTACACAAGGAAGTCATCTTTACTAACGGTTAACTTCATGTCTCATATCGTATGTTTCAGACACAGAAGTACTAATGTAAACACAGTTAAATTATCATGTAAGTGCTTGGTTCTGTGTATGTTTTGTTTAAATCGAGGCATGGGAGAACGTCGAATTCCTTATAGAGTATATAAATATATATTTCATCTAGGTTTCACGTGTTAAGAGTGATTATATCTTTTTGTGACTCTAAGTAGGCAAGTAGACAGGGAGACTGAGAGGGAGGGCGAGAGGTAAGTAGAGAGAGAGAGAGAGAGAGAGAGAGAGAGAGAGAGAGAGAGAGAGAGAGAGAGAGAGAGAGAGAGAGAGAGAGGATCGAGAGTGTTATGATAAACATTTTGATGTCGCTTTGTAAACTTCTGACTATGGTTCAAAGAGTTTTTTTTTGATACCGGAACTGGTGCTGATATTACAGAGTCGAATCAATGCAGACTTTAATCAAAAAGTGACGAAACAAGAGTGTAGAATTCATAAGGAAATGATACGGAAAGTCTTTATTTCTGAAGTGTAAACCACTTCCAGTTAACAAACTCACTGCAAAACCAGACTGTATTTGTTGCCCGATATTGAATATTATTTTATTTGAAATGTTAAATTAACAACCAATTATAACCATTGGAAGGCTGACAGATATAACTGCGTTCTTTGAATTAAGGTTGTCATATCGATTAAAGTTTATCTAAAAACACAATATCCCGTTGAAAAAACGTTCGTGAATACTAATTATTATCAATATAACTAAGAATTTACACTTATAGTTCTAGCCACTACACCGTAATACTTAGCGGGTGTGAAAATAGCCAAATAATTCATCACATAATTCTTCTAACAATTTCTTGCCTTGGATTTTTTCGAGGTTTTTCTCTGCCGCATGCATTGGGCAACTCCTTCATTGAAGAAGAAACTTTAAAGAATGTCGTCAAAATAAGTTTGATTAATTAGAAAAAAAGAAAACACTCGGGATAGCCTAAAATAAATTTACATTGTACGCGGAAAAAACTGACTTATTTCTGAATATATTGGTCAGGCAAAGTGAACTGACCAGTTTAGGCACGGCCTTCTTACACTAGATTATATCTCGTCGGCCAAATCATTCAAATTGTGCCAACAAAAGTATTCCATAAAATTATATTGCCTGACCGTTACTTTCTGAACTAAAGAAATTCAAAATATTTTTTTTTAAACGGAAAAGCTGTAAATATAATAATTATGAAATATGTCGACACTCAGAACCTAATCACTTATAGTGAGGAAGTGAAAGGCAACTAGACATGGCTTATGTTTGAAATATTTTTTGGAAAAACGCGAAACATGATAAGGTAATACGAGAACTCTGCTTGTTTGCATATACAGGGTGAGCAGTGACTTTGAATTCATGCGTAGTTATTAATTACCGGGGCGAACGACCTTGTTTTACTTCAAATTGCCGGACACACGAAAGCGCCCAAAGCATGCGATATGCTGGAACGTTATACGTTTCACGTGCAGCTGTTTGTGGAATAAATTCGGTTAGATGAAAACCATTCTACAACGAACATTCAGTATAATGTAGTCACTATAGAGATACAGTATACAGGACGTACGTTTATGAATCAGCTCAGTAAGGATGACTCAGAATATACAGTGCAGATGATCCCTGCCTTTACATACGTGTTTAAATATAACACACGCATACAAAATATATAGGCCTATAATATGAACGAGTCCGGAGCACAATTGAAACCTACATAATGAATGATTTCTGGAAAAAAATGGCGGCGGCAAAAGGAGAACTCACCGTGTAGACTGGTGGCATCGACTGCCTTAATTGTTTAGCCAATTATCGATTAGTCCTACATACAAGGCGGCTAACGTGGGAGTATAGCTGACATTATTTAAATACTTTGCTTACCTGTCATTGTGTAAGTAAATGCCCGGACAGAGGAATATCTCTTGGCCGGGCCATACACATTCAGCCACACACCAAATTCGCAAGACATTACTTTCTATCTGTCTCTTGTAAGTGCAAGGAATATGAATCACACAATAAAATAAGATATCAGAATACGGGTGCGAAAGTTACAATATGTTCATTACTAGTGTCACGTATATTGCTCCAGTTCTCACGCTAATCTTGCAAAGAGTACAATGAACCTATTATGTAATATTATGTATATGTATGTGTACTAGCTGATGATAGCTTATTTACAGTGACATCCACTGTTGTATGTGTGTTTGTTACACTGCAGTAATGGAAACGTTTCTAATTATTGTTTTCCGTTTGGCTGACTATCAGTCCAAGTTGGTAGCGGAAATTACGAGAGAATTTCTACGGAATTTAAATCTGTTACAAGAGCTTTCCTCACATGTCTGGGCTAATTATTCATCTTTATGATGACGATTATGATGATGATGATGATAATAATAATTATTATTATCATTGTATTAATTCACTATAGTAGTATTATAATTGTTACAGCAACGCGTTAAATGAATATAATAACATGTTGATTAAGTAATGGAATATGACGATCTAACAACTGATAATGTGATGCGCAATTAGCTGCAAATATCACATACCCTCAAGTCGTGCAATAGTCCAGAAAATTATGGAAATATGGATTTTACTCTTGCCTTGTCAACTTCGACCTACATAATGCCATAATATACATTTATAGCTAAGACATAATGAAGATAATATACATTTATAGTTGTTTCATGGGCGTTACTTTATGCATTGCGAAACCTGAGAAAAATTTGTAAAGACGAATTCTTTAATTAAGCGTAACTTGGACGAATTTGATTAATTAAAATGTTTGATTGGTTTCATAATTCAGTTGGTTTGATCTGATAACCAACACGGGCGCTAGCAGACACGGCGACAGCATTTTACAGGAAACAAGGGATGTTCTGGATAAGTATTCTGGGCTAAAGATTGACTGGATAGAGATCACTTGAAGGTAATCGGGGAGTCTTTTAAGATAAGTAAACTAATAATAATTCGCGTAGAAAGGTCCAAAATTTGTTTCATATTGTTATATTCCTGTATTTGGTGATCTCTGTTCCATAATCTCATAAAAAGTATTGTTAACCTGTTTTTATGTTTGTTGTAATAGTAAACGGATGAATGCTATGTAATATCGATGTTATTTTGTTTTTCTGTACGATGTATGTATTAAAGAAATGCACTTCAATAATATACTGTTACGACTGTGACCGGATCGTCGTATGGTACATTGGAAACAGAATACAGATACCAATAAAATCACTAATAACCAGCTTTAATTAGTCACAAATAACAACTTGAAATCAACAAGGTACTCTAATTCTAGTTAAATGTGTCCACACGAAATAATAATGCCAACTATTAATAATTAGATTAATAATAGATTATTAATAATTAAATTTAAAATAAATAATTAGATAGGTTATAAATAATTAGATTTCCGCGCTATTCTAAAACAATAATCAACAACAACCATTTGATCCACACTCTACAAGTTCCTCAGGTGTAACTGACTTCTAACCCGGCCGCTGTTGCATATATATCCCCGCAGGTGTTGTAGAGTAATTTTACATTCTTTTGGCGGTATTCCAGCATAATTCGCATAGTTACAAGTGCTCTCGAGAGCTAGGTTAGTAGACGGCCTTGACACAGACCCCGCACGTCGAGAAGCGTAGAACGACACTCCCGTCTTTGTGAGAGCGTTTTGTAATTGTCGTAGCATATTATATTTTTTACTAATATTTGTAAAACATATCGATGAAAATCAAGTTATTAATTCTATACATTGATCGATCTGGGATAAAAGTATTAGTCATGAGAAGAATTGGAGACTACCTCTGTGAAACTGAAAATGTTGTGTAATGCGGGATAGAAATGTGGCTTCTTACAAAGAAAAATGGATAAAATCCGAAACGAGGAGCTAGAGTATATGAAAAGATACGGGAAGACCACTTGTGAAGATAAATTAAACAACAGAAAATCTGTTAGGTTTTACTGGTGTAGCAAATGTGTAAATAACAGGAATAAGCAGCAGACTTGAAGACCGACATTTACAGTAACCATGTTAAATGAATGACGGGAAATACGTGACAAAAACAATTAATAGAATGGATTTCAAGAAGTAAGACCGCCTCTGTGTTATGGAGAACATACATTGTCCAATGAACATAAGAGAGAACTTAATGGAAAGCGATTTGGTGGATCATGATTTGTGGATGGGAAGAATAAAATAACCTGTAACGGGGAGAGTCAAAGAAGAAGAAGAAGAAGAAGAAGAAGAAGAAGAAGAAGAAGAAGAAGAAAATTTATAAAATTTGTTTGCACTAGCAACAATTGCCTCAGTTTGTATAAGAAAGTGTAACAAATTCTGGTTTTAGTTTCATCGTCAGGCACACCTGGACTTAGCTGTACAGTCAAAAACGCGAACTTGAAATGAGTAATGATACAAATTGAAGCAATTCTTGTCGTTTAGCAATGAAAACAAAATCGGTCATCATAGGCGTGCGCAGGGCGATTACAATGAGGGGGCAACTATACCGGGGGATATGGAATACCATCAGTAAAATGGTCTATAAAATTAACATTAAAAAAAACTGGTTTAATCAAAAAAATATCATTATCTTATTTTTTACAACACATAAATTTTCACCTCTTTTCTCACTTTTAATTTTTCCGAATGTGGTTTTTCTTTTTTGTAAACTAATGGGGGGTCCAAGGTCCCTCTGGTCCCACACGTGCGCACGCCTATGTCGGTCATATAAAACGGATTTTATATTGTGTTATTACTACTGTGCCTATTTGTTATTATTGTGATTGTACCTGTGCGAATCGTGGATGTATCTAATAATATTGTTTGCAAGTTAAATCGGACTCTATACACCAAGTTGGATAGAATTAGATCGGATTGGATACATTGTTACCAACGAACACAAGTAAACGTAAGCTATTAATTGGATACTTGGATCATAGAATCCCATCCCATTATTCCCAGAGGAGTCTAGGCATCTCACTAATGGATTGCGCTAGTAAGTCCAATTTTGTAGTACAAAAAGTCGCCAGTGCAAAATATTAAGAGCACTTTTTAACGGCCGATGGTATGTAACAAATAAATTTGTCATAACGACCTATGTATTGTAACTATAAAAGAAGTTATCGACAGAATGAATGTCGATACCATAAGAAATAACGATTACAGTACAATCCATTAATATAACATAAATAAAGGTTAAAAAGATGACTTGCCAGCAGACACTGTAGAAGTGAACTCGTCGTTAGGGAAAAGTTTAACTCGCTAATGGATCTCAGTTAGACTCAAAGCGAACCCATTATCTTAAAAAAATCAATTTCCCAGATGTTAGTAAATAAAATTTAAAAAGTTACTTTTGTGCCTTGGCCAGCTTTAATGGCAGCATTTAAACTTAGGCACATGGAAAAATATAAAGAGCTTAGTTTGAAAGAGAATGTGTTTGCATAATACGACAGATCTGAATGGTTACCTGCGAGTGAAATGATTGACGTCACAAAATATAGGCCTCTCATGTCACGCGTGTCTGTTCGATAGTTACAAGGTCAAGCAGTTATGACCGCGTTAGTATGCGGTGACCTCACGTCATCCGGGATGTGTACACAAAAGTAAGTGTCCACTACTTTAGTTATACATGCTGATTCCATTGTGTTTACAGCACTTTATTCTGACAACAAACGTCAGAACTACCAAGGAGAAACAGTTCGGTGTGTGCGACTTATTGAACACTACATCAGAGGAAATATAAATCCTTCATGTCATTTCGAACTTTTATTACGAAGTGCAATATATAATTATTTACTACGTGGTTTTGACATTTTCCTGAAACGAACAAATCTAGGTTTTAGTAGCTTAATGTTCTAATACACGGCCATAGTTGGCGAAACAATTATTTATGCATGTCAGTAATTGCGTTCTGTTGGAATCAGGTTAGTTTTAAGCTAAGAAACTTTCATGAATGCACATTTTAATTTCTTCCTGAACGAAAAGAAAAAAAATAATTCGTTGTGTAGTACTAATTATCTATCATTTGAAAGAAAAGAATAACTGGATTACTTTCGTTAACCATCACATAACACAGCCTGACAGGAAAACAAATTTTAAATCGAGGAGGAAGTGTAGCATCTCGTAAGCTAATCCTCTTATACGATAATATGCTAGTACGATAATCTTCTTCCAGTAATATGGAAATCCAAAACAAAGACAACAGTTGGTGAAGACATAAAATAGTCAGTGCACTTTTGTATAAATTAAAAAAGATGTCTATTCGCAAATTTAATTTTCAAATACGTTGTATCTACGTGAAAATCAGAACTGGGACGTAACACTCTGTAGGCCTACTGTACTTTGCACTTGAATACGGGACTAATATTCGGATTCCTGCATTGAGGAGAGACTTATAAAAATGCTTCAAAAATTCTGTAACTCTTCAAAAACTGTCTACTAGGATAATCTCGCAAAAAGGCAAATGTCAGTATTTACATCCTTGTCTTCCAAAATCTAAATTTTGCCGTTACGGCTTAGGAATTAACATAACTTTCCGGTTCCTAGAACAAAAAAGTACCTTCAATTCTAAAGTCATATATTTCTGTACTTCTTATTACATAGGATGTACAATAAATTGCCAGATGATACTAAATGCTTAAACTTATACAGAGTATTTTTTAAATTATAACTTGGTCGGATCTGTGATTATTAAGGAATTTGTGCGCATTAAGCACTGTAGAAATTAAGAATACTTTTCAACAACGTAGATGAAGCAATAAATATTTGTAATAATCACGTGTAAATACAGTTGTGCAGTAAATTGTCATTTTAGGTGCAGTCTTTGATTTTATTCTACATTTAATTTTTAATGTAAAATTTGCATTATTGAGACTTACGTAAATATCGTAAATATTGAAACCTTCTTCTTCTTCTTCTTCTTCTTCTTCTTCTTCTTCTTCTTCTTCTTCTTCTTCTTCTTCTTCTTCTTCTTCTTCTTCTTCTTCTTCTTCTCCACTTCAAGGATTAGAATATATAAACCTGTTCCGGCACCCATCTCATCCTCGGACGACCCACGTCTCTTCTACCAATGGCTTTATAATTCATTGCCGCTTTCGGCAATCGATCCTCTGGCATCCTTTGCAGATGATCCCACCATTGTTTTCTGTAGATTGAAATAATTTCATTTATGTCCTTTACTTCGAGTTCTGCTCTGATATCCCCTCTGATTTCTTATAATATCTTTTAATATACAACTTAAAGTATTTTGAAGAAACTGCATTTCAGCACTCTGAATCTTGCCGCATTCATTTTTTGTCATGACCCACGCCTCACTCGCATATGTCAATGTGGGTATTGCAATTGTCTTATAAAATTTAATCCTTGTGCTGTGTCTTGTTTTATTTATAAGATTTCTATGAATCGTACCTCAAATGTTCCTAAATTTATTTATCTTCTATCTTCTATCCTATTCAGATTCATAGCTTACTGCACAGCCGAGATATTTGTAACCGCTCACTTGTTCTAAAGTGCTGTTGTCTATAACTATCTTAGTCCTCACTAGATATTTGCCTTTAAAGGCCATGGTTTCGGTCTTTCTTACTGAAATTGTCAGTGAGTACTCTCTTGCCACTTCTTGTAATTGAAACATAGCTCTATGTAAATCGTCCTCATTTTCTTAAATAAGAACTATGTGATCCCCATATAGCAGGGAATCCATACAAATTGATTTGCTAAGCTGTATTCCCGAAGTCATTCTGGATTTCCATGCTCTCAAAATGTCGTCAATGTATATATTAAACAAGGTTGGGGAAACACAACATCCCTGCCTAACTCCCTTATATATTGGAATGTCACCTGAGAGCCTACCATTCAGATCGAGGACTACAGATTTACTTCTGTAAAGAATCTTAACTGAATTTATTAAATGCTGTGGATATCCTCTTCTATCGATAATATTCCATAACTTTTGACGGTAAACATTATCAAATGCTTTTTACAGATCAACAAAAGCGATAAGCGTTTCCTGGTTATACTCCCGCCTTTTCTCTATTATCTGTCGTAATACAAACAATGCATCCACAGTCGACTTATACTTTCTAAAAACCATTTGCTCTTCAAGAATTAATGCATCTGTAATGTGACTCTTAATCTCTTATTGAGAATTCTTGTATATATTTTGGAACTCTAGCATTTAAATCGCCAACAAGTACTACACTGCAGTTCTTATTATAATTGTCAATTATTTTTTGTAGCGTTTGATAGAACAAAGTTGTTTTCTCCTCTTTCCCTTCTTGTAAAGCATAACGCCTATTATGATAATGTATCCTCTTTCATATTTAAGTTTCAGGGCTATTATTCTTTCACTCGCAAAAGCATAGTCTTTAACCCTTCTTTCCGATTTTCTGATCCCTTCTTTAATCCGAACACTGATCCCGCTAACATTCCACGTAGCTAACTTTAATTTTTCCGCAATCCATTTATTCAAATCCTTATTCTTTGCCAGGGTCCTCCTGTTGCCACAGTTTCCAGACCTTACTCCGAGGCTGCTTAGGATACTAAAAGTATTTTAAAGTTTTACTTGAACAGGTTACTGGCCCGTTGCACAACCCTCTACCAGGAGGACCCGAGACTCTTCTGTCAGGGTTACCATGCCTTAGCGAAACGCCCCTATTTTGGGATGCAGGAGATTCGCCCTCACCCTTCTCTTTCTGAGATAGGCTTTGGTGGCTTTGTGCCAGTTATTCTGATACTGAACGTTTCTTAGTATTTCCAGTGCTCACCTATCGGCATCAGTGAGCACTCTAAGATCCTAAGCCATCCAAAATTAAGAAATTAGAATTGAAAAAGGAAAACACCCTAGCCCTCGATTGCTCTAATAGCGTCGGGATCAGTAAAAAACAAGAGGCATTCAAGAAAGACTAGACAGAAAAGACTAAAGGAAGGGGTCTCACCCGAGACAAGTTGGAAAAGTGAGAATCCAGCTAGGGCACCTCGGGACTGCCAAACCCGTAGCCACAAGATGTGGACCCGTGATATCAGTGAAACAACTTTCACAAAGCTATTGTACTTAATATTTTATACACACTGGAATGAACAGTATTAATTTTAATTAATTATGTATTCGTAAAGATTTAATGGTACTATCCCAATATCCGTACCCGCACTAATTTTTGAATATGCGATTGTATCGATATACTACGATGTGAAGAAGATAAAGTGTAACTGTAAATTATTCCATTTCTTAATGTAAAGCGAAAATACGTGTTGTTTTCAATTGTGAGGTTAGTTAATATTGGTTTCTGAATTTTAGCTGTTTTACTGTTTAAAGAAATAAAAGCCGTGGTTAGGAAAAATATGTCGTTTAATGTGTCTACACAGTGCTTGGAAGAGAGAAACATTAAAATCAAAAAACATAAAGATTTTTAACAAAAAAAAAACAACAACAGAAAATGTAAAGTGAAAAATACAAATATTTCTGAATAGTAACAATAAAACAAAAAAAAAACATATTAACAAATGAAAACAAGATTTGTTATTTGTTAGGTGGTCAATATTCTTTTATGTTATTCAGTAGAATCTCGAAAACTTCCCTGGAAGTAAATTTTGTGCCTGCCTTCGAGTTGGTTGCTTTTCTAGTGATCTGCACAAAAGCCGAGTAACTTAGTGAAAAACCGTGTATTCGAGAAAAAACGAATATTAGTTGAATACGAGTTCTGGCACAAAAATGGAGACATGTATGATGATAGGTAAGAGGTGGGCCACCTCAACTTACTTGGAGTTGGTTGCTTTTTCTGTGATGTGCACAAAAAACGAGTACTGTTGGAAAACAATTCCTGTCACAAAAAAGGGAGACATGTACAGTAATAGGCAAGGAGTTGCCCCTGGGCCACACCGCCTTACCACGAGTTGGTTGTTTACGTGGATTTCAGAAAAAAGGAGTATTATTTTAAAGGAAGATTAGCTTTCATGTGTAATTTTAGTTTGCCTGTTAACCTACAATGTCAGTTTTTGGCGTCACAGACATACGTAGGAGTTATTGCTAGAAACATTCGTTTAGTATATGATAATGAAACACGATTATAAAAAACTATTTTATAACATACACAAATAAATTTTGACGCTTCTATTATATAACTAAAATTAGATGCGACAGTTACTACATATGAATGCCAATAATCACATAATCGAAATATCGAAAATGAGTACGGGTACGGTTATTGGGACAGTATACCGATTTAATATTTTCTGTGTATACAGAAAGTAATTTCTACGTATATTTTTACCACCGCTGCATGACTCTTCATATTTTTACTCTATATTTTTAATCGAACCCCTAAACAGCTAATACCTTAAGGGGTCCTATTTTCCTCATATGTTAATGTACAGTAAGTCTTTTGTATTTTGTGTTTCTGTATTCTGTTTTCGATATTTTTATATGTCTCGACCTAATTTATGTTTGGAATTGTATTTTTTTTTGTACAGTGAGAAAAGTAAACGATATTATATTATTTCACCATTAAACACTGGAAACTTGCTGTAATAAGTAAGTAGCTTGGTGGACTACGTAGTAAGTAAATCAGCAACTATTCAAAATGACGCTTCAGTTTTACTGTCAGCTATGGTCTCGTTGACTACTAAACTCTACTATATTAACTACTATATAAACTCGTTGACTACGTGGAACTCCCTATTTATATTACTGTATTAGGAATAATCTAAAAAATAACGTCACTACAAGCAACACCTACGAGGGCGAGGAAGCAAGCGTGCATTTTGCGTCAGTGATAAACTACACGACGCGTGAATCGCCAGCTGTAAATATTTATTTGTTACGTAGCAGCATTACATTAAGATTTCTTTCATTCAACACTTTCAAAATATCTGGAACAGCAAACAAAACAATGTGCTTTTATAATATCAGTTTTCAACAGGGTTCGTTGACCTCTAGTTCAAAACAGCTGTTTATGAATTCAGTCGACGACAGTCGAATGTAAACGCCGAAAATTATTAATGTCACAGCGAGCGCCATGTGTTGTTACAAAGTTCATTTTAAGGATTATACAATATGGAAAAGAAGTAACTTATTAATGGCAAATAAACGTTAATTTCTGACATATTTGTCGTTGAACGAGTGAAACGAGTTATCAGTTTTAACTCGACCGTTTATCATTTGTCTATTTCAAACAGAAGTAACACTGTTGCACACCACTATAGAAATTTATTCCGATTAGCGCTTTCAAGCTTCACAGCTCATCATCAGATCGCAAATGAGCTCTATTTCCGATCTGTTGATGAGCTGTGAATCTTGAAAGCGCTAATAGGAATAATTTTTCTTCAGTGTTGTGCAACAGTGTTATTTCTGTTTGTGATTATAATCACTAACACAGTTTTATTAATTAAACATTTGTTTATCTGTCTATCTGTCTGTCTATCTTCTTTAGCCTACAGAACCCCATTGATTTAGAGATGCAGTGCCCCAAAAATAGGGAGACGGCAGGAAAAATTGGTGTCAAAATTGTGGAAAAGTCGTAATATCCCATGGGGGTATACGATTAAAGGGAATTTTACCCACAATCCGAATATAATATTCACTTTTGAAAATTCCAAAATTTTTGGACTTCAAACAGTGAGTGAAAAATTGATAAATCGTAGAATGTCATGTGGGGTATCAAATTAAAACTAATTTTAACTGTCAGCTGAACGTAGTGTTAAGTTTTGAAAATCTCAAAATTTTGGAATCTTAAGACCAAAAAGATAAAGTTTGAAAAAATTGCGAAAAACCAGCAGGGTGTCAGATTACAAGGGAATGTAATGGAGATCTGAATGTTTCGAATTTTCAGTGTTTACTGTATGATTATGTGCTCTACAGCTGTTATATTAATAAGAAATAGTAGAGTAATCTAGTTTTTGTAATTTTTCTTATAAATGAAAAGGTATCTAATATTGAAATGTATGTAATAATAAACGTACTTGAAGAAAGGATTCATAAGATGGAAAGGGCATATGGTATACCTAAAGATATTTACAATAAAAAGTGCATATTTAAAAATGAGAAAATAAGGCATTACAGTACAGTAGTGAAGCCAGAATGCCTATATGCAAGTGAATTTCTAGCATTGAATTATAATTTAGACAAACTAGAAATATTGGAAAGACGAATTATCAGGAAAATATTAGGCCCACGAAAAACTTCAGAAGGTTGGAAATTAAGAAGTAATGATGAAATATATCAAAGTATAGAAAATATAACAGAAACAATGGAGAAAAGAAGACTATTATTTTTTGGACATTTATATAGGATGGACGACAATAGGTTAACAAAGCAGATCTTCAAATATCTGTGGGGGAAGAAGTCAACACTGTGATATAATTAATATTTCATATATTTTTTTTATTTTTTGGGTTATTGCGAGGGAAGTACGCCAGCAATTAGAGCCCGTTAAAAGTGACACTTGTTAGCGTTGTTCGAGGGTGGGCGGCGAAAGGGAACAAACCTTTCCTTTCCATTAAGACGTCGTAAAAACTATTCTCGAACAATGAGCTGTACGGCACATGTTGCAGCCAGCTGGACCATGCGTGGGAATGCCCGACTCCACAATTAGGACAAAAGGAGGCTACCGTTACATCTGTCCAGTAGCGAGAAAAACACAGAACCAACGGCGAGAGTATTGTTCAAAACCATGTGTGCGGCTTCTCAAAGACAATGGTTTATGCAAGGACAATAGGACAGGCGACTAAGTGACGCTAAGGGAGAGCACAGATGTTATGCCACCCGCAAGTCGACGGAGGAAATCGTCAGCGTACCAACAATAAGAGAATTCGACACGCTACACCAGAAGTAGCAGATGTGATTTTGAAACAGAGCCTTAACACTGATTCCAGGAACGGAACAACGTACGTAAGACAGCGACTCATCTAGTCCACGTGGACTATGTCAAATTCAAGTCGAAAAAGCCAACCAGCCAATGAGGAACGAGAATTCCGGAGGGAACTTCCGTAGGGGATGGTTCAGAGATAAGCTTGAGACCAGAGAGCGAATCTCATGTATGAACGTCCCTCTCCAAACGGCACTGGGTGGAGAATTCGTTGGAAATACAGACTGGAGACGAAGGGACACAAGGAGGTCCATGGAATGAACCTATCAAAGATGAATTGGTGGGAAGTTTGAGTGTTCATCAGAGTCCCAAGAGTGGGAACAGCAGAAGAAATAAAAACCATTTTACACGGGGAGACGCGAGCCCAGTTCATTCAAATTTTAACCTCAGTTTACTACAAATTTTATCTCAGTTTATTACAAATTGTATTATAATTCTTAACTCGGTTTACTCAGAGTCTATTGAACTTGTATTTCATTTTATAATGATTCAGTTATAAGAACTTAAAGCAGTGCGTAAGTTAAAATGCATTTGGGTGGAGACGATTAAGACATTATTACGAATAAATGGAAGTGCGCGAATAAAACTCAGAGCGTAAACGGAACAGTAGCTTTCGTGATGAAACGCGAGTAACAATCTATGTAATTTCTATGTAATTCATCGTCATAAAGACACGGACATTGTGAAGCGATATTCCTGAACAATTACAGAAAAAGTAGTGATACTACAACGTTTAGTAATTAACTCAAATAAATAGAATTGTGAAAAGTGCCTAATGAACTCGAAAACGACCTAGGCGCCGAAAAGAGTTGTCGTGCGGCATAGACAGTTATTAGAAGCATACGGTAGCGAACTGTGTACCGCGAAATAGACACATACGCGCGTAGAACTTAACCGACCGATTACGAGTACAATGCCACTACTTGTATTATATTAAACTCAAAGCTCGAAGTGACTGTCGCGAAGTGCGGGAGTGTTTACGATCAAGTGTCCTATGGATTAACTTCACTCATCAATGCAGGGAGACAGCACGGCAGAACGAGTAAAGTACAAAACTAATCTCTTCTTATAATTAGTAATTTATCAAACACCACTGACCTGACACTTAGAACCAAAACCACCTGAGAAAGTTATATAAATATGAGTCAGATAGATACGAATCCATAAGTAGGGAATATTATGTTCTAGAATATTATACATGTCTTCTTGTTAATATATTTTGTACTATGTATGTATTTTGATGTGTTTGTTGCAGGAGCAGGATTTTATCTATGTATATGATTGATATGTGTATTATTAATTATGATTATTTCATGCATATAAATGTTCAATGTGTTTTAACGTAAATACTAAATACGAATTATGAGCACACCACATTTTAGTTAGTAACGTCATTGCAGACGAAGAAGCGTCAATATTTGATCGCTCACCTAATTGTTTAAATTTGTTCATTGAGTTGTTAAATGTGGAATAGAATTTTATTGTTTTGTTGAAGAATTGTAAGTGCTCTTAAATTGATGTTCTGACATGAAGAAGAATGAATATGATTTAATAAATATAAGTTAGACTGGATTCGTTAGTATTCTATTGATTTATGTAACAAACCTGACTCACAACTTAACCTTTCATTAAACAGTATCTATATTAATAATTCAAGGTAACGATTATCAATTCAACTAATCAGAAAGAATGCACAAAATAGAAGTTTCGAAGACAGTTAAAGTCAAAAGTAAATTCATATGTAGCAAGTTGGAGTGTAAATAAATAATTAACTCTAACTCAATTCATACAATTATTCGTTATTTAAAGAAATGAATTTGTTAACATTACATATGGGAGATCAACACATGACATTAATTACATCGTATATGCTAACCCAAGCTCAGAGTTAGATACATGTAAGTACGACAAAGTTCGTACCGGCAACAATTTCATAATTACAGATCAATAAATTTATAATTAATAACTAATCAATTTATGCAAATAATTCGCATAAATATTAGCATTGTATATGGCTACCCAACGAGGGGCAGTGCAAAACCAATTCTTGTAGAACAAAGATAATTAATAAATTTATGCAAATAAAAGACGCATAAATATATCATTGTAACATCAAGTTGGATTAAAGAAGTCCAAAAGGATTTAGAAAAAAATAATATACACTCAGAAGAAGCAATTGAAGTAGACGTTTTTCGGGCAAAAGTGTTAAAAATGGAAGGAGTCCAGGGTAGCAGAGAGAAAAACGCAGGTTTAAAGTAGACTGAAGACAGGAAGAAGAGACGCAGTAAAAGATGAAAGAATATTGGAGAAAAGAAAGAACAAAGAATAAATAATTGAAATTGGCATGTAGGCCTTAGATGGCCGATACAAAAAAAAAATGTAAGTTACTTTGTTCAAAATAGTGAGCGAGTTCCCTGGAGCTCAGGGAGCACACTTGTACCTAATTAGATAAAATCTACATGTTGTTTCCGACGGTTTTGTAGTTTGCCTAGGTCTTTTGTGCTGAACTGAGTAGGCGCTGCGATAACAGCGCCGCCTCCTGGCTGTGAATACCGCAACTAGCGGCTGGTGGCGCATTGTACTAGCCCTGGGAAAACTCTTTATTAAATTAAAGAGGTATTAAATTACCCTGTATGGATTTTTGAAATGTTATCAAAATTTGGAACCCTTTTTGCGGTTCTTGGCGTCCAAAAATTTTTTAAATTTTCAAAAATCAAATACAAATTCAAAATTTGGTTAATATTACCTGTATTTGATACCTCACTTGGACTGTTGCGATTTTTTCAAAATTCTTACCCTTTTACATTTTTGCCTCCCGTTCCCCTTTATTTTTATTTATTTTTTTGTGAGAAGGGATGAATCCCAACAATAAATAGAGCTCTGTTTAGCAAAAAAGTATGGCCAAGTTTTACGAAAATCGTTTGTTAACATACCCGAGTTTTTGACAACGATATGTCACAAGTTATCGTTAGACATACTCCAAATAGAGAGACAGATAGACAGACACAACCAAATGTCAAATGGTCAAATTAAAATGAGAACTCGCTTTGCACGTTCCATTACTCACGTGGTGTGTCCTGTATCGGTTAGTAACTGAATAAACTTTATGAAAGGAATACGTCGCAATTTGTGTTTGTATATGCTACGCCTACAGCTGAAGACGGTGTATTTACTGGTTGCTTATTGTGTGGTAATGTAATGTAGGCCTACCTTCATTGTGGCGTTATCAACCATATGTTCTTGTAATCTGGCAAACTTGCTACCAACAAACGCGTAAAGAAAGATTTGTCTAACGTATATAGACGCCCTGTGAGATAATATTAATTACGCAATTGTTGTACCAGCTGTCGGAAACGGGTGAAAACTACGCCGAGAAGAACGCGACCAGACGTGATATTTTCGCCGGCCAAGGTCAATATCGAATCTAATAGGTTTGTGCTACTTACCGATTGTCGTTGCCGCCGGGAACTAGTTAGACGTCGTTACTGGCCATCTAACTCAAGGACACGTGAACATGACGTTTTGTGTTACAATATTGCGTTATGTGTGTGTATAACATCTGTAATTATCTTGTCTCGTGACACACTGAGCGTGCATTAAAGCCGTCTTACGTAGCAATAACTATCGTGACAGTGGCTGTTACGAAGGTCGCAGTCACTGTAGGTAGGTGCAACTGTGTAACTGTTGTTGACAGTCACCTTTGGCCGCTGCTAGTCATTCTGTTGTCTTTTCACTCGATCATAGCTGCTTTCTTAAAATTATAACGTAATGATATCTCTCAACAAATGAATGGTGTAGAAGTGACTGAAGAACTGTAAAAAATGAATATAGAAAATATAAAAGAACTTTACCACTCAGTGACATTTCTAATCTTGTTATTTGAATTAGCAGTCTCTGTAACTCCAACTTCGTCGTGCTTATTTACTAAACTGCTAAATGTCATGTTCTGGCCGAGGTCTTTCAGTGTTTCTACCATTTTCAAGTCGTAAACCACGACTTTAAAATGGTGGAAACACTGAAAGGCCTCATCCAGAACATGAAATTTAGCAGTTTAGTAAATAAGCACGACGAAGTCAGTGACATTTACACAACAGCCTAAGGACATTCTTCAGAAGTCTGAATGGTAATTGCAGTCAGTTCCTGTCTGGTAGCTGCGGAAAACGAAAACCAGCTTCTTGTCAAATTGTATTATACACATCGTATAAAATGTATTGGTGATTATCGCACACGAAACGAGCGGATCATGTGCTCATTATCGTCACGTGTAAGGAATAAGGGAAGACCAAAACAGTTCTATGTGCGTTAGTTTTTGCGTATTTGAATTCAAAACAAACCACTTGTCGAAGAATCCTACTGTCGAGAGGAAATCGTTTCAGTCTGAACTAATAAATTTAGGCTAATTCTCACCGCCCCGCCGCATCACTAATATTGTGGAGGACGAGAAATCCTAGTTCTCTGCCGTGGGATATCACCGGACCAATGCAGCGTTTCTCCAAGGTATGGGGCGCGACCCACTACTGGTGAGTCGCCAAGTCGGGCTCGAAAATTTGTTTACTGTATCTAAAAACATTTAGTATTAAGTAGAATCAAATGTGTATAATTGATTTAAGTGTAAAAGAGGACTTAAAGTACTTGATATTACCAACAATATGATTATAAATTGGCTGCACACCTCTACGAGTAATGGTGCCGGCGCCCATGGTTATGGGTCCCATGAAGTGTAAAATCCTTCAAGATGGGTCCCGGATTGAGAACTACTCATCTATATGTTGTTGTTGCGTAGACTCAGACAACCAACTAGAAGAAAAACGCTGCGCCACCCTGGGGCAGGGTGACTGATTTCTGTTGCTAAACGCGACCCTAATAATGTTGTTAAATATAGAGGACACCCATTGCTAATGTGATTAGCCACAACAATGGCAATTGCCAACCCAATGGGCTAATTTCCGGTGGCCTGATATGGGATCAGCTGAAACGCTAGGCTATATAAATCTTATGATATTATTGGATTTCAATTTTAAAGCATGGTTGCTGGAAAGATATTCGAACTGAATGGCTGGCAGCCTCATAGGTGTCTGTCAAATTTTTATGATATGGTGCTCACAGAGCGATCCCCATACTTCTTTAAGCACATTGAGCAATGAATCAATTGACGAATTTTCAAGAATAAGTTTAACACTTTATGGAAGATGTAGAAACAATATTGGTCTCATAGAATTAACAAACAATCATAGAATTAATTGGACATTCATAGAACATCTCTCCCCGTCATATTGTTGTAAATAAAACTGAAGAAAGAATAAGTTGGTAGTAGAAGTCAAGAATCACATTGGGATGACCACTCCGAAGTCGGGATGGTTATAAGAGCTACCTGACGATGGATTGTCTATTGTCTGTCCACACGATTTATTTCGACATTTGGAGTCGATTATTTACTACTTGTACGGCGACATAAGACTGCACTTTCACTGTGTACACCGAGGTTAACTTCTCTTACGAGACACTTGCTACTACTAGTACTACTAGTACTAGTACACACTTCTGCGTTCCACGGAGTTGTGATGAAACTGGACCCGTTTGAGACAGCGCATGAAATATATAGGTCTATTCTGTATGACAAAAAGTATTCTGACAAGATCAGGTTTCAGTGATCGCTAAGTTCGCCATCCTTCCCGTCACCGTGAAGTAAATCATTTATAGCTTTTTATTATTTTTTTTGTCTGTTTCTGTAATCTCAACCCGGAGACTAGTTGACGGCCATATCGAGAAATCACAAGTCTCTGCGTTCTCTGTTGTTCCTGAAGATACAGATTACCAGTTTTAGGTACTCGTAGACTAATTCATAAGCTAACAATAGTGTTTTAAGGCTTATAAAAGTACATATGTAAAGGTAGTTTGAACACAACCCTTTAAAGTGATTCAATCATAACCCCTCTTTAACCTTTTCAAATAGCTTGATCCGTTCAAAACACTTTCCGCAACAAATTTTTCAAGAATCTGTTTCTTCGCCTTCATCTAGCATCTACCATTCCCCAAAGTTCCGAACTAATGGTGTTATAATGGCCAATTAAATGTCTCAGCCATCGATATTTTCTTTGAAGAGATTTTTCCACAATCTCTTTTTTACGTCCTCTTAAATATTTCATTATCGGTGTTATTATTTGGTCGTGCAGTCACTGAATATTGATCACTCCATTTGTATAGCAGCTTTTACTTCGAGGAGATGAATGACTCAACACTTATCTGTGCAGCTCTCTCTAAATTACACGTTTTTATGATTCCGCACTATTTTAGCCCGTCAGTTCTGTCTTCTACCTTTTATCAGGACTTATCAGTTTTGCATTTGCAACTTTCTCGCATCTGTCTGCACCAGATCCTCAAATGTTGATTCTGATCTCCCTCTAGATCTTCTTCAATGGTATCCATGTTACCTCACTTATTATAGCTTCTCTGCTGCTTTAAGTATAAGTATCAAAAATTGGTAATTTATATATTCAGAAACAACAACCATCAAACAACATTACACCAAACTTAAAAAACGATAATGAAATATTGCTTTTATTATTATATTATTATAACGTATATTATCTAGATATTAACAAGCAACCCAGTTTAGTATTTTTGGGAGTGGCGAATATGACACCGAAACGATAAATAATCGCTCTACCTTGAGGGTGGGGTGGAGGAGCTACTATAGGGAAGGTTAAGTGACTATAAGAATCAAGTACAACAGGAATGCAAATTCTAAAATTAATTAAACTAAATGACTGTTTTCAACAAAGGAGGTAAAAAGAATTCTGTCTGATCATTTGTTACATTTTTGTTATTTTTAATTGTTTTATTAATTTCTAAAATTTCCAATAAATTCATTTTTTTACATTTTTCTATGTTATGGAATTCACGTCATTGCTTAAAACACAGTCACTTTTTAGACACAGAAAACGTAATATTAGTGCACACCATAGAAAAAGTTAATGACATTAATTTATTGGAAATTTTACAAAAATTAAGAAAGCAATTAAAAATAACGAAAACGTAACAAATCAACAGACAGAGGTATTTGTATCTCCTTTGTTAAAAGCAGTTAGTTAGTTAGTTCTATTTGGTTTTTTAACATTTCCTTTTTTTCCAATTAATGGGGAGTTGGCCCATTGCATTAACTCCCAACCTGGAGGACCAGGGAATTTTTAATCAAGGTTTACTTCCTTTAGCCTTTGATAAACCAATATCCAACTACAAGGCAGCAGCTGCTAGTTTTGGGCCGCCCCGGGTATTTTATTTCCCCGGTATCCACCATATCTGGCGAGCAATCTCCTACCCGCCACCTGGGGAGGCGCCCGATGGGTTACGGCTCAGACGTTTGGACTACCGATAAACACACAAGAACAAAATTAATGACAGCAGAGATGGACTTTTGGAGACGTTCGGCAAGAGTATCCGGACGTGAGAAAATTAGAAACGAAGTTATTAAGGACAAAAATTCAACTGTTGATTTTATTCAAACAAAAAATTAAAATGGTATGGACACACAAAAAGAATGGAACAGGAAAGATTGCCAAGGAGAGTTATGGAATGGATCCCAGGAAGAAGGAAAAGAGGAAGACCACCTATCACCTGGGTAGAAGAAAATCAGACTATAATGAGGGAAAGAGAAATTGAAGAAGACGTTTGGATGGACAACCAGCAGTGGAAGATGAGAAGAATTCAATCAATTCTGTAATCTTTGATTGCGGAAAATGTGTAAACATTGTACAGCCGGAATAATAAATAAGTTAGTTAGTTAATTTTAGAATTTGTATTTCTATTATACTTGGTTTAAACTATCACTTGACCTTCTCTATACTAGCTTCTCCACAGTCTCCACCATCTTTTATACACATCCTTAGTACATGTTCACCCTCTAAAACATTCTTCGTATTTAGCTGTTCTTTCGAGTTGTTTGAGAATAGCCTAATTGTCACAGTTAGCGTTTCTGTTTATGTTAATCATCTGTACCCCGTGCAGATGTCGATATCTTAATCTTCGATAAACACCCGTGCTTGACTCATAACAACACCAAACTCCATGCACATTACTAGTAAACTAACTTCCATGCGAACAGATTTATTTTCGTCTGAGTAAGAGGGGCAAAGTCGGAATCGATTAATGGCCGCCGTGGTGCAAGCATAGCAAGCATATGTACATCTATGGCTGCAAGCGACGGAATCGCTGGAAAAACACTGGGGAAGAAACAAAGAACTGTTGTTAAACGGAAGGGAGTTACGAGTGCACAGAATATGTTAAGGAAACATGAGCTGAAGGAAGTCAAAACAGATTAATGAGAAATAAACTGGAAGATTATGAAGCCGAAGCAGCTGGTAAATATACTGAACGACAACAGCGATACCGCCGCCACTGCCGGCGACGATAATGGCGATGATGATGATGATGGTGTGATGATGATGATGATGATGATGTCATGATGTGTGATGACAATAATAATTTAGTAAATAATGTAACAATAACAATAATATTAACAATAGGCATTCAAACAATAAAAATAATAAGCCCATTTCTAAAGCTACAGGACTGTTAAAAAAATACACAAACTTAGAAACTTATTTCGCAAACTTAGAAAGTACGAAACGTACTACAAACAGGAAATAATGTTGTCGAAATGAAGAAACGCTCGGCTTGCATACAGTGGGGAAATTTTAGTCAAGCTTAGTACTGTAGTAGTCCATTTCGCCTGCCTACTTATAGTAGCATTGTCATTGCAAATTGTTCGCGAGTGGTTATGTTCACGTGCATTTGCGAAGGTTAATATAATTATCTAGTTAGAGTGTATGTTTGAGGATTTGCATCCAGGCTCCAATGCGACATCTTTGCCTTCTATTCATGCAAACAAAACGTTACAATAAAATATAACGCTTTCCAAATTGTAAATTCATTAGTTTATTGCAGTTTTAATGTTATAACAAATGTACTTTCTTGTGTACGAGTATGATGATTTTTAATTATGAAGTATTTTGTAACGTATTCTTGTAAATATTAGACTTCTTATGGTCCGATATAGCCTATGCTGCACTCTTTACTGTACGAGATTGGATGTGTTATATGTAATTATAGGCCTATATGAATACGTTCAGGCCTACAGCTGTTGATTCTGTCAAACGAATGTTAGACTATATAAATACTACTACTACTACTACTACTATAGTAATAATAATAATAATAATAATAATAATAATAATAATAATAATAATAATAAATAACAACAATAATAATGATAATAATTCAGAATATTCACTTTGTTCTCAGATCTCCCTGTTAGAACGTGGAATCCGTAACATTGCGACAAATATGGCCTTCGATAAACAAGGTACAGCCTCTGTTTACGTACTGAGTATATGATAAATTACCGTTACACGATGTCTTACGCAATAAAAATACGGTACTCTCAGGTAATTGATTGTGTAACTACATTATTTTTGTCTGATACGTACAAATTGACAGAATTAATAATCCGCGACTCGACACCCAACAAAACAAGCTTTACCCGAGATAGATGTTACGTCGTTCTAAATGGCCAGGATATATTACAGTATTTGGAATTTAAACAAAGAGAAGTGGAAATGCGTGCAGAGAAGATGCAAACCGAACCGACAGCCCTTAACGTCTTAGAAACTCTTAACATTTTCGTATGTAAGTTAATGGATGACTCAGGTTTTTAAGTTGATCGTATTGTTGGAAAACACAACTTTCGCGAACGAAAAGGCGAGATTGCGAGTACAAACAAATTTATTTTTACATAAAGTCTAATCAGTATTTAATCTTACCTTAACATCCGTACGTAGCCTACGTGCACACAGTACGAAAAATAAAAAGCATTTGAAACGAATCGGCCATAAATATTTATTTAATGTGTAATCTTGTCGATTAGCTTTACTCAACTCTTTCAGAAATCTAGAACATCAAACAAAACGAAGTACATTATAGTAATTTCCTGAACGGAGTTCATTGACCCCGGTTCAAAATTCGTGTTACGTGCCGGTTAAACGTTTATATAATTGTATTACTTTATCGCGTGCCTTTATGGAAAATGTGGAGCATGCCTATAATAATAAACGGTTTCTTTTTTACGCATTCAAGAACTCATTTTAAGAACTTGTAAGCAAGCAATGATACATCACACACACACACACACACACACACACACACACACACACACACACACACACACACACACACACACACACACACACACACACACACACACACACGTTAAAGCAATTTATTTTTTACCAGCTAAACTCACATCGACATACCATCGTCCAAACTATTATTATTTCCCATATATCATCTAATTTCACTTTCAGTTGAAAAGCATATGAAGTTCAATAGAAGAGGCCGTCTACTACTCTGAATAGATCCGACTTCATGGTATCTCTAGATACATAACACCCCATTTCTCCTGCTTCGAGACGAGTCTTCTCTTGACTTTCCCGTGTCCAACTCAGAATTCAGTTGTGGAACGGTAACTGTTTAGACTCTCATTAACAACACAGATTAGACCAAAGAGGAGGCCGGTCGCACAAACATTAACGTTAGGTAGTGTGACGATCATCATTCTTGAAGAATGTAATGTATGCTCTTGTGTAGTTGTTGCAGCCGAGCTCTTGGAAATCAGTGCGTTCCGAGACGTCACGAAGAGCTTCAGCAACTTACGTTATTCATCATGTTCAGCAGTGATTAAACCAAAAATGGTTTGTTCCGATCCCAAGCAGGAAGACGAGATCTGGTCACTCCAACGCTCCTTCGGACGTCCCACACCTCTCCTCCCTTTCGGCTTATAATTCCACAGTTGTTTGGGGATGCGGCAGTCATCCATTCGGTTAAGCTGTTCCAACCATTTTAGCCGATATTGGGCAATCCTATCAAGTATGCTCATAATATTCAGTTCCAGCCGTATATTTACATAACTTGCGTTATTGCAGCGCTAAAACATAATTCCACTCATAAATTAGTTTTTGACGATGGATTCACTATAATTTACGAAGTACACACACACGGCATACATTAATATAATTATTGTGTTATTTTCTTTAGAAGTAATATTTATTGTTTTTAGCTTCTTGTAGGAACTAATTGTTATATATTCTATTAGAAAATAATAAATTGTCCTCTGCAAACATATTTTTATAGTGATATAAAATATACGAAACGTATTATTTGCTAATAGAGCATACTATAACGTTATTATAAAATTATGGTTGCTGAAGAAATTTATCATCTGCTAATGTTGTATAATGACATTATTGTGGTATATAATTTCTGCTTTTTCCACACACGCCCACATAATTCAGTAATTGTTCTGAATTTGTCACACAGTTTAGAATGAATTCTATAAACATCTGTTGGCTGTGGAGTAAACGAGTCTTATCAGCGCTGCCTTATCAGTAATAATTAAAACGGAAGTCTATTGTTACACAATAGTAGGAAGAAATGAAAGCATATCGTTTTTCTGATTAACACTATCAGAACTGGATGTACGGTAATAATTGTTGTACTAATCTTGTATTTGTATTGTACACAATAGTAAGTAAATACACACTCCGTAGGGTCTGATTATAGTAGACACGTTTTGCTACACACTACCGCTAACTCGCTGCGCATTATATATCCATCCAGGTTTTGTATCCAGTTTATATGTAGGAGCCATGATGCTTTAACCAATCAACTGTGTCTATAATCTAAATTCTAATTTTCCTAATCTAGGTTGTCAAGTGTCGTATCTGCAACCTTATAAAAGTTTGCAACACCATTTTGGTTTTCTATCAACGTTTCTCTTAGCCTTTAAGAGCCATATTCTTAACAGCGTGCATGTGTTCTAAAATTTCGAATGTTAATACTTATTATGATTATTTTATTATATAGATTTTACTAGTCGCACTGAATTTATAATACCAAAGGGTTGGATAGTAGATATAAGTGACCTACTAAAAATTCGTACAATGTCAAACGGTAAACTTGAGAACGTTCCGGACACTTTCAGATGCACACAGACTTCCCTGCGGGCTGGTTTTGTAAGATCATTGTATGCGTTATGTAATCGAAACCGGCTTAATCGGAACGCTAACCCACTTAGAACTGGTTTGACTCAACTGCATAACGCACTGTCATTTTGTGATAACACGTTGAATCACAGGTGTTTACTGATTGGGAACAGATTAACCTAGTCGAGCTATTCTAATTTTTAAGGTCCACCTTGGACGTCGAAACTAGTCGTTTTCACTCACTATTCGTGTACAGGTGCTTTAGTTTAGACAATTAAATAGATTCGAATTGTGGGAATCGATAGAAGAGAAACCAAAAACACAAGGTCAGATGCTGAGTTTAGGTGATCATTGTAGTTTAGTGTATTTTAGACTTCACCGTTAAAAGCGTTACATAATACGCCAGAAAAGATTCCATTAGACACAGAAGAACAGTACTGTTAGATCATCGTTTAAAACGATCAATTTCTAATTGATCTCCAAACGCTGGCCTGTACTTGTGTATGCAACTTATATTACTTAAATGTCACTTATATTCGTTTTGCATGCAACTTCGCCATTATTTCTGTGTTCCTGTTCCTACCGCTTTTTGTGTATCCCCCTGGAAGCTTCATCTCAGTTGTTTGCATGCCTCTTTCTTTAGCGTCTGACATAGTCTCAGTTGCTAAACCACACATGCAACTTCCCTGATTTTGTAGATTTCACCATCGTCCCTTTACATAGGCATATGTTTTTTCTTGGTGTCCCATATATTTTGTACAATTATATAATTAAATTCCCCAGTTTCATTATGTACTTCAATTTCTCTAAAAAGTACGACGTAGTACCATAAGAAAAAGCATATAATTTCGCTTTTTATTCTTTGGTATCATCAACTATTTGTCTTGATTTAACTATTATTATTTAATTTTGCTTTCCTATGAAAATTTATTATAGCTATTGCTGCAAAATTCTATTCGTTATTTTAAATCCGCGCAGGACAACAGTGTCATTTTAATTAATTGTTTATGTTTGATAAGTCGTAAATAGAAACTGCCCGGATGTAGACTGCAACTTTTCTACGCGGCATACGTAGGCCTAATTGTTGGCAGACTACGAACTAATTGAATTTTTTTTACTGGAATATTTGCATGAAAACTTGACGGGCTTCCCTGCAGTTTCTATTGGAAATGTTTTAATTGTGGAAAATATCTGATACGTATGCTTGCACACGATTCATTATAGGTCTAATCTGTCCCCGAAACAGACAACGTCGTCTGATTGTTACAACGTGCTGCTGAAAACCCTTACAGACTAACACGACTGAATGTTGTAAATAAATTACAATTAAACATGTCTCGGCTCCGTATCTTTGATTTTTGTAATGCAGTGGAAGGGATAATAAGTATACATTCAGATTTGTAATTAAACAATTGGTCATATAAGCTAGTACTCGTTATCGAAATAATGGAAATTAGTTGATATTTATAAAATTTACGATGAGATAACCAAACTTCAGTAATCACACACACACACACACACACACACACACACACACACACACACACACACACACACACACACACACACACACACACACACACACACACACACACACACACACACACACACACACACACACACACACACACACACACACACACACACACGTGCTGCCACATTTAGATTCTTTTTCTTCTTGTTCATTCAGGGTCAACCTGAAGATTGTTGGATACCATATTCTGAAGTCGTCAGTAGATTGTTCTTTGATAAAACCCTGTGTCCTGTCAGAGCCGTTCCACAACCACTCCTTGGCTATCTTTATTACCGGTGTTTCTCTTAACAAACGTTCTCGTATCACTTTTGTGTAGGTATTACGCTATTCTACTTCCACACTCATGTAGTAGGAGAGATGATAGTTAGACATCTCCGCATATAAAAAATGCAGAAACTGAGTGGATGGAATGTTCGCTGAAGATAGTACCATTTAAGGTAGTATAGGCCTATGTGGAATAGAAAAGACTGGTAATCTCCAGTAACTCTAGATACACAGTAGCATATCTAGAATTTGGCTTTGTCTGGTCGAGTAGACTTCGAACAAGAGAAAAAACAAGTCAACACTAAGTATATTACTATATGTAAAGTGGTCGAAAAACGTCCACTAAAGTGATGTGATAACATCCTGAAATAAATCCCACTAACGTAATTGAAAACGTATGGGACGTACCTTTCAACGTAATTAAAAGGTAATAACACAACAAAAATACACGTTATTGTAACATTGTTTACAAGATAGGCTACTTACTGACTGAATTGTTTTTCCTATATTTCATATTTCAAACGTATACGCAAATGCTGTATTATAAACCTGTTTGTACATTTAAAAAAGAGTTACTACTATGTTAGCGAACGCAGTTGAAAAAATAATTAAACAGACTAAAAGTTGAGAGAATAACAAAATTCCTTGTCATCTTTTTCGACCCTCTCGGTGAGGGTCTCTTTTCGCCCCCCTCCAGTTAATACGCCCCTGTGGACACAATACAAGGAAAAATCTCTCATTAGTTATTTTCTGTGAAGTGAATCTGTTAATTATGGTTTAATGGACGAGATAATAGAAACGATTAAAATGGACGTAATGCTATTAGACAGGTTTGAGACATGACGCTGAAGAAATGTGTAGGGAATCTTACGGAGAGATAGTAAAACACTGATTAAGTGTTTAAGATGATACACGAAGAAGGACTGAATGAAATACTCAACGGTAGAAAATGCCGATGTCTAGGAAGCTTAATTGTTCAAGTTGAAGGAAAAGTTGATAGAAGAAATACTAAACGGAGGCAAAGAAAGTGGCTGTTGGTCAAAGATGTAAAAATCAGTTTGAAAAGCGAGAGCGATCAATCTTGAAATCTGGAGAAGGTTAGTAGATGCAGCATATTATGTGTCTAGTTAAACCTTTCATAGTGGTTTACGAATACAATTCGTACAAGAGATTATGTAACACAAAAGCAGTAAACACTATGGTATATCAGAAACCCATGAAAATCCGTTACAAAACAAAGTTACTGAACCTATTTTTTCTCGTTAGACGTTTTCTCATCGTAAAATGTTACATGTTTTAACATTAGCTTATACAATGTATTTCTACTTATGATTGTTAATTGAACAAAGAAACAAAATATGTATCGACATCACTAAATGCTTGCAGCATTATTACATGGTTAATCCGGATTATTATCAACACCTGTTGACCGCAATTCAATGACTAATACTGATTTCAAATGCAGTCTAGCGTGCGTTCTAATTATTAAATTGCATTCAGTTCTAAGTAAAATGCTTCAGATTATCCGTCAGTGGCTTCAGATTATTGCCTTTTTAAAGACATAAAAATTGAGTCAAAACAAGTTTAATTGCATCTGTAATTTGAATGAACGAAAATAACTTCTTAAAAGCAGTATAAAGTCTACACTTTCCATAATAGAATAAAGTTACTGAAGAATACAAGAATACGAACGTAATTAAATGCTTTGTACGCTTTGTTGTTTAAGAGATCGGATCGGACGGAATGTTTTCACAGAATATATATATTTTTTAATGGACATTTAAGTATCCTGATTGGTTTTAAGGACACCCGCTTTGTTTCGTCTAGTCGCTCCATTGACGGCGCAACAAAATCCAATTCGTTCGTTATGTTTGTGCTACATTTATTGCTTTCTCATTTTGTCACAGAGTTATAAATATTTACGATTTAGAAATTACCTCATACAGCAGACGTTACTAGATACAAAAATAAATTATATAAATAAAAAAAAGAGTGACAAATGAACTGTATTTTGTCATTAAAGACGTTTGAAAATATTGATTTCATATTACGGGGATGTAAGCACGACTGTACAATCCTATTTCGTTGATTCTCTTTATGCATGACTCGCTCGTTAGAACATTACGTAATAGTGCGATTAGTTTTTTTCTTGTGGTATACCTGTCGTAATCCTATTTTGGTTACATGAAAAGGTCCATACATAAATCGCCTTCAAACATCTGATAATATTTTCAATTATCTCTTTGTGCAAACGAGTGTCTTTGTTATTACGAATTTCATACAATAAGTTTAGAATAATCTTTTGTTATAGAATGACATGAGATTGTAACTTAGCACTTTTAATCCACGTTACAGTTTAAACAGTTTTATGCATCCTATGTATATATTGTGTCATACGATGGTTTAGTAGATAAAACGTCGGGCTATCGAGCAGTAGTGCTTGTCTTAAAGCTCACGACGTTTCGTCTCCAATTGTGGCAGTCTGTCTCAGTGGCTCGGTCATTCTCTTCAGGCATCCCGGTAGTTTTACCTACTAACGACACCTGTCATGAAAGTTTGAACGTTAAGTTGATGGTTTGTCATGTATTGTATTCGTTATAATAGTTATTTCCAGTCGAAACCATTTCAAGTGGATACCGGATAACTGGCAGATCTATGCTACTCAAGGGAGCAGTTCAGTTCGGCCCTTGCTTTTTGCACGCCTGGACGTCCCTAATTATTTGGGCACAACTTTTGTATTAAATAATAATTTTATATAACTTAACATGACTTATACACTGTGCATGTCTTTGATATTTTTTGGTGAGCGCCATGCGTCCGGTTGGGCTACGATAAATAGTACAGCGGGGAGGTATCTTCCACAATTCTGTGATATCTGTAAAGTATTAAAAACAATATCTGCGATTTACAAATCTGATGTATGTGATATCTGGTTCTTAAGAACAATTGTTGCATATAACTAAATTATCGACCCGATTACAACGAATGCTTAATTAGTAAATCAAACAACGGGTTCCCGGTTTGTAGGATAAACAGTGAAATGAATCGTCAACTCAGTTAGACATTTTCGTAAATTTTTTGTTGTGAAACACGTGAACCATCATATTAAGCCATGAACAATGTGTCTCTGCATTGTTCTACTAAGTTCTCTGCATTTAGTACACGTGTTTACAGTGACCAGTTGTACGTATGATTGTAAACAGCTGACTAACTGAACGTTCTTCAGCTAATAACTAATAGTAAAGTGACACTAACGGAAACGTATAAAAGTACCGTAACTTTGAGCTATGATTTTTCTTCCAAACAGTTTTCGACAATGAACAGAACTGTCTTAGTTAACGTCAAAATTTTTTTTATTTTCCCTTTCCGTTAAGTTTAACTTATTCGATAAGCAGAATAAGTGTTTTCAGTTAAAAAAATAAAGCACCTACAATGCAACAACAATAATTTTTTACGTATAGCGAAGTTAAACACAATACTATCAATATTATTAAACATCCAATATTCAATAGACATCCCTCGATACAATATACCCAGGGACGTAACCAGGGGGAGGTCCGAGGCGTCCAAACCCCCTCTCCGAAAACTGGAAAATGCCGAAAGCTGTTATAACACTTCGGGTTAAAGAGTCAGTATCGTTTATAAGAAAATGGGATTCAGGATAATCACACACTTTGTACAAAACAAAGACCTACGGGGTGCCATTAAGCAAAGTCTGTTTCAAGAGATACATTTTAGAAACACGAGGTGGTTTCACGTTTTTGATTTTAAATGACAGAAATAATTATTTAACGTTGCAACATGCTTTATCAGACTTTGAAGTCGAAATAGGCGTAATGTCGTAAACGTAAATTATAGGGACTGAGTGAGTCAAATTCGAATTTTAATATTCAGATTTGTTTACTCAGTCTGAAAAGAAAGGAAAGGACTCTAAATATTTCTGTTTTCCTTCTTTAAACCCAGCGTTTCAGGGTGTTTTAAAACCCGACTCCGGGGGTGCAGATGTTCTTTCTCCAGGCGAAAAACTGGCCCTGCCACCTTTCTGGAAGGAAACATTCCGGAGGATATTCTCATCTTTGATTCCACGCCTGCAATCCAATCTGACCCCCCCCCCAAAAACAAGATTTTGGCTACGTTCCTAAATATACCGTCTATCTAAAAACTGATTAGACTTAATTTTTTCAGTAGTGACATTGTGAGACTAAGCTTGTAATAATGAACAGCTATAAAGTCTTGTTAATTTCAACTTTATACTTCATAACTTTAACAGTGTCAAACTTTTTGTGTTTGTGTTGCCTCATGTTACAAAAACATAACTCATTAATATTGAGGTGCTTTATGCAATCAATTTTGTGCCAAATTTCAAGACAGTAAAAGTTTTTAAACCAATTAAAATAATTTTACAGAGATGAAACCGTACCCTAAGGCTCAGGTTGTTATGTGACACAAAGCATTTTCGCATGAAACTGTGGAGGGCAACCCTGTTCTGGAAGACCGAGCACTGATCAAAACGGGTTCAAAGCAAGAGATCTCATCAAGCGTAAACTACATCACCATGAAATCCTGTTGCAAGACTTCAATCCAGAAACAGTTTGTTGAATCTCGAATGCTTTATCGCGGTAACGCTCAATATGACATCGTGCTTTCTGGGTGCCAGTATTTGGCCAAAATGGGATTTCCTGTGGTACACCTTTACTACCCTGGTCTTAATTCGTGTGATTATGTTTTGTTTCTAGAAATCAAAACTAATTCCTGCTGTTTTGAAAGAAGCGTGGTGAAGATCCAAAAGATTGTGACGAGCCAGTTAAAGCCAGTGATGAGACAACTACAAATACTGTTTCTACCGATGGGAACGTCTCCTAAGTGTATGGATTGCCAAGGAAACCAGTTGTTTTGTATTTGCATGTCAACAATTAATTTTATACAGTATGTTTAATAAATGGAGTCAGAAATTTAGATTGCAACTCTAAAACCATAGTAAAAACAGGAAAGGAAAATAATGAAGTAATTTTAATAAATAAAGGGTAAGACAGAGATGCAGTATTTTGCCGTCGATTTTTAATATCTTTACTGACAAAATCATGGAAGCACGGAGACGATTAGAGCACTAGTGTAGATATTTTATTACACGCTGACGATGAAGTCTTAATACAACAAACTGAGGATGAGTTGCAATACTCTTTACATCGTTTAATGCATATTTGTAGTCAGAACGATTATAAAAAATCAAAGGAGAAAACAAAGATTAGGACTTTCTGGAGAAGGTATCCAGTCGTATCAAAAATTGTTTTTGAGGGAACAGTTTTGGAACAAGTCTTTTAGTTTAATTATCTAGGTTGCGTTATCAGTATGGGGAATGAAACAGGAAGAGCTGTCACTATCATATTATCGAAGTTTCGGATGATGTGTGGCATCTTACATAGAACACTAAAGAGTAAAACAAGAAAGAAACAAGGATTAAATTTAATAAAACAATGGCAGTGCTTGTATTAATGTACAGGTGCGAATCACGGGTGCCTACAAGGAAGATTATAAACTGAATTCAAAATTCAGAAATGAATTTTCTGAGACGAAGAAAGGTTTGTACAAGGCAAGATTGTTTGCTTAATAAGGGCATTATGAATGAGTTACAGGTACTGTCTACATATAACACAATTCAGAAATATCGCCTGGAATGGTCGCAAACCCAAAGTAGGATATACGTATAGAACCTTTGGAACACGGGATGTAGGAAGACCAACAGCAAGATGGCGAGATATAATGTGAAGACGAAACAGGCATCGTGCTTACTCCGTCAAGTGAAGAAGAAGAAGATCCAGTCTCTTTACTTTTTAGGGGAACCTTGTAGGCTATTTATATTAGCGTAGTAATAATAAAGTATATTGAAATAGAATTGCTACTGCAAGTACAATTAAATTTAACCGATTCCCTCTCTTCTGTCTGTTTGCCTGTCTTTATCTTCTCTTCCATGGCCTACATAGAGATGACTTCTTTTTTCTTAAAATTTAAAATAATGATCTCTCTCGCCCATTCTTTGGCGTGCCAATCATTGTCTTAGTCAATGATTATATTTGTTAAATTTATTTTCAGTATGAGTGTCTGAACTATAAAACCTATTGGACTTTTTACATCAAGTGCTCATATTTCCATAGTTTTGGAACTATCTCAGGGCTACACATCCATAGCTTAAACGCAGATAACATTTGCGGAGAACTAGAACAGGAAAGATGCCTTACGTCTCTACAGGCATAATACGTAAGAAAAATTCTTCGAACAACTCGCTGAGAGTTAATAATTCATTCCTATCTCTTCTAAACAGTAGCTAATTACGTAAACATGCTTACTCATTTTACGAACAAGATATTTTGTTTACGAATTTATTTATGGTTGGGGGTTGGATCGGAGAATTCACATAGCCCATCTGTAAAACTTTTGTGCGCAGAAACCTGTCAGTTTCTTTCGCCAGCCCCGGAACTGGAGAGCAGCTGCACTTGACCGCGACAACTGGCGAAGGCTGTTAAAGGAGGCCTTGGCTCAGAAATGGGTTGTTGCGCCGCTGAAGAAGAAGATTTATGGAAAAAAGCAAAGTTAAAATAATAATATAACTATGGTGGGGGAACAACGTGTCACCTGTTCATAGGGGCTAAATTTTTAAGTATTTTACTTTTGCCCGTCACTATGAATTGTGAAAAATAATGTTGTCAGGTCTATAACTAAACATCAATCATGTAAGTGAGTAGTTAGCGATGGATTGACAATAATTAGGACGGGTATGGGTTCTTCAAAGGAGTCTAGTGGTTGATTAACATTTTCGTTGACGTCTTCTCGTTAGGCTGACGATAATTAACCTTGTAGGGCTTCGGCCAAGGTTAACGTTCAGGGATTCTTGATTTCTGCTCATTAATCTTTGCCTTGCAAAATTCAAAGTCATTCTAAAAAATTTGCTCGTGAGCACGCCTTCACACTTTCGCACGTACGTCTACAAACGCGCGCTCGTATGTGTATAACACATACGCACGCACACACACATATAAACAAACGGAATTATGTCATTCATTACAAATTTAGGAAAATGTATAGCTTTTAAAATGGTTTATTTCTTAAAATAATCATTTATAAATTACATTACCATTACGTTAATCTTATAGTCCTATAAATTTTGTTAAGCAAATTATTACGTAAGCATTGATATATCAATCTTGAAAACTGTATAGTTGATTAAAAAGCTAATCATTTTATAAATAGGAAAATTTCTCATCAACAAATTAATCAAAAAGTAAGTGCAAACTCTTCATAAAATATAAGCAATGCTGTACCATATATCTGAGTGGTCACGTGTACACTTCACTATAAGCATTGCTGTACCATACATCTGAGTGGTCACGTGTACACTTCAATATAAGCAATGCTGTACCATACATCTGAGTGGTCACGTGTACACTTCAATATAAGCAATGCTGTACCATACATCTGAGTGGTCACGTGTACACTTCAATATAAGCAATGCTGTATCATACATCTGAGTGGTCACGTGTACACTTCAATATAAGCAATGCTGTACCATACATCTGAGTGGTCACGTGTACACTTCAATATAAGCAATGCTGTACCATACATCTGAGTGGTCACGTGTACACTTCAATATAAGCAATGCTGTACCATACATCTGAGTGGTCACGTGTACACTTCAATATAAGCAATGCTGTACCATACATCTGAGTGGTCACGTGTACACTTCAATATAAGCAATGCTGTACCATACATCTGAGTGGTCACGTGTACACTTCAATATAAGCAATGGTGTACCATACATCTGAGTGGTCACGTGTACACTTCAATATAAGCAATGGTGTACCATACATCTGAGTGGTCACGTGTACACTTCAATATAAGCAATGCTGTACCACACATCTGAATGGTCACGTGTACACTTCAATATAAGCAATGCTGTACCATATATCTGAGTGGTCACGTGTACACTTCAGTAAACATTGCATCGTAATCAAAAGTAGTATAAAATTAATCACTCTTTAAGTTTGTAGTTAAGGTTTAATAAATAAACGAACGTTTACTGAAAACATGTCTAACTCCAAACAATTCGTAACTTATTTGTAAAACCGACTCATCTCTTGTCGTCATTTTGAGATTGTACGATTACTATCGATAATACAAAAACGCCAGTAGCCTACTGATCGTAGTAAACCCATATTAATATGGAAAAACGACGAAACGGATGTTATTATAGATCCCTGACTGATGTTCAGAAACTTTAGAAACTGTCGATGAGTCTGAAACTGTTACGATTCTACCTTTAAGAAGAAAATTACAAACGATGCAAGGCATAGGTTCACGCCATCTCAGTTACGTATAGTCATTCTGTATGGTCACGTATGGTAACGTATTCTATGTGGGTATACGTTGTAATGTGATAGAATGAGAAAGGTCCTAATAAGGGAATAGGCCTAATATAAATTATATAGTAAATCAATTCACTTAAGTTTATTAAACTGACTAGGAAAGTAAAATACCTCTAAAATGTAAGAAAGAAGTACACTGCAATGTCCTATAAGCTAAGATGTCCAAAATATTTCTTAATTAATAAATAAAAAAGAAAAGAAAAAAAAATATAAATGACTGTTTATAATGGTAATAATTAAAGTGACCAAGACAATTAGCATCTAAGTACAAAATAAGTGGAAAGTGTAAATTGCTAATTACACTGATAGGACAGTGATTGTTAACGGTAATTTAAAGTGAACAAAAAAGGTGATAATAAAAACTAAGTGTAAGCACCTAGAATAAAGAATGTCAATATTAATGACTAACATTGCCCTATTTTTATTGTGAAGGTGGACGAAAGCGAAACAACTATCATTTTTATTGACACAAATAATGTGAAAACTAGTTTGTAGTAATAAGAGTAAGATGTTAAGCTGTTGTTGGAAAAAAAGCTAGTTTTATTATTCCATGTTGATTAGAGTTTTTGAATGAGGATATTTCTTTATGTTAATATGGTTGTTTCAAATTAATGTTTTTGTATTTTTTATCAGAAGTAATTATAATAATCAGTAAGTAATGGACAATTAAATATTATATAATCATAATGAGCATGTAATAAACCAACAGGCCATGTAACAAATGTAAATAGAAAATGTACTAAAGAAATGTCAAAGAATAGGCCAATGTTAACATGAAAATTCTTGTAAACCTAACTAGAAAACCATCAAATCATAGTAAAATAGTAAGAGATGGTAAAATTACTAAGTTAGGCCTTATTTATAGAAGCAACAACATTTTAAATAAATTAATGAAATTGTAATATAATTTTGAAAGGACAAACCACACATAATGGTCTATAAAATAGAATTTTGTAAAATGCTAAAATATCTATTAGGACACTCACATATGTCATGTGAGATATCAAAATGTTTGTCTTTTTATCAGGAAAAATCACTATGTAAACTAAATTAATACTAGTTAAGTACTAAATAGGGAGAAATTTCAATTATAAAATGTAAAACTATTTATTTTAAATAATCAGGGTCACATGACCTCTTAACCCGACGGTATTGACCAATGGGAATTTTTGTAATTTTGGTCAAGCCAGTCGAATGAAAAAGAAAATTTCTACACTATTGTTAGACACGAAAGGATTCGGAACATCTCCATGCAGCTCTGGTCCAAAAAGTAGACGGAAGAATCAGATCCAAGTTGAAGAAAAGTGATTTTTGTTATACATAGAGTCAAATAAGAAGAAATAAATAATAATGATAATACAAAATAATAATAAAAAGAAGAACAAGTAAAAAATATTTTAAAAGTGAATAATTCTTTTCAACCAAAAGAACTGGTGACAGTTAACCTATTATACTATCACTCTTAAACTACACGACACCAGGATTAGTTCAAATAACACTTTTTCACCAGAACACTAGTGAAGGAAAAACAACTAATTTAAACACAGTGAACATTTTATGTGATTTATTTTATTTGTAAAAACTTGTTTTATCGTAATTGAAAATTAATTCCACTAATTTTGTTTGACAACAAGCGGCCATCTTGACTGCTACTAGTGCATGCCGGGATAACTTATTCCTTGTGTTGGCAAATCAAACTGAACAATTATTTTTGTTATACTTTATTAATTTTAAGTTTTGTCTTTATTAGTAAATAAGAATTATAAAATTTGTAATGTACTGTACTTCTTGTGGACATTTTCGAACTTTTTAATAGCAGCCCAAAGAACCAAAAGATTAATATAATAACTGAAGGTAAGTTCAGAATCGAATTGAGAATAAGAGTCGATACGGGCATTTCACAGTTTCGACCTCAGAATCGCTAAGGCTATATTTTATGGAAATAAATGATAATAATTATTCCTAATTGATGTAAATTGTGTTTTATTTAGAGAATAAAACAGAATTAAAGGTGTTTGTTCAAACAAAAGAAGAGTGAACCATTCTCGACGACTTAAATAACTTCATCACACATAATAGATTACGAAGCCAGATAACCTCCAAATAGGCAACTCGTTACCTCAACCGAATGCAATCAACAACAAACCTAGTTCCGCTACACAAATGAGTTTAATGAATTTTATATAAACCATTAAACAAAAGATAATTATTTTCTTTTTATAAATAAAAAAATAAAGAAAGCGGGATTAAAGAGTATTACTGTACTGTACTACTACGGTTTTATTAAAAAAAAAAGCAGCACATCGACGTGAGGCCTAACTCACTAACTCATCAAGGTTTGTTAATTTAAAATAAATAATTTAAACAAACTACAAACAAACAATATAATAAAAAACGAAATTTAAAGAAATAAATCACGTCTACTATACAATACGTTACCGAATACCGATTACAACTTGAGGCTTAACGTTAATTATCATACTATTAAAGGAGGTTGAACTTTGTAAATTAACGTAATAAACAATAATAATAATAATAAAACATTATAACACAATACACGGCTCATTAACTAAACGTTACAACGTAAATAACAATTACCCGTTTACGACTTCTAATAGTCGTTTGACAGCCATTAAGGTATGACAACGACATACTTTATATGCCATTGTGATCTGTAATGTGTGTCCGCTAATGCATATAAATTACAAACACGTTTTGCATGTTTAATTATGTAATAAAAAGGCTGCACAAATGGTTTGGTTGTTATTTAATTACTTGGATGCTGATACATCAACGCAGTTAGTCTCAGCGGTTTTCCTTCTGAGCGTTATAAAACATGACCGCGCGCGATTTCTTTGCCTTTCAAGAGCGTATGACGCTCAATCCATTGACAACCGGAATCAGCGTTTTCGCTTACTTATACGCCCATGCATTGCCGTTCCAATACGATTCTATTACTTTAGTGATAAAGTAGTGCTGTGTAATTTAGAATTTTATTTTTAAGAATTTGGGTCATGAGGCGCTTGACATTAGAAGTTGCCCTTAGTTTAGTAGTGTCTACTGAAAGTTTTGAGATTTGTTCACTAACTAGACACAGGTTTAAAACATTTGTGTCACCGTTACGACAAAACGTATTGTTACTGTGAAGACCTGTATACGAACAATACAGAAATAATTAATATGTAGAAAATACAGGCCTCCGTATACAGTGAGCGTGTTTAGTGCGAACGCACGCGCACGTTCGTTTGTAATAAAAATAAAATCCTTAAATTATTAGTGGCTATCAATCAATAAATGTTTAGCGATGGAAGGTTTAGCGAGGATCGATCAATAAGTACAGACACAATTTTTATATCACTTGTATCGACGTTTCGACAATATTTATTGTGTGTGTGTGTGTGTGTTGGTGCGGAGGAGAGTGTGTTTTAATTCAGCAAAATAATTACTATGCTTACGTACTGTTTTACATAAATAGATAGACATAATTATCATATTCCGAAAATATTATTAAAACAAGTTCATACTTGAATATATTGATAATGTAATATCGCTTAATTATAATTATAAGTAATAATAGATGCAATTACAGTATAATCGAATGTATATTGGAATTAGTACAGACAGCAATACATGCCTGAAAATGGGATATGTTTATTATTAAAAGCTATTATTATTATTATTATTTAAAATTGTGTTATTATTTAAAAATAACAGATTATTTTTAAACGTATTATTTAAAAATGTGTTCTGACTGAATACAGAGTGTAGAAATGTTGGGATGTGTATACCATTAAAAGCTATTATTATTATTTAATAATACACATGTCCGAACATTTCTACACTCTGCATTCAGTCAGAACATATTTTCAGGTATGTATTGCTAACTGTACTAATTTCAATATACATTCGATTATAACTGCATCTATTATTACTTATAATTATAATTAAGCGGTTATTATATTATCAGTATGATAATTATAAGTATCATAAATATAATTATTTCTTTCTACTTAAGTAAAACAATATGAAAGGATAGTAATTATTTTGTCTCACCCAGTAAAACACTGTCTCACCCACTCACCCTTCAATTACAAATTACAAATTACAAAGTTATCTTCTCCTTCGCCACTGATCCAGTTTATTCTCTGTACCAGTCTAGATTGTTATTTTTCTGATAACACCCTCTTAGTTCTCTTCGGAGTGATCCTTTACTTCCAGAATTTTCTTTCTGAACACTTCTCTGTTTCCTACACCTTCTTTCCTGATTCCACGTTTTCCTAAATCCTGACGAACTTCTTTCACCTGTAGTACTTGTGGCTTTCTGTTTTCCTGAAAGGTGGCAAAGACACAGCGATTTACAATCTTCACAGTGATTGTATCAAATTTTTCATGCAATTATTGATTTGGTTTAGTTTTAAAACAGCTATTTTATTTATTATTATATTTCCATTTTTATCTCTAATATATTATAATATAATTAAAAAGTCTTTATGTAATAAGTATAACCAATAACAAGTTGACTATTAGCAATAAATAAATACTTGCAAAGAAGTAAATATAAAAATCTAAAGAAAATAAAGTCAAGAACACTACACACACACGAGGCATAAATATATTAACATTATACTAAGCTATTTCACTGCTCATTAAAAGTGCCTAGTTGTTTACATCTTTATAGATACGAATAGTCTTTAGGATTGCTACAGGTGACTTAATATGCAGATTTGTCTATTATGTACGCTCAGTAATTAGTTTATAAATACCGTGCCAAGTGAAAATAATTTTTTATGTAATTATTTCTTCGCAACTGGAAATAACATAAAAGTGTAGAGGAACGTAGAACTATAAAAATAATCTCGGTTTTACAACCACGTTATTAACGGACCACAGCATTCATCCAGAGAAATCTAAGATTGATCTTGACAATTAAGTTCTACAGTCTGTTGCGAATCAGTTTACAGCAAGAATACGCATATAAGTATACGACTATAATAATAACTAAAATCGAATTAGTTATTCGATTCAATTATAATTAATATAATCAATCGGTAGTTATATATTCGACATGCAATTATATTAAATCATAAAATCGATTTGAATAAAATAAATAAATGCTCTTATTAACAATATGCTAAACTGATGAGCTAATGTTTATTAATTATTTACATATTATTATACGAACACACAGTTCTCTCCCCTCTCCCACCTCCCTCATATAAGTATACATAAGATTTTATTTTTAAAATATACATGTTGAGATTAAGAATCGATTTTATGTTTTACGTTTATATTCTTTTTTTTTTTATACAAGTACAACTACGTGGTGTTAGCTCGACGCCACAATCGGTTTCAAGGTTCCGGTCTACCTCCTCGGTGGTACATGATCCAATATACCATCGCACCTCTGGAAACTCAGCAAGCATCCAAACAATGTCAAACTTCACTTCAGCCCGTATATTACGGCCTTCCTAATTCATTCGTTCGTTTTCCTTTCTAATCTGGACATCCTTGCAATTCTTAAGTAATCTATCTTCACCGCATACAGTCTTCTCTTCCTTTTATTGATCAGAGCTTGATATCTGTTAACGACGACATGGTGCTGCTTCTGCCATTGTCTGTGTTGTGCTTCCGTACCTGTTGAATGGATTTGCGTCCACCAAAAAAAAATCTAAGCAAGCTTTAATTTTGCGACATTGATGGATTGGATCTTGTACTTCTATTTATCAGACTCGCTTTTAACAATAGAGGCTACTCCTCATGGACTTAAAATGATGCCCGTCTTTGTGGACACATATGTTTTACTTAGTATCACACACACACACACACACACACACACACACACACACACACACACACACACACACACACACACACACACACACACACACACACACACACACACACACACACACACACACACACACACACACACACACACACACACACACACACACACACACACACACACACACACACACACACACACACACACACACACACACACACACACACACACACACACACACACACACACACACACACACACACACACACACACACACACACACACACACACACACACATAAAAAAATATGTAAGTTTAGCTAACTGTGAACGTAGTCAAACGAAACGCGTTGTAGGTACATGAAGAGAAGCTCATAGTACAAAATTATCGTTAAGTGCAACGTTTTTTGAAAGCAGAACCAAACTCACGTAACGACAAAATTTTTTTTTTTACCTTTGTATAAATTTGTGAAAAATATGTTATACTCTTTAAGGAGATACTAAGGAATTAAAATTTCTTCCGAAAACCCGAAATAATATATAATTTCCTGGTTAGTCGGAACTTGGTGGGGCCGTGGCTGTCCGTCTACCTGCTTGTGTATTTTACTAGAGAGGTTATTTTTACGACAATTGAAAAAGTATAACTATTCTGTGTGTTTATGTTTACGTAAATTGAAAACGTACTAAGTTGGTGGAGTAAGAGGCATTTACTACACTCTCCCCTTCTTCTACACTGCTACAATCAGCATTACAATTTTTGCTCATAAGTACAACACATGCGATAATGTAAGAATCGCGAGCAGCTATGTTTTTCATTTAAAGATGTCCAATAAACAAATTACGAAACATTTGTTTTGAATACGAAAACATTCGTCTGGAACGTTTTAGTTTATAATAGATTATAAGATCATTTAAGAAGAATTAGGAACAGTATATTCTTTTAGTACGTAGGCTTTCACGGCCGGTGTCAATATGATTGGATAAAACTTCCGGGCTGAAAGGCCGTGGTCGATTGCTTGATGCATTGGCGCTATACGTTTCGGCCGCACCACCGGTGGCCATCTTCAGTAGCAAAACTTGTTCGAATAGATGTACGCCGAACACGTCCCCAATGTACTGGGAACAAAGTTGCCTTTGTAGGGGCTGGAGGTGGAGCCGGAGAGGGCGCGCGCCGTGCCGGTTGTGCCAAAGGTTTAGGCCTAGCCTGCATTTTAGGCTGTCTAGGTTGGGGTTGCATAACTGGCTGCCGTGGCTTCGGGAGGGGCCCCTGCGGCTTTTGCTTCCGCAGGAGCTCCGCCTTATAGACCGGGCAGTTTACGTTAGACGCTGCGTGGCCTTGACCACAATTTATGCAGCGAAATTTGGTTTTGTCTGCCACAGTGCAGGCCTGTGTTGAATGTCCCAGAGAACATCGGAGACAGGCCGGGGCATTGCGGCAGACGTCGGTGTGGTGGCCGAACCTCTGGCACCGGTGGCACTGCGCAAGCTTGCCCTGGGGTCGACTGGTTTCCACCCGGACGCGGAAGCCAAACAGCCGCGTCAGGTGGAAAATTTTGTCTGCAGCCTCGCCCTTCTCGAGCTGGAGACGGACGAGCGGGAGAGGGACTCGGGTCTCGGAGTGAGTGAACAGGCGGAAAATTGCCTGCACCGGGTACCCGAGGTCGCGGAGTTCCATAAGGATCTCCTGTGGATCGGTGTGCGCGTCGAGCCCTCGCAAAATTACCGACAAGGGCTTGACTCGCTTAGGAGTAAAGGTGTGATACTGCAGGTTATGCGCTTGGAGGAAGGCCTCGACCAAGCGATGGTCCTCGAGCTGGCGGACGACAATCCTGACCGTATCACCGCCAAGCAGCTTCAGGTCAAGCTTGTCGGCCGACAGGCCGTGGGCCGCGATCAGCCGTCTGTATAAGGCGGCGACATTTGACACGCTATGGACGTACAGGGGCGGCGCACGACCAACAGCGGCAGCAGCCGGAGCTGCTGCCGAAGTAGTCGGAACCGCGACCTGTGGGCCCTGAGAAGGTCCAATGTCCATGGCCGAGGTCTGTGAGGAAGTGGATCCAGGTGCGTGGGTCCTCTTGGGCTTCTTAGCCGGGCGATTTCGCCGACCAACGGTCGCGAACTCGCCCGACTCGTCTGCCGGCAGAGGGGGAAGCGGGTTGGGGAGAGGATCGTCCGTCTCCATCGCCCGAGGCGAATCGGGCGAGTCGCCCAGATGGGGTAGCAAGGCGGGGCCGAGCGACTCGGCACTTGGGCCGTTGCCTGTAGAAGGCATGCTGGCCAGGTGCGACGGCTGCCGGGCAGAGACTGCTAGGCAGTCACTGCCAGACGCCAGGGATCTCGGGTCCGGCCGAAGCCGGATAACCCGCGCGGCTTCCTTGTTCACGACGATGCGGGAGGAGCTGGGCTAACGACCAGCTTCGTTGAATACCAGTCCTTACCAAGACTGGTGTCCACTGGCCCCTTTACCCCGGCGATATCCTAGCTCGCTTACCACTGGTGGGGGCTTGCAAGGATCGTCCGGGGCAGCGCTACCTAACAGTCGTGAACAAGTTAGGAATTACACACTGGAAATGCGGCACTCACCAGGTGAGCCCAGAGCAATCCACTTCTTTCCTGTCCGGCAAGATGTTGTTCCGGCTCAGGTGGTCCTTACAAGGGCAAACTTCGGCCAGCTGCTTCTTCTACCAGCTACTAAGTTCACCGGCAGCAGCTGGCTTGGTTCCCACGAAGAGAAGAGTTATTCCTCGTCGAAAGGCGAGGTGGCCGAAGGCAGCAAAGCCGTAGATGGTCCAGCGAAGAGAGCTGAAGAAGAGCAGTCCAATGAGAGCGTCCTTTCAGGTCAGAAGCTGGAGCAGAAGTCTGTCTCTTCTGTCACACACAGTGAGTTACGGCTACGAATCCTCTATTTATAGCTTTTTGGCCGCTTCAGGTGTATCGCGCGGACCAATGAGAAGCCAGCTCATCATTCTTGATTCTGATTGGCCATGGAAAATAGACCATGCCAGACACTATTTAAGGAGATGCTTTCTCCTCGGCGGCTCAGAAGGGGTCTACCTAGAGCTGTTGCCAGGGTAGGCTGCGTCACTTTGTACGGCAATTTTGCCTGTGAATTTTACCGTTGTTTGTAATTCTATCAAAGTGATTTCTTCACCATATCTTCTTCTGTGTTCATCTTTATCATTGTGCATCATTTTATCAGTGTATTGTGTCGTGCGCGTGTGTTTTTGTGACTCGTGTGCAGTGCGCGTCTGGTGTTCGTGTTCTTTGTCTGTCAGTGTAGTGATTCAGTGCTGGTGAAAGTCACTCTTTCCTAGCCCTTTTTTGCGTCTTCGACGTTCATTTCGGCTCATCCCGAGATGGCGTCGAACGCAACTCCCGTTCCTTTGCCGGCACCGCTGGTAACCTTAATGGAAACCTGCGGTACTGGTCCTCATTCTACCCCGCTGCCGTCCCATACAATCAGTGATAGTGGAAGTGAAAGTGATTGTGCGTCGATGTGTAGTGTGGGGACGGGGGAAGGTGAATTCGCTTGTGGAGGGCAAGTCTGCCAAACGCAAGCGAAAATTGGTCGCCAGCCCGCCACCGGCCGCTGCTACGCATCGGGTATCTAGTCCCGGTAACAGCGCCAACCATCCGACTCAGTCTCCCTCTCAATCTGTGCCCAAGCCTAAAATTCCTCCGATTGTCATTCCCGACAATCGCAATTATAGGGAAATTCTTCGTTCCCTCCAGAATCTGCTTCCTTCGGCCAAACTCGAGGCCAGGTGCCAAGGCTCCTCGCTTCGAATTGCGGCCACAACAGTCCCGGACTTCCGATCGGTCCAACAGTTTCTTACCGATCGGAAGATCTCCTTCCATACTTTCGCGCTTCCTTCAGAGCGCGAAATTAAAGTTGTTCTTTCTGGACTTCCTTCCTGGACCGCCCCCGATACCATCAGGCAGGAGCTTGTCGCCTTAGGCTATTCGCCGACGGCGGTAAGTGTACTGCATGCTGGCAAGGGGGAAGATCGCCGTCCTGTGAATAGTTTCCTAGTGAAACTACTCAAAGTAGGCCAGTTCGAGGAGGTCTATGGCCTCCAAAACTTCCTGCACCTTCGGGTGCAAGTTCGTACTTTTGACCCGCGGCCAGGCCCCTCGCAGTGTTTTAACTGTCAGAGGTTTGGCCACTCCAGCTTATTCTGTAATCACCCTCCGCGTTGCGTGCGATGTACTGAGCCTCATCGTGGGTGTGATAAGCCCAAGACGGGGTTCACGGCCATTTGCTGCAACTGCGGCGGGGACCATCCGGCTAGTTATAGAGGATGTAGGGACTTTATATCAGCCATGAAGCTGCAGCGGACTCCTGCTCGCCCTGGCGCGCAGGCAGGCCGTGTTGCAGGTCCCCTCCCTAACCGCAGAGAGGCCTTCCCACCTCTCTCCGGAGCATCATCTCAGGCCCCGGCAGCAGTTCCGGCTGCTCCCAGGGCCCCAGTTCCGACTGCAGTCGACGTTTCGGCGCCGCCTGCAGTCCCTTCTGTCCCGGCGCCTGCCGGAGCGCCCGGTCCTTCATACGCGGCTGTGGCCGCTACATCAGTCCCGCCTTCCGCTCCTCGGAGCCACAAACCAAAGCGCACTCGTCGCCGTCAGCGACAAGTTCCACAGGCCTTGCCTGTAAAACCTCAGCGGGCCCCGCCCGCCCCCAGCCATCAACCTAAGCTCCCAATTGAGCAGACCCCACGTCCGTCCCCGAGCCCTGCGCCATCTGTAACACCGGCCGAGGCCAGCCAGGTCCGTCTTCCGGAATCTCGGGAATCTTCCCGGGCCCCGGTGGACCCCCTGACTGCCTGGGCTGAAACTTTGGTAAACAACATCAGGTCTGCTCCAGATACAACCACGGTTCTCGCCCTGGTGTTTCAATCCCTGTCTACCCTCTTTCCTCTTCTTCCTTTGAATGGCTAGGAGTCTTAGGATCGTTGCGTGGAATGCCCATGGGGTAGTCCCTCGACGATCTGAACTGATGACTTTCGTAACGGAGTACGACGCTGATGTCGTCCTCCTTTGCGAGACTCATCTGGCTCGCTACCATACCTTCAACCTGCCATCTTACATCTGTTTTCGTCAGGATCGTCCCCAACGGCCTGGCTGTCGCCCCTCGGGGGGGACAGCCGTCTTAGTCCACAGGCGGATATCCCACAGGCCACTACCCCCTTTAGATACATCTCTTGTTGAAGGTTGTGCGGTGGCGATAGACGCTGGCGGATCGGAGTTGCGCGTTGTTGCGGCGTATCTCCGGCCCGGCCTGCGGCTACCTCCACCGCCCGAGGAGTGGGACGCTCTCCTCGATCATCCCCTACCAACCATCGTAGCCGGCGACTTAAATGCCAAGCATCCCTCCTGGAACAGCAGAGTAGCCAACGCCTACGGAAAATCTCTGTATCGGTTCGTCTCCGACGACCCGGTACTTCAAGTTATCGGCCCAGAAGACCCTACTCACTTCCCCTTTTCCGGTCATCGACCGGACGTCCTTGACATTGTCATAGCCAAGGACGTGACCCATCACATCCAGGTCTCGTCAGTGTCGGATCTCTCATCCGATCACAATCCCCTTTTTATAACTGCCCGTGAGCTGTCGGCCTCACCCCGACCTCCCGCTCAGACTGTTAGGAGAGTCAACTGGCGCTCCTACCATGATGAGCTCTCACGGCGGTTACCATCACTCCCCGCGGACCCGGTCGTCACTTGTGACGATTTGGATCTCCGAGCCACTCATCTTCAGGAGTTGGTCCAAGGTGTCATGGATCGACACACATATACTCTCGAGGTGAATCATCGTAAATCGGCCTTACCTGCGGAAGTACTCCACGCCATCTGGCTACGGCGCAATCTCCGCCGCAGATGGCAAAGAACCCGTGATCCCGGCGTCAAAAGGCGCTTTCAGGCCCAGTCTCTTTACGTCCAGCAGCTACTGCGGGACGTAAACTCTGATCGATGGGACTCATACCTTGAGTCTCTTGAAGTCGACCACGCCTCCGTCTGGAGAGCGGCGAGTAGACTGACCCGCGAGAAGAGAACTCGCAACCCACTTGAAACTCCGAACGGGGTTGTATCTTCATCAGAAGGCAAGGCAGAGGTCTTCGCCGACTGCATGGAGGTGCAATTTACTGTTCACCAAGGCGTCTCGGACCCTGCCCACTCGGCAGAAGTCCGTGACTTCCTATCTGGACATTTTTCACGCCCTCCCGAAATCCCAGCCCTCCCGTTCGACAGGGATGAACTAGTTTCATCTATCTGCCGACTAAATCGCCGTCGCGCCCCCGGTCCTGACCGGATCGGGGCCGCTGCTCTACAAAATCTCCCGGCCTCAGGCGTTGACCTCGTTCTTGAGCTGTTTAACTCCTGTCTCCGGCTACAGTACTTTCCCCGCCTGTGGAAATCTGCCGACATCGTAATGATTCCGAAGCCTCGCAAGCCGCGCATGCTTCCTGAAAGCTATCGTCCAATCTCTCTCTTGCCAGTCATCTCGAAGGTGTTCGAGCGTCTCCTGCTGGATCGCATCTCGCCGCTGCTAGATGGTTTCATCCGCAGCGAACAGTTCGGGTTTCGCAGAGAGCACTCGACCACGCTTCAATTGGTCCGCGTTGTTACGCACTTGTCAGACGCCACCAACAGGCGAGCGGCTACGGCCGCCGTACTGTTGGACGTGAGCAAGGCCTTCGATAAAGTCTGGCACGAAGGTCTTCTCTTCAAACTTGCCAATTCCCCTCTACCATCGACCATAGTGTTTTTCCTCCGGTCGTATCTCAGCGACCGAACCTTCAGGGTGAGCGTCGACGGGTCCTGTTCTACAGTTCGACCCGTCGCCGCCGGCGTACCACAGGGATCTGTCCTCGGCCCCGTTCTGTACCTTGTGTACACGAACGACCTGCCTGTCTTGCCCGGAGTCACGTTGTCTTTGTTCGCTGACGATGCTATGTATCACTGCAGCTCCCTGTCCCCGCGATTTGCGAGTACAAAGCTGCAGCGTCAGTTGAACCAGCTTCCGGACTGGCTACGGAAATGGCGGGTGACGATCAACACGGAGAAATCCGAGGCTATCTGTTTCACCCGTAAGTCCATCTCCCGATGCCAGCCCCTCTCCCTAGCAGGGAGACCCATCGCCTACAAAGAATCGGTGAAGTATTTAGGCGTTCGACTAGATCGTCGCCTTTGCTTCAACGCCCACGTGACGGAAACCCTTGCCAAGGCTCGCGGCGTCCGAGCCAAATTATCTCCTTTCCTCTCGTGTCGCAGCCGCCTGGCCATGCGCACGAAACTTACCATCTATCTACTATTTCTCAGGTCTGTATTGACCTATGCGGCACCCGCCTGGTGGTCTCTTTTATCCACCACCAACAGATGTAGGCTGGAAGCTTTCCAGTCCCGAACACTCCGATCCTTGACGGGGTCCCCTTGGTTTGTAAGGAACGACGTGATTCGAAGGGGTCTCCGTGTTCCTACCTTGACTTCCTTTGTCCGGTCGCTGGCTCTAACTCTCTTTGCTAAAGCCTCGACCTCCACCTTCCCGTACCTACGAACCATCAGTGCATCAGAACCACCACCGCCCATTCGGGTCAAGCGCCCTCGGGCGCTTCTTGATGACCCGCCATAACGCCATCCTCTTTAAATTAAATACAAACAAGTAATCATCAGTCCTAGACCAGAGTATTTCACCAAACTGTCCTTCTCTCCTTCCTGTCCACCTCCTAGCACGCTGAGCCGGCTGCTTGTCGCTGTCATCATTCACTGGCACGGAGGCTCTCCGCCTCGCGGGGAGCGACCGACGCCCTCAGGGCGTCTGCTGACTGGACTTGAAACGGGCAACATCTGTTGCTCGAATCGGTACCAGCGGCAGTGCATTAAACAAATAACAGTTATACTCCCCCGCCTTCTCAGTTAACTGGTTGGCGGTTTCCTTTTCCAGTCTTCGGTAACCAGTCGACATGTACCAGCACTATGTTTACTTCTGGCAGCCATTGGACACGATCCAGATGCTGCAATCAAGCCACGGGTGCAAAGACACCCCGCATCCATAATGCAATGCAATCGGCGGTTCATAGCGACAGACGCATTCTTATGAATATGGATGGACTCCAGATGTAGGCGAGTGAAGTAACCCCGGACAGAAGACAACACGCGGGCTTCATCAAACATCACCCGGTGATCGTCGTGGGAAAGAGCGTGTTCAGCAACTGCGGACTTTTCCGGCTGGCCCAGACGGCAATATCTCCGGTGTTCAGAGAGGCGCGTCCGGACACTACGCTTCGTGGTGCCTATGTAGACCTGGCCACACGTACAAGGAATACTGTACACCCCGCACGACGAGAGTGGATCCCTGGCGTCTTTCACCGGTCGCAGGAACTGTTGGATCTTTTTGGTTGGCTTGAAGATCGTCCTGACGCCCCGCTTACTCAGCAACTTCCCGATGCGGTCAGTCACGCCACGGATGTAGGGCAAGACAGCAGAGCCAACAACCTCAGGCGACACCGACTCGTCCAGCCTACCAGATCTTCTCGGCCGGGCAGCTCTCCTAACCTCCGCAGCAGAATAGCCGTTGGACTGCAGTGCTTCCTCGAGATGCCGAAACTCATCTTCGAGATACTGGGGCTCACAGATTCTTTTTGCCCGGTCTACCAGAGTCTTCAGCACCGCCCTCTTCTGCCTAGGATGATGATTGGAGGCTTTATGCAGATATCTGTCGGTGTGCGTTGGCTTCCTATAAACTTTATGTCCCAAGCTGCCATCGGTCCTTTTTAGGACCAGCACATCCAGAAAAGCCAATTGTTCATCCCTCTCACGCTCCATCGTAAACTGTATGCGCGGGTGCACAGCATTCAGATGTCCAAGGAATCGCTCCAACTCTTCGTCCCCATGGCTCCAGACCACGAAAGTGTCGTCCACATACCGTAACCAACACTTCGGCTTGAGAGGCGCAGATGAAATTGCCAACTCTTCAAATTTCTCCATATAGAAATTTGCAACCACAGGGCTGAGAGGACTTCCCATCGCGACGCCATCCAACTGTTCATAGAAGCCGTCATTCCACTGGAAGTAGGTCGTTGTTAGGACCTGCCGGAACAAAGCAGTGATGTCCGCCGAGAACAGGTCACCCAAATACCCCAAGACCTCCTGAACAGGAACCATGGTGAAAAGAGAGACCACATCAAAACTGACGAGAACATCGCCAGGCTCCAGCACCAACTCCCGGATCCTCCGGATGAAATCAGAAGAGTCCCGGACGAACGAATCCCTCTGCCCGATGTGCGGCTTGAGCAATCCCGTGAGGTGCTTTGCCAAGCTGTAAGTAGGCGAGCCAATAGCACTGACGATGGGCCGCAGCGGAACGTCTTCCTTATGGATCTTCGGTAAACCATAGAGACGAGGGGGAAGGGCCTCCGAACACCGGACGGCCGTCTTCACATCAGGCGCCAGAGAAGATTGCTTAATCAAAGAATCCGTTTTTCTTAGAACTGTAGTAGTCGGATCTTTGTTCAGCCTCCGATACGTGGCTGGATCTAATATACCTTCAATCTTCCGCTGGTAGTCTTCGGTGTTCAAGACCACAGTGGCGCTCCCCTTATCCGCAGGCACAATAACAATGGAGTCATCCCTCTTCAATTCTCTCAAGGCTCGCAACTCCGCCGACAGAAGATTGCATTTTGGCGGAGCGGCCCTTCTAAGGGCCCTAGAAGCTTCCAATCGGATTTCATCTGCTTGGTCTCGGGGTAGTCCTCGGATGCCTGCCTCCACGCTCGCAACTATTTCCTCCACCGGTACTGTCTTCGGGGTAACTGCAAACTTCTCACCTTTGGCTAACACCGAGGTCTCATGTGGTGTTAGCTGGCGGCTCGATAGATTTACAACCATCCTGTCCATCCTGTCACGATCAAATCCTCTTCCCCCGATGTTCTGGAAACCAAACCGCTCGAATTTGTCACGCTGTCTCTGGCTGGTACTGGCATAACACGACCCGAAGGCATTGTAAGTAAGCCCATCCAACATCTCCCAATCATGTTGTTGGAGGGAACTGCTAAGATGTAAATGCAGTTTTAACAGTTCTTGGTCATTAAGTGCCAACTCTTTCCTCGTATGGTGTATGCGCTCACGCAGCATGGCATTTTCAGTTCTTCTATAAATCCTATTGGCCTGTGGCGTGTTAAAAATATGTCTTTGTCGTAGGAACCTGGGCACGGTTCCCGTGTCTCTACATCTAAGTAAAAAGGCCAAGGAACACAGCAGACTGGCTTTCTTCTTCCGTAACGTCTCCAACTTTTTAATTTTCTTCAAAACCTCCTCCCCGTAGAGGTTCTTAATTTTAGTACGTAGGCTTTCACGGCCGGTGTCAATATGATTGGATAAAACTTCCGGGCTGAAAGGCCGTGGTCGATTGCTTGATGCATTGGCGCTATACGTTTCGGCCGCACCACCGGTGGCCATCTTCAGTAGCAAAACTTGTTCGAATAGATGTACGCCGAACACGTCCCCAATGTACTGGGAACAAGCAACAGTGAGTTACGGCTACGAATCCTCTATTTATAGCTTTTTGGCCGCTTCAGGTGTATCGCGCGGACCAATGAGAAGCCAGCTCATCATTCTTGATTCTGATTGGCCATGGAAAATAGACCATGCCAGACACTATTTAAGGAGATGCTTTCTCCTCGGCGGTTCATAGCGACAGACGCATTCTTATGAATATGGATGGACTCCAGATGTAGGCGAGTGAAGTAACCCCGGACAGAAGACAACACGCGGGCTTCATCAAACATCACCCGGTGATCGTCGTGGGAAAGATCGTCTTTCCCACGACGATCACCGGGTGATGTTTGATGAAGCCCGCGTGTTGTCTTCTGTCCGGGGTTACTTCACTCGCCTACATCTGGAGTCCATCCATATTCATAAGAATGCGTCTGTCGCTATGAACCGCCGAGGAGAAAGCATCTCCTTAAATAGTGTCTGGCATGGTCTATTTTCCATGGCCAATCAGAATCAAGAATGATGAGCTGGCTTCTCATTGGTCCGCGCGATACACCTGAAGCGGCCAAAAAGCTATAAATAGAGGATTCGTAGCCGTAACTCACTGTCGTGGCATCTAAAAGTGAGACCGCCCAGCCACAAGAAAACATCTCGGTTGTGGAGCCTGAGACTTCTCAATCCCCCCCAGCAACGGAGAATCCTGCCCCTGCTTTAGAAGCAGCCTCGCCTGACCTCCCGCCCCCGCGGTTTCCCAACGCAGGCAAAAAGAAGCGGCATAGAAAGCCCCGTGGCGCTAGATCCCGGGCTCCTGCCAACCCGGCCGCACAGTCCAGACAGCCTGCACAGCGCGCGAAGTCCGACGCAATCGCATCTGTCCCTCTTCCTAGCACCTCCGCTAGAGGTGCTACACCTGGCCCCAAGAAACCCCTGGCTTCCACCAATCCCCCGATTGATAAGCCTCGGCGCTCTTATGCGCACGCAGTCTCCGGGCAATCTGCCTCAAGAACCGTTCCTGACGACTACCAGGTCGTCAAAGACTTCCTTGCTGAGTTCGACCTCAGCAAAGTCGCCCAGACCTTCAGGTCCATCCGCTCCCGCTTGGAGACTGCTGACATAACTGAGAGATTCATGCTCTTGGTGGAAGCCGCCACTTGTGTAGGTCTTCTATGAGTCGGGTCCTCAAACGAGATCTCTCGATTCTTTCCTGGAACGCCAACGGGTTGTCCAACAAGATCCAGGAACTCCAAGAATTACTGGCCCGACTCAAACCCGATGTAGTACTTCTCAATGAGACCCACTTGACTCCTGCGAGTCGGTTACGACTGGCCAACTATGTGTGCTATCGAAACGACAGACCGGGCACTGCTGGTGGCGGTACTGCCGTCGCGGTGAGGCTCACTCTCGAGCATCACCGAGTCGTCTTGCCTGCAATGACTCACCTCGAAGGCACCGCTGTGGAGTTGTTAAACACTCTAGGCGGTGTACAGATGGTAGCGGCGTATAAACCGCCGCAAAAAGAGCTCCTTCACCCCGATCTAGCTGTCGCGTTCGATGCACACAGGAGGGTCATCATGGCCGGCGATCTGAACTGTAAACATCGCGATTGGAACAGTCGCTTGACTGCCCCAAACGGGAAACGTTTACGCAGGTTTGCCGATTCTCGCAGGATACAAGTGATTGGGCCTACCCAACCTACGTTCTACCCCTCACAACGCAACGCGGCTCCCGATGTCTTGGACATAGCGGTGATTCAAGGAATTGACTGTCCGGTCCATGTGTCCGCGCTAACGGAACTATCGTCCGATCATCTCCCCATCCTGATACACGTCGCTACCCAGCACGTCGTACGCAGAGATGTCCGGAAGGTGGTAGAATGGGATCGCTATGGCCCGGCGTTAAGTCGCCGATTGCCAGACGCGGGACCACTCGAAACCTTCCGCCAAGTCGACGAGGCAGTTGCCGCGTTTGACGAGGCAGTCGTATCTGCGATCGACGCGTCTTCCAGAATGAAGCCTGGCGTCACGCCCCACTGGCAGCGGATCCCAGAGGAGACGAGTGCTCTCGCTTGCGAGAGAAATCGCCTCCGGAGACGCTGGCAGCGGACCCGTGATCCGGCCGACAAGGCAGCGTACAACCGGGCGACCGGCATTTTACGTCGTGAAATGCAGGCCTACCGGAGACGCTGTTGGGAACTCGCCGTGGCCCAGGCAGGGGACGGATCGGAAGAAAGTAGCCCTTACCGGATACCTTCGGCGTTGGTAGGGAAGAGGCGCCGGCCTCGCATCCCGGCCATTGCTGGACCTTTCGGTCAAATCCTGGCTCGCCCGGAGGCGAAGGCCGAGTACTTGGGCGCGTGTTTTGAGCGACAGTTCGCACCTAACCCGCCCATGGACTGGGACTTCGACGAAGAAGTCGAGAACGAAGTGGAAGACTTTCTGTCTCTTCCGATCACTACGGAGCCCGAACCCATTACTAGGGAAGAGGTCACAGATCGGCTCGTTGAACTCGTGCCAAGAAAAGCTCCTGGCCCGGACGGCGTCTCGAACGCCGCTCTTACTCGACTCCCGGAGCGAGGAGTACTTTTCTTGGTCGCGCTGTTCAACGCGTGTCTTAGACTGGCCTATTTTCCCCAGAAATGGCGTAAGGCGACGGTTATAGTGATCCCGAAGCAGGGAAAGGACGCTTCCCGTCCCGGCAACCTCCGGCCAATTAGTCTACTGTCAGCCACGTCAAAGGTCCTCGAACGTCTCGTACAACGGAGAGTACTAGATCATCTACGAAATTTCGATGTACTGGTCCCCGAACAGTTCGGCTTCCGTGTGGGGCATTCCACCACTCATCAACTGATGAGACTGGTGGAATACATCACGGACGCCGGGTGTCGGAAAGAGCAGACTGTCGCCTGTTTCCTAGATGTGGAAAAGGCCTTTGATAGTGTCTGGCACGACGGGCTCTTGTTCAAGCTCCGGGAAATCCAGCTCCCAGATTGCTACCTTCGCTTGATTGCTAGCTTTCTGACGGAGAGGACTTTCTGCGTGCGAATAGACGACCACGTCTCTTCCGAGAGACGTATCACAGCCGGGGTACCTCAAGGTAGCGTGCTAGGGCCTCTTCTGTTCTCCGTGTATGTCAACGACGCACCCAGAGAGCCTGGAGTCCAGATGGCTTTGTTTGCCGACGACACGGCGGTCTATACCGCCGATCGGAACGCAGACTTTGCTATCCCACGACTTCAGCGCGCACTCGATGCGTATTCGACGTGGACGGAAAGCTGGAAAGTTGCCGTCAACGAAACCAAGAGCTCCGCGGTGCTATTCACAAAGCGCCGGAAAGAACCACGAGGCCGAGTGAGACTCGGTAGAACGTACCTGCCCTGGTCGAGGGAAGTTAAGTACCTCGGTGTCCACCTCGATCGTCGGCTCACCTGGCGTACCCACGCTGAGACGATGCGAAGGAAAGCGTCCGCTCGTCTCGCGCAACTGTTTCCGATACTTGCCAACAAGGCTATGACCCGCAAGCTGGGTAAGTTGATTGTCAACGCGTATCTGTTGCCGATCATTACCTACGCTCTTCCCGTCTGGGGTTACCTCGCAACCGTTCATAAAAGAAGGTTGCAAAGCGTTCTCGATAGAGGGCTTCGGCTAGCGGCCAAAGTCCCCTATCGGTTTTCTTCTCGTCTCCTGAGAAGAGGACTCGGTGTCCGCTCCTTGGATGACACCGCAAGGCGACTTGCACGTAAATTTTACGTCCGAGCTGCGAGGACCCAGACAAACCCTCTCATAGCTGGCCTTGGCAAGTACCGAATACGTCCAGGTGAATCTTGGAAACGGCCTCGACAAATACTGTACTAGTCGACCTAGTACGAGCATGTCGTTGTAACGACCAATAAAAATTAAATAATCTATATTCCGTCTGGACAGGACCACTAGGCAGGAGCCCCTCATAGGAGGCTCGGTACTAGGATACCATTGGGTCGTCTCACGACGCGCAACCCAACAGCTCTGACCTGGTAACTCACTGTTGCTTGTTCCCAGTACATTGGGGACGTGTTCGGCGTACATCTATTCGAACAAGTTTTGCTACTGAAGATGGCCACCGGTGGTGCGGCCGAAACGTATAGCGCCAATGCATCAAGCAATCGACCACGGCCTTTCAGCCCGGAAGTTTTATCCAATCATATTGACACCGGCCGTGAAAGCCTACGTACTAAAATTAAGAACCTCTACGGGGAGGAGGTTTTGAAGAAAATTAAAAAGTTGGAGACGTTACGGAAGAAGAAAGCCAGTCTGCTGTGTTCCTTGGCCTTTTTACTTAGATGTAGAGACACGGGAACCGTGCCCAGGTTCCTACGACAAAGACATATTTTTAACACGCCACAGGCCAATAGGATTTATAGAAGAACTGAAAATGCCATGCTGCGTGAGCGCATACACCATACGAGGAAAGAGTTGGCACTTAATGACCAAGAACTGTTAAAACTGCATTTACATCTTAGCAGTTCCCTCCAACAACATGATTGGGAGATGTTGGATGGGCTTACTTACAATGCCTTCGAGTCGTGTTATGCCAGTACCAGCCAGAGACAGCGTGACAAATTCGAGCGGTTTGGTTTCCAGAACATCGGGGGAAGAGGATTTGATCGTGACAGGATGGACAGGATGGTTGTAAATCTATCGAGCCGCCAGCTAACACCACATGAGACCTCGGTGTTAGCCAAAGGTGAGAAGTTTGCAGTTACCCCGAAGACAGTACCGGTGGAGGAAATAGTTGCGAGCGTGGAGGCAGGCATCCGAGGACTACCCCGAGACCAAGCAGATGAAATCCGATTGGAAGCTTCTAGGGCCCTTAGAAGGGCCGCTCCGCCAAAATGCAATCTTCTGTCGGCGGAGTTGCGAGCCTTGAGAGAATTGAAGAGGGATGACTCCATTGTTATTGTGCCTGCGGATAAGGGGAGCGCCACTGTGGTCTTGAACACCGAAGACTACCAGCGGAAGATTGAAGGTATATTAGATCCAGCCACGTATCGGAGGCTGAACAAAGATCCGACTACTACAGTTCTAAGAAAAACGGATTCTTTGATTAAGCAATCTTCTCTGGCGCCTGATGTGAAGACGGCCGTCCGGTGTTCGGAGGCCCTTCCCCCTCGTCTCTATGGTTTACCGAAGATCCATAAGGAAGACGTTCCGCTGCGGCCCATCGTCAGTGCTATTGGCTCGCCTACTTACAGCTTGGCAAAGCACCTCACGGGATTGCTCAAGCCGCACATCGGGCAGAGGGATTCGTTCGTCCGGGACTCTTCTGATTTCATCCGGAGGATCCGGGAGTTGGTGCTGGAGCCTGGCGATGTTCTCGTCAGTTTTGATGTGGTCTCTCTTTTCACCATGGTTCCTGTTCAGGAGGTCTTGGGGTATTTGGGTGACCTGTTCTCGGCGGACATCACTGCTTTGTTCCGGCAGGTCCTAACAACGACCTACTTCCAGTGGAATGACGGCTTCTATGAACAGTTGGATGGCGTCGCGATGGGAAGTCCTCTCAGCCCTGTGGTTGCAAATTTCTATATGGAGAAATTTGAAGAGTTGGCAATTTCATCTGCGCCTCTCAAGCCGAAGTGTTGGTTACGGTATGTGGACGACACTTTCGTGGTCTGGAGCCATGGGGACGAAGAGTTGGAGCGATTCCTTGGACATCTGAATGCTGTGCACCCGCGCATACAGTTTACGATGGAGCGTGAGAGGGATGAACAATTGGCTTTTCTGGATGTGCTGGTCCTAAAAAGGACCGATGGCAGCTTGGGACATAAAGTTTATAGGAAGCCAACGCACACCGACAGATATCTGCATAAAGCCTCCAATCATCATCCTAGGCAGAAGAGGGCGGTGCTGAAGACTCTGGTAGACCGGGCAAAAAGAATCTGTGAGCCCCAGTATCTCGAAGATGAGTTTCGGCATCTCGAGGAAGCACTGCAGTCCAACGGCTATTCTGCTGCGGAGGTTAGGAGAGCTGCCCGGCCGAGAAGATCTGGTAGGCTGGACGAGTCGGTGTCGCCTGAGGTTGTTGGCTCTGCTGTCTTGCCCTACATCCGTGGCGTGACTGACCGCATCGGGAAGTTGCTGAGTAAGCGGGGCGTCAGGACGATCTTCAAGCCAACCAAAAAGATCCAACAGTTCCTGCGACCGGTGAAAGACGCCAGGGATCCACTCTCGTCGTGCGGGGTGTACAGTATTCCTTGTACGTGTGGCCAGGTCTACATAGGCACCACGAAGCGTAGTGTCCGGACGCGCCTCTCTGAACACCGGAGATATTGCCGTCTGGGCCAGCCGGAAAAGTCCGCAGTTGCTGAACACGCTCTTTCCCACGACGATCACCGGGTGATGTTTGATGAAGCCCGCGTGTTGTCTTCTGTCCGGGGTTACTTCACTCGCCTACATCTGGAGTCCATCCATATTCATAAGAATGCGTCTGTCGCTATGAACCGCCGATTTTGCATTTTGCATTGAATAGTGGGGCGTCTTTGCACCCGTGGCTTATTGCAGCTTCCGGGACGTGCCCGATGGCTGCCAGAAGAAAACAGTGCTGGACTTTCAATAGAAGGTGGCCTAAAATATGCGGGAGGGACACGCCAACCAGTTAACTGAGAAGGCGGCGGAAATTTTTTCAATTTTATATTTATGGAGGTATCGTGTCATGGTAACACTGCTGCCGATCGCGGGGCGAACGGCAGATGCCGCACGCGCCCGGCCCGGCGAGCAGGCGCCTTGTAGCGCCGGACGTTCCCCGCGAGGCAGGGATCCGCCGTGTCTTTGGCATCGGTAACAACGCCAAGCAGTCTGAAAATCAACTTACTTGGGGAAGGTATCTGACTGGGTTGGATGGTAACAAGGAGATAGAATTGCTCGGGAACCTAAATTAGAGCAAACAGAATTACGGGGGGTCGTCTAAGATCGCCCGAGGGCGTTTAACACGTATAGCGGGAGGTGGTTCAGACGTGCTGATAGAGCGGAGATAAGGAAAGGAGGAGGTCGCTGCAGAAGCAAAAAGAGTTTCGGCAAGCGACCGGACAAAATCGGCAAGGGTAGGAACTCGAAGGCCTCCACGAATGACATCATTTCTCACAAACCATGGAGACCCCGACAAGGATCTGAGGGTACGGGCCTGGAAAGCTTCCAGCCTACACTTGTTAGTGGTCGACACAAGCGACCACCATGCGGGAGCAGCATAGGTCAATATTGACCGGAGAAACAAAAGATAGATAGTAACTTTAGTGCGCAAAGCCAGGCGGTTGCGGCACGAGAGCATGGGAAATATTTTGGCTCGGACGCCTCGAGCTTTGTTGAGGGTAGCAGTCACGTGGCCGTTGAAGCTAAGGCGCTGGTCTAGCCGAACGCCCAAATACTTCACCGACTTTTGCCAGGCGATAGGCCTCCCTTCGAGGGAGAGGGCCTGGCATCGGGAAGTGGACTTGCTGGTGAAACAGATCGCCTCGGATTTCTCCGCGTTGATCAGCACCCGCCACTTCCTTAGCCAGGCCGGAAGCAGATTCAACTGACGCTGCAGCTTTGAACACGCAATTCGCGGGGACAGGGAGCTGCAGTAATACATTGCGTCGTCAGCGAATAGAGATAACGTGACTCCAGGAATAACAGGCAGGTCGTTCGTGTACACTAGGTACAGAACGGGGCCGAGGACAGATCCCTGCGGAACGCCAGCGGCGACGGGTCGAACTGATGAACAGGACCCTTCGACGCTAACCCTGAAGGTACGATCACTGAGGTATGACCGCAAGAAATGCACAATGGACGGTGGGATGGGGGAGTGAGCAAGTTTGTAGAGAAGACCTTCGTGCCAGACTTTGTCGAAGGCCTTACTCACGTCCAACAAGACAGCGCCCGTAGACTCTCTCTTGTTGGCGGCGTCGGACAATGCTGTGACAACTCGGACGAGTTGTAAAGTTGTCGAGTGCTCTCTACGGAACCCGAACTGTTCGCTCCGAATAAAATTATCCAGCAGCGGCCAGATGCGGGCGAGTAGGAGACGCTCAAACACCTTTGAGATTACTGGCAACAATGATATGGGGCGATAGCTGCCTGCAAGCATTCGAGGCTTGCCGGGCTTGGGTATCATGCTGATGTTGGCATTTTTCCACAGGCGGGGGAAGTATTGCAGCCGGAGACTGGAGTTGAACAGATCCAGGACCAATTCAACGCCCGAGGCCGGGAGATGTTGCAAAGCTGCGGCCCCGATCCGATCAGGACCAGGGGCGCGACGTCGGTTTAGTCGACAGATAGACGAAACTAGTTCGTCCCTGTCGAAGAGAGCGGGAGGGTCAGGTGGAGGGCGGGAAAAATAACCAGATAGGAAGTCTCGAACCACTACCGAGAAGGCAGGGTCCGAGACGCCTCCATGAACGGTGAATTGAGTCTCCATGCAGTCGGCGAAGACCTCTGCCTTGCCTTCCGGTGAAGAAACAATGCCGTTCGGGGTGTTAAGCGGGTTGCGAGTACGCTTCTCGCGGGTAAGGCGACTCGTCGCTCTCCAGACGGAGGCTGGGTCGACTTCAAGGGACTCAAGGTATGAGTCCCACTGATCAGAGTTTACGTCCCGCAAAAGTTGCTGGACGTAAAGAGACTGGGCCTGAAACCGTCGTTTGACGGCGGGATCTCGGGTTCGTTGCCATCTGCGGCGGAGCTTGCGCCGAAGCCAGATGGCGTGGATAACTTCCGGTTGAAGGGCCGATTTGCGATTCACCTCTACGTTGTATGTGTGTCGATCCATGACACCTTGGACCAACTCCTGAAGATGAGTGGCACGGAGATCCAGATCGTCACGAGTGGCGATCGGGTCCGCTGGGACAGATGGTAACCTTCGAGATAGCTCGTCGTGATAGGAGCGCCAGTTGACCCTCCTAGCAGGACCAGCGGGAAGTCGGGGTGAAGCCGACACATCTCGAACAGTTATTAGAAGGGGATTGTGATCAGACGAGAGGTCTGACACTGACGAGACCTGGATGTTATGGGCCACGTTCCTGACTACAACTACATCAAGAACGTCCGGTCTGTGACCGGCATAGTGGAAGTGGGTAGGATCATCAGGGCCGATGACGTGCGTATCCGGGTCGTCTAGGACGAACCGGCGGAGTGATCTGCCGTAGGCGTTGGTAGCCCTACTGTTCCAAGAAGGATGTTTGGCGTTGAAGTCGCCGGCTGCAAGTGTCGAGATTGGGTGGTCGAGGAGAGCGTTCCACTCCTCAGGCGGGGGCGGCGGGCTCAGGCCAGGCCGGAGATACGCGGAAACAATGCGCAACTCCGAGCTGCCTGCGTCCACTGCCACCGCGCAACCTTCGATGAGTCGAGTAGTTAGGGGGGGTAGTGGCCTGTGGGATATCCGCCTGTGGACCAGAATCGCCGTACCCCCTTTCGGGGGTTGGCGCGGCTGTCGGGGACGATCCTGACGATAACAAGTGTAAGAAGGAAGTGAGAATCGATGGTAGGGGGCTAGATGGGTTTCGGAGAGAAGCACGACATCAACGTCGTACTCCACGACGAAAGCCGCCAGCTCAGATCGACGAGAGGAAACGCCATCGGCGTTCCAAGCGACGATCCGCAGGGATCTAGCCATTGAGGGGGAGGAGAGGGAAGAGAGCAGAGAGAGATTGGAATACTAACATTAGCACGGTAGAGGTGTCAGGAGCAGACCTGATGCTTTCAACAAGTTGAGTGGCCCAAGCCGTCAGGGGATCCGCTGGAGCCCGAGAAAGTTCCCGGGACCCGCGCGGACGTTCCTGAGGAACTTCGGCCAGGACTACAGATGGCGCTGGGTTAGCGGACGGAACTTTGGTCTGCTCGCGCGGAGGTTGGGAGATGACAGGGGCGGGAGAGTCCCGCTGAGGTTGGGCAGGACGAGCCTGCTGATGTCGTCGGCCGGGAGTCCGGCGACGAGAGCGCTTTTTGGTGCCCTTGCGGGCGGAAGTGGTTGACGATGATGGCTTAGCAGCAACCGCTGCGTAGGAAGGGCCGGGCGCTCCGGCAGGCGCCGGGAGTGGAGCCGTCACAGGCGCCGCCGGAGCGACGCCTGCAGGCGGGACTGAGACCGCGGGAGCGACAGGAGTCGCTGCCGGGGCCTTAACAGATGTACCGGAGAGAGGGGGGAAGACCTCTCGCCGATTAGGGGCCGGGCCAGCTACACGACGCTGCGCGCCAGGGCGCGCAGATCGCTGCTGTCTTTCCGCCTCGATATATTTAATACAACCCCGGTAACTAGCCGGATGGGCGCCCTTGCAGTTGCAGCAGTACGGGACAAAACCCGGCACACGAGGCTTATCACAGCCACGGTGAGGGTCGCCGCACCGCACGCAACGTGGGGGCGCATGGCAGAACAGGGATGAGTGCCCGAAGCCCTGGCAGTTGAAACACTGGGCAGGGCCTGGGCGCGGGTCAAATGACCTGACTGTCACCCGCAGGTGAAGAAGTGTTTGGAGGCCATAGACCTCCTCGAAATTTCCAGTCTTGAGCAACTTTACGAGGAAAGTATTGACGGGATGCTTGGTGTCCCCTTTGCCGGCGTGCAAAACCGACACAGCAGTTGGCGTATAGCCAAGAGACGTCAGTTCCTGCACGATAGCATCGGAGGGGGTATGATAAGGAATACCCTGGATAACGACTTTAACCTCACGCTCCTCAGGGAGAGCGAAGGTGTGAAAGGAAATGTTCCGCGCTGACAGAAAGTGCTGAACAGCGCGGAAGTCAACAATGGTTTTGACGACCAGCTTCAGCGATTTGCCGGAGCATTTCGCCTCCACGGACGTCGAAGGAAGGGCAGAACGAAGGTTGGCTAAAAGCTGGGAGTAATTCCTATTATCGGGGATGATAATAGGAGGAAACTTAAGGGTAGAAGGGTCAGGCTTAGAGGAAGAAGAAGCAAGATTGACAGACTGCCGGCCGCTGTTACCTGAATCAGCGACCTGGTTTGGTGAGGCGGGAGACTGACTGGCGGCGAGCTTGCGCTTGCGTTTGGCGCGCTTGCCATTCACAAGCGAAAACTCTTCATCTCCCGACCCAGCACTCCCCATTTGCACGTCGGAAATATCACTGTCACTGCCACTTTCACAATTATCGCGGGGGAGAGGTGAAGAGAGAGGAGCAGAACCGCAAGCTCCCAGGAGAGAGCTTAACGGTTCCGGCAAAGGTAGATCGGCATTTGACGCCATTTCGGAAGCCCGAAATGGACGTCAAAGGTGGTTAAAGGAGTATGAACACACCAGCACTGATTAAACTAACTGACAGGCACTGACACACGTACTCACCAGAAGCCGCACAGCACACGAACACAAAAACGGCCGCGCACTACACTGCACTAAAGATACTGCCAATAACTCACTAGTTTAGAAGATTTCACAAAAATAATTAAGTAGAGCACAAGCTCAACACTAGTACTTCACTTGAGGAAAAAATCACTTTGAAATATGCACAAATAACTGATAAATCACTTGGCAAAAACGCCATGCAAACGGACACAGCCTACCCTGGCAACAGCTAGAGGTAGACTCTTGAACCGCCGAGGAGAAAGCATCTCCTTAAATAGTGTCTGGCATGGTCTATTTTCCATGGCCAATCAGAATCAAGAATGATGAGCTGGCTTCTCATTGGTCCGCGCGATACACCTGAAGCGGCCAAAAAGCTATAAATAGAGGATTCGTAGCCGTAACTCACTGTTGCTTGTTCCCAGTACATTGGGGACGTGTTCGGCGTACATCTATTCGAACAAGTTTTGCTACTGAAGATGGCCACCGGTGGTGCGGCCGAAACGTATAGCGCCAATGCATCAAGCAATCGACCACGGCCTTTCAGCCCGGAAGTTTTATCCAATCATAGTATATTCTTTGTTTTATTATTATTTTGATTTATTTAAAACAATTTTAACGAGCGTTAACTTAAAATTCAGTTCTGCAACTCTTAACTTCACTTCGTTAGCAGATTTGTGTAATTTTTGTAATCAGTAGCTGTTCACAGGGGAGCAGTCTATGTTAACTTATTTGTTTATTAATATTACATGAATAAAATGAAATTTCACTTCTCAAAAAATTAATTAATTATTTTAATGATAACTTAGGACTATGAATAAGTAATAATCATCATTCGTTATTATTATTATTTTTAGGTAAGGGTAAAATTACCTTTATTATATTACATAACATTGCATAATCGTTGGGCTGTTATCATTATAAAATAATAAAAATAATTTTTTTGAACCAACTAAAGTTACATGTAATGGAATAAAATGTCATTTAACACGTTGGATGGGGCCGTCGCAACGACTCTACTGTAAACCTTCTTAACAATAGAAGCACCTTTTTATTAGCATATTGTTAGTTTTACGCTTTGTTATTGTTAAGCTAAAACATTAGCTAACGGGAAATTTTGTGAAGATGAACTAGAGCCAAGTCGCAACGCAAGAGTAGACTGGTAGGCCTATAGTGAACGTGTGTGAGAACAGTTTACTTACAGAAAGCCTGTTTAATTCTGTGGCTCCAATTTAACGGACGGAATCGACAAAATTTTGTTCCTCCGAAGACAGTATCATGTGGGTTGTGTGCGTGCTATTTTCGTGAAACACGAAATTGTTCTTTGTACTCAGTGGAAACCAGAAGTGCGGAACATCAATTGACATTGTTATCAGTTGTCATCAATAAAGACGTTATCCTTCTGGGTACCACAAGTATATTGGATGTTGGCGGATTATACAATGCAAATCGATATATGCCGCTATAATCCTTGAGTTCTCAAAAATCTGGATAATAATTAATACAATTTTGTAGATCCACAAACCGGGGCCCATACACGAAGTACAAGCAGAACTTCGTAAGATGCTACAGTGCGCCATAAGTTAAGACGACCTTTTTAAAACACCTCTTGACGCAAATTCATGCGTCGTCAGTTTTAAGAAACGTTGACGTTTTTCAACAAATGCTGTTGATATTGTAGATTAGAGACCTCCAGATTCATAAATTGTAAGTTTACTTTTGTAATACTTTTTTTTATAACATTACTAACTTCACTTATATCTAGAACTTGATGACCAAATGAGAGAGGATGTTGTGGTTGGTAGATTAGTAACGTAGGAGACGTGTTAATTGTTAAAAAAAATATTAACATTTACTCAATTTTTAACCCGCTCTTCAAAAAGACGAATATTCTCGTTTTATGTTTATGGTACTGAACACCAATGACGGGAATTGACAGTGCGGTGCGGTGCTGCAGTGAAAGTTCACCGACCTTGTGCAGCGCTGTCTGACGTAACTCAGGCAGGCAATTTACTGCGACAGTGAACTTGACCAACGGTCGTCGTGCCATAGCTGGTTTCTTCTGCAGCCTCTCTCTCAAACACTGCGCTGTTAAGCTATAATTTGCATACAGTACGCTTCAGACTACATCTGACGTAGTTTAACATGTGACATGAGAAATATCATCTACAGTTTTGTTCAGATTCTTTACCGTTTATGCTGATACCAAATAAATTGCGCAATTTGCTAGCGCGGGAGTGCAGCAACGTCAGTCTTCACATAACAGAAGTAATTAATTTTAGTTAGACCTACAACTCTTGTGATGATTTTTTTTTTTAATTCCGAATTCGCATTGTTATTACTGTGCGGAAGTACACACTTAATTTCTTTCAACTACCAGAAGTGCTAACAATTGTAGTAAAGTTAAAGACAAAAATATAATCTTTAGACTATTACATTCTGGAGTCAGGTTAAACTTTGCTATAGAGACACTGTACTTAGAAAAACAATGTTCCAGTTTGATATTGAGCCTACTTAATACTGTGTTTACAATTCACATTCAGAATTTCTGAAATATTCAAAACCACTTAAAACAAATAATCAAGACTCTTGAGAAATTATTTAACGAAAAAGGATCATTCAACTTTGATCACTACATAATAACTCTGTATGATATACGCAAATAAATAATAGCCTATCTTTTCATAATTGAAGATGTAATAAATTAATATAGTAATGATACATTTACAATAAAAAATAAAAACAAGAAAATCGCATTTTGTTTATCACCGATACAACAGCTTTGGCAATAATACGAAGTATGCAGGAATAAGAAGAAGAATATTTAATGTACATACTGCGAAAATTGACAACAAATTTTCGATCTCAAATACAAGCTTCGTTATACAGTAATTCTTACGAACACATACAACTTCAACATAATTATATATAATCACAATTTCTATGACCTAATTATTTGGCCTCTTACTCACTTTTATTTGAAATGTGATTGTAAACAAACATTATTTTTGTTAATCATGTTGATCAAATCGTTCAGCTACTTTTGTGTGGTCGGAGGAAGACTGATTGGTTAGAAGTCTCATGCTTATGTCATCACAAAGTTTTCATAGAATTGTACACATACAATAACTAATAGATGACTTTTATTAGTCAGCCCACGGCAACAATTTATGGAAGCGGTGTAATCATGTAACAAGGTAAATGGGACCGTCAATGTTGTTGAAAACAATCCAAGAATATATTCAAAATTCCAGTTACCTGTAATAATAATAACTGAGTTATGCATGATTTTATATTTTGAACGGTAACTCACAGAAGTCGAGAAAGCATTTATGAACAGTAAAAATTCACATCCTTAAACTAGCCTTTAGAGCCTGTCGGTTAGAGTGTAAACAATCCAGAAAAACGGAGGACTCGAACTAGATTCAAAAGAATAATTTTCAAATGTATCGAACTAAACAATTTGGTGGTGATGAATGAAAACAGGAGGCGGGGAATGCCACGTTTGAAGTGTAGGTTGGACGTATAAAATAGAAAGGCCCTGGGAAGGAAGATAAAAAGCTTAATCAGGAAAACGCTAAAAATAAATTCTTATGTTGGCTGAGAATGGGGGATACAGCAGTAACTGTAAAACTCCGTCTTACACAAACCTGCTTCAATAAAATTTACAGTTTTATATTTTATACCGATTACGATTATACAGGAGGTTAGACTTAACTTCGATCATGCGAGAACATACGGTGTACACGTGATTTGCAATAATCGTTGATACTGATTTAGGGTCAGCTCGTCGGTTAGGCTACTTCTTTGGTGAGATATCATGGAATTAATTGATAAAATATTTCAGTTTTACAATTTTGATTAATAAGATAATTATATATGATATGAAATCCGACAAAAATGTGAACAGATATACGTATCTGTTAAATGTAATAATTATATAAGTTTGCAATAAGACTTAATCTCCTGTGAATTATTCTCCAGTGATATTACAGAGTTAACAGCAAGATTCCCGCTTAGCATACCTCGAGAATTGTCATGCATCGGCATAGGTCTACAACGACATTTTTCGTAGAGCGATTCCCCTATCGGAAAAAAAGGAACTGAGTCTCTGAGTCACGATTTCAAGGATCCTCTGTGACTTTCTGCACCACCAGAGAATGTAAATGTTGCATGTCAGAGGCTATATTTAAAGACATCGTTTAAACAATTTTTAAGACTCAAAAAATAATATTGTGAGCTCGAATTAGTATTAAATTACTTTATAATTAGACTAAAATAAATGTCGAGGACATTTAAGCCTGATCTTTTTTAGTACATAAAATAGTATTAAATTATCACTATACACGTTTCTACGTTACATTTGTGTAGCCAGACCCGAGTGGCATTGAAGTATGTTGCATTATTTACATTCACGGTTACATAAATAGACACGTGCCTGTTTTCTGACTGAAAATACATGATGATGCTATCTACAAAAATAATAATACACGCACAAACATCATAGTTCGCCGAATTCAGGCCTCGCCACGGACTCTGACGCAACGTAATTATCAGAAACGTGTGACTTTTGTAACGATAATTAACACTGCTGGAAGTTATGTATTATAACTACACTGTGTACCACTGATAGTACTACAGCAATCTGACGAAATAACATAACGACGACAAACAGAAAGTAAATGTGTCAACAAACTGTACTTCACGTAAACATGATGCAGGCCTTTATTACCGGCTCGACAATGACTGAAACGCTTGCACGATATTGTTACACAACTGTGATGAGAGGTAAACTGTGGACTATGTAATCCTGTCTGGATAAAAACGGTTCTGGAAAAACTGTTCTGCGCTGTACCGAGTGATTAGAACGCGACAGGTTGCGCAGAAAACTAGTTATTACGTGTGACATACCCTCTACAACGTGGGCATGACATAACGCTCGACTGGTCGTTGTTTTACGATCATATAATAACTTATAATACTAATTTTACTTTTTATGTAACAGCTCATATAATCTAAATTTCCAGTCGCTTTTCTTTCATAACAGTGTTTTGTTATGGAAAAACTGAAGAAACCTAATAAATCACATGCGTTCAGAGATTAGGACGACGTTTTATATGACGTTACACGTGCCAACATTGTTGAGTGGCGGTAGACACACTGATAACTTATGAAATTCGGACGTGTTCGGTATACGTAGTAAAATGCGGAAGCAAGTTTAGTAGACCAGTGGTGTGGTGGCTGACTAATAACCTCGAGGTCCCGGGTTCCATTCCCGAGCGCGTCATAGAGTCGAGATACCTTTTCAGCCTCCAGACCGATTCAACCTCTAGAAATAAGTACCTGGGATAACATTCTGAGCAGATGGAGTGTAGAGTTAGCCACACTACCTTCCTTTCGTGCTAAACGGTTTAATTGTAAACTACAGGAGGTACAAAACAGAGCAAAGTGAAGTAGAAGACGACAAAAAAGACCATACAACTGAGTTGATCGGCTCGTAGAAACGGAAAGATTTTGAACAGGTTGTTAGAGTGATCGACATTCTTCGTTTTACTGTAACAGCCATTGGTAAGAAACATGAAATCATGAAAATCGTCTTCAATGTAGCTTGTTATTATAGATCATAGCAAGTGAATTATTCGATAAATGTTTTATTATTACTTTCAAAGTAACGAGAATATTTGGCAGAAAAAAATTTTCACTTTTGCGGTGCACTAATTTACAGAAGCTGGCCACTAGGAAAACCAATCACGTGTAGTCGTAGAGATTAATTTTAATAACATCAGAAACGTTTGAAAGCTGATGACTTTATTGATACCATATTTTTATTACAGTATTTTTTGTTAATATTACAATTTCGATTTAGATAAATTATGTTTATCCGAAATAAGTCACTGCATGGTGTAAATATAAGACTCATTTAGAATTTCCATTTGTTGTAGATATATCCTCACTTTTGTTTTATTTTCAGGTTTTAAGGCTGTGATCCACTCTTGCGTGTTGTATTTAGTCAGACGTTTCGGCTTCTGCTGCGGCGGCCCTTCTTCAGGTCCTTCGTTGATCTTCACAAAGACAATTGTGATCTTGCAGGATTCGCTGGCAACTTATAATCATTAAACTACCCCGTAGTGTTTTGAGTGGCGACAGACTGCCAAATCATGTGGTAGATTGTTTTTGTCAACTCCTATAGCATGTGTGCAACATCTCTCTTCTCCGATAAGATCGACAGTGTTGGTGGTGTCACTGCTTATGAGTCTCTTTTCTATCCTTGCAATCAAAGTACCCACTTTTTTCTCAATTTTCTAATTAACTTTTATCAGTACAGTGATGGACCAAGGTTAGTGCCTACAGAAAACAGTATTGCCAACCGTACTAGTAGTTATATAGTTATATTGCTGAAAGATAATGTTTGTCACTGGAAAGGCCGAGAAGATCTACAGCAGTGGACGGAATGTCTACAGTCGACGAAAACATCCGACGTGGACCAATCGGCTTAATACACGGAACACCAGAACATATCAGTGGCTTAAACTCCAGCTGAGACAAACTGAGAACAGATACTGTAGACATAATCAAACATGTTAAATACAAACGTAAAACTACGAAATTAACGTAGCTACTGATCAATATCATGGATCTTAATATGTAGAGAGTAATTTTTATACAATAAGTAATATAGTAAAAATGGAATTAAGTTAGATTATTAAGTATTTCAATTATGGAACACAACACATATCACAATAAGTATTCACGCTTATGAGAAAAGTCCGAGTATGGCAGTGTTATATCGACAGTGTATGACTGATATAACGCCGAAGTCTTTACAAATAATTTATTAACTAAACGTCTAATTAAGCAACACAGAACTCGACTTCTGTCCGTCAATAAAATAGTGCCTTCATTAAGAGTATTCTGCTAGTTACTAAACAAGTTGTGAGTTTAACCTCCCGAGTTCGTGTCAGAAATGTTACAAGTTCATTGTCGTTTTCAATATTAAAATGCAACTTATTATTAATGACTGTGTTATCAGAAAGGAAGGGTGAGGCACGTTAGAAAGTTCAATGCATCCAAAAGCATCGCAGCCAGTTTGATGACTTCTGTGTTTTACAAAATTTAGTTGGGTCCGATGAACTGTTTCCACGATAAAATAGGACATATTTCACAATCTCGTCTCCTATGTGTTTGGCTATCGCATATCATATCATATAAATTTTATATATTAAATTAGTTAGTGCGAAGGGATAACCTCTAAGACATTGCATGTTGGGCATTGCACCAAGAAATAGTAGTATCAAAGGGCTAGTTAGATTTACAAATATTTAAAGTAATACAATTTTCCCCTCAGAGCCATTTACTTCTTATATGATTAACGATTCAAGTCATTCTCAAATTCATCAGTAAAATTTCTTTTCAGGTAATTTTATCGTATAATTATTTCAGCCGCTTTTTTGTTTTCCTTTCTTAGAATAAACGCTCTGACAAGATATTTCTACGTACTGGAAGCAACAGATTTCAGAGAACGTACACAGAACAAAACAATTGATTTAAATTTGATATAAGGCGACACATACAGTCACCTGAAAGGAACCTAATTCCTATTTGCATAATTTCATGTTTGCAAGTTGTGTCTCCTAATGTGGTATGAGATACAAGATGTTGCTAGAGCTTTTTATAACGTTAGATTAGTTGGAGAAAGAACAGTGCTTACAGTAAAAGTACAAACCAACATAGCAGGGACATTTTTAATCTTTTGAGTTCTGCGCTCAGGGAAATGGGAAAGTTAACTTTTTTGGAATCAAAATTTCGCTCATTAGATATCAATTAAAAGCATGCTGTTTTGTCAGTATCGTGGAAAATAAGAAAAAGGAAAAACATTCAGAAAGAGTGTACAAGTAAAACGTTTTGTATACAAGTGAATATCAATTCCGACGCTATTTTATGTGGTTTTGTATGACTGCTAACGTTAGTAAAGTTTTGTAGCACGACGTGTTGTTATCCTTTCACGACCACAATTATAATTATCCTCTAATTTCCTACAGCACACTTATGTCTATTATAACGTTGCAGAACTCAGACCCTATATGGGATCCACAAATATAACATAGCTGAAGAAAAGTAAACTAATTTAGAGAATAATGATCAAAAATGGTAATGAGAAAAGAAAAAAGAAAAATAGTAGACAAAAATAATAAATGAGTGAATAGACTAGACTGACAGACAAATGACTGAGTGAATAGACTAGACTGACAGACAAATGACTATGACCCAACCCCAGTGATTGGCCAGATAAAAGCTATAAAATAAATATAAACTAATAAAAAACACACCCTAATATGTCAAATTTAGTAACAAGTATTATATAAGTTAGGTAAGAGAAAGTACACCACCAGTAATAAACAGGTAAACCCATTGTTAGTATATAATAATGATAGAAATACTACCAAGAAAGGGTAGGATAAACTCAAATTGTAAAGACTGGATGAAGGAATTGAAGGGACTAATGTCAATAGCCCCCAAAAAAAACTAAATTCATACAAAGTTTTAGTACTAACTTTGTGAGTTAGTATATTATGTACTTTAAAAATAACATTACTGATATAAAAAGTAAACATAAGATGTTAAAAAACTGAATTTAAAATTAGGTTTTAAAAAATAATATAAACCAAGAGTGAGAGGTAGGTAGGAAGTGTTAATGATAAGCAGTGAAAGTGATAGAGAGGATAGGAAGGAATTAAGATAAACAATTAATAATTTTAATAAAAGAAATGAACAGTGGTAAGAAACCATAAACAATAATCAAAATGTTGATAGACAACCAATAAGAAGCTTTAGTAGTGTGTAGAACCTATGTTATAATGATTATGTGAGATAAGTTTATAAGATAAAAGGTATAAGATTAAAAGATAAGTCTTATTAGGAAATAAGCCCAAGTTAAAAACAATATTGTTAGAATTAATTCCAGGAATTCTTTTATTAAACTAAAAAAAAATAAGATTAAATGTTCAGACAAATGGTAGACAACCAAATAAGAATGTCAACCAATTTCATTGTGTTAGCAATTAAGAAACAAGTTAATTATGAATTCAATAAGAGGAAAACATCCTATGTTACCAAAATAGTCACAAGGATGGTAATCACAATATAGTAAATGGTGTCAAGACACCATGCACCAAAGTTGTTATTAGTTTATTTAAAAGAGTTGTGTTTTATAAGAAGGAATATGGCTGGATCATGAACAGACAATAAACCATTTTTAATGTTATGTGTTATCATAGTAGGATTAAGTGATAAAAAATGTGTAAGAGATAGTAGAAGGTATAAACAAGCAATTGTGTAAGTTTAATAATCCCAATATTACTCATCATTGTAAAGATAGAAAAAACAATATTAGAGAAGGAATGATTTTGTAAAATTATAATAACATTCATTTATTGTAAAATGGCCCAAAATAATTCAAAAGTAAACAGTGACTAAGTGACAGTAAGCAGAACATATGAAAGTAATAAATAATGTTTAAATTGTGTAAAATAAGAAATTCTAGACATTTATAGCTTAGGCTTATAAAATGCCTAACTATCAAAATTAAAAAAAAGCAATTTGTAAGCAATTAACCACTGTATTTGAGAATTAAGACCAAGTAACTTGTTAATTTCAATTATCTAACCATAATAGAATGTCAGAAATAGAGTAAACATACAAAATAAGGGAAATATGTATTAATACATGACCAAACTCAGCATTATGGGATATCAAATTAATGTTTGAAAGAAAATAGAGACATTTATGTTAATATCTCACACATTGGTAATAACACCAAGGAATAATAGCAATTATAAAATATTTATTCATTTTGAGCAAAACCCAAGCTTTGTAACAATGAGTACAAATGTTTTCAACCAATAAATTAGGAGCTGGTTACCATAACAACGAAACTTTATTAGAGAAAAACCGTTATAAACGATTTAGTCCATTATTAACGATCAAGAGGGACAGATGCCAAACTGAATTCGCTCCAATTAAAAGTTAAAAAAGAGGGAAATGCAATCAAAATTAAAATAATATGAATTCTAGAAGTTGAATCTGGATCCATTAAACCCAGAATAAAACTACAAAACCAATTTCAATAACTAAAATTAAAAAACTTTGAATAAATAAGATAGAAACCAGAAAAAGGAGGAAACCCGAAGAATGAAGAACTAATTAATATATCAACACAATCTGGAAGAATTACCTGACTCATCTGAAGAAACAACAAGACTTTTGTTAAGTATAAATGAATTGTCAGTAATTGCGAACAAAACTAGTTAACTTTTCCACAACACAATAAATTTCACTCCGAGCTTGGTATACTAAATTCTTTCAAGGATTAATTGAAAATATTGATTAAAACTGTCTGTGAACCGTAACTTAACCTATGTTTACTTGACACACTTTTTAAACACTAAGAACCGAATTGTATGTAAACCTGGCTAGTATTTAAGTAACATTGATGTAAGGTTGTGTACTTTCATAACATCTTGTTTATTTTTTCGTAATCAAAAGAACTTTTTGACTGAATAAATTGTGATAAAATTAATGTTAGCATCTACACTAGTTAGTCAAACGGCCCAGTCAACCGTGCCAACCGCTGAGTTGTAATTTATTTATAGCCGGAGCAAACTTTTTTATAATGACAATATTTTGTACTTAAATTATAAATAATCAGAGAATCTGGACACTAATAAATTAGTACTGAACATTAATAACCGTCCTTTGTTTTATTTGATATATGTTTTAATATTTGTGTACTTTAGCAGTGAAGAAAATTTTTTACCAGAATTATAGGTTGGCAACACGTCAGACTTCACGCGAGATTTGAATTCCCGCCAGTCCGGGTGAGTAAGTTTAAATTAATATCGAAGAAAAGAAGACGACGCAAGTAGAACTTTTTAATTGTTTTTTTTTTTTTGTAAAACAATTTGGCGCCTATCGGGAAGTAAAGTATATTCAAATAGGGACAGGTAAGGAGAAGAGCGATACACTTCGGTACTGGTTATTAGTGCGTTCGCGATCCTCATCGTCAGCTATAGATACGTTATAAATTGACGACAACATAGTAAGACTTTCAGAGTACATACAGAACTAATTGTTACAATATGTGTTTTTCTTTCCGAGGAAATTTAGTAATTCTTATTTTTTCATTGCTTTACTCAGTATTGCAATATAAAAATACCTAATCAATAAGTGAACAGAGAAAAGCATTAACGTAGGTTACAACTTTATGTGTATCCTTCCAGTAAACAAACATTTAATGTGACAACCTGGACTCTCGTCCTTGAGTTCATAACGCTATCCACACTATCGTGGTTCGAATCTTGTGACAGTCTGTAACTTCAGAAATCGAGAAAGTAACGGATTGCTGTGAACCGTTCGTGGAACGATGCATAAAATGTCCTCGTGTCTAGATTTCGAGATCTATGGGCAATGTTCAAATTTGCAAAGGTATGTAAATTGTCCTAAAAAACGAAAAGTGTGGTACCGTCTTAAAACACGCGTAGGAATAAACATGTCTACGTTCCGAACGATGCGGAAGCCCATTGACAGGGTACTATGTTCTGTAAATAATTTGCGAAAATAACTTGTTTAAAATGTAAAAACAAGCGGGTTTCCGAAGTGTGTGGCGTGTGTCAGAGAGAGAGAGAGAGAGAGAGAGAGAGAGAGAGAGAGAGAGAGAGAGAGAGACAGACAGACAGACAGACAGACAGAAAAACAGACACATACCTGATTCGTCCAAAAATAAACGTATCTTCGTTGTTAAAAGAAATCCTCTAGTAACTCACCAAATCTTAACTGGCGAAAAGCAATTATGAATTACTGATCAGATTAGGCCTACTGTTTTTTCAATCTCTGCGTGTAATCTGTAAAAAACTCATGTTGATTTTAATTGCAATAAAGAACAATTTTGGTCCCATAGCACAGTTTTGACTAATGAATTCAGATCTAAAACCTATAAGAGTTTTATGTAGGCCTGTATATTATAATATACTACTTGTTTTATTCTAAATAAATTAAATTAAATCAAACGATTCTTTGTTTGCTTGCTTTGCAATATTATTTTTAATAATCCTTTATTCAGTCTTGTACAAATAACGTTTACAATTGAATTCTCAGGGTATTGGGTTCTTTGATATAACTAGGCTTGAATCATGTCCAACGCCAACAATAAATAACAAGTAATAATTCTTAAAACTAACATAAAACAATTTACAAATATTAATTACTAAACAAACTTTTTCGTTTGTACAAAAATGAATTAAAATGTTCAATCTGTTGTGCTCTAAGCTAGTTCACTTTACCACCACCACTAGGTCGCTACGGTTTGTTCACAATAATTACAATTAAAATGTTTTCGTTTAAAGATTAAATTATTTTCAATATTTAGTCTATATACGGTCAAAATAATGTGTCTCGGAATCATATTTAATATTGACTTTATGATGTTTAACACATTCGTCACTGTTCTTATTTGTTCACCAAGTTATGTGTAATTCAGTGTTTTCAAGTGTTGAGGTTATTGTGTAAATACAGTTCTGATAAATGGTTAGTTATTTCGTATGATAATAAATTTAAGTGTTCTTTCAAAATAATAATATGGTTAGGTCTCACCAATACGTGGACTCAGATGTCGAAATTCTTCGATACCCTTTTTAAGATGAAATAGGTAATTGTGGTATAGAATTACTTTTTCGTATTCTTATTTCGGTTAATACTCAATTTTTTATCACTAATTAGTTTAGTTTTATGTAATTTTTTCTCTTATTTCATAGTTTAACATCAGAGCACAATAGAATGCGTCTATTCTGGACAACAGCTATTCAACAATTAAAAATTAACCTCGTTACCTCAACTAAGCGTTATCTCACTTTTCAATTACAAATGTGATTGGTTAAAACTTAAATCTACATTAAATTTTATTCGCAATAAACATATCAAAATTTACGTTTTTTTGTTCAAAATTCCGAGTAACATATATATCCTCGTTTCTTAATCAAAAACTCAGCCCAGATCTGAATTTCCCATGAAATTTAGCTTATAATGAAATGTCGATGACGTGTCTAGGCCTAACATTAAGATTTTTGTATTTTTTGTATAATCCATTACTTTTTTAACTGTATAACTGCATATTATATTGTGTTTTAAAACTACACTTTACATCAATTTGTTTTGGTTCCATTTAGCCTACAGCCTACATATTATTTGTTTTCCAATCTGGTTTATATTTACATGTTATAGGCCTAGATACACCATAAGCCTAAAGTTACCATTCTATCTAATTTACAATATATTTGCTTATTACTTAACTTACATACAATTAATTTAGTTCTCCTTAATGTTCTAACAGTTTTACTATATAGTACAACAACATACAACTTAACTACGGACATTTGTTGTCTACTTTTACAAGACTCTATTTTATAATTTATTGAACTTAAAACCTAATGTACTGCTTAATGACATTTTACTATTTATATTTCAATATTTTAAATGGCTCAGTGTTATTAGTCAGTTACACAATTACTTAAGACTGTTATGATTTGGATACTTAATTCAACCCAACCTTACAGTTGTTTATTTAGATTAATATTTTCTACACTGTATAATGTTGACAAAGTATATCACATTGTTGAGGCCTACTATATTTTAACATGTTATCTATTATATACTATTTTTTACATGATTTGTTTTTCTTATATTGAGGAGAAAGAATTCCCTTTTTAATGTAATTTACTCTGTCTTTCATGTGCAATGTTATGTTACATTACAATATTTACTGTTCTATCTGGAAAAACATAAAACTGAATTTCAACATATTTTATGAAAAACGGTATTCATTTTCCACATATTATTTGTTGGTCAGTTATTTCAGTTACTATCCAACGTAAAGTAGGTCAGATTAGTAATTTTTTTCTGATTTAATAAAACGTATTAAGCAAACATCTGCGTACGGAATATCACAGGAGAAATTATTGCCACAAGAAGAAAAAATATTCAGAACGATTGATTTAAGAGAGCCGGTGCTATCACAGTACTTCATTGCTTGCCTTTTATTCTTATTTATATATCCTTTAGTGCGCTTTTCTAGTATTATTCCTTCATAAGATGATCACAACGTTGGCAATATATTAACAGACGTTACAATGAGTTGTGTTAAACAAATGTTAAGGTATGTATAAACTGTCTACTGACTATCTAATTAAGCGGGAGAATAATTTAAAAGCTAATAATTGCATTAAGTAAATAACAAGAGACGAGTAGTAAAGGTCAGCATATAAATGCAGATACGCCTGTCTGCATACACTTAGCTGGTATTGCGCGCTGTATTTTGTTAACACGATGACAGGGATCCATAAAGAATAAACGCACTTTGCATCGCGTTAGAACGGTAATTCTGTATAAATAAAAGATAAATTATTTAAGGCTCAGTGGTCGTAAAAAAAATTATCCCCTGTTAATACAAAGCAATTCACAGAGTATTGTCAGAGAAATTTGAAGACCAACTAAAATGTTTACAATTATATGGAAGAAGAGGTTAAAAGATGGAAATAGCTTTCAATAAAAATACATGAAAAGAAATAATATACGTTCAAAGAAAGAACATTTGAAATATTGTGAGACACCTCAGCAGTTAGCGGATAGTGGTCCGAGCGGAGGGAGTTCTCAGTTCTGACTCTACAGTACAGTTTGGCATTTGTCTGACTATCTATATGCGTGTATCTGCCTGTCTGTTAGAGGTACATTCACATTAACGTTTGAACGCATTAAACGATTTTCGTAAAACTTTGCATGCGTGTACATACTTTACGTTACAGATCGATCTCTCCAAAAATAGGGGATGGGAGGTAAAAATGTGGGGGTCAAAATTATGAAAAAATAGCAAACGGTATATCAAATGAAAGAAAAAATTTAAATCAAAGTCAGAATATGTGTTCATTTTTAAAATTTCAAAACTTTTGGACTTCAGAGCCCAAACATTGGGTGAAAATCGACAAGTTAGTACAAATTCATGTGGCTTATCAAATTTAAGAGAATTTTAACTAACATCTGAATGTAATGTTAAGTTTTTTTGAGTATTGGACCCCGAAACACTAACAAGAGATCAAACATTTAAAAAAAATTGTGGAATTGTCCAGCAGGATGTCAGACTAAAAGGAATTGTAAACCAAATTAGTGTGTTTCCAATTTTTAATGTTTATTGTGTGACCTACAATTGTTATATTACTAAACAAATAGTAGAGAAATCGGGTAATTTTGATCGGGAAAATTTGTAATTTTTCCCATAATTAAAAAATGATCTAATATCAAAATCTACGTAGTATTCAATATTACGGGGATAAGAAGTAACAAGTGTTCTGAAGTAACTAGGCATTTTAGACATGTTCAAGCTTAAATACGGAGTGAGCGCCGACTTCATTATCTGGGAACCACCAGTACCAGTTATCGTATTTCCTACACTGTTTCGCCAATGATTCTTCTCTAATAACTACAGTTGAAACCTTTTCAGGGTTGAATAGAGATTTTTAATATTCTTTCCCATGTCCGTTTCATTTATTTTATTAATGGTGTGTGCATGAGCCGCAACTTTCACCATCAATAAGAGCGGATCTGTACTGACTACTTTATGTTTAAAAGCCTGCAGGAGTGTGCAGGAATGTGAGAAACACTAGGTTTTCAATGTTACGTACGAGATCCATTTGTAATAACTTTGTAATGACCTGTAAAGTTGTTCACGCGCTCGCGTTCGAGCTCATACGCGCACTTAATGTTCTTCATCAACAATTATACATTTGTAAGTAATATATATGAATAATGTATGCAAAACATTTACCGAATAACGTAAAATCAACACGGACTGTTTTTTTACTAAATACAGGAAGAATGTAATAAAAATTTATTGAATTTTTTCTAGAGAAGTACACGACATTCAAGTCGCTCAGTGGTCTGACTGTACCCACTTTATTGAGTGTTTATTGTAAGTTTCTAGGACAGCTACTGGCCTCCATTATTACTAATAATTGAAAGAGCGTTTTATTAATCTCTGAACAGTTAGCAGGAACGTCACCGGGTGACTGGAGCCACGCCTGCGAGTTTGTCGCTACACCGTACAAAGTTACAGCAACTAACGTACAAGTGTAGTACGTAAAAAAAAATGTATACGGGAAAAGACTTTTGAAGCCTGACAAACTATAATTTGCATTTTTCGCTTACGACTGGATGTTAAACGAATTCATTACGAATTTTATGAATAACAGCTAATGTAAATGTGTATACAAAAGACGTTTTATGTATGTGCGCTTGCGTGCGCCCGTTTGTGTGTGTGTGTGTGTGTGTGTGTGTGTGTGTGTGTGTGTGTGTGTGTGTGTGTGTGTGTGTGTGTGTTTTATCCAAAGCACATTGTCCTAATCACATTACAATCGTGACACAGAATAACGACAATGTGCACATCTTCATGTGTACAGGGGAAGTGATGCACGCCGTAGGTAGAAATAAAACGATATACAAGTGATTGTAGAGATTCGTCACATAAGAGCGTAGGTAAGCAATAAAGGCAAAACTGCGCACATAATGACCGAAATGCACAAGCTGTGATAAAGAGTTTGAACTAAATGTCGAAGGGCGCGATTTTTCCCTTGTAGGCCTACAATATATTCCAAGAAAGCAGTTTTTTTAACAACTTGTCACTGTATACTGGAAATAAACATAATATTTTGATTGAATTTGTGGTTGCGAAAATTATTTAATTTTTCTGGCGACTTTCATAGACTGTCGGCTGACGTTGTTTCCGTGAAATATCACGGTAAGCCGGTTTCGTATTTATTTACTTCTTTCTTTTTTGTTTTATTTTTGTCAAATAATGGAATTATACCAAAATATTTATATAAAATATGATTTGTTCTTAATAAAGTCATAAAGCAGTTATGACAAATGTCCGTTGTTCAAACAAAAATAAAAATGTTTCACACTTCTTAACCTATAAAGATGCAAAGGTAGTAACCTGCTTCGACATTACTTTCAGAGCTACTGTCATTGCTTGGGCTCTTTGCTTATTCCTGTGTAAATTTATTTTTACGTTAAGGCGTTTTCCGTCGCAAATTGAATAGACTGCTTGTGCCTCAAAATATAAACCACGGTAACCGTCCTTTGTGACTAGAAGTCGATTAAATGGAACGTTAACTATTCAACACCACATTTTTCATCATGTTAAACGTTCACACGGGGCCTAAACCGTTTTAGAAATCATATAAAAGCAATTCATAGCAAGCTAACTAGAATTGATCTGAAATTTACAAGAAATTCAATTCTATTTTCCCCAAAAATACACTGTTATTTTCAAAATGCTACTAGTTCCTCAAAGCTCTTACTGCGGATTCAGTCTTATGTTAAGCTAGAAGGAGACAACTTTCTTTATTGTTTTAATTTTTTTATGGGGTGAAAAAATATCGAAAAAGCATAAACGTGTTGCTCTATCCCTGAAACAGAAACTGTACCCCTTTCTCATATGCAGCTTAGGAAAAAAGAAGAAGAGTTTGTCCATCTTGCTGAAGAGTATGTCAGTTAAGTAAGATGTTAAAAAAACATGCTAACACAACACACACATCTATGATTTTAAATTTCATATTTTTGTCAAATCAATTTTTCTATTTTTTCCATTGTTTTAAATCTTTTTCCATTTCTCCGCTACATGTGCTTTATGGTAAAAATTTCTGTTAAACGATTCTTTCTTATTTTGGCTGCTCAACTATATCCGACAATCGACGCTCTGCTACACGATACACAATATTAATTCTTTAACGGGGAGTTCCTCTCGGTGAATCTTCGATCCGACATCATATATTATGTTATTTGCATATTAAGCTCAACGGTATACACACGTGAAGAGTGCACGCACTTACACAGGTATTAGTCTGTCTGAATCACCTATGTATTCTTTATTAATATCACAAACAGATGCGTAAGCAAACTTTTAACGTTTGCGTATGTGTGATTAAAGCAAACATTTTGCATTTAAAAAAACATAAAAAAATCTTTATGACAATAAATAGCTAAGTGGGTAATGACTTGCAAACCGATTCCAAGGATTGCGAGACATCCGATCGTAAATGTGTTAGTAAAATAAGTTTTTTTATGTTTACAAAAAGCTACAAAACTGGTGAGACTTTCTTGGTGATATATTCTGTTATCAAACATTTTATTTTTTAGAAACGTGAAGTTACTTATGACATTTCAACTGGACAGTCGTATATCTTCTGTGAGTCGTTATCGGTCCCTATCATCTACTTATCACAAGAATATGCAATCAGTAGGATGTACCCAACTTATTTAGCTGGCATTTTTAATCCTACAGTAGTGCACAAAATGGGCTGGGAATTAAGGACACCGCTATACAGAATGTCGTAAGAATGGATCTTGTTTTTTTTTCAGCTATCTTCGCAGATCTAGTCACTTGTTCCAAATTTCGCCATCGTAGCTCGGTCATTCCATATTCACTCTTCTATAAGGGACACATTCCACAATTTGTTTTAATAACTTGTCAGAAGCCGTGCGTAAAACACGATTCTTCCTTTATGTTTTGTAACTTCAAAGCTCTTCACCCTCAATTGGCGGTTGTGTATCACAGTTGCACTCTGTTCTCTTTTAAATTCCTATATGAGACCATAAGAAATTTAGCTTTTGCTACCTGTATAGATCTCAAGCCCAACTGTATTTTACTCAACATTTCTAACTATATAATAGTGTAAGTACTTTCTGTGTGTAATTTGGTTTTCCTTCTGGGCCCATTTTCTTAATGCCTTTGAAAATCTGTCACAGGTTCTTTGAAATTTGTTTATTTTAACAGTCATGTCGTGATTTAGAGGAGTATCCATGGAATAATATCTTATCTTGTACAATTTCCTTAACTATAGACTGTCTTTTCACAATTTGTCCATTCTTTTCAGGTCCAATACAATTTACTGTTAGACCATCCACGTGCTAGACTAACGCAACTTACATAATATTGCCACTACAGTACTGTACGCTCGTTATTACGATTTCTTTTCATACTGTTTGCTGTAACAGCAAAAATGTTTATTTACTTGACTTATCTATACTTTTACAAGATGATGACCGTGTCAGAGTTGCTGCTGTATGGTTCTGGAACTTGCGTTCGGTGAAAAAAACATTTGCATAGAATACAAGCGTCGGAGATGAGATTCTTACGACTTGTTAAGAGCTGCACACGAAATGATTGTCTCTGCAGTGGCGACATACATAAGAAGCTGAACATTTTTATTTTCATTGCCGAATGACAGGTTACCAAGGAAATTTGTCAGTACACGCCTATTTGACAAAGAAATATTGGAAGATCTAGGAGGCGTGGATGATGTGGACGTTATTTTATTTGGTACCGGAGCAGGCGATTCTCCTAATCCCTGATTGAAAAATACGAAGAAGAAGAAGAAGAAGAAGAAGAAGAAGAGCTCTTTTTTGTTTGAACGGCGAAATAAAAGCCGTTAGAGCATAGCTTAAGTCTTCTACAATCGTTCTGTGAATTCTTTACTTTGGAAGAATTAAAACTTTTGAAAGTGTAAACACACAAAAAAATGATACACATCCAAATAAAAACTAAAAATCTCAGTGCAAATCACTTGACAGATGAAAAAATGCTGTTAGCATTTCACTATAATATCGTGTGAGCGTCCAAAGTAAAGAGTATTTAAAAATTTTGTTTACCATACCACTTCACCGGGTCATAAAAGAAAGTGTACTAAATATTCAACAGAAAAGAAAACATACTAAATTAAGCACTAGGTTTTTAACCGGAGATAGCAAAATTTCTCAGGATTTTGGACAACTGCCAAAAGCTTTACTAGTCACAGATGACCTTTGGATTTGTACGCTAAATTAGCATTTTATATTTTTGCCAGTTTTTTGTGTTTCAACACAACGCAACATAAACACACACAAACAGACTTCTTCATGCTGATGAACAGTCCATCTACAATAGCTGAGAGAAGAAGATGTAACAGAAGATTTAAAACAACCTTGTGAAGACTTTGCATAAATCTTAGTGCGTACCTTAAAATTTCATAATTCTACGAAAAGATTTTCCAGTGTGACACTGGATTTTCCTGGTTCTGTAAACAGGGGAATATATAAAATAAAACATGTCGATATTTACTATTCAGTTCTTTTTGCTACGTATTTGCTCAACCAACATGTGATAAATCTTACGTCGAGTCATGTGACGAGTATGATTACGACATGATTTTCTGTGACGAGTATGTACGCTAATCTGTGACGAATAACTTACTATCATCTAATGGGACTCTTTAAAAGCCCACCTCCAAATCAAATCGTTATTTCATCTCTTTCTCTGTTCTTCTTCTTCTGGTTCCAAGTTTCGCAAATTTTATTTTTGCTACTGTTATTTCAGCTCTTGTCTTTACCGCCATTGGCCGCTTTTTGCACTAGGCAAGTTAATCATTTCATACATATTTCAATCTTGGTGTTCGTACCCAATTTTAGATTTTTTGCTTTCTTAATCTTCGAATCGTAAACAGTGCAATTGAACTGGAATGTAAGAATCCATATTAACATTTTTGCCGTCCCTTTCAATATTCGGTCCTCATAATTAAACATTTGCCAACAAAATGAAACGTGGAATGAGAATGAATATGTTTGGGTGATTTTTAGTATTAACTGAAATAATAATACATCTTGTCTTAAATCGTGACTTTGAAATGCCTGGCTGAACGTTGTTAAATAACTCTTCAGTTAATACTGCGGGCTTATTGTTGTGTCTTGACAATAAGTATCACAATGTCTGGCTGAGAAAAGGCACGTAACAATGGATCATCACGACCTTCTCTGAGGAATGTTTCGTACAGAAGGCAAGATTAAAGTCTGACCATGAATGGAAAATATGTGAAATGTACGTCTAGATGTTTCAGTATTAATTGACGAACGGAAGTTACATAAGCCATGGCGGGCTTGACATCTTCCATTTTTCTGTAGCATATAACCTGTTTGGTTTTCGTTATACGTTGTTATGTCAATCCTTATTCTCAACAAATTCACCACTTATCAAAAAAAAAAATAGTGGTTAAAATTTTGATAACTGTATCGGATTTTCGAAAGACAATTAAAATTTGACAATAGAATACAAATGTATATTCCGCAAAACTATTTGGACGCATGGCATACTGCTTTAGAGCTCAGATAACTTTACTTAAACGAACTTTACAATGATACAGAAGTAAAATCTTCCAAACAATAGTAAATGGTCATCGATACGTAACAATGTTCTACAACTGACTTACAAATGCCGAGAAAAAATGAAAGATAAATTATCAAATCAGAGAAAAAATTACTAAATAAATTTAAAAAATCGGTAACAAGTACAAGACTTTGTTTTGTTTGTCGGTTTTGTTTAGGCTTGCCCATAAAATACTAATATACCCTAATGAACATCCACTCAAAGAACGTAAAGAAGGCAAGCATAGAATATGTACAATTTTTTCACACATTCCTATATAATAAATCAAAAGACCTGTAACCTAAACTTCGTAAATATCATTTCATAATTTTGTGAACTTGGAAAATACTCACTGGGATATAATTTTACAAGACGCGTAATTCTGATTAACAGTTACGTCTGTTGTACTATACATATTGTATAAGGGTGCTTTTAACTGTAGAAATAGCCAGGAAAGGCAAGATAATTCAATACTTACAAATTATTAAAAACTTATTCATTAAACAGACAAAATAATAAAGTATAATGTATATAAAATTTTAATATTACGATACAGATGTTTTCTCCAACGTCACTCGTCACGCTCCCATCAGCCTCTTCGAATGGAATCACAAAATGGCCGCCTTGATGAGTTGATCTGCGATGCAAATTCAGCTCCAAGATTTCGTTCCAAATAAATGTATTAGTTGGTTAATTCCTCTTCCGTGATGCCGCTATTGGAATCTTCACAAGTTGTAGTGTGTAGTTGTGTTCCTCCACTGGATTTTGTTCGGTAACAGTTGTGTTGTGTCAAATGATTCCCTTCTCTCGTTTCTGGTTATCTGAGTTTAAATTCGTTCTTCAATCGAGTCTATACGTAGTGACAGCTTTATTTAGTATTGGTTAAATTAGTTTAAGGTTTCAATGACCGTTAATTTAGTATTCTTTACTTTAATTTATTCTTTTATCTTTTGTAGACTCATCATATATCATGGTTGTGTTAGTTAAAAATTTCCGTTCATAATTCTCTGAGAAGTATTCTGACACGTCTGTCTCGTTTGGCTTTTAACAATCAACTAACTGATATTTGTTCCTTCATTAGAAAATTCTATAAGATTTTGGTATCATTTCTCATTGTTCATGAAACAGCTGTTCCTATCAAATAATTCAATCTTATTGAAAAAAATGTCATATTTTATATTTAATTGGCTATAAATTATTTGTTTAGTACTTTTATGTAATTCTAATTATAGAACAATATTCCTGCTTTTATTTTACACAAGCTAATACTAAATTTGACCGGTTTTGGTTTGAATTAAGCTTCAGAATTACATTCTTTGAAATTTATCTATAGGCCTTATGTTGATTCACATAAATACCTATTAAATGGTTTCCAATATGTTTTATGTTACAATTTTACTCACACTTGATTACTAATTACACCCTTGTAATTTACCTTTTATGTCTGGCTATTATTTTAAATATTTAACAAGTTATTTGCATTTTACTAGTGCTTGCTTACTGCTGTTGGGTATTCTCTTGTACAATCACCATTTAAGTCAATTTTACATGTTGATTCCTTTAATCACTATTATATGTCGTTGTTATCATTAGGATAAAATATTTGTATTCTGAAGATGATAATTTATATCAATTTAATCTAGGTTCTATAAATTTATATTCTCTGATTTAGTTTATATGGTCAAAGTTGAATTTGTCTTGGTCATCAATTTTCAATTTTACTAGCAATGTTATTACGAATTCATCTTATTAGTTTTATATTTTTTGATGTACTATTTATGGGTCGTTTGAATTATTATTTTGCCTTTCCTTACTTTACAAAAATACAACATTAATTAACATGGTTCAAGTACAATAAATTCTTATATACTAACATCTAGTATTTCCTAGTATACACAAAAATAATAACACAAAATAATTATATAAATAAACACATTAAAACTTTATATTAATAATTGTCTTTTTGTTGTCCTTTTTAAAACTGGTTTGGGGTGTTCCCCTTAATCACATTTATTTTAATTATAATTAATTTTACATCATTTCTCATTATTTGTATTGGATTCTCTTTTTTGGGCTAGTTATTTCATTTAATTTGGTATAGCTGATATAGTTTAATTTCTTTGCTGCTATAGAGGTTTCTGTCTTTACAATAGGTTTTTTGGGTAGGTATTTCCATATTGTTTCCCTTTCAATTTATTTGTACTGGGCTGTGACTCCTCACTACTCCATCTTGAGAATTGTCCGTTTTATTTATTTGTTCTAGGCTATTCCTTTATTCCTTATTACTACATATCTTGAAATTTGTCATGTTAATTTATTTGTCCTGGGCTGTTACTCCTCACTACTCTGTATCTTACTGGGTCTACTAATTATTTTATTGATATGATATTCATACTATTTGTTTTTTAACACTTTTTGGCTATAAATTGACTATATGTGAATTCTTTGAATCGATTTGTTTAGTTCTGTTAAGTCCTTTTATTGATGATTGTAATTACTTTTCTCTGCTACTTTTATTTAAGTTGATATTATTCCTTCCAGATGACTTCTTCCCTTCTTTTCCTATATGATCTTAATTTGTAGAATAAGGTAAAAACTTCGTTGTGCTACAAATGCCCCCCTGTAAAAGTGATTAGTTCAGCTCTTACTTTTTGTGTGGGTGAACTAATTGCTTCTGACATTCGTCTTTGTTATATTCTTAGCTTAGTTTACCCTGATATACCTGTTTCTTTTGGTTGAGCTCTAAGTTGATATGTATTTTGGCTGTCTTTACCTTTTATTTTACTCTTATGAGATAGTTCTTTTTAATCTGATTTATCCTTTTATTATTTTATATATATATATTTTTTTTCCCTTCTTCTTTAGTGTTTCTTCATTTATATACTTACTCCCTAACATTCCCTAACATGTGAGCTGGAACAGTTCAGAGTGGCACTTTTTTGGCTACATGCTCTGCTGTCCAAACTACACTCATTTGAGCTCAGAGGAATTATCATCTCTGCTCAATCATAAAAACTGGTGGAATTATCTACATCCAGTTATTAAAATATCAATTATAAAAAGTAGCCCATTTTGACTAATAATAAATATATTTAGATTCATCACTTCATAATTATTCAGATTACTTAATATTTCTATCCATATGGTTATCCTTACATTTTTAAAGCTCATTCTATCTTACTTAACACTAGGTACATGTCATAATATACATTTCAGCTTTCCTTTTGTAAAATTCTGTTATTTTAGTTAGTTGTTGGCATAGCCTGTTTCTCGTTTACTTTTTGGGTAGCACATGTTTATGTATATAGTTTTTCTCTTTTTTTTTCATTTGTTGTTTTATTAATTATGTTACTGTTCATGGCATAATGTCTGGTTTTAATACCCTTTCCTTATCTTCTTTGGTTAAATGGTTCTCCTATTTATTCTCCTATGATCTTATTTTGTTTTGGGGTTTCATCAACTTATTACATCGAAAATATATACACTATAAGGATTCTTATTTACTTTTTAATTAAGAGTTCTGTAATATTATTGTTTCGATAAGTAATTCATTTATATTCTTGGTTCGAATAGTCTTGTTCAGCCTTCATAATTGTGATAAAAAATTTTTTGGTAAAATTATTTCAATTCAATTTCTTGAACTATGTTGTACTTATTATTTTTTAAGCCTTTGATATCTTATTTCTTTCTTTCTCTTTATTAATTGATACACAACAAAGTACTTTTGACATGTATTCTGTAAAATGTTTTTATTTATTTTAGTATTGAGATAATTTATTTATTTTATTTTCGTGTTGCAATTAAAATAATCTCCTTGATATATACTATAAGGTGTCCTTATTTATTCTTAGAATTTAGATGGTTTATCTTACTTGATTCAACCTATTTTCCCTGATATTAACTGCAAGATGGTCTTACTCATTTTAGAATTTTTATGTTATTTATTTAATTCAAAATATCTTCTTTTAGATAATCTGTAAGATGTTCTTACTCATTTTAGAATTTTTATGTTTCTCTTTCATCAAAATATTTTTTTATTGTTTTCATAAGACCTCTTGGTTTTGTTTCTTTCTTTTTCTTATTCCTATTATTTTTCTCCTCTTTCCAACGGTTTTTTCTGTAATCGGTTATCATATATCCGTCCTTTTTCTTGATGGTGTGTGGTATGTAACGACCAAGAATTAAAATTTTTTAAATTATGATCGAAAATACGTTACAAGCAGCCAAGACACCCCAGCACGAGCCAGAAGCAATAAATAAGGAAACAATTTAACGAAGTGTCAACTGAACGTTTGCTAGGGACAATACGAATACGCTTCACATAACTTTACAATGGGAAAGAAGGTTGGCCTGTGACAGACTCGACTCAACCGAGATTTACAGCCCACAACAAGCAGGACAAAAAGGAAACTACGGCAGTAGCACTTTACGGAGAAATTGTAACGAGCACACACTGCAAGGTTAATTTGAAGTGTGCCAGCAGTAAAAAAAGGGTGTAGTTGCACAATGGTATTTACCCTGTATGAGAACTGACAACGATATCTAAAGAATGGAATCGAACATGTGCACAGCGGGGGAACATCTTACTGGCGACAACTGATATTTACGACAGGGAGAAGGAGTGTCGTCTTGGAAACGACGACACGCTGCGTCCGGATAGCTAACGGAAAAGGGTCATGGATAGTCAGACAATAACAAAATACGACACATTGTTCGCGTGAGAACAGCAGCAGGGTTCCGGAGTACACTTAGACAAAGACTTGATCGACAGCCGAAGAATTGCTCTTGTTCCAGGAAAAGGGTACGGAGGCCTTCGACGCGAACTTGAGGGGAGACAAGATACCCAACCACAATCCAGCATCTACCCAGAGCACAGGTGGAGAGGACCGTCGTCATCATAGCAACGCGAACGACGAATGAGAAGTGGAGAACCATAGTCTTGCATAAGGGTAGGAGTTCACCTGACCTATCATGTTTGACCAGAGGCGTGTTTTCCAGGAGATTGCATTGTGGTAAACGATGCTTAATAAAAACTGTTTACAGAACACGCGGGAGGACAGTCTTTCATAAATTTGTCAATCATATACTTTGAACAGTCTTCACGGAACTTAAATCTTAAATCTTCTAAGTCTTAATACAGTTCGGTTAATATACGTACAGCAGTCGGACTTTGAAACTCTGCTACGCGGTATTTTAATCAGTTGACTTAAACATTTCGATATTGGCGAGTTATCCGGTAATAGTGTATCTACAGTGACTAAATCATGCAATATACGCCAGTGATTCATAACTCTCAAGTACTTTATCTTACTCAGTTACCGCTTATTAAGAACTAAACTAACCAATCGCAGTGTCGTCAATAACAGACTCGCAGAACTATTGTTAATGCTTTACCGGACAACGAAATCGTAGCGTTGTACAGTGCGAAGCGATACAATACCAATTGGAACAAATACACCACGTTATCAAAGACACGATACATTAATGTACACAAGAAGTTCAATAATAGACAGCCAGATATATACACCCTAGTTAACGATGAACTTACTCACACAACACATGATTTCATAGACTCTGACAGTAACGGTCGACATCAACAGAAAATACACACAGCGCGAGTGAATCCGATCCGCGTGTGTTGAGTGTTAGTGCCATCACGGCTACGCAACTTCGTACATATGGACCACCAGCGGGAAGGAGTTACTCCGATGGAAATATTGGATAAATCACTTTACAAGTTATCTTTATGTTATTCTTGTCATAAGAACTCTACAGTTCTGTCTCTTTTCAAGAAAACACCCTTGAGTATTTAAATTAAATATGATAAATTTAAATAACGCTATTCATCTGAGGCAAGAAATGAACGCATTAGTATAAGATTTATAGTTTGACTATTTATGTTTTTTATATGTTGATTGTGTTATATATGTATGTGTATGTTTTCCAGCAAACAACGTATTGGATTCGCATTGTAATTTGATATATATACATGTGTTCTTTTATGAATGTATTTACAGGGAATCATCCATATTTATATATTGAAGTCTCTTTACTTAAATGATGTTAATAAATAAGTGTTTATTTTACTCAGAACATATGCGTTCATTATTGTCAAAGTTACCTCAGAACAAGAAAGTAACGTCACTTGAATGATTTATAGTAGATTTTATTAATTTATACAATAATTAGAGTCTCAGTGCAGTAATTATGCTAACATCAAATAACTAACGTATCACGTAGCTTCAATCAGTTTGGTATAAGTCGCCTAATTGAGTAATTACATGATCACATTCTACAAATTAGTATAATTAATTGCACGTTGTAGGTATTTAATTTAGCCGTGGTCCATAATCTCAGTTGCCCTTATTGTCCGGACTACCATTGTCTTTATAATTATTCCGGTACTTGTGACATCTCTTGCTTCTACCTTGTACTTCATTTTCCCTGCTGTTATTCTTTCATTTGCTGCAAAGCTTATTCGACTCACCCTGTCATATTGTTTATTACACCAATATGTCACTGGTCCATCAATGTCTAATGATATCATTGATATTTTCCCACGTATTTTTATCTCTGGTGTATTCCATTTACCTTTGGTCCTTTCCAAGTTGTAAACTATAGTTTTATGGTAAGTCATTATTGAAATTACTTCTAATCTCTTCCTATAATCTCTGGAATTCATGATTTCTTTATCATTGGTCATTGGGATATTACTTACATTAATTAAACCACTGTGCATCATCTCCAACTCTTCTCGTGTTTTTATTAATTTCTTTGGATGCATTCTTCTCATTTTCTTTGACTTCATTTCCCTGCGCTTAATATTTTCTTGGTTTTTGTCATGTTTAATTCCAGATAATAATGCTATTTGTTTCCTTGTTTTATCGTTTGGTATTTCTTCTGTTCCCGGTTTGCTATCATTTTGTAATTCTTTGGTCATATCGTCCATTTTCTGACATAATTTTTTATAACTATCATCCACCTTCTTATTGGTTTCTTTTATATTTGTAACCTTGGTGTTTACTTCGGCTTTAAAACGCTGTACTTCTCGTTCAGTCTGACTCCATCTTTTGTTAGCTTTTGTAATCTTTTGTTCTATTACCGTTATTTCCTCTTCTACCTTCTTGCCGATTGTTTCATTGTTCTCTACTATTTTCTGACTCAGTTCTTCCTTTAATGCTTCTATCTTTCGGTCTAATCTGCCCATATTTTCCTGGTTAACTTCCCTCAATTCTTCTCTTAATAATTGGTTATTCTCGTCCATTTTCTCCTCCATCTTCTTGCTGGTTTCTTCTATCTTCTTACTATTTTCCTCCATTTTCTCTTCCATCTTCTTACTATTCTCCCTTAACTCTTCCCTCAACTGTTGGTTGTCACTTTCCATCTTCTTACTATTTTCCTCCATCTTCTCTTCCATCTTCTTACTGGTTTCTCAAATGTCCTTCCTTAATTCTTCCTTCAATTGTTGGTTTTTCATTTTTTAATTCCTTCCTGGTTTCTCCAATCTGGTTACTCAATTCTTCCTTTCCTTCCTTAGTCGATTTGTTGTTCTCATCCATTTTCTCTTCCATTTTCTTGCTCATGGATTTGTTATCCTCTTCCATTTTCTTACTCATCTGTTGGAACATTTCCATCATCTTATTCATTATCCTATCCAATTTCGCACCTTTTGTTGTGGTTGAATTCTGTAAGTGTTTCTCCTGGAGTGCGAGCTGGTTCGGTTCCGCCGGAGGTAATGTGATCTCCATATCTTCCACTGGATTCGCCTCCTTGTTCTCCATGTCTATTTCCTTTTATAGTTCTGCCGCCCTTTTCTTCGATGTTGATCTCTTCGGCATTTTTCTACCTTCCTGACCTGTTAACAGCTGCCAAGCTAAAATAGGAAATTGAGCAAATCGTCTTTATCTTATAGGCCTACCAATTCCTATTTTAAGCCCCTAAAGTTGAGCGCCAGTTTGTAATAAAACAAATTAAATCAGTAATCAGTATAATAAGGTTTAAATACGCTCCACGTTGGAAACGCCAATTTGTAATAAAACAAAGTTAATTACAAATAATAATCGGTTAATGAAATTTTTTATTAGTGATTTATTATTATTTTTATTTTTTTTAGTATAAATAATTAATTTAATTTTCTTAATTGGTTTAATTGTTTTTAATTGTTTTAATTCAATTAATAAAACCAATCGTGGCCAAACCGATTGCATGTAGCGGCCGATTCAGTATCTGTACTTCTTCTTCTGCTCGTTCCTTTCCTTCAGAAGTTCACTTTAACATTTAATAATTAATGTAATTTAATTTATGACTCAAATAATCAATAAAACAACGTTTAAACAATAATTAAGTTTATTAGGTTCAAAGTAATGGTTTGAATTGCCGCGACTGGCTCGAGTCTGATTCGAGATTAAGTTCCAGTTCGATTATTACATATAAATTAATATTGTAACATGACATATGAGCCCTAAGATTTCAGTGATATAAAATGATAACACATGTCAGATAATGAGTCAAAGAGACAAGCCAAATAATTTGTCTAAAATGCCAAGCTCAACGCTACATGAGCTAACTGTCACCAAATATAAACTCACAACCATAAGAGTCAATAAACTGATGGTAAATACAAATGAAATGACATTATAGTGAAGAGAAATTGCACCACACAATGATTGTACCAACAGAATCAACCACCCAATAGTTTTCGGTCAGTGAAGAACCAAACAACACAAAAACAAAACGAGAAAGAAGAAAGAAGAATCAGTGAAGAATCAGAACAACACAAGAAAGAAGAAAGAAGAAAGAAGAATCAGTGAAGAAGAAGCAACAAAAATGGCATAAAGATTCCAAGAGCCAGTCAACTATAAACCAACATCTACCAGTATGTATAATGACCAATCAACCTGCAGATTAAAGAGATAGACAGAAAACTGACTAACTGAGATGACCAGTATACTATAAATAATGTTATAAATGAATAAGACAAGAAATGTTATACAAGGAATGAAAATAACAATAATACTTATTGATTAGAAGCTGTAAATTAAGCATAGTGACAAGATATGCACAGCACCAATGTAACAAAAGGAGTATTAATTTGTCTCAGAATATCAGCAAACACTAGTCAAATAGTCTGACAATAATGTATAAAAGCAAGAGAATAAATAAAAGGTTATTAGTTATCTTTATTAAAAACAGACATGTAAAAAATAAGGTTAAAAGAATACCAATGTGAGTCAAACTAACATACACATTGTTAGCACCAATAACCAAATAACATAACCTATGATGTATGTAAGATTCACCTGAATTCACAACTAACAGTAGGAAAAACCTACCCAAACCAGAATGTACTATATGTAAAAGCAAGTAGAAATAACAATCTTTCTACAGGTAACAAAATCAGATACCCAAAATTAACTTTGAATAAGAAAATAAACAAAGAACGTGAACCAAAACCCACCAAAATGGAATTCACTAATAAAACTTGTATAAAGTCATATTATAAAAACACATAGAAATGAAATGTCGATGTCAATACTACAATTAGAGTGTAATACCACTACTATACTATTGTACAAAGATAATAAGACAGAATACAATATATTACAATTGTATTTAAGTGCACATGTCATGTGACACCAGGTGTAACTAGTATTGTTTAACCAACTGCAATGTAGAAAAGTCTAGTGTAGTAAACACACCAAGTCCAGTACTAAGACAATGTTATTACTCATCTATTGTAACTGAGAGATAATAACAAAAAGAACTCAAATACCAGAAAAGAATAACATTAAGTAGGCAACTAATGATGAAAGATAGAGACCACTTAATTAACCAGAAATGACCAAAACTACTTAATTTTCCAGCTAACAAAGGTAACCAGTAGTTGTAACCCTTTGTTATCATCAACTGGAAACAAATGGAAAGTAAATAAACACTTTCTAATAATGGAAATATGTAAATATAAATGTAAGTACCTAGGCTAAGATGACAGTAGAATAAGAATTGTATTTTATAAATAAATCTAAGTAAATAGCAACTGAGGAGTGTACGAGAACTTGGAAGGCATGCCCTCAATTGGGTATGAGTGCCATTATATAGTGATAATAGAGAATTAAATATAAAATAATAGTGTCTAGTGAACAGTACTAATCACAAACATTAACTTCCTTAATAAGGACCAAAGCGCACCATGAGTAGACTCAAATAATAGAGCCAAGTGTTACGAATCCAGTGATATGCTCAGATTTAAAATCGGAATAATATTAACAAAGTTATTACAATTATAAAGAATTTGTGTCAAAATGAGAAAAACATTCATAATCTCGAAACCAAAGGCCCACGCCAGCCTTAACAATTGAAATAAAACGCCGAGGGGGTATGTACACAAAATCGAAGATCGCCCACCAATCAAATCCACGGATTTAGCCAAATTTTTGACGTTTACTGAACGGAACGGCAGAGCGAGGCCTGCGTTCTGGTCACTTTTCAATCAACATTCGAAGCGATGAGATGTCGTCCAGCGAGAGAAAAAATTCAGCTGATTTGTTAATGTGTGCGCGTCACTAAGTAAACAGAGTGACCTAACCTAAAAATTGTGATAACGAATATACATTAGTATCAGAGTGTGAAGTGAAACAGTGCGTAATAAGGATTGCCCAGTGTATAATCCAGGGCAATTCCGGTATTAAAATTATAAAAATAAAAGGGAGTATAAGTGATTATTACTATTTCAATCAAATCATGAAAAAAGATATTATCGAAACATTTAATAACAATGAACATAGGTTAAGATGTATTTGTAACTGTAACTGAACAACAAATGACAATCTTCAGAGATTTAATTAATTTTATTTTGTGAATTTATTCAACTTACAACTAATTTCTATGCATAATAATTATTTTTCGTGTGACTTAACCACACTTGATGACAGTTGTCAAACATAACATATCAATTAATTTAACCAACAATTGCCAATGACTGAGGCTTGTCAAATGATTGGATTATTAACGAAAGTTAATATAACATTTCTATGTTTTTATGTTTTTGTGATTTAGGAAAGGAACCTACTATTATAATATTTCAATGTTAATCTTATTGTGAATAATAACCAAGGTTACCAGAATATATGGTTACTGACAGCCATGCAATTATACTCGTATAACACTAAATAATGAATCAGATGTTTAACCAAATAACACTGTTTCAAAGTATATAATTTCATTGTTCATTTTAATTGTATTATCAAGAATTATCTTAACGTTAATTAACTTTGTTTCAAGCATTTATTACCAATTGAATCTAATAATTCTACTAACTTGTAATGTGCAGATTAGACACATGGTTATTATTTTTGTGTATTAATTATAAGTGACTGAATTATAGTCAACATCAAAGTATTTAATAACAATTGATGAGAGTTCTATTCAATGACTTGGTATCCTGTTAGCTCAAAGAACACACGAAGGTATTAAACTAAAATTAACCAACAAACATTTAGATACATTAAATTTGTAAACAGTTCTGCCACCCTGAGGCAAATTTTTGTAAAGTTAAAAGTCTCATGCTTATTATTATTCTGAATCTAATTATAAATCATAATTCTGATCATTCAGAACGAGCACTTATTTTGAATAAAACGATTGTTGACATAAGAAACAGAGTCAGTCAGATTATTTCTATAGATTAGATGAAAACAGGTGGATGAATTTGATTGGTCAACTCAACAAGCAGCGGCGAATACAAAAACGGTAAGTCCGTATATACTGGATTGAGAGTACGACCCTGCGAGTTCGACAAGACACACCAAGTAAGTACCAAGCAAATACACCGTATCTCGTCTGATAACAGTATTCAATTAAATTAATATAATATAAGGGTTCTTTTAACTGTAGAAATAGTCAGGAAAGGCAAGAGAATTCAATACTTACAAATTATTAAAAACTTATTCATTAAACAGACAAAATAATAAAGTATAATGTATATAAAATTTTTAAATATTACGATACAGATGTTTTCTCCGACGTCACTCGTCACGCTCCCATCAGCTTCTTCGAATGGAATCACAAAATTGCCGCCTCGATGAGTTGATCTGCGATGCAAATTCAGCTCCAAGATTTCGTTCCAAATAAATGTATTAGTTGTTTAATTCCTTTTCCGTGATGCCGCTATTGGAATCTTCACAAGTTGTAGTGTGTAGTTGTGTTCCTCCACTGGATTTTGTTCGGTAACAGTTGTGTTGTGTCAAATGGTTCCCTTCACTCGTTTCTGGTTATCTGAGTTTAAATTCGTTCTTCAATCGAGTCTATACGTAGTGACAGCTTTATTTAGTATTGGTTAAATTAGTTTAAGGTTTCAATGACCGTTAATTTAGTATTCTTTACTTTAATTTATTCTTTTATCTTTTGTAGACTCATCATATATCATGGTTGTGTTAGTTAAAAATTTCCGTTCATAATTCTCTGAGAAGTATTCTGACACGTCTGTCTCGTTTGGCTTTTAACAATCAACTAACTGATATTTGTTCCTTCATATAGAAAATTCTATAAGATTTTGGTATCATTTCTCATTGTTCATGAAACAGCTGTTCCTATCAAATAATTCAATCTTATTGAAAAAAATGTCATATTTTATATTTAATTGGCTATAAATTATTTGTTTAGTACTTTTATGTAATTCTAATTATAGAACAATATTCCTACTTTTATTTTACACAAGCTAATACTAAATTTGACCGGTTTTGGTTTGAATTAAGCTTCAGAATTACATTCTTTGAAATTTATCTATAGGCCTTATGTTGATTCACATAAATACCTATTAAATGGTTTCCAATATGTTTTATGTTACAATTTTACTCACACTTGATTACTAATTACACCCTTGTAATTTACCTTTTATGTCTGGCTATTATTTTAAATATTTAACAAGTTATTTGCATTTTACTAGTGCTTGCTTACTGCTGTTGGGTATTCTCTTGTACAATCACCATTTAAGTCAATTTTACATGTTGATTCCTTTAATCACTATTATATGTCGTTGTTATCATTAGGATAAAATATTTGTATTCTGAAGATGATAATTTATATCAATTTAATCTAGGTTCTATAAATGTATATTCTCTGATTTAGTTTATATGGTCAAAGTTGAATTTGTCTTGGTCATCAATTTTCAATTTTACTAGCAATGTTATTACGAATTCATCTTATTAGTTTTATATTTTTTGATGTACTATTTATGGGTCGTTTGAATTATTATTTTGCCTTTCCTTACTTTACAAAAATACAACATTAATTAACATGGTTCAAATACAATAAATTCTTGTATACTAACATCTAGTATTTCCTAGTATACACAAAAATAATAACACAAAATAATTATATAAATAAACACATTAAAACTTTATATTAATAATTGTCTTTTTGTTGTCCTTTTTAAAACTGGTTTGGGGTGTTCTCCTTAATCACATTTATTTTAATTATAATTAATTTTACATCATTTCTCATTATTTGTATTGGATTCTCTTTTTTGGGCTAGTTATTTCATTTAATTTGGTATAGCTGATATAGTTTAATTTCTTTTTTAATTATTTGTTTGCTGCTATAGAGGTTTCTGTCTTTACAATAGGTTTTTTGGGTAGGTATTTTGATATTGTTTCATTTTCAATTTATTTGTACTGGGCTGTGACTCCTCACTACTCCATCTTGAGAATTGTCCGTTTTATTTATTTGTTCTAGGCTATTATTCCTTATTACTACATATCTTGAAATTTGTCATGTTAATTTATTTGTCCTGGGCTGTTACTCCTCACTACTCTGTATCTTACTGGGTCTACTAATTATTTTATTGATATGATATTCATACTATTTGTTTTTTAACACTTTTTGGCTATAAATTGACTATATGTGAATTCTTTGAATCGATTTGTTTAGTTCTGTTAAGTCCTTTTATTGATGATTGTAATTACTTTTCTCTGCTACTTTTATTTAAGTTGATATTATTCCTTCCAGATGACTTCTTCCCTTCTTTTCCTATAGCCTATGATCTTAATTTGTAGAATAAGGTAAAAACTTCGTTGTGCTACAATGTTAAAATTAATTTATATAGAACAACTGTGCAGCCAATTACAACGTGTACATCCCTGTGTTGGCAGGTGGCAAAAAGGAATAAGGAAAAATTGGCAAAGTTGAAATGTATTGTTTGAGAAGATATTGTCGAATATCTGGTCTGTACTATGTAAGAAATGAAGTAATAAGCGAGCAAATGTTAATATTAGTGAGAGAGTTGAACAACGTGGTACGGACACATACAGAGAATGAACAACGAGAGATAGTCTAGAAGGATTCTAGAGTATCATCCGATCAATCGCAGGAGAAAAGGTAGGCCTCGAAGAACATGAAAACAAAATATGGAAGAGGACATGAGAAGCAGGAACTTACAGAGGACGGACTGGGAAGACAGAAATTACTGGCGGTTGAAATGCGGGATGCAACGAATGTCGTACGCTCTCCGCTATGTAACTTAAATATATTTTTATTGAAGTAATGAATCGAGTAAGAAGCGAGTTACGTATTTTATGGTTGAAGTTATAGAACTGTATTTACTAATATTATAGAGTTTAGTAGAGGCGCCTGGCTAGTAATCTAGAGGTCCTGGGTTCGTTTCCAGGGAACACCATAAAATCAAGTTGTGATTATCAGCCCCCAGGACTATTCAGCCTGTGGAAATGAGTACCTGCGATAATAATAGGTGTCTGGCCACACTACTTTGCTTGGCCTACCCTGGTTGACTCTTAGACTGCTTAGGCTGCAAAAAAGTATCTATTATTATTATTATTATTATGACTATTGTTGTTGTTGTTGTTATTATTAATATTGACTAATTTATTATAGTGCACAAGATAAAAATGTGTATGAAAGAAACTAGGAGACACTAATGAGAAACAAGGTTACATAAAAATCGCGCACATTATTTATATGTCTGGACTGTAGTTGTATGATGTGTTGATCGACTGTTTTATTTTAAAAAAGCTTAACAATCCTTACGCCGGATGGTGGAAAGTATAGATGTCAATGCTATTTAAATGCTGTTAATTAACGGCATATATGAATTAGTATGTTTTGAACCAGTTGTATTAAATATATTAGATACTATATAATTCAGATATAAAAAAAGCAAACATATGTCCCACGTGTTTTTAGTTTGTAAATCGTGAGTGGCAAAAACAAAAACAGCTTTTAAAGCAGTTTGAAAGCACACGTTTCTAGTTCATTTTTTTGTATAAGGCCACACAAGTGAAATTTATTCGCAACAAAATAAAAATGTGTATGAATCGTAAAAATTAATTACATCACCACACCCACCGTCGTAACCTACTATTTGGCCGGATGGCTGTGTCGGCCAGCTAATTAATTCAAAATAGTTGTGTCCAATTCAGACTTAAAAGGAAAAAATCTGACGAGAACAATTTGGTCGTAATTTTCAAGACAGAACGAGTATATATTACTATAGTACAGAAGGATAATAAGGTAATATACTACGACTGTAGTGGAACTGACGCACTTATCGTCAAATTAATTACTTCTTCTGATTTTACGGATCTCATACGCGACTAATGACGAGCATAATCGTCAAATATTAGCTAGAACTTTTAATGAGAAATAAAAACTTTTTAATTATATTGTCCAAACATCTCACTGATCTTGTTATTTCAGAATGTTAACGTTCTTCTACTATTTTGTTCCTACTGAGACAGTATTACAGAGGAAGTACTTACAGACAGTATTTACTAAGGTTTCCGATGTCCACAAAATAAGAATGAAAGAGCCGATGAATGTGTTCAAGAAACGGGAGTCGAATAAGGAAAGAACCTCTTGATATTTAAAGAAACACACAGATTCAAAGACTTGTTCAAAAAACAATTAATTTTGTTATTACTTTAATTTTGTGCACATGTTCATCTTTTGCCTGATCACCCGTAATAGACATTTGTATTTTCTCGTAGGCCTATGTGTTTCTACTTACATTTAAAGCAGTTTTTATTATTGTTTAAATCAAATGTAAAATAAATTCTTAGTTTGCCAATATTTGACAGAGGACGTATATTGTGGAGAGTGAACTAACTGTACCTCGAGGGTAAGCCCCCATATCGGTTCCGAAGACCACGTAACTTGTTTTTAAGTCTACCATCGCAAAAACCACATATTCTTTCCAGGGAACGGCAGGAAGGTCCCCGCTCTCTATCCACCGGACACGTCAACGACCGGGTCAGGAGCCCTCTCCTCGCAAGAAGACTAACGCACTTCGCCGCTGTGGCATGTAAAAACATAACTGTTGATAAAAGACATAACGTTACTCAACGGGGGCCTCGTGGAGGCGAGACGGTGTTTCGATGCTTGGACAAGTAGTGTTTGGTGGGGGGGGGGGGGAACCACTGAACTCGAGAGCCAGGTACAGGCTCCTGCAGAACGGGTTACACATACCCGAGCCTCGAGCCGCGCTACCGAGCGCTGGAAGCACTCTTTGTTTCGACTATCAGCTCTCCGGGTAAAACGGGTAACCCCGCGCTCCGGAAGGTTGTGTGCGCCAGGATGGGTGTTTCGGAAAGAGGAGTCACCGGTATTCAGCGGTATAGCTCCAACCGCAAGCTTCCAGATCTTACCCCTAGGCTCACATGGCAGGGTTCAGCCAATCACACGACGACACGCACTGAGCGCCCCTCCCCCACCAGAACAGGGGCGCCGCGTTGAGGCTTCACTATCCTACTAGGGTTCACTGCACTTGATGTTGGGTAGCACCACTGGGGCAATGGTGGTTTCCTAGTGCAGCTACTTACCAGGGACCAGGCAACCCTGGCTGCCGTTCGCTGGACACACACCTTAGCCCGGTGTCTATCCAGCCGAAATACCGGTTGATTTCCGGGTCGTCTCTCACAGAAGACAGTAAACATCGCATTGAAAGATAGATACCTACGAGTAATCGCAATTAAGTACGATAGCCCTTTCGTATTACTCATTGCTCGTACTGCCCAGTGTTTGCTGACAATAGACAGCGTCTTATAGTGAATTTCTGGTTCATTTATCTGGTTGCGAAGGGTATGAACTGCTATTCCGACTGAGTGAGTTTGATTCTTACCAAGTATAAATTTACTACTTAGACGTTTTGAGTGGTCAAACCCCTACGGCTGTAAACGAATCTACGTGTATACCACGATAAACGTTTTGCATATAATTGAGCGTTAAATGTGATAAGGAAATCCACCAGCAACATCAGAGAGGCTGGGCAAGGAACAAAAACGCAAAGCGAGAATAAGTGTGAATGTGGTTTAAGGGTCGTATTTACACTTTGTACATTAACCAAAATCTCAAGTTCAATACACGTAACCAAATGTTTAGCATTAACTATGTAGACAATAAACAGACACAAAACATGAACAAAAGTTAAAAACAAAAGAATGCTTTTACACTATATTATACTTTAGGTTCAATTTAGATCAGGCTACATTATTTTAACTTTTGATACATAAGTAGGATAATGTGACAAAGAAGCACAAACGTCCCTAGATGATAAGGAAAAGTGCTAGACGTCGTGTCGTGATGAACCTTCCTCAGAACATTTCAAATCCATGGTGCCACACAATGGAAGCGAATACGCTGATTTAGATATAATTAAAACATGTAATAATCCATACTTTCTAACAACTTAACACTACTGTATCTGTAAAAAATTATAGTAAAGCCGATTGTCTTTGCTTCAACGGTGTCATTATACGTTTAACTGTGACCACTAATGCGCCGTAGCCTTTGTTGCAATATAACATTAACGCGACATTTGACACTCACTTTCAATACTGTTTGAAAGTCATAATTTAAAGTGTATAAGAGAGAAAATTACTTTGCTAGCTTAAGAAAACATTTTATTTCCAGAAATTCGCTACGACTGGAAAAACGGGATAACTCAAGAAAAGGAAAAAAGCGGTAAAAGTATTAAACCTCTTCGTAAACCTTGCGGGGCCTCTGAGGTCGAGCAACTTAAAAGACTTACAACAACAGTGATTTACATAATCACACGTTTCTCATTTTTTGACTAGTCTTTTTTTAAATATAAAACTTACGATTATATAAAAGCAGCGATGCTCCTTTTTGTCAGATTAGATTCAGTTAGATCGCGGCCATGACCATCGAAAGATAATTTATTTAACTTTGTATATGTGTAATAGTTTCTGTGTACCATAAAATATTGATCACAATGCGTACTTAACAATTAGTTTTTCATAATTATTCGAGAACATCGAGTCGGTAAAGAGCGTAAAGATGAAATTTCCTCAGGATAGCTCACTAAGAATAATCTATAAAATGCATCTACAAATGTGATACGAATATACAGTGTGAACTAATTCAATCAGCGGTGAATCTCAGCCATAAATTATTAGAAAATAATCACGATAAATGCTAAAGCACTGATTATTCTGTCTGAATCTGTTGTTTCTTTATTCTGAATTAACTATAGCCTGAAAACTAAAAAAAGAGGATGACGATATGATTTATTTCATTTAAAGAAATCTGTTAAATTCGATTCTACTTCAAATAGAATTCTGTCAAATCCGTATTTGGTAAACAGTTGAAAAATCCCTGTTTTTGGTATATGGTTAATAACCCATATTAGTGAAATCCATAAATCCATAATTTTTTTTTAAGAGACGGTAGAGGTAAAGCCGTATAGACGATTATGAAATCAATTTGATTCCTCGGGCAAAATTTAAGTAATCTCTGATGTTTCGCATGCAAAATCAAAACTTAACAGGTTGACCGTCGGATTTGACACCAATCGAACCGTGTTACAATAGTTGCAACACCGATCTCGCCATAGCGAAACACAGTTTGTTCTTGGATAACATTCTGCACCGTCTGGCAGCGAAAATTTTAAACGCAAACATACTAAATGAAATTAGCAGAGCCGCTAAACACACACACACACACACACACACACACACACACACACAACCTGAGTGTTTAAGAGTTAGTTAATTGCCCTTGGGAGAAAATTAACAGAACTCTTAGCACGCCTAGCATATATTATTTCGAAAATACATAACCAAGCTGTAAATGAAAAAGTAAATGCCGTTGACATAGTCGAACCCTTCTTGGGAAAGCAGTCGCTAGCTCGTGACTGTTTTTTTGAAATCGTCACCCGTAGAAAGCTGTAGTACAATTCTAGCATTTTCTGTCAGTGGACTTGAAGAAAATTAAATTGACGGTCAGGAATTTGGAGCAATAAGCCAGTGAAGATAAGTAATCGAAATGTTTGGATAGTCAGAATACTTCAGGATGAGATCTCCAATTAACTTTCCTGTTTCAAATGTGCTTTATAAGACTTCATCTTTCTGAATTATTTAATAACTTGCCACTTGTATCTCTGTCTACCCGCTTAAATTACTTGGTAGTTTCAATTTTACTTCAATCTTATTTCTTGTTCCTGGAATTCAATTATTGCCGAAATTAAAGTTTCTTTACATTAAACGGTAAATTTTTACGTGAAATAAGCACAACATTTGCATATTTTTTCACAGTAAGTGAAGTAATGATTTTGTTTGTTCGTTGTTTCACTTATCCCAAGAGACTACGAATTTTTTCGCCCAGACTCTGCAGAATTGAATTAGATCGTCCTCGAGCAATATAATTAGGTGCGTCGTTGCACCACATTTCACTTGAAGGGGCGCGTGACTGCAGCTCGATTATAGTAACCGGCAATATGTCTTCCCATAACGATTAAAACTGTACATAAAGTATCAAACATAAGTACGTAAGTGGGAACTTAATAAATATGTAATGGTAACAGTAATGTCACAAATCTGGTTTTGTCATGAACGGCATCCAAACGTTTAGCTCAACACTCTCCTCTCTCGTCTGTAGCTTTCTTCAACATGCAATACCACTTTAGGTCCTTTACTCTCTGATTGCACACTAATCTCTTTATCCCCTTTATCTCTTTTGCTTTATATTGTACATTCAATTAGTTATTTCTAGTCTCCGCTACTCTTCAGATTATAGCCGATTTAAACAGCTTTCTTTCTCCGAGACGCTTAGGAGACTTTAACTTTCTGATACTTTTTACAATACCGTGTCACTTGCCACTCCGTCAACTAGTTCACCGTTTTCCATTTTGCTCCATAGAAACGTTTCAAAAATATCCCAATATTCTCTTCCTCAGTGACAACGTCTCTAAGCTACAAGTGACAACAACTGCGTTGTTGTTTACTCTCTTGACACCTCGTCATTTTATAGTATACTTAAAAATGAAAGTCAGTGTTAAGACAAAAACAACTGATTCATTCATGCTCATGAACAAACTAATTATTCGGCACTTCACACTTGTAGCGTCTCTAAAAAATACAATAACAGTTACTGTAAAACGTAACGACCAGACACGTATTTATCAGTCTATAAGAGTGATAACACAGAGAAGGTCAGTAACCCTTTATCTCCCACAGTACACAGAGCAAACAGCTGTTAACCATGTTATAATTAGTCCTCCTGACAATCAGTTATTTTGTTTTCATTAAAACCTGTTTTCGTATATCTGTCAACGACGTGTTACATTATATTCACTCGGTCAAAACTACGGTAGTTTTGTTTAAATATTAGTGTTCTTTTAATCCGAGTCCGCACGGTTGTATTTAAATTCAGCTTTTGTCTCTGAAGTTAACAGAACAGGTAATGAACTGTAGGCGCGGTACTCCTGTACTCCTGTAGTACAGGAGTAATGTCTGTTGATCATTAAATGATAGGTCTATATTCTTTTATTGCAAAGCTGTCGATAAGAAGGAAAATGGAAGTGACGATGAATCGACTTTATTAATTTCGTTTCGTGTAGGCTACAGAGAAAAAACCTTGACCTACGCTTAAAATAAGATTTTCGACATTAATAATCATCATCATCATCATGGGTAGGGTTCCTCAGGATTCCTCATGGGTTCCGGTCTCATGACTCCCGCCATCTTGTGACTGGCCTTCCTACAGATCTTCTTCCAACCTGCACATACTCATAAGCCAACTTCGAAAAGCGGGTATTGTCCTTATTTCTAGATGTTATTTCCAGTAATTTCTATAATTCTGAATGCGTTCATTCAGGGAAACTAGGCTATATCAAGTTCTCGTCTAATGCAGTCCTTTCTTATATGATCGAGTCGCGTATATCCCTTTACCGATCTCAAATAGCTCATTTCTGCAGCCTGTAATTGGTATCAGTCCTTCTTTCTTATAGTCCAGGTCTCGCATCCATACAGCAGTGCTGGTACTGCTATTGTCTTGTAGAATTTGATAAACGTCTCTTGTCTAGCTTTCCTTTCCAATGTCCTTTCCAGTATTCCACATATAGTTTGGAACCTGCCTAGTTTGTTGCTGAGATCCAGTAATAATAATAATAACTATTATTATAATAACAATAATATCAGAAAATAATTTAGTGGTTATTTGAGTTCGACTTGTTCATTGGTGGAATGGTCAAACTGTGTAAGTACACCCCTTTTCTTTATTCCGTAATGACAGTTTTCAGTTCAATGGTGCCCTGTATTTACTCGTACCTGCTAACTGTAATTCGATTATCTCGATTACTTAATTATTTAAACTTCATTACTTTAATTCGATCATAAGATTTATGAATCCGATACTCGACCTTTTTGCATTCTGAACGATATAATAGTCGAATATTATGACTTCTGGACAATATAAAAACACACTTTAAAGGAAAGGAACATAAAAAATATTTTCCAAAACTAACAACACAGCCTTCAGTTAAAACTGGAGACTGCAGTTAATGTGATCACGACGATGGCGATGTCCACAAAATTGAAGGCGCTTGTAACAAGTTTTACGCTTGTTTATAAAAACAGTACAGACCTAACTCGCAGCGTCATATGAACTCAAAGGTCTGTAATTATTGAGATTTTATTGAACTTTCTGAGGTATAAAATTAAGTAAAATGACACAAAAGGATATTGAATTTTATTTGGTTTACGGTATTTGCATGTTTTCCTGTTTTAAGCACCATCGCCATTCACAATCCATTGTATGGAACGCATATAAATTTTACATACATGTAACGCAGAATACAACGTGAGACGGGATCAGCTGAGATTATATTCATTGTGGGCATTGTGAGCAGTATATTCAGCTGACATTGTGGGCAGACTGCCTCGTGGAATGTCGTTCCACCTACACCAACATATAGTTATAAATGATGGATGTAAATCTCCGCAAAAGGAAAAGCCACGTCTCGAGCTAAACGGATGTGCTATGATGTTGTCAGATCAGTTAGTTACGTGAAGACTCAACGAACGGCAGGTATCAAAAGTGACAGCTATTTATTTCCGAAATTAATTATGTCCGACGTAACATACGTGCCAATTCGTAAACGCGACCTTGCTGTTTTGGACTCGACTGCGCTTTTGCTCAGATTGCCAGGCCACAGTCAGTGAATCGGATACGTTTGTTTCTTCTATGCCACTCCCATCTCATGTAAGGCTTCTTCTCGTGGAATAAACATTTTGGAATTTCCTAGCAACTGCGTGCTTCGGTGTTACCATGACCTTTAAATTAACGCTACTTCAACTGTGGGCTGCATCGTAAATCAGCTCAGCTCAGCTTAGTCCTAGCGCAGACTTGATACACAAACAGGTTGAACAGGTTTCCGTGATTACAGTTCTCCCTTTCTTTTTGTAGTTTTAACACTGAATCCTGTCCCTAAGGTCAGGGCATTTTGCGATGTAGTTTACACACAGTATGACGACGAATACACAATTAGTGTGGGCTCACAAGTAAACTAAAATCGATTATGCAAGAAAGAGAAATAAAGAAACTACATTTATATAATTAAAAAAGTTGTCTGCGTGATGGTCATGAAGGTTGATACGGTGGATCCCTAAAGGCATCCAAGAATATGAAGGAATAACCTAGTTAAGTACTGCGACCGCAATATAGTAATCTGGACGAGATATTTCCTCAGCACTGGACACAATAGTGTTAATGATAATGATGAATGGAACCTAATTAAAAACTCTGTAACGGCTACCGTTTTTTAAGCTTCCCAAATAGGGGAAAACGTTAAACCATATTTATAAACTTGATTTTATTTTAAAATCTAAGTAACAGTTTCTTTCCACAAATTTCTTTCAGGAAAAACACTTGTTTCGTATTTGTGTAATTTTGTAATTACACGTCACTCCTTAGATTTAGGATCCTTAAGTTTAGGATACAGAAAATATCCGAACGTGTTAACGTAGTCAATGAGTAACATAAAAGCCCGTAATTCATACTAAAAATATCGGTATGACTTCCATATTCTAAGATTTATATTTAAAATCATTTTCGAAATGAAATATTACCATAGAAACTACTTCTTTCTACTTACTGCTTCAGCCTTAACCACAGTACTGTGGTCACTAACGTATACCACCTCACGTTATCGCACTCGATTTTCATTGATGATGGAAGTCGATGGCATTGCCGAAACGTCTGGTTTTGTAGAAAACATTGGACTACGGCCAAATATCCCAGGAAGGAATTTTAACAAAAACTACTTCTTTGTTGCCGATAACGTTGTACACATATATATATAAAAAATATGCATAAAATTAATGGCTTGTATAAGTTAATGATTGATCTCCATTAAGTAGTGCTCAAGTTTCCAAAGTTTTAATATTATGATGTCCGTAATTAAAACATCAGAGCAGGTTTAGTGTGTATGAGGGTACACCGTGGACAAAAATTTTCAATTATTTCCTATTGAGCGTTGCTTAGTGTAAAGCTGCGAATCTACAGTGTACGTTTCACAGAACAAACACGCGGAAAAGAAGGAGCGCTCCGAAGTCACTCATGGACCCTCAGCATCTTGCAGAGGGTTCATTCCCTAAAGACGAAAAGTCTGTCTATGAATCGTTCCTCTGTAAACACGTGCAGTTACACTGCCCAGCGATCCACAGGAAGCAAATCGCTATCCACGCTGGACACTTTTTCGGCTTGCACGCGTTATGTTGGTATGGGTTTCGGCACTTTCCATTTAAAAAGCGTGCAAATGTAAGAAAATAAACATGAATGAGGCCAGAAATAACGCGAATTTTGTGTGTGTGTGTTCCCTGCCTTTTTATAGCGGTAGTCATAATAATAAAATGGAAACGTAAACATTACATAACTCTGATATGCTTGCCTGCCACGAACGATATATTTTCTCTCATACATGATTTACATTAAAATGAAAAAATGATAATTTTATTGCCTGGCAACAAAATTATTTTATTTTTAACAATTACCATTGTTTGAAAAAGTTTAAATGAATTTTCAAGTACTTCACTGTCGTTAAAACGTAAAAGGTTGCAGGTAAACTACCCCCTCCCCTTAACCAATCTTCACCAAAATCAAAAGGCCTTGAGTTCTCTACAATTCAGGGACGTATGCAAAAAATTATTTGATTCTGTTTGAATATACGGCAGTTACCGTTCGTCATAGAAAAAATTACCCTTGTTAAAACATAAAATGTTGCAGGTAAACTACTCCTTCCCCTTAACCGATCTTCACCAAAACCAACAGGTCTTTAGAACTCTACAAATCAGGGCTGTATGCAAAAAATTATTTGATTCTGTTTGAATTTGCGGCTGTTATCGTTTGCCATAGAAAATACCCTTGTTAAAACATAAAACGTTGCAGGTAAACTACCCCTTTCCCTTAACCGATCTTCACCAAAACAATAGGTCGTGAGTACTCTACAAATCAGGGCTGTATGCAAAAAATTATTTGATTCTGTTTGAATTTGCGGCTGTTATCGTTTGCCATAGAAAAAATCTACAGACACACAGACAGACAGATAGACAGACAGACACACACACAGACACTTTTCGGAAAACGACTTTTTTTCATGTTTTGAGTGTAGTACAATCAGAATCTGCAATAATCTCGAACACGATTTTTTTTGCCATCACCATACGTCCATTTCCTTAAGGAATATGGAAGTAAAAGTGGGAACTTGAGTCAGAATGTATGGAAGAGCCTGTCAGACTGACAGTGACTTTTGTAACATTTGAACAGAACTGCAGAAAATCAGAACTGTGAGAAAAAGGAGTATGTATCTCCCAAGCAACTTTATTTTCTCAACCTCTCCGTCACGTGTGTCGAATAATTAATAATCCAGTCAAATAACTGTCTGGTTGATCAATGATTCACATTATCACATCAGCCTCTTGCCGACTCCCTTCCTGTTCTTCACTGCTCTTTGCTATAGCTCTTGTGACCTAGGTATGCGCGTACTATATAGTTAGTCAAGTGTCTTGTAGTTACTACTTTATTTTCATTTTTGATGGTAATCAAGGGAGGACTTCATCATTTTATCTGTACCCTTTTATATTGTTCTTGGACGTACGTCATTCCTTGGACTTTCACGCTCATTCTTAAATTCAGACACTTCTAAAATCCCTGACCACTATTCTTCAAATATTTTCCCGTTTAGTTGCAGTTCGCAGCGTACGGGGATTGCATTCCTTTATGCAACGTCTTTTATAGGTTATCAGTACATTTATTTGCAAGTCCTGATTATTTGTCACTAACAAGACTTTCCCTGGTTGGTAAATCCAGTTAAGTGTGTTCCAGATTGTCAAAGGATAAACTATTCTGCGCTTAGAAAAAGACTAGAGAAGCTAACAATTACCGACATGACAAACCGAACGCAGTAATGTACAAGTAATGTTTTGTGTTAGAATTGAAATTACACACGCTTACGTAACATCACAAACTCCGATGAAACGAAAATAGGTTTTCTTTTCAGTTATGAAAAAAAGTTTTGAATATGTTCTGTGGCACAATGAAGTAAGTAAATAAGCGTAGAAACTAACATGTGAATGTATAATTAAATAAAATTAATTAAAAAAGCAACTTTTTCCTTGGGAACGTTTATAACACTTTCCCACACAAAGCAATTAGGACTACACAGACTGCGATAGTTACCACAGACGTGTATCAGTTTATAAATAATTATGTAAGTAGGGCTACTTGTAACCGAGAAAGGCATGTCCTGTTTAGGGATATGAACGTACTCTACGAGGCTTTTGTTAGGATAACATACAGTTAATGTGAAAAATTATGATTAAAAGAGATTTACTGCTCCATTCAATCCAAGAAATTAAAAACTTACTGTATATGGCAATTCTAAAATAAGAATGTTCTGGCGTGCCATTAATAGGATTGCAAATAAATTTTTGTGTAAGACAAGGCTGAAACATGTCGTAACTTCTTTCTATAGACTGACAAAGTTACTGAAAAATGCACAGCAAATTCAAATTTTATTCAGAAAAAGATAGTACAATGTCAATCAGATAGATTTTTTACTAACAATTCTCTCACGACCAAGTGATGAAGTTAAATTGTAACGTGATCTATAAAGATTAGTATATGAAGTAAATAACATACTATGAAATTAACACAAAAATTTATGCCAGGAAAAGAAAAGTAATGTCATTTCAGAGTGGATACAAGATTTAAAATTATTATAACAGAATTAAAAATGTTGATAAAATTAAATACCTAGAATGCACTATAACACATTTAGTAAATTTTTATCAAATAGAAACATTATACACATCAAATTATATAAATGTAGCTGCAAGAAAGTCTATAAAATAGTGTTAGGAAAAAAAAACGTTAAATTTTTATGTTTTATAATTAACACATAGGGGTGAAAGTGAATACCTAATGCATTATGTGGGAGAAGCGAATCGAATGATTTTTTTTTAGAATCGTAACAGGACAAGGAAAATACTGAAAAAGATAATACAAACATCAGAGGAGAATTAAAAATATTTGTCTTAAACATTAAAATACAGAAACATAAAAACAATCGGATATCCGACGTGTAGAAAATGAAAGCAATATGACTTCGATACGTTTTTAAAAATTATAGATCACTGGAAAAGGAAACGCTGGATCCGTATAACAAACGGAATTCCGACAGGTTGAAATGTCTAAAGAAATAATGAAGAGGAGCATGTATTTCACGTAACAGGTACAATATTGCAGAATTCTACAGTCTTATTAGTTATTCTATGAGATAACCGATTAGGGTGAAATAAACACTGGGGTCACAGCATTCCCCCTTTTGTCCCCGTCCCCAAACTTCTTCAGTTTTCCCATTGCAAGTCGAACGTGGAGTCGAATTCCCCATAAAAAGTGATTACGCAAAACGTTAGTTCAACGTGAAAAGTTAGATTTTTCACAATGTGTTTTCTTTAAGTGCCACCGACGTGAGCTATTTAACTTCCAGATTACCAAAAAAGAGGTTTAAAAGTTTAATGCAAGGATGGGATGTTGAAAACAACGTGCTTGGCTTCTCCGAAAAGTTCCTCTTCCTTCACCGAAGGCGTGAAAAACGTAAAGTTGCAATCACCGAAAGCACCACATGAATATTGCTTACTTCAGCATCATTGTGTCATAGAATTTTAGCGAGTAGACAGTATTAAAACATTAACAAAATAATAGAATATTGAAGAAATACTTCCAATATCTTGATATTTTCAGTTAAAAATTTGCAGTTAAATAATTTTAAATTATTTGTTGATACTTAATTTTTCCGAGTACTACTAAAATCAATAGTAACTAGTTATACTCGGTTTAATACAATAACACATTTTTAACATTTATTCTTTTAAAACAAGGATTTCAGTTCTAAGCACTTGTTCAGAACTGTTAAAATACATGCTCAGTATTTAGAATATGTATTCAGAATATAAAATAAACGTCTCAAATGTACTACATATCGTGTTAATCTGTCCCCCCTCCCAAAGTCAACATCTCATTTCCTCCGGCAAATGCTATTCCGCTTTAGGGCTCGAAATTTCCAGTTCGGCCGCATTGTGTATAATACGTTACTTGTTACTTGCAATACCTACACGAGGTTACGTTATTTGTAGATCTAGACAATCGCGAGACCCCTACAAGCCGTCGCAGCATCAGGGCCGCATGTAATGAGGTCAGACGTTCAGTTTCGTTTTTGGTGACAGGTGCCGTTGCACAGCTGGACGACAATACAGAAAAATAAGGACAACGTCGAATTCCTTCAACAGCAAGTCGCAATAATAACATCAGTTATTGCTAAACTGACATATAATGTTCCTGCGATTTTTTGGCACTTCAAATGTGACTTTCCCTATCTATCCCTATAAACAAATGTACTAAATCAATAAAAGACAGCAAACTATTGAACACAGTAGAGACAGTATTACTAGTCGAGCTGAAAAGTATAAATTGATTAGGAATTAATTATTTTGGCAGATGTTTTCAACAAGGGGTTGTTTTGTAACGCCTACTGCTCATTATCAAAACCAGTGCAGTTGCTCGTAACTGACGTTGCTTGGTGTAGTTTGTTGATAGTACTTCAAAATTGTGTGGGGTGTTTATATTTTGTTGAAGTTAGAAAACGATCATTTGTATTTCGCTGTATAGCTCGAAAGAGAAAATATTTATCAAAACCTGATAAAGGATTAAAAATAAACAATTTACCTATCTATAGAGCCGTTAAGATGAATTGTGATTTTTGAACCGTGCACAGGACGATTAGATGAACTGAAGTGCGGTGAACTGATTATAGAAAATATTTCTTCTAGTTGCAACGTCTTCCGAAGGTTGGTAGTTGACCATGATGGTCGCCGTGCTGATTGTTCTCTACATGTGTTTCAGACACATCGCTGCACCTATCGGTCTTAAATAACTTTTCCTTGTCTTTCCCCATCAACCTGTTCCCTCTATATTAGTATTAAAACTATTTTCCGTAATTACTACTTAGACCTAGGCCATTGCTACTTGTACAACCTTCTTTTTCAAGGACCTCTTTAAAAATTTCGCTGTTCTGCATCCTCTATGAAATCTTCAACATTTTCCTCCTTTGTCTCCACCGCTATACCTCTAAACCCTCTAATCGTTCTTTGTTCCTTATCACGGCTCATAAGTCAAAGTCAGACATGATTATTTACATTTTGTTAATACCCTATGTAACATAAGAAACACATACTTCAAATCGTGTAGATGCAAGTTTTCTCATATGAAATAAATGTTGTACACTAATGCAGCCACAAAATTTTCACAATAATATAAAACAGAGTAATTAAACGAGAGAACGGGTTCTACGTTTTAACTGGATTCTTGGCATTTGTCTGTCTGTCTGTCTGCCTGTTTATCTATCTATCTGTCTGTCTATATGGGATACGTCTCGCGATAACTTTTGAATGTAACACGGATACCTTTACCCTACTGCTTTTGAGATCAATCTCCCAAAAAATAGGGTAGTAGGAGACAAAAATGTGAGAGTCAAAATGTTGAAAAATCTCAACACGTCCATGAGGCATATCAAATTAAAGTGAATTTTGACCGTAATATGAATATAGCCTGTGGGTTTGAAAATTCCAAAATTTTTGGACACGACGGCTCTAAAGAAAGTGTACCATAAGTTTTAAAACAATTAAAAGTAATATCAAATTAAAGATAATTTTAACTCGTACAATCTGAATATATTGTGTAAGCTTAAACATTCTTTAAATTGTGACACCGGAGCCCAAAAAATGTATTAAAAGTTTAGAAAATTAAAAAATTGATGCTGAACATTAGTCTAAAGGGAACGAGTTAACCGAAAACCTAATGTACTCTTGGATCTGTTTTATCTTTAGGGGCACCACAACCCATTTATGGAAGTTAAAGTTCAGAGAAAGTTGTAAAGTCTGAACGAGTTCTGCAGCTCAGACTAAAATGGATAACTGTATGTTCAGTATAAAATGTAATTATATAAATTCTCCAAGTATAAAATTGTGTGTGTGTGTGTGTGTGTGTAATTGCTGTTAATAAATAAAACTTTTCTTACAAGAACGTATTTTGTATTTTTTGAGCATTTTACAGTGTTTCGATAGTTTAAACCGTCATCATAAGAAAATACAAATCTGATTAAATTGTATTTTCTGTGATGATAGTTTAAACTATCGAAACACTGTAAAATACCGGTATTCAAAAAATGCAAAATATATACTTGTAAGAAAAGTTTTATTTATTATTATTATTATTATTAATAATAATAATAAAAAATATATACAAGAATAATGTGAGCAAATATGAATATAATATATAGGTAAATGTTCATTAATCTTTAGGGGAACAAATACTATTGTTAACGTACGCCGCAGAGATTTTAACACACCACAGCTGTACATTTCGGTGCGACTCTCGCGCATGGGAATACCCTGACCTTGACATAACCGCCAGTCCGCTGACTAAAAACTGCAGGAAAACTGCCTTGTTTATCTGAGAAATAACATGTTTCCCAAAGCGTCTGTTCGTCTCACCGACAGCAAAACTGTAATTTGTATTCATAGCAATACACAGTTCTAGGTTAACCACTTACAATACGGAGGACATCCGAGCACGAAAACTTTACATGAAAACTTTAAAAATATAGATTTAATACTGGTATTTTCTACGTTTTCTCACGTATTTGATTATTTATACAACGATTTAATGAGAACATGTTTTAAACAGTAGGAAGTCAATGATGTTTAATACAACTTTTATGGAACGAACCAACTGCTAACACTTGTAACCTTCAGTAACGTAAAGAAAGGTATTGACTTGTTCCACATGCGCTTAGAACTCAGCATTACGAGTCACGATTTAATATGGTCTCTTTGAGTAATGCATTCCATTTGTTTCTCGTCACTACTTAGTTATGCCTAAGAAAAAAGACTCACGTAAAGACAATTAACTATGTAAAAACTTCGTAACTTTTTTAAAATTATAATCTCTCTCTCTCTCTCTCCCTCTCTCTCCCTCTCCCTCTCTCTCCCTCTCTCTATTTATGCACCTAAGCATTCAAAGAATTTCGACGAAACCGAAGCATCGAAGCATGATAATGTTTTAGGCTTTTGAAACGTATAATGTGGATTACGTTTGGTGGATTACGTATGGTGGATTACGTAAATCATTTCCGAACCACAGACGATCACAAACAGAGCATGTAAAACCAAATTTATTCTCACTAAAACGTTTGCTAAACTCAATGTCAGCAGCGATTATTTCTGTCTTGATGCGTTTACATATCAAATTTCTAGACTGTGGAGAATCGAAAGTGTGGAAGCGTCACGTTGTGACGATTTCATTAATAAAAATATGGTAATTATTAACTTGGTAATGTGTAGGCTGAGAAATTTTAAATTTTTAATAAAATCGCACATTTAAACTAAATCTTATTGCTATCATTAATAATAATAATATTTAATAAAAGGTCTAATAATAAAATAAAAGAAATACGATTGTACAGAAAGGGTAAAGTTTGTTAATTAATCCTGCATAGACAGGCACTAACCAGAATTAACTTGATTTCCGACCCCTAAACAAACTAAATATACTTGTAAATTTTGACATTATTTAAATAATTAAATAAGACCACTGTAATGTATTTTAATAACGTCTGTAACTAAGAATATCTCTACTTAATTAAATAGTCAAACTTTAATCCTTTAAATAAAGAAGAAACATGGAACTACTTTTATGTTGATTGGTAAATGTCGCGAGATTACTACCCTCACCCCTAACTATTTTCACGCACTTGAAATGGAGCGGTCAACCCGTAAGCTGCGCACAGCAGTAATGTGGAACGTTAAAAATAGTTTGTTTCCTAAAGTGATTAATCCGTCAGTTAAGACACAGAGGCATTCTTTATACTATTAAACAATGTGTTGCGTAAATATAGTTGAACCGCGATTCATATAAATATGTTGTAAACGAGTAAGAAAGAATAATGAAAATTTAGCGCCTATGACATCTCTACAAAAATCCTAAAATATAAAACTTATGTAATTAAAACTGTGGTAAGACCATAAAGTGAAGTGCAACAAATAAACAATCATGTGAAGTAGATACAGGTGAATAAAACGTTTGTGTTAATCATTCAAATCAACGAGCTATTACTACCCGTTAGCCAAGAGCAGTGAACCAGGACCCGCAATGATCTAAAAGACTTCAGGACTACACCATCCCCGGATACGAAGATAACGAGAGATAGCTGACCTACATCAAACATGCTGCAACCGAGGACCGAGGACTGGAATAACGAGGAGCTGGAGGATATCCAAAAGGTGACACGGAGGCATGCCTTCCGTGGTTATGAAATACTAAATATTATATCCAACAAAAGACTATTAAATTAACAACATTAAGACATTTTAAGTACTGACAGTAATTGTATTCTTATTCTTAGTAAAAGAGTTATAGCTCTAAACTGAAAGCTTTATTGTTTTAAAAAGATTATAAAAGTCCATTCTTCAAATGGCACAATTTTAAAGATTGTATATGGCGAGGTGACCATTATTAACGTACTATATTCAATCCCGGATCCGGGGAATTAATTAAATTGATGTACATCTTATTTTGAGGGCCCTTGTAAAAGAATAAAATATAATCATCTTGTAAACTGTAAGCTGTTGAACCATATATGTTGAGAATTTTAAGTAGAACAATTAATACCATATGTAATAAAGAGATGTCATCAGTAGTGCCGACTAAACTGAGTGCATAAATCAACAGTCTCCCCCTCCCAGAATCCTTTTATATTAATTGTTTTGGTGTTGTGATTAATTTTCAGCACGTCACAACGAAGGCAGCCTGTATGATTGGCATTTCTAATTAATGCAGGTTCCCTAGGTTATAACACAAGTTTAGATGTTATAAATTGCGCTACTCTGCTAATTTGTTTAAATTTTGCTACTCCTTTGTAAAAAAAATTGTGTCTTGTGTTGTTTAAGAAGTAATTGTGTCCCAATATTCCACACACACCCTGTTGATCTATTCACTCATTTACTCTAAAATGTGTCTAAAATCTTAAATAAAATAAAACGATAATTATTATTATAATAGTATAGTAAATAAGTAATTTGAATTATGATTTAGATATAGGAATGTACATAATGTTAACTTAAGACGCCTCAAGAATACGAAATAACATCAGGTACGTGCTTGTCAAAAAATTTCATTCATCAACATGTCGGTTTGTAAACAAAATCCGACCGGTTGAATTCTTGTCCGCGCCTGTGTGAAACTGTCATAGTTACCCTCCCGCAAGTTGAGTTAGACAATACGCCACCCTTTTTGTTAGTTCTATTGTTATAAGAAGCGTGTCTTTTCCTGTGTTTAGTAACCGAAGATTCCCCCTTATGTCGAACGTATATTCAAGCCTGTGTGAGATTTCTCTCTCTCTACCAATGTAAAATGATAAAGGTTGTCATCACATTTTAATTGTTTATTTGTAAAAAAAAAAAGGGTAAGAATACGATTGATTTATATTTTTCAATTTTTCTTGTGTATAAAAAAAAGAAAGCGTTGTATAGTATTTAATGCGAATAGTAAAATAAGTTTTAGTGTGCGAAAACTACTATCTCTATTGAAAGTAAAGTGTTTGTCCCCTCTTGCTTAGTGTGTTACAGTTGATTGTTTAGAAGTGAATAAAGATTCCCCTTCGTGACATTCCGCTTATCTCAGTAAAGTAAGCAACTAGAATTAGAAATAATCTAAGGTTGAGTATGGGATCAACTTTAGATTATCTTAAGTATAAATAAGCGAAATAGATATAAGGAACGTAACACAGTCACAATGGCGCCGCACTGAAAAATTCTTTACAAGGGTTAAAGAAAGTTCTTTACAAGGGTTAAAGAAAGTGCAGAAAACTAACTACTAGAGTTAGAGTATGCAAAATGTAATCAGTCGGGCCACGATGTTGTGAGGTTACGTAAATTAGTAGTAGAAATAAATTAAGTTAGATTTTAAGAAACGAGATAAAGGGAAGTTCACGGAAGAAAAGAAAATGAGTACCAAGAAATTTCACACGGGAAATCCCCAAGCATACTCCCGGTACATTGCTGACCAAATTATCCGGAGTCTGTGTTTTTAAGCGGCGGAGTATGTGACGATTTCATTAATAAAAATATGGTAATTATTAAATTGGTAATGTGTAGGCTGAGAAATTTTAAATTTTTAATAAAATCGCACATTTAAACTAAATCTTATTGCTATCATTAATAATAATAATATTTAATAAAAGGTCTAATAATAAAATAAAAGAAATACGATTGTACAGAAAGGGTAAAGCTTGTTAATTAATCCTGCATAGACAGGCACTAACCAGAATTAACTTGATTTCCGACCCCTAAACAAACTAAATATACTTGTAAATTTTGACATTATTTAAATAATTAAATAAGACCACTGTAATGTATTTTAATAACGTCTGTAACTAAGAATATCTCTACTTAATTAAATAGTCAAACTTTAATCCTTTAAATAAAGAAAAAACATGGAACTACTTTTATGTTGATTGGTAAATGTCGCGAGATTACTACTCTCACCCCTAACTATTTTCACGCACTTGAAATGGAGCGGTCAACCCGTAAGCTGCGCACAGCAGTAATGTGGAACGTTAAAAATAGTTTGTTTCCTAAAGTGATTAATCCGTCAGTTAAGACACAGAGGCATTCTTTATACTATTAAACAATGTGTTGCGTTAATATAGTTGAACCGCGATTCATATAAATATGTTGTAAACGAGTAAGAAAGAATAATGAAAATTTAGCGCCTATGACATCTCTACAAAAATCCTAAAATATAAAACTTATGCAATTAAAACTGTAGTAAGACCATAAAGTGAAGTGCAAGTAGAACAATTAATACCATATGTAATAAAGAGATGTCATCAGTAGTACCGACTAAACTGAGTGCATAAGTCAACAGTCTCCCCCTCCCAGAATCCTTTTATATTAATTGTTTTGGTGTTGTGATTAATTTTCAGCTCGTCACAACGAAGGCAGCCTGTATGATTGGCATTTCTAATTAATGCAGGTTCCCTAGGTTATAACACAAGTTTAGATGTTATAACGTTTTTCGATTACGTTACATTTTTGTGGAATGACCCCCAGCCTAAAAACATTATCATCTTAAAATATTTTGTCGTCTTTTTCCTATCAGCTATTATTCCTATTTTCTCTAGGCAATATATCATGACGCATTAGCAAATAGTTGTATTTTTCCGGTTTTTCATTTTCATTTCTTAGTTTTTCTCAGCTTTTATTTTAAATTCTTTACAGAGAGCTTCTTTGTTATACTTACTTTACCTTTTACTTTACTTTACCTTTGACTTTACTTTACCTATTACTTGATCGGTCACATTTAGTGATAACAATTTTAATTTTTAAAGCTAAATAATACCCTACAGTCGATTTGAAATACAAGAACTCCAGCAACCGTCTCTTTTTCTGCGCTCAGTAATGGTAAACAACTTAATTTTTGTCAACATTGATTATATACAGGATAAAATCTTCTCCTCTGTCTTCTAAAACTCAGAAGAACAGGCTCTGTTTCGGTGTTAGTTTGTTTCTCGACTATTCGATGTCACGCTTGCTTGTGGGTCTGTAATTCAATTTTGATACTGACAATCTACCTGTTGCAATTCTGTTGAGATAAACTGACACCACATGTTATTACGATCGTGTGTAGCTGCTAGTCATGTCAAAAAGTATACGAAACGTAGACATTTATTTTACCAATAAAATATTGTCGAAACACTGTTGAATGTGAATTTATACTATATCATATCGCATAGTGTTGTTTATTTTTTCGTTTGGCTAATACCCTTCTGTTTTTTCTTTTAGTCATATCTTTTGTTACAGTTTTATTTCTTTATTTGCACATCCTTTAATACTCCTAAAAAATGGTATTAGGAATATCCTACTATGACATTTCCTTTTATTTCACTCGCATAGATTAAAACTAACTCTGCCTTAGGGTTTAAACACACGTGTGGGGTGTAACAAAGTTTCCGCTCATTATGTGACGAGGGCTACACTTAGTTTCAGCTGGAGGTATATCATTTTAGATGGGCAAAGTATTTAGCGTCAACAAAACTATAATCATAATTGTCATTGTTTCTAGTATTACTGGACTAGAAAGCCCAGTAATGGACAAAGACTTTCTCCACCTCATCCATGAGCGACTAACTTTGATTGTTTAATTTTACAACCAATAACAAACTCAAACTTTAATAATAAACTCAAAACAATGTTGATGAATCCACAAAGGTCTACGAGAGAAATCACTGGGGCAGAGGACTCACGTTATTTAATATTCTAAAAAACTTTGTGTTTCGACGTTCGAAGTTTAGAGCACGCAGTTTGATTCGGTGTTCGTATTTTTCTGCATTATAGTATGCTGCACCTGTAATTTGTGAACCTCTAAGTTAAAATAATTTTTTGGTTAGTATGAGTTTTTTTTTTACAAAAGCTAGGGTTAAAATTTATTTAAATTAAGGTTTTTAACCTAAAACGATTCCCTTATCATTTAGGAAAAGCTATTAAAGGAAAATTTAAGTCTCCAGTCGACAGTTCTGAAGTAAAATTTTTGAATTCCACAGTTTTATCTTTCCATAGTTTGTTAAACTCGCAAAGGGAACAGTGCGATTAAAAAAATTTCAAAATAAAGTTTATATGATTTACTTCCTCCAAAATACGTAACTTTTAACCTGAAAAGAAGATATACTTCCTTGGTTATTTCACTCTTAAATAAATGATGTGGTTGTTAAAATATCATGATTTCAAACAGCCTCATTTGTAAGTAATAATGGTATAAGTGATACGCCATACTACGTCTTAACTATGTTTAATTTATGTAACGTGCCCGAAGTAAAAAAAAAAAATCGTTACTAGCAAAGAACAAGTTACAATATAGTGTAGTGTTGTAATATTTTAATTTCCATGAAGGTCATTTGGCTTAGAATAAACAGTCTCTAACTTTTATAATTGAAGTAGTATGCAACTTAGTAACGCAAAGATTTTTCCCTCCCAACAGGGGCTACTCTGGGTTGTAAATAAAATGTTTCTCCAACCACTGTCAAAAGCAACAAAGGCTCTTATTTTAGAAACACTAACACTTCCAGAACTACAGTATGTTTCAGAAATTTGCCCCCCCTGAGAAAGAAGGATGAAGGAGAACTGGCCAAATTTGAGAAAAAAATACTGACAAAAATGTATCCACCAATAAAGTATTGGTGCGTTTGGAGCTGCGAACAAACGGAAAACTTCAACTTCATTCCAAGACATGAAGAAATGGCCGGCAATGTTACGAGTAAGAACGCGTTGATCACGTAGAATGCCACTTCCTTCTGAAGTCAGAATTCGAAAGAAAGATGAAAGATCGAATCTAGGATGGTAGGAGGGTGCAGGAATGGCTAGAGTTCAGGGATCATCGGCGAGATCTACTAAAGTAGGAATGTACTTCTAAAAACGAGTTCGCTCTTAGCGTAATAAAGATAAAGGTGTTAACTACATAACTAGACGTTTCTACATTAATCAGAGAGTTCCTGAGAGTGCGAGTGCACGTCTGTTCACGCCAGGAAGTCCTGTCTGTTTATAGCCTACATCGATCTCCCCGATGACTCACAGCAGCATAAATTTTGCAGCATAGGCTGTAGAAAATTTGTTACTTTCGGCGCAGCACAGTAACAATATGAAACATCCGTCATACAGGGCCAGATTAACCAAGCCTGAGTATGTAGGACTACTGAGTATGTAGATTCATAGACACAAGTATTTGATCGCACAAGTAAACCGTAACTGGAAGTGTTATCGTAAAATTTACGATACGAAGTTAGGATAAAAAAACGACATAAGAAACAGCAAAGATGTGAACTTTATCTGGAGTCGAATAATTACGGTAGTTTAATAATTTTGACAATGATCTGTTACTTATACAAATGCTATCAGTACCAGGCTATAAGTAATAACTTTTTATTTACCTACTTGCTACAATGCTACAATGTTTGCGTCTCCTCAATAATGATTTGATGTCTTAAATTCTCGTTACAATGTTCTGTAATTAGGGCGGACATATTTGTTTACTTAAGTATGTATAAGGAAACAAACGCAAGAACTATTCACAAACAGGTGCAAATAGTAATAATCGATTTCTAATGTTACTACAACATTACATTAAATTATTACGTAGTATAAAAATAACATTATTTAATATTATTACAAAAACAGATTACTTAGAACAAAATTGATATCTAATAACTAAGCGTATCTAAATTGATATAGCGTAGTAATAACTAAACTAAGCTAAGCTAATACTACAAATAAACAGCTACCGCACACATAGCAGATAATTGCAGCTCACTCACACGTCAACAACTTCAATGCTATAGCTAATAACACCACTTAAGTTGTAATGCAATCGTCCTGCTCTTAAACAATTTTTCCTCGAACGTCCTCGGTGATAATTACGTCGTTTTGTTTGCTAACACAGAAATGTACGTTTATGTAATGTGTGTAATTACTTAGAGAAACGGATAAGGGAAAATAAAACTCCAGAAGAACAAAGAAACACATACTCGTAGCATTCAGAGCAACGTCTGTAGGTTTTCATACGTTGTTATTGCAAAGTTGTTATATACAATATGCAGTGCAGTTTAGTGTAAATTAGTATTACAAATACAGCTTTTTCAAAGTAGGAAAACACGAAATCGTATTGCTCTGCGCTTTCTCCTTTACATCGCAGTTTATTTAACGCTTGGCTGAGTTACTTTCGTGGACCTCGAAAAAGTATTTGAAAAGTTTATATAATGGAACACAGATACGGATAATACCAACAGATTATTATCAGAGCCCATTGAAATAACACAAGGTGCTTGGGAGGGTTGCAGTCTCTCTGCCGTTTTATTTAATATTTATATAAGCGATGCCGTAAGGAAATTTAAATTGAATTAAATTTGATGTATACAGCCGATCTTCAAGAGAATACAACAGCCTCCAAAAGTCGTTGTTCTATCTTAACAATGTTTTAACGCATTATAATCAAACCATTTCCTTGTCTAAACCAAAAGTTATGGATTTTTCTGGGGCAAATCATATTAGAACAAAAAATGTTATACAGGACTCGCCAATAGAGCAGGTGTCACATTTCAAGCATCTAGGGTGCAGAATTACGTATCAAGGTGATAAAGAGGTTGAAAACAAAACTAATCTCTTCCAATCGCTTTTTGGGTGTATCATTAAATGCTTAAACAAGAAAACAAGAATAAAGATGCATTTGAAATATTGGAATGTACTGATCATACCTCAAGTACTCTATAGCAATGACACTTGGATTAGAAAGGCAAAGTTATATCTACAATATAAGGGGCAGTAATAAGGTTCTTGAGGGCTTTAAAGTGTTGGTACCAGCAGAGGTCTCATCAGACATGGTCATATCAGAAAGGCACTAACCATAGCTGAAAGCTTAAATGATAAAATCTCCCGGTATAAAAGTGAGTGTCGGTTACACGTGAAGAAAATGCGTTCAACTAGAATGGGTTTAAGAAGATTCCTTGACTATTGTCCAAGGGGGAAGAAAATTGTGGGAAAATCCCGTAAACGATGGTTGGATATATTCTGTGAAGATTGGAACAGGATATTAGTCTAAGGACGACGATGACGACGACTGATTTACTATTAGGTTCGATGCCTAATTAGGCAACCCAAGATAAAAATCTAATAATTTTATGAAAATGGACTCGCGACTTTGAATCCTTTCCCTCAACTGTGACAGGGATCAGAGGGTGAAGAATACATAAGAGACTTAGCCTGAGAGTTTTGGGCTCACACATCCAGTATAGTTCTCAGTAGAAGGAAAAACGTTATCTGTTATCTACCCGAGACCACAGTAGCGTCCTACAGATAGGCTGCAAAACCTCCGTCCTCGACCCTCCCCCAAAGCGATGTCAAGGGGCTAGAGAGTGGGTCTGACAAGAACTTGTTGGAGCGTTCGTGTAGATCCACACAGGTTGGCCATCGGAAATTATTGGAAGTAGTATTGTGTGTTTAAAGACCTCAGATATTGGGACGAATTCCGTCTTCTATCCTGCCATATAGCATCCGCCTCCTTTCATCTCCTCCGTCTATTCGTTCCGAGACAGGCCTCACGTGAAGTTTCTCTAAGATCGCTACTCCGTATTTGCAGAGTGTGTGCTTTGAATTTCAACCTTTCGAGGCCGGTGTATAATTTCCTACCATCTGTGGCAGAATTAAGACGAGATTGTGTGTACAGATATTCCTTCTCTATATCGAATACGACAACAAAGAGGGAATGGATCGCGACATTGCATCGAGTTTATTGCAGTGAATTACATCACACAACCTCTATGTCAATGCTTGTCTGCCACGCACGGGAGAATTTTGCAACATATTTTCTAGTGTGGTGGTATTATGTACCGTTTTCTTAACGCTTCGGTAAATAAATAAAGAAATACTATCAGACACGCAGTGGAGAAATTTTTAGTTCACAGCTAGGCTGTTGAACAATGTATTTTATTATGCACCTTTCTTCTATTATTATGGTTATGGAAGCACGTGGTTTTTTAAATTATTATAAGCATTTTAATACCTCGACGGGAATGGATAAAGGTCGGATGTATTAATTAATCAATATCAATTACAATTTATCTTGTTGACTCTGAGAATAGGATTTAGCATTCTGCGAAGTCTGTGTTACATGAGCTGTACAAGAATGTCTTTTCCACTCACGACGGTTTTAAGGATAATGTGATACGTATAGCGTCCACTAAATGACGCGTCCAGTAATGACACGAACTACTGTCCGAACTTTGCAATAATCATCATCCATTTTTTATTCTTTGTTAAGCGTTTTACTTTGATTCATGGACAACAATTGCATAGCAAATTATGCTGTTAACATTTACCTACATAATATTTACAAAACAGCAATAAAATATTTAAATATAAAATTACTATTTTATTACAATATAAGTGCTTATTAACTTAAACGCATTTCAAATAATTGAAAATTCTGCTCGAGTTTTCTTCGGATCACAAGGCTCCTGAAGACGACGTGTAAGCCCATTTCTGTATCGAATCCTTAGCCATAAGTTGGGCTACGCTCCATTTATTGGGATCAGCTACGTTGCTCGGTTGTAACCTGCTACCGACCATTGAAAATCATTATTCTGGCAGTATAATAAATACAGTAGCCCTGTGGCATGTGTTATAGTAATGAATACTGAGGTACCAGATAATTCAATGTTTCAAAAGATTACAGTATATATAGTTGATAAAAGAGGCCATACTCAGCTTGCAGTGACACAGCACAACAAAATTTATAAAAAATATATCGTATACTTACGCAAATGTGTTCATTTATTTGTGTGTTTAACTGCTAATAATATATGTTTATTCACTTTGTGCTGAAGAGTATTATAAATTAATACTAACGCGAATGTAACTCGTACTTTTTTCATAATTTTCATCATCTTCTTCTTCTTTTAGTGTCCTGTCTAATGAGGTGTTGACGACTCCCATTTCAATTATGTCTTTATATTTTTCTCGGTCTTGTGCAAAGTGCAATAATTCTTCAGCAGTTAGGTTTGACCATTGTCGTAGGTTACGGAGCCAAGGTAGTTTCCCGACTAATCCATTTTTTACCTTCTTTTTCCATTTAGAATGAGTCTCAGTACGGCATATCGGGAAGTTTCTTGCAGATGAATTGTAAAAATTATAAAATTACTTTTTTTATAAGCAAGTAATAATATTGTGTCTCACGAACGTCAAATAACTATTTGTTTTATATTTATATGCAATGGAATGCTAGTGGCTTCACTACTTAAACTTTGTAGTTCTAAGAAAGCGTTGTAATATGACTAACGCTTTCGGTACTTAAACCACCGTCAGGTCGGAACCAACAGACCTTCCGTTTATATGTATGTTACTAACACAATATTTTACGAACTATATATACTGTATATATATATATATATATATATATATTGTAACATGACATTTGGAACAACTAATATCGTACCTGATTTAATGAAGACTTTGGTTAAGAAACTAACAAGAAGAACAATATCTTCCAAGATGATAGTGAAGAGGAATGACTAACCATTTTAGACTGACTAGTAAGACAACTGACCGTACCCAAATTAATGATTATGGCTAAGTGATGCAAAATACCTTCAACCCCAATTATGACATGAACTTTCAGTAATGACCAAATAAAGAATTATAAAGACAGACGGCTTATGAACCAGTACTATAAAGAAACAAATGGTTTCATTTAATGTATCATAATATCCAGATAATCAAAATACAAATTCAGGGATAATAGGCCCAAACATGTAATGTTATATAAAAGAAATATTAGTAGATAATTAAGTTAATTGATGTAATGAAAATATAAATACACCTTATTATAGATACATAAACCATACAAATAATTGTAACATATAGTGTTCATAAGATTGTCCAGTAAACAACAAATAATGACATGTTCACTATAACATTTATAACGAGAGTAAAGCATAACATAGACAGTGTCAGAGTAATTATTAAATTAACTGGCAAAAGACTAATTAGTTAGTACAGAATTTGTTTTATAAATGTGCATGTTATTATGTTTAAGCACAGTGTTTTATTATCATAGTATTTGTGTTGTTTTTTGTATGTAGTAGGTGGAACAGTTATTTTAAAGGAATATCAATTAAATGATATTAATTTCATGTTTTATGTTAACAAATATAACCATAGAACTGGTGTTAAACAGTTATAAATTGATTTGGCAAAGCAGAATAGACTATATAAAGATGTTTTGCTAAGTGTCAAACACTTGTACAGTTTGAGGTAAAAAACAGTTAATTTGTTCAAGGATTCAGTAAAATCATAGCCATGTGGGCATGAATTTAACTATTAGAATAATATATCTTTTGTATTGTTAAAATAACGTTATATGTTAAACAATTTTGATGAGTGTTAAAAGTTAATTTAATTGTTAAAGATTTTAAAACATGGTGATGAAAATAATACCAGTACATAGGCCAGGTGAAACCAACTTTAGTAAATTTTGAATAATAATGATAGAGATTTTGTAAAACAAATGTGAAAGGATAAATGTATTTATAGGTAATAATGTATACAACGAATATAGAAACAAAATAATACATATCAAGTTATTTAAGAAAATTTCAAATAACAAAATTGTAACATCTGTAGTTCTTACGTAAAAGTAGGCATGTTTAGTGTCTAAATGTAACAAATGTAAAGATCAAAATAATGCTGATAATGGTTTTAAATTCCCATTCAGTATAGAAAAGTTATGTTAATTTAAAGATTTTGAACAAATTTTAGACTTTGAAATAATGAAAGTATATGACAATGTATATCCGAATTAGCCAACCAGATTCCAAGTTTACCCTTAGTAACCAGAAATTTCGGATAAATAAAATGAGACTTCTTTGACAACGATCTTAGCGGATAGACGCGTTTGTAAAACGTCCTACATTATATAATATAAATTGTGAAAAAACGATACAAACATATAAATACAGTTAGAGGTACACTACACGAACTTTTTGCAATAACAGAAGAACACCCATTACATGGAATAGAAGACACAAGAACCAGGAAGAAGATCTGAAGTGGACGTAGGCCAAGGAAGAAGATCTGACGTGTACGTGGGCCCTATCTTCAACCAGGAAGCAGACAAGAAGAGGATTTGGTGATTTTGACATCTTATTGTATTGTACTTTAACACCCACATTTGTATACACGACTTTTTAAATACTAATCAACTAAAACTACAGACACCATATAACACCAACACTAAGAATACTCACTAATAACACGATTTGAGATTGACACTTTATCAAACACCACAAGAACCTTTGATTTACATAATAATTATTAAAGCCTGAATTGGACATAACCTATTTGAACTGATAACCACTATACAACTGCCTGTGTGCACGTTACACTATAACATTGTAATATCCTTTAATTGTAAAACTTGTATTTTGATTTATAGAGTAATATTTTGTTTAATTGTAATCCCCGAACCATATACGCCCTGAGATAATTTATATTTTATTAGAAACGTTAACAAGAGCATTGTTTTGGTCTGGAAGAAATACTGAATGTTTGGCTACTGCTGCCAACTGGTAAAAAGAAGACTTATAATTTGCGCTACAATTGTGATTATCCTGTTCAAATTTATTAAAACAGTTAACCAGTGTTTTTTCTGAATAAAGGATTCCTGTAAGGATATATGTTTGATGGTACATGTGTGTCGTTATTATTGCTGTTACATTTAGGAAATAAAATTCACAGATTGCAGCGGACACGACGGTTGGCAACGTAGAGTGACGTCACGGAAACGTGCGGTATAGTGGGAGCAAGCGGCAATTTACAAAACCATTCGCCGTTCAACATAACACATATATAATTACACATCGACGACTCCAGTGCGAGTTAGTCGCTACATTATTTATCTATATTACCAATTGACACTTCCAACGGGCGGTGTATGTAATTCAAGTGCACACAACATAAAATACAAGTAACCTATTCCTAATAACATTGTACGTAACGAATAATCTGGTTACAAATTGACGAACCTGAAGTGAGGCTTAATCAAACCACGAAAATATAACATATCGTTACAAATTGGCGCACCAACGTGTGAGGCGAGTAATTTAATATAAATTAAATTATAAATCATAGACAAACAAACAAAAATAAACAAAATGAGGAAGCGAGAAGTATCACGCAAAAGAGCGGTCGAAGCCGAGAAAGTAGACGAATTAGATATGGAAGACAAAGAAGCAACACCGGTCGAAGAAGTAGAAGTAATAATAAGAGAGGACCGAGGAGATAAACAAGAACCGGACAAAGTCACAGAGAGCGTTGACCTGAAAAGCATTATGGAATATTTAAAACAGAGTAGTAAGGAAACGGAGGAGAGTAATAAGAAGAACTTAGAAAAACTGAAGGAAGAGTTAAATGAGAACAGTAATAAGAACTTAGAAAAATTGAAGGAAGAATTAAGTGAGAACAGTAATAAGAACTTAGAAAAATTGAAGGAAGAATTAAGTGAGAACAGTAATAAGAACTTAGAAAAATTGAAGGAAGAATTAAGTGAGAACAGTAATAAGAACTTAGTAATATTGAAGGAAGACTTGAGTAAGAAGATGGAGGAAATAAAGAGTGATAATAAACAAACCAAGGAGGAATTGAGCCGAGAATTGAAAGAGAATAGCAGTAAAATGGAAGAGAAAATTGACGCAAATAATAAAGCATTGAGGGAAGAATTGAAGGAAAATTACCAGGAAACCATGAAAAAATTGGATGAACACAAAGAGTCATTAAAAGAGGAGTGGAATAACAAGATAGAAATTAATAACCGGCAATTGCAGGAAGAATGGGACAAGACGCTGGAAGAACCGGTGACTGAAATTAAACGGGTAGAATCCGAGACCAAGGAAAAGTGTGAGCGGATGAATCAAGAGATATTGAGCGTCCGGGAAGAAACGAATGGACGGGTTGAAAATATAAGAACCAACCAAGCATTGATGGGAGAAAGATTAGAAGGTATGAGTACTAGTCTCAATCGAGTACAAGAACAAACAACTGCCCATAGAGATGAAATCAATTCCCTAAAAAACAGACAGTGTACCGGTGCCCATACAACATGCGAGGAAAATCGAGAAGTGATCGATTTTCAAAACTATAGAAGAAACCCCATGCTATTCTTAGAACGAGTCGAAGAGAAGATAGCCAAAACCGGAGAAGACAGGCGGTTTGTAATAAGGAGCATGCTGGACGAAATGTTCCGAAAAGTATATGACAATTGGTGGACGGCGATGCGGCCGAGTATACAGAACTTCCAAGAGTTTAAAAAGCAGTTCAAATCTAAATATTGGTCTGATGCCACGCAACACATGATAAGGAGTGACATAGGATTGGGCCGATATGACCTGCACGGCAAGCAAACTCCAACCGCATATTTTCTTGGCAAAATAAATATAGCCAGACATTTAGAGCCTGCAATTCCTACAGAATGTTTAGTGCGGCTATTAGCTTACCACTATGGTGGCGAAATTACAAGAGGCCGAATAAACGGACGCATACAAACCATCGAGGAGATGTCAACATTACTAGCGGAGATGGAACAAGAGAAGAACTTCCTCCAGTATAGACGAAGGAATTATGAAATAAATAGAAATAATGGTCGCCGCGACGCCCCATATGAAAACAACGGGCAACGACCGAACAATAGTTATAACAACAACGGTAACCACTATCAGCGCGGTTACCAAAACCAGAATAACACTAACAACTATCCACGAAATAATGCGAATAATAACAACAATAACAACAACCACTATTACCGTAGCCCTCCTACAAATAATAACAATAATGGATACCAGCGTGCCAACGACAGAGAACACCAGTACCAGAACAACCGAGGTTATAACAGCAACTACGATAACCGATATAGGCATAATAATAACGGCAATAATAACCATCAAAATCAAACATATCGAAGACAAGTGAATTATGTAAGCGTGGACGATAGAGAAGTGGGAAGACGTTGGTACCAGGGACGAGCAAATTATAATGGGAACCGTGGAAGAAGTTTTCAGGAGGAGAGTAACCAGCACTACCGCGATGAACATCGGCGAAGTAGAAGCTGCGACGACAACAGAAATAACCGAAACTCAGTGACGTTCAATAATAACGCCATTGAGGTACAAGAGTCACAGAGCAGAGACAGACCCAATCAATCAGACAACAGGACTGAGGAGATCAGCCCTGATTTAAACGGACTGCGGCAGTGAAAATCCACCAGGTCCCATCACTGAACCGGCAATTTGGGTACTTACTAGGACGAGACAAAACGACTGACGATACATTGACAATAGTGCACAATCATTTCTTAAAAAATGTTAGAGAAGAACTACTGAACGAAGACACGATAACGCAAAATAGTTCGAATAATGAGATCGTTTATATCATCGCCCAAGTGAATGGACTAGAGACAAGATGCATGATAGATACGGGCGCAAACGTGTCGTTAATCGACAACAATGAATACGTCAAAATTCAAAAATATAGTAAGGCCATCTTACCAACTTTACCAATTCAAAATATAATTTTAATCGGAGCCACTGGAAGGCAAAACAAGTCAATAAGGAAACAGGTATCATTGACAGTGACCAGCAGAAATGTAGCTATACCTATGATTTTTCTAATAGCTAGTAATCTACCATTTAATCTACTAATAGGCTGTGATATTTTGAGAAAATACTCAGCAATAATTGACATGAGACAAGCCATAGTGTCATTAAAAGTGGATAATATAGAATGGACAGCAAAATTAGTAGAAAATAAAAATGTACCTTCATGCAATAGTATAAGAAAATTCAATAATAATCAAGATGAGTCATGGAATGTAAGAAGGGAATACTTTGGGAGTGAAGACAGTTTATGGTTGGAAAAATTAGAAGAGATCCGACAATTTCGGTCAGAACAAAATGAATGTAATTTAACCACACAACAAATAGAAAAGTTAATATCAATATATAATAAATACCGCTATGTTTTCTCTGATGTACCTGGCAAAGTAAAAGATTATCAATTTACACTACAATTCAAGGAGCCTGTAAATTTTAATAAAAAATCATATCCCGTTGCTTATGCATTAAAAGAAGCAGTGAGGGCTGAACTAGACAAAATGATAGCAGAAGATATTATTGAATATAGCTGTTCCCCATATACCAGTCCGTTAATAGCAGTTCCAAAGAAAGATGGCAAAGTACGACTCTGTTTGGATGCTAGAGAGATTAATAAGATCATAGTTAATGACAGAACATCTCCCGGAGAGATTGAGGAGATATTGAAAAAATTCAATGGCATACAATTTATTAGCACCTGGGATACGGTTTGTGGGTATTGGCAGGTGGAGTTACACCCAGATAGTCGAAAGTACGTCGCCTTTATTTTCGAAGGAAGGAACTACCAGTTCAAGAGACTACCGTTTGGACTGGTAAACTCAGTAGCTGTATTCATAAGATGTATGGACCAGGTGTTGGGTCCAGATACTATTCCATATACCACAGTCTATGTTGATGACTTGTTGATTACTTCAGTGAATTGGGAATACCATTGTGACAGAGTAGGACAAGTATTACAAAAACTATCAGACAATAACGTTACCCTAAAACTTCAAAAATCCAAGCTTATCGCCAGTGAAGTCCAATTCCTGGGTTTTAACCTAACAAGACAAGGAATAACACCATCCAATGAAAAAATTGAAGCTATCCAGAAGTTCCCAAGTCCTAAAAATAAAAAGCAACTTCAATCATTTCTGGGACTTTGCAATTATTATAGGAAGTTTCAGAGAAATTATTCTGAAATGACAGCAAAGTTTTCTCCACAATTATCCTCTAAGAACAAATGGTCCTGGGGACAGGAACAAGACAATTTACTCCAAATGATCAAACATAATTTCCTAAGTTCAGTTGTATTAAAACATCCTAATTTCAATCAACCTTTCTTCATGAACTGTGATGCCAGTGATATAAGTTTAGGATCTGTATTATATCAAGAAGATAGTGAGGGAGAACATCAGGTGGTGAGTTTTGCAAGCAGAATACTTAATGGATGTGAACGCAATTATAGTGTAACGGAAAAGGAGTTATTAAGCGTTGTATTCGCTTGTGGGAAATTCAGAACCTACATTCTTGGATACCCGATAACTGTGAGGAGCGATCATAAGTCAATATCTTTCCTAAAAAATTGCAAGATTAACCATGGAAGATTGGCAAGGTGGATACTCGCACTACAGGAATACCATATAAATTGGGAGTATGTTCCAGGAAAACAGAATATTGCTGCAGATAACATCCCGGATTAACATAGAACAACACACTTTTGAAGGGGAAAAAGAAACAATCATAAAGGTATACACTATGATAAAAAACAAGTCAGATTTAGAAAACATCATGAAATCAATTGCACAACAACAAACAGAGGATACCAAAATCAACAATTTTAGACAAAGACTGATCCAACAGGATGAAAAAATCACTGCATATTACTGTCTACATGAAGACATATTATTTTACAAACCAAATAATAACCAAGGATCATGGAAGGTGGTGATACCTAAAGCGTTAGAAACAGAATTAATACTGGACTACCACAGTCGATATGGGCATATGGGTGCATTAAAAGTAATGAAGGCACTTGAGGAACACACTTACATTAAGAATATCAACAGAAGAGTTAGAGAATGTATTCGGCAGTGCCACATCTGTCAATTGGCAAAATGCAATAACGAAAAAACAGAAGGAATTATGCAACCTATTACATCAACTGGTAAATTAGAGAGAGTATTTTTAGATGTGTGTGGACCGTTACCTCGTAGTGGAGGGAGAAAACAATATAAATTTATTATAATCATGTTCGACCATTACTCCAAGTTTACAAAACTATACCCCATTAATCAGGCAACTACAAAAAAGATCTTGCAAATAGTGATCCAACAATACATACCAGAGTTAGGAGCTCCAAGATCAATTATTACCGATCACGGAACTCAGTTTCGAGGAAGGGTCTGGAAGGAGACTTTGTTAGATTTAGGTGTCAAGACATATAAAACATCTGTCTATCACCCAAATAGCAACCCGGCGGAAAGAGTACTGAGGGAGGTCGGCCGTATACTCAGGACATATTGTTTTGATAAACACCAGAAGTGGAGTGACTACATTACACAAACAGAGAGCTTTATCAACTTAGCTTACCATGAAGCAATACAAGATACTCCATATACCATAATGCATGAAAGACTACCACCCCGAGAAATTAGTGAAATAATCAATTTCCCAAACAACCCAACTTACCAGTTCGACAACGTGAGATTCCACAGCAAACTGAATGAACAAGTGGAGAAAAGAAGGAAAAAATACAAAATAATTCAGCAGAAAGTGATCCAGTACAAGATTGGAGACAAGGTATTGTTAAAAAACCGCGAATTGCCAAGCTCTAAGGAAGGAATAGCAAAAAAGCTATTATTACTGTATAATGGACCATATGTTGTTATAAAAAACAATAACAATAATACTTATGTCATTAGTGATGTGGAAACAAAAAAGATTAAGGGGACATACAACCAAGTTTCCTTAAAAATGTATTATGAACCTAATAAACAAAGTTGAATATACAACAAAATTCTAAAAGAAATAGTAAGATCAACTTACAACTAATTATTTATGAGAATTAATATGGAATTGAAGAATTTATTATTATAATACCTCAAAATTCAAAGAATATAGTAAGCTCACCTTACCAACTTTGATAATCCAGAATATAATTTTAAATGAAGCCAAATAAACAAATTTGAATATCTCAGAATTCAAATAAATAGTAAGGACAACTTACAGTACAGTTTGATAATGTTATTATGAAACAAGCAGATAAACAACTGGGAATAAATTTCCAATTTCTAAACAAAATAAGCACTTCTTATTAAATATAATTAAGAACTTATTATTGGAATATAAAATAAAGATGCAACATCCATAAATTAGAAGAAACCATAGTGCTATAAAATGAATAAGAAAGAACAAATGTAGACAATCGACGATGAAAATAAGACAAGACTAGAAACGAATTTAATACAAATAACCTATCGTGATTGTGAGAGAATCAACAACCACTGAAGATGCAAATACTTGTTATGTTTTAATTGAATGAAGATAGTGAATGAAAAAATGAAGATTAAGCAGTACTGATAAAGAAGGAAGGAAGATAGTACCAATTGAAAATGAAAAATGTTATTAATATCGCCACAAGAAAATAAACATCTGAAAGAATCAATGGAAAGAAATACTTAGATCTGAGAAGTTAAACTGAGTGAACCATCCCAAGAATATATTATATTATTTTATTTTATTTTAGTCGTGAATAGACTAGTGATTATTAAATGTGATTGACTGATAAGATAGCTCCAGCAATCGATATTATTGATGTATTATGTATTAAAAGCAGTGGCGGCGATAAGGCCCCGCAGACCCCGCGGCGCGGGGGGGCCCCGACACTCAGGGGGCCCCGCTCCCCTGGCCCCTAGAAAAATATGAAACGAGCTATAATAGGGAAAAAATTTTAATGGAATCCGACTACCGGCAAATTTGTATTTAAAATACGAAATATACGCTTTATTTAAGTGTATAGACATGCAAAAAAACTACGTTTTCCGAAATGACATTACTGTTTGTAGTTTGTAAGCGAAGCTTATCTTATCTCTTGTGGTGCCCGTACGTCCGATGCGATGAGTCATTCGGCACTGAGGAGACGTAAACAAACACAACACAATTTAGTTCAGTACTCAGTAAGTGCGTCGCATCTCCTGCGCGATAGTACTGTATTGCATTCATTTCGTAATTTAGTGCCGTTTAAGTTTAATGACTTAACATTTGATTTTAGTTTTTGTATTTTGTGTAGAGTTAGAGTGTTAGAGACAGAGTTTATAAAATGAAAAGTAAGCGTGAATATTTAAGTGGTGCTAAGAAAAGGAAACTGCAAAAACAACGAGAAGAATCTAAAAGTAAACTTTCAAAACTCGACCAGTTTTTAAAAAGATCATCAAAATGTGAAGTTAATGAAAAAGAAACAAAAATCAGACTTGAAGTTGATTGTGAGAGTGACAATAAACCTGATTTAAACATTAGTCCGTCGGATACAAGTGATACAACTACGGAAACAAATAAGCAACTGCAACATGAACAAGAAGAACAACTGCTAGGCATTGAATGTGTTCGCCAGTCCGAAGACATACCTGGACCAGAAAATCAGTTTGAACCAACTGAAGTTGTAAGTAATCACGCAAATAAAATTAGTTTAGCAGGCCCTTCCGATCCAAACTGCCAAAGTTTTGAGACAGATATTGCATTCTATAAAAATCAAGCTACAATGACAGACGAGGTGAAAAAGTTAATAACGTTAAGTGAACCTTGTCAACCAAAGGGTCCTTTCCCGAATTGTTCACAGGTTTTGGCTTTGTTACTCTCGTAATCTAGATGGAGTCTATTGTTTACCATGTTGGCTTTTCAGCCAAAGTGCCCAAGGCTGGCGTGAAGGCGATATTAGAGATTGGAAAGGTAACAGTAAAAAAATTAAAGTTCATGAAAGTAGCAATGCTCATTTACAATCTTGTCTCACGTATGCCACTTGGAAAAAGAGTAAAACGGTAGCTGATCAAATTTCCGATGAGCGGAAAAAATGGAAAGATATTTTCATACGGATTGTGGATGTCATTCGAACCATGGCACTGTGTTCATTGCCGTTTCTTGGCCATACAGGATCATTACATGAAATAAATCCTGAAAGTGGAAATTTTTTGAACATACTATCTTTAGTTTCTCGCTACGATTCTCTCCTTAGTGCACACTTAGAAAATGAAAAAACCAGATCAAAATACCTCCACCATGACATTCAAAATGAAATCATTAACTTGCTAGGAAAATCAGTATTGACTGCCTTACTAAAACAGATTCACTCGTCTCCTTTTTTTTCTATAATTGTTGATAGCACACACGACATTTCTAAGATTGACCAAATGAGTATTGTAATCAGATACATTAACATAGTAGAAGAATCTCCTGGCAATTATAAAACTGTGATTAGTGAGTCCTTTTTGGGATTTCAAGAAATAAAGGATCCCAACAGTGAGGGGTTTCAAAGTAAGATTTTAGACTTTTTGAAAACAAATGAAATTGACATTAGTAAGTGTAGAGGTCAAGGTTATGACGGTGCAGCAACAATGACCGGGAAATACTCTGGGTTACAGAAAAGAATTATGGATATAGTCCCAAACGCGGATTACGTACACTGTGCTGCACATAACCTGAACTTGGTGATCAATGATTCAGTATCAAATATTTCTGAAATAAGACAATTTTATGACATAGTTCAGAAAACTTAGGTATGTGTTTTTCAGTGAAAGCTTACATAGATGGCAAGAACTTAACACTGCCGTTAAAGAAGACAGCTCTGCCAAAAATGTAACTTTAAAAAAGCTATGTCCAACAAGGTGGTCTTCTAGACACGACTGTCTGTTAGCTTTAAGAAATGATTTCAAAAATGTGATTAAGTGTTTGACAGAAATTATTCTGTACAGCTCAAAAACCCGAGGCAGAAGAAGCATTAGCAATTAGCAACCACCTGGAAAACTTTGAGTTTATTCTTGTGCTCTGCCTTGAAACTAAGATTTTAGAGAATGTAAATATAACTTCAAAAGCACTACAGAGGCCAACTGTTGACCTAGGCAGAGCGTGGCAGTTTCTAAGCCGCGCTTGTGATGAGTTAAAAGTTTTAAGAAAGGACTTTGCCGGCTTTCTTGCTGGTGCTAAACAGTTGGCCCAGTCATGGGACATAACTTGTAACATGAAAAATAAGCGTAAGCGAGTTGTAAAACGCTTCTTTGTTGAATTATCAGTTGACCATAGAATTGACGACCCACTGAAATCATTTGAAGTAAAAGTTTTCAATGCAACACTAGATATTGTAATAGCTCAGCTACAAATGAGATTCGAAGGATTGCGTTGCATTGATGATAGGTTTTCATTCCGGACGCCTCAGAATTTAGTAAACTTCTCACAAGAGACAATAATGGAGAAAAGTAAGGCTCTGGTAAGGTAAATGTGTATCCTGGTGACCTTTCCACATCACTGGTTGACCAAGTAATATCCTTCAAAGCACTGATGGCCAAAGAAATTGTACACAAGAAAAGCATTCGAGAAATGATGAATTTACTGGTTGAAGAAAACAGCTGCCTTATGAGTTGCCTCCCAGACTTAACTACAGCTTTGCAGCTTTATTTAACCATACCTGTCACAACAGCTACAGCGGAAAGAAGCTTTTCAAAACTTAAATTAATTAAGTCATACTTAAGAAGTACCATGGCCCAAACTCGGTTGAGTGACTTGGCACTGTTAAGCATTGAGCATGAAGAGACACAAAAAACTAATATCAACGAAGTGGTTGAAAATTTCTTAGCTATTAAAAAAAGAAGACTAGGCTTAGGAAAACAGTGAACTTTGGTTGATCCTCATCTGTAAATATTGTACATTACTTGAGTTCGAGTGTTATTGAATTGGATTAGACTTAAGGAGAACTTGTATAGAGTATATTCAAGAATTTTACAAATTCAGTTACAAACTAATTTAAATGTTTGAAAAAAGCTAGAATGTTATTATGATATTCGTTTTTAAATAATAAATTTTTAACACTCTGTGTGCAGTACTTTTTCATAGTCTGAATTTAGATCTTTGACGTAAAAATAAATCATTCTTTTTATTTTGGTTTTTTTACAGTTTGTATAGAACTTTGTCTATTTAGCAACAATGAATTTTAAGAGTTTGTACACGTGTAAAACGTCCTTTGCAAATTGCAAACGCTTTGTGATAGACGAGAAAGTATTCACAAACCATTGTTGTGAAACACACGTAAATAGAAACTCATTTGAGTGTTTTCCCCTATTACGTATACAAAATTTAACCATTTTTATAGGGCCCCCTAATTAGTTTCGCGGGGGGGCCCCCGTTTCGTTAGCGCCGCCAATGATTACAAGGACAGCGGGGTATTAGGTCAAGAGAGCCGCCCGACTGATTCCAGAATATATGGTGATTAATTTGTTAGGGAAGTAACATGTTCCAGGGATAGAACACTTATAATTAAAGACAAGTATACCAGATCATAATAAGAATAACAAATGATAATGTGAAAGATAAGATAATTGATAATTTCAACAAAAACAATATTTTATTAAAATGATCAAATTTGGTGGCAGGGTAGTATGTAACATGACATTTGGAACAACTAATATCGTACCTGATTTAATGAAGACTTTGGTTAAGAAACTAACAAGAAGAACAATATCTTCCAAGATGATAGTGAAGAGGAATGACTAACCATTTTAGACTGACTAGTAAGACAACTGACCGTACCCAAATTAATGATTATGGCTAAGTGATGCAAAATACCTTCAACCCCAATTATGACATGAACTTTCAGTAATGACCAAATAAAGAATTATAAAGACAGACGGCTTATGAACCAGTACTATAAAGAAACAAATGGTTTCATTTAATGTATCATAATATCCAGATAATCAAAATACAAATTCAGGGATAATAGGCCCAAACATGTAATGTTATATAAAAGAAATATTAGTAGATAATTAAGTTAATTGATGTAATGAAAATATAAATACACCTTATTATAGATACATAAACCATACAAATAATTGTAACATATAGTGTTCATAAGATTGTCCAGTAAACAACAAATAATGACATGTTCACTATAACATTTATAACGAGAGTGAAGCATAACATAGACAGTGTCAGAGTAATTATTAAATTAACTGGCAAAAGACTAATTAGTTAGTACAGAATTTGTTTTATAAATGTGCATGTTATTATGTTTAAGCACAGTGTTTTATTATCATAGTATTTGTGTTGTTTTTTGTATGTAGTAGGTGGAACAGTTATTTTAAAGGAATATCAATTAAATGATATTAATTTCATGTTTTATGTTAACAAATATAACCATAGAACTGGTGTTAAACAGTTATAAATTGATTTGGCAAAGCAGAATAGACTATATAAAGATGTTTTGCTAAGTGTCAAACACTTGTACAGTTTGAGGTAAAAAACAGTTAATTTGTTCAAGGATTCAGTAAAATCATAGCCATGTGGGCATGAATTTAACTATTAGAATAATATATCTTTTGTATTGTTAAAATAACGTTATATGTTAAACAATTTTGATGAGTGTTAAAAGTTAATTTAATTGTTAAAGATTTTAAAACATGGTGATGAAAATAATACCAGTACATAGGCCAGGTGAAACCAACTTTAGTAAATTTTGAATAATAATGATAGAGATTTTGTAAAACAAATGTGAAAGGATAAATGTATTTATAGGTAATAATGTATACAACGAATATAGAAACAAAATAATACATATCAAGTTATTTAAGAAAATTTCAAATAACAAAATTGTAACATCTGTAGTTCTTACGTAAAAGTAGGCATGTTTAGTGTCTAAATGTAACAATTGTAAAGATCAAAATAATGCTGATAATGGTTTTAAATTCCCATTCAGTATAGAAAAGTTATGTTAATTTAAAGATTTTGAACAAATTTTAGACTTTGAAATAATGAAAGTATATGACAATGTATATCCGAATTAGCCAACCAGATTCCAAGTTTACCCTTAGTAACCAGAAATTTCGGATAAATAAAATGAGACTTCTTTGACAACGATCTTAGCGGATAGACGCGTTTGTAAAACGTCCTACATTATATAATATAAATTGTGAAAAAACGATACAAACATATAAATACAGTTAGAGGTACACTACACGAACTTTTTGCAATAACAGAAGAACACCCATTACATGGAATAGAAGACACAAGAACCAGGAAGAAGATCTGAAGTGGACGTAGGCCAAGGAAGAAGATCTGACGTGTACGTGGGCCCTATCTTCAACCAGGAAGCAGACAAGAAGAGGATTTGGTGATTTTGACATCTTATTGTATTGTACTTTAACACCCACATTTGTATACACGACTTTTTAAATACTAATCAACTAAAACTACAGACACCATATAACACCAACACTAAGAATACTCACTAATAACACGATTTGAGATTGACACTTTATCAAACACCACAAGAACCTTTGATTTACATAATAATTATTAAAGCCTGAATTGGACATAACCTATTTGAACTGATAACCACTATACAACTGCCTGTGTGCACGTTACACTATAACATTGTAATATCCTTTAATTGTAAAACTTGTATTTTGATTTATAGAGTAATATTTTGTTTAATTGTAATCCCCGAACCATATACGCCCTGAGATAATTTATATTTTATTAGAAACGTTAACAAGAGCATTGTTTTGGTCTGGAAGAAATACTGAATGTTTGGCTACTGCTGCCAACTGGTAAAAAGAAGACTTATAATTTGCGCTACAATTGTGATTATCCTGTTCAAATTTATTAAAACAGTTAACCAGTGTTTTTTCTGAATAAAGGATTCCTGTAAGGATATATGTTTGATGGTACATGTGTGTCGTTATTATTGCTGTTACATTTAGGAAATAAAATTCACAGATTGCAGCGGACACGACGGTTGGCAACGTAGAGTGACGTCACGGAAACGTGCGGTATAGTGGGAGCAAGCGGCAATTTACAAAACCATTCGCCGTTCAACATAACACATATATAATTACACATCGACGACTCCAGTGCGAGTTAGTCGCTACATTATTTATCTATATTACCAATTGACACTTCCAACGGGCGGTGTATGTAATTCAAGTGCACACAACATAAAATACAAGTAACCTATTCCTAATAACATTGTACGTAACGAATAATCTGGTTACAAATTGACGAACCTGAAGTGAGGCTTAGTCAAACCACGAAAATATAACATATCGTTACAATATATATATATATATATATATTTTGTGATGTTTTCAATTTGTTTCTTCTGCAAGTTGTATAATATTGTATATTTTTTTAACACCTGACGGTATTATTGTAATATTCTATAAAGAACATTGTATATTCTTTTTAATATACATTTAATATAATTGAAACAACGAACTATATACATTTTATCTACTTATCTTAGTTTAAAGCCGGGTCGGGCTGTTCGTCACGCCTGTCTTGTTGACTCGTCGGCTGACTTCCGCTTGTTGACGGTCGGGGTTCAGGCTGGTTACGATCTTCTTCATAGTGGTCACGCCGGTATACTTCTTGAATACGACTTCTGCCTACAATGGTTCTGGTATCCCGTCCGTAGTTGCTGTTACTGTACCGGTGTCCGTATGCGTTTCGGTCGGTACTTCATCGTCCTTGATAATACGATCTGCCTCTCCCGTCATCTTCGGCCCTCACATAGTGTACCTGGCGATAGTTACGATCCTGGTTATTCCGATTTCTATTGTCGTTACTATTATTATTGTAATTTGGCCTGTTGTAGTTTGGGTTATTCGGCCTACAGTGTTGATGCTGTGGATTATTTGGCCGGTTGTATTGATTATTTTGGTTGTTTGGCCGATTGTTACTATTAAAACTGTTGTTTGGTTGATTGGCCGTATGGCTGTTATTTGGTCTATTATACGACTCTTTAGTGTGGTTGTTGTTGTTATTACGGCTGTTATAGTTTGAGCGGTAATTGTTGTTATTAAAGTGGTTACCGTTCTGGAAGTTTCTGTTGTCACCCCTGTCATCCCGTTGTCGACTTCTGCGATAGTATCGCTCCCTTTCATAATCTTCTAACAGGGCTGCCATCGATTGTATTGTCTTGATCTGACTGCCGAGTCGTGCTCTGGAGACATCCTCTTCATAATGAAAGGCAAGTTTTGTGACCAAGCTCTCTTCAGGAATTTTCGGCTCCAGGTTCCTCGCTAGACAGACCTTCCCCAAAAAATAGGCGGTGAAAGTCGTCCCTCTGCTGGCATCATACCTGCCGAAACATATGTTATCTCGGACGATGTTCTGGGTTGCCTCCGACCAGTATTTTCCCTTAAACACCTCTTTGAATTCCTCGTAACTCGTGAGGTCGTGTCTCGTTGCCGTCCACCAGTTGTCATTTATGTCCCGGAAGTATTCATCCAGATATCCTCGGATGATTGTCCATCGATTCTCCCGAGTCTTTGCCAGCTGTTCATCAACTCTCTCAAGGAATTCCATCGGGTTCCTCTTGTACTGTTTAAAATTGATGACCTCCCGGTTGTCCATGTGTTGGAATTGCGATATCATGGGTGGTCTGCTATTAATAATTTCCAACTCCTCTCTGATTTTGGCGATTTCCCGTTTCTGGATCTCTTCAATTTTATCCTGGTTGTGTTGACCTTGCCCGCAAACTTCGCTTACGGCGGTGTCGATCTCCCGGCATTTCTCTCCGAAACCTGCCCGTACTTGTTGCAGGCCCTCTTCGGTCCTTGTCCGCATCGATTCTATTTTAGTCTGGCTGACTTCCTCAAAGTTGGTTATTCGGGAGTTAACATTTTCTGTGACTTGTTGTATTTCTTTACTGGCGTCCTCTAATCTGTCGTTAACCATTGTAATTTCTTGTCGAACTCGTACCATCTCCTCCTTATTCATTTTTCCATAATTGTCTTCAATTTTCTTATTGATTTTCTCATTGTTCTCTGCTATCTTCTTGTTTAAGACCTCCATATTTCTCTTGCTGTCTTGCTTGAATTCGTCTATTTTTTCTTCTATCTTCTTAAAATCTTCTTTTCCGTCGTCCATTTTCTTGCTCAATGACTAGATTTTTTTTCAAGGTTTCTTCCACCTTCTTCCGGTTATCTTCCATCATTATTCTCATCATTTCCATGAAATCTGCGTCCCCTGGTTGTGTGGGTTTCTCCGGTTGATTCTCTGGCTGCACGGGTTCAGTGGGTTCCATGGGAGGTAATATCTGTTCTACGTCCTCGACCGGAGTCGCTTCCTTATCATCCATGTCGACGTCCTCCGTCCTCTTCTTTGGTCTGCCTCTAGTAATTATCTTGCTCTTCTTTTTTCGTAATCGCCGCTAGATATTATTCTTCCTGAAAATCTAGCCTCACTAGTTGGTGCGCCACTTTGTAGTAAATCTTGATCTGTCTCGATCTGTGCTTTTATTAAGTCACACGTTAGATGCGTTATTTTGTTACAAACGCTTGGTGTAGTATGGTTTAACTGTCGCTTATTATGATGATCGCGATCGCGCTAATAAGCCGTCCCGATTCTTGTTGTTGTCTGTGACTTCTTACCTGTCCTTACTCACTGGTTTTTTCTTACCGATAGGCGCCAAATTGTTTTCCAGAAAAAAAAACAATTAAAAGTTTCAATATCAGTTGGTTTATTGTACTGTGATGAATGATTCGAATTACTCGCAGACTGGCGGGAACTCGAATTTCGCTTGTCTGGGGGAGACGTGTTGCCAACATAAAATTTGCTCAGATAATTGTATTCACTGCTACAGAACACAACATACATAATACATTTGAAATAATTACAGGACAGTTAGTAACGATTCATACTTATTTATTTAACTTGGTAGCTCATTAATTTTCAATAATTATTGTACAATTGAAATTATTATAATAACTTTTAGCCTCGGCAATAAATTAATTGTTTACTCAGCAGAGAGCAGGGTGGCAGTACAAGAAAGTCTGACAACATGATGGTCGCCGTATCTTCTTATTTATACAAATTAAACTGCCCATGAGTTCTTTTGAGTACGAAAAAAAGTTTAAAACAAGATATTTAAATAAAGTACACCACCTTACAATTGTGGTAATTAAATATGAAAGAGGTTTACCTTAAATTCAACTCTGTGGTGTTAAAAGTGTGTCAGTGTTATCGTTTTATACATAGGTTATCTTATAGTTACTTCAGGTGTACATAAATATTTTTTATTAATCTTTGAAAGAAATAGGAGTTCCATGTTCATAGTGAGAGTTTTCTATTGTGAGAAAAGTGGATCTGTTTTAGTTTTTTTTTAATTAATTATAATTTAATTTATACTTAACACAATCACGGTGTTAGTGTTATCGTCCATCAATGGTTTCTTCGCTGTTGTTAATGCATGCATCTAATCTCAAGGATAGGGTTGTCGTCTTCGTTGGCGTCTGTTTCTTTTATTACAATTTTTAGTTATTTATTAATTTTGTAACTTCGTTTATTCTTCCTCCTGGTGTAGCTGGAACTCTTGTTTACTTCGGGTATTCACTTTGGTTTCATTCCTTTTTGCTATTCTTACTTATTTGCTTTTTTAAAAGGTCCGCATCAGTAAAGCGTCTATACCCTGAATTGTTAATAATGGAATCTCGTTACCTAACGGTCAAACTATAATAACGTTCTGTTTCTATGGTAACCGGCTTGAATGTGATTGGTTATGTACATTTGAAACTATTGTTATAAATCCAGGTTTTTGTTCAAAATGAATAAATATTTTATAAATGTTATTTTTCCTTGGGGATATTTCCAATGCTTAAAATATTAACATAGACGTTCCTATTTTCTTTCAATGGTCAATTTGACATCTCATAAGGCTGATCTAGGCCCTGTACTAATGTTTTTGTACAAAACTGATAATTCTATTTTAATACATATTTCACTTATTAATATTATTTATCACCATTCTTACATGTTATTCTGGTTATTTAGTTGTAATTACATAATTTATTTGGTCATATCATCCAATTGTAGTACGGTATTCAATTGTTGATTATTGGTTTTCAGAACTTATGTACAGCTATGTCATTGATAGGCCTAAACTGTAATATCTTAGAATTTCTTAATTTGCTCTATTTAAACATAATTTACTAAGCACATATGGTTTGCTTGTTTGCATTCGTTCTTATTGGTTTTTGAAATACACTGAACTGTTTTTACAATTTATTCATGTTATTATACTTTTACCAAATTATTTCCTATCTGATACTTTACTTTCTATTTATATTATATTTATTAATTTGTTGTTTGTTATTTTTTATGTCATTATTAGTTTTACTCCTACTCCCATTTCTCACATACCTATTTAACTTAAATCTATTAACAAAACATAACATATAAATAACTTGATGGTCTGTATATGGATCAGCCATGTTCTTATCATTAAACATAATTATTATAATATTGCATGTCATTATTCAAAATGTCCATACTCTTCATAACATAAAAATAACTCCTTCTTATTAAAATTACAATTATTATCTTGTATGTCATTAACTAAAATGTTCATACACTTCATCTCCTTATACCTTCCTTACTTATATATAAATACAAACATATTATTGTAAACCTCTGCCTTCTGGGTTTACACTCCCTCAAACATCAAACAAACAAATTACTTTTCATTTACTTAATAACATAACAATTTTGTGAGTATTGTATTGATACTCTATATTCTATATAGATAAACTTTCTATTCATTCTTTTGGTAATAGAATATGTTTTTATATTTTATTACCCTCACACCTACGCTGTTTCTTACAATTTAACACAATTCACTTATTTTCTTAAAATTATAAGTTGTTTGTTTTAATATTACCACCACTTCACTGTTTCTTGTTACCACTTCCTACCTATCTCTCACTCTTGGATCGGGTTTTAAAACACAGTTTTATAGTCATTTTTCTATATTTTATGTTCTACTTTTTTCTTTCAGTGTAGGGCTATTAAAATTACATACATTCTATTAACAAATGTTTTCTCTTAATTACTATTGGTAGTGTACCTTTTGTTTACATACTCTACATAATACTTGTTACTATTTTTTGCTGTATTATTTGTGTTCTGGTATTGTTTGTCTACCATTGATTATTTTATTTGTCTTTATATATCTTATCACTGGTGTTGGGGCTTGTTCTACCTACTCACTTACCATATCTATTGGGTTATTTTGTTTAAATCGCATTGTACTATCGTTTTTCAAGTTTTGTTTCGTGCTTGCTACATTTCTCTTATCAGAGGTTACTTTGATTATTACCTTTATTTGTTTGATCGCATAATTATGTTAACTGCCCATTCCTTTATCTCTTACTCATCCCTTTTAATTCATAGTGTTAACCATTTAGTATTTTATTCTTATCATGTTGCTTCATAAAAGTATGTTGAAGATATGTACCCTTACAGTATACATATTATTATACTTGTTCTTGTGAACGGAATCAAAGTTAGAAAATAAAAATAAATAAATAAAAGAAAAGAAATAAAATATAAATTTAATAATGAAATAGATAACTGCTGATTTTGGATTTATAAATTATTTTTCCTAATATTAAGAATCCGACTATAATATTCTCTTACGGTGTAGTGGAAAATTATCTGTACACGTTGCTTATCGTAAACGAATGTAGGTCTACGGAGGCTAATTGGACAAGGAAATATCCTGCATTTATTTACAAATGCGTTCTATTGTGACAACGCCTGCGTAAAACCTGAGTGCAAAACGCAGACTCATGATGACTAGTTTGTATGATCACTTACCGAAAAATAAACGCTTTTTGGCGTTACACGGAATGTGAAGGAACAAATAATAGTTGGACTATATTAGTATTGTTGGGCATGGAAGGTATTACTAACCACGTTCACAGTTATTACATCCTGTTAAAATGGAGATCCGACCTACAGTTATACTAATAGGACTAAAAAACCATGAAGGCTTACTGTTAACAATATTCCAGCCAAATGAATGTTGACTCTAAATGAGAGAAACAGCAGTTTTTTAAGTGTGTTTACTAGATGTATCGATAAGTAATACGGATTATGGCAACCAAATATTAACAAAAAAAATCTTTATCACAGAAAATACCGGTGCATAAGAAGGCGGCTTCTTTATGTGAAGTAATACATGAGGAAACGCTGGTTTTAACTACATAATTATTGTATCGATATTGTATGACGAAGAACGTTTACTTCAGTGTACGGCTACAAGTCGTTGTAGGTAAATATGCTTCGAAACAGGTGCCAGGAGAAGACACAGAATTACGTCACGTATGCGTGTAAAACTGTAATTAAACTATGTTCTATACGAGACCATTCAACACAGCAGTGGTGACACAGCTATAGTCTCAGGCGGCTTCCTTTTAGTACACGGACGCTTTTGGTTTCTTACAAACACTTACTACTCCACATAAGTAACCTAATTAACCCAATTTATTATCGTAGAAAACGCTACACCGGAAATACATTTATTAACCTTGAGTGTCTCATTATATCTCACAAAATGTGTCATCAATTATGAATAAAAGTACAATAAATATTAGTTCACGATAAAACAGGAATAACAAAACATTAATGTTAACTGTTTCAGTGAATAGCGTACATTAAAAGGCCTCGTCCGGTACATACAAGTAGCAGTTTAGCAAGTAAACACGACAAAGTTGAAATTACTGAGACTGCTAATTCAAATAACAAGATGTATATTAAAATGGATGCAGTATCTGGTTCGTGTCTGGCGTTTATTTAATTCACGCTAATACAAACTAATCAAATGCAAACTTATGAAAACTAATCAAATGAACTTAGTCACATATAAAGCGAATCGACAACTTCAGCCCTTATAAACAGTTTTAGGTTTGAAGTGTAATACAAAAAAAAGAGAAAATATATATTATACAGCTTGTTAAGTTCAGGAGGGTGTAAGTTTATAGTACGTGGGGCTACGCTGGGTACAGATGTTTGCTATTCAATATTTGTCCTCTTACTTAATAGATTCTCACTGTATGACAAAAATATCACATATCCTATTGCCACTTGGGTAACTGTATACTTTCCAGTCTTCCTCTCTCACTGCATAACTGTAACACATTGCCCGACCTAATGAAGCGGTGTAACACACACACGTGTGTGTGTTGCTAAATTGTAACTTTTTCAAATTTTTCTTGCGGTATATCGCGATAGAAATTAATTTCTTCCGTAATCTGTTTTCTATGAGGGTTTTACAGATTAAGTCCACGACATTAAATGCTTAAAGGAATCAGCGAATAATTAACATCATTACACAAAGCGTTTTCCTCAGCCAACAAGGTTTTCGTCTGAGACCGTTAAGACTCTTGTGCATCGATGAAGAAGCTGTATTGCAAGGTAAGGGGGCAGTATAAAGTTCTCTGTTTTAATTTAATTAAGTTTTTAGGTGCATTTCGGATAATTGTTTTCTCAACCTCTAAGTTTATATTATTTATACATTGCTCTACATTTCCGCGATAAACCATCCTAACATCTTTGCCAATGAGCTTCATAGCGGAGTGGACGGTCTGAAACATTTCAAACGCAGTGACTTAGTGAATAGATTTTATAAGGTTGTGGCGGTTATTTCAAAACAATATTTAATTTACAAAGCGTAAATAATTTAATTTATTTTCATAAACACTTATCAGTTCGCCGTAATTCCAAACAGCATCAAAATCACAGCCTTTCATGTCAAGCAATTCGGTTGTCAAAACCATGCAAGGTACTGGTTTGGGCATTCAGAAGGTTGCATTGCCTTAAGAAATGGGTGGCTTACGATACATATTTTGGACATCCGTTGAACAGTTATACTATAATGAACATTTCTGAAAGAGATACCAAGGTTACAAGTAGATGCAATTGTTAACTCGATAAATAACTACTGAGCACAATTCATGAGACTGCAATTAGTTACGCTTATTTATGCACACTCTTATTATATATTGTCTTGAGGAAGCATATTTCTAGAAATAGGCCTACCCTAGTTAATGCAGTTAATTACTTTTATACATGTAAAGGATTAACCGTGAAGCATTACTTCGGGGTTGTGCTTCAAGGACGAAAACCAAGGATTATTAATTTTTTTTATTTCTAATACTTGATCATTTATTAACAAAACAGATGTTCTAGTAAAGGGTCTCATATATAGTAAAAAAAAGAGTGAATAATTCTTGGTTATAGATGTATGTAGTACAATGTTGTCAATGTTTCTTAAAAAACTCATAAATTTCAGCACGGGACGCAAACCTCGTAGAAATGATGAGGGCTATGATGGAAGAAACCTTAAATAAAAATAATAAAGAATTAAAGGAAGAATTAAAAGAAGATAATAAGAAGGCCAGAGAAGAGCATAACAAGAACATAGAATCATTAAAAGAATAATTAAGTGACAAAATCGATGACAATAGTAAGAAAATGGAAGATAATAGCAAGAGAATGGAAGAGAGAATAGACGAGAACAGTAAAAAGATGAAAGAGAATATAGAAACATTAAAGGAAGAATTAAAACAAGATAACCAGAAAAAATGGAGACTTGAAGGAATAAGTTAAGTAAGACCATCGAAGATAACAACGAGCAAATGAACAAGAAAATCGACGAAAACAATGAAAAAACAAATAAGAAAATAGAAGAGGAGATGACGGGAATTAAACAACAAATTTCCGAAATACACGAAAATTGGAATCAAACAAGTCAGGAGATGCAACTAATAAAGGAGGACGTCAACACACGCATGAATAATATGGAGGAGGACAATTTAATTCGCATGGAGGGACTCCAGAAGGAAACTCAAGAAGACATCAAACGAGTAGAAACACGCTTCGTAGAGAGTTGCGAAACCATGGATACGAAGGTGAACGATATCAGACGTCAGGTAATCCAAAACAAGGCGAATATCGACGAACTACGCGACAAGGAACTGTTAATTATACGCGACAAGCTGGAATTAATTAGTAACCGACCGTTCAACCTATCAAACATTTCGATGACGAAAAATCGAGAGTGTATTCATTTCCGAAATTACAAACGGAATCCGATGGAATTTTTGGAACGGATGGAAAAGAACCTGGCTAAACACCGATAAACCAGATGGACGACGATTCGAGGGATACTCTATGATCACTTTAGAGACATTAACGACAATTGGTGGACAGGAGACTGTAACGAGCAGAAAATTTAAAAATTTTTAAATTTCACCTCGGCAGAGTACGTTCACACGAGGCAAGTGTCAACGACTTATGGTGGAGCAATAAATAAGGAGTAATGAGAAGGTGTCAGTGAAGCGTTGCTGACTTGACAATAGAAACGCATTAAGTTCAATCCAACTATAGAATTTGGTGGCGTAAGATGACAGGGAAAGTTTCGTCCAGAATTATTGCTCTCCGCAGCTGTAACAACGTAAGTGAGGACATTCACACCCGTACCAAGAATTGTAGCAGATGTGGCCGTGTTACGTCAGTAGACGATAAGCGACAAAAACAAGTGATGCTCCATACTACAATGAAACGGATACGCTGCACCTTAAGTAACAATACTGGAAGATAGGCTGACAAAAACTAAAGTCATGTTACACAGCTGGAGGTATCGTCTAATTGACAGACAAGAATTTACGAAGGGAAAGTTGGGGTGACTTCAACGACCAGCAGATATTCGAAATTAGTAATAGCCAGAAAAAAAGGGGTTAGAGCATAGAACAATACGCCAGGAAGACTGTAAGTATAGATAATGGGAATCTATAGAAACGCAGAGTTTACTCAGACAATAGGCTGATAGACAAGTTGTTTATAGCCATAGTTTCTTCGAAGCGGGTCAACGATCGTCAAGCCAGAGAGCAGGGAGACCTAAGGACCTATCAGAGACCTTCAGCCAGCGAGAAATTTGATGGTGAGGGATGTTTCCATAGCAACTGAGACGAAGAACCTATCGGAAGAACTATGACGTAGGATTTTGACAGAGTGGGACAGTATTTTCCGAGAAAATCAAAAACTGACCAATCTCGAAAAGAAGTGGGCGTGAAGCGCGCCAGAGACAAAATTTTGAGTAGGGACGAATTAATAAAACTAGCTGTCCAGGAAGACGGAGGGTGAGTTATACTCAATTTTTTAGGCAGTCATACTCAAATTTTAGACAGTCAACACTTAAATTATGAATAGTTATACTAAAGTTTTACAGTTAGAATTTTCAGACAGTTTACATTTCAATTATCAAGTAGTTTAACTACAAGTGCGAGAGACGGTATATTATAAACTTTCCATTGTTTATTCAAATCATTCGGAAGTTAGATAAATAACAAGGAACTTAAAACTTAATAATACATTCATATCGCGGTAGTGAACGTTACCGGAGTGCGCAGTCACGGACTTAGTGAAATTTACACCAAGTGAACAATCAGGCCGTTACACTAACAGACAGCATCACTTAACGATATACAAATTATTTGAACTTAATATTGTGTATCAACAACATATTGAACACGAAACATTAAACAAACTAATCAATTATAGGATCGTTGTGGAAGCAGCGACAAATGAAACTAGACATGTATATTGACTTTAAAAGGAACACACAGCAAACACAGTAAGATAGAACATTGATTGAACACTGAACTTCAATTACCCACACATATACAAACACATACGCGAGTGGTCGGAAGAATAAAGTGATAAGTGGCAGTGATAAAACAACTTACTACGGAATGTATCTACGAGCCATCTCCATCACCAGAACGAGACTTCATCAACAACTAATGGATATTCACTAACCAAGTAACCACTATTATAATTACTTCTAATTAATAACTTCTACTGACCTGGTTTCTTTCAAAGAATTCACACCTGAGAAATTTATTAAGAAAAGTAATGAGTAAATCTGATAAAGTATTTAATGAACGTATAAACAAAAGCTTATTTGGGATTTAATGAACGCATTAAATAAGTAGAATATTGAATTGTAACATCATTTGATTTATATATGTATGTATGTTTTCCTTTGTTTCAGCATATATTAAGATATATCTTTGTTTATTATGAATATGTATGTATTTCAGGTACAGCGACGTAACCTATGTACTATTATAATATGTCATAAATGATAATTAAACTAGTATTTTAGTTAATCAGAAACATGCGTTCATTATTACCAATGCAACCCAAATATTAACCTAAAGTTTGAAAGAATGCAAATAGATTTTAAGAGTTTCTTATGTTCAATTAAATAAATGATATCACGTATGTGTTGATGAGCATAGATAGTTAGAATCATCATTAAGATTAAATTATACACATACATGTCAGAGATTGATAATTTTATATATTTAATAATTAATTAATTGTGCAATAAATAACCCAATAACATTGATTGTTATAAATGGCGCCCATTCGCACGGCATGATACGTATTAACACAGTTTGTTAACACGTACAGCTTAGGTAAAGAACAGGCAGTAGAAGTAGTAGAAAAAGTAGTGTCATAGAAGTAGAAGTAAGATAAGTGTTATTAGTGTAAGTCAGTTTGAATGATTACGCGCAGTAGGGCTAAAATGGCGAGCAATTCAGACAATGTAGAATTTGATATTAATAACCAATTAGGTGCAGTAAATACCGAGGACAATACTACACCTAGTGAACCAAGTAGTGTGGTAGAGAGTCCAGAAGATAGGGCGCGAGGACAGACATCAAAACTAGAAGATGGAACTATACAAATGTTAATGGAGTTTATCCGTCAACAGAACGAAGAACGAGAAAAGAAACAAGAAGAACGAAGCAAAAAACAAGACGAGAAACAAGAAGAACGATATAAGAAACAGGAAGAAAATATTAAATTAATTAGAGAAGAAAGTATTCAATTAATAAGTGAAAAATTCGACCAGCAGAAGGAAGAACAAAAGGAAGGTAATAGATTAATTAATGAAAAACTCGACCAGCATAAGGAAGAGATTACACAAATAAGGTCGGAGATACGTGAAAGCCAGCAGACTTGGGAAAGAAAGGTCGATGAATTACAGAAAAAGCAAGATGATATCGTGAGCGAGTTGAGAGAAGAAGCCAACAAGAAGTACGTAGAAATACAAGAGAAACAAGATAACGATCGACAAGAATGGATGGCGGCGGTACACTCTACCCAGACGACCGTTAAAAAGATTAATCACAAGTTCGATGTTCACGTTAAGGATTACAATAAGAAGCACGAAGAACTCAAGGCCGAGATGCACAATACCATACTGCAGAGACAACAGGAGCAAGAAGGAACAAATAGTAATATTATACAAAAATTAGAAGACGTCGACGGTAGACAACGTTCAACAGAACAGAAGTTGGACGAGACTACGAAAGAAAAGACAACTAGGATCGAAGAATTAAAGGGACATTTAAATAAGGTAAGAGAAAACCAAGAAAGGTTACAGCGACAACTGATGGAAGGTGATTGTGGAATATTAAATCGATTTAACGGACCTAACCACAATGATCTCAAATATAATGGCACAGACAGATTCCCTATGGAATTCCTCAAAGAATTGTCCGAAATTCAAGAGTTATATTATCCCGCTGACAATATCAAGTGGATTGGCAGACATCTGGAGTTAGACGCAGGAATTTGGTGGCGAGTGATACGTGACCAGATATCAAACTTCGCAGAATTCAAGGAAGCGTTCTCTCTAAAATATTGGGGCCAGGAACGACAGGACAGTATCCGGGACCATTTGGAGTTTGGCAGATTTGATTGGCGCGGACCAGTTACTGCTATTCAATATATTGAACGGATTTTATTGGAAAGTAAGCAGTTAACACCTACTTTGTCTGATTATCAGTTAATACGTAAGATATCTCGTCACTTTGGGCGGGACATCCAGCTTGCGGTGGTCACAAGAGGAATTGTGACGATACCAAACTTCGAATCTCTGATCATCGAGTACTCACAGATTCAACCAAGAATTAATAGAGAAGCGAACTATGCAGCGGCAAACGAGGGCAGAAATGCGTATAAGGAAAGTGAAAGCGGCTTGAACAAAGGGGGAGGTATACAGAAGAAAACATGGGGTGACAGACCCGCCATAAATAACCAGCCCCGTAACGCAGACCGGCGCGCTGTCAACACAATAGAGTTTACAAACACGACAGCTGGTGCATCGGGCACTCAACCTAAAAGAAATCGTCAACAAGAAGAGAAAAAAAAAATCCCTCCACCCATTAACAAAGATAGCCGTCAAAACAAATGACTACCAGACGAATATTATCCTACCGGACTTACGAAGCGATTTATTGTGTAATGATGATGAAGAAATTTCTCAACGAATAATCAGGTGTCCAGAGATAAATATCAAGTTCAATAATAATGTTAGTGTGCAAGCGTTAATCGATACTGGATCTGTAATAGCTGGGTTATCTGAGTCGTGGTTTCACCAAAACAAACATGACATTACACCTTATGAAATATTACCGATGTCTAACACATTAATAGTTAGCGCAGTTGGTAATAAATCAAAGCTAATCAGAAAACAAATATTATGTGATATCTATATTGAAGAAATTAAATATGAATGTGTTTTCCTAATAATACCAGACTTGATAAAACCATGCATATTAGGAACCAATTTTCTTCAAGAAACAGGGTGTCTCATTGACATGGGAAGAAGAATCGTCGAGATAAGAAGAGAGGATAACGAAGCGACGTATACGGTGCCTATGATGCATATAGAAGTGGTGGACGTAGAAGAAGAAGAAGAGATCATCAGAAACATTAACAAGAAGATAGAAAGTATAGAATGCGGAGATAGAGGAACGTTGGAAAGGTTAAGGGAGATTCTAATAAGAAATTGTAGTTTATTCAGAGAATGCCCCGGAAGAATCGATGGGTATGTCCACGAGTTCCGAGTCACCGACCAGACACCGTACTTCCAGAGAGGATGGCCTGTCCCATTAGCCTATAAAGGGAAGGTAGATGAGGAGATTCGAAAAATGTTACGGTATGGGGTCATTGAGAGATGCAACAGTGCATATATCAACCCACTAGTTACGGTAATCAAAAAGGACGGTAGCGTACGATTGTGTTTGGATGCGAGGAAGGTGAACAGTGTGACTATCCCAGACTACGAGGGTGCCCCTCCAATAAACGACATTTTGGCGAGATGTGGAGAGATGAAGTACTTATCTACCGTAGATCTAACTAGCAGTTTCTGGCAAGTACCACTGAAGTCGGAATGCCGGAACTTCACCGCTTTTATGTACGACGGCAAGTGTTATCGTTTTACAGTTACACCATTTGGCCTGAGTACCAGTTCTGCTGCACTGACCAGGAGATTGGACACAGTACTAGACGAAGAAGTAAAAGAAAATACCATTATTTATGTCGACGATTGCCTGTGTTATTCAGAAGATTTAGAAACGCACTTGTTACATTTAGACTTATTATTATCTAATTTAAGAAGGGCAAATTTAACCATCAATTTGGAGAAGTCGCAGTTCTTCAGACAAGAAATCGCGTACCTCGGTTATCAACTAACAACGCAAGGAATACGAGCAACGGACGAGAAGATAGATGCCATTATGAAGTTCCCTGCACCTCGGAACCAAAAACAATTAAAAGGTTTCCTGGGGTTGACAAATTTCTATAATCGTTTTACAGACAAATACGCTGAAACTACTAAACCATTACTCGAGTTGCTACGGAAAGGACAGAAATTCACCTGGACACAGGAATTAAATGAGTGTTTTCAGCAGGTTAAAAGGTTATTCGTAGAAACAGTCATCTTAAAGTTTCCCCGAATAAACCAAAGATATTATATGCAATGTGACGCCAGCAACTTTGCATATGGCGGACAACTATATCAATTGGACGAAGAAGGAAGAATTGGAGTAATAGCTTTTACCAGCAGGACATTCAAGGGTGCGGAAATAAATTATTACACTACGGAGAAGGAGCTTTTGTGTATTGTAAGATGTCTTGAGCGGTTCCGTATATACATACTAGGACAACCGTTAACCATCATTACTGATAATAAAGCACTGACTTTTATGAATAAATGTCATTTAAACAACTCGCGTATTACACGCTGGATCTTAAGTATTCAGGAGTACAAATTTGACATTGTCCATTGTAGAGGTAAGGACAATATTATTGCCGATCTTCTGAGCAGAAATCCAGAAGATGCCACACCAGAAGTAATTAGTGACAATATTTCCGAATATTTAATTAACCACCTGACAATCAAAATGGATAAGAAGGTAAGCAAGATCCTAATGGATATTGGAAGGCACCAAATTCAAGGTCATAAGCTTAAGTATATTATTGATAAGATTAGGGAAAATTGTGTAGATAAGAAATTAAATAAATTTTATAGATTCGTCGATGAGAAATTGTACAGATTACGCAAAGGAGAGTGGAAACTAGACGTACCGAACAGTGTGTCTGGCGAAATAATTGCTGAAATACACCGTATGTATGGTGTAATATAAAAAATTAATATTACAAATATAAATAAGAATAAAAATAATTGAAATATATAGAGAGATATATGTAGATATTGTGTGTGTATCTTTGGTGATAACAAAGGTATTGTGCTCTTCCTTTAGCCCCACGTTGGGCGCCAATTTGTAATATAATTATAATATTACAAATATAAAAATAAAAATTTAATTGAAATGATATTTGATGAACGTTTTAATAAGCTCCACGTTGGAAACGCCAATTTGTAATATTAATAAAAATATTACAAATATAAAAATAAAAATTTAAATTATGAACGTTTTAATAAGCTCCTTCTTTGGAAACGCCAATTTGTAATATAATTATTACAAATAAAAATAAAAATTGAATTGGATTGATATGTGTTGATACGTATTGATATTTTGTTTATCACTGGGTCTGGCTGACTCCTTAAAGTCTCACTGTTTAGGCTAGTCAAATTGTGATATAATTTCAAATGCAATAATAAATAGAATATAGAAATATTGATGATAAGAATATGTTATAACTAGGTGTGTTTGATTGATAAATAATAAATACATCAAACTTTAAAAATTTTGCAAATATTTTTTCTTGTGCTTGTATCGAATTTGACTGAATGATTTAATTTAATTAATTAATAATTAATTAATTATTTGAGTTTGTAATTTCCTCCTATATCTATTCTCTCAATGTGAATTATGTTTTTGCTTAATAAAAAATAATAATAACATTAATAGTAGAAATAAAAACAATGCTGGTAACTGAATACTGATTTGCGTTTATTCATTCAAAATTGTGCGCCAGTCAAACTGCGCATGTCCCAGGCACTGGCTAATATTCGCCACAGTCGGCAGTGAGAAAGATTAACAAATATATTTTTTACAAGTTTAAATTTATGGTTCTTTTAACGAATCGAAATGGTCAGAGGGCAAGGAACAAGATACATTTAACAGGTATTCTTAAACTAAATGTTAATATCTGAAATAGAACAGAATTATTATTACAATTGTCAATTAGAAAGAAATTATTTAAATTTCGAACCAAGTCGAAGAAATGACGTCACTCTGCTCCAGGCAGCACTGGCCGGTCGTCTTTATAGAAATTCAGCAATGGCCGCCGTCTGCTCGTTTTAACTGCTATGACGCCGTTGGAATTGAAGATCTTCTCCCACAGAAATAAAACGATGTTCCCTTTTCTGCGAAGTGGTGTTGGTCCAAAATATCGTGTTGAATGTCCCCTCGTCGTCTGCGATGTCGAATTCTGGATGGATCTCTTGTGTAGTGTAGTGTTCAAATACGCGTGTTGGTTTTGTGTGAATTCGTTCCAAAAATTGTTCAAAAATGGCTGTCGATTTCTGGTGTTGCGTTTTTATGGTGTTATTCTGTGTTTTTGGAAACTTGTGAAGTGTTAGACATAGATAAATAATGTTATTTCACTTGTTAGTTCATCTCCGTTACACGCCACATAACCACACTTGGTTTTAATATAAATTATTTGGGTTTCAAAACTCCACTAATACATTTTTCAACTGTTCAGCTTTGCGATTAACAATAGACTAAACGACGCAACGTCGTCGTTTTAGGGCAATTTGTGGTATGTCTTTTTCCTCTTCATATTGTTTAATTATAAAATATCTGTCTAAGACTTGTTTCACTATCTAACTATACATAACAAGTTTTCTTATTTTTTACTGTATTTCCAATATTTCTTAATTTTACATGAATCTAACTATTCAGTAATATTGATTATTTAATTTTACATCTTTTGATATATTGCTGGGTTTGTTTCAAACTCATTTAAGCCCAAAAATTACCATTTTAGATAATTATTGTATGTCTCATATTTTGTACAAATTCAGTGTTTTAAAGGTTTTTATTTGTTTTTTCGGTATAATATTTCCATGGAATACACCTAATAACTCCGTAATTATTTTGTTGTTAATAATTTGGTTATTAAAACATTTCAATGTTGATTAATTTGCTGTTTAGTCTGATTTGATTACTATCATAAGCCTATTTTTGACTGTTTCCAAAAGAAGTTAGTTTTCTTTCTTTTGTCATTCTATTTGCTATTAACTGTATCTGTATTAATTATATTTTCAATTTCTGTATTGTATGTATTGAATTCTATTCCTATTACATAGACTAATTCTTTGATAGATAGTTTTTTTGGTTTATAGGCCATTCTGTGTTTACAAACATAGTGTCTTGGTGGGTCTGTTTGTACATTATACATGGTTTACTGATTTGAATAAAACTATTACATTTTTATGCCCTACTTGCCTCTCTGACTTACACAATGGAAAATTAAATGACATGATTTTAATTACAATAGAATATCTTGTATCTACTAAACTTTCTTTATACTAATAACATCATTGAACCATAACATGAACATCTTATGCCTAATTTTAACAAAAACATCTTATTATCAACTATTTTCCATATATCACCTAATTTTAACAAAAACATCTTATTCCTATTATTTTTTCCTGTATCATCAAATGATAGCAACATAGCTTATCCTAGACATAATTTAATTAGAAAACATAAAAAACTCCTATTACTAGTAACACTGTCAGTCACTAACTGTCTTGTGTATGTATTATTCTTATGAAAACACTTTAACTGTGATAAAAAACCTCGTGTATCTATTTACACCTTACATCTAAAATATTATTTAATTAATAATAAATAATAAACATCTTAATATTAGGCATACCTTCAGTTATGAACTGTCCTTTGGTATTTTTGTCCTCACCATTTATTTAGTTATAATTAAAGAAAACATTTTATATGTAATAGTCCTTCTTATATCTAATTTAAAACTCTTATTACTAGTAATGTTGTCAGTCCTTAGACCGTCTTTCATTTCAATGGTTTTATTATTATTATTCTACACTCATGGTAGTCTTTTTATAATACTTAAACCTCATTGAAGATTTTTTCATAGATTTTGTAACTATGTTTCTCACTGTACACTCTGTAGTTCCTTAATTTTGTTATCTCACTTCACTTTATTGTATTCTACACTCTGGTAGTCTTTTTAGTGAGTTCTACTCTATGGTAGTCTCTTTTGACATATTTTTTGACATGTTACACTTACAACTAATATACAATTTGTTTTTATAGTATTGTATCTTGTAACTTGTTTGGGGTTTACCTATATCGGTTTCAATTTTGTCTCATGGTATTTATTATATGATTAACATTTTGTTTTGGCATATCTCTTCCTGTTTCTGGTCTCTTTGTTGGAATCTTGATATGTTTCGTCCCTTCTTCAAATATCACATTAGTAGTTTCCTTATTAAAATGGTTTCATGACAGATTATTTCCTTTTTTATGGTCCTTCCCTTTTTGTAGTTGTTAATTTTCCTTATTTCTTAGACCTATTGAGGTATGTTCAAGGGAAAAGGCTACCATTAATTGTAATACAAACAATGATAAGTAACACATTCACATTAGAGTGAACAATGTGAAGGTGATTTGTAAGGATTAATTAATTATCAAAGCAAAACGGATTGAAAGGAGATGTTATGTGTATGTTAGTGAAAGTTGAAGTAGACTATCAAGAACAATTTACAATAATTGTCTGTGATTAATAATAAGAACTGTAAATAGTAGGAAAGGAATTAATGCCTACAAGACTATAGGCTGTGATGCCAAGTAAAGGTAATTATGTTATTAGTAATCACATATTCTTAATTTTGTTAGTAAAACTATCACAAAGGTTCAACTGGATAATCAGGAACAATTGTAGTTACTTATATAATCAGGTAATGAAGCAATGTTGGTATAATAAGGAAAAGTATAGTGTCATGTAATCAGATTTGAGTAGGCCTAGAAAGCCGAATATGATTTTTAGCATATCCTGATACTCTTATTATAAATAATGTAAATCACAATATATAGTGAGTAATTACCAATTTTGTTATTATAATTACGTATATAAGTCATAATACTTAATATTTTATATACAATTTTTAAGCCAATGTTAAAATAAACAAACTATTATCAGAATAGCCAGTGAAGTAACAAACTATTATAAATTAATAAGAAATAGTAAAACTAACAAAGCAGACAGTAGTTCTATAAGGGTAATCACATTTTTTGAACAAATAAATGAATTAGCAAATGTTTTTGTGGATGGCAAACTGTATGAAGCCATGTAAAACCAACTTTTGTAAGTTTCAGGAAATACTGTTAGAATTTTGTAAAACAAATGTTGAAGGATGAATAGATTGATAGTTAATGGTATACACAACAAATCTAGAATAAAAATAATCCGTTTTAATTTATTTAAGAAAAATTAAAATAGCAAAAATGTAACATCTGTATTTCTTAAGTAAAAGTAGGCATGTTTAGTGTCTATATGTCACAAATGTAAAGACCAAAATAATGACTATAAAATAGGTTCTTTACCTTCTGTCGACGTTTCTTAAAATCCTTTTAGGATGACTCGAGTTTCAACACCATTTGGTGTCATCATCAGATCGGTGAATTAGGTTAAAACATTTCGATGCATATGCATCTCGTTAGATATTTAAAAGATTAAAAACAACACATAACATTATATAAAACAATAAATAAACTATATCACAATAAAATAACATTAATAAAAGAATATAAAAACAACGCGGCCGCAAACGATCCTGCACAGGAACGCACCCCACGGTAAGATTAATCAATGCCGGTTCGACCGAGGTCAAACCGGCATTGATTAATCTTACCGTGGGGTGCGTTCCTGTGCAGGATCGTTTGCGGCCGCGTTGTTTTTATATTCTTTTATTAATGTTATTTTATTGTGATATAGTTTATTTATTGTTTTATATAATGTTATGTGTTTTTAATCTTTTAAATATCTAACGAGATGCATATGCATCGAAATGTTTTAACCTAATTCACCGATCTGATGATGACACCAAATGGTGTTGAAACTCGAGTCATCCTAAAAGGATTTTAAGAAACGTCGACAGAAGGTAAATAACCTATTTTATAGTCTTAATCGTTTCTGGAGGCAAGAAAAATGTTTAAATCAAAATAATGATGCTAGTAGTGTTAAATTCCCAATCAATACAGAAAAGTTATACTAATTTAAAAGTTTTGACCAAATTCAGACATTGAAATAATGAATTTGTATGACAAAGTATATCTGAATCAACCAACCAGATTTCAAGTTTTACCTTAGCAACCAAAAATTTCAGATAAATAAAAGAGGACTTCTTTAACAACGGTCATAGAATACAGACGCGTTAGTAAAACGTCTTATATAATTATACTTTAAACTGTGAAAACTCGTACCAGACTTAATAAAACAAATCAATGTACATAATACGAACTATTATAATCAAGAGAGGAACATCCCGCATTTAATATAGAAGAATTGAGATCCAGGGAGAAGAACCGAAGAAGACGTGGACCCTATCTTCGTCCTAGAATCATTTAAAGAAGAGAAGCTGGTGAATTTGAACAATTTATTATCTTATGTGCCAAAACCAACATTTGTGTACACGACTTTCTATAAATTAAACAAAATAAAACTACAGACACTATATCACACCAACACTAAAGAACACTCACAAATAACACGAATTGAGCTTTACACCTTTTTGAACACCATAAGAACCTTTAATGATAACTAATAAGCACATAAACTGGTCATAACCTCTAATAACAAGCAACCAATACTCGACTGCCTGTGTGCACTTTACACACTAAAACTTTGTAATATCCTTGTACTGTGAAATTTGTATTTTGATTTAAAGAACAGTATTATTTGTTTAAACGTAATCCCCGAACCAGATACGCCCTGAGATAATTTACTTTAATAGAAATAATAAACTTCGTCATTATTTTGGCCTGGCTGACTACTGAATAATATTTACAACTACTGTACCAACTGGTAAAGAAGACGCATAATTTTGCCACAATTGTAATTACCATAAAAAGAAAACGAGAATAATTAACCAATGCTTCACTGAATAAATGGTTTCTATAAAGATATATGTTTGGTGTTATATTTGCGTCATTATTATTGCTGTTTCATTTAAAAAATAAGTTAGCATAGCCCAGCGGACGGAACAACGGTTGGCAACTGTGGGTGACGTCATTGAAACTGCACGTATAGTGGGAGCGAGCGGCAGAATACAAATAACTCGCCGTTCAACATACCATATTAATGGTTACAGATTGGCAACAACAACGGCGTGGTTGAATAATTTTAATACATATATATTGAATTTGTTAAAATTTGACGCATGCTACGTGGAGCATAAGAACTCGTATCTCGACAAAATTGTTATATTGTTTACTCGCGAGACCTCATCTCATTTATTTATTACTGTTACAAATTGACGACTCCAGTGTGAGGCGAAATAAGTAGTACACAACACATTATTAATAATTTGTAACAATATATATATATATATATATATATATATATATATATATAAACGATGTGCGACAATGGAAGGAAAAAGTAAACCCCGCAATTAAATTGACACCATCCATTCAGTGTATCAACACATTGTAATTTGCGGATGATCAGGTTATTATGCAAAAAAGAAAATCTCCAGTTAGCAGTTTTCCACTTGCCCCAATATGCAAAGAACATAATGTTAGAATATCAACCCAGGAAACAAAAGTTATGGCCTGCAGAGGAAAGAATCCGATACGTTCCAATATAATTTATTATAAACAATCAGGCTATAGAACAAAAGGTATATCATTTCAATTTTCTAGGGTGCGATGTAACTTATGAGTATGACAGCGACATCACTATAAAAATAAATAGATTTCATATGGTATATGGTACTACACACAGAACACTGGGAAATAAGACAAGGAAAGACATCAAGATAAAATTCTATAAAGTAATGGCAACACCTATTTCAAATTATGGAAGTGAAACTTGGACAATGACGAAAAATGGTGAATAAAGAATACAAACAAGTGCAATGAAGTTCTTGAGGAAAACCTAAGGTTGCACCCTTAGAGATCAAATACGAAATGAAGATATAAGATCTGAGTTAAATGTATGTTCTGTGGCCAGCAGAATAAGGGAAGGACAAATAAAATGGAGGCAGCATATCGAGAGAATGGAAGATATGAGATTACCTAAACATGTAATACGATACAGACCTCAAGGAAGACGTGATATAGGTAGACCAAGGAAGAGATGGGTTCAGTGAAGGCGGAACAGGCTGTAAGCCTATAATTTGACGTGGAGAAAAAGAAGATGAACAGAATCTAGAGAAAGTGTATGCACTTGTAGTGAACCTACATTATACATATAAAAATTTCTAGATTGGCGGGTAGTGGGAAAAAAGTTGACAGCGACGGGTTTATCGAGAAACTGATCGCCTTTTAGACGACTATGCAAGGGGAAGAGTAACATGGTATTTCATTGTTCCCTCGTCACACCTGAACGACTGTGCCGATTTTGACAAACCTCGATTTTGACTTAACCTATTCTTCTCATCGACGTTGAGTTACGTCTCTTCAAAATGCTTTATGAGTTTTGGTCAATGAATAGACACAATTTTTAAAACATTTGTGTCGACGTTTCGACAATTTTTACTGTAGTGTTAGGACAACTGAGTATGTCCTGATGATGACGATAAAAACTGTCGAAACTTTAAAAATTTGCTTTAAAAGTATTACACAATTGGCAACTTTATTTTATCATAAATTATATAATACGATAGTTGTATGTTTTGCAGAGAACACATTGTTTAGTGTCAGACTGCTTATAAAAAGGTTTTCTGCTATTTGCTCAGGTTTGTATTGCAGTTCGCTGTTTGGAGAGATCGTCCAATTAACATCTCGTTATGTACGATACTACACGATCTTATTATATTACTTGCACACTTTCTTCTTTAAAACTATTGTAATTTGTCTCAATAAAGGCTGTGGAATATTGTAATTGTATTTTAAACTGTGCCAAAATAATATAACTTTAATGATAAACGTAAATTTTTGTTGAAAGGGAAAATAATTATGAAATCAATTCTGCAAGAAGATAATCCGTTATATGGTATCATAGCGTCTAAGGTTAGACTGCTTATAGTTCATACTACAGATATGTGGCTTAAAACTGTTATTACTGACTTTAACCCATATGTGAATCATATTTCACAATAAAATTGAACTTTATTTGGTCTGTGTCGTCTTGGCTACATATGCCCTCGAATTTTAAGTAAATATCCATTCAAGCTTAACACAAATTTGCAATAATGCAGATGATTTAACTAATACTGACTACATATGACGACAAAGTCTTTGAAGTTATTTGTTCTTTCGTTTTGCACTTTCTTGTATAACAACAATATTAATGCCGTTGTGTCTTTAATTAATACAGTACTCAGATGTATTTAAAAAATATAAAAGTTGTTTAACAGTTATAATAGAAACTAATTGATGAACACTGTCACTTAGGTGCAACGTGATCATTGAAATGAAACCAAAGAACGCTTTATAAACTTAATCACTTATGTATGCAAAACTTGATAAAATTATTTGGACAACTTGACAAAAATTACCAAAATTGCGAAATTTGATGCATGAATACGACTGGTTAACATTTGAGTGAACGGCTTAATATTTGATGTTGCAATTTGATCACTGGCCGATCGTTACAATTTCTCGCCAACTCTTACCAGTCCAATATTGGGGGCATACAAAGTAAGAAAAATAAAATCAGCTGAAACAAATTATTTATGAACAATATTAATTGAAAGGTAGCGTTTTTCGACAGGTGGAATATTCAAATGCTGTAAATTGGAATGCAACCAACCTCTATTAACATTTTAATCGATTTCGTTTTTGTTTATTCAGATTTAATTAACACTTTAGGCAGGTACTTTGGTGTTAATATCAGTAAAGTGGATAACAGGTAATCGAACTATCACTAGTATCATACTCAATTCAATAGCATAAAAAAATAAAGTTTCAAATAAAAGGGAAAACAAGTGACGCAGATGAGACTGCCTGAAATAATACGGCAATTTTAATTACTTTAGTGACCAAAATAAGAATGGACATAAGCAAAATCAGCTCATGCAAGTAAGAAGTCTTTCGTCTGTAATAGTGTATCAAAGCCTTACTGTCTGTTTCATTACGAAATTGATGCAACATCTTCATCTACCTGTAAAGTTTCGTCAACGCATCTTTCTGCATTACGTTTTCTTCGCACAATCAATTTAGCAATCATTGTTCATTCCAATAACATGACCACCGAATTAACGTCCCGGCACGAGACAATGTAGCGTTTGTATTCACAGTGGCTGGAATACAACAGAAGTTGTATTCAGAAGTTTCCACAAGAAATAATGGGAAAATATTGTTTTTTTGATGCAATTTGATCAATGGGCAATCGTTACAATTACTTGCCGTTTACCAATAATCCAATATTACAGACATAAATTAAAATAAAGTAACATTATCTAAAATTCATGTTTTCCTGAATCTAAATCGAAAAGTGGTGACTTAGATGTAAAATGTAATTACTTAACGTTAACAAAATTATGCTTCAACAGACCGAAGGACTTTTAAAAAGGAAACTTGTGTGGTAGTTCACGTTTGAAGTGAAAATTCTTATTAGCATTGTGTATTTAAATTTATTTACTGTTTTCTTTTCATAATTGAAAGCATGTATCGGTGAAAGGTACAACAAAATTAGCAAAATTAACTTGTAAAACTAAAGAAAGTCATTTTTTGTGTTATCAAAGTATGTTTTGATATTTGATTTATATATTTTCGTTATTATACTTTATGTGACAAACTTTTAGAGTACACAGAAATTCTTACAACAATCAGTCGCGTCTGAGGCCGCCTCTAACTCAATCCGTATTTTAAGTTAAAAAATGCATGTTTAAGGTATGCATGTATATAACGTATTTTAAATTTTACACAACCTTTATTTAACACCAAATACTTTGGCAGTTGGCAGTCCTGATATGCAGCCGTCAGCGTACACGCTATCGAAGTTCTGGGTTTAAAAGCATCTCAGAAGGGATTGGTCTTTATAACTTCGAGCCGGACTCTGGACCCACCCAGTCCTAACGAGTATCCAACCGCGACAACTGGGAAAGTTACAAGCGGTGTAAAGGGTAGTACTAACCACACAGTCTTACGTTTGTAACCTGAACTACATGAACCTTAACCATTAGGGTAACCTTAAACTCAAGACTAAGAATTAATGTACTCACTTTTCACCCGTTTTCCAAACAAATATTAACACTGGCTAGGTTGAGGACAGTTCAAGCAGAACTGACGAAACGTTTGGTGTTAGTAAAAATGAAATATGTGTTAAACCTAAACAGAGCAATTTTTTAAACTGTAAAAACTTTTAGTAATTAGATCATAAAATTAACCCATCAGCGTCTATAGTACATGTTGAGTACTAAAGTATATAGAGCCACGCATAGCCGATTTTAAATTTATTTGTGCGTTTTCGGGTGGAAGGTAAAAATATACTTGCCTTGTAGGAATAATTTTCACGATTGAGATGTATGTTATCTACGTAAGCTGGCCGTGTGTCCGTTACAGACGGGAAGAGAACAAGCTGTTAGGCAACGTGAGGAATCGTAATATTCAATGCTTTAAACATCGCTATTGTAATTGTCATGAACGGCGACCATTGGGTAAAGTTATTCTTCAATGTAATGCCCGTCCGTACTTATGTAACTGGAAGCACGGAGACGATTCTGTTTTCTTCTTCCACCTTCAGTACCTTGTGACCTTTTTGCAGTCGTTAACACGCTCGATTTTATTCGTCAGAACGTGCGAAATCACGTGGTCGCTCTTTTGTTTACACACCGTCGTCATTGCTGACTAAAACCGTCGTCATCACCATCACATTTTAAATATTATACCCAAGGTATTATACCCAAGGTATTGTACCCAAGGTATTGTAGCCAAGGTATTGTACCCAAGGTATTATAGCCAAGGTATTATTACCCAAGGTATTGTACCCAAGGTATTATACCCAAGGTATTTTGTAGCTTAAAGATCTGTAATTCATAGTACATCGCATAAAGAAATTCGGACTTGAATAACTGTTCGACCAGAATTGAGAAAGCGGAATGTTTGTGTAAGTAGAGAGCCATGTTACTAAGTGGATCGGCCAGTCAGGCTACAACAATACAGAATTGTTTTTTACGGTAGGCAGACGAGGCTATTCATCGAGAGAAAGAGGTTAGACGATCCCGTATTTCTCATATAAGACACGAAACTCTTTATGCTCAAAAACCGACATGACATTTATGGGTGCACGTGGAACGCCTGAATTTTCCACTAGATAGTGAAAACGCGAAATATAACGTAAAGTGCAGTAAATTAAGTACACTAGTGAGATGCCGATACAATGCTAAATGAAATCTTGATGATTCATACATTAAGTACTGTAAACAAGTTTCAACTGCGCCAGACAACACTGTTATCTGTTGTGTAACAAGACAATTTACACTATCGTTACTCGAGTTTCAAGGCGAATGTGTCCAGAAGCGTTTTAGTCGTGCATAAGTTATTTCGTATTGTAACCGTTTTTGTTTTCTTTTCCTTTTTTGCAGCACGTTCTAATGTTTATTTAATGTCGGAGAAAATCTGTAACTTATTCTCGAAATTAACCGTGCAGCCGATAGGAACTGTGACATTACGAAATCATGTTCTAGAACCGGAAGAAAGACAAAAGAAAATTCCGGACAGCAACAAAAATAGAAAGCCGTTTTGCAGACTAATGGGGAATTTCTACAAAAAATAAGCAAATCAGGTTGTTTATTATACAAATAAAATATATAAATGAATATTAAGGACAAAATTTGTTAAAATATTTCCCCCAAACAACTACCGATTTTCAGGTGCACGTCTTACGAGAGGCGTCTGTACGCGAGAACACATGATAAATACCACTGAAAATAGAGACGTCGGAAACATCCTTCCTTAGTAGACGAACACACATGTCATCTGAGATTACGACGGAGGTGAAGTCAAAATCGGTGTACGGCTATTAAAGCAGACAGATGTGCGCTTACTGGTGAAGTTCGACGCAAATAAACGTTGTCGATTACGCGTCTGGCCTGTGCGTTTGTTTGAAAAACGTTAGAGTCGGTAAATCTCTTACTTTATGTACAGTTTTTAATAAAGTCTAGTAATGGTAGTGATTGTACCGACTTATACATCAGTAGGACGCTGCCTAGATCAGATAAGAGGCAACTGAATATATTTGAGAGGTAGATCCTCAGGCAAATCTGGTCCAGTGGAAGAGGGAGGAGCCTGGAGAAAAGATATAATTTAGAATTCCATGATTTGTATGATGCACCTCATGTGGTCACCTTTATCAAATTAAAAAGAATAGAATGGGCTGCACACATAATAATGCTTATGAAAGCAAAGTTATTAATAAGATATGTAATGCTAAGCCAGAAGGTAAAAGGAAAGTTGGAAGGCAAAAACTGAGATGGAGGGACGGGATGAGTCAGAACATCAATACTCTTCGAATTAGAAACTGGAAGGAGTGTGGCTATGACTAGAGAGGAATGGCAAAATCCTCTGAAGGAGGCCAGGGCCCAAAGAGAGCTGTCGAACCAATGATGATGTTGAATGGTAGTGATTGTTCAGACGTCAATATCAATTCTTTAAAACTCCTAAGCGATGGGCGATCTCTCTGAGGTATTCGGACTGCGGACTACATTCGGACTGCGAGATCATTTGGCGATTCTACCCGTAGAATCTGGGATCGTTCTCTAGAAGCTGCGAGTGGCGGTTGAAAGACCTAACGACATCAAGTATATGTGTATTACGAACAAATGTTAATAAGTGAATTGATACCTTGAGCCGCAACACAAAACTGTACATTACGTAATTTTCGGCGTGTCTGTTAGAGCACGCAGCCAGCGGCTAATCCGCTACATACATTTGAGCCTACACACGCTTGTTTGAAAATAAGGTTAAAGTAATTTATAAACGCGAACACGTGCGTAAGGTCAGCTTTAATTGCCGAAAATTAGGAAACATCGAAACGCCTGAATTACAGAGAACCTAAACTTGCAAACAAAATTTAAAAATTTGTTTGTCTTAAGGCGGGATAGTTGAAACGCCCATTGACTCTATGTTTCAAATTTGTAGCACATACAATACGATATTTATACGATGCATCTATATGGCCGATAATTTTATATTCGTGACTGTAGTGTTCAAAACGTATTGTCGAATTTCTCTATAGTGTGTGTGTGTGTGTGTGTGTGTGTGTGTGTGTGTGTGTGTGTGTGTGTGTGTGTGTGATATAATGTAGGCCTATTTATTCATAATTACTCACAATTATTGTTTTTATTAATGAGTAATAATAATAAATAATATTTTTTCTTACAAGAACTTATTTTTTATTTATCTGTATTTTATATTACGCTCAATCTGTAGACATTAAATATATTTATGTTCTTGTAAGAAAAAAATGTTGTTTATTTTTTTTAATAATTATTTTACACCATGATCCGTTACAATTGTGTAATACTACATGATAACATTTTCCTTATTTGAATAACAATGTTTTTATATGCGTACATCAAGTAATTACAAATACGTATTACATAATAATATATTCTAAATGCTTTTGTGTGAATATTTGATTATTTACAATCAAATAAATTATTAGATTTCAGTTTCACTAATAAATGCCAATAAAATTGCTCTAACTACCAGCCAAGCTGAGAATTTCACCAACATGGATATATCTAAAGTAGCAGCATGGGCTAAAGATAACAAGATATGCTTCAACGAAGAGAATGTAATCAAAAGTAATGCTTATTTCCAGAAGGAAGAGAAAAGAGTAAAAGGAAATATTGTTTATTATTTATATACATATAGAAAGACCTGCAGACAGATGGAGTTGTGTATGACACTTAGTGTTGCATCTTTTTATTCAAAATTCATTATTGACTTTCAAACCAAAAACAGTTCAAATAGCCGTTATTTCGTTCCTACGGTAAAGAAGTACTGTAATTTGACTGGCATTGCGCTTATGGCCACCACAGACCTTCAACTGGTTCATAAAACGAAACATCCATATTTTCACATGATTACGCATTAACTAACAGAACGTGTGTAGTAACGCTCAATAACAGTTGCGCTCTGTTGTGTAACTTTCCGTTTTCCTTGTTCTGATAACCGTTTCAAATCTAAAGTACCGTATGTAAGACAAATCAGTGTCGTATATGCCAGTCGAAAATCAACAAAATTCCTCCGATACGTTTAATATTGTGGCATTTTACATCTGAGTGACCGCTCCTTGACTTTTTATGTAGTTTTCGGTTTCGTATGTTTACTGGCCTTATTCGTTTGGCCATGAAGCAAGAATGTTATGTACGACACTTGCAGGTTGATCAAACGTTAGCAAAATCAATCACTTGTAGAAATTATATAAGCCTACAGTAACCTAGTTTCAATAAGTCTAGATAAAGGATAACCGGTTATTATGTTCAGAAGAAACACGGCGTACTTTCTGATTAAGGTCAACGAGATTCTCCCGTTTTCAGCAACAAAAACTATTTTTTCCCTTACGACAAGAATCGGGTAAGAAAACCAGAAAGGTTAATCAATGTCAATCTCATTAGTGACGGGCCCACGATTCAAGGCACAAGGTTGCATTTCCTCCCTTCTTTTCGTTGTTCTTTATATTTTTCCTTCAGGAGTTGTCCGATTTTGCTTTGTTTTCCCAATGACCAGGTTCCTAGCACTAGGTAGGTGAGTTGCCCAATACAATGCAGTCCTTTCTTTCCTTCTTCTTCCTCTCATAGGCAGCGACTATAAATCTCGTTTCGCATCTTTGGCACTTACTTTCAGATTATTGTATACAGTATTCTTACTGTTTTTCAATAAACATTCCAATAAACTGCATGTCTCTTAAAGCAGCAGCTCGATATGGGCGTAGGCTTGTCAGAAAAGCCGGCTGGTTATGCCCCTGGGAAAATTCCGACTTCCCCTAACAGAAGTCGCTCTAAATCATGGCTACCCATTGCATAAGATGCTACACGGACTCCATACTGATTACTAGAGTTCAGCTTATTCCTATGGGTACTCATAATCCCCACGAGTTTCATCATGTAACTGAGAGATACGTTCTCCGTCAGTTCATTTCTGCTACCTGTCCAAGTTTTACAAATAAGGACAGGTAGGCCTATTAAACTGTGATATTTTTGTTCCACAGACCGCCATTTAATTTTTCACACTCATTCGTTTCTACTGTGATTTCCAAATTCAATGTACAGAATGTTTCCAGGAGACAATGATAAACTCTGGGAAATTATTTACTTATTAAACTAATGAAAAAAATGTCGAATGTACCAAAAATGCCTCGTTTTCCGTATGTACACCTACGTTTTTTTTATTAATATAATTGCTGTCGATAATATGTGGAGTCAAAAATATGGTACACACAGCACGTTTACACTTCGTATAAGTATAAAGCAAACCGAAATGTTATCTTCAACGTTTTCAAAATGGCGGCTGATTGAAATTTGTATTTCTAAATTCCACAAAACTAGATACCTATGTCAGCAATTTACTTATTACATAAAACATTATTATTTTATTCTTAATCCAACTTTACATTATTTACAGAATTTGGATAAAAAGTAACTGAGTTTTAAATTTATAACCCAATAAAACATTTGGTCTATTTTCCTTATAAAAACCACTTTTTTCCTGCGTTGTCAAAAACTTGAAAAAACTGGATTGTTTTTTTAGGATTCTCAAATGCTAAATGTAAAACATTTACATACATGTTTAGTTATTTATTTACTTTTGTTTTTCTAAAATATTGCCCATGGTATACCCATTTATGTTCTACTCGGACTGTCTTTACCTCTGCAGAAGCAGTGTAATATGAACATCCGTTTGAGACATCGGTTTTCATGTGGGATAAATACAGTACTACTCAATACAATTAAAAATAAGCACAATTAATATAATAAGCTTGATGATTAATAATTTGTAGTGAATACTAAACTTTGTAATGTCAAATAAATTAAAATTTTTTCTTAGTTGTTATAAAAATAAGTAAACATTTACTGTATCATGTTACTTGCATGTGTAGTTGCTAAGAGTTACTTTAGTTGTTTATCACGATTTAACAATGTTTAATTAGACTGAACAATATGTATGTATCCCACATGCCAACTCATGTCATACACGGATGCTCACATTACACAACTTCTACACAGGTAAAGCCAGTCCGAGTAGGGTATAAATGGTATAACATGGTCAACATTTTGGAAAAAGAGGGCTAAATAAATAACTAAATATTTATTTAAATGTTTTTCATTTAGTATTTGAAAATCTGCAAAAAGAGAATCCAGTTTCTTTAAATTTTTAACAACGCAGAAGAACATGGTTTTTATAAAGAAAATAAACTGAATGTCTTGCTGGGGATGAACTGTAGTAACTCAGTTGCTTCTTATTCAAATTCCGTAAACAAGGTATCTTTGGAATAAGAGTAAAACATATAATGTTTTATGTAGTATGTAAATGTTTTTATAATACTGATTTTTTGAAATTTATAATTGACAATTTCAGTCAGCCACCAATCTGAAAATTTTCAAGATAACATTTTCCATACTCGATTATCATAAATTTTATTTTGGAAAATCTAACTTTCAAAACAGAATATCGGAATTGGCAACAATTCAGTGTTAATGAGAATAAATCAGCTTAATGCACTGTGTTTCGTCTAAAACTTTTTACATAGAATCTGTTCTTTGCATAACAATGATAGTTTTTTTCAACAAAGACAAACACAGCTTTAAAAATACTTAAAAAGAGTACAATAAATTATAATAAATAAATAAACGCAATAAAAAGCGGATAAGAGTGTAAAAAGTTATTACTAAGAAATTTAAACAACAAAGTTATCACGATATTAACGTTTCTACATTTTTTACTGGTTTGTGTAATTTAGTTTATGTGTTTATGAATACCGATAGACTTATACACGACCGACCAGTAATACTTTGTTTTTAAGTAATGCCAGTGGTTTTGTTTTTACATGCAGTTTATCGTCCAGCATATACTGATGAAAGGTCTTACATCTAAATATTTTAGTCACAAACTACTTAATTTTAATTTATTTATTTACATTTTATAGTGTCATTAATAAACCAATTTAATGGTAATCAGTTTTTATTAATCAGTTTATGTTCTCAAATTAACCGGATAGTTAAGTAATCGTATTTCATTTTAAAAACTATCGCCCACAAATTCCAGTGCTTTGTAGTTTATAATTACATGTGGAACATATATTAAAATCCTTGCCTTCAGTTTATCAGTGCACAGCTTACTGAACGATATGAGTCACGTTCCGCGTTGTATAGTTTCTTGCGGTTAAGGTAAGGAGGCCAAATATGCACAGTGTCTATTATAACTAAATGTTGGTTAACACCTGTATCACTTACTTTATTTACTCATGTTTTTCATCAATGTATTTTCTCATAAACGCACACAACGACTTCGTTCCTTTGTACGGAAACTATCGTCCCGTCTGTTATCAGTACGTAGGTGTGAGAATATTCTTCTTCTTAATTGTTTTTAAGAAACAATTAGGACTGTTGAATCATAATTTTGGTTTAAACATAGAAAATAATCTTAATTTGACAAATATGTTTTTTCAGACATTTAGATTTGATCGTTTCTTAGTAGTAAATAACTTAGATTAGTAGATCGAGTAGATTATGACAAGTAGGCCTACAACGAATACCCTATGACAAATTCACAGAATACCCTAAAAAAAGTGTTGAATTGGGAACACAAAGGGAGAAGGAAAGCAAGAAGACCAACCGAAAGCTGCAGAGAAGGAAAAATGAGGAAAAATCTCCTTGAAATTCAATTATGGAACGACCGGGAAAAATGAAAATCGGAAATAAAGGAACCTTCGAGAATTATCTATGTAATCTATGTATCTATGTAAATCAATCTATGTAACAATCTATGTATGTTTTGTGGTCTAGATTTTGTTTTGAGTCGTTTATATTTCTAGGTAATGTTCTAAACAATATTTATTTGCAGTAAAACTACAATCATCTGGAAGTTTAATGAAAATGAGATATGTTCCAAGTGAACAATTTCCTAAAGTCAGACGCTTACAACTTAAGTCAAATGGAAAAAATGATAATGTAATCAATAATGTAAAAATACTAGAAAAATAACTGAATGAGTGAAGCGAGTTCTCAGTTTTAACACGACCGTTTGGCGTTTGCTTTTTTGTTTTTGGGATATGAACTTTTGTAAAAATCAAGATAGGCCTATTCGTAAAATTTGGCATACGAATCCATAAGTTTGCCCTACATACCTCTACTGTTTCTTAAATTGATACCCTCAGAAAAGGGAAGCAGGAGAAAAAATGAGGGGTTGAAAATTGTGAAAAAATAGTAAAAAACAAATGAGGGAGATCAAATAAGAGATAATTTTAACCAAAATCTGAATACAGTGTTCAGTTTTGTAAATTTAAAAATTTTAGGACACCAAGGCCCAAAACTTGGGTCAGTAATTCAAAAAAAATTTTAATATTCAGCCGAGTGTCAGACAAAAACGAAATTTTAATCTAAATCCGTATGTAGCGTTTACTATGAAATGTCGTTAACTTTAGGGACACAACGGGCCTAAAACGGAATTCATTCTTTTAAGAAAATCGTAAAAGTCTATGTGGGTGAACAAGATACGAAGAATTTTATTCAAAATACAAACACGGTATCTTTAACAGGATTAGTATCTCTCAACACCTTTTGCAAATTTTGGACCGTCTTCAAAGAGTTCGTTAGCTTTTTTCGAAAAATACCTTTACATATTGTTTTTAGTTACATAGGCCTGCCTGTGATAAATATACCACATAGGACTATACGTATCTACGGAAAAATAAATAAACCTAAAACTAGGACTACATTTTTAATGTCATTTGGCATTATAATTATAAATTTAACTAAACAACCTATGCAGTGTTTAGGTTTTTTGTAGTGTTTATTGTATTCATGACAAGAAAAAAAATAATGACAGTCAGATTTACAACTGTTATATTACTAAAACGAAAATAATAGAGTAGTCAGGGTATTCGTAGGTTTTCCTATTTTTGTTTTGTTTTTAAGGTTTAGTAAAACCTCTCCGTGGTATTGCTCATTTAATGCTAAGAATCTGCACACGAATAACAACTCACGGCATTGAAAAATAAAATTTATTAATCTGACTTAATGTGTGAATAAATGTAGTTCGTTCAAAATAGTGAGCGTATTTTGCAGCTCATGGAGCTTACTGGTGATAACTAAAGTTGGAACTGAGATTGTGTAAGATTAGATAATGGTAAATAAAATAAAAAACCATGTAAAACTTAAGTGTTTTAAGTTGTTAGTTTATTAATTTACTTCGTTCTCCCTTCCTGCTCAGCCACCTATATATTTCTAACAGATTAACTAGTACGTAATGAAACATTTCGCACGTCATTCTTTTTCGTTTTGTCACGTTCGAAAAGTCATACACCTGAAACGTCAAAAGATCGTTAAAGAATCGTACAAGTGCCTTGCTCACTCAAAAATGTTCCTAACTATGGATAGCTCAACGGTTATTGATAAAAATGTAAAGTAAGAGTTCACAGATCGAGTCTATTAAAACCATTGTTATAAGTGTTTAATTTCATTCTTGCTTCAAGCACCTACAACTAGGTTTATATAATTTTGTACGCCAATTCTTGTTTCTAGGATAGAAAACTATGTTGTTTTCTGTGGTCACCCTCTCCAGCTAGGGTGAAAATAATTTTTAATGAATTGTATAATTTTTACACTTCTTTAGCTAAAATCGTAGACGCTCTGAATTTCAAGCATTAGTGGTTGTAGCAAATTTTATACGAACCATCCACTTTAAAACCCTGGTCAACAAGCAACCATCGTGACACCATAAAAGTCCACCAATATCTGTACAGTCCGAGTTACGCACTGGGCACATGGAAATACAGGAGTCAGGTCAATAATCTACGCCTTGCAGTAGATACTGCTGCACTGAGCGAGAGCCGTGACGCTACTAAGGAAGTTACTGGGAAATTCGAAACCGATTGTCATTAGTAAACTGTTAGGAGTTCCGATCCCCCGGTAGACACGCGGTGACTTGTTAACGTGGTGAAAGCAGACGATACCTGGTGCGAGATTAAAATACGAAGCGCTTCCTCTGTGTTCGTATGGTTCTGCAACCTCATTGGTTACAATGCTAGTCGATGTGTCTAATGTACGTTAACGGACAAAAATGTCAGATATACGGTGGACTGAGGAAAGAAATACCCATGAAATAGTTCTATTATATTATAGAAACTACTATATACATCTTTTTGTTCTGACTACCAGTTCCGGTTCTGCACTATTTTCTGGTTAGATAGCGACAGAAAAATGTTTGAATTAATTTACTCGGTATACTAAAAATAATCATTGAACAATCTCTTAAGTGGAACAGTAAACGTTATTAATTTCGAACCTGCATTTGACAGTATCAGCATGTGGATTATCTTAAAGAATTATGGAATTAATAACGATAAAGTAAGATAACTAAACACCTAAATAAAACTACAGAGCAAAAATTGTTCATAATGAGTAGACCTCTCAGCATATAGACTAAAATTACAAAGCGTAGTCAGACAGGGATGTATTTTTATCGTCTACCTAGATGTCTGTCATGATGCTTTGGGTAACGAGAAGGAAAACTGGAAGAACAGGATTAGAGTGGAACCCCTTTCTACAAATGGAGGGCTTGGATTTTGTTGACGATACATGGCTGATATCGGAAAGTAAATAACATATTCAACGAAAAGCAACCTATGTGCGCTGGACGCAAGGAAAGTGTACGTGAATAGTAATAAAAATAAAACTGAGAGAATGAAAGTAAATCAACACGTGCACAACATATCTCACTAGAGAATGAAGATAAGATATAGAAAATTTCTATTATTTAGGGAGTATTGCTGATAAACAAGGTGGAGCGGTTGCGGATGCGACAACAAGATTAATAAAAGCACAAAATGTATTCCATACACTAAAGAAAATGTGATATTTAGGAATACTCTCTATAAGAACTTTGAATTTTTAACTGCACATACTGTCTGTGTTATTGTATGAAGCAGAAGCTTCAAAGGTTACAAGAAATATAAAACACGAACTACAAAGCGTTTGTCAACTAATGCTTAAGAAAAATGTTTTAAATCTGGTGGCCAGGGAGAATATCAAAATAAGAACTAAGAAGAACAACAAAACACGAAAGCCAGCCTGCAATATAATTACAAGAAGAAAATAGATGTGGGGTGTGGTTTAACCACACGCTCCGAAAATCTCAAGAAGCTATAACGAGATATGGTATCACTGGAATCCAGGTAGAAAAAGGAGGAGGGAGACCAAAGCAGACGTCACGAAGGAGTGTGTTGAGAAAGGAAAGCAAAGTGACAGGACATACCAGCATATCAAGGCTGAGGCTGAAATTCGAGTTTCATGTCGTATAGCTAGATTCAGTCATGTATAGAAGGGGTAAGGAATTCAAGAATTTTCTGTCGATTTCGGATCAGAAAATGATGTAAAAGCCGAAACAGCTTGTCTGAAAAAAATATGTTGTTTGCATTGTAAAGTGCAGCAATAATTGAAAGCTCATTAACATTTAGAGTAAAGTGGGGTAAACACCAGTATCACTTAACTTTATTTACTGATATTCCCATTAGGCATAATGTATATTCTCATAAACGGATAACAAAGACAGTATCATTTAATTGTTTGAAAACTGTAGTATCGTTTATCATCAGTCTTTTGCTATCAGAGAATGTTTAAAGTGAAATTTCTTTTAAATCACTGTGCATGACGAAACTCGAGCTCAAAAACACATGGGGGCGAACGTGTAACAAAAGTGGGGCACGAACGGTAATCTTCTACTTCGTTAATAAGTACTAATATTAAAAATAAGAAATGAAAATAAGATAATGAATCTTAAAAATATTATATGCAAAATTAAGAAATATTTATGGAGTACTAAAGAAAGGAAAAACAAATAATACATGAAACAGAATAGAAAATTCAATTAAAAGTCAAGACGTTTTCAATCTGACATAATATTACTAATCAACGATAAGATAAATAAACAAAAGTGAGATAAACATTTTGATCAGAAGAACGTAAAATTGATAAATAATAAAAGGTGCCACTATGATTTCACTAATGTAAAGTATAAACGACATTGTAATCAAAGTTCACGCAACGAAGTCATTTATCTAATATGTCAGCGTGTGTCGTGTCGGTAGTGACAGTACAGCAACACCAAACGTTTTTAACTCAGACGGTAATTTTGATCTCTACCCAATACAAGCTTACTTACAGGAGTAGGTAACAACTAGATTACTAATTCTTTGCATATAAGATTTGTAGGGGCTGAAGCTCAAGTTCTCTCTATACGATGTCATATTCCCAGTCAATTATGCCAAATGCTATCCTCAGAAGTGGTAATCATATTACGAATTAAGTGAACAACTGAACACCGAACTACTGCCTCAACCAAAAGCTTAACAGCAGGAAGATTTTGGAAGACTCTGATGTAATGATGTGTTCTTAAAATGTAGCACTGCACCAATAGTATTTTTCTGTCAGTAAAATGTAACACTGCAACAATAGTATTTTTCTGTCAGTAAAATGTAGCACTGCAACAATAGTATTATGTTGTTAGTAAAATGTAGCACTGCAGCAACGGTATTGTCCTGTCAGTGAAATGTAGCACTGCACCAACAGTATTGTCATGTTAGTAAAATGTCGCACTGCACCAACGGTATTGTCCTGCCAGTGAAATGTATCACTGCAACAATAGTATTGTGTTGTTAGTAAAATGTAGCACTGCACCAACGGTATTGTCCTGTTAGTAAAATGTATCACTGCAAAAATAGTATTGTGCTGTTAGTAAAATGTATCACTGCAACAATAGTATTGTCCTGTTAGTAAAGTGTAGCACTCCACCAATAGTATTTTTCTGTCAGTAAAATGTAGCACTGCAACAATATTATTGTGTTGTTATTAAAATGTAGCACTGCACCAACGGTATTGTCCTGTCAGTGAAATGTATCACTGCAACAACAGTATTGTGCTGTTAGTAAAATGTAGCACTGCAACAATAGTATTGTCCTGTCAGCAAAATGTAGCACTGCACCAATAGTGTTGTCCTGTCAGCAAAATGTAGCACTGGACCAGTAGTATTGTCCTGTCAACACAACGTAGCACTGCACCAATAATATTGTCCTGTTAGTAAAATGGCATCGTTATATTTAATCTACGTGGACGTGGTGTTACCACAATTGGTATTCATCAACCGCATCTTATCACTTTCAATGACCGGTTATGTCATCGTGAGTCTACTGTTGGTACACACCTTTCTGTGTGTGACAAGTCAACAACGTTGCAATTTCATGGATGAAGATTGTAGCGTGACAGAAAATCCACTACATTGTAAATCATATGAAATGATAAAATTTAATTACATCAAAAATGTTGTAATAATATTAAATGACATTTAAATAAATCAGAGGAATGAAACACAATAAGATAAAAATCCTCACTACATAATATATAAAAACCACTGTTAAAAGAAACCAAAGAAAGTATTGAAGCAACTCATCAACTCATAAATAATAACAGTACGTTACCCAGGAAGCTCAGAGCAGTAAACCAGTTACTTAAGACAATATCCCGAAAAAAGAGACTCAATCAAAGAGTGGTGAATACCAAAATACTCTAAAAACAAATAGAAGAATAAAGTCAGTTCAGTGAAGAAATTCAATACTCCAAACTAAACCTCAGTCGTGATAACACCAAGTACCTTGGTTCCCAAGAATGAGGAAAGAAGAACAGAAGAGTGAAGACTAGACGAGGGACAAGAATGAAAACTAGAAGAGGGACAAGAATGAATACCAGAAGGAAGATATGAAGAAGGACAAGAAGGAAGACAGGAGGAGAGGAAGACATAGTATGAAAGAAACACCGTAGTAAAACCTATTATTATATAAACTACTATCAATCCCAAACCCACAAAAACTATGTCAAAGAAAGTATAACATCCCCAAAATCTTATAAAAATGTAATTATTGAGAAAACTAAAGTGTTGTATAGCGTTATAAGAAGTGCACCGGCTAAAGCTATTGTGTAATAAAGAAAATAAACTAGTATTAACGGTCCATGATGACTAAAGATCTGGTCTGAGATAATAAGACTCAGAATATCAGAACCAACAGTGAAAGTGAATTTGTATAAGTGTTTTTTAAAAAATGCAATAAACTTAAAGTTGGTGATACTATAACTTAGTAGTATGCTATATCACAACTTTAAAGTCTAATAATAAACAGCATGATAAAATAATAAAATGGAAGGTTTCCAGTATTTTATTATTTTTATGTAAATCCTTATTTAAAAGACCTTTGTAAAAAAGGATGATAATAAATAGAGTATGGGAATTAATGTTTGCTGATGTGGGGAATCACAATAATAATGATTTAAACCAAAAAGGAATGGTACTAATATAGTATGAATAAGTGTAACATGTTTAAATAGACTATTATTTCACAGTCCTAAAATCAATGTATTAAATAAATGTATTTGTAAGGTTTATTAGAAAATAAGATTTATGTTATGTGTTTTAAAAAAGAATTATGTTTGATAAATAATAACCTACATACCAGTAATAATGTACTAAAAGGTATGCTATGTTAGATTGAAAATAGTCAAAAGAGATATGTTTAAGCTGTATCTGCAATATGTTAAATTGTGCAGATTAATAAACAATGTTCATAATTAATTATTTTAATAACTGTAGTGTTAATTAACTACTGCACAAAACAATAAGTTATAGATCATGTTATTTTCATATAATTGTAGTTATGTAAAGTCAGAGGAGGAATCAAGTTTAATTTATTGAGAAAGAAAGAAATATAAAATTCTAAAATCTAGGCCATTTGGTGAAATCAGAGAACCAATATAAAATAGTATAATTCACTAATAAATCCTGTAAACTACCCAGATTTATATAAGATAACACAATTAACTACTACTAGGAATGATCCTATGAATTAAAATGACAATAAGGAAATATACCTTAACATTTTGTAAATTGTCAAAATATATAAATTAATTAATTTTAGAGAGCAATATCAAATCTACAAATTAACACAAAAAACCAGTTCAAAGGTGTAATTTATATGTATTTAAGGAAAGGAAGAGAAATATGACTAATTAAAATTTATTATAATAGTATTAATAATATTTAAAATGGAAGGAATTTTATATAAAAACGGAAATCCAATTTTGAGCCTATATTTCCAAAGTGTGAACAAAATTTGTTAATTTCCACAAAATGTCTACAGATATGGACTATAATACATCAATTTAAAGGGAATAAGATGATTAAACTAATAATAAGATTAATAATTCATAAAAGTAAGGAATAAAATAGAAAAATTCCATATATAATGTAATATTTTCTAATGTGTATGAAATCGAAAAATGTTAACAATACTTTTTCAAGGATTAACTGGGCAAGATTTATGACCAAGTTAATTAGTCTTTTGTTGAATATCAAGCTGAATAGGTGTGTGACAAAAACGTTCTTTAAACCGAGTCGAACATGAAGCTAACATTTAGCCTTTGAAATCAGTGAACGAGAGTTAGACAAATTAAACACTTTTTGAAGCCAATACTATAAAAACATTCACGACAATAGTGAAAACAAACCTCTAACTTCACTATACGAGTGACAGTAAACGGTAAAAAATTATATTACAACTGATTTACTCTACAAACCTAACCGCAACTTGAAAGCTTAACCGTAATAGTTGAACAAATAGAAAATAACCTAACTAACGCAAGTTTACACTGAACACTTCACCAGAATACACTAAATAGATTAACAGACTTATTACACCAGTGCGGGGACATTTTAGACCTTGATGAAGGTAATTTTATAGTAATTTTCTGACTCGACGCATATACAATAGCCGAGACCAACCCAAGGAGCGGCCATCTTGAAAACGAAACCTGCCTACTACATCATAGTTACTGACGTCACATCAGTCTTCATTGGTTCGACAAAACATTTATTCTAATATCATAACTTGAATTATTTAAATACTATTAAATAGTAATTATTGTATTTATGTGTTAATTGTTAATGTTATACTCTCTCAGCACCCTTCTCTGACTATTAATTCTTAATCGCTCAAAGAACCTGTCTTTAATATAATATAACATAAAATTTTGTTCTGTATGACAATCGATAATTCCTGAGACAGAGTCGATAATTGCTCTCCATCGATAAAATATCGATTATTTATCTAAAATTGTCAATAAATCTTTATATTTCTATTATTTTGTATCTGTATTTATTTCACAGGGTAATTTAAGGGTATTTATAAGGCTGAAGGTATTAAGTGAAAAGAATATACTCTATTTTGAACAAGATATTGGACCAGTAAGGAAAGTCACCAATCGATTATTACCTGGAGTTAATCTACTTAACTCCAGACTTGGTGCAAATCTTCAAGAAGTGCTCGACGGTCAATAAATACTTACCTGTTATTAAAATTTTCACAGAACCCTTTAAAAAACAGATTTATCTAGTATACATACCTTTATAAACATAAACAAAATTATTTTATTGTTTGGAAATTCTAACTATTGAAATTTCCATTTTATTTTTATTCTTTTGTAACGACCGGCATACAGCGGTCTGGTGACCAAGTGGCTAGCCCAAACAGTGGGATTTGATCAGATTACAGTCATATATAAGGTCTTCTTACAAAGTGACGACGCCAGCACGGAACACTAAGGAAGAAGACAGCCAAAGAAAGGTCGTCTTTGTTACAAAGTGGCTTCCATCGCGGGGCTTGAACGGTAGCGGCCACACCAAAGAAAGGTCACGTATGGATACAAAGTGGCGTCCAACTTAGAGGGCTTAACAATCTAAGCTTGGCAGCGATTGATTAATAGACAGCAGAAAAATGCAGAGACGAGCTACATCGAAAAAGAGGGCGGCAGAGGCCGAGAAAGAGATTGACATGGGGGATAAGGAGGCAACACCTGTGGAGGATCCGGAAGTGTTACTTATCCAGGTGGAACATAAACAACCTGAACCACCAGAGGAACGACCCGAAGTACAAACGCAGACAGTGGAAGTCAATGTCCCCGAGAAGGAGAAACCTAAAACAATGGAAGAGAAGATGATGGAAATGTTCCTAAAAATGAGTGAAGACTTGAATAACAAACTGGATTCCACTAACCAGAAGATGGATTCTACCAAGGAAGACTTAGGCGGAATAAATAAAAGCATAGAAAATACCAATAAGAAGATTGAAGAAACCAGTAGGAATCTGAGTAAAAATTTAGAAGAGAAAATGGAGGAAAATAACCAATCTATGAATAAGAAAATGGAAGACCTGAAAAAGGAAAACCAATCCTTGAGTAAGAAGATGGAAAGGAAAATGGAAGAAAATAATAAGAATATAAAGGAAGAATTAAGGGAAAATAACAGGAAAATGGAAGAGACGATGGGGGAAAGGTTGGAAGAATTGAGAGGGGACAATCAATTGCTGAGAGAAGAATTAAGAGAAGCGAACCAAGAGAACATGAATAAGTTAGACGAGAGGATTGAGTTAGCCAAAGAGGAATTAAATAAAAAGGTAACAGAGACCAAGAAATCAATAGTAAAGAAATTAGAATAGGAAGTTGTGGTTGTTAACCAGCAGATCCGAGAAGTAGACGAAAGATGTCGGCTAACAGAAAACGAAGTGCTGGAAGTCCGTGAAGTAATAACAAAAGAAATTACTCAGGTCCAAGAACAGCAGAAAACAAAAATAGAGGAGACCAAGAAATTTACTCTGGAGGAAGTAAATAAAGTAAGAACCCAAGTAACAGAAAGATGCGACGGCGTGGAAGCCGCCATGGTAAACATAACTGGACAGATGCGTCAGAGCCAGGAGGAGATAGAGTCAATCAGAAACAGACCATCGGGATATCACAGTTTCCCCATATCAGAGAACCGAGAATGGCTGAATTTCCGACAATACAAACGGAAGCCAATGGAGTTCTTGGCACGAATAGAGGAGTACATCGAGAAACACCGAGGGAACCGATGGGTCCAGAATAGAGAGATCCTTGACGAGTCGTTTCGGGAGGTGAATGACCATTGGTGGATGGCAAACCGGAGCGACATCAATAACTATGAGCAGTTCAAGAGTATGTTCAAGGCCAAATACTGGTCAGAGACCACGCAGAATCTCATCAGAGATAATATCTGCCATGGCCGCTACCAACCACAAATCGGCAGCTCAATGACAGCGTATTTCCTCGGCAAAGTGTGTATGGCTAAGCACTTAGAACCAGCCATACCGGAGGAATGCTTAATTAACAAGCTGTCTTATCATTATGATGAGGAAGTGATTCGCGCTAGGAGGGGCAGCCAGATAAAAACCATCCAGGCAATGACCGAACTCCTGGAGAATTATGAGAACGAAGATTACTACAGGCAGAGTCGTAGGAGAAGTGATGGGCCCGAACCAAGGACGTACCAGAATAATAACCAAGGTGCGAACCACGTAAATAATGGGTACCAAGGAGGTCGGGCATACCCGCGAAATAATAATTATAATAATGGAAATACTGGAAATAATACCAATTACAATGACAGTAATAGAACGAGTCCCAACCAGCAAAACCCGAATCGACCCTCTAATGGTTATCAGGGTAACCACAATCCCAACCCTGGTAACGTAAATAGTCAGAGAAGCCCCAATTATGGTAATAGTCCCTACCATAATAATGCTAATCGTGTGGGTCCCAATAATAGTAATTTTAGTAATAATAGGTTTCCTCGCCCAAGAGTGAACTTCATACGGGCCACAGATGGAAGACAGCGAGGTTTCAACCACCATAGAGGGAACAATTACCGAAGATACGAAGAAAGGCGGAGGAGCCTAGAACGGGACCAACCGAGGTACTATCCGACGCGTAGGAGTAATAGTTTGGACAACACTGAACAGAGGTCGCACCATGAACGACCAGAAGACCATAGAACAGATCGGCAAGTAACCACCCTGAGCATCCCGAATGAGGCATCCAATAATATGGCTCAAAGAAATAATGATGCCGAGCCTTTAAACGGGCACAGGCAGTAAGAAATAACCAGAACCCATTACTGCTTCTGACTACTGGGTATGATAATGAGAATGAGTGCAATATAATAAATAATCACAATAGTATTACCATCATCGGGTGCAACTACCTGAAGGACATCCGACAGGAGTTATTGGAAGAGGATAACAGGAGTCCCACCAATAACTTCAATAATGAGATTATACATGTGGACGCCAAGGTAGAAGGCATCCCAGCCAAGTTAATGATCGATACTGGGTCAAACGTATCAATAATAAATACGACGGAACTAGAGAGGATACAGCAAGAGTGCGGGAGAACTTTACCAACATTGCCGTTGAATAATATTGTTTTGTTGGGAGCAACCGGCCGACAAAACAAAACTATACGTAGACAAGTCTCCGCCAGTGTGATGAGCTGTGGTATAGCGATAGACATGGAATTCTTGGTGGCGAGCGGTCTGCCATTTAATATACTGGTCGGGTGTGATGTGCTTAGGAGAAATTCCGCCATCATTGACCTAAGAACTGAAACATTATCACTATATTCAAACGGACATACTTGGACGGCGAACTTGGTGGGTAGTGACCAAGTCGTTCCCGATAGTATCCATCAGCAAATCCGAAAAATCAATTACATCCAACCAACATCCATAATTGAACAGAGAATAGACGATACATCCAATGAAGATTTATGGTCGCAAAAAATCCAGGAGATCAGGGATTTCCGGAGCGGTACAACTGGAGAAGGGTTAACAACAAACCAAGCGAACAAATTAATCGATATATACAATAAATACAAATCAGTCTTTTCTGATGAGCCCGGTAAAGTGAAGAATTTCCAGTGTACTCTACAATTCCGAGACACTGTAGACTTTAACCGGAAGTCTTACCCCATTGCGCAATCACGAAAGCAGGCAGTAAGAGCTGAAATAGAGCAAATGATTAACCGTGACATTATAGAGAGTAGCCATTCCCCTTACACAAGTCCTATCGTGGCTATTCCTAAGAAAAACGGACAAGTCCGTTTATGTTTAGATGCGCGCGAGATAAATAAGATGATCATAAATGACAGGACTTCGCCCGGTGAGATTGAGGAGATATTAAAACGATTCCACGGTACCAAATACTTCACTACCTGGGATACGGTGTGCGGATACTGGCAGGTGGAATTACATCCACAGAGTCGCCAGTATCTGGCCTTTATATTCGAAGGGCGGAACTACCAGTTTAAGAGGTTGCCCTTCGGACTGGTAAACTCAGTCGCAGTCTTTGTGCACTGCATGGATCAGATACTTGGCCAAGAAGCACTAAAATTCACCACCGTATATGTCGATGACTTGCTAGTGTCCTCAGAAACTTGGGAGGAACACTGCTACCGTGTGGAACATGTCTTACAGAAGCTAGCCGCAAACAATATTACTCTGAAGTTAGCAAAGTCTCATTTTATTGCTAAAGAGATACAATTCCTGGGCTTCATATTAAATGATAAGGGAATCTCACCGTCGGCTGAAAAAGTCGAAGCAATTCAGAACTTTCCTACACCAAAGAATCGAAGGCAGTTACAGTCGTTCCTGGGACTCTGTAACTACTACCGCAAGTTCCAGGAAAAGTACTCCGAACTGACTGCCAGATTCCAGCCGCAACTGTCATCTAAAAATAAATGGATCTGGGGTAATGAACAACAAAACATATTGACTCTCATAAAACAAAAATTTCTTAAGCATATTATACTCCGTCACCCAGATTTTAACAAGCCTTTCTTTCTTAATTGCGATGCCAGGGACATCAGCCTCGGCACTACTTTATATCAAGAGGATGAGGAGGGCGAGCATCTTGTAATCTGTTTTGCCAGCAGAGCTCTGAACCAGAGTGAGAAAAACTATCATGTGACAGAGAAGGAGTTATTGAGTGTCGTGTTCGCGTGCGGAAAGTTCCGTACATATATTCTTGGTTATCCCGTTACCGTCCGGACAGACCATAAATCTATCTCGTTCCTTAAGAGATGTAAGCTGAGCCATGGAAGATTAACGCGGTGGATACTATTGCTGCAAGAGTACGACCTGAAGTGGGAGTATATCCCCGGGGAAGAATGTCGTCGCGGACGTATTGTCTAGAGTTGACATTGACAAGCAAACGTTCGAAGGGGAGAAGGAGAGTATTCTGAAGGTGTACCATATTCTCAGCAGCAGCGCCGGTCTACAATCGGTTCTAGAACAACTAAGCACACACCAACAAACTGACCCGAAATTAATTAATATTATCTCAAGATTGGAAGCAGGAGATGAAACCATATCCCGATATTATACTATACATAAGGGAATCCTGTTTTCCAAACCATCATTATTTAAGGAGGAATGGAAGGTAATAATTCCAACCCATATCGAGAAAGAGGTAGTGATCAGTTATCATGTTCGATATGGGCATATGGGCGCTTTAAAGGTGGTAAAGGCCCTGGAAGAAAACTGTTATATAAAGGACATCAATCGGAAGGTACGGAGGTATATTAGAAACTGTCGCATCTGCCAACTCGTAAAAACTAATAACGAGAAAAGAGAAGGGCAGATGATTCCAATAACATCACAGTTTAAACTTGAGAAAGTATTCCTGGATATCTGCGGGCCATTTCCCCGCAGTGGAGGCCGCCACCGATACAGATATATCGTCATCATTATGGACCATTACACTAAGTTCATAAAGCTATACCCAGCAAATCGGGCGACTACGAAGAAGGTTCTTAATATCCTGATCGACCAGTACTTCCCAACCATCGGAAGACCGGTATCGATCATAACCGACCACGGAACGCAATTCAAGGGGAGGAGATGGCGGGATACACTGCTATCCATGGGGGTTCACACATACAAGACATCCGTATACCACCCAAGCAGTAACCCGGCCGAAAGAGTCTTACGAGAGGTAGGGCGCCTATTAAGAACATATTGCCATGATCAGCAGAGAAGGTGGCAAGAATACTTGGAGGCCACTGAAGAATTCCTCAACCTGGCCTACCATCCAGCAATAGGAATAACGCCATACTCCGCAATGTACGAGAGACAACCCCCTAGAGAAATTGCAGACATCTTGGAGTTCCCAAGAGAACATAAATATAAATTCAATAAAATTCAATTTTGTAATAAGGTGGCCGAAGATCAGGAGAAACGGCGGAGCAAATACAATAAATGCATGGGTAAGGTTATCCATTATACCATTGGAGAGAAGGTGTTGTTGAAGAATAGGGAATTACCCAGTTCCCTAGAAGGGATAACAAAAAAGTTATTGCTCCTGTATACTGGTCCCTATATCGTCTCAAAAGACAATAACAACAACACCTACGAAATCAAAGAAATAAGTTCAAGTAAAGTCAAGGGTGTTTTTAACCAGGCATCCATGAAGAAATTTTATGATTAAAACAAAAAAAAATCAACTAAATTCAAAAAATAAGTAAGTTCACCTTACATACCAAGAAAATGTGAAAAAACTTTATGGCTAGAATAGAAGAGAAGAAGTTTAAAAACATAAAAACCCCAAAATTCTAAAATACATGTGAGCCAATCTTACATAAAGATTATTTGAAAGAAATTATTTGAAAAGAAGAATAATATAAGAAGAGTTTGAAATAAGTCAACAAAATTTTAAACATAAATGAGATCACCTTACATACCAATTATCTAAGAAAAACTTTATGGCTATAATATAATAATAAAGAAGGAGAGAATTTAGAAATAAAACCATCTAAGGTCAAAAAACAAATAATTCTAGACAGTTTAATCATGTCTAAGTTCAATATGAAGAGTAAAAACCTTTCCGTAAAATGTTGTTGAAGGAAATAAAAAAGAAAAAATTCTTTAATACGATTTAAGTGAGTGAATAAAATAAAGTACAAAAACTTCTTTGGAATTATGAGAGAATGAAACTTTAAGTGGTATGAGGAGAAAATATGACCTCATAATGAAATAAATAAAAAAACCAGCACTTGCAAGTATAATCGCAATGACCGGAATAATGTGAAAATAATGTCAAAAATGTATGTAATTAAATGAATTAATATAAAATGATTTATAAATTAAATGACAATTATGATAATAACAGTTATAAAAAATTCTAGAAAATAGAACAAGTGGAAATTTTAAGAAACAAGAAACAGTCTAAAAATGTCACAAAGATATGCTACTACAAATAATGCAGATTATAATGAAAAAACCAGAAGGTAATAAAGAATTTATAACCAAAAGAATTATATGATAATAAAAGTATAAAAAGGTAATAATAGAAGAGCTTCCTACCATAATATCAAATGAAAGAAACATCCAGATAATAAGTCAGATGAACAACTGAGATAGAAATATTAAAATCTCTGAGAAGTATAATAAGTAATAAGTGAAGTATCCCAAAGATATTTTTTAAATAGTAACAAATGTGTACTATTCTGAATAATTTTTTTTAATCTGTCTGATGATAATTCCAGCAGGATTAATATGTTTTTTGAGCAGAGATGATTTGCCTCTGTACTCAAATATGTGTGAAGTATTGGACAGCAGAGGAAAGTAGCGTACAGTGCCTCTCTGAACTGAACCAGCTCACAAAGTAGGGAACGATAGGGAGAAAATATCCCAAGGAGAAAATACTAAGAAGAAATATAAAAATGAAATAATAAATATGAAACTCAGAAGACTATTACTATCAAGGAAGATCAAGTGAGAGTGATATAAACTCAGATATAAATAAGAGAATTTTAAAATGGAAGGAAGTCCAAAATAATAACAAACTTTGAATAATTATCATAAGCAATTGTTTCAGACAAAGCAAGTATAGTCTGAAAAAATTACTTCTGGAGAAGGGCATTCTGTAGCGTGACAGAAAATCCACTACATTGTAAATCATATGAAATGATAAAATTTAATTACATCAAAAATGTTGTAATAATATTAAATGACATTTAAATAAATCAGAGGAATGAAACACAATAAGATAAAAATCCTCACTACATAATATATAAAAACCACTGTTAAAAGAAACCAAAGAAAGTATTGAAGCAACTCATCAACTCATAAATAATAACAGTACGTTACCCAGGAAGCTCAGAGCAGTAAACCAGTTACTTAAGACAATATCCCGAAAAAAGAGACTCAATCAAAGAGTGGTGAATACCAAAATACTCTAAAAACAAATAGAAGAATAAAGTCAGTTCAGTGAAGAAATTCAATACTCCAAACTAAACCTCAGTCGTGATAACACCAAGTACCTTGGTTCCCAAGAATGAGGAAAGAAGAACAGAAGAGTGAAGACTAGACGAGGGACAAGAATGAAAACTAGAAGAGGGACAAGAATGAATACCAGAAGGAAGATATGAAGAAGGACAAGAAGGAAGACAGGAGGAGAGGAAGACATAGTATGAAAGAAACACCGTAGTAAAACCTATTATTATATAAACTACTATCAATCCCAAACCCACAAAAACTATGTCAAAGAAAGTATAACATCCCCAAAATCTTATAAAAATGTAATTATTGAGAAAACTAAAGTGTTGTATAGCGTTATAAGAAGTGCACCGGCTAAAGCTATTGTGTAATAAAGAAAATAAACTAGTATTAACGGTCCATGATGACTAAAGGTCTGGTCTGAGATAATAAGACTCAGAATATCAGAACCAACAGTGAAAGTGAATTTGTATAAGTGTTTTTTAAAAAATGCAATAAACTTAAAGTTGGTGATACTATAACTTAGTAGTATGCTATATCACAACTTTAAAGTCTAATAATAAACAGCATGATAAAATAATAAAATGGAAGGTTTCCAGTATTTTATTATTTTTATGTAAATCCTTATTTAAAAGACCTTTGTAAAAAAGGATGATAATAAATAGAGTATGGGAATTAATGTTTGCTGATGTGGGGAATCACAATAATAATGATTTAAACCAAAAAGGAATGGTACTAATATAGTATGAATAAGTGTAACATGTTTAAATAGACTATTATTTCACAGTCCTAAAATCAATGTATTAAATAAATGTATTTGTAAGGTTTATTAGAAAATAAGATTTATGTTATGTGTTTTAAAAAAGAATTATGTTTGATAAATAATAACCTACATACCAGTAATAATGTACTAAAAGGTATGCTATGTTAGATTGAAAATAGTCAAAAGAGATATGTTTAAGCTGTATCTGCAATATGTTAAATTGTGCAGATTAATAAACAATGTTCATAATTAATTATTTTAATAACTGTAGTGTTAATTAACTACTGCACAAAACAATAAGTTATAGATCATGTTATTTTCATATAATTGTAGTTATGTAAAGTCAGAGGAGGAATCAAGTTTAATTTATTGAGAAAGAAAGAAATATAAAATTCTAAAATCTAGGCCATTTGGTGAAATCAGAGAACCAATATAAAATAGTATAATTCACTAATAAATCCTGTAAACTACCCAGATTTATATAAGATAACACAATTAACTACTACTAGGAATGATCCTATGAATTAAAATGACAATAAGGAAATATACCTTAACATTTTGTAAATTGTCAAAATATATAAATTAATTAATTTTAGAGAGCAATATCAAATCTACAAATTAACACAAAAAACCAGTTCAAAGGTGTAATTTATATGTATTTAAGGAAAGGAAGAGAAATATGACTAATTAAAATTTATTATAATAGTATTAATAATATTTAAAATGGAAGGAATTTTATATAAAAACGGAAATCCAATTTTGAGCCTATATTTCCAAAGTGTGAACAAAATTTGTTAATTTCCACAAAATGTCTACAGATATGGACTATAATACATCAATTTAAAGGGAATAAGATGATTAAACTAATAATAAGATTAATAATTCATAAAAGTAAGGAATAAAATAGAAAAATTCCATATATAATGTAATATTTTCTAATGTGTATGAAATCGAAAAATGTTAACAATACTTTTTCAAGGATTAACTGGGCAAGATTTATGACCAAGTTAATTAGTCTTTTGTTGAATATCAAGCTGAATAGGTGTGTGACAAAAACGTTCTTTAAACCGAGTCGAACATGAAGCTAACATTTAGCCTTTGAAATCAGTGAACGAGAGTTAGACAAATTAAACACTTTTTGAAGCCAATACTATAAAAACATTCACGACAATAGTGAAAACAAACCTCTAACTTCACTATACGAGTGACAGTAAACGGTAAAACATTATATTACAACTGATTTACTCTACAAACCTAACCGCAACTTGAAAGCTTAACCGTAATAGTTGAACAAATAGAAAATAACCTAACTAACGCAAGTTTACACTGAACACTTCACCAGAATACACTAAATAGATTAACAGACTTATTACACCAGTGCGGGGACATTTTAGACCTTGATGAAGGTAATTTTATAGTAATTTTCTGACTCGACGCATATACAATAGCCGAGACCAACCCAAGGAGCGGCCATCTTGAAAACGAAACCTGCCTACTACATCATAGTTACTGACGTCACATCAGTCTTCATTGGTTCGACAAAACATTTATTCTAATATCATAACTTGAATTATTTAAATACTATTAAATAGTAATTATTGTATTTATGTGTTAATTGTTAATGTTATACTCTCTCAGCACCCTTCTCTGACTATTAATTCTTAATCGCTCAAAGAACCTGTCTTTAATATAATATAACATAAAATTTTGTTCTGTATGACAATCGATAATTCCTGAGACAGAGTCGATAATTGCTCTCCATCGATAAAATATCGATTATTTATCTAAAATTGTCAATAAATCTTTATATTTCTATTATTTTGTATCTGTATTTATTTCACAGGGTAATTTAAGGGTATTTATAAGGCTGAAGGTATTAAGTGAAAAGAATATACTCTATTTTGAACAAGATATTGGACCAGTAAGGAAAGTCACCAATCGATTATTACCTGGAGTTAATCTACTTAACTCCAGACTTGGTGCAAATCTTCAAGAAGTGCTCGACGGTCAATAAATACTTACCTGTTATTAAAATTTTCACAGAACCCTTTAAAAAACAGATTTATCTAGTATACATACCTTTATAAACATAAACAAAATTATTTTATTGTTTGGAAATTCTAACTATTGAAATTTCCATTTTATTTTTATTCTTTTGTAACGACCGGCATACAGCGGTCTGGTGACCAAGTGGCTAGCCCAAACAGTGGGATTTGATCAGATTACAGTCATATATAAGGTCTTCTTACAAAGTGACGACGCCAGCACGGAACACTAAGGAAGAAGACAGCCAAAGAAAGGTCGTCTTTGTTACAAGATACAACAATCTTTTACGGCTAATGATATAGTTTTTATGGCTGACTTTACGGTTAAAACGAGGTAATTATAAGCGTAGCACACATCATATAGTATAAACTATACACTTTCATATGGAAAACTCGATTAACTTAACTCAAGACTCGAGTATAGGTGTGGTAGACAAAGTCTAACCAAGGCCCGAGGCGGCCTTTTATTTTGAGGCCTCAGATATTTCGTACGGGTGTGCATTTCATAGTTTTAAATAATACATACCTCAATATTTTACTTATTGTTTGTAAATTTTAAAGAAACAGAAGAAGATGTATAAAATGAGAATAATCAGCGTTTTATACAATGAAATTACATATAAATTAAATTATTTGAGAGTTTTTTACTGACTTTGTCTATTGAGTTATCAAAATGTAAAGAAGATGCAATTTTTCTTTCTGCAGATGAAATAGCCACGTTTTTCAACACTCATCGGTAGTCTAAGATAACTTAACTTTAGTTTTGAGAATTAGAATAAAAACGGAGCCTCCTGCTGAACCGCACAGTTGGCTCCTTTGTTCGCTAGTGTTGTTCAGAAACTGTTAACGATACGAACTACGTATGTACAATGTACAACTAACGGACATTGGTACTGGAATCTAGCCTCGTATGCAGGACCTTAGTAAAAGTTTAATTGTCAAAAACAAATAATCCATTTATAACCAATTATTAAAACTTGCAAAACAAATCGTGTACTTACCATGCTTCCTTCCGGAGTCGAAGGCGAGTCTGATATCAGTGAAGGAAATGTTGATCGGCTGACTGGGCGGTAAATGAAGGAGCACCGGACGAGGCTCGCCGTTCGGCTTCAGTAAGCCTGTCAGTTCTGACATCTCGATACAACACTAATATATATCACCGCGGTACACAAACCAACGCCGATCACTTTACTGAACTCTAGAAATACTAGAATCCGAAGTTTTCTTTCAAGTCATGAACTATACATTTTACGGAATAAAATAAACAAAGTTTAGCGAATATTCCGTCGAGAATACGTCGCCAAACACTAAACCGTTATTCAGCTGATGGCGGAATAAACTTTGCTATCACAAACCACTGTATCGCCTTTTGTTATCTTTTACAGTTTACACAACCGTTTGCAGTAATATAATGTTTATCAATATGTTTCGTTTTGGTCTCCCAGCAGACGGTCCCTTTCATCCAGACCAATCTGAAACATACGCATGATTAATTAAAAGTAGAATAGATTAAATGTGTACTAATAGAACTAGGTACGCGTATAAATAATTATCGTGTACTTAACTATAACTGTATAAATTGTTTTGAATTACTTAGTCTTTTTTAAACAATGAACGTGAACTATCTTTATCGTCATCGCAGACTTTGAGTACAGGATCTCTGATGATAGTAAGGTGCAAAAGCGACAAAAGAAATTGGTTTTACGGAATATTTAAACGCCTTGAGTCGCATATTACAGTAGGTAGGCTATCAGTTACGTAAAGATACACACGTCCACATTATACATATTATTTTTTCAGTGTAAGCGATGCCGAAGACAGAGGAATATAATGTACTACACACAGCTAAATGAAGTTTATTCCTTGAGGACTACCAAAATAAATGTACGAACACACTTTTAAGGTCCCGTGATCTGCAGGAGTTTTCACCTACACTGTAACCAAATTGTTTTCATGAACTCTGCCTGTGGTAAATGATAATGTGTGTATTGAGTAGCAAGGCGCATTGGATACAACTGCCGGTCCCAAGGCCGGATAAAGGAAGACCCACCTATCCAGTGGAAAAATATGAATGGCTCAAAGAAGCACGGACAGCCTCGGAATCGGACTGATGATACGGTACGGTTACTATATTACGGAGGGTACTAGGAAAGACAAAGTACGATAGGTTCTCAAACAATAGTATAAGAGAAACGTGTAGTGTAACAGATATTAATTCTTGGATTGCTGAAAGAGGAAGGATATGGAATTAACACATATCAAGTGTGGAGGACACAAGGCTAGTGAAAAAGGCAAGAGATACCCAACCAAACACGAAGAGGACGGGGAGCACTGGTCGGCCAAGGAAGAGGTGGAGGGACAGAATGTAGCACCGCTGTAGGACACAGTCCTAAAAAGGAAGTTGAAGAAGAAGAAGAAGAAGAAGAAGAAGAAGAATAAGAACATAAACAGCTGACATAAACCCATGTGGTTTCATGAACATTATTTTATAACAGAAAGCTGACAAGATTTCGAAGTGGTTAAAACCTACTCTTAAATATCTTATTTAGAATTTTTTTTAGTCATCTTTAATTTACAATAACACAACATCAACAACAACAACAACAACAACTGTCACTACTAGACTACTACTACTACTATTACTACTACTACTACTACTACTACTACTACTACTACTACTACTACTACTACTACTACTACTACTACTACTGTCAAATTAGGAGAAATCTAAGATTCGATGTCCTATGCGACTTTCGATCATGAGAACTGCTAAAAGATTAGGAAAATTTCAATGGAAATTATATTTCACTTAATGTAAAAGTAATGTTACAACTCAGTCACGAAGAAGCTTAACAATTACAGCTGAAACATTTCGCATAGTACTCTCACACGCGCGCGCGCAATCCCCTTTCACAAAATTAGTACAGACTATGAATATTTCAATGGAGTGCCACCTCAAAGTGGACCCATCAAACACAATTGCCTTTGAATGGGAGTTAGTCTGCTCTGTCAATTAATTTTATTAACCACTTCCTTTTTCTGAGAAAAAATGTAATTAATTATTAAATGAACATGTTATCGTCTTTAAAAATGCGGATTTCAATACTCTGAAGAAGCCTCGTGATAACGATTCAAAGCGCCGGCGCCGTTTTCTATTTGTTAACTTAGATTTAACGTGCTCTGCTATTTGACATTCTAACATTACTGGTTTCATTACATCCAGTTGTTAATAACAATAATTAATGTTTAATTAAACCGCGATTAAACGTACCTGTTTCACTACCTTTTTCATCGCCGAAAATAAATTGGCATTATTCCTGACACGAACTTCACGGTCTTGTGAAAACGAAGCGAAATCTGGGCCAATCTAGTCTTTTCTACCATAGTTTCAGTCAAATTTCTCCACACTTCAGTTACAAACTAGTAGGGATTATATTCCTGAATTCTCATAACTTACCTAAAACTGAATATGTTTATTTTCCTTCGACGTTTTCAGTATGTTAAAATACTACAACACGGTTTTTAAGTATCTTAAAGTTATTTGTGTGTGACAAGTCAAAACTGAATGTTTGTTTGAACGTTCCGTTTCCTTACATTGTTTGGATATCTCGATATTAGTAGCCTAACAAGCCACATTAATTTTTTCATATATCGCTACTTGGGATGCTTCACGTTTATGAATGATTGTGAAGATCTACAATATATGGCTCGGAAATTACGAGAGGAGTACAAAAAGTGGGGCTTACAGACAAACACTCAACAGACAAAATATTTACCAATTACAGCTGATATATCTAATGTGAGCTTGGATAACGAAATAATACAAGGAACACATGTATTTAGGAGTCATTTTTATGTGACAAATATGACGATTGGCAGATTACAAGATGAATACTTCAGTCCAGGAAAACGGTTGGTTGCCTCAACGGGATTTGGTGGAGTAAGGATATTGGTAAAAAGAGAAAATACAGCATTTTTGATTACTTGTTAAGAGGAGACGATGTGAAAAAGACCAATGGCGCATCAAAGAATAAAACAAAAAAACTAAAAATTGAGATGGATGTGTTCCGGAGATCTTTAAGCACTTTTAGACAGGACAGAATTTCAAATGAAGAAATTAGAAGAAGGATGAGGGTAGAGGAAACGTTTTTCAAGATATTGAAAGGATACGGATGATTTGGTACGGCCACGTTCACAGGATGAGTTGATGAAACACTTTCAAAAAGGTGATGGAAGGGTTTTCATCGTACCGTCAAAAACGGGAGACCCACAAAATTCTGGAAAGAAGGCGTATTAAGAGCTACCATATACACGAGATCTTCGGGATGTGGACGTCGAATAATCGTATCGAGTGGATGTTAGGTATCTGACAACGTCGAAGGACGTTTTATAACAGTCAAATATATAATAAATAAATAAATAATATATATTATTATCATACGAATACCACCCTTTCAAGCCTCTCCTTGGTGTACCTCTCTTTTACAAACAATAACGCCAATCTAGTATGGTTTACCAGCCACACTAGGGTTTATTCTCTGTTCCCGCTATCTTACCTGCTGTCAATCTTTATTGATTTTCCGGTTTAATGCGCCAAATTGTTTTTCATTTAAAACAATGAAAAAGATTTAAGTGAGCAAATTATTCGGTGTAATTCAACAGTTAATTTTACTGTCGCCTTCTGTTCAAATTCGAATTTCGCTCCGAAGCGTCAGGGTAACCAACTTCGGTTTTTTCAGCAGCGGATCTTCACCTATGCTATATTAAACATGTTATACATCAACAATTACCTATGGAATAACGAACAATTATAAATTCTGATTGCAGGTTTATTTAATAGCGTTTGTGCCCTTTTTTAGATCGTTTAATACAAATTGTCACATAAATATAGTAATAATTTCCGGCTCTTGATTTTTACAAACTCAGCGGTTGGCGCTTTGGTCGTTTGTCTAACAACGGACTCGCTATGCGAAAGTGTAATCTCACCAAACTGTTGTTTAGTCAGGATCCTTTTGATTACCAGAAAAGTTAACAAAATGATAATTGAATGTACAAACCTTTACAAAAGAATTACTGTTATATACTAAGTTATATTTTTCTTTACAAATTTAGTGGTAAATATCTAAAGTAAGTCGAATTCACTACGTGAATCTTGGTTAGGTTTTTTCGTTAATAATTTTTTTTTTTTTTAACTCAACAAAAGTGTTGTTGTTCTGATTTAACAATTTACCGGAAATATTTAATTAGTTATTAATGTCACTCATTGATAATGTGTTGGAACCAAGTTGGTGTATTTGTGTCACAATGTTCAACTGTATTTCTTCTGAGGTGTTGGAAATTTATTTGAAATTATACTTTACGTATTCCCAAATCATCTGATCTTCCGTCCACACGGGATTATTATGGTAGCTATCTTCCTTTGGTTTTTCTTCCTTCTGGGTAGATACTTCATCTTTTCTATATTTTTATAATTTTGCTGGTAATTTTTACGTTTTAATTTTGTTTAATTTGTATTCATGATTTGTTATTAGTGATACTAGTTCAATTTGATAACTTAGGCATATATTCTGTCATTAATTTTGTTTCTTCTGATCGTTTTAAATCATGGAGTAAATATTTTCTCATCAATCTTCGACTGAAGCCAATAATGAACTCTTAAATGTTTTAAACCGTTTTTTCGTTACTAGGCTACTAGCCTACCGATTTCATTGGTTGGAAATGTTGTCCCATTGTTATATTTTGCTTATAATTTTTTACTGAAAATGATCAAATGTTTCTAATTCGTATAATTTACTTATAGTATATCTAATATACTGGTCATTAGCATATTTGAATGTCTTTTCGGTTGTAGATTATTTTGAAACCAAACAAGACTAACTTTCATTCATTATTTACTGATTTATTATGTTATCGTTTTGTCTCTTTCTACCTTTTTATATTTATTTATTTTATAGTTGTGTTTATTGAGTAATATTTGTTTCCTTTATAATTCCCTATTGAAATATATTATGTTTACCTACTTTTCCCTTTACTTAAAGTTATTTTCTTATTACAATTTACAATTAATCTATCTGCTATCTAGTCCTACATATGCTTACAATGGTTGATAATTTACATAATTTAGTTACATCCTCTTTCCTATATTATTTACAAATTTGCTTAGTTATTGCATAATTAGGTTGAATTAGTACATATTGTTTTAGGCCTATTGTTAATTTTGAACAAATTCTTACTTCTTAAGCCTAGGTTTGCTACATTTACTTTTAACATTTTTAGACTCCTGCCATCCCTTTAAAACACACTACTGTTTTCTTAATTATCCATCGTTAAAATTCTAACATAACATAACTTATAATCAACATTCTGATAACGTGTATAACATTTAGTGTTTTTGTTACCCTACTATTATTCTCTCAATAACATAAATTAAACCGTTTATTATATATCCATTTAGAATTAAGAATTGTCTTATTAACTATCTTTATAATTCATAAGTATAAACAGTAAACACATAACAGTAATTCATAAGTATAAGTATAAACACATTAAGATTTAGTGTCAACACCCTCCCTGTCTCCTACTATCTACTTATAACATGATTTAATCAATTATTTTTAACATGAAAAACATAATGAATCCTTTGCATTCGGATATTATGATCTAATTCATAACACTGAGTGGTAGGTATTAACACTTATAAAGTTCAATGTCAACACTCTCTCTGCCTCCTACTATTTTCTAATAACATAGTTTATTAAGTCATTATTAACAAAAGATAGAACATCAGTGACCCTTTATACTCGGATATAATGTTTATTTCATTACACCTATTGGTGTTTTATACACTTTGTTTATTCCATGCATTTGAGTTGACTTCCAATTTGTGGTGTTCATCACTTTATTGTCTTTTTTAGTGTACACTTTTGCTTGAAGTCCCTCAAAATGCATTGGTTATTGCTCACTATTTCCGTGTTTCTTTTCACTAACTGTGTACCTACCTAATACACTTGGCTCTAATCTGGGTTTATTTAAGTGAATATTTTTTAATCAATAATATGGTCATTTGAAAACTACTTATTTTCCTAAAGTGTTGTCACACATTTATATTCCATTATAATATATTATTTGTTATTCGAGGTTTTGTACTTTGAAGGCTCATCATTCCTTTCACTTATTACAAAATGATATTTTTACATTTTATTATTATAGTTTTTTATTGTTCATATCAAGTTTGTTCGCTATGCCAGTCGCTTGGGTAGAGTTATTGTCTTTGTCACGTCTAAGTCAATTGTCATCACTATGCTTATTTGTTAAAATGGTTATATACATCACTTTATTCTTCTTTAGCTGTATTTTCTTTAGTAGTTCTATTAGTTATTTCTTCTTTTATTAGGATTGCTATTTTGTATCGTTACAATATATATATTCAAACAATTTTTGCTACAGTATATTTCTTGATGCATATATAATATATTTAAAATTTATAATTACTTTACTGCAAGATGTTTTTCCCCTTAGTAGGGACATGTTTCGGGAAACATATTGTTCCCATCCTCAGCCTTCTATTTTGAATCTTGTGGAGTACTTGTGTTTTGGTTGGTTATTGTTATGGTCACTTAACCAAAACACAAGTACTCCACAAGATTCAAAATTAAGAACGCTGAGGATGTGAACAATATGTTTCCCGAAACATGTCCCATATAAGGGGAAAATCATCTTGAGGTGAAATAATTATAAATTTTAAATATATATATATATATTCATATTTACTCACATTATTCTTGTTATCTATATTAATAGGCCTAATATATAATACTTTATGTTTTTTAAAAACAAGAATATATATTGTTACAATGTTTCAGCAGTTTTAATTTAATGTACTGTCATCCGACTTATAATGTAATGATGATGATGATAATATGTGTGTGTGTGTGTGTGTGTGTGTGTGTGTGTGTGTGTGTGTGTGTGTGTGTGTGTGTGTGTGTGTGTGTGTGTGTGTGAATAGAAATTTTAGAGATTTGTTAAGTCAAAAAACGTAATACATTTCGGTCCAGACAGTTTTGTACCTTTCATCTAGCGAAGAGAACAACAGTTTGTGCTGTTTCTATACTCACGACTATATTCTGTTAGTTTTAAATTAACACCTTACTTTTCTATTTTTGTAAATTAATTTCTTTGTAATGTCGGATGGCTATTTGGAAAGAGCTATCTGTACTTCGCATATTCTATTTCTGAATATTCCGCAAAATATCGAGAGTTTAATCACCTCATGTCAAACAAAATTTTAAAAACTTTTTTCGTTAAAAAATAAGTTTCAAATTTAATAAATTATATAGATTGGTAATTACCTTTATCTAATTCCTTCCTTGCAACTTAATTATTTGCGTAACAACGCGTTTCAGGATCACAGTCCCATCATCAGGTTATAAAATTAAATCTTGCACTACTCACTCGTCGTTAAGTTTTTAAATTATAAAGCCACTGCACAACAGTCGTATTCGCGTAAACACATAGCTATGTGTATTCACTCACGTGCGCGTCGTCGTAAAGTTAAAGGTCGACTGATTAATTATCACAAACTTACACAGGCAGTCGTCTGCTTTCTTCTTGTTGTGTGCGTATTACTGTGTCAAAAAAGACGTTGGATTTAAATTACAACATATCATTCAATAACTCATCACGCTGGAATTTACTTGCTTTGTAGATTATAAATTCTTCCATTGCATCCATGAAACGTCCTTTCTTACAGTAATGTAGAGGCTTTAAATTTTGTACAAAACTGGTATAATTGTGGTTGTATTCCATTAAATGCTGCGCGTAACTGGACTTTATATTATTAACATCTTATTGGGCAGATGTTCTATATATCTATCTTTAAAACCTCTTCCTGTTTGCCCAATATAGAATTTCTCGCAGTCATCACATACAATTTTATATATGCCGGAACATGATTCAGGATTTTTGCTTCTTTTTGCGTGTAATACGTTTTGAATATTATTGTTTGTTTTAAAAATTACTGTAACGTTATATTTTTTTAATTGATTTTTAATGATTTGTGGTATCAAGTTAGTGTACTCAACGGATATAAATTTATTGTCATGTCTCGGTTTGTTTGTTCCTAGATTCTTTTTGCATCTATGTTTATCGATTAACTTGTCGACAATCGTGCTGCTATATCCGTTGGCGATTGCTATGCTTTTTATGGTGTCAATTTCTTTGATAAAATCCTCCTTCTCTAGGAGTACATTAAGGAGTCTGTGGACAAACGCGTTATAAGCAGCCATTTTTTGTGACCATGGATGGTATGAGTCTGCATGTATGGTAATATTGGTTGTTGTAGGCTTTCTATAGATCTTAAACTTAAAGCAATATTTCTGTTTAATTAAAGTTAAATCTAAGAAATTCAAACAATTATTATCTTCAGTTTCTAGAGTAAATTTGATTTGGGTGTTTATACTGTCATGTATTTACTCATGTTTTCAAGTTGTCTTAATGAACCGTTAAAAACACAAAATGTGTCCTCAACATATCGATGATAGGCTATAATATTCTTATGATGCATATTGTTGTTCGATAATTAGATACTTATTTTCCTTCCTTCTTAACACTACAATAACAATTAGGTTTCTTCTTACAAGAGATTTACCCTGAAAGGCCATTTTTTTTAGTTAGAGACCTTTAACCTGTATTTAACGTATGATTATATTTAGTAAACAAAAGGTTTTTACAACATTTACTCGCTTGTTTGGATGATAGCTTCATCGCCTGCAAATGCCATGTAATGGATTTATAAATTTGCCTTTATCGTAGGTGAATTTCTGAGACTACTGTCACTGTTTTTTACATTCCAAATACATATCGCGCTCGTACGTACTCAAATACCGAGGATAAAGTATTACTGCCTCACTTTACGTGGGTTATCAAAGCAGTTCTTATCAGTCGTAATTATGTTTTAGCTCCACCCATATGGTTGCGTTGTTGGCACGTTCCTGTATAGGCCTATCACTTAAACAGAGACTTACACCGATAGTAGAATTACGACGTCTCGACGAGCTAGCTGCTTTGAAAGTGATAAGCTACATTTGATGAATATTTACTAATCGTGGCAACGCCGAGACCCCGTAGACTAAACGTCTTAACTAATGGAACAATCTGATTAGCGCATACACTCAGTCCTACCCTGCACACATTAAAGCCATTCGAAATAAACCTGGGACAGTCAAACGCTTTGTAAACTTTCGACATTGAACAACGCGAAATTAAGAAATTACAAACTTCTGACTTGTGTTGTTATAAGAAAACTTTACAAATATCGTGTGTTCGCAAAGTACGTAGTGTGGAAGACAATGAAATTTATTTATAAATACCGAAGGCCTAAACACCAAAACGACAAAGAAATTTGAATGCTTCAATACTTGGGGAGACCGATACAAAACGATATGGTAAAATATAAGGCAGGGAGTACAGGAGAACGAAGAAGAGTCCAGTTCAAATTTATAACAGTCCAGAGTGAAAAACAATACAGTGCTATAAACAAGTGTTTAGGTTAACTAAACAGTCCTGGTTTAGTTTACATGATAGCTCAATATAAGCAACATGACTGGTATTGCTCAACTCAAACATTTTAGTTCGAACAGAAGCAAACAAAACACAGATGATACTGTTGAACGTTGTCAGCCGACCTTATGAGAGAACAAAGGGTACACAGAGATACAAAACAAACAGAAAGAATCTAAAAAGGCATGTGAAATAAAACCAGTAGAGTAGCAAGAATTAATCCGTGGGAGGAAGTATTGATAAAGATTTTTCTAATGGTCAGGGGTTCATAGACCAGGATTTTCCGAAGCGTCGAGTTATTGGTAATAAGAGGGAGAAGAGCGTGGTAGTAGAGGATTTATCAGTTTAAAGCCTATTGTGTTCCTACATCACATCAGCCAGCTCGCTAGTATTGCCTACATAGGCTACATATTTTACCTATAATACTCCGTTAGCGCCCTACTCAGTTGTTTGTGGGGGGGGGGTAGATCCCAAACAACTCCATTGGCCACACCACTGAACAATGCACAGAACTTAAAAAAATAAAATATGAAAACAGACACGTCTAAAAGTCTACAAAGTCACTACTGTTCTAACGGTAGGCTTAGTGTAGGTAAAACAAATTAAACAAATAGGCCTTACCTGATAGATATACATATAGATAGATAATATACATCAGGATATGACATCTACCATGGCATAAGAGAAAACACAGAATTTTGAAACTAATCAATATGCGCTAATGACAATAGGCTACAGTGTGAACGCTTGGAAGAATGCCAAAAAACTACCGGCAGCGGCGCAAAAAGATAAACAGAAAGGAAAGGAGAAGTTGGAGGAGACAGCTGGAAGAGGAAGAAAGCGGCGAAGCATAATCTTAGGCGATGAAACAGAACAAGACTAGAGAACAATAGAAAGGAGTAAGTTTACAATTAAAAATAAATAACTGTGAGAAGACATGCCATTAATAATACCACCACCAGCGACGTTATGCCGGTGAATCTACGATAACAATTGACAACAATAGCGTGTTAACGTGGTCGCAATCAGCTTTGTGTTTGTAAACAAACAGTACGTGTGTGAATCAGCGGTGACGTGAATATAAATTGACCTATTTGTCAACCATTTCTCCGCGCTTATATTGAGACACCCGCTTGACTACCAAATCTCAGATACATTTCTCCTTCGTAGTTCGGAACTGGCGCGCCCTTTCTTCACCAAAATACCTATTAAATAGTCTCCCGCCATAGCGTTTGGACTAACTTTATTTAAAGCTTACCGAAATACGTGTTTTACAGGTCTAGGCTTTCAAATCGCGCAATAGTAGAAAGCGTAAAATACGTCATATACGCAATACATTTTCCACTGGGATATGTCCAGTGTTTCATCCGAGTCTTTAACGGAGGACGATTACCGTTGTTCCTCGTAACAAATTAAATGCGACGAGTTCGTAAATCACACATAATCTGATTTATTTAGAGACGGTATTAAATTGATCTATTTATAACATATTATATACTGTGGTATTAGCATTACCATCATTGTTGTTATTGCGTTGCAACATTATTATTAATATTAACTTACTGTTAGAATAAATATGTAGTTGGCAAATAATAAATAAATAAATAATAGTTAAATAAATAAATAACCATAGTTGGCAAACAAAGAAATATGCTGTTAAAATAATTCGATTTCCTGTTCGACTCTGAAAAACTCGACTACACCACGTTACTGTCAATTTACTGCAATCAGAGGTTATGTAGAGTGGCTTTAAGTAACATCCAATTGAATAAAATATAAGTAAATTGTAATTTAATTACCAAAATCGTTAAATACAAAATTCATCACTCTTACAAATGACAAGTTCACGACCCTACGCTCAAAATGCGCTCATAAAATTCATGACTGTTACAACTGAAGATCAGAGCCGCGGTGTTTTAAACGAGTACTACTTCGGATTCAGTTCGAGACTTCTTATGATAAAACACATTTCTTGAGGTATCATCCCAATATTCGCTGTGAGTGAAAACGACAAGAGAGATCGGTTTTTCACAATGCGTAAAATAATTTCACTCTTAAAAGTGTCATGTAAAGCTTATCTTCGAAGTTCGATTTTCGATCCTCATTAAGAACAAATCAAATCTGTCAACGTCATATGTAACAACAGACAACTTGATATGACAGCCGGACCGATAACGAATGTCAGTTGTAATTCCGGGTTCCATTGTACAGCGTTACTATATTGGGGTGCCAAGGTCGATTTCATAACTCTTTGTTATAAACGTATGTCACGTTGGGGAAAACCTAGCAGTCGCTTCTGTGCTCACAAAGAATAAAATTATCATCTCTTAAACGAATGAAATTAATTTCTAATGTAAATATGTTGGAAAACAAGTTGGAAGACGAAATGGATGTGAAAAGAATTGAAGAGAAGAGACTTGCAGAAGATGGACCAGCCTGGTGAATTGCTTCAGCCGATCGAGAAGCTAATGAAGAAACGAAAGGATGAACCCGTAACTCATAATGTAAAACTGTATTCGGCAGTAATACTATGGATCTACCGAACCACAATAAAACTTACATACTGGGTTGCTTTTAAAATGTAGGATTCATAATTTAGCTGTGTACTATGTGGTATAATATAGCCAAGCCGTTTAAGCCATTCTAGTAGACGGAAGCCCTTAAGCCCATATTATGGTCCCACATTTATTGAGGACGACAAAGTACATCGTTTGAGATGTATTTGAAACTATTAGCCTGTCTCCGCTTTGAAATAGATTGACCCGGCTACTACGACAGTTGGCGTAAAAAAAAAAAAAAAAACGGAGAGCGATTTTACCGAAAAGTTAATAAAAGTAACACGGATTTAAAACCAAATAAAAGATCTCACACCATTCAAGAAGTTTTAGAAAAAAAAAGATATTGTAAACGCTTCTGACGAGGCTTAAAGATCGTGAAAGTAAATAAATTAGAAGGTAAAGGTGATGAACGAAGACGATGCAAACCTTGGCTGTGTCAACGGGACTGACAGTACTGTGTGATGTGAAATGACTTCTATAAACAGTCGTTCGTTGAAGGATATCTTGATGTATCAACGCGATAACCTTTAACAATTCTGCATCCATTTTCCCAACCACTTCATTAAATCAACAGTACGTAGCCAGTGTAGTTTGTACCATCTTCTCCGCGCTCTTTTGCAGGAAAATGAAGTTCTCAAAGCATGAGGACAAGCACTAAGGAAATAATTAGCGTTAAACACTTAGTTACCGCTTGGAGTGTTTTCTGCTTTTGATTTGCAGTTCAGTCAAGGTACTATTAGCAGACTTGTGTTGATTTATGAGATACATTCTGGTGGTAATGGAGCCATAATCTCGTCGAAGCGTGGAACACTGTATGTAACTATAAGAGAACCTCGCTCACATGACCTAAATGGGGTCTTAACTCTGGAAATCTATAACTACAGACCCATAAACCGCGCAATGTTTGTGTAACATACTTTCTTATTCCAACTTTTCTTTGGCGTAAACCGATGTCGTAAATCATTATTTCATTTCTCAACAACACAAATGGTATATCTGAAGTACAGAACACTTGTTCGACTTCAATTAAATTTCACTGTAACGAATGTAGACTGAGATAAGCACGCCTGAACTTTACTAGTAACAACAACTTTGTTTCACTATTTTGGTCGAGGAAAGACGAACAGCGAGGCCGAAGTCGTCAAACCGTAAGACTGCCATTAAATCCGGAGAACACATGGGAGCTAACATGCCTTGTACGAAATTTCAATCCTTGTCTTTAGGTTTACAGCTTGTGAAACGTGCATAGTGAATAAGTTCAATTTCCTTATAGATGAAAAATGTTTCCAATTTTTTTTAGCAAGTCTTTTCAGTAATACATAATTTTTAGATCCTACAATACCACAGTCGATTTCTTTGTTGATTTTTTTTTGTTTCTGTTGATAATTTAAATAAAAAATACCTGAACGAAATTATCACTGTTATGAAACATCATAATGAAATATAATGAACATCATAATCTTTGAAACACATCATTTTGAAACATAGAGTTCGGCAAAAAGCAATTTTGACGCTAAAATATTAATTACAAATTCTGCGAAGTGTGACTGCAGAGCACTAATCTGCATAATTTACAATAAATTTGTACGAATAAGTTTGAAGCATGTTCGTTTACACGTATCGTTTACTTATAGCTCTATTTTCTTCTTCCTTGCTTTTGAAACTTATCCTTCAAAAATAGTTTTTTTGTTACACGAATACCCATTATTCTCTTTCTATTTTCCCAAGTTTTTTGACAAGTAGGCCTATTAATAAAATATACTCGTTACAAATATAATCGCTTGATTAAAGTCACATTCCTTAAAAAGAACCGTTATGTATAAGCCTTGCAGCCTGTCTAAGACTATTAGATTACTACGTCAAAAGGTCTTACGAATATCATAATTTTTTCTTAAATTCTGCGCACTGATATTTCCACTTCACGAAGACGTCATTTTTTTAAGTAAGTTAGGGATTTCGTGATGAGAATTGTTAAGAATATAACCATCATACAAAGGCGTTGTTTAGTTCCGAAGAGAACTAAGTCAAAAGGTCTTATGAAAGTTGCTACGTATTCTCACCAGTTTGGCACCATCGCCGTCGTTTTGTTTACTTTCAATAGACAGATCGGTACTGGTTGAGACGGTAAATGTCCGATTATCGAGTACGGAGCTTAGCGTCGACGTAAGCCGGGTCGATTTGTAAACACAGCGTACACTACTGTTACGTTCCGTGACGGTTTATCATTCCGTACTTCTGTCTATCGACCTTGGCCATGCCTACCACGTTGTACCCCTTTGTACGTAACCATTGCACGTGTACCATTCATTGTACGTGTTGCTACCTTAGCCTACGTGAACTGTACCAACAGTCGCATTGTGTTCTCGTCTTCCAGGAGTGGCCAAGATAGCATTAGTTTTAGTATGGCAAACTTGTACTAGAGCCACATACTTTAACACTAAGAAATTAAAAACGTTTCTGCTGCGGAAAATCTATGTCTTTTTAACATCTATAACTCTATAAAAGCCTAACAAATAGAATAAACAAATCTGTATACAATTAACAGTAGCCCAACGTTTACAAACCAGGATTTGTTCTACCTATACAGAATAAAAATGGCAGAAATAAATATTTGAAATAAATAAGCATTTTGTAATTTCTTTCTGGCGAAGCAACTGCAATTTAGTTACAACTTACCAGGTTCTGCAATCTTCAACTCGATAAATGCCAATTTGTAAAGTTTTATTTCCAAATTCTGTTCATATTGCACCTTGTAATATGGTGAAAGCTGGTTGAACTTTGAACCTCGATAGTACGTAATCTAAAGAGGACCTTCGTCAACCAATCGAATTGCTCCTTCTATTGTCACTGGAACTTTTTGGCTGTCTTTGAAAATTAATTGAAAGTCTATTTTCATAAATTTCACGCAATTAATTTTTGGTCAAGTAATCACCCGTTCTAAGGCATCTAGCTTTACAAAATCTACAGGAGACAACTAATTTATACAAAAATGTTGAATAAACGAATCCCTACGTTAACAGATATGTGTTAACAACTGTATGTGCTAACAGATATAGTTGTACATGAAAGGTTGTTTCCCCAGCATCTGAGGAAATTCTACTAATTTTAATTCATGGATCATTTTTGAAGGATTAGTAACGTGTCTGATTTTGAAAGTTAATATAATTTAAAAACAAGTTATATTTTCGAAGTTATTTTGGGTGAGATAGTCGCGTTTACCTACCGACTGTAAAGGACAGTTCCACTTAAAGAAAGGAAAACAACCCTGTCGTTGGTATCCCTAATTCATGTACTACAGGTAACAAAATCTATTCAAACACAAATACGTAGTACAGTTCATACCAGCCGGTGCATTATTCATACTAGTATGCCCCCTGAGCTGCAGAACTCGTTCAAATTTTGAACGACGAACGTTTATTAATACATAAATTTTGAAATTAGATAAATTTTAAATTATGGAAAAATTACTCCCGATTGCTCTATCATTTCGTTAGTATAACAATTGCAGAGCACACACTCATACAATATACACTTAAAATTCGAAACAAACATTCGGATTTGGGTTACAATTCCTTTCAGTTTGACACCTTACTGGATTTTCACAATTTTTATTTTAATTTTTGACGATTTTTTGGGGGCCTGAGGTCAAAAAATTTATACATTTTCAAAACGTGACACTACATTCAGATGTTAGTTAAAATTCTCTTAATTTGATACTCTACATGAATTTTTGGCGATTTTATCAAAGTTTTCACCCACGTTTTAGACCCTGACGTACAAACGTTACGAAATGTATAAAAATGAACAATATATTAGATTGTGGTTAAATTCCCTTTAATTTAGTAGCCCACGCTGCTTTTTGGGTGTATTCCCTATTTTGAGCCTCTCAGATTTTTGCCTGGCCCCCTATTTTTAAGGGGACGTATCTTAAAAACAATAGAACTCTGTAGGGTAAAAGTATGGATACGCTTGCCAATTTCACGAAAATCGGTTGATGCGTTCAAAATTTATTGTGAGTCGTACTCCAAACAGATAGATACACAAATGGCAAACGGTCGAGTAAAAACTGAGAACTCGCTTCGCTCGAACAATTAAAACCGCTAAAGAAAAAAATATGTGGTAAAGTCACAGATGTTTATTACTCTAACAGTAGTTTCGTCAACTACGTCAATCACAAAAAGTCGATATGACTTAATTTTATAGTTATCCAACAGATGGTCAGTGAAACCATACCGATACCTACGAAACCGTACCAAAGAGCTTTTTTTATTTATATCACAGTGTTTCAATGTCAGCATATTTTTTCAGTGTTAGCACCTCGTTTATCATCATCATATTTACAAGACGGCATAGGCAAGGTGTTACCTGTTGCACCTTCAAAACTCCTCCAGCCATCTCTTCCTGGGTCTACCCACACACCTGTGTCCTATAGGTTTGTATTCCAGACTTGTTTGGCCATTCTGGAATCTGACATTGTTTCTAAGTGTTCTTGACATCATGTTTGTAATGTTTTAATTATTCCTCGTTTATTATTCCTAAATTTGATGTTAAGTGTGTATATATATATATATTTTAGGAGAACGATATTTTTAAAAACAAAAAACCTTGTAATTTCATTATTTGACAGTTCGCCAAATATCACGATTATTTCAAATCCGTAACCAAAATACTTTTTCAAATTAAATATTGTAAATATCTAGTGCTTAAGGCGAATACGGTCAGAGTCTGGGGATATTAGCAACTTTCATTAACGAGCAACTTTGTAAGCATGTTCAAGGATATCTTAACTGCAGTGGCAGTGAAGGAGTTTCGCTAACCGCGGGGTACGCAGTATGAAACGAAAAGTTTTTTATTACTAATCACGTGTTTGTGTTTGGCATGCGTGATTTGTAATTAGCAGTTAGCATACTAGACGTATAATTACATCGTACTTCGTAATGTAAGCAGTTGCATTATGTCCTTCTAATACCCGACATTACCGTACCAGCCAGCTTTTTGTCTTTGAGTATCTTGAAGCGGATGATTGTTGTTTGTAACCTTGGGCTATGTACTTGTTCTTGTATCGTCCAGTGGAAAGTATAACGTAGGCTACAGAGCCACTAAAAAGAAAATTTTCGTTTTCTATTACAAGCAGAAAGTACAAAAGTACTAGTGTCGATTTATAATATCGATTGTATAAACAGAGTGACAAAACAAACAGTTAGCAAACAGAAGTGCAAACAGCAATTCTAAACACGTCGCAAAACAAAACTTCAAACCCTATAAAGCGCTTGAAATTTTGATAAGACGTAAAAATTATACTTGGAACATTAATTGTGTATCATCATGGTTTCCAGTTGCAAAGGCATGGCTGACTGTTCAAAAATTTACTATCGAGCCGCATTCGACCGACATTCCATTCTCCTATGATTTTTTTTCGGTAGGCCTATACAAAATGGCCCACACAATATGATTGTTACAGTTTACGGACATTTAGACTACAAATCTATTGTAATCTATTTGGATCAACGTTACTCGTCTCCTACTAGAAATGTTTTGTCATCTCCAAAGCAACATAATCTGTGCTTCTTGCCGTCCTTTCAAACTCATCTTATTTACGTACTACGCACACTTCAAGGGATGCAGTAATGTAGGTATAGTCACTGCCTAGAGTCTCCTTAGGGCCTTTTTTTAAATGTTTTTAAAGTTTACTTGAAGGTTTTTCAAAATTTATTTAAAGGTTTTTCAAAATTTATTTATTTTAATATTTTAATAATCAAATCTGATCTCTCTCATAGATCAAGTTAAAATTCAGATAGTTGAAATACGAAACGTACTTTCGAACTTTGCTGCTTAAGACTTCACAGAATAGATGTTTTTACATGTCGTATACCTAAGTTTTCATCTCTGAGTAAGCCAACATCAGTAAGTCCAACTTGTTTGCTGTCGTTTGTATACCCACTGCCTTGCATAATCAGTGTGAACGTCTGATCACCCCCCTCCCAATATTCTTTTTCAAATAACATAAAAATTGGAGTAAACAAGTCACACCGGAAGTCAAATTAAAGTTAAATTTAGGTTAAATTAAAATAAAATTAAGTTTCAATTTTGCGTTCCCTAGAATGTTATTGTCACGAAGAAGAAAATTTTCTCGCAGAGAGTTTCTCCACTAGTAGGCCTACCGATTGAACGTTCTTTTAGACATTATTGTTTACTTGAAGATGTTTCCCAAAGCTGTCTTTATACTAAATGTTTTTATTAATTTTGGTTTTATTTCAGATATATTCTGAATAAGGTTGTACACTAATTAGTTTATGCTAAAATGTTTTAGCTTCATTAAAACTAAGAATATTATTGTTACAAAATGAAAAAAAAAACGCGGTGTCACTTAGTAATTAACGAAAACAGTAAAATAACAATAGAAATTGAAATGTAACGTGACTGAAACAAAAATCGTTAATCTTGTTCTTCCTTTCACTAATAGCAAAACTCGGTCTTATATAAAATTATAAAAATTATAAAAATTATTCAACAACCATGTAAATAGTTAGATAGACAGATAGTTAGAAAGATAGACAGATAGATAAATAGATTGATAGAGAGAGAGAGAGAGAGAGAGAGAGAGAGAGAGAGAGAGAGAGAGAGAGAGAGAGAGAGAGAGAGAGAGAGAGAGAGAGAGAGAGAGAGAGAGAGAGAGTGAGAGGGGGGAGAGGGAGAGGGAGAGGGAGGGAGAGAGAAAGAGAGAGAGAGGGGGAGAGAGAGAGAGAGAGAGAGAGAGAGAGAGAGAGAGAGAGAGAGAGAGAGAGAGGGAGAAGACATCCAGTAAGATTATTTTCGAGCCAAAGTTGTTAGTAGGCGTTATACGTATTCATACTTAATTTTAATATTTAACATTCAATTTTTATGAATTTAAATTAAGAAAAAAACATATTGTTGTGGAGAATGCCATTTTAGATATGAAAATTCGAGTGAACGTCAGAGGGTGTAAAAGAATCATAATTTTATTAAATACTCTCATCCAAATCGTAATTCAACAATCCAATTCACATTATACACAATAATAACTATAACTAAGGCAATTAAATTTACTAAATCGTAAGAAACTGTGATAAACCATTAATACAACTTCCAACTGATTTCAACGCATAACATATCTAGGACGCACTTGTTTATTTTACGTCGTTTTGGAGCGTTCTGTTCTATTCTAGCATATCGTGTAATTATAGCAATTAAAGAGCATTCCGCGTTATAGTATAAAGCGAGCGAAAAATTTTAAAATTTCAAATTTTCTTCTCGACTGATTTTGTCCACACCCAGTTGTGTCAACGACTTCAAGTTAAAGCAATAAATAAGGCTTAATGTGAAGATGTCAAACCAGCGTCGCTAGCAGACAATAGAAAGATGTTAGACTCCACTCAACAATAGATATGAAAGTTCGAGATGACAGGAGAAGCTTGGCTAAAAATTATTACCCCACAACAAACTACACAATGCAGGCTAGTGCACTCACACGTGTAAGGAGAACTAAGGCGAACGTCCGCTCGGGTTACGTCAGAATACGATGGTACTGCAAAAACGACAGGATGTCACAAAAGAGTTGAGTGTGCTGCACTTTACGGAGACAGTGAAAGAAATAACTAGTTGAAAAGACTCGAGGAAGCTGCACAGCTGGAGGTGACGTTTACGTGACGGACACAATTTACGGTTAGAAAGTCGGGGTGGCTTCACCAGCCAACGCATGTCAGAAATTATTAATAGCTACAAAAAAGGGGTGTAAGATAGAACAATACCTCAAGATGACCAAGGAAACAGATAGGGGGAGTCATAACAACATTGCGTATGTCCCAAACAAAAGGGCGACTGACAGGCACGCAACGCCTGAACGAAGAAATCTGGGTATGTCTGGCAACCTATCAGAGTACAACGTCTTACGAAGACACCGGTGGAGAGGAGAGTTTCTATGGTAACCAGGAGTCAAAGCGAATCATTGAACAGAAACCAAAACCCCCGAAGAAGTGGGACAAAATATTCTAAGAAAATATTGAATATTTTCGAATGATCAATAGAAAATATTATTGATCACTCATTTTAGAATGATCACACATTATAAAGCGAACTGATCTATATAAACTAACATTGAAAGCACATCATATCAACACTACTCCATAAATGACGCGAGTTCACGTGAGTGTACAAGTGATAGTGCATTCAGCTTTATTCAACAAGATGTGTTCTTCAGACTTCACCATAACAAAGAGGCCAATCACCGATGGACCATGAGTCGATATTCTTATCTCAAGTAACATTATTAGTCTATTAATTTAGTAACTACTACTGTCCTGACTCTTTCAAAGAATCCCCACCCTGGGTGTTTTTTAAATAAATTTGATAAAAGAATAAATTTAAAGTTATAAATAATGAACAAGTAAGCGAAACTATCTGGAATTAATGAACGAATAAATTAATTATTATTTGAATTTATTGTATCATGATTTTTGTATGTATGTCTTTTTCAGCTATCATATAAGCTAGAACTTGTTTAATGATATATGTGTTATTTGATGTATTTACAGGTACAGCAAACTCTTTTATGTGTATGAATATAAATTGACTTAATGAATAATAAATTAGTCATTTAAGTACAATTAAAGAAATGCGTTCATTATTACTGAAATCCGCATGTTTAAGTTTTACTTAGAACACAAATTCACGGATATTTATAACTGTATAATTTTCATGTGTAACAAAAGAACATGATTAATTTACTAAAGAGTCTCTTGTCTATTATGCTAATTGGTAATTAAAATTGATAATTGATCTAACTAATTAATTCACATAGTACTTAGCATAATTAACACCGTAAGTATTATATTCTAGAATTGTCACGTTATAAAATCTAAAACCAGTTGATCCAAGAAGTTATTCTACTTAGGTTTCTGCTCGCCGTAACAATGTGTTTCTAAACATTCATATTTAGATTTGAAACTATATATAGAACATTTTAGAATTTTATGTTAGAAAACCTGACTTCTTGCATAGAGTCTGAAACACATACCATTTGTTGGGACCATAATATTTCATTTTGGAATACGAAAAACGTGGGAAAAGCAGTGGTAGAGACGGTAGTAAGGTGCAGGTCCTGAGAGTTGAGACTACTGGGAATTGAAGGATGTCCGAGCGTCTAAGGAGAACAGTTCCCAAATGAGAAAATGAATAGGTCGAACATCTGGCAAAAATAACAAGATCGAGAATCTCAGATGCTTTGGACACTTATTAAGTACGCCGGTTTGAAGACTGCAGGAAGGTTTAGTGTCATGCACGCCTCCAGGAGAAAAAATGATGTCCTTGCAAATCCTGATATAAGGTAAGCCGGAACGCTACGCTGTGAATGAACTTGGACGAACGAACAGAGTTTAGCGAGGACTGTTGTGTCTACGTAATCTATTGTACAAGTATTGTATTGTGCACAGTACACAATTAACCCAAATTTATATGTAAAACTTGACTTTTTTGTTCTGTCTAATAGATAAAATATTTATTGATTTGTATTTATACACGCTTAGCACGCTGAGTGGTAGCTGACCGGGGTCACGTTGTTCGCTCAGAGCAACAATCAATAGATATTTTTGTGCAGTGTAAGTATGGAACCAGATATGAAATTTAGCGAAATTTACTCTCGTCGGCGAATGTTTGTTGTTATTGTTGGTACAAGCTTTGCTCACTGATAACGAATCTTTATCTCTCACGCCTCAATCCGCTCTGCTCTTTGGTGAGATTTATGACTTAACACAGCGGTCAAACCAAACTATGAACAAACAATGACTTAGGACAATTGTATATTTGTTTCAGACAATGGACATTGTTTGTACTGCAGTACACAACACCAATTGTGTCGCTGTATTATAACTGATTCTGACATACTGTTTATCCGGTGAACGCAATGCTTGTGTAATAAGCCTACATTAGAAAAACTGTGTTAGAATGTAATTTTGCTTCTGTAACGTTACAAATAAAATTTTATAATTCTATATTTTAAAATGCAATGCAAAATGCAATGTAATTAATGTAATTAACGATGGGATTAGAAAATTAATTAATTTATGCATAATATCACAATAAATTTTATTCTGAAAAGTTCACACCTATTTTTACAACATAATAAAAATGTCCAATATACGTATGTGTGTATAGTATATACATGCGGTTTACTATGTTTCTATATATACATTTATATTACACATGCTCCTTTATTTACATACTCATATTTATAAATAGTTACAAAAACATTAACTTATTGTAAAACGTTCATCAACCTATATAAAATTAAATACTTGAGAGTTACCAGCACTATTTCGAGAGTTACCAGCAAGAGTTAGAAGCTATGCCTTCAAGATTTTGAAAAACCAGTTTAATTATGAAAATTATGCGTCTGTTATAAACCACGATTTCAACAAACAAAACCCAGTTCCACAGTATAATATTAAAAATTACTTTAATTCCTCACGAATTATCAAACTTTTGATAATAATTTGATAAGCTGAATATGTTATGTTTCGAAGAATCGTATAAAAAATGTAAACTTATACATATAAAACTCTTCGATAGCCTAATTATTATATGATACAAGACAATAGCCATACACTAATTTTAAAATCGTTATTTTTACTTGACTCTTGCAAAGTTGAATTTTTTATTTTTTCATGTTTTTCAACCAGTAAATTTTTTGGGCTGCAATTAGTCAGGCTATTGTCAATTGAATAACCAAACAACGTTATTTTAAAGTAAACGTTTATTTGACCTAAAAATGTATTCTATTGTGAATTCTCTCATGTGAATGTCTTCAGCAAATAAAAGTCTTAAAAATTGTAAACAATATAATTAAACGTCTTTTTGAAAATTTTTTTGAATATGAATAAATAAAATTCTGTTGTGTGTTTACACAATTTGGTGTGTATATTACACAATTTTTCAATATAAGAACCTATATTTTTTATTACTAATTTTTATATATTTTCTTCGCGCTCCCCCCCCCCCACACACACACACACTTACACACTTATATAATCGTACAAACATGCTCAAACGTAAACACACAAAAATAACGCAAAGAAGCATAGAATGTTTGATCACGTTAGCAGATACACAGTATACATAAATATATATTCTTGTAAAAAATCATATGAAAAAAATGTATAGCCTATAAAAATGTATGAATACGCAAAACAAAGGTAATTAACAAAATTTAAGAGACGTCATGCGTAGTAGTTAAAGCGTATAATATATTGTAAAAGTTTATACACATGATTGCCTACAAACAAGTTACAAATAAAAATAAAAATTAATTTAAAGAACATAAGCGATAATATTATTATAAATGATGTACTTTATTAGATATATTGTGTATTGTATACCTATATTATATTACACTTGTATCAGTATACCTATACGTTATAATACCTATTACAATATATTGATCACAATATTGTCATATTATCCATTTATATATATATTGCAACCATAGACCTACACATATTTGCAAAATATGAAAATACTCAGAGCAGTATTTTTTTAAATAATTAATATAGATAAATTGTTAGAAATAGCTTAGTACTTGTATGTGCTGGCAGATTACCGGTGTCAGGCCGGCAAAATAATTAACACCTGTCGGTTTTTAAGGTGTGTGTGTGTGTATGCGCGCTCGTGCGAGCGAGCGCTTGTGTGTACGGTGTAATCCATGCGTGTGTGTGGTCTACATCCCACTCTTTGTACTATGAAAAGGGGATCTCTGTGTAGGCCTACGCATGTATTTAACTTGTGTTAGTGAACTCCGGTCAAACACGAATTAATGGCAATAATTAAAGATGGTTATTTAATTACATTTGCATTTTAAAAACTACATTTTGCAATTGAGACAATGACAGCGGAAGATTTGTACTTCAACGCTTGTTGGTGGTGTAAGATTATTGCAAAAAGTGCCATAATAGCGGAGGGATATAAACTAAAGTCAGTTACGACCGTAATTAATAAGTTATAAACAATCGTGTCATATGCAAATAACGGATGGAAAAGTGCACGTTCAATGCCACCCCTAGCTTAAACATGAATTCTACCCTTATTTGAAAAACAGACAAAAAGTGATGTATTGAAAAGGGTGACGCTATGCATGAACAGACCAAACTGAAGGTGTTAGAGACGGCATACTTCGATATCTGACATTTCAGAATTACTGCAGACTATATAAATAAAGTACCTCCGACAATTTTGAACAAGGGACAGACTCTAGTAACTCACTCGCGGGGACACTATGTCGGTGTGATTAGAGACAGAAAATCGGCATCGGCATCGGCATCGGCATCATCACCATCAAGCAGTAAACAGAACGTACCACAATCGACGCAGGAGCATCATTTCCATCATTATCACACAAGACAACTAACGATCTACAGGGTAATCAGGACACCACCGTCACCATCAGCATCGTCATCGTCATCGTCCACATCCAGGAGCCGCAAACACGCGCGCGTAATAATATCTTCGCAACGGTAACTCAACAAATGCACGAGTGACAAAAGAACAAGTATTATTTTTTTTACAAAGAAAGAACAATAAGGACTGGAGTATAAGCTAACGAAGTAAAATCAGCACTTAAATGTAAATAGTGTAAATATTCATAATAAAATAAGTAATATGGAATTTTTATTAAAATTTTTATAAAGTTTGATTAAAAATAAATTTTCTAGTTAATTAAAATTGGGTGCTCTGTTGTAGATAATAATTATTTTACTTAAAGTAATTATTATTTTACGAAAATATTATTAGTAAACTTTCATAAAAACTTTCATTAGTAGGGTAATGATAACATATAAATATAAATATACAGATCCTGCAAGAAACATCAAGAGGTACCTACAAAGAAAAAAAATATATATATATTAATTGTATGCAACCTAACACAATATATACTTGCAAATGTAATTATTGTTTGATAACATGTATATAAACACACAAATCAAGAAATGAGTTACCTACGAAGGAAGAATACATATATGCCTCACGTGTGTCTGTAAGTATAAACATATAACTATAGATATTTTTAAAAATATTAAATCATGTATGTATTTTGTCAAACAGCAAACAAAAATTTACTTCTACATGTACATAGAAACAAGGAATCCGTCCATTCACACATTTGCCTACATACATGTGTATATAATTACTTTAATTAATGTTCTGAATGTACATGTAATAAACGATTAACATTAGATAGGTTTACACTGTTTGCGCATGATTCACACAATTTTGTTATAGCGTATAGGAATTACTGTGTTGTCAGTAATTACTAGGCCTATCAGTTTGCGTGTGTACAGTAGGTGTATAGCGTGCAAGTGTGTAATACAAAACCAGTGTAGATATAAAAATTACACGCGCACGCCTTGCTTTAGCTTTACTTTGTTTTAGCTTAACTTACTCAAAGCAAGTTTAGCTTACTTTATTCTTGAGATATTTTTAAAAAAATTTTGCAGACAGTGTATCAATATATTCGCAAGCAGGGATATCCCTGCTTAATAAAGTATCTCTTATGAAATGTAAAAAAACATCTTTTAATAACTAATTAATTTTAATAATAAAATGTTTTGTTCACTGTGATGGTAATGGTTTCTGTCAATAGAATAAATATAAAATTGTTAAAGGAATACAATTTATACCAGGTAGTATTAATGTTAACAGTTACGTATAAACGTAACATTTATTAAAATAAATAGATAAATGTATGTGCCTGTATACACACGCGCGCCGCATGTATATACATATATATATATACTGTACGCGCGTGAATGTGTGTAGATTTAAGAATTTAACACATTTATTAGTATATATAATTATCTGTAGACACACACATAATTCATTTAAAATACGTTACATATATTTATGTATACATATATAACAAACGATTAATTAATTAATTTATTTATTTATAATATTTAATATAAAAAAATATATATGTTCGTGTGTGTGTGTGTGTGTGTATACACACACATTTGTTTATTTATATACAACCCAAACCAATGTGTTTGAATGACATTCACTTAAGAGTATATGATTTACTACGTGATAACATTGAAGTATTGTTATGAATTAAGTAAGTTGATTAGAAGGGCAATTGATATTTATTTATAGAGAGCACTCACAGTTTGTATATTTATGTCACAAACACGCGTGAGATGAGCACACACACACAAACGCAACGACCGTGTTCACCGGCGTAAGTCCAGTCACCGACTAAATAACGCGCACACCACGCCGCCCGCCAGCACCAGATTACACAGCTCGTTTATCAACATATCTCTCCCCACCCCACCGCGCGAATCGCACTCTTTTTCATAATTGACAGGACTTTGTGCGGCCGGCTTCTGTCGCATTGTTTCGAGACCTTGGTCACGCAACCCTCGTCAACCGTGCATACTTTCTTCACGGTCTGCTGAAGTTCCATCCAGCACGCTGCCGTATAAGCTGTTTCTGTAACATTATACATTATAATTTCGTCAAACGCGATGGTTGCGTTTCTAAAGTAACGTCGTTGTTAGTGGAGTTAATTTTATACGTATGGCCAAGATTAGAAGAGTAAGATCAAAGCGAGAAATATCAGACTACTTTTCCGAGTAAAATCATCTTGAATCGCATCTTGATGTAGAAATGCGATCACATTTGGCGAGGAATTATCGTACGCCAAGTGGAAAAATTTAAGATTAGGTGATCTGCAACAAAGTGGAAGATCCAAAATATAATTCTTTATTGTCCGTTAGCTTTTTTATTCGTATATATAAAACAAGTAAGTTCCCTGAGCTGCAGTCGCTCACTATTTTGAATGAGGTACATTTATTATTGGGTAAATTTTGATATTAGATAATTCTTCAATTATCACAAAAATTACAAAATCCCGATTACCTTACTATTTTTGTGTTTAGTAAAGTAACAGTTGTAGATTAATCATACAATAAACGCTATAATCGCCAGACAATCTGATTTGTGTTAAAATTCATTTAATAGTCTGATACCTGGCTTGATTTTTACTATTATTTAAATTTTTTGGCCATTTTTTGTGCCTTACGGTCAAAAAATTTTGAAATTTCCAAAATTGTAAACTATATTCACATTTTTGTTAAAAATCTCTTTGATTTGATGTCACACATGTAATTTGAAATTTTATCAAATTTTGCCCCACTTTTTTAACTCTGGCGACCCACAATTTTGAAATTTCCTAAAGTTAACACTGCAATCAGATTTGAGTTAAACTTCTTTTTACTTTTATACGCCATTGAATATTTACGGTTTTAAAAAGATTTTCATCCACTTTTAGGCCTCCGGCGTACTACAATTTTGAATTTTTCACAAATGAACACTAAATTCGTAATTTTGTTTAAGTCGCCATCATCATAATCTTCAAGGAGTAAACCAAGGATGGTTTGTTCCGGTAGCAAACAGTCAAAGAGTCTAAAGCCATTGCTTTATAAAATTTCAATAAAGTAACTCTTCGGACTTATTTTTCAAGGGTTTTTATAATTGTATCACATATATTCTGAAACCAGGATATTTTAATTTCTAAACCAAAATTGTAACTTGTATCACATCCCCAATAATTAAAAGCCTTTACTTCTTCCATCACAGAGTTAATGTAAAATTTTCCCCCTTATTGGCTGTTCATCTATTGCAAGTTTAGATTTGCAATAGATATAGGCCTACTTAAATTATAGTAGCCCATTGTTTTGTCAGAAGCATAAAATACTTTCTACAGAGAATTTTCTGATCGTGATAGTAGGATCTGGTCCTATGCGTATAAGAATCGATAATTTAAGGTCACTTAATTTAAATCCGGAGCTAACACCCACTTTCCATGTTCTAATTGTAACGTTCAAGTAAACGTTAGAAAGAATGGGGGACACTAAACAGCCTTGTCCAGCCCCTTGCGATGTAAAAATCTTTTTTTTTTTAACACAAATTAAAAATCCAACACATTTTAATTCTAGGATTAGGAAACATCTCTTGTGGAAAAGTGGTGAGGGACATTATCAATTCACGTGCTATGAAGCAACTTATTATACAGAATTCTGTGGTTTATTTTGAGAGCCTCAGTGAAACTGCTCGCATGGCGATGGTAAATTCTCCAAACTCCGTTTGTGTTTTTTCTTCAGCTTTATGGTGGAATCGATATCGAAAGAAATGTTGACTATCAATTGATTTTGTAGATTATTAACCAAAGTTGATCCAGTGTTTAGACTAGATGCGGTCATTTTTGTTTTCCCTTCTCTAAATTCCTCGTCATCATCGCCTCCTCACTTGATTACAGTCATTTTTCTTAATCGTTCGCTATTAAACCGCTCCTTATATGATTAAAAAAAAGTTCTACTACCTGCCGCATGTCTTGCAATATCTAGTAGGTCTATGTACTCTGTATATCACTATCCGCGTATAAGCGAATTTCTGCACCTATGAAACCACGTATAAGAAATGAATTCCGCGTTTAGAGGAAGCGCGATTACTTAGGCCTTTTGTACTCTAAGTAATATTGCTTTTCTTATTGTATATAGTAATATTTAATTCTCATATGTTAGATACTTCACAGATTGAATTACAGTAAATTTCGATTATCTGGACCACCGGTCAATCGGGACAGTCATTTATTTGATTTAGAGGACATTGAAAGAAACTAATGGGAGAAATAGTTGTACTTTTTTTGTCTTAACTGAAACAGACGCTTCCAGAAGCAGAAGATCTCGAAAGGCAGCTGAAACGTAAAACTTCGAAACACCGACATAGTGACGAAATGAGAATGAAACAAATTGCGGTTTATTTAGTGCATAGCCCTTTTCGATAGTATTGCCCTTCGTAAATTGTTGAAGAAGTAATAACACAAAATTATAAATAAAACATACAGTTAATTGCTTGTATTTGATTTACGTCTTCTTGCTGAGTGTACATTCGTTGACCTTGTATTCCCGCTGCCGTCAATAATTGACACACATATCTAATGACATATAATTAATAGTTTTGACACATATTGTGGCGATACATATCATCACCATGCATAGAAGAACTGTTTAGATAAAGAAACCATAAATAACAAGTGCTAGTGCAAATAATGAATGAAAGGAAACTTACTAATAAGGGAATGGTTAAGCAGTGTATTCTGGTTCCAAGCTAAAACAGAACAAGGGATGAAGCAAAATAAATGTTAAAGCAAGGTAATATTGTAATTAAAATGAAAATCAGAAGAATGAAACTTAATAACGTGGTAAACCCAATAGGTATGGTAAGTGAGAGGCACAAACAAACCCAACGATGAAACAACTAACTGAAATAAAGACATGCAACAAGCAACAAGACAGTGAGGACCACATTAATGACAAAACAACATAAATGAATGACGAACTAAAAAATAACGAATAACAAAAAAAAATAAACTAAAAACATGTTAATGACCATGTAAAATATAAATAAAAGTACTACATGAATTAATAACAATAATACTAATTAAAAGAGATAAGATCAGAAAGTAGGTAGAGTTGTAGAAAATGCAATACAATGATATAAATGAAAGTAAGAAAAATGTGCATTAGTCTAAGAAAAAATTGTAAAAACGTATATTGTAAGGGAGTGAAGTGATTAGTGTACAAGGTAGGAAATAGTGATGATCAAAGATCGTGTTATAAACCAGTGGGGAAGGGAGAAAGTGAGGTAATGGTCTTATGTATAGAATAACATACATTAAGAACCAGTAAATAAAAAGTTGTAAGTGTTTAAAGGGTTCTATATACCCAGGAGTTATTATATTATATTTAGTTATTTAAAGGAGTTTCGAATACCCACAGTATGTATCATGTTATAGTTAATTATTTAAAGGGTTTTTATATACCCATGATTTATTTTGTTAGAATTAGTTATTTAAAGGTTTTATGTATACCCACAGGATTTTGTTATGTTACAATTAATTGTTTGAGGGATTTTTGTATACCCACAGGATATTGTCTTATAAGTAAGTGTTTAAGGGGTTTTGCATACCCATAATTTTGTTATGTTAGATTTGTTTGTTAAAAGATTTGCTAATTTTTCAAGAACAGTAGTTATAAGAGCTGTTCAGAAATATCAATATCAGGTACAGGGTGAAACACCATATTGTGTAAAATATCATTGTAAAGGAATGGCAAAATACTAGACCTATAGGCCAAAACAGGTGAGCTGAACTTAAACAGTAAAATGTCCAAATTAGTCTTAACCAAACCAAATAAAATCAAATAGAAGCCTGACCTTAATGAAACAGGGAAGGTATTGACAAAATTATATGTAAAAACCCATAATTATAACAACCAGATGAATAGGGAAAGCAACACATAAGACACATAAGACAAGCCATTGAACTGACATGCTGTCAATATTATTGTTATTATAAGAAAATGATGTATAGGTATTTAAAATTGTGATGGTATATATAATGTAGAAGTATCAGACTTTATTGTTAGTAATAAGTACAACCCTATTAGGACATATTTAAATAGCAAAAAAGGCAATAAGAAGTATTAAGAAAAAATATGTAAAAGCCTAAAACCTTAAATTTGCAAATGTTATAAAACAAGTGATACTGGGCCGAAATGGGCCACATTCGGTATCAAAATAATTCTGTTTTTCCAAACAACAACATCGTATAACCCAAATTTAACTTAATCTAAAAATAAATAAGGAGTAATTTGAGGTGACAGATTTAAAATTTACAGATGTAGAATAATTAAAGTCACGTAACCCGGGTGAAGGGAAAATGAACCAATCAGAGCCCACAAAAACCGGGTCATAGCCGTTTTTTAAACGGAAGAATTCGTTTAGTCTATTGTTAAAGCTCAAACTGAACAGATGAACTCCATGTAACAGAGAAACACGGTTTGATGAATAATTAATGACCAAAAGTAAAAATAAAGAGATGTCGATACAAAAATAAGAAAAAACATTAAAGAATTACACAAGCAAACAATACAAAAAGAAGTAATTGAAAACCAAATGACAAGATGACGATTTACTCAAACTAATAGCCTACCTTCCAAGATATGAAAGGCGTATCGCCGAGTGGTGAGATATCTTCATAAACTCATAACGAAATAACCTTAACATACACAACACGAGATTCACCAAAAACACTGTTAATCCAGACACTTGTGAACTTCAACAAACCTTTATTCAATAACATTGTGGACATAAAACTATTAAAACACTATTTAATTTAAAGAAATTAGGTGAAGCAGATTTTGGGACGCACAGACGCTGGCCGACGGCCATTTTGTTGAAACATTTCCGCCATTTCGAGTGACATTTGGAACAGAACACAGAATTGTAATACTTTTAAATTAATACTATTTAAATTTTATTATTTATTAAGAATTTTAATTAACTAATTATGATATATTGTACGAGTATTTTATCCGTAAGCATTTTCTGATCTTTCTTAGCAGCTCAAAGTATCCACGACCTGTTATTAAACATAATATTGTAATTCATTTTAAACATTGTATTTTTCCGAGTCGAGCTTGGTGAGCGAGTCGATACGGTTATTATCCCGTTCGATTCACGAACGGTTGAAATTACCCTGAGTTTAAAAATCATCAAATAAATTGATTTGTTAATTTAAAAAGCATATTATTTCTTTAAAGTAAATTAAGATAAAGGATTTGCAGGCGATAAGTAATAAGAGGAATACGGCGAGAGTAAAGAGCATCAAGCAACTAATAGAAAAGACCATGTAACCTATAAGACTGAGTCGAATCACCAATCGATTGTGAAGAACCCACACAATCTATTTTTAATTATTAAGAACAATTATTTTTGGCGACATTTTCAAAACAGTAAACTCAGCGACGACATGTTGTTTTTGACTGATAATTCTTATTTATCAATTAAACTAAAGTAAATAAAATAAAATCCAATTCGAACCATAACAAATTCAATAAATAATAAATTTATTCCAAATTAATAAATTAATTAACCAACCAACTAAAGGAGGATAACTCCGTTTTCTTACAATACATGTGTTTGCATAGGAACATGAGAAATTTTAACATGGATTACTAGTCTTTTGTTTGCCAAAAAACTGGTCACTGTATTTATGTTTTGTAATAGCAAACCAAATTTGAATGATAACAAGAGGTCTCATCTGTTCGAATTACAACATAAAAATTTCTGTGCATAGACTGAAGCTGTTGCTTTTGTGGACCGTACTTCTTGCGAACTAAAATTGTATTAGTTAATAAGAGTATAGAGGAGTGTCACATTTCCGCTATCTCTGTTGTGACGTCACTTGTGACGTAGATCGGTTACGATGTTGACTATTGCTAAGATTCAGTGAAAATGTTAAACAATTTGTCAAGCGTTATAACATTCTCGATTAAAATTTTACAAGGTAATAGCTGTGCCAATGTTGTTGTTGACTGATTCTGAAACCTGGGTTCCAGTAAAGAAACATCCGAGTAGGATACAGGAATCGGAGACGAGATTCTTCCAATCTGTAAAGGCTCCACTAAGAAGCAGACACCATAAGGAAGACATACACAAAGAGTTACCCAAATAATTTTAGTACCCAGGATCGCATTGCGAAAAACAAAGAAAGATTGGCTGCTCATTTGAATACGATGTCGGATGGATCTTGCCTATGCCTATTGGCAAAACAGTTGTCTATTGGCGTAAGGGACTATACAAGCCTATTGGACAAAGAAGTACAAGAAGACCTAGGTAGCATTGATGGAGTGGAAGCATTTCCTTTATGGCCGAAACAGGAGTTTATTCCCTGATGGAAACAGAAGAAGAGAAGATTACATACGTATGCACCAAATCGCGCTCAAATAAACACACGCTAGTGCGTGCATTAAGCGTAAACTGTTTATTAACAATACGAGAGTATGGCGCTGGTTTTTGACGTTTTGCTAGGTCGCAAAATACTCAGGAAAGTTTTGAATTCTTGTACTGGGAACGTACTAATCTAGACGTAATAGTAAGTACTGTGTAATAACATGTTTCTTCATAAAACATAGACGACTGCATAAACTAATAGGAAGATTCATAAGCTGAAAAACAGTGTAAACATTTGCTACTGTAGTTCGGTTTTCTGTGCAAGTGACTCCCAATTCAATATTTTTACAATACGTGGAAAATTTTCCAGTTTCTGAATACGGCAAGGTTATTATTAAAGCAAGTCACGAATAACGCTTTACCCATTACTTCTTAGCAGACTACAAGGTCGAACGTTAGTTTTTTCGTTTTTACACTGTATAGGTAGACAACTGAGAATTAGGCAACTGATTAATTTACTCCTTAGCAGACTACAAGGTCAAACGTTAGTTTTTTTCTTTTTTACACTGTATGGGTAGACAACTGAGACAAGAACAATTCATTTGTGATGGTACAATCATGTATAAAAAATTGAAACTGTCCTAAAACGGAAATAAAGCAATGGGAAAGAAAAACGGTGTAGTACAAGGAAATATTGGACGAAGGGAGATGTAAGTGCGATGCCACAAATGAACCTGGCTTGGAAGGTGACGAAGAACCCAGTCATAGATCAAATAAAAAGAAGAACAATTGATGCATTATTATAAAAGTACACACATCAAAAATTGCAGCTTAAAACACATATTGTTATTATTTTTTATTGTACAAACCATAAAGTCACAAGTAAGTTTTTAAAATTTACAGATAGACTTTATTTGAACAGTATTAGTATTTTAATAATATATATAAAACTTTCACTAATGAACTTACTGTTGTTAATGGTATGATAAACACAACAATAACTTGTCGTACACGCTGTTTTCATCTCTTGTTTTCATCATTTAACTACTAAGATTGTATATCCGGTTGTTGGCAATAAAGCTAAGTAAAGGACGTCACGTGCTTAGCTCTCGCGATCTAATCGAAAGAGCGAAGAGGGTCCTCCGTTTTAACTCGACCACTTGGTATTTGTCTGTCCGATTGTCTTTCAAAATATCTCACTTTTTGGGGTGACTCCTCATGATAACTTTTGAACGCATCAACAGATTTTTGTAAAGCTTGGCATGAATGTCCACACTCTTACCCTACAGACCCCTATTGTTTATGAGATTGAGCCCACAAAAATAGGATAGCGGAAGGCAAAACTGTAAAGGGGTCAAAATTGTGAAAAAATCCCAAAAGACGTTTAATCAATTTTTGACAAAAATCGATTGTTGTTTAGTTTTAGTAGTCTACTCTTACCGTCAAAGTCTGTATAAGCCTACATAGAACCGTATAACATCACCATCACCTTCACCAAGGGTTAAACCAATATATGTTTGTTCCGGTCCCAGGCAGAGAGACTAGAGCTGGTGACTCCAACGGACGGCCACACGTTTCCGTCCCTTCAGCTTATAATTTAATAGTTGTTTGGAGACGCGGCAGTCGTCCATTCGATTTAAGATGTTCCAACCATTTTAGCCGATATTGGGTACAGGATAGTATTCAGTCCCTGCTGTACATCACCAGTATATCCTGCTACGTGTCTGAGTACTCTCGTTTCGGCTCGCCTGAGATTTCGTTTAAGTTCAATTCTCAGACCCACAGAGACGTGTGGGAAGAGTCGTCATCTTGTAGAACTTGACAGAATTCTCTTGACGGTCCCACACTTGTGGTTGACCTTATGTAACTTCTTCACCACGTCATTGTTTGTAATGTAAGACACATACCCCAGATATTCAAAATTAATGACCCGCCCCAGAACAGTGCTTTCTGAAATTTTTGCTCGTATGGGAAAAGACATCGCCTTGGTCTTTAATGTGGAGATCTGTAATCCCAAATCCTTGAAGATTCGACTCAACCATGTGCCAGCCACTTTTCGAGTTCGACAGGATAGCCTGGTCACTGCAAAGTTAACAATCATAATGTTTTGGAAGATTCGTCTGTCAACTGTGTATGACATTGTCTATAAGTTTATATAAATTAATAAGAGAAGGTGATAATGGGTACTCTTGTCATACTCCACAATTGATCATACCCATACTAAGAGCTGTGCTCCGTTGTCCGGTCTCAATTAAGATTTTGTTTTTCCACATAGAGAATTTGTACGGCTCTAATGAGGTGTTGCATTTGCCATTATTGCCCGCTGTCTGCCCCTATGCGCTCTATCAAATGCCTTTGAAAAGTCGATGAAAGCTATGTATGTAGACAATTGATATTCTCTGTGCTTTTTCTATGACCTGGGCACTGTGAAGATGCAATATAAACATGATTTGTCTTTTCTGAAACCTCCGAGAGAATAGGCCAAGCTCGGCCTCCGAGAGAATAAGCCTAGTTCATGTTATTGCATTCAGTCATTTTGCTAGAATCGATGCATACAATTTGTAAGACGTGTTAAGCAGGCTGGCCCCTCTATAGTTATCACCTAACTATATCCTTTTGCTGAACATGGAGACTACTTTTGCCATCTGCCAATCTTCAGGAATATGACCAGAGTTCGAGCACGGATTAATAAAATTGAAAAAACGGTCAGGCAGCAAGGCTGTCACATACTTTATAAGCTCAAAATTCAACCCTTCAGTGTCCGGCGATTTTATGTTTTTACAGCATTGTAGAGCAGATAAGAATTCACCGATTGCTATTGGACTCACAAATTCATTTATGTCTGCAAATTCTCTTTCCTCCAGTTACTTTTGGGTCCATCGCCGCACATGATATCTTAGCCATTCCTTCTCTGTGATATTGATGATCAACAGGTTGTCTCTTTCTGTTTGGTAAAGTATCGTAATATTTTGTAAGCACTCTCCTGTCTGTTGTGCTCTATCTCACTTATATATTTGTCCTAACTATTTGTTTTAGTTTTCTTGCTTCTTTTCTTGTAATGGCACAGCGGAGTTATATTTAAACCTTGCCTGACCAGTCTTTAAAGCTAGATGTTTCAAATGTGCCTGTTTATTAGCATCTATTATTTGTCCAATATCGTCATCCCATATACACAGGCCATGATTTCCGTATCTTATGCGTCTAGTTCCCAGTGCTTCTAATGCTGCGTGGGATACGGTTGGTCTAATGTACCCCATTCTTGATTTACACTATTACTGATGAGTGTTTTTGCGTAAACTGACTCAGCCGAATCTGGTACATGTGTCGTATACACTATCATCTTGAAGTGCATGTAATTAATAGTATTACAAAGTTTGTTTGGATACTGGGAGCCTATGGGCTGGGGCTGGTATAGGCCTACCTTCCTCCACCTATTAGGAATACAAATCTTTGATATGAGGAGAAAATAGTTAGACTCAGAGTCATATCTAATAAAATTCTTGTATCCTCCACTAAATTCCATAGTTTTTCATTCACTAAAAAATAGTGAATTACTGACGGAGATTCTCTAGCGCACCAATATTCAATAGAATCTTATATTATAGAAAAATATTCGTATATCAATAAATTATAGATTTTTTAACTAAATCAATAGGCCCTACATCTTCATTACTTTGTGTCGATTTCTCTAGTATATTTATACTGAAAACGTGAAAAAATATAACTAGGCCATATTGCGCCCGTATGTACCTAATATGGTCAAAAATGATATATTTTTAGAACTTCTGCGCTTAATCCATCTAAACATTAAACACTTTTTCATACTGTTAATAATTACAATTCTTAAATGTTTTTCTTTTTGAAGTTGATCATCATTTTCAATTTTGGACTCAGAAAAAATGGAAAACTTATATACGCCATATTGAATACAGTTACTTCATATAAGAATATATATCTAACAGAGTACGTAACAGTTTATGGACAGTGTTTGAAGTCAGTGAAGCAGTGTGATGAAAAGAGACTAAATTATTATGAAAAGGAAACGTAACAATATGTTAGAAAATTAAGAGTTAATTAATATTTTAAGAAATTGTTTTAATATATTTCCATTAAAAGTAATTACTAGACACTCGATGTTAATCAGAATTCCTAAATGTGCCTATTTTTGACAACAAGTCTTATAAATTTCTGTACGCGTGTTTTTTTTAAATATGTGATTATTATCAGCTTCTAATGTACACGGTTAGTCGCCTCCTTTAACCGAATGGGAGAAATAAATTACTGGTAAATTCACTGGTTTTCATAGACTACGTTGTGCGGGAAATTCAAACCGTCTCATTTGTTGTAGGATGTAAGAGTGAAAGGGCTTCATGTTACAATCAAAAGACTTTGGAATGATTCTTAGAGGTAAAAATATTGTTTCAACCGTAATATTGATCCACTCACTGTAATGCTGGTTACATGTATTTCAGTAACGCCACTAGAAGTGAAGGATTCGTTTCAGGTACTCAAAACTGTTGTCAGACAGAAAATAAACTTAATGGTGGAAAATTTGATGAAATGTGTTGTTGTCATGTGCGATCAATGAATATTTCTTAATGACTGCTAGGAAATACTGTGTGTTAACAGCGAATGATAAATACGTTTATTAATCACACTGTTTAACCACAATGCTTTAATCACAATGTCAATCACGTAGGCTATTATTTTATTCGGGTTCGGTTCCGTTATATGAAGTGTGAATCTACACGTGTACTCAGGTAATTAAATGTAGCATAGTTTAATGGTTTATTTCATTGGTAGTAAGTTACTTGTAACATATGTTCATGTTCCACACGTAATGAGTCCTTGGGCGTTGTCATAAAATGTCGTTGTCGTTAACTTGAAATACTCGACACTGAGTTGGAAACAACTTCTATTTCAGTGCCTATTTTCAAGGATTTTAGTGTTTTTTTGCCCGTCTATTCAGTTTTTTCTTTCTAGTGCCTAACATCCGGTCTCTAGTAGTCGCATATACTATACTGCACTATATTATACTGTGCACTATATTGTCGATGCTATTAACTTTTATAGTTAAGTTCTCTATTTACCACAGTCGTGTCCTATAGTACGAAGTCAAATAAACAGAAAACTTGTTTGTTTTAAAGTTATGAATTGGCACTTATTTGTAATGGTGTTATTATTTATTAACAATAAATACACTACTATTATTTACAAAATTGTTTATTGAAAATAGTATTTGTAAAATTCATTGCGTGGCTTTCATCGTTATCTGTTTTCATTGAACTATTGAGCGGTGCACCCGTCGACCTCTCCTCCGCCAAAAGAATCCTTCGTGGCTCGCAAACGGAAAATGGATAATTCAGTCTCAGTCGATAGGGAGTACGGATTGAAACACGGAGGAAAAATTATCTTTTGCGTTTACGTATTGAGATGAAAGATATATAACGAATCACTGACGGCACTTGATTTTCCCGGACACATTGCGTTAGAAACTGTAGTTTACTTGATATTGTGCCAGAACTAATTACCATCGACATCCATAGACTGGTAAACAGACCTACATGCGAGAGTTACTTCTGCGGTAGGTTACCCATAATTAATCGACTGACTCACACGTGTTATCACCGTGAATTTGTTCCGTATTATATTCCATTTTACTACATTGTAATATTCAACTTAGCTACGTTTAACCTGAGATTACCTTTATATTTTTACAGGTAAAAAGAATATATTCGTTCATAAATTTATTATCAATAGGCGTAAAATAGAAAGTGCTATTAGAACTTCATATAAAACTTTAGAAAAATATAAACAGTTTAGAAAAGTTTGTTGTTGGCGGGAATTAAAATTTAGGTTTGTTGATAGAGGGCGTGATAAAAAATTCTTGATGTTTTGTGGAAGATTAATGACGACAAGTTTTGAATACGTTATTAGCTATTATACTTTCATTACGACATAAAGAAAGACAAATATAAGGCAAGCTATTGCCGAAGTGAAACAGAAAGATTTCATTGGGATATGGAAGCTACAAGAAACACTAACCAGATAGATAGAAGGAACGAATTGGTACACCGTCAGGATTATACTTCTGTCTTTAGAACTGGTGTTTATGGTGAAACAATTTCAGAAATAGACTGTAAATTTGGAAAAGATTCATCTGTGCCTGCCAGTTGAATAGAAAAGCTGCTACCTATGTTACCTGACTATAACCAGTAAATTAAATGTCTTTAACCATGAATTATTCTCTGTTTAAGGTACTCCGATTGACAAACTTAGATTATGAGTTTGGATTTTTAGATGCGTTTGAAAATTATGACAAATTAATGAGTAGTGAACACACGCACCACAGGCACTGCAAACTGTTGCCCTTGAGTATTTACTGGAGTGGATGGTAGACGTAAATGACAAGTCTACCTTTTAATTAGAAAATACTTATTTTCAAACGTGTAATAGGAAACGCTCATTCTTATTAATAATCAAAATAGGAAATTTTTTACAACTAAAATTTTTACATTTAAAATAGTAGCACCATCTGACCATAAGCACTGTGATATAGTAAATCAGAAACTGAAAATAACTAATTTACATTAGTCACGTACAAACTTGTACGACTTTGTACCTAACATGGGGCTAAACATCCGTATAATTACACAGTAAACAAACACATCATAAAATTTGACATCAAGTTATTAGACGAATTCGTAATACATTATAAAAGCGGAAAACTTTGTCCATTGTTTACAGAAATGATGGAATTTCACCACTCGCTTGTGGCTAAATCTGTTAGTTATTACTGATTAATTAATAATCAATCCGAGTTGATGACTCAAGGCTACGCGAACTGGTGAAACGAAGATCTGCGTCCGTAGAAAAGGAAGTACGTGTTACTGTAAGCGTGTGTAAATTGTCTTTTTCCAAAATATATAGATGTGAAGACGGGGTGAGAGGGAATGGGTCACAAATAAATAAAACTTTATGAGATTAGTACAGTCTGTAAATATCGTAATTTATTATCGGTATATGTATATACAGTATAATAATCAAATTGTAATTACTTCTGCAAGTAGATTGTACTATTTTTTATCTACCATATGTAGTATTGTTTTAATTAACGTGACGCAGGTTTCACAGAATATATCTGTATCTTCAGAGGTTTCTAAAGCAGAAATTTTTCTAAAATTTAATATATACAAAGATATATTTATTTTATAAAATGATATTATAAAGTAGGAAGAGGGAGAGAGAGAGAGAGAGAAGGGGGAGAGAGTGAGAAAGAAAGTCAAAAAAAGAGGAGAAGGTGAGAGAAAGGAAAACAGAAAGGAGGAGAGAGAATAATAGAATAAACAAACTATCTAAAATTTGTAAGCTCAAGTGTACATGTGGGAGAAGAAAGTAAATATTTATTGTTCACTTTATTACGACTTGACTGACACTTGGAATATTTAGTATTATTACTACCTTCAATCGCAACCCATCCTTATCGACTTGTATACACTTGTTTGCTTTACTACGTCTTTTGATTGTAGAGACTAAATACAGCTGACACAACTGCAAATCGGGACAGAATTGTAACCATGGAAAATATCCATGAAAGTGTTCTGGCACCACTCTGAACGCAATAACCTTACTCTGCTCGAGTACTGTTCAGTTTTCTTACCCACCGACTTTAAACGATCGGATAACTTTAGTTCACATTCTTGGTAAACATTATTTCGTTTGTATCTTAGTTTTCCCAACAGATTACAAACCGTTGTGTACATAAGCGTAGTTAGTTTTACATAAACTATTTGTGTAAACTATTAACCTCGTTTGCATTATTCCTTTTGACATTCTGCCTTCGACTCTGAGAATTACACCGCAAAGGCAACAGACAGTAGCACAGCTCAACTGCAGATTTTTAAAATATCTTGAACATCTATGATATCCGGTGAAATGTGTATAAAGGTCATAAGTATGACGTCATTGATTAAAACATAATTGCCTCAGAAATTGCTTTACTATTGTTAACAGGACGCCTTTATAAGCTACGGCGTTTTTAAAGATTTAAATATTCGTGTAACGTAACTTGTAAATATGTATCACAAAGACATTTGGTGCTTAATATGCAGTTATTATCTGGACAAAATTTAAATGGGAACACCAGACGGGAAATACTTATTCTGACTTAAGGCGTGTTGGGCTTCACTGTTCCAATTAATAGGATGTAGGTATGATTTATTCGGATTCAGACTATTGTGTTTAAATCACGCATTCGATATTTACATTTATTATTTTTCTTTTGTTTAATTCTCACTAATCGTGGGAGGTAAGCAGAGCCATATTTATATCGTAATATTTGATACACGTAGCCGTCTGTCGTTACCTTATTTCCTTACCGTTTCTGAATTTGCTTATCACTTATTCTTCCTAAATCATTCTTGTCACTGGATAACAATTTATCGTTGTGCAAAGCCGATTAGAAACGAAACCCATTTGACCAATTTGGAACGTACGCCATTTTGAGTTATAGAGTAGCGCAACTATATAAAATGTTTATACAGTCCAAAAATTCCGAAGATATAAGATTAATAGCCGGCGCTCCTTGTATCTAGTGGAACCTCGTATTCCCTTACTCAGAGATGAGTACAGGGAAGAATATTTCAAACTCAAATAAGGTAAATTATTTTCAAACTCAACATGAGTAAAAATTTTATTTAAAACAAACAAACACCCACCTTTTCTGTATATTACTCGTAACTGTTCTTAAAATACGTTTAATGAAGAAATTTGTGTTAGTGGTTGAAATCACAATCAGAATGATCACAGTTGCACACCACTATATAAAAATTATCCCGATTAGCGCTTTCAAGCCTCACAGCCCATCGTCAGATCGGAATAGGCAGAAATTATTTTAAAAACAAACCCTTCACCCCTCTCCCCCACCCTGCTCACACACAACAACTATAATATAAATGACCCTTTCCCACCCCCTAAACCCTGTCCCACACCATCTGTACAGTTACATATTTTTCTAGCAAATTCCTTGTGTTTCAGTGTGTGTGTGTGTGTGTGTGTGTGTGTGTGTGTGTGTGTGTGTGTGTGTGCATCCTTTTAAGCTTACCCTACTTCCTCTCCACACACATGGGTCAGTCACACACCCTTATTTTAACCATCCAATTAGTACTATGCAAATAATTCTTAATCTTATCTATCTGTCCTCTATCATTTACTTCTTAATCATGTTATAAAATATTTCTTCATTATCAAATTTAATTTTAATATTAATTAAATTGTCTAACCCTTTTTCTCTTTCTTTTAATATTTCTAACTCCTCTCTAAGCTTCCTTTCAACTGTGTTATTTACTACTCTTACAATTTCGTATTCTTCCAAAGGATTAACAAACTTATGGTTGTCTTCTATGAAATGTCTTGCATATAACGAATTGGTTGTTCTATTACCTTCTCCACGTTTGTGGTCAGACAACCTGCATACGAATTTTCGTCCTGTCTCACCTAGGTACACTTTGTTGCAGTCTTTACATTTTAATTTATAAATTCCGCTTTTCTGTAATACTGGAATTTTTTCTATATTCTTATTCCTTATCTTATCAAATACCGTTTCACATTTTTTAATAGCTATATCTACTCCATATTTATTAAAACATTTTATAATTTTTCTAGTATGTGAACCTATGTATGTCAATGACCCTGCATAATTCGTTTGTTCTGGTTCTATTTTAGCTTTTTGTATGTTAACCCTTTTCATAACTTTATCCACTATGTTGGTGTTATAATTATTATTCCTTACAATTCCCTTTATCGTTTTTAACTCCCTAACTTTTGATTCGGTCTCTTTTAAACACTTCTGAGCTCTGTAACAAAATGTATTGATTGCCGCCATTTTATATCTATATGGGTGGTAAGACTCTCTTGGTATAATTATATCAGAATACGACTCTTTCCTAAATATCCCAAACTGTAGTTTCTCATTATCCTTAATTTCTATGTTCAAATCTAAGTAATTTATTTTCTTACCTCCTATCTCTTCTTTAAATTGTAAGTTTTTATCCTTATTATTTACCTCATTTATAAACTCATGCACTTCTTCTATGCTTCCTTCCCAAATTACTAATACATCATCAACGTATCTAGACCATAATTTTATATTGTCTTTATACTTAGTGGAAGTTATTAATTGCTTTTCAAAATCATTCATGTATATTTCAGCAAGAATAGGGGATAATGAAGACCCCATAGGTAAACCTTTTTTCTGTATATAAAACTTGTTATTAAACCTAAAATAGTTCTGATTTACACATTCTTTAATTACTTTCATCAACTGCTTTTTATACCTGTATTCTCCCATATTATTATCGTTTATTAACTTAATAACTTTATTTACTGTGATATTGGTAAACATGTCCTTAACATCCAGTGATATCAATTTTGTATTTACATTAATCCTAATATTTTCTAATTTTTCTATCAATTTTACATTATTCTCTATGTTGTATTTTGTCCCAAATTCATATTTCTCTCTCAGTACTCTGCTAACTTCCTTTGATAATTTATAAATAGGTGCATTAATAAAAGAAACAATCGGTCTAATTGGTTTTCCTTCTTTATGTATCTTAACCTGACTTTTAAAAGTTGGTGCTGTTGGATTACTTTCCAATAAATACTTTTTCTTATTTTCTTCTATAAATGTTATCTGTTTCATCATTTGTTTTATCCTTGACTGGTACTTACTTGTATAATCATACTTTATTTCCTCGTATGGTCCTTCCCTTATAAATTCTTCCGTTTTCTTTATGTATTCGTCCTTTCTCAGTAGTACCATTGTATTTCCTTTGTCCGCCTTCGTAACTATAATATCATTTTTCTTTATTTTATTCTTTAGTTTAGCTACAGTTGATTTGATTTTTTGTTCATTTTTTGAATTATACAAACTTTTCTTAAATATTTTATCTACTACATTCCCTACTTCCCACCTTATTCTTTTTTTATCATTTTCATTTCCTAGTTTTTGTATTATGCTTTCGCATTCAATAATCGTTTTCTCTTGATTTAATTCTGGTGGCGGTGCGTATTTTAAGCCTTTTGCTAACATTTCTTTTTCTTCTGTATTGAAATTCACCTCTGTAAGGTTTATTACTCTTTTTTCATAGTTATTCTTAGAGAGGTGTTCCTTTTTTACTTCGTTCTTTCTTATTAATTTATTTAACTTATCTACCATTTTTTTATTTTTCTTTTCCAATTTCTTTTCTACGTACCCCAAACCAAAATTATATAATATTTCTTCTAACTCTACATACGAGTATATTCTTAACAACTCTATGTGTCTGTCATATAATTCCCTATTATATCTATTGATTAAGCCGTAGAGTGACCTTATTTCCAGTTTTATCCACAACTTCACGCTTTGTTCTTTTACTTTTTTGGCTACACTGTTCTTATTTTTAATTTTAACTAGAGCGTACTTTGGGATGACATTATTATCCAGACATTGTTTATTAAACCATATTTTACTTAAAACCCTCTTCAATTTAACTTTTAACTTAAGATATTTAAAAACTTTACTTACCTTATTGTCGTCGTTTATTACCTCATTGTTGTTGCCCATTACCTGTAGTCGATTGCACATCTTAACAGACGTTTAATGAAGAAATTTGTGTTAGTGGTTGAAATCACAATCAGAATGATCACAGTTGCACACCACTATATAAAAATTATCCCGATTAGCGCTTTCAAGCCTCACAGCCCATCGTCAGATCGGAATAGGCAGAAATTATTTTAAAAACAAACCCTTCACCCCTCTCCCCCACCCTGCTCACACACAACAAGCTATAATATAAATGACCCTTTCCCACCCCCTAAACCCTGTCCCACACCATCTGTACAGTTACATATTTTTCTAGCAAATTCCTTGTGTTTCAGTGTGTGTGTGTGTGTGTGTGTGTGTGTGCATCCTTTTAAGCTTACCCTACTTCCTCTCCACACACATGGGTCAGTCACACACCCTTATTTTAACCATCCAATTAGTGCTATGCAAATAATTCTTAATCTTATCTATCTGTCCTCTATCATTTACTTCTTAATCATGTTATAAAATATTTCTTCATTATCAAATTTAATTTTAATATTAATTAAATTGTCTAACCCTTTTTCTCTTTCTTTTAATATTTCTAACTCCTCTCTAAGCTTCCTTTCAACTGTGTTATTTACTACTCTTACAATTTCGTATTCTTCCAAAGGATTAACAAACTTATGGTTGTCTTCTATGAAATGTCTTGCATATAACGAATTGGTTGTTCTATTATCTTCTCCACGTTTGTGGTCAGACAACCTGCATACGAATTTTCGTCCTGTCTCACCTAGGTACACTTTGTTGCAGTCTTTACATTTTAATTTATAAATTCCGCTTTTCTGTAATACTGGAATTTTTTCTATATTCTTATTCCTTATCTTATCAAATACCGTTTCACATTTTTTAATAGCTATATCTACTCCATATTTATTAAAACATTTTATAATTTTTCTAGTATGTGAACCTATGTATGTCAATGACCCTGCATAATTCGTTTGTTCTGGTTCTATTTTAGCTTTTTGTATGTTAACCCTTTTCATAACTTTATCCACTATGTTGGTGTTATAATTATTATTCCTTACAATTCCCTTTATCGTTTTTAACTCCCTAACTTTTGATTCGGTCTCTTTTAAACACTTCTGAGCTCTGTAACAAAATGTATTGATTGCCGCCATTTTATATCTATATGGGTGGTAAGACTCTCTTGGTATAATTATATCAGAATACGACTCTTTCCTAAATATCCCAAACTGTAGTTTCTCATTATCCTTAATTTCTATGTTCAAATCTAAGTAATTTATTTTCTTACCTCCTATCTCTTCTTTAAATTGTAAGTTTTTATCCTTATTATTTACCTCATTTATAAACTCATGCACTTCTTCTATGCTTCCTTCCCAAATTACTAATACATCATCAACGTATCTAGACCATAATTTTATATTGTCTTTATACTTAGTGGAAGTTATTAATTGCTTTTCAAAATCATTCATGTATATTTCAGCAAGAATAGGGGATAATGAAGACCCCATAGGTAAACCTTTTTTCTGTATATAAAACTTGTTATTAAACCTAAAATAGTTCTGATTTACACATTCTTTAATTACTTTCATCAACTGCTTTTTATACCTGTATTCTCCCATATTATTATCGTTTATTAACTTAATAACTTTATTTACTGTGATATTGGTAAACATGTCCTTAACATCCAGTGATATCAATTTTGTATTTACATTAATCCTAATATTTTCTAATTTTTCTATCAATTTTACATTATTCTCTATGTTGTATTTTGTCCCAAATTCATATTTCTCCCTCAGTACTCTGCTAACTTCCTTTGATAATTTATAAATAGGTGCATTAATAAAAGAAACAATCGGTCTAATTGGTTTTCCTTCTTTATGTATCTTAACCTGACTTTTAAAAGTTGGTGCTGTTGGATTACTTTCCAATAAATACTTTTTCTTATTTTCTTCTATAAATGTTATCTGTTTCACAATCAGAATGATCAGAGGGGTGAAGGGTTTGTTTTTAAAATAATTTCTGCCTATTCCGATCTGACGATGGGCTGTGAGGCTTGAAAGCGCTAATCGGGATAATTTTTATATAGTGGTGTGCAACTGTGATCATTCTGATTGTGATTTCAACCACTAACACAAATTTCTTCATTAAACGTCTGTTAAGATGTGCAATCGACTACAGGTAATGGGCAACAACAATGAGGTAATAAACGACGACAATAAGGTAAGTAAAGTTTTTAAATATCTTAAGTTAAAAGTTAAATTGAAGAGGGTTTTAAGTAAAATATGGTTTAATAAACAATGTCTGGATAATAATGTCATCCCAAAGTACGCTCAAGTTAAAATTAAAAATAAGAACAGTGTAGCCAAAAAAGTAAAAGAACAAAGCGAGAAGTTGTGGATAAAACTGGAAATAAGGTCACTCTACGGCTTAATCAATATATATAATAGGGAATTATATGACAGACACATAGAATTGTTAAGAATATACTCGTATGTAGAGTTAGAAGAAATTTTATATAATTTTGGTTTGGGGTACGTAGAAAAGAAATTGGAAAATAAAAATAAAAAAATGGTAGATAAGTTAAATAAATTAATAAGAAAGAACGAAGTAAAAAAGGAACACCTCTCTAAGAATAACTATGAAAAAAGAGTAATAAACCTTACAGAGGTGAATTTCAATACAGAAGAAAAAGAAATGTTAGCAAAAGGCTTAAAATACGCACCGCCACCAGAATTAAATCAAGAGAAAACGATTATTGAATGCGAAAGCATAATACAAAAACTAGGAAATGAAAATGATAAAAAAAGAATAAGGTGGGAAGTAGGGAATGTAGTAAGTAGTAATAAAAGGTTGGTTCTGGGACAGCCACGCCCCCCTCGTTTGTTTATGTTTACATTTTTTTCACTCCCTCCACCCCCGTCTTCACTTACATACCGCCACGCGGTCACCGAACCGCCGCTCGTTTGTTTACATTTTTCCGGTTTGTTTACATTTTTTCTCTCTCGCCACGCCCCCCACTCCTCTGTTTATGTTTACATTTTTTCTTCCTCCCCACCCCCGCCCTACCCCGCACCCGCCGCGGTCATCGACCTCCTCGTGTTTATGTTTACGTTTTTTTCTCACCGCGTGTCCCAGCTTTGCGTTGTTTACGTTCTCTCCTCTGTTTATGTTTACATTTTTTTCCTTCCTCCCCACCCCCGCCCTACCCCGCACCCGCCGCGGTCATCGACCTCCTCGTGTTTATGTTTACGTTTTTCGTGTCCCAGCTTTGCGTTGTTTACGTTTGTGCCGAGAGAGAATGTTTATGTTTACGTTTTTTTCTCTCTCGCCGACGCGGCTATCACCACGTGCTCGTTGTTTTCTTTGGCCGCCGATCGACGACACGCTGACCCAGTAACAAACGTAAACATAAACATTCCGACAAACGTAAACAAAGTAAAGCTGGGACACGAAAAACGTAAACGTAAACATTCGGAGTTCGGCGACCGCCGCCGGAGCGCGTCTGTTTGTAAACAAATGTTTAGGAGAAGGGATAATGGCGTGATATATTTTTTTATTAATGTGGTATTGTTTACGTATCAATTTTTTCAGTTAATACGAGATTTTCGTTTATGATGTCTGTAACGCGTGTTACACCCGTCCAGATTGTGCTAGATTTTTTTGTCAACGAAGGTTTTGTTTTTATAACTAATTCAGATAATATTAAATGCGGCAAGTGCGGTTTTAAAACAAAAGTATATCTGACAATCGCGCATATCCAGTTCATGCATAAACTTTTATATCCGAAATGCGGAATGATTCGCGATAGGTATTATAAATTTGAAGATTACGCTAAATCGAGAGAGTGTATTACAAATTATCCAATCGCTGTGAAATGTGTTCGAGAAGCGCGGAAACAGATGGAAGCATCATTTGCGTTTCCTCGATGGCGAAAACGTTACCCGTCAGTCGAGAGACTGGTATCAGCGGGATTTTATTACACCGGAACGGAAGACGACGTAATATGTGTTGAATGCGGAATAGTACTTTGTGATTGGAAGGAGACTGATGATCCTTGGCTCGAACACGCGAAAGCTTCGCCAGACTGTGTATTAATTAAATTGCACAAGAGACAGTGTGCGGAAAAATAGTAGTAGTAATAAACAAGTTTTATCTGGAAATGTATGCGCTTTTTTTATTTTGAATTATTCGTTTAGTATCGTTTTAAAATTATTATTTATCAAATATGATTTGGTCGTGTGCGTTAATTGTATCCTATAACGGTTTTATCAGTATTATTAGTTCGTAGGTTCGATCCCTCGCATTACCAAATCATATTTTTTTTATTAATTAAAATATATAAAGAACAATTTTCAGTTCCCGATTAAACAAATGTTTATTCTCTGTCAGTAAATAGCTTGCGGTCTTAGCGGCAACATTGTGTTTTTACGAGCGCAGATTTTTCGTCAGATTTATTTTGTAAATAATGAATTTTTTGAAACAAATGTTACTCGCTAAATCAAAAGAGTGTATTGCTAATTATCAGAATGCGATAAAATGTGTTGAAGAAACAGAAGAAATGATGAAGTTGACATTTTATACATGGCCAAAACGTTCACCGTCAGCCGATAGACTCAGATCAGCGGGATTTTATTATACCGGAATTGAAGATGACGTAATGTGTGTGGAATGCAAAGTGGTTCTTTGTGAGTGGGAGGAGACTGACGATCCTTGGATTGAGCATGCGAAAGCCTCGCCATATTGTTTATTAGTTAGAATATATAAAGAATTATTTTCTATCCCCACCTAACCGAATATTTAGTATACGTTCAATTTTATTGTCAGTGTTCAGTTTACAGTCTCTGTGAGAACATGTTAACGAAAGAATGGACGGTAGAAGTATAATCGACTTATTAAAACGCGAATTTTCAGAAGACGTTGTATTAAGGTTATCAAATATTATTAAAGTAACGAGTTTAGACGATTTGGTGATAGATCATTTTCGAACGTGCCAACTGAAGGGAATATATGATTGCTTAAAAGAAATTATTTTTTATTGTGAAGTAAAAAAGTTATCTGAAGACGGGTGTTGTTGTAGTGATAAGTTTACTGACGTTATAGACGGTCCGTGCCCGTGCGCTATTTTTGAAAGAAATAAAAATAAATTACTGTGTTGTTTACAGTTGATTGAAAGTCATGATGATTCAGAAATTAAATTATTTTTTGTAGATAGATATCTTCGATTTTTAAAAACAAAATGACTGATAAATTTGAAAACAGTATTTCCGCATTTAATTGGCAAATATATTATTTTGGCCCGCCGCTCGATGGAGAATTAAATTTTAACGAAATTTGTTGTTTGATAGTGAACGAATTTACACGAGCAAATGTTGTTAAAATTGAAAGGAATAAGCAGATTATTAAAATCAGTTTACCGATTACTTATACGTACGGTGCTGTATTGAAAAAATTAAAAAACTGTAGTCGTCAAACACTACTGAGTATCGATCATGAAGAAGAAGAAAAATTGTATAAAGTAAAATCAGTTCGTGCGTCACCAGTCGCTGTGAAGACGTCGGTTAAAAAACAATGTCAAAACAAGCGCTGCTGTGTGAAAGATTAATCAATCATTCGATAAACGAATTGTTAGAATCCGGTTTTGTTTTTAAACGATATTTAGATAGTGTTCAGTGTTCTTTGTGCGGGTTTCAGGCAAGAGGAACTTTACCTATCGAACATATTCAGTTTATGCATAAATTATCGAATTCGAATTGCGAGATGGAGCAATGCATAATGTATAATTTCAATAATTATAGGAATGCGAAAAGATGTATTGCAGAGACTAAAAAAGTGATGTTATTATCATTTAAAAGTTGGCCTACACTCGAGCCCAATTTTAAAAAACTGGTTAACGCCGGGTTTTATTATACCGGCGTTGGTAGTAAATTATCATGTATAGAGTGTAGAGTCATTTTAAACGGTTGGAAATGTTCTGACGATCCTTGGACTGTTCATGAAAAAGTATCACCACACTGTTTTTTGGTGAAAATTCACAAAGGTGAAGATTGTATGTAATTAATTATTATTATTATTATTAAAAAATAGTATTGATGTATTTGTGTTTGTTGTTTTTTATTCATTTTCTTATCGTAGTTAGAACCATCAACATATATATAATGAGTGTAAGAGAGAATCCATCAACATATATATAATGAGTGTGAGAGAGAATATCAGTAACGAATTACATAAACAAGTTAGAAAACATTTTTTAACTCGTAGTGTTGAGCTCAAAGGTCTTGATGATTTATATCAAGCCGATCTTGTAGAAATGATTCCATATGCAAAGTTGAATAGAGGTTATAAGTATATATTAACGATGATAAATTGCTTCAGTAAATACGCATTCGCTGTTCCAATAAAAACAAAATCGTCTGAAAATGTTGCGCGAGTACTTAAAATTTTATTACAAAATAATAAAATGAATCATTTACAAACAGATAAAGGTAAAGAATGGTACAACGAACGTGTGCGTAATTTGTTGAAGCAATACAATATAAATCATTATTCTACACATTCAGATAAAAAAGCTTCTATTATCGAACGGTTTAACCGTACTTTGAAAAATAAAATGTGGAAATGGTTTACAACTAACGGTAAGTATACGTGGTTGAATGTCCTTCCTGATTTATTGAGAGACTACAATAATACTGTGCACAGAACGATTAAAATGAAACCTGTAGATGTAAACAAGAATAACGAAAAAGAAGTATTGTTACGAATAAATAAAATAAAACAATTAACGTTCAATAAGAAACCTCCAAAATTTAAAATCGGCGATAGAGTAAGAATTAGCAAATATAAAAAGGTGTTTGCTAAAGGTTACCTTCCCAACTGGACAAACGAGTTATTTACTATTTATAACGTTAAATCTACAGCGCCGAGAACGTATATTCTGAAGGATGATAAAGGTAATATATTAGAAGGTGGTTTTTATGAACAAGAAATAAGTAAAACAAAATTTGGTGACGTATATTTAATTGAAAAAATTTTAAAACGTAAAGGCGAGAAAGTACTTGTACGTTGGTTGGGTTATGATAAATCACACGACAGTTGGATTAATAGAAATAATATTATATAATAACGTGTGTAAAAAAATAGACGTCAGTGATGAAGCTTAAACGGCAGAAACATAAAATAAATATTCGCGATATTGATACGATTGTTTATAATTGTAGGGATCTGAAGAAAAAGAGAAAAAAACATAGTAAATTATTACCAGATAATATTAGATGTTTAATTACAGGCTCATCAGACATGGGGAAGACTAATTTAATGCTTAATTTGTTATTCGATCCGAACGGATTATGCTTTGAAAATATATACGTGTTTTCAAAATCGTTGTATCAGCCTAAATACAAGTTTTTAAATAAAGTGTTTTCAAAAATACCGTTTATAGGTTATCATACGTTTACAGATAATGACGAGGTTATACATCCGAATGAAGCTAAACCTAATTCTGTAATAATTTTCGACGATATAGCTTGTGAACGGCAGTATAATATACGAAATTATTTTACAATGGGGAGACATAATAATATTGATGTTTTTTATTTGTGCCAGTCGTATAGTAAAATTCCAAAACAACTGATACGAGATAACGCAAATTTAATAGTTTTATTTCGGCAAGATGAACTAAATTTAAAACATGTTTTTGCCGATCATGTTAACACGGATATGAGTTTTGATTGTTTTAAAGAAATTTGTAATAAAGCATGGATACGTGGTAAACATCATTTTTTAGTAATAGACAAAGAGAGTGATATGCGTTGCGGTCGTTATCGTATTGGATTCGATATTTATATAGATACATAAGGATTGATAAATTATTGTACAAGATGACGTCGCGAGCGAAACGTGAACAACTTGCGAAAGAGATCAAACAAATTAGGAAAGATATTAGACGGAAACACGCTAATTTGACTCAAAGCGCTATCAGCGAACAACAGGAATTAGAGAAACAATTAGAACCGATAGTTCAACCTTTAAAAAATTAATAAATTTACGTAATGTGCTTTATGATACGGATGAAAAAATGGATGATGTAGAAACGCGTTTAAAAAAACATAAACGTCGTGGAAATAAAATAGAAGAACAAAAAGAAGTAGGAATTACGCCGATTAAAATGAGAAAAATTGGATCGATAACTAGTACACCTGAAATGGATGTTAACGAAGGTGCTACGGAAATATATGAAACACCGCCGACATTACAAGAAGTACTATCAACATCTACTGGTCTTAGTAGAGCAAATTATTGGATTGATAACGCTGTCACAGGAAAATTGCCTAGACTATATTTACGTAAATTGTTTAATGATAAAAATAAGGAAATCGATCATACTTACGGTGTTTATTTTGGAGACGATGATTCGATAAAGATAGGCAATTCAACTATTAATTTCGAGGGCGATAATATTATTATCGATAATGTAACGTATGAAGGTACGCCTGGACTTTATGAACTTCTTTTTATGAAAATACCTGACGATTATATATATTCAGAAGAGGATCTGCATACGTACGGTTTGATACTAAAAGCGACAAATGCTCATAAACAGAGTCACTCTGATCGAGTTAAGAGTAACAAAGGACATAAATATAATAATATAATTAAAAATCTGGTATCAGAGTCAACGTCTACTAAATCGAAACTGAAACGTATTGAAGGACGCGGTGTTTTATCGTTAACTAACGACGATAAACCGAATTATGTATATTGGGATGATCCGAACGAGTTATGCGACAGATTACGTTTATTAATAGCATCTAAGAATACCGGTCATTCCGGTCATGAAAATGAAATCATATCAATTATCGAAGAATTGCGAGAAGCGAATATAATAAAATAACGTGTAGTAATGTTAATTTTGTCATTTACAAAATGAGTATCGATAAATTCGGACGTTACAATAGACATATGCGGATAAACGTTGTTCGCGGTCCTACCGGTGAAGGTTTTCGTTTAACAGATGAGGGTGATTATGATATAGATAATAAGAGACTCTGTAATGTCGGTAACGCTGTTTCGGAAGAAGATGCTGTTAGTTTTAAAATTTTAAAAGAAAATTGTTTATATCAAATTGATAACCAGTACGACGTTGCTTTGAAAAATATAATTAATTTAGCCGATCCGAAATTACTTACTGACGCAGCGACTAAATCGTATGTAGATAAAAAAATTCCGACCGTATCAAATGGAATTTGTAACTTCGAAGGTTATAGGTTAAATAATACAGGTTATCCATCGGTTCCGACAGATGCTGTAAGCAAACAGTTTATACTCGATACAGTTAATATAGTTCAACAGAGAGTTGAAGACAGATTAGACAATTTTGTTAATATATTAAACAATCACGTGTATAGTATATTATATAATGTTTATGTAAAAACAACGAAAGATAATCCTGTCAGAGATATAGAAGATTGGAAAAAAAATATATATTTGTAAATTATTATTTATCGCCGTCACAAATGCGTGTATATCAGAAGAGTGCAGAAGATGTCCGTCGCGGTCGAGGATTAATCGGAAATTTACTGAATAAAGCGGTCGATATTTTACCTATCGAACTACATGTTCCTGGTTATCAATACTGCGGACCGGGTACGAAATTAAGTAAACGATTACAGCGCGGAGATTCGGGTATTAATAAATTAGACGCGGCTTGTAAGGAACACGATATAATATACTCGAAATATCGAGATACTGAAAATCGTTCTAAAGCCGATCGTGAATTAGCGGAAAAAGCTTGGCAACGTGTAAAAGCACGAGACTCGTCTATCGGTGAAAAAGCTGCTGCTTGGGCGTTAACTAATATTATGAAAGCGAAAAGTAAATTCGGCGGCGGTATTAAAAAGAAAAAAAAGAAAAAAATAAGCGAATTTCTAAATCAAAAAAAAGAAAAAGGAGGGGAAGGGGATTATACTTACGACCGTATAAAAAATCTGGTGGTGGTGGGAATAAAAAAAAAAAACATCGAAAGAAATAAAGATTCCCTCACACGCTCTCACCAATAATGAATTGTTTTCCTACGCTAAACTCTTGAATGTATCTAATTTTAGAGGTGTTTTTATGAAAGATACTTTACCGTTAAAAATTCAGAAAAATGAAACCGGTATTGTTAATTTAGATAGTATACGCGGGTCAGGTACGCATTGGGTATGTTACCGTAAACAAAATAAGACAATAAACTATTTTGATAGTTTTGGTAATTTAAGACCGCCAATTGAATTAGTTCGTTATTTTCAAACATCGGAGCAACAACCCGTCAATATAAACTATAATTATAAACGTTATCAACGATCAAATACAGTTAATTGTGGACGTTTGTGTTTGCAGTTTCTTAGTAATAATGTTTAGCTTAAACGGAGTAGGATCGTCGCTTAGTTGTGATATATTTCCTCCCATCGAACTCGAAGGAAATTGGGAACTCGGGTTGATTAATTTCATGACATACAATTCCATACCGAATGTTGAAGAAAATGTAAATAATATGTTTTATTTCGGTGACGATGGAGTGATTGAATTACCTACAGGCTCTTATGAAATCGAGGATATAAACACTTATATAAATCAAAAATTACCAAAAAGTAATAAAAAGAAAATTATTAAATTATTAATACGTGCTAATAATAATACTTTGAAAAGCGAAATCTATTCGAGTGAAACGATAGATTTCACTAAACCGAATTCTTTGGCTTCTCTTCTCGGATTCGCTAATACTGCCAAACTCGAACCGCTTATATGGCATTCATCACAGTCGACAATCAACATTGTAAAGACAGATGTTGTAAGACTTGTCTGTAGTGCCGTGGTTGGATCATTGAAGAACGGTCGAGAATCTCATATATTACACGAATTTTATCCGACAGTCGGACCGGGGTATAAATTAGTAGAATCACCGACAAACGTTATCTATTTGCCAGTGAATACAAATAGATTAGATAATATCACAATACGATTAGAAGATCAAGACGGAAAGTTAATAAATTTTAGAGAAGAAACGATTTCTTTGCGATTACATATAAGAAAAAGACGAGATGAGGCTAATTTTTCCATATGGGCAAAATAAAACAATAGTTAAGCCCGTAAATAGCGCCAGTAAAATACGGGATGCTAATCAGTTAACATCTCTTAATAGAAAATTTTTAAAGTCGTTAGGGTATAAAGTACTTATTAACAATGAGTATATTGGACGTGTTAAATAGCGCTGTCTATGATGACGATAGTATCATCGGACGTGCGTATCATACACACACTCCTTACGCATCTACTACATTAAATAATAATGATGAGATACGTATTCCTGTTCATCAACAAGATCATTATACACTTCCTTGTGAGAGTTATCTACATATCGAAGGTAAATTAATGGGTGAAAACAATCAGAAAAACGAAAATATTCGATTAATTAGTAACGGATTAGCGTTTTTATTCGATGAAATACGGTACGAAATATGTGCTACGGAAGTAGATCGTGTTAAAAATGTTGGCATCACATCAGTAATGAAGAATATTTTAACATTCAAACCCGGTGATATGAAGAAAATAACTAATGCAGGATGGACGGGAGATGTAAAAAGTTGCTTCACAACAGATTCAACGAATTTCGTGTTTTGTATTCCTTTAAAATTATTACTCGGTTTTGCTGAACAATACAAACGCATAATTTTAAATGTGAAACAAGAACTGATTTTAATACGATCATCGTCTGATAATAACGCTGTAGTTTTAAACGCTATCGATAAATATAAATTACAATTAACAAAAATCAATTGGCGAATTCCTTATATTTATGTTAGCGATGAGTATAGACACAGATTATTGAGTATTGTTGATAGAGATACGCCAATAAAATTAGCGTTTCGTAGATGGGAGTTGCAAGAATACCCGACTTTACCAGAAACTAAACAGTTGACGTGGACGATAAAAACTGTAGCACAGACTGATAAACCGCGTTATATAATTGTAGGTTTTCAAACAGATAGAAAAAATAACATAACAAAAAATGCCTCTCATTTTGATTTATGCAACTTGCATAATATTAAATTATATTTGAATTCGCAATACTATCCGTATGATAATTTAAACGGAAGTAAAGAGACGTTATACGAGATGTATAAAGGGTTTCAATCATCGTATTATGATGGTAGCGAGAACGAACCTGTTCTGGACAGGACCGATTATTTATTATACGCGCCGATAATTGTTATTGACTGCTCTCATCAGAGCGACCTTTTAAAAACCGGTTCTGTCGATGTTCGTTTAGAAATAGAAGCAGCGCAGAATTTTCCGTCGAAAACGACCGCATACTGCTTACTAATATCTGATAATTTGCTTGTATATTTACCTTTATCTGGTGTTATAAGAAAATCGATAGAATGAATCGATTGTTAACATTATATTTATTCGCTTGTCATACACATTTTATAATCACTTGTAGTGTTAGCGCTTTATAATAATGATCGGTTTTATTGTTGATGTTCAATGTTTTTTCGACGACGCTAAAAATTATATTGTTAAAGAATTGTGTGTACAAAGAATAGAAAATCATAACTGTACCGGTGTGAGAGAACATTTTTTGTTTTTACCACCATTCGATTATCGTTATTTATCAAAAAATAGAAAAAAACAAGTAGAGTGGTTGAAAAGATTTTTTCATGGTTTCAGCTGGAATTGTGGAATTCACAGCTATGACGAACTTCACAATATTTTAAACAGCATCGTTACTGAAGGTGAATATGTGTACACTAAAGGAGCGGAAAAACAGAGACTCATCGAGGACATGATCGACTACAAGTCGGTTGAAGTAATAGATCTCGAAACGCTTAAGTGTCCATCATTAAGTGTCTTACAACAGCAGACTGTGGCACGTGTCGATTGTCCATATAAACATAATCTTGATCATTGTGCGCTAAATAATGTATTTCATATAGCAAATTGGATATTGAATAATAAAATTTAAAATGTATTTTTTTAATGTATTTATTTCACATCTTTTTCCTTCACTATTATTAATCTATGATCGACTACAAGTCGGTTGAAGTGTCCCTCATTAAGTGTCTTAAAACAGTCTGTATAAACATATTTTTTTTCTTCACTATTACTATGCTAGAACATCACATTATTATTAATCCGGGAATCCATGATAAATACCAAACAAAGGAAAGGATTTTGTGAAAGTATTAAACACCAACACTAAATTTTTTTTATATGCTATTTATTTATACATATATATATATAAAATTACAAAAATTCTATAATTTTTTTATTAATTCTTTTATAAACGGTTGTATAGTCGAGCCTGGTCTGTCGACTATCGCTTTCAATTTCACAATTTCTCCAGGTGTTAATCTTTTTGGCGAAAAAAACCATTTATGGAGAAGACGACTCTCCTCCTCCTGTTTTGATGACGTGTTCATTTCCATCAAAGACGCAAATAGAAGTAGGTCAAAAACAGCTGTAAATGTGTTCTATGTAAAATTAAATACGGTTTAAAAATAACATAGGAAAGTCTTATAACAAAAACAAATTAATTTTTTGAATAGAGAAATGTAAAACACGTTATACCTTGTAATAATACATATATTAAAAATGATATAAAAAGAACACACTTATTTTACAGGTGACCAAAAAAAAAAAAAAAACAAGAATTATTATACACGTTCTTGTGTAAAACATATTATTTTTATTATATATATTAAAATTAAATTATTTATATATATACATACAATTAAAATTAAATACTTATTTATAATATATACATATTTACATACATCAATCAATCAACTAACAGACCAACCTTAAATTATTTTAATACGGCTTATACCGCGTCTTGTACGAGCCGTGTGCTACATCTTTAACATTTTTAATTTTGTTTAAAGCCGATTTAAATAAATCGGCTGTTGCCACGAACAGCGGGTCTTGTTGTGACGATGCTAAAACAGTCACTTTACGGGATACTTTTTGCCACCAGTTGTCGGAATGTATACGTTTGATGTCAGCCGTCTGCGTTAATTTTACCTCGATCAAATATGGACCTTCCTCACCTGGTGTTTTAACCCATTTCTTCATACCGTCTTTTAATATCTCAAACTTTTGTTCAAATTTAGTGTTTTTGATTTTTTTTGATTTTTCAGATTTTTTAGATTTTTTAGATTTGGAAAAAGAGTTAAAAATTTTATCAAAATCGTCTTCGCTATCTGATTGAGTATCGGTACTACTATCGCTGTTTTTATTGAGTTCAATCGTCTCGGCCGATTTCTTTATACTAATTAATTCACGAAACAATTTAATACTATCATGATCTAAATTTTTGCTATTGTAAAGTTCGTCATCAATCTGAGAATTAAAATAATCGATAATTTCCGCTAAGGTCATTTCTTTTTGTTTCCTACGGAAAATATCGATTTCTGACGGTTCATCATCAAATATATGCATGACCGCATTCTGAATAATTAAATATAAATTAATAATAATTGAAGGTTGGTCCAGTACAATCGCTTTCAAATTTTCTAATGCCTCCTCCCACAGCACTATTTTTACCAGCCCCGTTATGTAAAGACATTGAATCAGGTCTTTAATTGAAAAATACGTCGATGGGCCGGCGGATGCTGAAGGAGAAGTATTGGATGCTTCGCGTTCCATTACTAGAAACAGAAAAAAAATAACATAATTAATTTCTAACAACATTTTAAAAAAAATAAATAATATTGTTAGAAAAAAAGAAAATTTAGAAATCTGTTAAAAATTTTTCTATTTCTAGCAATAAGTTTTCATCATCATCATAGTTATCTGCAACGCTTGTTCCTCCTGTCGAACCAAAACCACAAGAGCCGCGAGCTGTTGAATCTAAACTCGCTAATTCTTGTAATTTTGGCTCAGCTATTTGTTCGCATATTAACTGCGCTATACGATCTCCTTTTCGAATGTAAAAAATTTCAGAAGAATGGTTAAATAAAATTACACCAACATTGCCGCGATAATCTCTGTCAATAACGCCTGCACCGACGGCGATATGGTGTTTTAACGCTAACCCAGAACGTGGTGCAATTCGTCTGTAACATTTCTCTGGAATTTTAACAGCCAAATCAGTTTTAACTAACGCATTGTCATGAGGAGCGATCATACAATCATACGCGCTTCTGAGATCGAAACCCGCAGCATATGCGCTCATTTTGACTGGAGAATAAGCATTATCAGATAACTTGACAAAAAACAGAGTTGGAACTGCCATTATGCCTGCAACACAAAAAACAAATTATACTGCCTTCAGCGATGATAATATCTATATACAAAAACAATTACATTATCGGATAATATTAACATATATTAAAAAACAATTTTAAACAATTACTTACTGAATTGATGTATGAAGTTGTTGCACAAAAAAGAGAAGAAGAACAAGTTGATAATATCTGTATAAACAAAATAAAGTATTAGTTTTATAACTTAACATAATCACCAGTAGCGTTAGTATTTTTTAATAAAAATAATCATTTACCAAAAGTGACGGTAGTCAGTCGCTTGATAAAAACGTACGAAGGGAGACGAAAGCTGATATAAATACAAGCTGATAATATCTGTATAAAACAAAATAAAGTATTAGTTTTATAACTTATCATAACCACCAGTAGCGTTAGTGTTTATAATATAAATAATCATTTACCAAAAGTGACGGTAGTCGATTGATAAAAACGTACGAAGGGAGACGAAACAAGCTGATAATATCTGTATTAATTTTACAACTTAAAATCTATTACTATCAACAGCGCTAATGTTTTTATATTAAATAAAAATATCCGCTTACCAAAAATAATAGTAGTAGTAGTAGTAGTAGTAGTAGTAGTAGTAGTAGTAGTAGTAGTAGTAAGCAGATGATATCTGTATAAAAATAAAAAAAAGTATTAATTTCACAACTTAACATTATCTATTTAAAATCTATCACCATCAACAATGTTAGTGTATACAAAAAATTGTCTCTTACCTGAGATAGCAACAGTACAACACGTCGAGTCGAACGAAGAATTGTACATAGATCAGTAAAATTCAATTCACTTTATATACATTTTTTGAGAATACCAATTATGACCTCTGTACAGAGACTTGTTTACTGTTTTCCGTTATCAAGCCACTTCCATTTACGTAATTATACAAAAAAACTGTGATTAATAATCATGTGATATACGCGTGAAACTTGCTATTTACAGATTGTAATGTCAAAACAACAAAAAAATAATATAAAGAAATAAAAATACTGTAAAAAGAATAATAATTAGGACTTTGTATCCAGATTTTGTTTACTGTTTTCGTTATCAAGCTAATTCCATTTACGTAATTGTACAAACAACTGCAATTAATAATCATGTGACATACACGTGAAACTTGTTATTTATAGGTTGTAATGTCAAAACAACAAAAAAATAATATAAAGAAATAAAAATACTGTAAAAAGAATAATAATTAGGACTTTGTATCCAGATTTTGTTTACTGTTTTCGTTATCAAGCTAATTCCATTTACGTAATTGTACAAACAACTGCAATTAATAATCATGTGACATACACGTGAAACTTGTTATTTATAGGTTGTAATGTCAAAAAAAAAAAAAAATAATATGTAAGAATACAGTAGAGAGAATAATAATTAAAACTCTGGACCCGGATTTCGTTATCGAACCAATTATTTTAATAACTGTAATTAATAATCGTGTGATATACACGTGAAACTTGTTATTTACAGATTGTAATATAAAAAACAAAACAAAAAATAATATAATTAAGAGTACTGTCGATTAAACAACCCGGAATTATCGCAAATTGGTTTTTCCATTTATGTACAGCGCCAATTAACTGAAATGACGTAAATATTTTTTTTCTCAATTTGTATTTTACTGTTATAGACGCAAAACGTTTAAATACTATGATTTTATTTCTCTACATCAGTATGAAGACAAATTCATCAAATTCGTTACAGGACAGATAGAGAGATACAATCGCTTCATAACAAAATCAACGAATTTTGTGTACCTTCAAAACTATTACTCAGCTTTATTGAACAACAGCAACCTATAGGTATTGGAATTATTTATTTTACTGTTAGACTAATTCAATAGTAAATATTTACTTTTTAAAAAATGAATGATTTTACTTTTTTTAGATTATAATGGACAAACAACTCCCATTCAAAAAGAGATTGTCTGTGAGAACCGATAATGACGCAAATACTCGCACACCTGAACCGGGATCTTCATCCAGACAAGATCCTCAACCTGGGTCATCTTATATACAACATCCAAGTTATTCTTCCACATCATCACCATCATCATCATCATCATCATCATCATCATCATCATCATCATCTAATAATAATAATAATTTACATTTAAAAAATAATAGATTAAAACATATAATTTTAGAAAATAAATTTATAGAAATAGAAAATGCGTTTAAGGGTAATTTAAGAACGTATTTTTATAAAAATAATAATAACGTAATTAAAGACATATGTCTATTATTAATTTATTTAAAATTAGAAATATTAAACATTTTAAGTAATATGATTGTAATATATAACGCTATAAAATTCAATATTTTAGTTGAATGTACATACGTTAAAAATAATATTAATGAATATCAGGACAGAACATTTAAAACCAAAAATATTATTTTACTTCATAGTTCGTCTATACCATCTGAAATAGACAGTATGATAAACAGTATTTGTAATGAAGAAGACATATATGTACAAAAAGGCTCTGGATGGTCGTTACATTCAATTGACGGGATATTAATTCGAATTAATCGTTTTAAGCCTTTAAGAGGTAGTTCGTATATTCCGCTTTCACCAAAACTGACTGCTAAAAAAAGCATAATTAATCCTAAAAATACAGATAATTATTGTTTTAAATGGGCGATTCTTTGTAAATTCGTAAACGGTTCACACCCGGAACGCATAAATTTTCGTTATAAGGATTTATAAAATAAATTTACTTTTAATAATATCGATTTTCCTACTCCGTTAACACAAATAAAAATTTTTGAAAAAAATAATAACGTTTCGATTAACGTGTATGGTGTTGAAAACGATATCACAATTTACCCGTTAAAAGTATGCGATAATGAAAAATCAAACCATTTCGATCTTTTATTATTAAATAAAAATAATACGACCCATTATTGTTATATTAAAAATTTCACCAAATTAATTAGATCGCAAGTAACTAAAAGTTTTAATGATATAGAATTTTGTAAACGATGTCTAACCTACTTCACTGTTAAATCTAAAAAGTTAAAAATACATAAACGAAACTGTCAAAAAAATACACCTACACGAGTGATAATGCCGACTGATAATTTAAAATTTCAAAATTTCCAATACCAATATAAACTTCCAATAGTAGTTTACGCAGATTTTGAATGTATATTAAAACCGATAAGTACTTGTTACCCTGATCGGAAATATTCTTTTACAGTCGCGAATGAACTACACGAACCTATGAGTTTTTGCGTTTATTTCGTTGTAGAAAATTCAATTCCCGCTAATATTAAAAAACATTTGCCATCAGAACCGTTCTTATATAGAGGTAAAAATGCTGCGGAAAAATTCGTATCATATCTCGTTGAAAACATAAATTTATTAGGTTTGCTTCTTAATAATATTATACCGTTAAAAATGACAAAACAAGATAAAATCAAATATAAATCTACTACACATTGCGAAATGTGTAAACGCGAATTCACGTTATTTTACAGACCCGTTAGAGATCATTGTCATATTACCGGTCGTTACCGTTCCGCATTATGTAATAATTGTAATCTGAGGAGACAAAATCAAAAATTTGTTCCCGTTTTTATTCACGCTAGTTCAAATTATGATTCTCATTTTATCGTCCGCCAATTAGGGTATGATATTAGGCAAATAATTGTTATTCCAAATTCGACTGAAAAATATATATCATTTTCAAAAAAAACGTGTAACGGAATAACTATTAAATTTGTTGATACTTTTCGTTTTCTAAATAGATCCTTAGCGGAACTAAGTAATAATCTACCAAAAAATCAATTTTTTCATACTAGCAAATTTTTTTCAAATAATGATATGGATTTAGTCACTCGAAAAGGTGTATATCCTTATGAATATACCGATTCGTGGGAAAAATTGGAAGTACAAGAACTACCTCCTAAAGTCGAATTTTATAGTAAATTAAATGCGAAACATATAAGCGATGAAGATTATAATCACGCGGTTCAAGTTTGGAATCATTTTAAAATTAAATCGTTGGGCGACTACAGTGATTTATATTTGAAAATTGACGTATTGCTTTTATGCGACGTTTTTGAAAGTTTTCGTTTGCTTTGTTTATCTTCACATAATTTAGATTGCGCGCACTATTTAACCGTTCCAGGGTTTGCTTTTGATGCGATGCTATTTTGTACTGGTATTGAACTTGAGTTGCTTAACGAATACGAAATGTATATGTTTTTTGAGGCCGCTATAAAAGGAGGAATATCGTCATGTATTAAAAAACATTCAAAAGCCAATAACGAATATATAAAAGAAACATATAATCCAAATTATCCTAAAACATTTTTAGCATATTTAGACGCGAATAATCTATACGGGTGGGCGATGAGTGAATATATTCCGTATTCTAACTTTGTATGGACTGATAAAATTACTATTACAGATATATTAAATACCCCTAATAATTCTAAAACAGGGTATATATTAGAAGTCGATATAGAATACCCTGAAAGTTTACACGATAACCATATGGATCTACCATTTCTTCCAATTAATAAAAGTATAAATCACACAAAACAAACAAAATTACTAACTACATTAGAACCAAAAGAACATTATATTTGTCATTATATCAATTTAAAACAAGCTGTCAATCACGGGTTGAAAGTAACTAAAATTCACAGAACGTTAAAATTTTATCAAAAACCATGGTTAAAACCGTATATCGATTTAAATACGGAAAAACGACGAATTGCAACAAACGAGTTTGAAAAAGATTTTTTTAAATTGTTAAATAATTCTGTCTTTGGTAAGTGTATGGAAAATGTAAGAAAAAGAATGAAATTAGATCTTGTAAGTGAAAATAAAAAATTATTAAAACTTATTTCTAAGCCGACTTTCAAAGACAGAATTATATATGATAAATCACTTTGTGCTGTATTATCAAACAAAACGTCTATTTATTTTAATAAACCAATTTATGTAGGTTTCGCGGTATTAGAATTGAGCAAAACCTTAATGTATGAATTTCATTATGATATAATGAAAAAAAAATATGGAAACAAAATTTCGTTATTATATACTGATACTGACAGTTTGTTTTATGAAATATTGACAAATGATTTTTATGAAGATATGTTAGATCCAGATTTGAAAATGTTTTTTGATACTAGCGATTATCCTCCTGATCATAAATGTTATTCTACTATAAATAAAAAAGTAATTGGCAAATTTAAAGACGAATGTAACGGTATTCCGATTAAGGAATTTATTGGTTTACGATCAAAATTATATACCTATACTACGCGTGACAATAATATTCAAAAGAAAGCGAAAGGAATTAAAAAATGTGTAATTAATAACGAGATCGCGTTTAACGATTTCAAAAATTGTCTTCATAATACTCTTTCGGAAACAGAAAAACGTAGAATTATGAAATTAATAAGATCGAAAAAACATATAGTAGAATCGGTATCAATTAATAAATTAGCGTTAAGCAATAATGATGATAAGAGAGTATTATGTGATAACGGGATAAATACAATCCCGTACGGTCATTATTCATTAAGCCATTCAAGTTGATACTTTATAGTCGAACTATGAATCGTCTTTTTATGTTGCAAAATAAACACAATCAACGTAAAAACATCGTTTTTAATATTTACGATACTCAGACTATGGGACTTAAAAATTTTAATATCTGTTATTCTAAAATATTTAAATTTCTTCGTGAAAAAGTAGAAGAATATGATAATAATGTGGAGTGTGTTAAAAATTGTACAAAGTTTGATGTGTATCAAAATACTTGTTGTAATAATCATTTAAAATGCGATCAACGCGTTACTCAACTTTGGAATACTATATCTCAATTATTTTAACATATTTTAATTTACCATGACATTTTATGTATATATTTTTAATACCTGAACAAAAAAAACGATATCGACAATATTCAAATAATTTCCTACACAAAAAAATGTTCATTGAAACGCATACTGGAAACGTGATTGTGTTAATTGCAATGAAACCAATAATAAATTAATCTTTTGACCTTCTACTTATAACACGTACTGACGATAATGCGTTTTCTGTCTATATAAACCGATTAAAAATTGTGGCTCAGCATCCAGAAGCATACCAACTGTTGTAATGTATAATCACACAGAATTTTTGAAACGCTTAAAGACGTTTTATAAAATTGAAAAAGCTGGACGAAAAAAACATTATCATAGATTTTATCCTAATAGGAATCAAAATCCTCACAATCTGGCAGCCGCTGGATTTGTTTATGAAGGCGATGGCGACACCGTTCGATGTCTCACATGTAGAGTCAGATTTATGGAATGGACGGCGGAGGATTGCCCTATAGCATTACATAAGAAAATAATGCCGCAATGCCAGTTTGTGATAACACAACTTGGATGTGATCATTATCATCTTTAAGGTATTTTTTTTAAAAATAATTTTTACTATTTTAAAAAAATAGGTGATTATATTAGTTTCACAATATAATTTAATTCGTTACCTGTAAAATAAGTAGGTTCTTCATATGTCGTTTTTACATTTCTCTATTCCAAAAATTTTGTCTTATAAGTCTTTCCTATATCATTTTTTTTTAAATATGTAATTATTAAAATATATAATGTATTCTGTACGTTTCTCTATTACTTTTTTTATCTTTAGTTAATAGGATTCAATTTTTAGTTCTTAAAAGTTTAGTTTATCTTTTGTTTAATTTTTAAAAAAATATGACTTTTTTTTCAAAGGATTCTTGGTGCGTTTAATTAACAAATTATTATTTTTGTTTGTTATAGGTTGGGGAGGACTGACTTCCAACTGCTGACAAAAAAAAAAAAAATAAAAAAAAAATAAAAAATAATATGTTAATATAATCTTAATTATTTTGTTATCATAGTTTAAATAGTTATTTTGTATGTACTTATTAATATAGTTAATGTAATCTCAATTATTTTGTTATCACAAAATTTGTTAGTCATTTTATATGTACATAGTTATTTTGTATGTACTTGTTAATATAATCTCAATTATTTTGTCGTCATAAAATTTGTAACTGTTCAAATAGTTAGTTTGTATGTACTTGTTAATATAATCTCAATTATTTTGTTATCACAAAATTTGTAACTATTCAAATAATCATTTTGTATGTACTTATTAATATAATCTCAATTATTTTGTTATCACAAAATTTGTAACTATTCAAATAATCATTTTGTATGTATTTGTTGATATAATCCGATCATTATATATGTATTTAATGGTATGATAATAAATATTGTGATCTGCTTTGATTTGTTATTATTATTTCGTAGGAATAATTAAAATAAAACCAGTGTTTTGTTAACAATACAATTTATTACACTCTTTACAACAATGAAATATTTCTCAATACAAAAATTCGAGTCATATCAATTTGAAGGTTATAGGTTATCCATCGACTGTAACGTAAACAAGCGTCGACAATAATACATATCAACTCTATTTTTATAAATTTTATTTACAAACTGAACTTTTATTCTTCTTCATCGATATTACTATCAATTATTGTGTGAAATCGATTGGTCTTTCTTTTGAATTATCAATTGTAATATTAATTCTTTCAATTTGTATAGTACATCATCATTTGCACATTTCAATCCGAATATCGATAGATTATTTTGTTCTGTTCTAACTAATCCGCCCGTAAATTCATTAAAGACATACACAGTGTTATTCTTAAAAAAGTATAAATTGCCATCAGAAAATCTAAATGATGAATCGATTTTAGGCGGTATTCCAGGAAATGTATCGGATATATAACCCCATGATTTAGTAGTGAACATACACTCATTGACTTCTCTATAATAATTATCATCATGAAATATATAAGTTTTACCTGTATAACTGTTAAATACCGCATGCAAATTATTCGGTTGTATGTTAAATAAAGACTGGATATGCTTCGGATAACCATGACTTAATTTAAGACTCATTAAATCAAACATGAATACCAAAGAATCTATAAACATAACTATCTCGCCAGATGGCCGTTGATATACAGCTAAAATTTTTGTGAAATTTCTTGGAAGAAACGTTAACCAATGCTTTATTATAAGCGGTTTGGTGTACATCATCTCTGTCGGATTTAATATCCACAGCCATTTTTCATGTAATATATATAATCGTTTATCGGCAATTAAAAATAAATTAATATTTTTAAAATTACAAAGATCAATTTTATTTGTATCTATAGGACGCTCGTCTTCCGTCTCTGGTATTGAAGAAGATGGTGACATCGGTATGAAAGACGTCATAAAAGTGTTTTGTGTCTTACCATACAAATTTTGAATAGCTAAAACATCATCATCACCTAACTCGATTTTACCGTTGTAATAAGCATACATTACAGAATCTGATACATCTGAATGTGATAAACCTATAGCATGACCGATTTCGTGTATTAAAGTTGCATACAAACTTGATTGACCAAGAGGAACGACTTTGCCAGTCGAATATGACCAATTTTCATCTTCATCAATATGAATTTCTCGTCTTGAATTATTATAATCAGGAAAATATGCGTGCGCTAATGTTCCGCCTTTGCCGTCAAACATTCTCGTACATTGCCATGATTCTTTTTGCATCATATGTTTCAATCGTTTATTAGAAATTAAAATATCTGTATTCACTCTATCATGTTTGAAACGTATACCAGACTTTTCCTCCCATACTGCGAAAGCTTGTTTAGTCAATTCTAACACCTCTTGATTCGCTAAATAATAATGCCATGTTACTTCGGGCTTGTTCCATTTGAAACTAGATACCCGATAATCGATAATATCACTGTTACCGCACCTAGTTTTCGACATTAAGTTTATAGTTTCATTATTTAATTCGCCATCAGTAGGCAATTTATAGTATTCTTGAAATATAAGTAACGCGTTAGCAATATCTGATTCATTTACTGCTTGCAACGAAAATTCATCATCTGTTTTAAGATAACCATAGTCATAAATATCAACGAGCACGTGGTGATAGCCGCGTCGGCGAGAGAGAAAAAAACGTAAACATAAACATTCTCTCTCGGCACAAACGTAAACAACGCAAAGCTGGGACACGAAAAACGTAAACATAAACACGAGGAGGTCGATGACCGCGGCGGGTGCGGGGTAGGGCGGGGGTGGGGAGGAAGGAAAAAAATGTAAACATAAACAGAGGAGAGAACGTAAACAACGCAAAGCTGGGACACGCGGTGAGAAAAAAACGTAAACATAAACACGAGGAGGTCGATGACTGCGGCGGGTGCGGGGTAGGGCGGGGGTGGGGTGGAAGGAAAAATGTAAACATAAACAGAGGAGTGGGGGGCGTGGCGAGAGAGAAAAAATGTAAACAAACCGGAAAAATGTAAACAAACGAGCGGCGGTTCGGTGACCGCGTGGCGGTATGTAAGTGAAAACGGGGGTGGAGGGAGTGAAAAAAATGTAAACATAAACAAACGAGGGGGGCGTGGCTGTCCCAGAACCAACCTTTTATTACTACTGTAGTAGATAAAATATTTAAGAAAAGTTTGTATAATTCAAAAAATGAACAAAAAATCAAATCAACTGTAGCTAAACTAAAGAATAAAATAAAGAAAAATGATATTATAGTTACGAAGGCGGACAAAGGAAATACAATGGTACTACTGAGAAAGGACGAATACATAAAGAAAACGGAAGAATTTATAAGGGAAGGACCATACGAGGAAATAAAGTATGATTATACAAGTAAGTACCAGTCAAGGATAAAACAAATGATGAAACAGATAACATTTATAGAAGAAAATAAGAAAAAGTATTTATTGGAAAGTAATCCAACAGCACCAACTTTTAAAAGTCAGGTTAAGATACATAAAGAAGGAAAACCAATTAGACCGATTGTTTCTTTTATTAATGCACCTATTTATAAATTATCAAAGGAAGTTAGCAGAGTACTGAGAGAGAAATATGAATTTGGGACAAAATACAACATAGAGAATAATGTAAAATTGATAGAAAAATTAGAAAATATTAGGATTAATGTAAATACAAAATTGATATCACTGGATGTTAAGGACATGTTTACCAATATCACAGTAAATAAAGTTATTAAGTTAATAAACGATAATAATATGGGAGAATACAGGTATAAAAAGCAGTTGATGAAAGTAATTAAAGAATGTGTAAATCAGAACTATTTTAGGTTTAATAACAAGTTTTATATACAGAAAAAAGGTTTACCTATGGGGTCTTCATTATCCCCTATTCTTGCTGAAATATACATGAATGATTTTGAAAAGCAATTAATAACTTCCACTAAGTATAAAGACAATATAAAATTATGGTCTAGATACGTTGATGATGTATTAATAATTTGGGAAGGAAGCATAGAAGAAGTGCATGAGTTTATAAATGAGGTAAATAATAAGGATAAAAACTTACAATTTAAAGAAGAGATAGGAGGTAAGAAAATAAATTACTTAGATTTGAACATAGAAATTAAGGATAATGAGAAACTACAGTTTGGGATATTTAGGAAAGAGTCGTATTCTGATATAATTATACCAAGAGAGTCTTACCACCCATATAGATATAAAATGGCGGCAATCAATACATTTTGTTACAGAGCTCAGAAGTGTTTAAAAGAGACCGAATCAAAAGTTAGGGAGTTAAAAACGATAAAGGGAATTGTAAGGAATAATAATTATAACACCAACATAGTGGATAAAGTTATGAAAAGGGTTAACATACAAAAAGCTAAAATAGAACCAGAACAAACGAATTATGCAGGGTCATTGACATACATAGGTTCACATACTAGAAAAATTATAAAATGTTTTAATAAATATGGAGTAGATATAGCTATTAAAAAATGTGAAACGGTATTTGATAAGATAAGGAATAAGAATATAGAAAAAATTCCAGTATTACAGAAAATCGGAATTTATAAATTAAAATGTAAAGACTGCAACAAAGTGTACCTAGGTGAGACAGGACGAAAATTCGTATGCAGGTTGTCTGACCACAAACGTGGAGAAGGTAATAGAACAACCAATTCGTTATATGCAAGACATTTCATAGAAGACAACCATAAGTTTGTTAATCCTTTGGAAGAATACGAAATTGTAAGAGTAGTAAATAACACAGTTGAAAGGAAGCTTAGAGAGGAGTTAGAAATATTAAAAGAAAGAGAAAAAGGGTTAGACAATTTAATTAATATTAAAATTAAATTTGATAATGAAGAAATATTTTATAACATGATTAAGAAGTAAATGATAGAGGACAGATAGATAAGATTAAGAATTATTTGCATAGTACTAATTGGATGGTTAAAATAAGGGTGTGTGACTGACCCATGTGTGTGGAGAGGAAGTAGGGTAAGTTTAAAAGGATGCACACACACACACACACACACACACACACACACACACACACACACACACACACACACACACACACACACACACACACTGAAACACAAGGAATTTGCTAGAAAAATATGTAACTGTACAGATGGTGTGGGACAGGGTTTAGGGGGTGGGAAAGGGTCATTTATATTATAGCTTGTTGTGTGTGAGCAGGGTGGGGGAGAGGGGTGAAGGGTTTGTTTTTAAAATAATTTCTGCCTATTCCGATCTGACGATGGGCTGTGAGGCTTGAAAGCGCTAATCGGGATAATTTTTATATAGTGGTGTGCAACTGTGATCATTCTGATTGTGATTTCAACCACTAACACAAATTTCTTCATTAAACGTCTGTTAAGATGTGCAATCGACTACAGGTAATGGGCAACAACAATGAGGTAATAAGCGACGACAATAAGGTAAGTAAAGTTTTTAAATATCTTAAGTTAAAGGTTAAATTGAAGAGGGTTTTAAGTAAAATATGGTTTAATAAACAATGTCTGGATAATAATGTCATCCCAAAGTACGCTCAAGTTAAAATTAAAAATAAGAACAGTGTAGCCAAAAAAGTAAAAGAACAAAGCGAGAAGTTGTGGATAAAACTGGAAATAAGGTCACTCTACGGCTTAATCAATAGATATAATAGGGAATTATATGACAGACACATAGAATTGTTAAGAATATACTCGTATGTAGAGTTAGAAGAAATATTATATAATTTTGGTTTGGAGTACGTAGAAAAGAAATTGGAAAATAAAAATAAAAAAATGGTATATAAGTTAAATAAATTAATAAGAAAGAACGAAGTAAAAAAGGAACACCTCTCTAAGAATAACTATGAAAAAAGAGTAATAAACCTTACAGAGGTGAATTTCAATACAGAAGAAAAAGAAATGTTAGCAAAAGGCTTAAAATACGCACCGCCACCAGAATTAAATCAAGAGAAAACGATTATTGAATGCGAAAGCATAATACAAAAACTAGGAAATGAAAATGATAAAAAAAGAATAAGGTGGGAAGTAGGGAATGTAGTAGATAAAATATTTAAGAAAAGTTTGTATAATTCAAAAAATGAACAAAAAATCAAATCAACTGTAGCTAAACTAAAGAATAAAATAAAGAAAAATGATATTATAGTTACGAAGGCGGACAAAGGAAATACAATGGTACTACTGAGAAAGGACGAATACATAAAGAAAACGGAAGAATTTATAAGGGAAGGACCATACGAGGAAATAAAGTATGATTATACAAGTAAGTACCAGTCAAGGATAAAACAAATGATGAAACAGATAACATTTATAGAAGAAAATAAGAAAAAGTATTTATTGGAAAGTAATCCAACAGCACCAACTTTTAAAAGTCAGGTTAAGATACATAAAGAAGGAAAACCAATTAGACCGATTGTTTCTTTTATTAATGCACCTATTTATAAATTATCAAAGGAAGTTAGCAGAGTACTGAGAGAGAAATATGAATTTGGGACAAAATACAACATAGAGAATAATGTAAAATTGATAGAAAAATTAGAAAATATTAGGATTAATGTAAATACAAAATTGATATCACTGGATGTTAAGGACATGTTTACCAATATCACAGTAAATAAAGTTATTAAGTTAATAAACGATAATAATATGGGAGAATACAGGTATAAAAAGCAGTTGATGAAAGTAATTAAAGAATGTGTAAATCAGAACTATTTTAGGTTTAATAACAAGTTTTATATACAGAAAAAAGGTTTACCTATGGGGTCTTCATTATCCCCTATTCTTGCTGAAATATACATGAATGATTTTGAAAAGCAATTAATAACTTCCACTAAGTATAAAGACAATATAAAATTATGGTCTAGATACGTTGATGATGTATTAGTAATTTGGGAAGGAAGCATAGAAGAAGTGCATGAGTTTATAAATGAGGTAAATAATAAGGATAAAAACTTACAATTTAAAGAAGAGATAGGAGGTAAGAAAATAAATTACTTAGATTTGAACATAGAAATTAAGGATAATGAGAAACTACAGTTTGGGATATTTAGGAAAGAGTCGTATTCTGATATAATTATACCAAGAGAGTCTTACCACCCATATAGATATAAAATGGCGGCAATCAATACATTTTGTTACAGAGCTCAGAAGTGTTTAAAAGAGACCGAATCAAAAGTTAGGGAGTTAAAAACAATAAAGGTAATTGTAAGGAATAATAATTATAACACCAACATAGTGGATAAAGTTATGAAAAGGGTTAACATACAAAAAGCTAAAATAGAACCAGAACAAACGAATTATGCAGGGTCATTGACATACATAGGCTCACATACTAGAAAAATTATAAAATGTTTTAATAAATATGGAGTAGATATAGCTATTAAAAAATGTGAAACGGTATTTGATAAGATAAGGAATAAGAATATAGAAAAAATTCCAGTATTACAGAAAAGCGGAATTTATAAATTAAAATGTAAAGACTGCAACAAAGTGTACCTAGGTGAGACAGGACGAAAATTCGTATGCAGGTTGTCTGACCACAAACGTGGAGAAGGTAATAGAACAACCAATTCGTTATATGCAAGACATTTCATAGAAGACAACCATAAGTTTGTTAATCCTTTGGAAGAATACGAAATTGTAAGAGTAGTAAATAACACAGTTGAAAGGAAGCTTAGAGAGGAGTTAGAAATATTAAAAGAAAGAGAAAAAGGGTTAGACAATTTAATTAATATTAAAATTAAATTTGATAATGAAGAAATATTTTATAACATGATTAAGAAGTAAATGATAGAGGACAGATAGACAAGATTAAGAATTATTTGCATAGTACTAATTGGATGGTTAAAATAAGGGTGTGTGACTGACCCATGTGTGTGGAGAGGAAGTAGGGTAAGTTTAAAAGGATGCACACACACACACACACACACACACACACACACACACACACACACACACACACACACACACACACACACACACACACACACACACACACACACACACACACACTGAAACACAAGGAATTTGCTAGAAAAATATGTAACTGTACAGATGGTGTGGGACAGGGTTTAGGGGGTGGGAAAGGGTCATTTATATTATAGCTTGTTGTGTGTGAGCAGGGTGGGGGAGAGGGGTGAAAGGTTTGTTTTTAAAATAATTTCTGCCTATTCCGATCTCACGATGGGCTGTGAGGCTTGAAAGCGCTAATCGGGATAATTTTTATATAGTGGTGTGCAACTGTGATCATTCTGATTGTGATTTCAACCACTAACACAAATTTCTTCATTAAACGTCTGTTAAGATGTGCAATCGACTACAGGTAATGGGCAACAACAATGAGGTAATAAACGACGACAATAAGGTAAGTAAAGTTTTTAAATATCTTAAGTTAAAAGTTAAATTGAAGAGGGTTTTAAGTAAAATATGGTTTAATAAACAATGTCTGGATAATAATGTCATCCCAAAGTACGCTCTAGTTAAAATTAAAAATAAGAACAGTGTAGCCAAAAAAGTAAAAGAACAAAGCGAGAAGTTGTGGATAAAACTGGAAATAAGGTCACTCTACGGCTTAATCAATAGATATAATAGGGAATTATATGACAGACACATAGAATTGTTAAGAATATACTCGTATGTAGAGTTAGAAGAAATATTATATAATTTTGGTTTGGGGTACGTAGAAAAGAAATTGGAAAATAAAAATAAAAAAATGGTAGATAAGTTAAATAAATTAATAAGAACGAACGAAGTAAAAAAGGAACACCTCTCTAAGAATAACTATGAAAAAAGAGTAATAAACCTTACAGAGGTGAATTTCAATACAGAAGAAAAAGAAATGTTAGCAAAAGGCTTAAAATACGCACCGCCACCAGAATTAAATCAAGAGAAAACGATTATTGAATGCGAAAGCATAATACAAAAACTAGGAAATGAAAATGATAAAAAAAGAATAAGGTGGGAAGTAGGGAATGTAGTAGATAAAATATTTAAGAAAAGTTTGTATAATTCAAAAAATGAACAAAAAATCAAATCAACTGTAGCTAAACTAAAGAATAAAATAAAGAAAAATGATATTATAGTTACGAAGGCGGACAAAGGAAATACAATGGTACTACTGAGAAAGGACGAATACGTAAAGAAAACGGAAGAATTTATAAGGGAAGGACCATACGAGGAAATAAAGTATGATTATACAAGTAAGTACCAGTCAAGGATAAAACAAATGATGAAACAGATAAAATTTATAGAAGAAAATAAGAAAAAGTATTTATTGGAAAGTAATCCAACAGCACCAACTTTTAAAAGTCAGGTTAAGATACATAAAGAAGGAAAACCAATTAGACCGATTGTTTCTTTTATTAATGCACCTATTTATAAATTATCAAAGGAAGTTAGCAGAGTACTGAGAGAGAAATATGAATTTGGGACAAAATACAACATAGAGAATAATGTAAAATTGATAGAAAAATTAGAAAATATTAGGATTAATGTAAATACAAAATTGATATCACTGGATGTTAAGGACATGTTTACCAATATCACAGTAAATAAAGTTATTAAGTTAATAAACGATAATAATATGGGAGAATACAGGTATAAAAAGCAGTTGATGAAAGTAATTAAAGAATGTGTAAATCAGAACTATTTTAGGTTTAATAACAAGTTTTATATACAGAAAAAAGGTTTACCTATGGGGTCTTCATTATCCCCTATTCTTGCTGAAATATACATGAATGATTTTGAAAAGCAATTAATAACTTCCACTAAGTATAAAGACAATATAAAATTATGGTCTAGATACGTTGATGATGTATTAGTAATTTGGGAAGGAAGCATAGAAGAAGTGCATGAGTTTATAAATGAGGTAAATAATAAGGATAAAAACTTACAATTTAAAGAAGAGATAGGAGGTAAGAAAATAAATTACTTAGATTTGAACATAGAAATTAAGGATAATGAGAAACTACAGTTTGGGATATTTAGGAAAGAGTCGTATTCTGATATAATTATACCAAGAGAGTCTTACCACCCATATAGATATAAAATGGCGGCAATCAATACATTTTGTTACAGAGCTCAGAAGTGTTTAAAAGAGACCGAATCAAAAGTTAGGGAGTTAAAAACAATAAAGGTAATTGTAAGGAATAATAATTATAACACCAACATAGTGGATAAAGTTATGAAAAGGGTTAACATACAAAAAGCTAAAATAGAACCAGAACAAACGAATTATGCAGGGTCATTGACATACATAGGCTCACATACTAGAAAAATTATAAAATGTTTTAATAAATATGGAGTAGATATAGCTATTAAAAAATGTGAAACGGTATTTGATAAGATAAGGAATAAGAATATAGAAAAAATTCCAGTATTACAGAAAAGCGGAATTTATAAATTAAAATGTAAAGACTGCAACAAAGTGTACCTAGGTGAGACAGGACGAAAATTCGTATGCAGGTTGTCTGACCACAAACGTGGAGAAGGTAATAGAACAACCAATTCGTTATATGCAAGACATTTCATAGAAGACAACCATAAGTTTGTTAATCCTTTGGAAGAATACGAAATTGTAAGAGTAGTAAATAACACAGTTGAAAGGAAGCTTAGAGAGGAGTTAGAAATATTAAAAGAAAGAGAAAAAGGGTTAGACAATTTAATTAATATTAAAATTAAATTTGATAATGAAGAAATATTTTATAACATGATTAAGAAGTAAATGATAGAGGACAGATAGATAAGATTAAGAATTATTTGCATAGTACTAATTGGATGGTTAAAATAAGGGTGTGTGACTGACCCATGTGTGTGGAGAGGAAGTAGGGTAAGCTTAAAAGGATGCACACACACACACACACACACACACACACACACACACACACACACACACACACACACACACACACACACACACACACACACACACACACACACACACACTGAAACACAAGGAATTTGCTAGAAAAATATGTAACTGTACAGATGGTGTGGGACAGGGTTTAGGGGGTGGGAAAGGGTCATTTATATTATAGCTTGTTGTGTGTGAGCAGGGTGGGGGAGAGGGGTGAAGGGTTTGTTTTTAAAATAATTTCTGCCTATTCCGATCTGACGATGGGCTGTGAGGCTTGAAAGCGCTAATCGGGATAATTTTTATATAGTGGTGTGCAACTGTGATCATTCTGATTGTTGTTAAAATAGTGATAAACAGAGTAATTGGGTGTGAGTCTTGAATAAAACAATATTATATAAACATGAGTGCAGAATTACTAGAGTCAATCATAAAAAGCTTACAGAAAGAGGAAAATAAAAATAAAAGCAATAGTAGACTTTGATACGTGCAAAAGTGGGGAAAGAATCGCCTTTTAAATATTTTCGTTGTTAATTGTTTTCGAAAATTCTGTTCGTTGTAATGAAACTGGACTCTAATGGTGTGAATCTGGATTGTTTAACTTGTCGTATAAACAGTAACTTGCCGTAGTCGTTGTTGTTGTTTCTATTGTAGCAAACTAACGTCATATCATGTGATTTAAGGTATAACTCTAGGAGATGAAACGTATTTTTATTTACAATGAGAACTATCATATTCAGTTACTAATATTGTTCTGTGAGAAAATTTATTGGCGTCACTGTCTTAAGGTGGATCTATCCAATGATACTAGCCCGCTAGAGGTTAGTCTCTGAAGTCAGTAGGGCATAATCTTTCCGAACGTTTTGGATTCACTTCGTGAACGAGGCTCGAAACTAGGGAATTGGGATGGCATTCACTAATTCACCGTTTTACTAACTCGTCTTATAGAAGCAAATCGAGTCGAAGTCGAACGGAAGTTGACTGAAAAATTCAATGGTGGCTAAAGTGCATTGTCGTGTATCATTATGTATTATTCACCTTGATGTCACAGTTACTCCAAACCTATATTACTGTATGCGTGTTGTATATTACGAAATATTTAATTTCGTTGAGGTTAACTTGTTGTGTCTCGTATTGCTATCAGACGAAGTATGCTTGTGCGTGCATGCGTGTGTGTGTGTGTGTGTGTGTGTGTGCGCGCGTGTATTGTGTGTTCAAAAATATATATCACATTCGAGAAAACATTAAGTGTTAGGCAGATTGCATTCTGCGTTTGAGCTGGAGGTTGCGGTTGACAAGGATCACTTCTGGTGAAGGTTTCGGTACAATGTCATGTGAAAACTGCTGGTTCTGTTCAAGTTTTCAATAATCTGATCATGACACGTGGGATTGTGCCAAACCGTAGCAACCGGAATAATTCTTTTTGTGGACCAACCATCAAGTACAAACGCCGGTAACAAAATGAGAACCGTCAAACTCAAATTTCACGAACGAAAACATCCGGACAAATATATCTCGTTTCACATCCAATTCTGTAGCCATTGGCTTCAGAACATCTACTTTGGCTCCTTCAAACATTTTTTCCATCAGCATTTCCCAGTAGTACAACAGTTATATTGTAATTTTCTTATTTTAAGTATAATTTTTTGTTAATTTAAGGTTGACAGCTTCTACATTTTCATAAAATCAAATATCGCTTGCTCTATCGTAGATCCACTGAGATCCTGCTATATAAATTATTTACCTGTGTCATCTCCAACTACCATTACTACTGCTTTTTTTGTTCACACTGACGTCAAACTCACAAAATCTTCTTTTCACAATAAGCAGATCGTCCTGCAGATCATTCTCTACTTCAATCTACTCAATGTGACATTAGCGGTGAAAATGCACAACTCCGCTTCCTAGCTCCCCCTCACGCCTCAGTTTCGCAATCTGACTCCAGTATAACGTGTTTAACGTATTTCTGTTGTTATAATCGAGTCAGATATTTTCAAAAACTAAACAGTATTCGCCAAGTGATATCACTAAAGGCTTCTAACCTTACTTAAACCTTACACGCTAACAATGAGCCGTCAAAGAAGGACTAATAAAGTCACTATGTTTCTCTATTGAATAACTTTCACGCTGAAATGAAAATGCAAATAGTTTTCCATACATGGTACCGTTCTAGGTAAATCATACTGTCGTTACTCCATAATTAATAAATTATTCATTGTGTATTGTCTCCAAGTTGCAGATACGAATCTGAATGGGGTAAATCCTTATCTTTATCAGCTGTTCCTCTTTTACTGCAATGCGTTTCGATCTCTTCCGCTCCTATCTACAAGTTGTTATTGTTTAACACAATAAAGAACAAAATACTAAAAACAGCATAAATGTAAATAATAAACGAATCAAAATAAAGTGCTTACATAAAACATTATTTATTTTTACTTCTTCTTATGTTTAACTCAAGACAACTGGTATGTTATTCGTCTTGTTTCCAATGTAGCGCACTAGGATCTTGCTAAGAGAACTACACTCATTCACATGCTTCCAGTCCATAAATGAACCTCTTCCTCGGACATTTAGAATTAAGCCTGTGGATGTGAACTACGGAAGCAGTCGTGTCTAGTTATTGTCTTTAAGCTCCAACTGTTGCTTTTCGCGGATGTTATGGTATCAGGTGTTTCTCTGTTAGGAGTGTGGTCTACGTTTTGTGTAAACTTTCTTCTCCGATTTTTTCAGAAGTTTCATTTTTAAACGTTTTGTTGATGATTAATTGTGTGGGGTGAAATGAAAGTGTAGATGCAGATATTGAAATACTTAATACTTAATTGAAACTCTGTTCATATTTATATTATAATTTGGTTTTACTTTCAAACAAATAAAACAGATGCCAAAATTTGTAGCACTGGCTGATGCGCGTGAGTAAATATTAATCTCTCTGTCGTTTAGCAACCAGCGTGTATTATTTTTTGATTTACAAGTATGAGTGGAGTAAAAGAGCATCAAAGCGCGGAACAACGCTAAATTATTATTTTTTTATACTGTATAAGAAAACTTGAAGCCATCAAAAATTTGTGACAGACTTAAAAGACATTTTGGTGAAGAAATGTTGTCAGATGTTAGCGTCTATAAATGGAGTAAAGCTTTCAAAAGTAGCCGAGGACGTATCAAGAATGAATCACACCTACGATGCCCAAAACCGTCAACTACTGAAGAGATAGCACACACGGGTCAACACCTCATTTTAAATTATCTTTAAATAACGGTGAGGGATATTACTTCTACATTAAATATTAGATTAGATTTGTAGCGCAGATGGCTCTATCATAAAACAGTTGCATTATCGGAAAGTATGCGCACGTTGTGTTACAAGAATGTTGACGGACGAACACGAGCGGACAGGCCTGCAACTCTGCGCTACTGGGACAATAGGAAGAAAAGGGTCCATTGTTACTACTGATGAAATTTGTGTACACCACTATTACCTAGAAACCAAGAGAGGATCGATGTAGTGACGGCATCCTTCATCTCCGAAAAAAGGAAAGCAAAAACCATTTTAGAACAAGAAAAATTCTGGATTTATTCTTTTTGGATATGAAAGGCATCGTAGCACTTGATAACAGAACAGTGAACTATAAACACCGAAGACTCCTCCTAGATTATCGAGCTAGTACTCATGGCTACTTCCTCATTCGTTCTTCACCCTCGTTTCCATGGTGATGTCTTCTCAACAACCCGCCTTTACCGAACTCTCGTTCGTGGTAGGTCAATCTAGACCCCTCCTTTAAAATCTCGCTGTTTGCTCCTCCTTCACCGTATGACGACGGACCTAATTTCATGGCTGCCTGTCATCCTATTGTTTTTACGTTCTCTTTGGGTTCCTCCCTAGTAATTTCCGTCCAGCTACATATGTGTCTTATAACTCGGGTGTGGCGAATCGCTGTATTGTCCTCGACTTCCTTTGTTACGTTCACACGCTGATGGCGGTCCTCTTCCAGGAATGAACATCTGGTCTGCAGCTCTCCTGCATGCTCCTTACTTTTTGCTGGTAAACAAGTTCCCCGCTGTGTCTCTATGCGTGGTCTATTGTTCCTATAACGTCCGTTTGTATCTTGCCTTTGTGGAATCTGTCTCATCCATGTGCAGTCGCTAAACTCCCACGTGTGGATTGACAAATACTTGCGTCGCCTCGTATACGTTTTTTCAGTAATTGGTACAAGAAGACGTAGTCTTTTGTCTCTCTGTTATTGCAGCTTATACCCATGCCGTTCACTTACGTCAAACATCTGCTGTCGCTGAGGCATTGTGTTCCTTAGCGGAGCCTGTTTCGTCGCTAATGTGGCGCACGTGTTATTGTCTAACGGCGGCCGGTTGGCTACAACGTACATCACTTTTGACTGCTGACTCTTGCTGCTGTTCCCTTTTACGCAAAAAAATGTTCTTTACAAAATTGCTTTACATGCTGTAATGATAAGACCGAACGCAAATTTTTCTGTTCATCAGTAAGCAGTCGTGGAATCCACTGAGCAGCAACTTTGTGATAGACTATGAATGAGTTTGTGACTTTGTGACTATGAATGATGGAATGAACAGTTCCCACGCTGATGCTCAACATTTGAAAACTTCTCTAACTTTGATGCGTCTATTTGCGCGTAAAGCAGTTTCCAGCTGTCTCGCATTGTCATCTGATGCTGCAACACTTGCAGGTCCGGGACGGGCCAAATCTTTAGTGGATTCTCTTCCTTGTCGAAATGTGTTGCACCATTCAATCACTGACGTATTCAATAACTATAGTCAACATATACAGCTTTTATTCTCGTATAAATTTCCATTGCTGATGCCCCTCAGCGCCCAAAAACTGAATAACGGCACGCGGATCATCTTTGGACGGATTTTCTATCACAGATGCCGTTTTTCAACCCAGTCACAACGCTTAGAAAAGAGCAAACTGCAAATATTTTTAACAGACGCGTCACTAGTACTTAAACAGACAATATAAGCAAACGAATTCCGTTGTCATGGCGACGAAATCACGGCTGCGCAGATCAAACGTGTTTCTATTAAACAATCCTCGTACGTGTTATTACTTTTTCCAGAAACCTATTTTTCCAATCTCATGTTTATCTGTAACAACCGAAACTTTAATTTATGTATTGGATAAAATTTTGTAAGTCGGTTGCAATATTGAGTCATCGTTGTACTAGTGGCAGAACTCTTGTTTGTCTTGAAATAATTATTTAAAACACAAAACGTTTAGAAATCTGATAGCATTTCTCCTTATGCGCAGCTTACAGTGAATTAAATTCATAATTACACCGGCTTTTCGGATAATATAAACCCTTATATTACCGTAAGAAAAGCTGCATGCCCAGTTTTTTAGTAGGATACAACATTTTTTGAAAATATGTAATGAAAGCTCGGAAAAAACGTTTCTGATTCTAACCATCACTGATAGTTATTAAATGAAATTTCTGTTGCTGAAATATTCATTCGCCTCTACACTACAAATACATTGTGTTTAATGACAACTTATAAGCTATAATATTTTTAAAAGCTAGCTACTCAATACTTATTGGGTTTACTTCCTGACTCACGTAGGTCCTGCAGCTCTGACAAACCTTCCAGTTGTATTTTATATATCTTGCATATTTTGCACTCATAGTCTAACGAAGGGTTCTTTGCAGGTACATTAATATCTTACTGTTGTTTTGTGTGTTCGTTGGAATACCGTGTTTTTATGACTTATTATTTATTTTTTTAGGTATGACATTTTAATCTTCAATGATTTATTATTTTATGACTTCTTTCTACCGCAATTGCAATAATCATACTGTAATTATCGCAGTGTGATCTAGATCAATGTTTCTCAACCTTTTTGGTAGTAGAAAGCCCCCAAAAAATTAATTTTTCCTTGGCGAACCCCGTCTACTCCTTACACAAATACTCAGGTGCATAGGCCTACACATATACACATTAATGGTTTGTACAATTAGGCCTAAACGGATACGAGTTAAATGATATAATTACATATATGCAAATAATAGGTATAATTACACAATATATTAAGAAAGCCAATTTCAAATTCCTGTACTGTTTAAATTTGAAATGCTTTCATACTCATAGTTAGCAATTTTCTTAAAAATTAATAGGCATATAGTGATTGAAATTTTAAAAATTTATAATTTCTCGATCAAGTGGCACGCTCACACACTCGAGTCGACAGACACAAGCCCGGGTCGTAAATAAAGACGAATTAGGGACACGTCAGACCCGACGCCAGTACGAAGACAATGATAAAAACGGCTGAGTACACGACACAATAAGAATCTAAGGAACGTCGTTGACAGCTCAAAGTTAGTTAAAATTTACAGCACCTAGCGAACGAAACAAAGACTTAGTCCAGCTGCCTGGTTACGCAGAATTGAAATGGAACACATGCTGTGGGGGTGTGTTGTAACGAGCCACATCAGAACGTTACACCCAGCAACAAAGGGTGCAGAGAAATCTCGACAAATATGTAAACAATAGAACTGACACTCAATGAATACTGGAGGTACGCACAGCCCAGCATGAAAACAAACCCTGACAGCTAGCTAAATTTACAACTAGAAAGCGTGGGATTCGTCCAGGGATGTCACCAACGAAGAATTGATAATCGGCGGAACGAGCGAAGGGTAAAATCAACAATTGACCAAGACACTGCAGACTCTTAACAAAAGCTAAGTCAGTGTACCTCGACACCGTGGAAACAAAGGTTGACAGACAGGCGAGAGAATTGCCCTAGTTTCTGAGAATAAGCACAACGTTCGTCGCTGGAATATTCCGGGGATGTCGGCGACCAACCAGCGTTGGGCATCTTCCTAAAGAACTCGTGGAGAGAGTAAGAAAGACTCGAACGACGAATCGGGAAACCGATGACAGGATCTACAAGGTGGTAGGAATTTAAAGCAACCTATCAGTAACGAGATAAGGCGTAGAAATATAGAATTTGCCTTCTGGGTAGTATGTTTGATAAAAACTGTTTGCGAGGACGCGGAGCGGTAGTAAGTTAGTAAGACAGTTAGTAAGACAGTAAGACAGTTAGTAATAAAGTAGTTACGGCAGTAATACGGTAGAAGACGAGTAGTAGTAGTTGCAGTAATAGTAGTAGTTGGAGCGGTAATAACGGTAGTAATTGAAATAGTTTACGCGACTTACCGAACTTTTAACTCAGTGAAATCGTAACCAAGTCGCGGTCTTAAGTGAACTTAGACATTCGAGTCAATCTCAATTATACAAAAAGTATATTCGACAGTTATATGAGTTCCGATAATCAACAGTGCGAATAGACATAACTATCGTTAAATATCAGTGTGTACGGGACTCTAAACTACGACCGACACGCAACATAATAATACAAGTGAGTAACATTCCGAGAGTAAAACAGTGGGTGACAGTTCAAACACTATTCCACCATAATGATTCGCTATATTGAACATTTGAACTGAGTGAATCAACCCGAACACTATTACGCACATAGCATACACTACGTCCAAGATAGATGAAATAGTTAATTATATGAACACGCACACAACAAACTCTAGGAGTAAACCATCTTAATGACGATGTTGTCATCTTAACACTTGAACTCAAAAACACTTGACACCAGCGGGGAGTACAACACCACACTATACATAACGAGAGTGGAAATTAGTGAAGTGAAGTGAAGTGTTCTTCAATTAATAGTGATTAGGATGTACGAGGAATCCACCAGCGGATGTCAGCTTACACCGATGGAATTTTGGATAAACCCTTTTGCAAGATAAGCCTTTATGTTTATTAAATACTAGTGATACACATACTACTGCACTGTCTCATTGAAACGTTTTGCACACGTTACAATTCGGGAACCTGGTTAATTGGCTCAGGTCAATTAAACAGGCTGCCATATTCTTAACAAAATCAACAATAACTGAAAATAAACAAATATTATATAGGATCTCGAGAATTAAGGAAAATTGGCAGGGGTATGTAGACTTATTCACTCATCTTTGTTTGACCATGACATCTCTTTATTATTTACTGATATTAGCATCTTTACTTATGGTTATCAACATTTGTGTTTCAATAGTTTAAAAAATGATTTTATGTTTTGTTCAATTACAAGGGTCCTCAAAATATAGATGTACATCTGTTTAACTTTTCCACGGATCCGGGACTTGAAAAGGTATATTAATAAAGGTCACATAGTATATATTATCATGAAGTGGTGCCATTAGACGAATGGACTTATTTCCCTTTTTAAACAATAAGGCTTTACAGTTTAGAGCTATAACTCTTTTACTAAGAATAAGAATACAATTACTGCCAGTACTTAAAATGTCTTAATGTTGTTAATTTAATTGTCTTTTGTTGGATATAATATTTAGTATTTCATAACCACGGAAGGCATGCCTCCGTGTCACCTGTGATATCCTCCAGCTCCTCGTTATTCCAGTCCTCGGCCCTCGGTTGCAGCATGTTTGATGTAGGTCAGCTATCTCTCGTTATCTTCGTATCCGGGGATGGTGTAGTCCTGAAGTCTTTTAGATCATTGTGGGTCCTGGTTCTCTGCTCTTGGCTAACGGGTAGTAATAGCTCGTTGATTTGAATGATTAACACAAAAGTTTTATTCACCTGTATCCACTTCACATGATTGTTTATTTGTTGCACTTCACTTTATGGTCTTACCACAGTTTTAATTACATAACTTTCATATTTTAAGATTTTTGTAGAGATGTCATAGGCGCTAAATTTTCATTATTCTTTCTTACTCGTTTACAACATATTTATATGAATCGCGGTTCAACTATATTAACGCAACACATTGTTTAATAGTATAAAGAATGCCTCTGTGTCTTAACTGACGGATTAATCACTTTAGGAAACAAACTATTTTTTACGTTCCACATTACTGCTGTGCGCAGCTTACGGGTTGACCGCTCCATTTCAAGTGGGCAGCGTTTAGTTAAGAGGTGAGAGTAGTAATCTCGCTTCACTTACTATTCAGCATAAAAGTAGTTCCATATTCGATTAATATTTACTCGTTTATTCTCTGACATATTTAACTATATTTAATTATACTACGGTATCTCTTACTTATTATTTTATTATTGTACATCATTATGTTTTTTATCAAGATCCGATTTAATACAATTATTAGTCATATTCACGGGTAATTATGCGTGTTGATGCCGGTTTGGCAGGTTAAAGCCGGGTTAATTATTAAGGGGTGTTATCGCAATTTTATTATAGAATTCTTTTTGGTTTTAAAACTATTTATTTTGGGTATTATGGCGGGGTTACATTATCATTTTCATTAGGGGTTTATGTTCTGTTTTAATGTGAGATTTTATATTATTTTAAATTTCTTTTATTTCATTTTTTCCTCTTTTAAAATCGTCACATCATCTTTTCAAAGAGCTACTCCCGAGAGATTTTTGTAAAGTTATATAAATCATAAATCTTATAATGTTAGTATTAAAGTAATTCATCTGAGCATAATGAACGCATTTAGCTAGGGATAAAATATATTTGATTGTTTATTGTTTGTACATGTAAGTTATTTGTTGTATTGGAATGTACTGTATGTCTTGTTTTCAGGAAACAACGAACGAATATTATTGTAATTTTGTTATTATGTGTTTTAATTATGTATTTGCAGGACATAGTAATTTACTTAGTCAACAATATAATAAATAAGTGATTATTACCTATTTACTTAAATCTTGCGTTCATTATTGCAAAATTAACCTTGACAATTAATTTATCACGTTCCAAGTAATTTTATAAAGAGTCTCAGAGTTATGCTAATTATCAATGGACACAACCAAATCGACCATTGAAACGTCAGATTAACAGGCTCATACAAATCATATTGATTTGATAACTATATTGAGTCAAATCCGACGAGTATAATATACTTTTCTATATGTGTGTTAAATATTAATGTCAATTATAACTCTGTTTGATTACGTATAATTAGTATTCAAATTTAATTAGACCCAATTTACCACTTTATAATTGAATAATTCGATAATAATTATAATTAGCATAATTACACTAAATATAAATGGCACGGCAAACATAATTAATCAATTAATTACCAATTCCATTTATATACACTAAAGGCAGCCATACGACCAACTCTTGAAATGTCAAGACACGAAATTTTTATTTTCGATAATAAAGTATAGGCCTAAATTCGTTAGAAAACATAAATGTATAGCAGTGGTTATAAGATTATTTACAGAGTCAAACATTATAAAAGATTTTACGACATACACATGTAAAAACTATAGTAATACATAAACCATCAAGGAAACCATTAACCACTATGTATACATAATATAAAAAGTAGCGTTTGTTACCAGTTATCAGTTTTCCATACGTAATGGATATGAAACGATGTATAGTTATTTTGTATCTAAGTCAAAAGTTACATAAACGTTATTTATTACTCCTTAATATACTACTTGTATGTATGACGTATTCCGTAATTAATAACATTTTGAATATGAAGGAAAGCCGGTTACTAAAGTTGTTTAAAAACTGACAGAAAATTTTTATGTAACTTTATTCTGTGTACCTTCCGGCCACCTTGGGTGTCGTAGACCCCCGGTTGAGAATCACTGATCTAGATTATAAGTTGTTATTAATTCTTATAAATTATTATAAATAAATCACCTTGTATCCGCCGTGTGACTTCGTTACGTCGATTAAAATGACGCGTTTCGGAACATCTGTTCCATCATCAGATAAAATCGCTCTATTGAGGTCGTTAAACGTTAAAAACACATGTTACACATAATTGTCCACTATTTAATTCACTTGCTTCCTAAATGGTGCGCACCATTTTTCATGTGCACCATGCGCACATGGAAGCAAGTGAATTAAATAGTGGACAATTATGTGTAACATGTGTTTTTAACGTTTAACGACCTCAATAGAGCGATTTTATCTGATGATGGAACAGATGTTCCGAAACGCGTCATTTTAATCGACGTAACGAAGTCACACGACGGATACAAGGTGATTTATTTATAATAATTTACTGTTCATACGTGACTTGGATACCAAGAACTAATATGCATTTTAAATTCTTATAAGCTGATTTCGTAGCCTGAAGACGGTTGCATATTTCGGCAATGAAATGTCAATGTTGATGCGTTGATACCTATGTTCTTTGGAGTGCTAAACGTTTTTCTTCGTATGAATACGAAATTTGCAAAGCGGCCATCTTACATAAAGATCGCCTTTTTAACTGTACCATATGTTTCAAATCAAATGTGACGTTCAGTTCAGTAATTAATATTTTCGACAGAAACAAGAGGACTGTCTTCAGTACAGTAATGAGTATAAACTTTCATCTTAATACTGCAACGAATTTACAATAATTTTTTATCAGTGCATTTTATAGTGGCTGTTTTTGTCATAATGCATTAGCCATACTGTGTTGTCTCTAGCACTTTCTTTTTTAGTTGTCTTAAGTAACCTCGATATGGCACTGTGAGCTCGAAACGCGTCTTAAAAAGAATAAATAGTTGTATGAAGGACACTTAATAATTTTATATTACAAATACGACTATTATAAATGGTGGTATGTATGTGATAAAGATTTATTTATGATTTAAATATTTGTCTTAAGTGTATTTTTATAGCTTTCTAAAAGACTAATTGTAACGAAAAAATATTAGGACGGTATAATGAAGGCGGAAGATTTGGGCGCCGTTGGCAACACGCTACATACTGCTGTATCCATTGACGTATATACACAGGCACATAAGTGTCAGTCAGAATAAATAATTGTAAACGTCAAGGTAATGGGACATAATGGATTTTTATTGTACAATGTTAAGGTAATTATGCGATTTTCCGCCACCGCATGAATGCTAAATAATTGCGTATCCCCTTATTCAGCACGCTAGTACTGAGCGTTATTTGTAGGTAAATACATTGTAATAAATTATAGTTATTTTATGTGAGAAAAATTTAAGACGGTATCGCAAAACCTGTCACGTGCTGAATAGGTACTACACTATCTGTAAATGAAAACAACAGTTATGTCTGTAACACAATAAATCTACGTACGCAAACATAATGCACTAATATGTATGAGCTGTGAATGAGACAGGAACAACTTTACAGAAGTCTGCAGTCCAGCAACATTGCAGTGGACTTCACATAAGGCATATGTTACTACGTTTATCGAATTAAAATGAACATAGCTTAACAGTTACATACTACTGGCTGGCTTTTCCGTTAGAACAGGTTTTCTTTATTTTAAATGTCTACATTTGGATCGGGTAGTATGTTAAATCTACCCACACGCGCGCGCATAAATATATTTACTTAGTTATCACAGTCCATTTCTTTTATTAGTGTACTTCTTATGTCTTACGTAAGTTTCAAACAATTATTCTGTTACACAATGATTCTCTGATTCATGCGTAAGATATAATAAATATACTTGGAGAATAAATCAATTATTATTGTGACAATTATCATATAACTGTAAGAAATACTGAAACTACAATTATCACGTTATATATGTAGCACATCTACATGTTTGAGTGCGAACGAATGACTTAAACGTAAATTTAGATACAAATGAAATTTGTGAACAAAATTTAATTTTACTGAATAAAATAACAATAATAATCATTATTGTTCGGTAATTGTAATAATTTAGTAAATTATTATAATTTATTATTTTGATATGTTATAGATATAACAAGAATATTACTATAATTTTTGTTAATGTGTTTTGGGGATCGGCAACTAAGGCCTCAGCCTAACGACGTTTACCAGGAACGTTGCTCGACGGGATGTTTCGTTTTCACCTACATTTCAGTTAACTCAACGCAAAACGATATTTTCAAAGCCTAAACAGTAATCGTGCTGCTTGTAGGAGGGACAGAGCTCTGTGTATCGTAATCTGTTCGGTTCCAAGATCTTCTTTCACCTTACCTTTTACTCTGTGTCTCTATCTGAGTTCTGCAAGAGCACTACAGTCTTCGATTACGTGTTTCACTGCAAGTGCAGACGGGTCGTTATTGTCCTTGTAGGAGGTAAGAAGACGTCAAGTTAGTGTGCCCAATTCGCAGTCTGGTGACGCAAACTTTTTCACTACGACTGCGAACACCTGCTATTTTCCATTTACGGACGCTCTGCTTCACGGCTGAAAGTTTTCTCTGCCGTGTGTTCCACATCTGCTGCCACACATTAATAATGGTGGTTGTGGCACCTAGTTTCGTGTCGTCACGTCGTATGGCAAACGCATTGACTGGTGGGATGTCCGCAGCGTTTCTCGCTGCAGCGTTAGCTTCGTCGTTACCTTCAATACCTACATAACCCGGACACGAAACGAAAGTAAAAGATGAACCAAGGTCTTCTAACATATAGGAAAATGCCACTGCCTGCTGTTATAACGGATCCACTGTGCCTGAATTGTCCAAAGTAGTTAGAAAACTCAGTGAATCCACACATATAAGAAATTGGCTTTCACCTCGGTGTTCATTGTGTATACAGTTCAGCGGTGTATACACTTGCCGCCTTGGGCAATGTCGTGGAGCGGGAGGCGCCCTCGATGACAAACATATTACCCACTCTGCTCTCCGTCTTTGACCCGTCAGTGTACACAATGGCGTGTTCCTCAACGTATCCCTCCAGGACTGATCTAAACAGGAGTTTCGGTTTAGTTGGGTAGCACAATTTCTTGCTTCTACTGGCGACATCCAGCCGGCAATTTGGGTTCCAAAGCTGCCAAGGGGGCACTTTGCACGGAACGTACGCTTGGACCTAGGGCGCCTGGATGTTGCAGCGCCGGACTATTTCGAGCGCAAGAATGAGGGGTGGTCTGGTGAATTATGTGTACGTATGTGGTGAAAGGCGGTCGTATACGTAGGCGACTTTATTGTTCGCCAGCAACACGTGGTTTATGTGAATTGGTAGTTTTACCACATATCTCAGCAAGAGCAGTTGACGTTGAAGATGTAAGGACATCATACCTGTTTCACAATATAAGCTTTGTGTAGAGCTAGTGCGGGACGCTCCTATTGCGTAGCTCACCCTTGGATTGTGCACAGAATCCAGCTTTTTCATGCACGATCTCCTGGGTGAAGAGTACACCACGCATCCTTAATCCATTTTGAATACCACCAGCGCGGCGTACAGGCACAATAAAACTTCTCTATCTGCTCCCCAGGTCATATGGGAGGTACACCTGATTGTGTTGACGAGGTTTTCAACCTCGCAGCCAAGTCGTCCATATGTGCATTCCGCGTAAATTTTCCGTCAAAAGTTAGGTCCAGAAATTTGATTACAGGCCTATAATGCAGCCGGACACCGTTTATGTTTAACGCCGGGTCTGGGTGCCTTTCTAGCTTTGGCCGGAAGTGGATACAGTTCGTTTTTTTTTGCGAGAAAGAAAAGCCTATGTTGTTAACATTTTCTAGCGACATGTCTATAGCGCCTTCCATTTTACGCTTGATCATCGCCGACTAGAACAGCACAAGATCCTAACTTCTCAACTGACCTTTGTATACCCTCAAAACGTTCTCGTTGATGGCGATAGAAAAAAGCATGCAGTTCAACGGAGATGCCTACGGTATTCCATTTTCCAACTCGTGTGGGGCCGACAGTGTTTATCCGACCTGAACACGGTAAGTCCTATCTCTGAGAAAGGTGGAGAGAAATTTGGGCAGAATACCTCTAAACCGCCAATCACGTTGTCGTTATTTCAGGACGTTTTGTGGAATGTTTTCTCCAAAACGAAGAACACTGCAACCATGTTTTTGACTCCGATGAAACTCTTTTGAACTGCGTTTTCCGGATAAACCAAAATATCAATAGTAGAATCGTGTCTCCGATACTCACACTGGAATGCGGTCAGAAGGCCGTGTTTTCCAGATACCAGGTGAGCTGACTGTTCACCATCCTTTGCAACCACTTTCCTAGACAGCACGTCTACGATACTGGACTATAATTTTCTGCTTTGAGGGGATCCTTCCCGGCCTTCAGAAGCGGGATGACGATCGCCTCCTTCCATGTTTTTTGGTACTCCTCTTCCTTCCATACGGCATTATAAAGTGCCAGTAATGTAGCCACAGCTACATCCGGCAGTTGACGTATAATGCTGTAAGGAATATCGACCGGTCCCATCGCAGTGTCGCCGGCAGCGTGGACAGTGGGCTGTATTTACTTCGAAGTCAAGGTCGTGTTCGACTTCATCTTTCCTTGTGGGAAAATTGAGAGGATAACTTTCTGTACCAGTGACCTCGGCACAGCAGCTTCATCGGGGCTGCAAGTCAATTTACCATTGCGCTCTACGAATATGATCGGCTTAAACACTGATGAGCCAGCGATTGTTCTGATCTCCTTCCATACTTACGTCACTGGGGTCAATCGTGTTATCCTCGAAACGTATGGTCACGAAGTCGGTTAAAAGTGATGCGATTGTGTTCTGTCGGCGGTCCTTGATACCTCTTCAAGGCTCATCGCTTCTCACTTTTGCGTCTTTCACAGCTGTGTTCAACCACAGAACCGTTGGTCTGGATGAACGATCACTGGTCCGTGGAATATACTCCGTAGCTACTGAGGCGATAGCAGCTGTGAAACTGTGTAGTCTTCTATATTTCCACATAACGTCCGTAGTTCTAGAAGTAGTCTTGAAGCCTGTCCAATCAGCACGGTCCACGTACCATCTTTTCGGCGTGTGTATAGCGCTCTTTGGAGTTCACGTTATCAGCACAGTGAAGTGGTTGCTTCTGTGAAGGTCTGGGACCACTCTCCATGACAGACGTAGAGCAAGACTTGGGCTACAGATGGAAAGATTGTTAGCCGAGAAACTACCACTTTTAACGTTGAAATGTGTACTCTCGCCTGTTTTTAAAAAGACAAGCGCGTTGTTAAGCAATAGATTCTCCGTGTTTTCCAACTCTGTTCATCCTAAGACAACGTCAAGTAGGAATATGGCCATTGAAGTCCCCGACAAGGAATAATGGAGATGGTAGCTGCAAGACCAGATTCTGCAGATCTTTTTCTCGCCACTGACACTCTGGTTAGACATATCATCATCTTCAGTAGCTGTAATAAACTGATTGCTACTGCTTGTAGAGGCCCTATCGAGCGGAATACGTCTAGCGGGATACGTGTTGGTAAGAAATTAAGCAACACCTTCCCTCCTTCCCTAGCTCTAATGTTTGGAGTCACATCACAGCGGAAGGACTCATATCCCCTCATATTAAATAGTTCTTGCTGGCTCAGATGTGTTTTTGCAGGCACACACACATCGATGTATGCCTGGAGATTAGCATTATGAGTTCGCGATAATGCGATGTGCAACCCTTGATATTTCACTGAAGGATGCTCTCCATACTGAATGTTGAACAATAAGTCGCTACGATTCGTGTTTATTTTCTTGACTTCCCTTTCGGCCAGCCTTTCTTCTTCTTGTTTTACAGACTGCCGAGTCCCTCCAGGTCACCGAGGTCGGTGAGATCACTTGCGCCGGCACTCGAACTGAACTCCGATCCGGAGCTCATCTCCTGGTTATCGGGGACAGGCCTTGGCCCTGGTTTTGGTTTTCAAAAATCCTCTCTGGTGTATTTGGGAGGTAAAGGCGGTGGACGGCGCTAATCCCTCGCCGTCTCGCCCCCACTGGAGGTCGCGTAGTCGCAGCCACAATGTTTGGTTCAGCCCTTCTTGGGGGGAGGACTGTGGGTCTCGTAGTAGCCCACTATTACTTTCTGAATTTCCGTTAGCTAGTACTACTGTACTTGCTTGTGCTGTCGCGTGCATTTCGGTTAAATAACGCTTGATGTAGCACGTCACTACCGGCATTGTTTCTTTTGTGATAGTTGTAATTACCGGAGTATACTTGACAGCCTGTGCATGGCTTACTTTGCTCTGATTTGTCGGGCAAGCAAGTTTTTTAACTTCGACGTAACTGATTTTCTGTAAAGTTATCACTTCTTGAATGGGTATCTCTTACTTATACACACGGCAGATGCGTGACCTTGAAGAGTGTTGGCCACCGCAGTTAACGCACTTCATCGGCTCGGCACAAGGTTCGACTTTCCGCAAAAACAAATCTTGACTCGAGCATATCTTGATACCGTGAGCCCAAAACGTAGACGTTGAAAGCGCTGCATGGGCTGAGGTCTCACGCTCAGCCGATGGATACCTCCTCTTATTTTCTCTGGCAGTCTCATTTTGTTAAACGTCAGGATGTTTGAGGCGGAAGGAAGTGTTTGTCCCTCCCTGCGAACGGTCAGCCTTCGACATGCTGTGACTCCCTGAGATGCTAATTCGGTTGCAATCTCCTCCTCAGTGCAGTTCAACAAGTCACGGCACACCAGTACTACCTTTGTGGCATTCAGAGCGGCGTGGGGACTTACTTCAACCTCTATCCGCCGAACTTTTTCAGTATACCTAGTCGTGCCCCTTGCTGATCGGTTTGGATCTCAATCAACCGACCACCAGCCGTTTTCTTAACGTCCGTGGTTCAGCGTAAGCAGTAATGATTTTTCTATTAACGAGAGGCTCACTTTAGTGATGTCCGCCTCCTTTCTTTTCACAATCAAATACTTGGCAACCACAGGCGTACTGGCCGACGGCACCAAAAGCTACTCCTCATCTACAGTAGTGAAGTGATTCTTTCTCTTCACCCTCCGAGGATGACTTTTTTCTAGACGAGGATTTTAATGGGATCCCTCAACCCCAGAATTAATTTTGTTAAGACGAGTACCGGGGAAGTAACAGACCACCGCGGCAGAGTCCTCGAGTACCACGGCTAGGACTAAATACAACAGGGCGCGTCCTGGTGCCCTGAGGCCATCGTTCGCAACTGACTAACGAAGAGCCATCCACCCATTGGCACGATCGATTCAGCGGTGTTTTCAAGCGGTACACACACCTTGTCAATCTCACCTACCAGTACCTTGTTGGCCAGCTAAAGAACAACAGCTGTTCCCCCCCCCCCACCCACAAGATGCGAAGATGTAGGCCTGGCTTAGAATTGGATTTATGGTTGAGGGAACAATATTACTATAAAACATAATACTATTTTTTATATAAGCAATCGTATGTAATATATTTATTATAAAAATATGTATGAGGTGTTTTTAGTAATAAACAAAAGATGTAAATAAGTGAAACTCAACTTTTATTAGTTAGTTAATAAAGGTTTTTACACCATCGAAATACGCTTCAATTTTATTAAAAAATGTTCTTCCTGTAAATTATGTACATTTTAAATTGTTTAACAAAACAAAATAAGATTTTAACGTGTTTACATGATTCTTACACAAATTCAAAATTCTTATTTTTTTAGAATGATTTAAAATGCTTTGTCCTCTCATTTACCTTCCTACAGTAATATCTACTTGGCTTACAAGACCAACAGGCAACGGGTGCTGCTAATAAAGCAGATCAACCTGAATAGTACAGTAAAGTCTCGGTGCATTTTTAGAAATCAAACCACAGAAGTCAGTGGAAGTGAGCACTTACGATAGCACAGAGGTTAATAAAAGGCTGGCTTAGTGTAATTTTTATTACACACTAGGCCTATGTGACGTGTGTTTCTCATAAGCACCCTATGACTTCTTCTCCAAGAGCTATCTCCAAGACTACTATATACAACAAGAGCTCGAATCTTTTTTATTATTTACTGCACAGATTAAAATTATTACATAAATTATTATTTTTATAAGTATTAAGTTATTTAAGGAAAGTTGTTGTAGACTAAAAAAATAACTCATTCTTTCCAAAAAATTTAAATTAACAGAAGTAATGTAATCTTGCTTTACATCTTCGGTCAGTTTATTGTACCATCGAGTAGAATACTTTTCACAATAACGTAGCATAATTAAGATTTTTTCCAATTGTATTGTTATGTACACAAAAAAAGACTTGTCCGGTAACTCAAAGTAAACTGCATCTAGGCTCTGAGGGAACGTTTTGACGGCTGTGGTGGTAATGGTAACGCTGCTATTGTGAAACTATGCTGAGTCCTCAAAATTACTAAGAGAACAGTCTTTGTTTGAGTGGTTGAGTGGTTAGTTTTCAGATTTTGAAAATGTTAGCAAAATCCCACCAAATCCAAATTTCATTCTGTGATACATTTTCTAAATGCAAAAGGCAAGTGCCCTACAAAAATTCATACACAAATCGCAGTTGATTATTATAACTCGACAAAATTAATTCTCCTATAAAGAGTCTGATGTTCACGACACACAAGGGAGAGCTAGGCCGTGATTGATCTCTGATGACTTTCCTCTCAAATTTTGAGGGAAGCATTCGTGAAAATTGGCGATTGACAATAAGAAAATTTGATGTAGTTCCTAAAGTGTCTACTGATAATGTTGAGATAAAATTGTGTGCGCGTTGGGTATCCAAAATATTAACGTATGAGCACAAGGGAAACTGATGGTTCCATTTGTCATACGTTATGCAGAGGAATAAGTGGGTTCCTGGCCCATATTGTACCTCAAAATAAAATCTATGTTTGTTGCTAAGCTCTTGAGTCGAAGCGGCAATCACTGGAATAGCACCACATAGATTCCCACAAAATAAAAATCTAAAACTTGGATTTCAGGCGCCACTGCTCATAGTAAAATTCAGACTGGTTTCTCTGCATCGGCGATGTATTACGAGTGACACCATAGCTAGAGGAAGCTCCTATACGCCTGCTGCTTGAGGCGAGATGATGATCGATTTCAGCTTGTGCGTACGCACAAGCTAGAAGTGATAATGTCAATGAAACTGTGTAAAAACAGCTGACTACATTCCTCAACTAATTCAAATCAATGTTTTCGCAACTGGTAAACCAAACACTATGATACTCAACCTTCTGACAACCCTTATCGCCTTTCTAAATATAAACAAGATTACTATTGTACTCACTTGTGAAGGACTTAACCAGTCAAACACTATTCTGGATATCACATTATTCCGTCTACAGTATTCCTCATGCTGACAGCACTGCCCATTGCGGTTCAGCAGTCATTGTCCAATTATTATGAACTACCTAATTATCAGATTAACAAAATCCAATCAATGAATTCGAAATCTTCTTCCAGACCCTTGGTAATGACCCACCTATCTGAACGAAGCTGCACATTACCTCACCACTTTTATACAACAGGTATCCTGGCACTCTATTCCCAAAGACGACAACGAAACAACTAATACTGTCAGTATACCACTACACATCCGTCAACTAATAGCCAAAACCCGCCGAGGAAGGAAAATTTGGTCAAGTTCAAGAAATGTCACCGATCAACATTATCCAGATTAAAACAGATTATGCAGACAACTAAGAAGAGCAATTGAACTTCGAGCGTTTCATCACTACGTTGTCACCAAACGACAATACACTCTGGAGGGCAAAAAAGCTAAAAGGACCTTGAATACATGAGCCTCTAATTTGATGAATGGACACTATCTGAGGAAGAAAATGCAGTCGTCTTTTATCAAACATTTGAATGAAGTGTTCAAAGCTGAGCCCGGGGACGATGGACTTCATTAATGCGCCATGCCAAATGTGACCTCCTAATCACACCAGTAGAAGTCAAGGCAGTAATAAGCAAATGAAACACACGCAAAGCTCCAGGCTATGCTCTGCTCTCAGGTTTTATTTTGAAATAGTTACCTCGAAAAGCCGTCGTCCTTTTAACAACCATTTTCTACCCCATGCTAAACTTAGTTTTTTCCCACAATATAAAATTCGCAGAAATTATAATGATTCAAAAACATATAAACCTCATTAACCAACGTCCTACCATGCTATTAGCCTTCTCCCCATATTCAGTAAAGTGTTTGAGCGACTATTATTTAAAAGACTTCAAGGCGGCCATGATATTCTAATGATATTCTAACACTGCTTTCTAACCATTGTAACATAACTTTACAAGTTCTCAATTAAGCAAATATGATATACAATTATTAATAATGTATGATTGAATTATAAACAGTAATAGTAAGTAAGAAATTGTTATGTATGTAAAAAGAAAATATGTAGAATAAGAAGGCACAGGGTGAGGCCCAGTGCGCCAATATTCTGTCGCCAGCCAAATAGAAATATAATAGAAGCCTGTACCTTGCATGTCATAAAAACATAAAGTGCTTTGTATGATCAAAACAGCAAAAAATGCGTAAGTCCCGTTAGAAAGGCGAGGCGATGTCCTTCAAAACACAATGGGATTCACCCCAAGATAAAGTATGAAAGATAGAATGTAGCGTCGTTCTTAGCAATTTAAACGGTCACGCGGTAAAACTTCGTGCCCGAACTCATTGACCAATAAGCCGTAGCGTCACTACGTAGCGCGAAAGAATTATGATGTCTGAATGGGTATATTCAAACAAACCGGGGAAATTTTCAAAATAGAACCAATGGGAAAGGAATTAGCTATGACGGAAGAGAGGGTATCTCCAAGTAAACTATAAAAAGAGAACATGGTAAAAAATCACTACTAGTACTGCTACCACTACTACTACTACTAGTCGCTAGTCGAAGGAGTCTGTCAAAGTCTGATGGGGTAGTAGTCTAAGTCACTCAGTAAATAACTCCATTAATGTAATTATAACGGCAACGTTACTCCAAACTTATACATAATGTCTAAATTGTTATGATAAAGAGTCGGAAGAATAATTAGTACCGTGAAAGGAAAAAACATATAGATTAGTGCGCGGAAGTACGAGATAAGAAGTATACTTATTATGTGCGCGTAAGTACGAAACAAGAAGATATTTATACCTATGTGCGCGTAAGTACGAAACAAGAAGATATTTATACATATGTGCGCGTAAATACGGAACAAGAAGTCTATTTATATCTATGTACGCGTCGATTGTATAACGCGAACGTATGTTACAAAAGTGATAAATCAAAGGTGTTTATTAGTGGAGTGAAGTGTATTGATCAAAGTGGAAACACCAGTCATATCAGAGGAATCCTGCAAAACAAGTAACAGAATTCTATAATAACAATTTATAACCAATTATTTTCAAACATAGTAATTAATGTCTACCGAACTTAACTCATCTCATTCTAAAAGACCCCACAGTTCGTTCATATCCTAAGCAAAGTAATTTATGTATTATGACATATCAAGAAGAATAATAAGTAGATGTGTAGATATAGCTAAGTCTCTATATAAAAAAACATAATTAATAAATTAAGACATAGTAACCATTGGAAGTAAGTAAGAGGCTAATTTACACGCAAATGTTAGTAGGTTAAGAAATTCATAATGGTTGATAGAATATTATGATGTGCCTTAAAATGATATCGATTAAATATTTATGTTGTGTGAGTAAATGTAATTTTGCAAACTAGTAATTCAATTTATATGGTGAGCAATTGTAATTCTGAAGATTAGTGAATCAAGTAACCTTTGTTATAATAAGTAATTATCAGCTTGACAATTGATAAGTCAATTGATACAATATAAAGAATGTGTAGTATGGAGTATTAGAATTTTAATTCACATGTCTGTATTACGAAAGAATCAATATAAGTATTATTTGAATCTGAACGCGAAAGTGTCATTATTTGATCACCCTGAGGTTCTCTGCTTTGGCGCCCAACAGTAATTATTGATTTCACAAATTAAACGAGCAGATATACTTAGTTGTCAGACGCAATCAAACTGTAGAATTAAGAATCTTTATATTTAGCACAAAAGTGAAATTAAAACTCTGTATATTAAAAACCCCGAAAAGAAGGGGACCCCAAAAGATTGTTATAATTGTCGCCATCAACGTGGTGAAATACAAAAACATTATATCTGTCGCACCAATACGTGGGGCTAGTGTCATTATTCGTTACACCATCAGTTTGACTTCCGAAAACGCTAGTCGACAACCCAACAACCTCACATAATAGTTAATGAAATCGCAAAAGGCCTCGAAGAAAAGAAGTTTTGCAACGCAATGTTCTTTGACATCTCCCTAGCGTTTAATAAGGTGTGGCATGATGGTTTGCTCTTCAATCTGAAAAACACACTTCCTCCAACTACTATCTTCTGCTAAAGTCGTACTTAACTAACAGAACTTTCTCATTAAAATACAATTTTCAACTATTTCAGATACACCATATACTTTGTTGAATCACGTGTTCCTCAGGGCAGTCTCCTCGGACCTCTACTCCTCTTATCTATACAGCCGACTTACTTGAAATAAACGCCACCAACTTTGCATCTTTTGCCGACCATGTTGCACTGTTATCATCAAATCATCTCTTAACGAAAATCTACAAGTTACTTTACATGGCATTAGAAAGCCACGGAACCCAAATGGGCATTATCATAGTAGCACGTCAGATAACAAATTACTGCCATTCTTCTGGCATACATGTTTGGTTTTCGTAGCAGAAAAAATGTTTATAGGTTAAATTTTTATGTATTCACTAGAGGTTTCTAGCAGTAAAAAAATGTCTGCGACTTGTTCCTGAAACATTATTACGTAACTCGTGTATCCGGTATTATTAAGTTTATAATTTGTGATAAAGATTGGTTCGTTCAATGATGAAAACCGATTGAGTAAATAGTGTATCAGTTGATCGTGAATTATTTATGTTGCGTGTTTTGTAACGTGATTTAATATATAAGTTTAAGAAATGAATTATTCTGCCTTGGTGTAATAATCAGAATTATTATTATTCCAATTCAGCAGTTAAAACTTCAAAATTAATTCAAAAATAGCGGTCGAGTCGTCCCAAACAATTCTCAAGGTTCAACTTCGATATTAGGCTTAACCCTTTTCTTTGAGGTTAATCTTGGTTTTGTAGTTTGTGTAATTCCAACGACTCCCCGACGTCTTCTTAGTCTTGGTAATTATAAAATAAATGTTGATAATATCTTATGTTCATGAAATACTAACGCATGGATATGATTTATTAACATTATCGTTTAATCTTTGTAATTGGAGTTCAAATTGATAGAAATTTTCATTCGATACACACGTTAGTAACAATCGATAGTTATCTCAGGAGTGAATAATAAAATAGGTTTAACATATTTCGTGTGGCTGCTACGAAAATTTCCATTACATGATAAATAACAATATAGAGTACATTTACAAATCTTTCTAGTACTTATAATCTAAAAAGAGAGTTACAAAAATTATTAAGGAAAACCATACAATGTCTGATGTTATTCAGTACACCTCGTACAAAGCATGCTGGTTAGAGTGACGTCATCATCATGGCTGCCTTCGTCCGTGTCAGATAACAACTGAAGTTTACTAATGTGTCAAATAAATGTGTTCCTTGTAACCACTGATTCTTATATATATAATTTGTTTTTCACTTATTAAAATGTTCACTAGTGATTAGTGGTAGTGTGAATTATAGTGTTGTCTAGTGGTTGTTCGTTTTGAATAAATAATATTGTCAGTTATAAAGTCGAATAATACATTACACTTCTAGGCGATGTTCGCTGAACGTCTCCTTGTTTTTCTTGATATTTTCTTTATGGTGTGTGTTCCTGGTTAGTTAGATGATTGTAGTTAAGGAATTGTTTATCTTCAGTGGTGATCATAAAAATTTTCCTTCACAAGCGGTTTCTGGGTTTAGATTTTCATTTTTTTATAACATCTCGGCAAGCACTATTAAACTGTTCTCAATCACAATTAACAATAAAGTGTCCTTTCTTCTTTTTTTAGTCACCGAACTCATCAAAACTTCTTAATTTTGATTGGCCACTTATGTACAGGTTAAGTGTTATATGATCAATACCCCTAAACTACTTTACATTTTACAAATTGCCTTTAACATATAATTTTATTATTATATCCTAATAATACATTTTAGGTTAGTTGTCTCCAAGTCGCTTATATTAATATAATAGATATTTACCATAAATCCGTCGTGCGACTTCGTTTTTCTCGTCTTATTTTGACGCGTTTCGGCAACGAATTGCCATCTTCAGAAATCTTAATCACTCATAGGAGATCGTTAAAAACTTAAAAACACTAAAATCATTACGGTAAAAGTGCACTTTTACGACATTGGAAACTGACAGACGCGAACATGAAAGTTTATGTTTCTCGCGTGGACAATATCGATCGACTGCTTTCGCGTGGACAATATCGATCAACTGATTCACTGTTTATATAGCCACTGATAAACCTGTTTTGCTTATTATAGCCCGTATGTACTGTGACATTTCTTTACCGGCGCCCGTGTGCAAGTATTGCCGTGTCGTACAATATGTTATGTGAAAATGTAAGTTTATCATTCAAGACATAATCACTGTTGATTTTGACGGCTTTATATATTTCGTATTCCTCAAGCGCGTCCATGTATTTTCCTTTCCTGCAGCAATGCAAAGGCTGTAAATTTGTCTCAAAATCACTGTAGTTATGATTACATAGTATCAGGTGCCTGGCAAAATTAGATGTTGTTTTATGTAATTCCCTTCTGGGAAGATGTTAGTTATATCTTTCTTCAAACGGTCTGCCTGTTTGGCCTATGTAGAACATGTCGCATGAGCTGCAATTCATCTTGTATACGCCGGTTCTTTTTCTTTCTGGTATACTGTTTTTCCGGCTAAGAAGTCTCTGAATGTTGTTATTTGTACGGAAAGTTACAATTACATGGTGTTTCTTGAGTTCGTTAACTAGAATATTTGGTAAAATGTTTGTGTAATCTGCAGATATGTATTTACTAACCGGAAGTGTGTTATCATTGTTCGACTTTTTTAATTTCTTCTCTTTGTGTTTACTTATTAATTTATCCACTAATGAACTTTTATATCCGTTAGCCGCTGCTATGTGCTTGATGGTATTAACCTCTTCAATGTAGTCTTTTTCACTTAACGGTATAGTTAGCAATCTATGCACAAAACTATTGTAAGCTGCCATTTTATGCGAGGTGGGATGATATGAATCGGCATGAATTGTGATGTCCGTTGTTGTGGCCTTTCTATAGATTTTAAATTGAAGTTTTCCTTCGTTTTTTAAAATGGTTAAACCTAAGAAATTTAATTGATTTTCTTCTTCTATTTCAGATGTGAATTTAATCTTATGGTGTATGCTGTTTATCTGACTATTTAAGTTTTGTATTTGTCTTTTTGTTCCATTAAATATCATAAACGTATCGTCGACGTATCTACAATAAAAAATGATTTTATTCTTGTATAATTTATTCGATATTATGTTCAAATTCTCATAATAATTTAAATATATATCAGCTAATAGTCCTGACAGTGGCGAACCCATAGCCAGACCGTCATCTTGTGTAAAAAACCCATTGTCAAATGTAAAGTAATTTTGTTCCAAGACGACTGTAAGTAGTTTTATAAGTTCGTTGATTTTTTGCATGCTAAGTTGAGCTACTTCCTTTAAATTGTTATTTACAATTTCTATAGTTTCCCTCACGGGGATATTAGTGTACAAATTAGTTACGTCTAACGATACCAATTTATATTGTGGTAATATTTCTATCTTTTTAAGTTTTTCAACAAACTCATAACTGTTCTTTATACTATAATTATTTGCTATCCTGATATTATTCTTAATTAAAGTCACTAACAATTTAGCAGCTTTGTATCCGGGAGCTGTGGTGTAGTTTATTACTGGTCTGATTGGTGTACTTTCCTTGTGGATTTTAGGTAGTCCTGTGAATTTTGGTGCCGTGGCATTAATTGGTTTTAAATATCTGCGTGTTTTCTCATCTAACAAAAAATTACATTGATTAATGGTGTTATTCAAAGTTTTTACATAAGCCTTTGTGGGATCCCGGTCTATTTTCTTAATATTATTATTATTTATGAAATCAAATACCTTTTGAGTATAATCTCTTTTCTGCATGACCACCAATGTGTCACCCTTATCTGCCTTACTTATAATTGCATCATTTTTCTCAAGTTTACTTTTTATGGTTTTAAGATTCATGATATCCTGCTTATATTTACTTTTTAAAAAATTGTTTTGACTTTTACATTTATTACTATTAATTGCGTTATTGAGTTTGTTGTTGATAAAAACCCTTGCTTCATTCTGTGCAACGGAACCATTTAATCTTTTAATAGCAGCTTCAGCATTAACTATCTCATGGACAATTTCGTTTGTCGTATTAAATCTTGGTACATTATATTTCAGACCTTTATTAAGCGTGTTTATTTCTTGGTTAGTGAACTCTATGTTGGTTGTATTCGTTACACGTTCATAGAACACATGTTTACAATCTATTGGTCTATTTTCTTTTTTATGCTGAGTACGATATAAATTTTGTATTTTCTTATTATGGGTTAATACTTTATGATAAAAATAATTGGATATTAAAGCGTTAATTTTGGTCATGATAACATCTATAACTGCAGGGTGAATTTCCTTTAACATTTCTAAATGCGCTTTATAAAGATCCGTATTTAACCTGTTTTTCTTTTTGTATAATTGTCTAATTTCTTGCGTTAACCACAGCTTTCTGCTATTTGTTTCGTCTTGAGTGCCGCCGGTGTTCTTGAATTAATATTTATGCGTGCATATTTTGGTATGATATTCATTTTTATACACATTTTATTAAATTTAATGTTTTGTGCAACTTTTAGCATTTTGATTTTAACATTTTTGTATTTGTAGACAACACTTGCCTGACGGGCTTCAATATAATACATTTTAGGTTAGTTGTCTCCAAGTCGCTTATATTAATATAATAGATATTTACCATAAATCCGTCGTGCGACTTCGTTTTTCTCGTCTTATTTTGACGCGTTTCGGCAACGAATTGCCATCTTCAGAAATCTTAATCACTCATAGGAGATCGTTAAAAACTTAAAAACACTAAAATCATTACGGTAAAAGTGCACTTTTACGACATTGGAAACTCACAGACGCGAACATGAAAGTTTAATGAACATAACGCAGTACTGTGGAGCCTTTACCACAGTAATGTGGGCCTGACGAGAACAACCTACGTTCAGGACTTCTTTAAATTCCACTGATGATGGCAGCCATTGGTGCTGTTGAAACGTTTGGGTTGTCATTAAACCATAGGCCACGGCCAAACAGCCCGGAAAACTCGTTTTATACAATATGCAATGTCGTGTGTTTAGAATAGTTTGTACACAACAAAAATTATTGTAAGCCTACATAGGTCTAGTAATTAACGAAATACAAACATCATATGTTTTTGTTTTTAATGTGATTTTTCTTTCTAATGAAAAATACTTTTTTAAGTCATAATTAGATATAATAAAATCGAGAAGCGCATTTAATCTCACCGTGACTTAGAAATAAAGAATAATTTGCCTATTAAATTATATGTCACATACGTAACCTATACCATATATTATTTATAACGTATTTAAAGTATGTAAGATAAATTTTTGCTGCAGTTTAACTTGAAAACATTTAATTTGCCATTTCAGAATGTTAGAAAACTGGTTTTCATCGCATGACATAAAACAAAGTTCTGACGTCCTTCCAAGTCCAAGGATTAAGCTGAGGCCAATCAAGAACAAGGACACGTGTGACTGAGCTGATCAGCTGCCATGATGGACGGTTTCTACCTTAACCTCCAAACCACACAACTTTTTTGTAGGGAGATTTAGTCTTGTAAGAGACAGGCGACAGTTTTTGTAAGCTGCGCATATCGGAATGCTTTGAGGTCGACGCTAGTTTCGTCACGATTAAATACAATCACTTATAGATTTATAGCTGTACAATCAATATAATAATATATTGTCTCTGCAGCAATTGGCATTTCATATTTCGGTAACATACGTTTATTTGGGTTGTCAATTCCGATAAATACTAGTTCAAAGGAGAAAGGCCGAATTCTTCGAATCCAACTTAGAACAAAAAATCATGGGTTTTTACCCAGACGGAAAACTTGGGAGTACAAGAATGAAAAGAAACTTAAAGAAGAATTTAAAATATTAGAAAAAATTCTGATTTGTATAATGTATATAAACGTTAATTGTATAATTAAAGATATAGTTTTCTACATGTTAAAAAGGAAATAAATTATGACTGTAATTTGCGACTTCAAGATTATACATAATAGGAGAACAAATGGAAGAAGGGTAGACAAGGTTAATTCGTTACTCGCTATTGTGTAGTACTAGTAGGTAGTAAGCTACTGTATTTGTAGACAAAGAACGGTAATTTATTTTTTCGAAAAAATCCTCAGGTTATCTTCATTTGTCTGTTAACACTGTAATTGTTCATGTTTTTAGACTGTCTCTGAACTCTCATTGTTGCGCGCTTATTTATATTTAATTACAGAAAATCGTATAATGATTATGATGATGTGAAAAAATAAGAAGAAGAAGAAGAAGAAGAAGAAGAAGAAGAAGAAGAAGAAGAAGAAGAAGAAGAAGAAGAAGAAGAAGAAGAAGAAGAAGAAGAAGAAGAAGAAGAAGAAGAAGAAGAAGAAGAAGAGGAAGAAGAAGAAGAAGGAAAAAGCAAGGCACATCAATAAAGTTATAGATTTAGTCTTGCGAAAGAAAATATCTGAAAAAATAATCATCACAGAAATAAATAATACAGTGTAGGAAGTTACATAACTTGTGTACGACAGGAAACTAATGACCTCGGATTTCAAAGAAAACCCCAAGCAGAAAGACCTACCATGGAAAACTAGACTAGGACTAGGAAAAGATAAAACCCAAATAAGATGAAAAAAACAAAAGTTAAGCAGGAAACTGGAAAGTGTAAAAGAAGCGAAATACAAAATAGAGAAAAAGAGCAATTACCTGAAAAAACTAGAAGAATTAAAACAAAATTACAGTCTACAACTCGAAGAATATAAAGATATAAGAGGAGAATATATTACATCAACAAAATAAATTGTTCTCTGAAAATCCCGGCAAATTTTATAAGATTATGTAAAGGAAAAAGGTAGAAATACTGAACCCGCCTAAAAATAAACAACTTGAAAAATACTAAAAGAGTATATGGTAAAAATAGAGAAGTGTGAGAAAAGCGTAGGATGAATACAACGACCAGTACAAAGAAATAACGACATGAGGGGATTGCCGCAGAAGTAGAAGTAGACGTTAACCGAGCCATAAGTTCATGCTCTAGTTGGAAGGCTCCAGAACCCGACGGTTGACCAAAGGCAATACATTTTTAACACCGAGAAATGAAAGAAAAACATAAAGCTCCGGCTAATTAGATTTTAACAAATAAAGTAAGAGAACAGACGAATAGAACAGAAAGTGTGTAAGAAAAGTGCATAGGTGTAAAGAAGACCTATATGTGTTTCCCGATCTTGGTTAATTGAAATACTTAAAATTTATAAAATTAACAATACAATTGTAGACACTATTTTAGTATTTATAACAAGAAAAGAACCCTGATGCCCCGATTCACGAACGTCTGTTAATTTTCTTCCTAACAAGCCATATGTTAACGGGCCATGTAATTTTTAACCGCCGTTATCTTAGTAGCGGTTTCACCAACGCCTGTGTGGATTAGGTTAATAAAACTCTTGTTAACACGACTATACTACCATGATAAGTGTCGATTTTGCTTGACAGGCTGAAAATTAAAATAACTTCCTGTAAGCTATCTGTAGGGTAAGCGTTCCTGTTTCATGGTTTTCTATTTCTTGAGTGTACTTGTATATTTTACATCTCTTTGTAGATTTTACTTGTTTTATTCCCGTTATCGAGGATATTCCAGTGTAACACAAATTCTTCAAGAATTTTGAGAGAAACCTTTTTGAAAACTTAGAGTTCTATAAATTCTGATTCACTGAAATGATCAGAACCGGTAGATCCATTTTCATTACCGATGAAATTTGTTTTTCGTCTTCGTTTAGATAATTTTTTGTACCAACATTATCTAAACGTAAAAATTGTCTTTCTGATCCATTTTGTTTGTCACAATAGATTATGTCACATACGCGTAGGCAACGATTAAAAACAAAATAAATTATTTAATGAAAGAACAAAAAATACATACAAGTTTTGTGATCACAGAAACCAAACGAATATGTGAACGTAGACCTATATTTTATTATGTTACAAGAACAACATGAACAATGTTATTATGGCTACGGAAACCAACGTAGACATTAATGACACCAAACGTAATTTTGAGGTTAGCTCTCGTCGTTTTAACTATCTGTTAGTAACCTAAGAGGCCAAATATCTCCCGTTAAGTTAACCGACGACTTTAACGGCTGTTATCTTTAACTGGGCTTCGCGAAATGGGTTATCTCCCATAAAATCCTTAACAGGTGATGTGACTTTACCGGCCGTAAAATTCTTAACGGTGGAACGGGGCATGAGAGCTGAGTTTGTACAAAGTAAGAGTCGAGTTTTCCACAGGGAAAGTCTCTTGCCGTTACAGTTTCGTATATCATTATTTCCATTATCAGAAGAACTAAAGGAGTCAGATACTGAACAAATAATGTTAAATAAATGGAAGGAAGTTAAATAATAACGGACGGAGGAAAATAAATCATTTAAGTTGACATCTCAGATTAGATGCAAAATCAGAAAATGAATTATAAAAGCAGCTGTAATCGTACCAGGACTTAATAATAAATTTTAAATAAACTTTGGTCTAGAAAAGAGTGCAAAAACCTCAGTTAGAAGAGGCAAAATAGATGCTAGAAGAAATTTGGAAGTGAACACAAAAATATTCATTCCAGAGGTTGATACAGAAGACATTAGGCATACCAATACTTACGCATAGAAGAATTAGGATTTCGATTTCGTTTGGATTGCCCACTGTCAATGTCTTGCAGATAACGCAGGAGGATCCACTCGCGATTCATTTATTATACCTTGGTCCAGAGGCCGAAACTTATTTGTTGTATACGGAGACAGAAACGCAAGCTGCACACTTTTGAGGTCCGGGAACTCAGGGTTGGTGTGGCAGTTGACTATGAACAATAGAATCTTGCGTCCGACTTTTACCACTTTGTTGTCCAAATAGTTCAACCACTTCAAAACAAATTAACGGTCATCTTTCCGCGTGTATGAACATATTGCAAGGTGTTTACGTTTTTAAAGCTTCATAGTTTAGATGATTTCCCCGCCAAGACTGAAGGCAATTCTCAGATCCATCAGAATTTGCACCAACTAGCACTGCGATTCTGTCCTTACTTAAGTTTCCCCATGACACTTTTCTCCTTTGAAAATGTATGATTACCCTGGAATTAGCTTGAAAACAAACAACGTTCGACCGTACTGAAAATATCACGAGGTTCGTACCGCGAAATTAGATTAGACGGCAGTCCATTTTGCCACTAGCTAACGTCACTTTCACTAACAGACATTGACTATCCGTAAATTTGGCGACACATGATTCCATTTCTTTGCTTATATCTATCCAACCAACCACTGGAGGCAGAAAATTCAGTGTTTAATTTACGTGCTATTTCACGCGCCGTTTCTTGAACGATAGACACACTTATAGCTGAGCTTCGAGCCTGATGAAGACAGTCAACCAACTTGTTCTCCAGGTCCTCATGTTTGCCGTATTTCATTATCCTTCCCTTATATCCAACATGACGTCGCAGTCGCAAATCTTAATGTCGACAACTGGATTGCTATTAATCAGCAAATTGTTTCTGATTTAGCGTAGTGTTTTTGTTGTACTTCCAATTTATCCGACACAGAAAGTGTTTTCCGTTTAATACTCATTGTGGTCACACTCACAACCATTTCAAAACAGCAAGTGACAACCGTGTTAGGCCAAGCTAAATAGCTGCTTAAAAATTTTCACGTAAAAACAAATATATATTTAGGCTGAGGGAAGTTTATGTTCCCACAGTCGTACTGTATTTGACAGTAGGTTCTCTGCAAATCCGCTGTGTAATGAAAAACAGCGTATTATGCGGGACCTGAGCTCAACAAACGGGGCGCGGTTTTTTAATAATGTATTTACATATGAGATGTGAAGGAACTAGACAAAAAAAGTCTTACAGGAGAGACAGGGATAGAGCGTAATAAGCGGACACGTTTTAACCGGGTTCTACTGTATATGTCATAGTCACAGGAGGAACGGGAGTAACAACATTTTGACATATTAAAATAACTTACAAGGTACACGCCTATTTCAGAACAATCAGAAGACACATCTTATACACAGCTCATATAGTTAGGAATATGTACATAATTGAAAGAGCGGAAGAGCAGCATCTTAGGTTTCAGGTTGCAACTTGGTGACTGCCACCTAATACCAGCAATTAGGATAGGTGAACGTTTTCAGCCATTGATCCTGGCAGTGAAGTGAGATAAATAATAATAGTGATAATAATAACAGCAATAATAACAATAATAATAATAATAATAATAATAACAAATAATAAAACAATAACAATAATAGTAATAGCAATAAGAAGAAGAATAGAAGGAATTTACATTACTACGGGATAGCAACCTTTTTTAAAACAAAGATTTTGTATCGGCACAAGTATTGATCAGTTACAAATGATAATCTTGCCGTTACTTCCATGTCTTCAATTTCAAAAACATCACTATTTTTGTGTTCATCCCCCGTTTTCGTTTCCAGAACACAAACCGGTTCATTCAATCTATGATACGTTACCTTTAGATCTAGTCTAACCGCGAAAGATACCTCACCATAGTGAGAGCGAAGCGTTTGAAGTTAAGAAAACAAAACAGTGTGTTAAAAAAAAATTCTTTTTTTTAATGAGAAATTTGATGTTTTTATAGACACAAATTTAATATTTTTATAATGTATTTATTATTCATGTTTTTGTACGTTTTCGTTCAAAAGTGAAGTGAACGCGTGTTGACCTATTAACACTAATATAATGTTAATATAAAGAATAAACTAACAGCATTATGAAATAATAAAAAACTTTGGCAGACACAAAACATTTTGAGGAGGTTAGGTATACAGTTAATGGCACACAGGTGACACAGCGGTTAGCAGCCAGCCTCGACTCATCACGTAATTAAGACGTGGCAAAAAACATTTAAATGCGATAATTTGAGAGTAATTTAGACAGACGTATGAAACAAGTTGGTGAAATTAGTAGCGATTAACTTTATCAAGGTCAACTAGGATCGCATAGTTATTTATAGGACTGCATGTTATATAATAGTTATTTATTTTATTTGCGGTCTGAAATGTTAATGCTTCGTTCGCCAATCAAAAACAGCAGCCTCCGACATCTTTCGGAAACCGGTTGTTTTCATTTACGGCCAAGCTTATATTGTGTTTAGCGTTTTTCGCAGGTTTTGTTAGACAATTACAAGCACGCGCGTCCCACACGGGCGTTCGTAGTACAGTCCGAGCCAAAAATGTAGAAGAGAAATTAAATCAAAATTATGGTTGATGATGAACCGAGAAATGTTGGCTGTCCTTGGTTTGTCGGTAGCTCATTAGCGGATGCTGAAGTGTCTTCGACAAAACGAGGTCGTGAAAGAAAAACTGGACCAAAATAAATAAAACTTAATTGATTATCCTAAAATTTAAATTCTGATGGCTGATGATGGCGTTGACTAGATAATTCATAAATATCTTTATCTTTCAACACGATAATGATTTCCAATTCCTTATAACCTGTTTCAGTTCAATACATTTTCGCTAAATATTTGAACGGTGTTCGCAATCAATTAACGCAGAGCTCTTATAATTGGGACAATTGAGAATTAAAATTGAAATTGATAAACGAGATCAAATTGATTTAATTATAAAACTGTCGTTCGATGCTTTTTGTGCCTGCGACATTTTTAGTATAACCGTTGAACACTACAGTCACTTTTTTCCAAAATGTTTCCGAATAAGGTTTATATGTGCTGTACAGACACCCGTCGAATGGTAGCAAGTGTATAGGCTTCCTCGCAACACATCTGCAAATCTGTTTTAGAGTGTACAGTACATATCATTATCTGTAACAACTGCGTTGTGTTAATCTGAATGGCATTACCATATTTTAAGTGTACTGTTGGAAGAAGCGATCGACATCACCATACTATAATATCGCTTTTACTTGAAATATCCAAATATAAAACCATCTTTTATAAACGACTTTCTTCTGATCTCCTTAGCTTCATAACAATCTGTATTATCAACGATATTGAGTTCTTCGAGTTTATATATGAATAGTGTTGCTTAAACCAGAATATGAATTTCTTCTATCATCTTTTAATTCTTGCATCGCGCAATTCGACGTACTGATTGCTGATTTTTGCTTCAATTCTACAAAACTTCTCAAATCTCTCGCACACACGGTAAGCTGCTGGTAATCCAGAACCATATGTAATATAAACCCATTTATTTAACACGTTGTCAGCAAATCCTCTTCCTTGAGTGATGCCTCCGATGCTTTTCATGTTGTTCGTGTTGTTGCTTTTCAAGTGTTTGCTCGATCATGTCTGACCAAAAAACACACCTTGTCAAAGCGATGAAATGGTAGGGAAAATGTTCTAACATAAAGACCGGCTGAATATAAAACATAACTGAGAATTATTTCAGACATTTCTGAGAAGATAACTCGTCTTATGAGTTCGCTTGCGATAAGAAATATTCTGGAAGCTCTGGCAACGGAATCGTGAATCTGATGAAAAGGCAGTCTTCGGACAGGCCACTATTAAGCTTCATATGCTGCCCTTCTGAAGAAGCTTCTGGAATTCAGCACGGTCCGAGTGGCGCATGTCGATCTCGACAGTCGTCCGAACAGAATTCGATTTACATTGACAGTAAAGAGACACTGTCCTTCCATCCTTATCCTCACTGAACTGTTCGAACAATCCACGAGTCGTCCGGAGCGCGTGTTTGGAGCAACAGTATACAACATTGTCGAAACTTACGATTTTTGCGTAATAAATGCAGCAGTTTCGGATATATTTACGACCAATAAATACGTTAGGGCGATTTTTCACTTTGCGCGACCCAGTGCTCCTAAATTTAACCCTAATTGCAAGAATGCTATGAAAATTAGCTTTATGGTGTACCAGACCTTTTTATACAAAATTTTATGGAGAACACTTTTGTCCTGTGATATTTTTTTGTTTAAGTTACAATTTAGAAAATAACGAGGAAAACTCGAAAAATATCGACTTCAGGAGTAGTTTTTCGGCTAAAAGCAATTGTTCCACCCAAGACTAAAGATAGGAACTTTGTTGTCCCTTATTTGTAATCCTGTTAGGAGTTTGTAAGCAAAAAATTAAAAATATATACATTTTTTTCTTCTATTTAGCCATTTTTTTTAGGACACAACTTCCTTCACCTTCTGAAGTCCTTTCTTCTTCGCCAGTATTCTTTCATTCTCTGGCTCTTGGCTCTCTTAAAGACAATAATTTTGGTAACAAACCATCATCATCATCATCATCATCATCATCATCATCATCATCATCATCATTTTTAAGGATTAAAGCAAGGATGGTTTGTTCCTGTCTCAAATAGGCAAAGCTTAGAGCTGGTCACTCCAGCGCTTCCTCGGACGTTCCACACCTCTCCGTCCCGTCGGCTTATAGTTTCATAGTTGTTTGGGGATGGAGCAGTCATCCATTCGGCAAAGATGTTTTCACCAATTCAGCCGATACTGGTCGATCCTATCGAGTATATTCAATATTCAGTTTCTGCCGTATATCTGTGTTTTTTCTTTTTTATCTATCAAGTTTTAGTTTCATATTGCTACGACAGTAAGGCTCTCAAAAAGTCAAGAGCGTCATCCTACATGTTCATTCTCAAGAGCGTCATTCTCAACTAGCCCAGTGTTAATGTCTGTGCCATGCACTCACTTAGCCTCCAGAGTGTTCGAGCATTTGTACCTATGCAAATTATGCCGATACGCCGCCAAAAGAATGTCAAATTATTCTTGAACTTCTGCGGGATATAGCCTATATGAGCTACGGCCGATTCAGAAGTCAGTTACAGTGGGCGATTTCTTTAGTGCAGATCAAGTGATTGTTGCGGATTAGTGGAAAGTGATTATTGTGTTGTAATTAGTGCGGAACTCTAATAGTTGGCAATTATTATTACGTGTGGACAAAATTAACATGATTTATTTTTGAGAGTACTTCAGTTGATTGCAAATTGTTGTTTTGAATAATTAAAGTTGGTAATTAGTGACTTCATTGGTGTTTGTACTTTGTTTCACTACACAATACGGCGATCCGTGAGACCATCGTAACAATATATTGTTATCTTAATACATATTGTAACGTTTAGCTCTGTTTATATGTGCTCTGTTAAAGTGTGTTTCGTGTGTTCGCCTCACACGTTGTAGTCGTTACTTTGTGTTTACTTACTTACTTTTCGTTATGCAGACGATGTCCGTCGCGATCTCACGAATTACCAGTACTCGCAAGTGTGAACCTTACCTGTCCTTTAATATTGAATTGTAATTCCTGGGTGGCGCCAAATTGTTTAAACAAAAACAATTAAAAATGTAAAATTCGAGCGGTCGTTCTAGACGGTATGGCTGATTCGAATTACCCACGCGATTAGCGGGCTAATGAATCTCTCGATGTAGTTCGCCGAGTTGTCGACGTATAGCGCTTGCCGTCAATTTCGCTCGTCGCTAAAGTACACATATCATATAATACAATTTACTGTGAAATAAAGAACGGTGGTTACAACTCTGTACTAGTTTATTAACTTGAAATTATTTGTTCTTCAATATTATACAAAATTATATATGTTTTTTAAACAAAGTTGCTCCGGCAATAAAAAGACAATTATTTCTCAAGGTTGGCGAAAGCTGATTCAGAACGATTTATTTCGACATGGCGTCGACAAATGTTTATTTTTCTTTCGTTCAATAAATCTAAGTTCTTTTGGTTACGAAAAAATATTAATATGATTACAATAAAGTACACTACCTTACATTGATGGTACTTATATACTAGTAGGTTTAATTACAATTCGTTCCTGAAGTGTTAAAAAGTGTGTGTTAAAAGTTCGTAATTTTTACCCAGGTTATTTTCTGGTTTCATACAAGTTTAGTGTTTATTTTTAATTAATCCTTGAAAGAAATTTGATTATCAGTTCGTAGTGAGAGTTAATTGTGTTGTGAGAAAAAGTTAATAAGAATTTATTCCATAAATTCGGGTAATTCAGCAATACTTATCAAATCGGTTGAATTAGTGTGAAGAGTTACTCAGTTCGAAATAGGTTGGGTCCTTTTGGTCATCAATCTTCCATCATTTATGAATTTATTTACGCCTGGCTTCTTTTTCGGATATGTTGGTCCAAATAATTAATTTATAATTTATTAATCTGGTCTGTGGCCTCGGTTGAATGGACTAGTTCCTCATCAGACTTCTTGCTTCTTCATGTTATAAATTTTGATTGCTTTTTTACTATTTTAAATTAAAATTGAGTCGATTACGGTTTGGCGTCTATAGGTCTTGAGCTTCAATAATGAACTAACAATTTTTAACGGAATAATAATAAATAACGTTCGGTTGTTATGGCAACTGTCTGTCTCTCATTGGCTATTCAAATCTTATGCCCATTGTTATAATATTTGATTTTTAATTCAAATTGACTAAATATCTTCTGATTACTATTATTCTTCTGTCTTCTTATCTATGTATGAGATATTATCACAACTGTTTATATTTTCTTTCAAAGATCATTTTGACATCCCACAAAGCTGGGTTTGTTTATGTATTAAAGTTTTGACAATAATGTTAATATTATGTAATTACATTTCTTATTTTATGTTCTTAATTTAACTTTTACATCTTAATATGATTCACTAATTGTCTTTAACTAGTTACTCGCCCTGGATTTTCTAATACAATAGTTAATTTCTTACAATTTGTTGATTTTGGATTTATACAGTTTGGCATTTTATAGGCCTAAGTAGTAATTGGCTATATTTTCTTATTTTACACAAATTAAAGATTAGTTTACCTTTACATATGTTTTGCTTGGTGTCACTTATGACTTGTTTACTTTTTGAATTGATTTGGGTTGTTTTATAATAATTGTATGTTCTCATTACTTTACAAAATCATGGCCTGTCTATTATTTTCTAATTGCTTTTCCAGTATTATTAGGTTTGTAAAAATTTGTCTCCATACTTATCTATATTGCCGTTTTTTATATTTTGTCTATTATTTACTATTACCTATAAAACATAACACAAAATCCAGGCTTATGGTCTGTATACTTTTTTCAGCCATATTCTTTCTCATAAACTTAATTGAACAAATCTTTTAACAGTTACTATGCTAATCTTGTTTATATTTAGTTTATTCTTAACTATTTTGGTGACTAACATTATAACACCATTTATTTTATCTTACTAATTATCCCTTGAACATAGGATGTTTTACTTATTTTGCACTTACATTCTTTAGTATATTTTTCTTCTAAACTTTACTATATATTTTTTTCTCTACCTAACCATGGTAACACTAATATTTTTAATCATTATGGGATGTTTACCCCGAATACCATTGTATTCCTAATCTACAATCACTCTTAATTCTAATAACAATAATATTCTTATTCTCTTGCACTTTCCACCATTAAACTGCAGTGTTAATCACTGGTTTTAAGTGTTTATACCTATCTGTAGGGTTTTCTATTTATTTTGGGGTTTTGTCTAAGATGCGGCCCGATAGAACCAAAAAAATGTCTAAGATCCGGTCCGAGTGGACCTAAAAAATGTTGAGATCGGCACGTGTGTACCAAAAATGTTCTATAGGAAGAATGCTGTTTGTGGTGCTATTGCCAGGATGCAGAATAATGACGATAGTGGACTGTATAATACATTTATTTAAGTTTCTGTTGTACACTTAATCATGGTGTTGAGATTGGCTAAGTCTGAACAGATTTTAATTTTAATAAACAGAGTCGTTAAAAACGTTACATGTTAGATGAGGCGCAAATGTGCGACACTCAGATTAAAATGTTAAGGCCTAAGGCCTAGACGAATGTCGTATGAATTGTCGTAAGACTTGAGGCGCGAGTACGCGGCACTCAAGCTACATGAAAAAGAATTAGCAATGTATTGCTAATTTATTGCAAGTATGCAATATGTGTTGTGGCCTAAGGCCTACATTGATTGTCTGACGACAAGAAAAATGATGTCATAACCATATTACATAACAACATGCGCCCCCTGAAATCTAAATCAAAAATTAAAAAGGAGAATCATATAATTAGTAAAAAATAATGTAGACATAAGATAGGTGATTATACACTCTGTGTGGAATTCACAAGTGCATGTGCTCAATTTTCCTTAAACCTGCATAAACTTGAGTAGCACAAAGGCTTGCAGATTTCAGAGTGCACCATTATTACAAAAAACTAACAAATAGTCAGGTACATATATCTCTCAGCCATGTAATATGTTGTGTGCATGGAATTATGAGCATATACACCTACAAATGAATTTTCACAGTGACTGTAAATGGATAGAGAATGAAATTAAATATGAGTATATAAATATACAAATCTTATAAATATATATAAATAGTGAAAATTTCATCTTGTACAACAGTTCAGTCATTTTTATTAATAGGCTGAATACTTCTGAATTACAGTTCTAGTACAGGGCAATGTATTATTACAATTGTAGGTGATCTGCAACTCTTTTCATAATCAGATTTACAAGTTCCAATAAAAGCCAGCCACAATATAAGTTCCACACAGATTATAGTAAAAAAAAAGTATACTAGAAATTACATGCTTCCACAATTAAAACACAAGACATTTATATGAACACACTGAATATGAGCATTTAAGGAACTCGGCTGAATTTTGCTTCACTCGGCCCATGAGCACACTGGCCAATTCCTAACACATTTTCTTAAGTTTTTTATTTTTGTACTTTTTTTTTTTTGTAGGTCAAAAAAAAGTTTTGCACAAAGATACATTGTCACCGCAAACAGCGGAGAAGCTACTCATCATTAGAAAGAAATATCAGAAGCTATTCAAGTTCTGCAGCGACCTGCATATTAGATTCCAAGCATACAGTGAAGTAACAAAAATCCCGAATTAAGCAACCCTTGTTCCCTTTTATTTTATTTTTTTTTTCTGTTAAAAATCAGCCAGGCCCCACTTGACTCCAAAAACAAGCAGCGCGAAAGCGCATCCCCGGCAAAAGTTAATAATTTTCACCTTTTCATACCTGTTCATAGTGCATGCACACGTGCTGTCGAAGTTCCTCAATACTCACACACATATAACATCTTGATCTCTTCCACGGTTAGTCGCCAGACCGGGAGACCCCCGGCACATTTTACACTTAGCCTGCCATGATCAATTAAAAAAAACCCAGGCCTTAAAAAAATCAAACAAAAACTTTTCAAACGCAGACCTCCACGACAGCTCTTGATGAGAACAGCTGACTCGACCCACTCCTCGAAGCTCTCCCCACAGCTGACAACCAACCAACCGACTTCCGCAGGCTCACTATACACCCCGACGAAGTACTGTAGGCTCACTCTAGCAGCGGGAACGAAAGGTAAAGTAGTCCGAAGTCTCAGACAGATAGCGACAAACAAATACCCAATTTACAGTAACGTCTCCTAGATGGCGAGAGTGTCCACTATCCAAAGCGAACTACACAAATGAAAGAGTCTATTGCACAGATTCAATATAACAAAATTTCGCAATTCGCCGTACCGCCTAGATACGGCACAACAGAACAAGCGAGCAAACGTAATGACGTCTGCCGCCTGCCGCAACTCGGAGAACTGTGTCGTTTGTATAAACATGATAAGCAATTTCAGAAAATACAGATTAGCCAACCTATTAATGAGAAAATTACCACATTACTGTCCATAACTGCCCGCAAAAATCAAAGGATTTTTTAATATATTTTAATAACTTATTATAGAAAAATACAGAGTTCTTAATACTCAAGTGGTATTGAACCTTGAGTTTGAAATAACAGTTATGACATTAACTGTTTAGAGATAAGCCTCTATTTTGTTTATTCAGGAGACGACAGATTAGAAAGTAAAAGGGGTGGAAAAAGATTGGACTCGGAAGATTGAGACAAACAAGCGGTAGCATAGGACTCACCCAACTGGAGATTGTCAGACTTAAATGGTAGCGAAACAACGAACCTACCCTCCTCATTGCGATGAGTAGACTTAACGAAATGCTCCTCACAAGCTGAATCGTTATTAATAGGTACATTATCAGGGATAGTTTCGGTCTCCCAAAATTTCTCGAGAGACGCCAGAATTTGACTGTCGTTGTTCCTAGCCAGGAACGAAACAGCAGGACCCTTATAACGGTAGTGTTTGGGCAGATTGCCTGCTAGAATGTAGCCTAACTTTGTTTCTTGTTTAGTAGGGAAATGAGAACCCCTTACATATTTGTTAGGTAAAATTAAATCTAAGTAAAATTGCGCTCCTAAAAGTATATCGATATCAGCTGATATGTTGAACTGTGGATCGGCGAGGAAAACGTTATCTGGGACATTAAACTGATTTACGTCAAAAGATTGTGCTGGCAATTTATGGGTTAATGCAGATAAGACCGCGCATGTTGCTTGGAAACTAAATCTTTGATAGCGTGAGATAATGCGTATAGACGCTAAATTAGCGGCACAACAAGCGGTATTATTTATACCTGTAATCGGTATGTTAGATTTAGTCAAGTTAAGGCGTAATTTCTTGGCAAATGATTCCGTACAAAAATTTATTTGTGTCCCTGCATCTAACAGGACTCTTGCGGGTTGTCTATTGCCAGCCTGGTCTATGACAAACACAATTGCTGTTGATAAAAGAACATTGTTTGTAGACTGTAATTTAAGTGAACAGTAGTTGCTGCTGCCGGCAGAAACTGGTTTTGACACATTATTTAATTATTTATGTGTAGCAATGTATGGTGTCGTTTTGAACAGATCTTACATGATTGTTTGATCTTACAATTTGATGAAAAATGATCTGGTCTTAAACAATTTGTACAGAGTTTATGATTTAATATAAATTGTCGTCGTTCTGATGTGCTTAGTGCACGAAATTTATCACACATGTAAATTGGATGATTAGATTTACAGCATAAGCATGAATAATTATTTGACGCTGAGTGATAACTTTTAAATTCAGTGCTGCCAGCAGCGTTTCGTGATTTATGTTTGTCAGATTTATTATTGAATCTTAAACTTAGCTTGTTGAGCTGCTGTCCGGCATCGATAGGCAGTGTATTTTCTAGCAGCTGTCTACGTGCGTTTAAAAAGTGAGTGAAGCTTTGAACGTTAGGAAGATTATCGGGGTCTATAGACTCCTTCCATAATTTAAACGTGGTATGATCCAGTTTTGCTGACAATAATTGTACAGTGATAAGCTCGAATGAATCCACTGACAGTTGCATGGCCGCCAGTGAACTAACGGAAGACGTTATCGTATTTATGAATTGTGCCAAACTTTGGACAGAGTCCTTAATTGTTGACTTTACTTCAAGTAAATTTTGAATATAATACTTAGCTAGTATGAATTTGTTGTCATATCTAGCGGACAGCAAACTCAACGCTACCGAATAGTTTTCGTTACAAATAGGTAATGCCTTAATTAAATCTAGCGGCTCATTTTTCAGAGACGAATACAAATAATATAATTTCTGCACTGACGTTAAATCAGATCTGGCGTGCACCAAGTCCAGAAATATTGAGTAGAAATACTGCCATTCTAAGATATTGCCTGTGAAGCAGGGCACACTTATCGGTTTTAATTGTATGTTGCTTGTTAATACGGGAGATACAGTCTGAACGTTGAAGCTTTCTATCAATTGCAAGATATTGGCTTCTGTTGAATATAACAGCTCTTCAACCTCAATTCGGTCTTCTTGAGCAGCGTTTATGTCTTTAGAAATGAGTTCAATTTCGGACTGTACCTCATCGTATTTTGTTGCCAAACGTTTTAGGCTTTCGAGTCTAACTGTTAAAAAATGTTTTGTGTTAGTGTTTTTGTCAAAGTTAATGATAGCCGAATTAATTCGCACTATGGCAGACTTTAGGCCGCCTCTCTTTCTGACGAACACTTTGAGGCCTTCTTCAGCCATTTTACGCACCTGTTAATGATGTTAATGATGTGGTACCTGGTATGCGATGTCCTGGAGCGTCGAGGCCGTGGAGAAGATGGCAAACACACAGACCGGTGAGATGACTGCTTAAACAGGAGTGTAGACGCTAGCACATGGATGTTCTTGCAGTGATGTCGTCACGAGGCTCAATGGCGATGAAAGAAATGCTGAGTAAGTCCCGAGACGGTCGGATCAGCTAATATGCTGAATCGCCCGTGCTGGCCAAAAATTGGGGCAGAAAAATGATGAAAACCGCTGTTAAGTTGCAAAAGGTGAGTGACGAATCCGGCCCGGAGGACCAAAAAAATGTCTAAGATGCGCCCGATAGGACCAAAAAAATGTCTAAGATCCGGTCCGAGTGGACCTAAAAAATGTTGAGATCGGCACGTGTGTACCAAAAATGTTCTATAGGATGAATGCTGTTTGTGGTGCTATTGCCAGGATGCAGAATAATGACGATAGTGGACTGTATAATACATTTATTTAAGTTTCTGTTGTACACTTAATCATGGTGTTGAGATTGGCTAAGTCTGAGCAGATTTTAATTTTAATAAACAGAGTCGTTAAAAACGCTACATGTTAGATGAGGCGCAAATGTGCGACACTCAGATTAAAATGTTAAGGCCTAAGGCCTAGACGAATGTCGTATGAATTGTCGTAAGACTTGAGGCGCGAGTACGCGGCACTCAAGCTACATGAAAAAGAATTAGCAATGTATTGCTAATTAATTGCAAGTATGCAATATGTGTTGTGGCCTAAGGCCTACATTGATTGTCTGACGACAAGAAAAATGATGATGACAGAACAAGCGAGCAAACGTAATGACGTCTGCCGCCTGCCGCAACTCGGAGAACTGTGTCGTTTGTATAAACATGATAAGCAATTTCAGAAAATACAGATTAGCTAACCTATTAATGCGAAAATTACTACATTACTGTCCAGGTTTACACTGACACTTTGCACTTTTTTATGGTACTTGAGTGTTACTAGTGGTTATTCCCTAATATTGGTTTTTCTTTTCTCACTTAATCACCTTCACTCCCTACCTATCTCTCACTTCTGGGTTTTTTATTGTTTTATTGACAATTATTAGTTATACTGTTAACCAGTTTCATGTTCTGATTCTCTTATCATTATATAGTTATTCATAACATTTAATATCTATTTCTTTGGTTAGTGTACTTTAGTTAATATTACTTTATTTGATTTTAACATTTCTCATTTACATTTATTATTTGTTTGAGTCTTTTTCATCCTCATTTGAATTTAATATTTCTCCTTTTCTTTTCTTTATTATTTGTTTGTGTCTTTTTATATCTTCTCATTTTATTTTCTTTATTGTTTGTATGTGTCTTTTTATATCTTCTCATTTTATTTTCTTTATTGTTTTGTGCCGGTGTTTGCCTAACCCGGCAGTCGAAGGTTTTAGAAAATTAATTTTAAAATAACGCGAACGCAAGGGTCAGTTAAAGCGACGAGATTTGGACGGCACCGTTGAAGCGGCGCGCGCATTCTATGGGCCAGTGGGGCTTTTTGTTGCAGCGTAACTGCTGAATTCAGTCACAGACCGGCACTCAGAGAAACAACCGACTCCTGATCCGAACAGATTGTACTACGCAGTTGTTTCTTCTACCCTGATGGCAGGCTAAATTTACAAGACTTCCCGGTAAGTGATCATAGCATCTTATTGTGTGAGTCAAAAATAATTAAATTTAATTAACGAAATTTATGCAGCCGTATGAGAAAGACGAATGGTTTGGTGCGACCGGGCAGTGTGTACATTAAAAGATTTATTTAACGTTCAGTGTAGACCGCTCATATTCTTTTTATGATTATTATAATATAAGAGTCACTGTAATTGTTGCATAGAGCATTATATACATTATAAACTAAAGTCAGGGCGTAGGCATGGAGTTGAATTGTGCACGTGCAGGCAACAGACTGCACGCGTGTTTTTTTAAATTAATTATGGCAGTAAAAATAACTTGTGAGACCACCCTTAGAGGAAACAATATTAATATTTTAGTTGTGTGCAACTGTGAGTGCCTTGAATGTGATCATTTTTGGCAAATTGCAATAATTGTGCCACCACGTGGCAATCTAACCTGTTGGATTCTGTCGGCGCGTGTTAAGAGTTCGTGCAAGTGACTGTTACTCTACGCCTTTTAATAATATCTTTTTATTTTTTGAGTTAATCATCCCATGGTAGACATTACTACTCTTTAAGCAATTTGCAAAGAAATAATAACCGAAACTTTGTGCATTTATCTTGAGTTGGTTGAAGGCCCGTTCTGAGGTTATTTACCTGGGAACTTGGGTGGACATTTTTTTATGAACAGCATTTCTAATTTTTATGAATTCCCAGGGTTCTCGTCTAAGCCGGAGATGCTGGTCGACGCTGATAGAACTACATCTTCATCAGCCATGAACCATCATACACACACCTGTTCGGAGGAGGGAGTCTGGTGAACACACTCAAGATGATGCACATGCTCATAATTAAGGTGATATGAACTCTTTTATTTTTCGTTGGCCGGGCCTGCCGTGCTCCTGATTCACAGTTTAAATTTCTTTTGAAACCATGTGCCCACGTGGCTAGATAGTCTGCTATAGGGTGTGTCAGCTGAACATTCATTCTGAACATCATGTGACTTTAATAAATTAACTTCATAAAACTAAGTACGATGTTTGTAATTGTGTGCTGCACTGGGGGAGCGTGCTAGAGATTTTTTAAACTTAAATATTTTCATATATAGCCAATAGTCATTACCATGCTTACTACGAAATTTATGTCACATGTTAGGGGTTCTGTTCCGGCTGGTTCAGAACGGGGTTTATATTTTAATTTCATTTTGGTTTAACATGTAAGGGCTGGGGGGGGGTTCGTTTTCTTTTTTGGCTGTTTTTGGGGGATAAAAGGGGACATAGTTTTTGCCAGGCACATGTTCATGCAGTTTAAGGCAGGTTTGATTCCTGTCACACATGGTTAAGTACAGGCTGGCGCGCTCCCACATCTGCTAGGATACAACAGTCAGTTATTATAAACTCATTTATATACAGCCATCCGGCTTTAACAGAAAAGAACTTTCATATTTTTCTGGGCATATACTGATTAATTTTTTTTGACCTTGTAAAAGCATATACTGATTAATTTTTTTGACTTTGTAAAAGCATATACTGATACATGTATCCATCTGGATTGTAAAACAAAATTAAAATTTTATAAACTCATACCAATTGCTTAAAATCAGGTGATGAGGATTTTTCTCATTATGTGATGTCTCAGAAACTTAAAGAATTTCATATGCTCATGGTGGGCCAATTATCAGATGCTATCTATACATATGGGCGGTCCGGTCTCTCTTATGGTTTATGAGTGATTATCATCCTTTCGGGGGTTTTTCGTAATTATTTAAATTAATGGAAATTGATGAATGACGGTGACTGAAGGGCGAACATTTATGATTGCCGGTTTTAGGGCCTCGTAGAAACACTGCCTGTTGAGCATGGGTATTCCAAGGGTACTAGGTGTCTGTAGTAGGTGTATATAATTATGAGTGTATGTGTCTTTATGTTTCTGTACGTGTTGTCAATGTTAAGTGTTAGTCACAAAAAGGGGGAAAATTATATAATTACGCAATGTTGTCTGATATACATATATATATGATAATTACTGATATACCGACCTTGTCTTTTGACACGATTAAGGATATGGGACTTATTTATTTATTATGTATTTTGTGGGTTATTCCTAATATTATGTGACAATTATGTGATAATTTTGTGATTTACATGTAACGAATTATGGGGTACAATAAAAGTTGTTATTGTTAAATTACAGCCGAGTTTCATTGCAAGTCCCGTCATACTGGACCCAGCGCATTTTTGGCTTCTCTAGGCTCCGGCCTAGTTCTAAATAACTTGTGGCTTCTCTTTCAAAAAAAAATATAAGTACAAAAAAACCTAAATAAAAAGAAATATAAAAAGAAATAAAAAAAGAAGTTTGTTTTATATATATATAAAAGGCATAAAAGGAAATAGGGGTCTCAGTTTGTTTGTGTCTTTTCCATATACCTTCTCATTTTATTTTCTTTATTGAGTCAATCACTTGGGTTGGGTCATAGTCATTTGTCTCGTCATAGTCATTTTATTTTCCTTCATTTAATATAGTTGATTCATAGTTTTTTCCCTGGTATTGGGGTGGCTTTTTGTGTTGTAACAATATTACTTAGTAATTGTTTGAATTCGCTTAGAATATATTTTAATTCAAACGGAGTGTGTGTGTGTATGTTTTTTTTTTCTATGCTGAAACTAAGCAACATTCGTAGCAGTAAAGATGTGAGCACTGTTAGCTAAACGGGGTACTTTTGAACGTTCTACCTGTCTAAAACTCCCAATGGTAATTCTCCATGCATCGGGAATATAGTACGCAACCGTCACGAAAATATTGTGTTACGCTGACGAAATAGGAAACATGCGGGGTTACGTGATACTTTGTGTGAGGAGCAGTATTACTCAATACTGGTGCACATTCTCGACGCGGAGGTCAGGCCAATCCTGTCACATACTCCGGCACACAGGAGCTTGGGAAGCTGCAAACGGCAAATTGTAGAGATAAGGAGTGTCATTAGTTGTGACCTGAGATTCGTTGCTTGCGTGTTGCAAGTGGTTTCATGTACCTGCGTGAATTATTATGTGCGGACGTCTGCAATTGGTGACTTGTATCGTTTATTGCGACAGTGTTAATTGTGTGGCATCTTGTTTGCAGTTTCATGCGTGTTATTTGACAACGGTATTTAGTGTATAGTTTGGACATTTGTAACTGGTGACTTTTATTATTTGTTGCGGTGGCGTGTACTAGACAATTGGTAACTTGAAAAATGATTGTATACAAGTCTATTTGTTTATTAACAATGTTATTAAAGTTGTGGGTAACGGTTTCTCTGGTGCTCGATAATTTCTTGTCTACCACTGTTAGGTGAATAAGTGACTCACTGCCAAGATTACGATTAACTGACTCTCGTAACAACATGAGTATATAACGTTTATTGAGTAAAGATATTTTAGTTTGTAACTCCAGTTTACACTTCATCATTATACTCTATGATCATCACGTGTTCAATACAAACTGTCATTCAAATGAAGACTTTTTATATATCCAATGACTGTGGTTATATTAATTAAAGTACGAACAATATATTTAAAAGGTCAATTCAATTTCCCTTGTTCTTTATCTCAGGTAGCACGGAAGCGACAACGTTTAGTTTTCTATTTTGCTGAATACCTCTTTTTGTTTTGATTGTAGCCCTTGGACGTCCCATGAGGCCGTTATAATTAACATTTTCTTTGCCGTGTCCGTAATTTGATCCTACTTGTATCTGAGGCGATTTAATGAAATTTTTAGCAAAATTACTCTTTTCCGAATGTCGAGGAGCTATTATAATCTCCAATGTAGACGACGAAGGAACTTTCTGTTAGAATCACCTACTTACCTGCCTTTTATAGCAACACTAAAAGGCAGAACTATCAAATCCGGCAGATCCTTTTACAAAAAATCCTCTTTTCTGCTTTTTCCGCCGTTGTGGTATTCGTCAATAACCCCGTCAAAGGAATAGTGATTTTATTTAGTCGATACCCTCTACCCACGAAGAGCGAGGAAAGTATTCTATCACCTACGGAGTATCTTCACCAGAGGCAAACCGTTATGCAGCTGCAATGGGCAAACACTTCTCGAACAGAAATTTCCCCGAAGTGACAGACGAACAATAACAGGAAGTGTCACACGGGATAAGCGCCAGTCAAAATTGGAAAACCTATTACAAAACACTTCAAGTTAACGAAGAGTCAACGAAAGCAAAAGAAGAAACAGTAAGGATAGTTGCCAAATATTGATCATGAAACTGAGACAAGATCACATATTGTAAGGGGAGGAGGAGATACAAGAGATCAACAATTACAGAGCCATAAAAAATTGCGAGGAATATCGGAAGATGAAAACTCCGAACGAGATATTCAAAACAGTTTACAGGAGAGGAAATGCATCAGATACTAAACTCCTTCTTACTGAGGTCAAACAAATTAAAATGAAGTGCAGAGTGCATAGTGCTGGCAACTGCCTCTTGGTGTAACTCAAAATACAAATAGTTGATATCAACTCTGCGAATAGAGTCTTTGAAATCTGGTTTACATGGGTATCAAGGGGAATAAGAGGGAGTCAGAAATGAAGAGTACCATAACTGAGAGAGTATAAACGCGATAGAAATACGTTAGTTGGTACGGTAAAGACGTATAAACTAATGGTAGACGGACGATAGTCAAAAAACGTTTCAAGGAATGTTCCATGAAGCAGAAGAAAAAGTACGGAATTTGTTGAAAATGAGCAGACTGGCAGAGAAATGTAGCAAATATAATTTGTACACTGACAAGCATTTCATCAAATATATAATAAAAGAGACTTGATTTATTATGGGAAAAAGCGTCTTTTAATGAAAGTGTGAATGACTAAGAACTTGCTGTCAGTAAGTTAAGGACTTAGCATTAACACAGCATTAAAACATTAAATTGGCATAAACTGCAGTGTAGTGTTTCTGGATATAAAGCGCGTATCAGTGAAATAGTGTATGTGTATGTGTTCGAGAGTAATGACATTCTATCCACTCATCTACACGCTGCTAAGAAATTTGAGTGTGCGGAATGGTAAAGAGCAATATTGAGGAATAATGAAAACTTTTATAAAATAAAAAGTTATTAATCCTAATCGTGTATTCAAAGTCCATAGTTCGGTAAGGTTAGTATTCTGTATGTGTGTGTGTGTTGTGTTATGTGTGTGTGGTTTATACGAATTAATACTACGATTCAAGAATATGTTAATTGTTTTCTTAGGTGTTTATCTGAATACAGTAAATTACCTGATATTTCGGGATTATTTTAAAAACGTTCCAGTTCTTAACATTTATGTCTATTATGTTAATGCATTCGCGTTCTTGAAACAGGAAATATGAGGTATATTTAATGCACACGTAAGGATATATATATATATATATATTGCAACTCTACCTATATGCGTTGTTGTTGTGTCGTGTTGTGTATGAGTACCTACCTGCTGTCCGATCTTGCGGATTCTTCCGACTAGGGCGTGTGGATTTTGGATTTGAAGTTCGCAAGCTAGTAATCTCAAATTTATTGCAACAACACACAAAATAAGTTACTTTAAAGGGGGTGAGTTTTGTGAGACTGGTAGGCTTTATCGTACAACAATAAAACACTGTAATATGGGGTAATAAAACGTTGTTTATTACTCCAATAACACACAAGAATAAAATGGTTATTATATTATCAATTTCTTACAGTCTAAACAATGAATCAATGTTAACCAATGTTTTTCGATTGGTTAATAATTGAAAAGAAACTAAACTCGTTATTTGGCGAGTTAATTGCAATTGAAAATTTAATTAATTAATTGATTTGATTTAATTAAATTGCTTTAAATAAATTGAATTTAAATGTTAATGAAACAAAATATAAAACTCTGAAGTTAATTAGAATAATTTTCAAAAACAAATTAGACGTGACAGTCTAGTTCACGTTATTTCATTTCTAGTGATTTGACTTCTGTTATACTGCAGTATGAGCTAATAATTAGATTGTGAGTTAAGATTTGTATAGCGCTTTTATATTATTTATATTTTCTTAACTACAGCTTACTAATGACTTAGACTGCTATACAGATTATCACAATGAATTTATTCTTAATTACTAGAGACTTTGATTTTTGTATGGCACCTGAATTGTTTGAATTACAATGTTTTAATTGAAAAGATAAAAAAAATTGATGTTGAAAACTAAATAAGTTGATTTTGCTTTCCTGTTATTGAAGAGGATGTCGCTCCAATTGTCCCTCGTTGATCCCGGTCCGGTCGCTAGAGAAAGTAATCTGCTTAGAGCTTCTGGATTCGGTCGTTGAGTTCAAAATTCGGCAACACTCTGCTTCCTTGCTGTTCGTGAATATTTTAACGTCTGCGGCTCTCTGCTGGAACTGGTTCCTGTCCCTCGTCGATTCGCACGTCGCACGTCAGCGTGTGTGTGTGTGTGTTTCGTTCGAGTGGTAGCTCTGCTCGTCAGCTGTTCACCAATGATTTAGACGGCCTCTCTGCTGTATTCTTGAAGTCTGGTCTTGAAGCCTGGTGGATCTCTTGCGTGCTTATGACCACAGCTTGCAGTACACAATAAGCTTGGTTGATGTAATGAAGAGTATCTGACTTAACGCAATAATTACGAGTAGTACAGTTGATCTGTATTTACTGGGTTCGTAATTGCGTGTGATGGCCACGTAGAGTCTTCCGATTGAATCTTCACAACTGTGGTTACGAGACGATCGAAGAATTACGTCTTTACTTCGCAAGTACTGGCAGAAGAGTGATGTTTCAGCCCGAAAACACCGCGCTGGTCGGGGTTTCGTGAAATGATTTGATTGGCTGACACACTCTCCCTACTACATAAAATTTGAATTCCCTTGGTCCGTGAGAATGAAGATAGATTCCCACAGACGGATAATTATTATTATTATTAATATTATTAATTCCGGCGGAACCAATTTGTCGCTCCGGATTTCCTGTGCTTATTTAATTTTGCAATAACTTGGTTGCAAACCAAGTTGTGCGAAATCTAAAATATACAATCTGTCAGAAATTATTATATCTATGACATATTCAAAGCTCATTAATGTAGCTCTATTTTTACAGAAGTTATTCAATTAATTTAATTAACTCTTTTATTTGTTAATTATATTGCGTAAAATTTGCACACGTCATTATTAATATTTCGGCAAACATTTTGGCTATTTTCGATTTCGCCTTAATTTATTAGTTTCCGAGATATTAATAATTAACCGTTTGGGTGTGGCCCTTCCTCGTACAGGGAGCTGATTACATAACGGCCACGTGTGCGTCGCTTTACAAAGCATAATTTTCAACGCTCTACATACAAATGGAGTTTTGACTGTTATAATTTATTTAAATATGATTTTAGTATGCAGGTGACATATAACCCCAAATAATTAATATTTGGTGCTGTTATATACGCCCACACCCATTTAAAAAAAAATGAATGTAATAATTACAGTTATTTTTTTTTTTAATTATTACACACGTATTTTGTAATCACTATACTTATTACCTATACATTGGATTACTTATTCTAAAGACACATACATAGGTGTTAATGTTATTGCATTATATACAATTTAATTCTAAATACATCTATTAATAATATTATATTTGCGAATTATTGTGTATCAATGTTTTTAGAACGGGTATTAGTTAACTGCAGCGGTTAAAAGGTTTGTTTGTAAACAGTGGCACGCATACGAAAGAATTTGCTGACGCTGTTCTGTTTACATTCGTTATCGCCTGCCGCGTACTCTAATTGCTTGACCTACTTTCAAAGTCGGTCGGCAGTTACCACTACCTGCGTAACTATTTCCTGCCGTGCGTTTGTTCAGTTCTACACGCTCGTTATTCACCGCGTTATAAATGCGTTATTATTTAATACACAACCTATCTACAATTATTATTAATAATATAAAACACACGTAATTTATTTTAATTTTAATTATTATAATACAATTATTAAAATATTATTTTTAAAGCGCATCCAGTATATCATAGGCATTTTTATGGGTGGCTCTACAATATCCCGCTATGTACTCGTCGAATTCGTATGCGTCCCCGGATATGATTTCTACGTCTTCCCACGCTGACTGTGTGGGAACGTCGTCGTCACTTTCCTGTTCCACCGGACGTACAATTGTCGGAGCCCATTGTTGTATTGTGTTAACGGCCAACCACGGTTCCGTACCTTCCGGTTGAAATACTTTGTCAACTGGCGTACAAATTTCAGTAGAAAAATCACTTTCCTTAAATCTAGCATTTTTCTTATTTTTACCTACTTTGTTTCGATACATTTTAGCATGATTTATGGCGCTTCCACCCTGGAGGCGCCCGTTTCCAAGTTTTTTGGAAACTTACGATTCTTTTTCTTGTCACTATGGTCTTTATTGCTTGGGGTATCGCTGTCCTGCTCTATTGTATCAGTTCTAGCTATCTCAACCGTTTGCGTAGCTCTAATCGGGGCCCCATCGTTACCCTTATATTGCCCTTTCGGTCCACCAATATTTTGTTTGCCTTTGTATTCAAAGGTCTTATCTGGGGGTTTTGACGATGTCTGGGGTGGAGTAGAACTAGTACTCGGTCTCTGATCAGGTTGCTGGTGATATTGTTCCCGTGTATTCTGCCCTTCATTATTTCGGCGAAAATCCGGATTATAACGCCACCCACCAAAATCAAAAATTGTCTCGCTTTGGGATACTAGAATAAGGAGTTCATCAACCGTGCGTATACCCTGCGTAAACACAGCTACTCTTATGTTGTGATTAAAGTGGTAGGCAAGTTTCGTGACTATGTCAATCTCCGAAAATGCTGGGGTTAAATGCTTGGCGCTTTCGACCTGCTGGATTATATAATTTTCCGCGGTAATACCCAATTTCCTATCAAATCTGCCATACTCCAGTTCATTCCGTAAAAGTCTTTGAGTATGCGAGTTCCAGTACCGGCTTTCAAATTTTTGTTTGAACTCCGCGTATGTGGACACTCTATCGCGTACAATGTTATACCACTTACGCGCCGAATCACGCATCGCGTTAACTACCCACTGTATTTTGTCTTGATCTTCTAGTCGGGAACCTACTCTAGCCATTTCACTCTCACACGCTAACAAAAATTCAATAGGGTTTTCGTTATTTTCCCCCGTAAAATACACGCGATTTTTCTCGTCAACAGGACCTTGTACCAAAATATTAGGAGCGGATCTCCTCCGTACCTCCTGTCGTACTTTCAAAATCTCGTCGTTTAACGCTTGTAAGACACTCTCTTTATTAGAGTCTATGTTAGATCGCGTCTCTACAATGGAAGCGTCTAATCTATTTACTTGTCGTTGCGTTTCCGTCACGTCGGCTTGAATATTTACCTCTAGAGAGTCGACTTTTCTCGCGACGTCTTGCGTTTGTTTTTCGCAGCGGCTAATATGCTCCTTGAACCGGCCCTCCATACGTGTTACTTGTTCAATAAACGATTTTTGCATAGTGGTCTCAAAAACCTTAAACCGTTTATTTATTTTGGTATCGACCGTATGTACTTTTTCAGCGATTTCAGCTACTTTAGCGGTTAACTCGTTTACGCTTTCGTCTATTTTCGCGGTCAATTCTTTACTACTTTCTTTATTACTTTGCTTAATCTCGGCGTTTATGTCGGCGTTACTTTGGTCTAATTTCTCGGTTAGACTAACCATTTGTGCCTCGATTTTTGACTTTAATTCTGCGTTATTCACCTCAGCATTGGCTTTTATTTGTTCAAATTTCGCGTCTATTTTCTCAAATCTCGAGTTCATGTTAGCGGTCAAATCCGCACTCATTTGCGCGTTCATTTGTTGTATTTGTTTAAGTACTTTATCCATATCCATTTTAAATACACAACAATTTCAAATATAAACAAGTTCAAATACACAAAACAATTTCACTGCTGTACGACTACCAGTCACAAAATTCTTTGGGGATTGTTCAGTTGGACGCCAGCTGTTTTAAGAAGTAAAAACAGCAAAGTTAGTTTTACACGTGAAAATTAAATTTAAATTGGTTGTAATTAATTTAATTTAATTTAATCTTGCCCCACGTTCCGGGCAAGCCATTTATAACTCTACTTATATGCGTTGTTGTTGTGTCGTGTTGTGTATGAGTACCTACCTGCTGTCCGATCTTGCGGATTCTTCCGACTAGGGCGTGTGGATTTTGGATTTGAAGTTCGCAAGCTAGTAATCTCAAATTTATTGCCACAACACACAAAATAAGTTACTTTAAAGGGGGTGAGTTTTGTGAGACTGGTAGGCTTTATCGTACAACAATAAAACACTGTAATATGGGGTAATAAAACGTTGTTTATTACTCCAATAACACACAAGAATAAAATGGTTATTATATTATCAATTTCTTACAGTCTAAACAATGAATCAATGTTAACCAATGTTTTTCGATTGGTTAATAATTGAAAAGAAACTAAACTCGTTATTTGGCGAGTTAATTGCAATTGAAAATTTAATTAATTAATTGATTTGATTTAATTAAATTGCTTTAACTAAATTGAATTTAAATGTTAATGAAACAAAATATAAAACTCTGAAGTTAATTAGAATAATTTTCAAAAACAAATTAGACGTGACAGTCTAGTTCACGTTATTTCATTTCTAGTGATTTGACTTCTGTTATACTGCAGTATGAGCTAATAATTAGATTGCGAGTTAAGATTTGTATAGCGATTTTATATTATTTCTATTTTCTTAACTACAGCTTACTAATGATTTAGACTGCTATACAGATTATCACAATGAATTTATTCTTAATTACTAGAGACTTTGATTTTTGTATGGCACCTGAATTGTTTGAATTACAATGTTTTAATTGAAAATAAAAAAAAAATTGATGTTGAAAACTAAATAAGTTGATTTTGCTTTCCTGTTATTGAAGAGGATGTCGCTCCAATTGTCCCTCGTTGATCCCGGTCCGGTCGCTAGAGAAAGTAATCTGCTTAGAGCTTCTGGATTCGGTCGTTGAGTTCAAAATTCGGCAACACTCTGCTTCCTTGCTGTTCGTGAATATTTTAACGTCTGCGGCTCTCTGCTGGAACTGGTTCCTGTCCCTCGTCGATTCGCACGTCGCACGTCAGCGTGTGTGTGTGTGTTTCGTTCGAGTGGTAGCTCTGCTCGTCAGCTGTTCACCAATGACTTGGACGGCCTCTCTGCTGTATTCTTGAAGTCTGGTCTTGAAGTCTGGTGGATCTCTTGCGTGCTTATGACCACAGCTTGCAGTACACAATAAGCTTGGTTGATGTAATGAAGAGTATCTGACTTAACGCAATAATTACGAGTAGTACAGTTGATCTGTATTTACTGTGTTCGTAATTGCGTGTGATGGCCACGTAGAGTCTTCCGATTGAATCTTCACAACTGTGGTTACGAGACGATCGAAGAATTACGTCTTTACTTCGCAAGTACTGGCAGAAGAGTGATGTTTCAGCCCGAAAACACCGCGCTGGTCGGGGTTTCGTGAAATGATTTGATTGGCTGACACACTCTCCCTACTACATAAAATTTGAATTCCCTTGGTCCGTGAGAATGAAGATAGATTCCCACAGACGGATAATTATTATTATTATTAATATTATTAATTCCGGCGGAACCAATTTGTCGCTCCGGATTTCCTGTGCTTATTTAATTTTGCAATAACTTGGTTGCAAACCAAGTTGTGCGAAATCTAAAATATACAATCTGTCAGAAATTATTATATCTATGACATATTCAAAGCTCATTAATGTAGCTCTATTTTTACAGAAGTTATTCAATTAATTTAATTAACTCTTTTATTTGTTAATTATATTGCGTAAAATTTGCACACGTCATTATTAATATTTCGGCAAACATTTTGGCTATTTTCGATTTCGCCTTAATTTATTAGTTTCCGAGATATTAATAATTAACCGTTTGGGTGTGGCCCTTCCTCGTACAGGGAGCTGATTACATAACGGCCACGTGTGCGTCGCTTTACAAAGCATAATTTTCAACGCTCTACATACAAATGGAGTTTTGACTGTTATAATTTATTTAAATATGATTTTAGTATGCAGGTGACATATAACCCCAAATAATTAATATTTGGTGCTGTTATATACGCCCACACCCATTTAAAAAAAAATGAATGTAATAATTACAGTTATTTTTTTTTTTAATTATTACACACGTATTTTGTAATCACTATACTTATTACCTATACATTGGATTACTTATTCTAAAGACACATACATAGGTGTTAATGTTATTGCATTATATACAATTTAATTCTAAATACATCTATTAATAATATTATATTTGCGAATTATTGTGTATCAATGTTTTTAGAACGGGTATTAGTTAACTGCAGCGGTTAAAAGGTTTGTTTGTAAACAGTGGCACGCATACGAAAGAATTTGCTGACGCTGTTCTGTTTACATTCGTTATCGCCTGCCGCGTACTCTAATTGCTTGACCTACTTTCAAAGTCGGTCGGCAGTTACCACTACCTGCGTAACTATTTCCTGCCGTGCGTTTGTTCAGTTCTACACGCTCGTTATTCACCGCGTTATAAATGCGTTATTATTTAATACACAACCTATCTACAATTATTATTAATAATATAAAACACACGTAATTTATTTTAATTTTAATTATTATAATACAATTATTAAAATATTATTTTTAAAGCGCATCCAGTATATCATAGGCATTTTTATGGGTGGCTCTACAATATCCCGCTATGTACTCGTCGAATTCGTATGCGTCCCCGGATATGATTTCTACGTCTTCCCACGCTGACTGTGTGGGAACGTCGTCGTCACTTTCCTGTTCCACCGGACGTACAATTGTCGGAGCCCATTGTTGTATTGTGTTAACGGCCAACCACGGTTCCGTACCTTCCGGTTGAAATACTTTGTCAACTGGCGTACAAATTTCAGTAGAAAAATCACTTTCATTAAATCTAGCATTTTTCTTATTTTTACCTACTTTGTTTCGATACATTTTAGCATGATTTATGGCGCTTCCACCCTGGAGGCGCCCGTTTCCAAGTTTTTTGGAAACTTACGATTCTTTTTCTTGTCACTATGGTCTTTATTGCTTGGGGTATCGCTGTCCTGCTCTATTGTATCAGTTCTAGCTATCTCAACCGTTTGCGTAGCTCTAATCGGGGCCCCATCGTTACCCTTATATTGCCCTTTCGGTCCACCAATATTTTGTTTGCCTTTGTATTCAAAGGTCTTATCTGGGGGTTTTGACGATGTCTGGGGTGGAGTAGAACTAGTACTCGGTCTCTGATCAGGTTGCTGGTGATATTGTTCCCGTGTATTCTGCCCTTCATTATTTCGGCGAAAATCCGGATTATAACGCCACCCACCAAAATCAAAAATTGTCTCGCTTTGGGATACTAGAATAAGGAGTTCATCAACCGTGCGTATACCCTGCGTAAACACAGCTACTCTTATGTTGTGATTAAAGTGGTAGGCAAGTTTCGTGACTATGTCAATCTCCGAAAATGCTGGGGTTAAATGCTTGGCGCTTTCGACCTGCTGGATTATATAATTTTCCGCGGTAATACCCAATTGCCTATCAAATCTGCCATACTCCAGTTCATTCCGTAAAAGTCTTTGAGTATGCGAGTTCCAGTACCGGCTTTCAAATTTTTGTTTGAACTCCGCGTATGTGGACACTCTATCGCGTACAATGTTATACCACTTACGCGCCGAATCACGCATCGCGTTAACTACCCACTGTATTTTGTCTTGATCTTCTAGTCGGGAACCTACTCTAGCCATTTCACTCTCACACGCTAACAAAAATTCAATAGGGTTTTCGTTATTTTCCCCCGTAAAATACACGCGATTTTTCTCGTCAACAGGACCTTGTACCAAAATATTAGGAGCGGATCTCCTCCGTACCTCCTGTCGTACTTTCAAAATCTCGTCGTTTAACGCTTGTAAGACACTCTCTTTATTAGAGTCTATGTTAGATCGCGTCTCTACAATGGAAGCGTCTAATCTATTTACTTGTCGTTGCGTTTCCGTCACGTCGGCTTGAATATTTACCTCTAGAGAGTCGACTTTTCTCGCGACGTCTTGCGTTTGTTTTTCGCAGCGGCTAATATGCTCCTTGAACCGGCCCTCCATACGTGTTACTTGTTCAATAAACGATTTTTGCATAGTGGTCTCAAAAACCTTAAACCGTTCATTTATTTTGGTATCGACCGTATGTACTTTTTCAGCGATTTCAGCTACTTTAGCGGTTAACTCGTTTACGCTTTCGTCTATTTTCGCGGTCAATTCTTTACTACTTTCTTTATTACTTTGCTTAATCTCGGCGTTTATGTCGGCGTTACTTTGGTCTAATTTCTCGGTTAGACTAACCATTTGTGCCTCGATTTTTGACTTTAATTCTGCGTTATTCACCTCAGCATTGGCTTTTATTTGTTCAAATTTCGCGTCTATTTTCTCAAATCTCGAGTTCATGTTAGCGGTCAAATCCGCACTCATTTGCGCGTTCATTTGTTGTATTTGTTTAAGTACTTTATCCATATCCATTTTAAATACACAACAATTTCAAATATAAACAAGTTCAAATACACAAAACAATTTCACTGCTGTACGACTACCAGTCACAAAATTCTTTGGGGATTGTTCAGTTGGACGCCAGCTGTTTTAAGAAGTAAAAACAGCAAAGTTAGTTTTACACGTGAAAATTAAATTTAAATTGGTTGTAATTAATTTAATTTAATTTAATCTTGCCCCACGTTCCGGGCAAGCCATTTATAACTCTACTTATATGCGTTGTTGTTGTGTCGTGTTGTGTATGAGTACCTACCTGCTGTCCGATCTTGCGGATTCTTCCGACTAGGGCGTGTGGATTTTGGATTTGAAGTTCGCAAGCTAGTAATCTCAAATTTATTGCCACAACACACAAAATAAGTTACTTTAAAGGGGGTGAGTTTTGTGAGACTGGTAGGCTTTATCGTACAACAATAAAACACTGTAATATGGGGTAATAAAACGTTGTTTATTACTCCAATAACACACAAGAATAAAATGGTTATTATATTATCAATTTCTTACAGTCTAAACAATGAATCAATGTTAACCAATGTTTTTCGATTGGTTAATAATTGAAAAGAAACTAAACTCGTTATTTGGCGAGTTAATTGCAATTGAAAATTTAATTAATTAATTGATTTGATTTAATTAAATTGCTTTAACTAAATTGAATTTAAATGTTAATGAAACAAAATATAAAACTCTGAAGTTAATTAGAATAATTTTCAAAAACAAATTAGACGTGACAGTCTAGTTCACGTTATTTCATTTCTAGTGATTTGACTTCTGTTATACTGCAGTATGAGCTAATAATTAGATTGCGAGTTAAGATTTGTATAGCGATTTTATATTATTTCTATTTTCTTAACTACAGCTTACTAATGATTTAGACTGCTATACAGATTATCACAATGAATTTATTCTTAATTACTAGAGACTTTGATTTTTGTATGGCACCTGAATTGTTTGAATTACAATGTTTTAATTGAAAATAAAAAAAAAATTGATGTTGAAAACTAAATAAGTTGATTTTGCTTTCCTGTTATTGAAGAGGATGTCGCTCCAATTGTCCCTCGTTGATCCCGGTCCGGTCGCTAGAGAAAGTAATCTGCTTAGAGCTTCTGGATTCGGTCGTTGAGTTCAAAATTCGGCAACACTCTGCTTCCTTGCTGTTCGTGAATATTTTAACGTCTGCGGCTCTCTGCTGGAACTGGTTCCTGTCCCTCGTCGATTCGCACGTCGCACGTCAGCGTGTGTGTGTGTGTTTCGTTCGAGTGGTAGCTCTGCTCGTCAGCTGTTCACCAATGATTTGGACGGCCTCTCTGCTGTATTCTTGAAGTCTGGTCTTGAAGTCTGGTGGATCTCTTGCGTGCTTATGACCACAGCTTGCAGTACACAATAAGCTTGGTTGATGTAATGAAGAGTATCTGACTTAACGCAATAATTACGAGTAGTACAGTTGATCTGTATTTACTGTGTTCGTAATTGCGTGTGATGGCCACGTAGAGTCTTCCGATTGAATCTTCACAACTGTGGTTACGAGACGATCGAAGAATTACGTCTTTACTTCGCAAGTACTGGCAGAAGAGTGATGTTTCAGCCCGAAAACACCGCGCTGGTCGGGGTTTCGTGAAATGATTTGATTGGCTGACACACTCTCCCTACTACATAAAATTTGAATTCCCTTGGTCCGTGAGAATGAAGTTAGATTCCCACAGACGGATAATTATTATTATTATTAATATTATTAATTCCGGCGGAACCAATTTGTCGCTCCGGATTTCCTGTGCTTATTTAATTTTGCAATAACTTGATTGCAAACCAAGTTGTGCGAAATCTAAAATATACAATCTGTCAGAAATTATTATATCTATGACATATTCAAAGCTCATTAATGTAGCTCTATTTTTACAGAAGTTATTCAATTAATTTAATTAACTCTTTTATTTGTTAATTATATTGCGTAAAATTTGCACACGTCATTATTAATATTTCGGCAAACATTTTGGCTATCTTCGATTTCGCCGTAATTTATTAGTTTCCGAGATATTAACAATTAACCGTTTGGGTGTGGCCCTTCCTCGTACAGGGAGCTGATTACATAACGGCCACGTGTGCGTCGCTTTACAAAGCATTATTTTCAACGCTCTACATACAAATGGAGTTTTGACTGTTATAATTTATTTAAATATGATTTTAGTATGCAGGTGACATATAACCCCAAATAATTAATATTTGGTGCTGTTATATACGCCCACACCCATTTAAAAAAAAAATGAATGTAATAATTACAGTTATTTTTTTTTCAATTATTACACACGTATTTTGTAATCACTATACTTATTACCTATACATTGGATTACTTATTCTAAAGACACATACATAGGTGTTAATGTTATTGCATTATATACAATTTAATTCTAAATACATCTATTAATTATATTATATTTGCGAATTATTGTGTATCAATGTTTTTAGAACGGGTATTAGCTAACTGCAGCGGTTAAAAGGTTTGTTTGTAAACAGTGGCACGCGTACGAAAGAATTTGCTGACGCTGTTTTGTTTACATTCGTTATCGCCTGCCGCGTACTCTAATTGCTTGACCTACTTTCAAAGTCGGTCGGCAGTTACCACTACCTGCGTAACTATTTCCTGCCGTGCGTTTGTTCAGTTCTACACGCTCGTTATTCACCGCGTTATAAATGCGTTATTATTTAATACACAACCTATCTACAATTATTATTAATAATATAAAACACACGTAATTTATTTTAATTTTAATTATTATAATACAATTATTAAAATATTATTCTTAAAGCGCATCCAGTATATCATAGGCATTTTTATGGGTGGCTCTACAATATTCCGCTATGTACTCGTCGAATTCGTATGCGTCCCCGGATATGATTTCTACGTCTTCCCACGCTGACTGTGTGGGAACGTCGTCGTCACTTTCCTGTTCCACCGGACGTACAATTGTCGGAGCCCATTGTTGTATTGTGTTAACGGCCAACCACGGTTCCGTACCTTCCGGTTGAAATACTTTGTCAACTGGCGTACAAATTTCAGTAGAAAAATCACTTTTCTTAAATCTAGCATTTTTCTTATTTTTACCTACTTTATTTCGATACATTTTAGCATGATTTATGGCGCTTCCACCCTGGAGGCGCCCGTTTCCAAGTTTTTTCGAAACTGACGATTCTTTTTCTTGTCACTGTGGTCTTTATTGCTTGGGGTATCGCTGTCCTGCTCTATTGTATCAGTTCTAGCTATCTCAACCGTTTGCATAGCTCTAATCGGGGCCCCATCGTTACCCTTATATTGCCCTTTCGGTCTACCAATATTTTGTTTGCCTTTGTATTCAAAGGTCTTATCTGGGGGTTTTGACGATGTCTGGGGTGGAGTAGAACTAGTACTCGGTCTCTGATCAGGTTGCTGGTGATATTGTTCCCGTGTATTCTGCCCTTCATTATTTCGGCGAAAATCCGGATTATAACGCCACCCACCAAAATCAAAAATTGTCTCGCTTTGGGATACTAGAATAAGGAGTTCATCAACCGTGCGTATACCCTGCGTAAACACAGCTACTCTTATGTTGTGATTAAAGTGATAGGCAAGTTTCGTGACTATGTCAATCTCCGAAAATGCTGGGGTTAAATGCTTGGCGCGTTCGACTTGCTGGATTATATAATTTTCCGCGGTAATACCCAATTTCCTATCAAATCTGCCATACTCCAGTTCATTCCGTAAAAGTCTTTGAGTATGCGAGTTCCAGTACCGGCTTTCAAATTTTTGTTTGAACTCCGCGTATGTGGACACTCTATCGCGTACAATGTTATACCACTTACGCGCCGAATCACGCATCGCGTTAACTACCCACTGTATTTTGTCTTGATCTTCTAGTCGGGAACCTACTCTAGCCATTTCACTCTCACACGCTAACAAAAATTCAATAGGGTTTTCGTTATTTTCCCCCGTAAAATACACGCGATTTTTCTCGTCAACAGGACCTTGTACCAAAATATTAGGAGCGGATCTCCTCCGTACCTCCTGTCGTACTTTCAAAATCTCGTCGTTTAACGCTTGTAAGACACTCTCTTTATTAGAGTCTATGTTAGATCGCGTCTCTACAATGGAAGCGTCTAATCTATTTACTTGTCGTTGCGTTTCCGTCACGTCGGCTTGAATCTTTACCTCTAGAGAGTCGACTTTTCTCGCGACGTCATGCGTTTGTTTTTCGCAGCGGCTAATATGCTCCTTGAACCGGCCCTCCATACGTGTTACTTGTTCAATAAACGATTTTTGCATAGTGGTCTCAAAAACCTTAAACCGTTCATTTATTTTGGTATCGACCGTATGTACTTTTTCAGCGATTTCAGCTACTTTAGCGGTTAACTCGTTTACGCTTTCGTCTATTTTCGCGGTCAATTCTTTACTACTTTCTTTATTACTTTGCTTAATCTCGGCGTTTATGTCGGCGTTACTTTGGTCTAATTTCTCGGTTAGACTAACCATTTGTGCCTCGATTTTTGACTTTAATTCTGCGTTATTCACCTCAGCATTGGCTTTTATTTGTTCAAATTTCGCGTCTATTTTCTCAAATCTCGAGTTCATGTTAGCGGTCAAATCCGCACTCATTTGCGCGTTCATTTGTTGTATTTGTTTAAGTACTTTATCCATATCCATTTTAAATACACAACAATTTCAAATATAAACAAGTTCAAATACACAAAACAATTTCACTGCTGTACGACTACCAGTCACAAAATTCTTTGGGGATTGTTCAGTTGGACGCCAGCTGTTTTAAGAAGTAAAAACAGCAAAGTTAGTTTTACACGTGAAAATTAAATTTAAATTGGTTGTAATTAATTTAATTTAATTTAATCTTGCCCCACGTTCCGGGCAAGCCATTTATAACTCTACTTATATGCGTTGTTGTTGTGTCGTGTTGTGTATGAGTACCTACCTGCTGTCCGATCTTGCGGATTCTTCCGACTAGGGCGTGTGGATTTTGGATTTGAAGTTCGCAAGCTAGTAATCTCAAATTTATTGCCACAACACACAAAATAAGTTACTTTAAAGGGGGTGAGTTTTGTGAGACTGGTAGGCTTTATCGTACAACAATAAAACACTGTAATATGGGGTAATAAAACGTTGTTTATTACTCCAATAACACACAAGAATAAAATGGTTATTATATTATCAATTTCTTACAGTCTAAACAATGAATCAATGTTAACCAATGTTTTTCGATTGGTTAATAATTGAAAAGAAACTAAACTCGTTATTTGGCGAGTTAATTGCAATTGAAAATTTAATTAATTAATTGATTTGATTTAATTAAATTGCTTTAACTAAATTGAATTTAAATGTTAATGAAACAAAATATAAAACTCTGAATTTAATTAGAATAATTTTCAAAAACAAATTAGACGTGACAGTCTAGTTCACGTTATTTCATTTCTAGTGATTTGACTTCTGTTATACTGCAGTATGAGCTAATAATTAGATTGCGAGTTAAGATTTGTATAGCGATTTTATATTATTTCTATTTTCTTAACTACAGCTTATTAATGATTTAGACTGCTATACAGATTATCACAATGAATTTATTCTTAATTACTAGAGACTTTGATTTTTGTATGGCACCTGAATTGTTTGAATTACAATGTTTTAATTGAAAAGATAAAAAAAATTGATGTTGAAAACTAAATAAGTTGATTTTGCTTTCCTGTTATTGAAGAGGATGTCGCTCCAATTGTACCTCGTTGATCCCGGTCCGGTCGCTAGAGAAAGTAATCTGCTTAGAGCTTCTGGATTCGGTCGTTGAGTTCAAAATTCGGCAACACTCTGCTTCCTTGCTGTTCGTGAATATTTTAACGTCTGCGGCTCTCTGCTGGAACTGGTTCCTGTCCCTCGTCGATTCGCACGTCGCACGTCAGCGTGTGTGTGTGTGTTTCGTTCGAGTGGTAGCTCTGTTCGTCAGCTGTTCACCAATGATTTAGACGGCCTCTCTGCTGTATTCTTGAAGTCTGGTCTTGAAGTCTGGTGGATCTCTTGCGTGCTTATGACCACAGCTTGCAGTACACAATAAGCTTGGTTGATGTAATGAAGAGTATCTGACTTAACGCAATAATTACGAGTAGTACAGTTGATCTGTATTTACTGTGTTCGTAATTGCGTGTGATGGCCACGTAGTCTTCCGATTGAATCTTCACAACTGTGGTTACGAGACGATCGAAGAATTACGTCTTTACTTCGCAAGTACTGGCAGAAGAGTGATGTTTCAGCCCGAAAACACCGCGCTGGTCGGGGTTTCGTGAAATGATTTGATTGGCTGACACACTCTCCCTACTACATAAAATTTGAATTCCCTTGGTCCGTGAGAATGAAGTTAGATTCCCACAGACGGATAATTATTATTATTATTAATATTATTAATTCCGGCGGAACCAATTTGTCGCTCCGGATTTCCTGTGCTTATTTAATTTTGCAATAACTTGGTTGCAAACCAAGTTGTGCGAAATCTAAAATATACAATCTGTCAGAAATTATTATATCTATGACATATTCAAAGCTCATTAATGTAGCTCTATTTTTACAGAAGTTATTCAATTAATTTAATTAACTCTTTTATTTGTTAATTATATTGCGTAAAATTTGCACACGTCATTATTAATATTTCGGCAAACATTTTGGCTATCTTCGATTTCGCCTTAATTTATTAGTTTCCGAGATATTAATAATTAACAGTTTGGGTGTGGCCCTTCCTCGTACAGCGAGCTGATTACATAACGGCCACGTGTGCGTCGCTTTACAAAGCATTATTTTCAACGCTCTACATACAAATGGAGTTTTGACTGTTATAATTTATTTAAATATGATTTTAGTATGCAGGTGACATATAACCCCAAATAATTAATATTTGGTGCTGTTATATACGCCCACACCCATTTAAAAAAAAAATGAATGTAATAATTACAGTTATTTTTTTTTCAATTATTACACACGTATTTTGTAATCACTATACTTATTACCTATACATTGGATTACTTATTCTAAAGACACATACATAGGTGTTAATGTTATTGCATTATATACAATTTAATTCTAAATACATCTATTAATAATATTATATTTGCGAATTATTGTGTATCAATGTTTTTAGAACGGGTATTAGCTAACTGCAGCGGTTAAAAGGTTTGTTTGTAAACAGTGGCACGCGTACGAAAGAATTTGCTGACGCTGTTTTGTTTACATTCGTTATCGCCTGCCGCGTACTCTAATTGCTTGACCTACTTTCAAAGTCGGTCGGCAGTTACCACTACCTGCGTAACTATTTCCTGCCGTGCGTTTGTTCAGTTCTACACGCTCGTTATTCACCGCGTTATAAATGCGTTATTATTTAATACACAACCTATCTACAATTATTATTAATAATATAAAACACACGTAATTTATTTTAATTTTAATTATTATAATACAATTATTAAAATATTATTTTTAAAGCGCATCCAGTATATCATAGGCATTTTTATGGGTGGCTCTACAATATCCCGCTATGTACTCGTCGAATTCGTATGCGTCCCCGGATATGATTTCTACGTCTTCCCACGCTGACTGTGTGGGAACGTCGTCGTCACTTTCCTGTTCCACCGGACGTACAATTGTCGGAGCCCATTGTTGTATTGTGTTAACGGAAAACCACGGTTCCGTACCTTCCGGTTGAAATACTTTGTCAACTGGCGTACAAATTTCAGTAGAAAAATCACTTTTCTTAAATCTAGCATTTTTCTTATTTTTACCTACTTTATTTCGATACATTTTAGCATGATTTATGGCGCTTCCACCCTGGAGGCGCCCGTTTCCAAGTTTTTTCGAAACTGACGATTCTTTTTCTTGTCACTGTGGTCTTTATTGCTTGGGGTATCGCTGTCCTGCTCTATTGTATCAGTTCTAGCTATCTCAACCGTTTGCATAGCTCTAATCGGGGCCCCATCGTTACCCTTATATTGCCCTTTCGGTCTACCAATATTTTGTTTGCCTTTGTATTCAAAGGTCTTATCTGGGGGTTTTGACGATGTCTGGGGTGGAGTAGAACTAGTACTCGGTCTCTGATCAGGTTGCTGGTGATATTGTTCCCGTGTATTCTGCCCTTCATTATTTCGGCGAAAATCCGGATTATAACGCCACCCACCAAAATCAAAAATTGTCTCGCTTTGGGATACTAGAATAAGGAGTTCATCAACCGTGCGTATACCCTGCGTAAACACAGCTACTCTTATGTTGTGATTAAAGTGATAGGCAAGTTTCGTGACTATGTCAATCTCCGAAAATGCTGGGGTTAAATGCTTGGCGCGTTCGACCTGCTGGATTATATAATTTTCCGCGGTAATACCCAATTTCCTATCAAATCTGCCATACTCCAGTTCATTCCGTAAAAGTCTTTGAGTATGCGAGTTCCAGTACCGGCTTTCAAATTTTTGTTTGAACTCCGCGTATGTGGACACTCTATCGCGTACAATGTTATACCACTTACGCGCCGAATCACGCATCGCGTTAACTACCCACTGTATTTTGTCTTGATCTTCTAGTCGGGAACCTACTCTAGCCATTTCACTCTCACACGCTAACAAAAATTCAATAGGGTTTTCGTTATTTTCCCCCGTAAAATACACGCGATTTTTCTCGTCAACAGGACCTTGTACCAAAATATTAGGAGCGGATCTCCTCCGTACCTCCTGTCGTACTTTCAAAATCTCGTCGTTTAACGCTTGTAAGACACTCTCTTTATTAGAGTCTATGTTAGATCGCGTCTCTACAATGGAAGCGTCTAATCTATTTACTTGTCGTTGCGTTTCCGTCACGTCGGCTTGAATATTTACCTCTAGAGAGTCGACTTTTCTCGCGACGTCTTGCGTTTGTTTTTCGCAGCGGCTAATATGCTCCTTGAACCGGCCCTCCATACGTGTTACTTGTTCAATAAACGATTTTTGCATAGTGGTCTCAAAAACCTTAAACCGTTCATTTATTTTGGTATCGACCGTATGTACTTTTTCAGCGATTTCAGCTACTTTAGCGGTTAACTCGTTTACGCTTTCGTATATTTTCGCGGTCAATTCTTTACTACTTTCTTTATTACTTTGCTTAATCTCGGCGTTTATGTCGGCGTTACTTTGGTCTAATTTCTCGGTTAGACTAACCATTTGTGCCTCGATTTTTGACTTTAATTCTGCGTTATTCACCTCAGCATTGGCTTTTATTTGTTCAAATTTCGCGTCTATTTTCTCAAATCTCGAGTTCATGTTAGCGGTCAAATCCGCACTCATTTGCGCGTTCATTTGTTGTATTTGTTTAAGTACTTTATCCATATCCATTTTAAATACACAACAATTTCAAATATAAACAACTTCAAATACACAAAACAATTTCACTGCTGTACGACTACCAGTCACAAAACTCTTTGGGGATTGTTCAGTTGGACGCCAGCTGTTTTAAGAAGTAAAAACAGCAAAGTTAGTTTTACACGTGAAAATTAAATTTAAATTGGTTGTAATTAATTTAATTTAATTTAATCTTGCCCCACGTTCCGGGCAAGCCATTTATAACTCTACTTATATGCGTTGTTGTTGTGTCGTGTTGTGTATGAGTACCTACCTGCTGTCCGATCTTGCGGATTCTTCCGACTAGGGCGTGTGGATTTTGGATTTGAAGTTCGCAAGCTAGTAATCTCAAATTTATTGCAACAACACACAAAATAAGTTACTTTAAAGGGGGTGAGTTTTGTGAGACTGGTAGGCTTTATCGTACAACAATAAAACACTGTAATATGGGGTAATAAAACGTTGTTTATTACTCCAATAACACACAAGAATAAAATGGTTATTATATTATCAATTTCTTACAGTCTAAACAATGAATCAATGTTAACCAATGTTTTTCGATTGGTTAATAATTGAAAAGAAACTAAACTCGTTATTTGGCGAGTTAATTGCAATTGAAAATTTAATTAATTAATTGATTTGATTTAATTAAATTGCTTTAACTAAATTGAATTTAAATGTTAATGAAACAAAATATAAAACTCTGAAGTTAATTAGAATAATTTTCAAAAACAAATTAGACGTGACAGTCTAGTTCACGTTATTTCATTTCTAGTGATTTGACTTCTGTTATACTGCAGTATGAGCTAATAATTAGATTGCGAGTTAAGATTTGTATAGCGATTTTATATTATTTCTATTTTCTTAACTACAGCTTACTAATGATTTAGACTGCTATACAGATTATCACAATGAATTTATTCTTAATTACTAGAGACTTTGATTTTTGTATGGCACCTGAATTGTTTGAATTACAATGTTTTAATTGAAAATAAAAAAAAAATTGATGTTGAAAACTAAATAAGTTGATTTTGCTTTCCTGTTATTGAAGAGGATGTCGCTCCAATTGTCCCTCGTTGATCCCGGTCCGGTCGCTAGAGAAAGTAATCTGCTTAGAGCTTCTGGATTCGGTCGTTGAGTTCAAAATTCGGCAACACTCTGCTTCCTTGCTGTTCGTGAATATTTTAACGTCTGCGGCTCTCTGCTGGAACTGGTTCCTGTCCCTCGTCGATTCGCACGTCGCACGTCAGCGTGTGTGTGTGTGTTTCGTTCGAGTGGTAGCTCTGCTCGTCAGCTGTTCACCAATGATTTGGACGGCCTCTCTGCTGTATTCTTGAAGTCTGGTCTTGAAGTCTGGTGGATCTCTTGCGTGCTTATGACCACAGCTTGCAGTACACAATAAGCTTGGTTGATGTAATGAAGAGTATCTGACTTAACGCAATAATTACGAGTAGTACAGTTGATCTGTATTTACTGTGTTCGTAATTGCGTGTGATGGCCACGTAGTCTTCCGATTGAATCTTCACAACTGTGGTTACGAGACGATCGAAGAATTACGTCTTTACTTCGCAAGTACTGGCAGAAGAGTGATGTTTCAGCCCGAAAACACCGCGCTGGTCGGGGTTTCGTGAAATGATTTGATTGGCTGACACACTCTCCCTACTACATAAAATTTGAATTCCCTTGGTCCGTGAGAATGAAGTTAGATTCCCACAGACGGATAATTATTATTATTATTAATATTATTAATTCCGGCGGAACCAATTTGTCGCTCCGGATTTCATGTGCTTATTTAATTTTGCAATAACTTGGTTGCAAACCAAGTTGTGCGAAATCTAAAATATACAATCTGTCAGAAATTATTATATCTATGACATATTCAAAGCTCATTAATGTAGCTCTATTTTTACAGAAGTTATTCAATTAATTTAATTAACTCTTTTATTTGTTAATTATATTGCGTAAAATTTGCACACGTCATTATTAATATTTCGGCAAACATTTTGGCTATCTTCGATTTCGCCTTAATTTATTAGTTTCCGAGATATTAATAATTAACTGTTTGGGTGTGGCCCTTCCTCGTACAGCGAGCTGATTACATAACGGCCACGTGTGCGTCGCTTTACAAAGCATTATTTTCAACGCTCTACATACAAATGGAGTTTTGACTGTTATAATTTATTTAAATATGATTTTAGTATGCAGGTGACATATAACCCCAAATAATTAATATTTGGTGCTGTTATATACGCCCACACCCATTTAAAAAAAAAATGAATGTAATAATTACAGTTATTTTTTTTTCAATTATTACACACGTATTTTGTAATCACTATACTTATTACCTATACATTGGATTACTTATTCTAAAGACACATACATAGGTGTTAATGTTATTGCATTATATACAATTTAATTCTAAATACATCTATTAATAATATTATATTTGCGAATTATTGTGTATCAATGTTTTTAGAACGGGTATTAGCTAACTGCAGCGGTTAAAAGGTTTGTTTGTAAACAGTGGCACGCGTACGAAAGAATTTGCTGACGCTGTTTTGTTTACATTCGTTATCGCCTGCCGCGTACTCTAATTGCTTGACCTACTTTCAAAGTCGGTCGGCAGTTACCACTACCTGCGTAACTATTTCCTGCCGTGCGTTTGTTCAGTTCTACACGCTCGTTATTCACCGCGTTATAAATGCGTTATTATTTAATACACAACCTATCTACAATTATTATTAATAATATAAAACACACGTAATTTATTTTAATTTTAATTATTATAATACAATTATTAAAATATTATTTTTAAAGCGCATCCAGTATATCATAGGCATTTTTATGGGTGGCTCTACAATATCCCGCTATGTACTCGTCGAATTCGTATGCGTCCCCGGATATGATTTCTACGTCTTCCCACGCTGACTGTGTGGGAACGTCGTCGTCACTTTCCTGTTCCACCGGACGTACAATTGTCGGAGCCCATTGTTGTATTGTGTTAACGGAAAACCACGGTTCCGTACCTTCCGGTTGAAATACTTTGTCAACTGGCGTACAAATTTCAGTAGAAAAATCACTTTTCTTAAATCTAGCATTTTTCTTATTTTTACCTACTTTATTTCGATACATTTTAGCATGATTTATGGCGCTTCCACCCTGGAGGCGCCCGTTTCCAAGTTTTTTCGAAACTGACGATTCTTTTTCTTGTCACTGTGGTCTTTATTGCTTGGGGTATCGCTGTCCTGCTCTATTGTATCAGTTCTAGCTATCTCAACCGTTTGCATAGCTCTAATCGGGGCCCCATCGTTACCCTTATATTGCCCTTTCGGTCTACCAATATTTTGTTTGCCTTTGTATTCAAAGGTCTTATCTGGGGGTTTTGACGATGTCTGGGGTGGAGTAGAACTAGTACTCGGTCTCTGATCAGGTTGCTGGTGATATTGTTCCCGTGTATTCTGCCCTTCATTATTTCGGCGAAAATCCAGATTATAACGCCACCCACCAAAATCAAAAATTGTCTCGCTTTGGGATACTAGAATAAGGAGTTCATCAACCGTGCGTATACCCTGCGTAAACACAGCTATTCTTATGTTGTGATTAAAGTGATAGGCAAGTTTCGTGACTATGTCAATCTCCGAAAATGCTGGGGTTAAATGCTTGGCGCGTTCGACCTGCTGGATTATATAATTTTCCGCGGTAATACCCAATTTCCTATCAAATCTGCCATACTCCAGTTCATTCCGTAAAAGTCTTTGAGTATGCGAGTTCCAGTACCGGCTTTCAAATTTTTGTTTGAACTCCGCGTATGTGGACACTCTATCGCGTACAATGTTATACCACTTACGCGCCGAATCACGCATCGCGTTAACTACCCACTGTATTTTGTCTTGATCTTCTAGTCGGGAACCTACTCTAGCCATTTCACTCTCACACGCTAACAAAAATTCAATAGGGTTTTCGTTATTTTCCCCCGTAAAATACACGCGATTTTTCTCGTCAACAGGACCTTGTACCAAAATATTAGGAGCGGATCTCCTCCGTACCTCCTGTCGTACTTTCAAAATCTCGTCGTTTAACGCTTGTAAGACACTCTCTTTATTAGAGTCTATGTTAGATCGCGTCTCTACAATGGAAGCGTCTAATCTATTTACTTGTCGTTGCGTTTCCGTCACGTCGGCTTGAATATTTACCTCTAGAGAGTCGACTTTTCTCGCGACGTCTTGCGTTTGTTTTTCGCAGCGGCTAATATGCTCCTTGAACCGGCCCTCCATACGTGTTACTTGTTCAATAAACGATTTTTGCATAGTGGTCTCAAAAACCTTAAACCGTTCATTTATTTTGGTATCGACCGTATGTACTTTTTCAGCGATTTCAGCTACTTTAGCGGTTAACTCGTTTACGCTTTCGTATATTTTCGCGGTCAATTCTTTACTACTTTCTTTATTACTTTGCTTAATCTCGGCGTTTATGTCGGCGTTACTTTGGTCTAATTTCTCGGTTAGACTAACCATTTGTGCCTCGATTTTTGACTTTAATTCTGCGTTATTCACCTCAGCATTGGCTTTTATTTGTTCAAATTTCGCGTCTATTTTCTCAAATCTCGAGTTCATGTTAGCGGTCAAATCCGCACTCATTTGCGCGTTCATTTGTTGTATTTGTTTAAGTACTTTATCCATATCCATTTTAAATACACAACAATTTCAAATATAAACAACTTCAAATACACAAAACAATTTCACTGCTGTACGACTACCAGTCACAAAACTCTTTGGGGATTGTTCAGTTGGACGCCAGCTGTTTTAAGAAGTAAAAACAGCAAAGTTAGTTTTACACGTGAAAATTAAATTTAAATTGGTTGTAATTAATTTAATTTAATTTAATCTTGCCCCACGTTCCGGGCAAGCCATTTATAACTCTACTTATATGCGTTGTTGTTGTGTCGTGTTGTGTATGAGTACCTACCTGCTGTCCGATCTTGCGGATTCTTCCGACTAGGGCGTGTGGATTTTGGATTTGAAGTTCGCAAGCTAGTAATCTCAAATTTATTGCAACAACACACAAAATAAGTTACTTTAAAGGGGGTGAGTTTTGTGAGACTGGTAGGCTTCATCGTACAACAATAAAACACTGTAATATGGGGTAATAAAACGTTGTTTATTACTCCAATAACACACAAGAATAAAATGGTTATTATATTATCAATTTCTTACAGTCTAAACAATGAATCAATGTTAACCAATGTTTTTCGATTGGTTAATAATTGAAAAGAAACTAAACTCGTTATTTGGCGAGTTAATTGCAATTGAAAATTTAATTAATTAATTGATTTGATTTAATTAAATTGCTTTAACTAAATTGAATTTAAATGTTAATGAAACAAAATATAAAACTCTGAAGTTAATTAGAATAATTTTCAAAAACAAATTAGACGTGACAGTCTAGTTCACGTTATTTCATTTCTAGTGATTTGACTTCTGTTATACTGCAGTATGAGCTAATAATTAGATTGCGAGTTAAGATTTGTATAGCGATTTTATATTATTTCTATTTTCTTAACTACAGCTTACTAATGATTTAGACTGCTATACAGATTATCACAATGAATTTATTCTTAATTACTAGAGACTTTGATTTTTGTATGGCACCTGAATTGTTTGAATTACAATGTTTTAATTGAAAATAAAAAAAAAATTGATGTTGAAAACTAAATAAGTTGATTTTGCTTTCCTGTTATTGAAGAGGATGTCGCTCCAATTGTCCCTCGTTGATCCCGGTCCGGTCGCTAGAGAAAGTAATCTGCTTAGAGCTTCTGGATTCGGTCGTTGAGTTCAAAATTCGGCAACACTCTGCTTCCTTGCTGTTCGTGAATATTTTAACGTCTGCGGCTCTCTGCTGGAACTGGTTCCTGTCCCTCGTCGATTCGCACGTCGCACGTCAGCGTGTGTGTGTGTGTTTCGTTCGAGTGGTAGCTCTGCTCGTCAGCTGTTCACCAATGATTTGGACGGCCTCTCTGCTGTATTCTTGAAGTCTGGTCTTGAAGTCTGGTGGATCTCTTGCGTGCTTATGACCACAGCTTGCAGTACACAATAAGCTTGGTTGATGTAATGAAGAGTATCTGACTTAACGCAATAATTACGAGTAGTACAGTTGATCTGTATTTACTGTGTTCGTAATTGCGTGTGATGGCCACGTAGAGTCTTCCGATTGAATCTTCACAACTGTGGTTACGAGACGATCGAAGAATTACGTCTTTACTTCGCAAGTACTGGCAGAAGAGTGATGTTTCAGGCCGAAAACACCGCGCTGGTCGGGGTTTCGTGAAATGATTTGATTGGCTGACACACTCTCCCTACTACATAAAATTTGAATTCCCTTGGTCCGTGAGAATGAAGTTAGATTCCCACAGACGGATAATTATTATTATTATTAATATTATTAATTCCGGCGGAACCAATTTGTCGCTCCGGATTTCCTGTGCTTATTTAATTTTGCAATAACTTGATTGCAAACCAAGTTGTGCGAAATCTAAAATATACAATCTGTCAGAAATTATTATATCTATGACATATTCAAAGCTCATTAATGTAGCTCTATTTTTACAGAAGTTATTCAATTAATTTAATTAACTCTTTTATTTGTTAATTATATTGCGTAAAATTTGCACACGTAATTATTAATATTTCAGCAAACATTTTGGCTATCTTCGATTTCGCCGTAATTTATTAGTTTCCGAGATATTAACAATTAACCGTTTGGGTGTGGCCCTTCCTCGTACAGCGAGCTGATTACATAACGGCCACGTGTGCGTCGCTTTACAAAGCATTATTTTCAACGCTCTACATACAAATGGAGTTTTGACTGTTATAATTTATTTAAATATGATTTTAGTATGCAGGTGACATATAACCCCAAATAATTAATATTTGGTGCTGTTATATACGCCCACACCCATTAAAAAAAAAAATGAATGTAATAATTACAGTTATTTTTTTTTTCAATTATTACACACGTATTTTGTAATCACTATACTTATTACCTATACATTGGATTACTTATTCTAAAGACACATACATAGGTGTTAATGTTATTGCATTATATACAATTTAATTCTAAATACATCTATTAATAATATTATATTTGCGAATTATTGTGTATCAATGTTTTTAGAACGGGTATTAGCTAACTGCAGCGGTTAAAAGGTTTGTTTGTAAACAGTGGCACGCGTACGAAAGAATTTGCTGACGCTGTTTTGTTTACATTCGTTATCGCCTGCCGCGTACTCTAATTGCTTGACCTGCTTTCAAAGTCGGTCGGCAGTTACCACTACCTGCGTAACTATTTCCTGCCGTGCGTTTGTTCAGTTCTACACGCTCGTTATTCACCGCGTTATAAATGCGTTATTATTTAATACACAACCTATCTACAATTATTATTAATAATATAAAACACACGTAATTTATTTTAATTTTAATTATTATAATACAATTATTAAAATATTATTTTTAAAGCGCATCCAGTATATCATAGGCATTTTTATGGGTGGCTCTACAATATCCCGCTATGTACTCGTCGAATTCGTATGCGTCCCCGGATATGATTTCTACGTCTTCCCACGCTGACTGTGTGGGAACGTCGTCGTCACTTTCCTGTTCCACCGGACGTACAATTGTCGGAGCCCATTGTTGTATTGTGTTAACGGAAAACCACGGTTCCGTACCTTCCGGTTGAAATACTTTGTCAACTGGCGTACAAATTTCAGTAGAAAAATCACTTTTCTTAAATCTAGCATTTTTCTTATTTTTACCTACTTTATTTCGATACATTTTAGCATGATTTATGGCGCTTCCACCCTGGAGGCGCCCGTTTCCAAGTTTTTTCGAAACTGACGATTCTTTTTCTTGTCACTGTGGTCTTTATTGCTTGGGGTATCGCTGTCCTGCTCTATTGTATCAGTTCTAGCTATCTCAACCGTTTGCATAGCTCTAATCGGGGCCCCATCGTTACCCTTATATTGCCCTTTCGGTCTACCAATATTTTGTTTGCCTTTGTATTCAAAGGTCTTATCTGGGGGTTTTGACGATGTCTGGGGTGGAGTAGAACTAGTACTCGGTCTCTGATCAGGTTGCTGGTGATATTGTTCCCGTGTATTCTGCCCTTCATTATTTCGGCGAAAATCCGGATTATAACACCACCCACCAAAATCAAAAACTGTCTCGCTTTGGGATACTAGAAGAAGGAGTTCATCAACCGTGCGTATACCCTGCGTAAACACAGCTACTCTTATGTTGTGATTAAAGTGATAGGCAAGTTTCGTGACTATGTCAATCTCCGAAAATGCTGGGGTTAAATGCTTGGCGCGTTCGACCTGCTGGATTATATAATTTTCCGCGGTAATACCCAATTTCCTATCAAATCTGCCATACTCCAGTTCATTCCGTAAAAGTCTTTGAGTATGCGAGTTCCAGTACCGGCTTTCAAATTTTTGTTTGAACTCCGCGTATGTGGACACTCTATCGCGTACAATGTTATACCACTTACGCGCCGAATCACGCATCGCGTTAACTACCCACTGTATTTTGTCTTGATCTTCTAGTCGGGAACCTACTCTAGCCATTTCACTCTCACACGCTAACAAAAATTCAATAGGGTTTTCGTTATTTTCCCCCGTAAAATACACGCGATTTTTCTCGTCAACAGGACCTTGTACCAAAATATTATGAGCGGATCTCCTCCGTACCTCCTGTCGTACTTTCAAAATCTCGTCGTTTAACGCTTGTAAGACACTCTCTTTATTAGAGTCTATGTTAGATCGCGTCTCTACAATTGAAGCGTCTAATCTATTTACTTGTCGTTGCGTTTCCGTCACGTCGGCTTGAATCTTTACCTCTAGAGAGTCGACTTTTCTCGCGACGTCTTGCGTTTGTTTTTCGCAGCGGCTAATATGCTCCTTGAACCGGCCCTCCATACGTGTTACTTGTTCAATAAACGATTTTTGCATAGTGGTCTCAAAAACCTTAAACCGTTCATTTATTTTGGTATCGACCGTATGTACTTTTTCAGCGATTTCAGCTACTTTAGCGGTTAACTCGTTTACGCTTTCGTCTATTTTCGCGGTCAATTCTTTACTACTTTCTTTATTACTTTGCTTAATCTCGGCGTTTATGTCGGCGTTACTTTGGTCTAATTTCTCGGTTAGACTAACCTTTTGTGCCTCGATTTTTGACTTTAATTCTGCGTTATTCATCTCAGCATTGGCTGTTATTTGTTCAAATTTCGCGTCTATTTTCTCAAATCTCGAGTTCATGTTAGCGGTCAAATCCGCACTCATTTGCGCGTTCATTTGTTGTATTTGTTTAAGTACTTTATCCATATCCATTTTAAATACACAACAATTTCAAATATAAACAACTTCAAATACACAAAACAATTTCACTGCTGTACGACTACCAGTCACAAAACTCTTTGGGGATTGTTCAGTTGGACGCCAGCTGTTTTAAGAAGTAAAAACAGCAAAGTTAGTTTTACACGTGAAAATTAAATTTAAATTGGTTGTAATTAATTTAATTTAATTTAATCTTGCCCCACGTTCCGGGCAAGCCATTTATAACTCTACTTATATGCGTTGTTGTTGTGTCGTGTTGTGTATGAGTACCTACCTGCTGTCCGATCTTGCGGATTCTTCTGACTAGGGCGTGTGGATTTTGGATTTGAAGTTCGCAAGCTAGTAATCTCAAATTTATTGCAACAACACACAAAATAAGTTACTTTAAAAGGGGTGAGTTTTGTGAGACTGGTAGGCTTTATCGTACAACAATAAAACACTGTAATATGGGGTAATAAAACGTTGTTTATTACTCCAATAACACACAAGAATAAAATGGTTATTATATTATCAATTTCTTACAGTCTAAACAATGAATCAATGTTAACCAATGTTTTTCGATTGGTTAATAATTGAAAAGAAACTAAACTCGTTATTTGGCGAGTTAATTGCAATTGAAAATTTAATTAATTAATTGATTTGATTTAATTAAATTGCTTTAACTAAATTGAATTTAAATGTTAATGAAACAAAATATAAAACTCTGAAGTTAATTAGAATAATTTTCAAAAACAAATTAGACGTGACAGTCTAGTTCACGTTATTTCATTTCTAGTGATTTGACTTCTGTTATACTGCAGTATGAGCTAATAATTAGATTGCGAGTTAAGATTTGTATAGCGCTTTTATATTATTTCTATTTTCTTAACTACAGCTTACTAATGACTTAGACTGCTATACAGATTATCACAATGAATTTATTCTTAATTACTAGAGACTTTGATTTTTGTATGGCACCTGAATTGTTTGAATTACAATGTTTTAATTGAAAAGATAAAAAAAATTGATGTTGAAAAATAAATAAGTTGATTTTCCTTTCCTGTTATTGAAGAGGATGTCGCTCCAATTGTCCCTCGTTGATCCCGGTCCGGTCGCTAGAGAAAGTAATCTGCTTAGAGCTTCTGGATTCGGTCGTTGAGTTCAAAATTCGGCAACACTCTGCTTCCTTGCTGTTCGTGAATATTTTAACGTCTGCGGCTCTCTGCTGGAACTAGTTCCTGTCCCTCGTCGATTCGCACGTCGCACGTCAGCGTGTGTGTGTGTGTTTCGTTCGAGTGGTAGCTCTGCTCGTCAGCTGTTCACCAATGATTTAGACGGCCTCTCTGCTGTATTCTTGAAGTCTGGTCTTGAAGTCTGGTGGATCTCTTGCGTGCTTATGACCACAGCTTGCAGTACACAATAAGCTTGGTTGATGTAATGAAGAGTATCTGACTTAACGCAATAATTACGAGTAGTACAGTTGATCTGTATTTACTGTGTTCGTAATTGCGTGTGATGGCCACGTAGAGTCTTCCGATTGAATCTTCACAACTGTGGTTACGAGACGATCGAAGAATTACGTCTTTACTTCGCAAGTACTGGCAGAAGAGTGATGTTTCAGCCCGAAAACACCGCGCTGGTCGGGGTTTCGTGAAATGATTTGATTGGCTGACACACTCTCCCTACTACATAAAATTTGAATTCCCTTGGTCCGTGAGAATGAAGTTAGATTCCCACAGACGGATAATTATTATTATTATTAATATTATTAATTCCGGCGGAACCAATTTGTCGCTCCGGATTTCCTGTGCTTACTTAATTTTGCAATAACTTGGTTGCAAACCAAGTTGTGCGAAATCTAAAATATACAATCTGTAAGAAATTATTATATCTATGACATATTCAAAGCTCATTAATGTAGCTCTATTTTTACAGAAGTTATTCAATTAATTTAATTAACTCTTTTATTTGTTAATTATATTGCGTAAAATTTGCACACGTCATTATTAATATTTCGGCAAACATTCTGGCTATCTTCGATTTCGCCGTAATTTATTAGTTTCCGAGATATTAATAATTAACAGTTTGGGTGTGGCCCTTCCTCGTACAGCGAGCTGATTACATAACGGCCACGTGTGCGTCGCTTTACAAAGCATTATTTTCAACGCTCTACATACAAATGGAGTTTTGACTGTTATAATTTATTTAAATATGATTTTAGTATGCAGGTGACATATAACCCCAAATAATTAATATTTGGTGCTGTTATAATATATATATATATATATCTTGTCACCGGACAAAAGGCTTGCCGCATGACAAATGGCGCCAATCGTACACTCTAGTGTTTTTGGTGGCCCTAAATAGGACCTGTGGCGAGAAGGATGATGTTGGTCGTGCCGCGCTGAGATGTTCGGCGGCTGCGCCCGCTGATCGTGGCGTACTGCAGTCCTCCTCTTCTTTCGGCATCGGTTGTAGAGTCGGCTGCCGGCCCAGCGACTTCCATCGCTGGAGCGGGACGGGAGTGCGAAGACGCAAGAACGGCGGCGGTTCTATTCTTCGGCTGTTCCTTCCGGCTGACTCCGCCTTGATGTCGTCAGAGAGAGGAGAGGAGATGAAGTGCGTCCGATGGCGTGGCGATGAAGTGTGTCTCAAAATTCACGACTGGGAGTTGCGCAGCCCGCGCGAAGCGCGGGTCGCGAGTAGTGCAGTGTCCTTAGTCTCAGAAAGGACTCCTGCCACTGGGTCGGATTGAGTTCTTTTTATATATTTTATCTATTTATGGGGGGGGGTCTGAAGCGACCTGCGATTGGTGGATTATACCACCGGGACTAACAAACGAGGTCGCTTCCAGTACTCATGTGGTCGCGGGGTGTATTTACCAAGTCTGGCAATGAGGGAATTGTGGGTCACTCTGTCCTAACGAACATAGAATCTACGCGCCAGGCGTCTCACGGTGTCATCAAAAGAGCGGACACCGAGTCCTCTCCTCAAAAGACGAGAAGAGTACCTCCGTGGGACTTTACACGCAAGCTTCAGTCCCCGGTCGAGTACGCACTGGTGCGCTGTTCTATGATTACGAGTCAGGTATCCCCAAACAGGACAGGCGTAGGTAATCACGGGCAACACGTACGAGTTGACTATGAGCTTACCTAGCCGTGGGGTCATTGCCGGATTAGTTAGCACGCGACAGAGTCTACTGAGTTGCGCCGAAGCGCGTTGACGGATGTACTGTGTATGGGTTCGCCAGGTGAGTCGGGAATCCACGTGGAGCCCGAGATACTTGACGCTGTTGGTCCAGGGTACCTCGACGGGGCCTACTTTGAGCGGCTGAGTCCGCTTGCGTTTGCGCGACAATATTACCGCGGCACTCTTGGAGGCGTTAACGGCAACTCTCCAGTCATCGGTCCACCCTACATACGCGTCGAGTTGACGCTGGAGCTTGATTGCCGCATAACTTGCGTTCGGCTCTGAGGCAAAAGCCGCAGTGTCGTCCGCGAACAGCGACAATTTAACTCCAGGAACTCGGGGCGTATCGTTGACAAGCAGCGAGAACAGGAGAGGCCCAAGTACATTTCCCTGAGGGACACCAGCGGTAATACGCCTCTTCGAAGAGAGAGCGTGGTATATTCTCACTCGGAAGCTACGGTCTCGCAGAAAGCTGCCGATCAAGTGAACGTAGCAATCTGGGAGAAGGACCTCCGTTAGCTTGTAAAGGACCTCGTGCCGCACGCGGTCAAAGGCTTTCTCTACGTCTAGGAAGATCACAGTCGTCTGTTTGCCCTGTCAGCCAGCCTCGGTAATGGCATTCCACGAGTCTCATCAGCTGATGAGTCGAGGAGTGCAGCTCACAAAAACCGAACTGTTCGGGGATCAGCATGTCCAGTCTTTCTAGCTGGTCGCGGATCCTACACTGGATCAATCGCTCGAAAACCTTGGACGTCACGGACAAGAGGCTGATGGGTCTGAGGTTTTCCACGCGAAAAGAATTCTTTCCCGGCTTGGGTATCACTATTACTGTAGCCGTTTCCCATTTCACCGGGAAGTAGGCCAGTCTGAGACATGTATTGAACAGGTCAGTGAGGAACTTTGTTCCTCGCCCCGGAAGGCGATGGAGTGCGGAATTCATGACTCCGTCTGGGCCAGGCGCCTTCCGGGGCTTGAGCTGTACAATCCTATCAGAGACCTCCTCCGGGGAGATAGGCTCCGGCTGGACCGTGATACCGGCCAATAGAAAGCGCTCTACTTCGCGGCAGATTTGCTCAGTGAAAGCCGGGTTCTTGGATGGGTTGGGAGCGAACTGTCGCTCTAAACTGTCAGCCAAGAACTCTGCCTTCTCGAGGGGGCGTCCAAGGGGTTGACCGCCGGGTCCGACCAGTGCGGGGAGAGGCGCGCATTTACGCTTTCCCGTTAGGGCACCGGGAATCCGCCAGACATTAGATTCTCGGCAGGGTCATTCATCTGTGTTACAGCTAGCTCCCAGTTGCGTCTACGGAACGCCAGCATGTCACGACGCAACTTGCCGGACGTTCTGTTAAACGCAGCCTTGTCAACCGGGTCACGAGTCCTCTGCCAGCGTCTCCGGAGGCGATTCCTCTCGCAAGCGAGCTGAGACACCTCTTCGGGGATACGCTGATAGTCGGGCGTGAGCCCCGGCTTCATCCGGGAGGACACGTCTACCGCCGAGACTACGGCTGTGTCGAATAAGGCAACTGCCTCGTCGACATGCTGGGTAGTGTCGAGTGGTATATGCTCAGGTAGGCGGCGACTGAACGCCGGGTCAAAGTGTTCCCACTCGATTACCCGCCGCTCGTCGCGGACGGTAGAGTGCTGGGTAGCTATATGTACACTGATGGGGCAATGGTCCGAGGACAATTCCGAAATGAGGGAGACGTGGACCGGACAATAAACGCCGCTCACCGCGGCAATGTCCAGTACATCAGGGCGGCAGTTAGCCCTCGAGGGATAGTATGTAGGCCCGGTAGGACCCATGACTGTGACCCGAGCCGGATCACCATACCTGCGTAAGCGGGCCCCGTTTGGTTTCACCAAGCGGCTCCCCCAATCAGGGTGCTTACAGTTCAGGTCGCCCGCCAGGACTACACTTCTGTGTGCGCCAAAGACGGCCTCCAGATCGTTCGACAGGAGCTCCGTTTGTGGAGTCTTGTATGCGGAGACCATGAGTAGACGGCCGAGAGTACCATGGAGCTCAACCGCGGTGCACTCGAGGTTCCGCCGCTGAGGCAGGACAACGCGGTGATGGCGAAGACTCGCCTTCACCGCGATGGCGGTGCCCCCTCCTGCGCGATCCGACCGGTCATCCCGGTAGCACACGTAGTTGGGTAGTCGGAAACGACGATGCGGGGTCCGGTGCGTCTCACCAAGAAGAAGCACATCGGGCTTGTGACGGGCAACGAACTCTAAGAGCTCAGAATGCCGGGAAACGACACCGTTGGCGTTCCACGCCACGAGCTCGAGGTCTCGCTTGAGGGATTGCCGTGGTTGTTCGTTCATAGCAGACCAATAATACAGGAGGCTTCCACCAAGAGGAGGAATTTATCTTGGGGAGAGGCTGATGCCAAGCGTTTCTTGATTTTGCGAAAAGTTTGGACTACTTTCTGCAAGTCGTAGCTTGCCAGAAAGTCGGAAACGGCGGCGAGCTCATCGGTCGATGATTGGGGAGAACGCTTGGCTGCAGCTGCATAGCTGCGGCGGGGCGAGGCGGTGGAAGCCTTGGGGGCAGGTTCTGGAACGGGCGGTCGCTCTGGCTTTTGGCGGACAGACTTGGGTCCAGTGGCAGGTTTTGGCTGGCCCGTGTTCTTGGCCTGATGTTTACCTTGCTTCTTGCCTGATCTGGGGTAGCGAGGCTTGCGTGGCGACGGCAGTGGAGGAGCAATTTCCTCGTCATTCTGCGGCAAGGGGACTTTTGCGTACGCGGGTATTACAGGTGTGGCCTGGTTAGCTTTGCTCGGGCTCACTGCACTTGGTGGTTTCGGAACCGGGGCAGACCTTGGGGCTGGTTTCCGTACCACAGGCTCAGAGGCTTTGGCCGTTTTTACTGACTGCATATCATGTCTTGGCTTGGGCTGGACTGGCTTAACAAGTTTCTTCAGCTTCTCTTTGTAAACGGGACAGCGCCTGTTATTTGCAGCATGGGCGCCGCCACAGTTAATACAGTACCTGTGGTTGTCAGGAACAGCGCAGGCCTGCGTTAGGTGATCGAGTCTGCATCGGACGCAGGTGTGGCCGTACCTCTGACACCTATGGCACTGGGAAGCCCTCCCGGTCTGACGGCAGGGCTCTACGCTAACGCAGAGGGCGAAAAGCCGTTTCAACTCTAAAAGGGCCTGGGTGGGTTCGCCCTTCTCTACCTGGGGTCTGATTAATGGCAGAGGTCGACGCGAGCCATATGTTGTATACAACCGAAAGGCTGCCACAACCTTGTAGCCCGCGTCGCACAGTTCGTCAAGGACGACCTGCGGATCGGCCTGTATGTCTAGCCCCCGAAGGACGAGGGCTACAGGCTTGATAATGTTCAGGATATACGTGTGGAACTGGAACGATTCTCGTTCCAGCCACTGGATTACTCCCAAGTGTTCGGATCCGCTGCGGCAGGTAACGCGTACAGTCTCACTCGCTAGGAGTTTGACAGAAGCGTTATCTGCCAGCGCAACGACCTTGCGGAGTCGGCGACTAAAGCCGATAATATCGCTGACGTTCGTGACGAACACCGGCGGGATCCTTCCTTCGGAGGTGCGGCTAGGCGCAACCTCAGCGGAGGCTTGGATGACCGCCGAGTCCGTAGCCGAACTCAGGGAAGCCAGTGAAGGAAACTTCCTCGGCTTGCCACCGTGCTCTACTACAACCCAGTCGGTGGAAGCCGAGGTCTCCATGTTGGGGGAGTCAGACTCCGGCAGAGGATTGGGGCTACCTGGCCTACTAGCGGCCGTGCAGCCGGAAGGTCCGGCCTTTATGGGCTGTGTCGGTCCTAACAAGGACCGATTATTGTCACGTACTTGCGCGGGTTGAGCAGGGCTTCCCGCGCAAGTCGTAGGGTCCCCGACTGGCCCAACTGGCCGGGGGGCTCGTCGCTGCCGCACAGTGCTTCAGGGACACTATCAGCTGGTCCAATGCTGACTAACTCAGCTCTTTGCCCAGCGGGTATCCGGGGGCCGAACTGTGACACCGTCACAGTGGCGGCGCAACCCGCATCTCTATTGGTAAGTTCTACTCTCGGACTCCCCGGATTCCGCTGGGTAGCGCTACCTAAACGACTTACCGGCACTGTGCGGCAGGTCCCAGTCGTGTTTGGTTTCATGTCTTCGTCTTGGCAAGATGGCTGGACCACTTCCATCGCAGCTGGATGTTTGCGCTGGCGATGAGGTTGTTCTGGCTGTTTCTTCTTAACTGCTGCAGTGGCTTGTTGAGATGTCCTCTTCATGGCCGGTGTCGAGGTCGAGGCGATCCTCTTCTGCAATCTTCTAGTGACGTCTGATCTCTTCCAATGCTGAGTGCAGAATCCTTTTCTGTGTAAAAGTCTCGTCGTCTCCTGTCTCAAAATTTTCTGCCGGCCCGGGTTTTATGCACTAACGGGGATCGCTGATTGACTCGCTCCGAACACGTAGTTGGTCACGTCTCGGCGGCTGCTGATCCCGGATTGGCTCCCCTCGTATTCTTCAGGTGTCACGCGCCGTGTCGCTGGTACCGGAGAGCCGACGTAATGACTCGCTGTTGCCACAACTCGCCCGGGTCTTGAATGCTCTCCGATAGCCAGCCTACTGCTCTTCTCCGGATGTTGTAGAGGTGTCTGTTGGGCGCTATGTTGATTGGTGTGCCGGCTGGTAGCTCGCTGGCGTGGTTAGATCTTGCATCCGCAAGATGATCGGTGACGTTGGGCGCCACTTGTCACCGAACAAAAGGCTTGCCGCATGACAAATGGCGCCAATCGTACACTCTAGTGTTTTTGGTGGACCTAAAAGGGACCTGTGGCGAGAAGCTGATGTTGGTCGTGCCGCGCTGAGATGTTCGGCGGCTGCGCCCGCTAATCGTGGCGTACTGCAGTCCTCCTCTTCTTTCGGCATCGGTTGTAGAGTCGGCTGCCGGCCCAGCGACGTCCATCGCTGGCGCGGAACGGGAGTGCGAAGACGCAAGAACGGCGGCGGTTCTATTCTTTGGCTGTTCCTTCCGGCTGACTCCGCCTCGATGTCGTCAGAGAGAGGAGAGGAGATGAAGTGCGTCCGATGGCGTGGCGATGAATGTTTCGGGACACTTGGTGTTCGCATCATCAGCCTTCCTAATTTTGAATATTGTGGAGTATCTGTGTGCTGGTTGGCTGTTGTTATGGCTTCCCATTAGCTTTTTGGGTTTTTCAATTGTTATTGTGTGTGATTGTGGTGTATATATCAGTATTTTGTGTATTTTTGATGTTGAATACTTTGAAAGTTGTATCATATTTTGTATTGATTTGTATTTGTTCAGATGTTAGTTTGTTTTGTGTTTCTATATTTGTTAATTGTCCCAAATGTTCATTATGGTGCCTTTGTGTGGCATGTGTTTTATTAGTGTCATGTTGGTTATGTCTGGGAATTCATGTCCAATGTTTATTGCATGTGTGGCCAAATTAGGTTTATATATTTCCGGTTTTTTGTATGCGTTTAGTTGTTCAAAATAACGTTTTCCAGTTGTTTTTTGTTTGGCCTACATAACATTTATGGCAATCTTGGCATTCAATTAATTTTATAACAAGAATGTTAAAATGCCTTGAGCGATCTCGTTGAATCGTAGTCCGTAAAGTCAACGAATATCTTCAGTTATTGTAGGTCTATTTAATAAGTTCATGTAATAGAATTACCTCTTCTGTAAAATTGTATAAAACACAAATGTTTGCTGTTATCTGTATAATGCTCTTCTGATGCCATTCGTCTAACGTACAATCACACTTTAAGGCTAAGGGTTTTCACTTTTTTTAATATATTTATGATGACTTGTGTTCGAATGGGTAAAATTGAATAATATTGGCTTTATGACATGTTGTGTGTCACAAAATGTGTTATACTTATAGCTGTTATTTAACCTCTAAAACCTTATACGTCAGCGACTGTTCATAATTTAATTATCGTAGTATAAATCATGTTTTACACACACATACACACACACACACACACACACACACACACACACACACACACACAAACACACACACATATTGTAACAGTTAATAAATAATAAATTAAATTCAAATACTGCGTATATGCCTCACGATTGAAGCATCACTTTATTAAATAAATTCAATAAAATTAAAATGGTCTGTTGCGTTTTGTTATTCTGTGTTATCAAACGTTGTTGGGTCAAATCTAAACAAAACTAAATTTAAATTAATAGGAAATGTATCTATTCTTCTTCAATGCCTCTCGTTGTAAGCTGATTTTATGAGGTTTTAATCTATTTATGTTTCTTAAAATTTTTTTCTAATGATTTTATTTTATTTTTAATGAAAAATAATTAAGTAAGTATTGGCTTTTAGAATGTAGAAATACTTTAGAAATTAATTGGAATGAATAATAATTTAAAATCTAATTTATTATAGGTGCTCACCTTGGTACCCAAAGTCGCTACCAGACTTCGCTTCGACTTCTGTCAATCCGAGTACACGTCTTTTTAATCTTTTATTATTAATTCCAAATACTTACAACAACTGTGAATTCGTTTACTTCAGTATTCTTTTATTATAGTATAAATAAATACTCTTTAAAAGTTATTAGTCAATTACACTAGATGTACAATTACTAGGTCATAGGTTGACAGTATCGAAAAATTCTCAGGGACTAGGTTAATTTTTGTTTATTAATTCAACTTAAATATGTTACTGGGTTCTTCTGACTACAATAATTTACTTGAAAAATGCCCTTAGTGAAGTACAAAACATCACAAATCTTCGACCTATTACATAAATTAAATAATTACTTATAATTAATTAACAAACAGTTTTCGGCAGTGTGAAATAATAGTGTTCAGTGTCTTTCTAGGTTAATAACGAATTCACTTCTTAATTCTGAGTGCACAAAAATAAATATCTTACAATTAATAATTACAAAAGTGTTAGTTTTCAGTGATTCTGTTTAAACTTTGTACTGTTTTGTCAGTTGTAAGCAGCCTACTAACATTGCACGGCACGCGCGGATGACGTCACGCTTTTATCAAACCTTGCAATCGGCCAGCCTAGCCGACTGCAAGCCAGTATTAGTTTAGTTTATAACACGACTCCGAGCGCAACTCTCGTTAAACACTTCTCTTACAGCCGCGGCTTTTGGCTATTATACAGCATGCATTTATAACATTTCACTTTAATCGTCTACCTGCGTCCATCTGCAATGGACCACGATTTCATTCAAAATTAATCTCGGGCATTATCGCCTCAAATGCTTTCGCACGTGCCGATCGTAACTAACAAACCAAATTATTCAATAAACGCATGTTCAATATCTCAAATACAGTCCACTTCTTTCTAACAAACAATCCAGCCTTCCTTATTAGCGTCTTTGGAATAACTCGCGATTCTTCAAGAGCTTCCAAACCGCAACATTTTTGGTCCCACCGGACCGGATTTCACATTTCAGGCCAAAAACGACATCATTTTTGGTCCAATCAGGCAGGATTTCACATTTTCAGGCCAAAACAAACTACATCATTTTTGGTCCCAACGGCACAGATTTCTCATACCTGAGTACACAGGCGACAACATTTATTTATATACATCATTTCTGGAAAAACCAATCTGAAGTTAATCACGACAGACGGGCATCATTTTCGTCCTGAGCGACACCATTATCGTGAAGCACGTCGCAGTTATCTCGACAAGATTCAGCCAAGCAGTAGACCAGAGACGACGGGACGAAACAGGACAACATCTTCGAGATTCCACAGCTTTAAATGATGGAGGGTACAACATGAGGCAACGGCTAACCGGCAGAGACAGGAGGTGTAGCAGCTCCAAACGGGATCGAAGCCAGCTTCATCACGAATGGATCGACGGCCACGTGACTATAAACTTTACCTATATTTGATTTATTTTAATAATATTTCACCCAGTGTGTATTTTTGACATATTTATATAAACAATTAACTTATTACACAATATAAATTAATAGATGGTTGGCAGCTCATTATCAGTCAGAACTTTAAAGATAAAGCTATACTTTGTAATCATTTAGATTTATAATTTCAATAATTTAACTGCCAACGAGTTTGATTAGTTAGAGAGAGTAAGTTTATGTTCAAACCAACGATCGCTAGCTACCAAACGTATTTAAACTTATTCAAAATTAAGTTTGTGGTTCACATGCTCGATGCTCAATTGTTTCTAAATATCTTTCCATTTTTTATCTCAAACTGTAATAATGGCCGATGTAAGGGCTCTGATAAAAAAACGAGGTACAATTAAGGCCTCAATATCCCGAATAAATACCTTCGCGGATAATTTTGATTTGTTAAACAGCGATCCTCATGCGCTCAAAATAAAACTGCGTCATTTGATGGAATTATCCACCAAATATGACGAGATACAGTCACAAATCGAGGCTGAGGAAGCAGACGTTGCGTCAACAAGTGATAGAGTGCAAACGGAGGACGATCTCTGTGCTATAGAATGTAAATTGCAACACTTGTTGGAGCAATCTGAGCACTTGAACCAAAAACCACTAATTAATACTGATGGTAAACAGCCTAAAACAACCCCCATTCAATTGGAACCAATAAAATTACCACGGTTCGAGGGTAGTATTGTGGAATGGCAACATTATTACCATATTTTTATGGAACTAATTCATGTCAGAACAGACCTGACAGATATACAGAAGCTTCATTATTTGCACTCGTCATTACATGGCGAGGCGCTTAACGTAATAAAATCATTACCCATAACACATGAAAATTACGCGGTGGCTATCGATCTGTTGAGGAATAGATATGATAGTAAGCTGATTGTCTCCGCTCACCACGTGTGGAATGTCCTAGACGTACCATTAGTTCAGCAGGAATCCCAAGGTAGCATATCGCAATTTATTGATCAAATCTCTGCAAATATAAACGCTTTAAATAATCTCAAACTGCCAGTCAACACGTTTGAAATTATTGTCGTAAATTATCTAGCCAAAAAACTTGACAGTTACACTTTACGTTTGTGGAAAGAGAGTTTATCGGAGCATAAACTCCCTGATTTTAATAATTTTATAAATTTTTTAAATTCACGTAGGAAACTACTGCAAAATATCGATAACGCGACTAGCCCAACGAGCAGGTTGAACAAAAGCGATAAGTCTCCTTATCGCAAGGCAGTTAAACAGATAAGCAATCCAAAGGGCGCATTCCACTCACATATTAGAAATAATTTATGCAGGCTATGTAACGGTGAACATAGACTTAGCGATTGCCCACAATTTATATCGCTGTCTATCCCTGATAGAAAAAATGCGTTACTAAAAAACAAACTTTGCTTAAACTGTCTCCGTTCGGGACACGAGGGTTCAAAATGTCCCTCCAAATTTTCGTGTAAAAAATGTTCTAGGCGTCACCACACCATGATTCATGTCCCCAACAGGGACGTAACTTCTGTTAACAACCAGTGCTCACTGAAATCACAGACCAATAAATCGGTATTGTTATCTACCGCCGTCTGTATGACATACAATAAGGTCGGCAAAAAATTTCCCGTTAGGATATTACTGGATTCCGGTTCTCAAGCGAACTTTTGCACAATGGATTTCGCCCGCAGGTTGGGCCTCCAATTAGTTAAATCGCAATTGCCCATCACGGGTATAAACAACTCGCTTTCCCAGGCTGACTTCAGCACTAATGTAAGGCTACATTCACGCTATAAACCCTTCACGTTAAACGTACATTGTGCCGTATTACCCAGTATAACTAATAATTTACCGGCGGAGTCATTCAATCTTACCTCTTTAAATTTACCCAAGCGCATATTCCTGGCGGATCCTCATCTACATTGCTCATCGCAAGTCGATATATTAATCGGCGCTCAATATTTTCTACAATTAATTGAACCTGTGAAATATACGCGCGGACCACACTTTCCTATAATTCAGGAAACCAAGTTAGGATTTATTTTGGCCGGTGACTTACCATTCAACGTCGACATGACTAAAACGGTTTCTTCATTTGTGGTCTGTAAGGATGATAATCAGGTTTCCTCGCAACTAAAGGAATTTTGGAAGTTGGAGGAAATCTCTAGTCGCGAAACCCGATCTGAGGACTCACCGTGTGAAAGGCACTTCGTGAAAAACACTAGCCGCAATCGCGACGGGAGATTCGTGGTAGCCCTGCCCCGCAGATCTGATAAATCTTATTTGGGAGATTCTCTCCGCGGAGCAATACGAAGATTCCAATCGTTAGAATTCAAATTCAAGCAGAACCCTACCCTTTATAAGGATTATAGTGAGTTCATGAATGACTACTTAAGACTTGGCCACATGTCGCCGCTTAATGAATACGATCTGTCGCTTGACAGGTCAGAGATCTTTTATCTGCCCCATCACGCAGTCTTCAAAGACTCTAGCTTAACCACTAAATTGCGCGTGGTATTTGACGCATCCGCTAAAACCACCAATAATTTGTCCCTTAACGACACTTTAATGGTCGGTCCTACGATCCAGCAGGATCTGTTTTCGATAATGGTTCGGTTCCGCACCCACCGATACGTACTTATTGCGGACATTGAAAAGATGTATCGCCAGATCATTGTTAATCCTAAGGATTCAAACTTGCAACGCATTGTTTGGCGTGATGCACCGCATAAGGAATTGCGACATTACGCGTTAAGGACGGTTACATATGGCACTGCTAGTGCCTCCTTCCTTGCTACGCGTTGTCTGGCTCAAATAGCATATGAAAATAAAGCCGACTACCCTACCGCTGCTAAGGCCATAGCAAATGACTTTTACGTAGACGATCTCATAACGGGTTCGGATGATCCGAACAGCTTAGCTGAAATGAAAGGCGAGATCGAGAAGTTGTTGAGGAGGTATGGTTTTTCGTTACACAAATGGTTCTCTAACCACCATAAGATTATGACTCTTCGCGCCCAAGTAACCCGTGACTTCAGCAAGGGTCAAAACGTGCGTACCTTGGGCATACAGTGGAATGTTGAGGGGGATAACTTTTTGTACACCGTTAGGGGTGATGACAATCTAACCGTTCTCAACAAGAGAAGCGTGTTGTCAATCATTGCCGGGATCTATGATCCACTAGGTCTAATTGCTCCCATCACATTTTGCTGCAAGCATTTCGTGCAGCAGTTGTGGTTGGCGGGCACTGATTGGGACGAACCCTTGTCCGGGTCACTAGCCAATCAATGGTCGGAATTATACACCCAATTAGTCTCCGACACTCATTTTGAGATTACGAGGTCGGTTAAGAGTTCGAACAGTTGCCCAGTTAGTTCATTGCAGCTGCACGGATTCGCCGACGCTTCGGTTAAGGGTTACGCGTGTTGCATTTATGTGCGGGCGGGGTCTATTCGAACGGCGCCATATCATCAAACTTGTTGTGTGCTAAATCTAGGGTCGCTCCGCTGAAACAGATAACGCTTCCTAGACTTGAACTTTGTGCTTGTTTATTGTTGGCTCAATTAACGTCCAAGGTTTTAAATGCCGTCGATTACAATTTTGACGGATTATATCTTTATTCGGATTCGATGATAGCGTTGTACTGGATACATCAGCAATCTTCCCGCTGGAAGGTATTTGTGGCTAACCGTGTCGCAGAAATACAGCGTCTTGTTAGCAGCAGGGGAATTTGGCGTCATGTAGTATCGAATGACAACCCTGCCGACGTTCTATCGCGCGGTTGCCTCCCTCGTAGTCTGCACTGTCATGCTCAATGGTGGCATGGTCCCTCCTGGTTGGCTCGTGATGCGGCCTCATGGCCGGTCAGCGCGTTCGACATTAATGCTCCCTGTACCTTTCCCGACATTGAAGAGGAGCGTCACAAGCAGGCTCAAACCTCACTAATTGTCGCGTCCTCAACACATAGTTACATTGAAAACTATTCATCTCTTACGAGGCTTATTCGCGTCTTCGCATACTGCCGTCGATTTCTTCGCAATTCTAGGCTCGCGGTGGTTGAAAGAGACACGTCCTTTTTGTCGGCTCAAGAATTGTCTGACACGCTCTTGGTTTTTGTCCGGCAATCTCAGAAGTTGCATTTCGACGTAGAGGTTAGGGAACTTGAGGCACACCGGTGCCTTCCACGCAGTAGTAAAATTCTTGCTCTCAACCCATTCCTGTATAAATCAGGCATTTTAAGAGTGGGTGGACGCTTGCAATTCTCCCCACTTAGCTACGAGACTAAACACCAAATAATTTTACACCCGCATTCTCATCTCACGAGATTAATAATTGAATACGAACACATCCGTTTGTTGCACGCTGGAGTGCAATCAACTCAAGCTTCGCTTAGGCGTAAGTATTGGATCATACACGATAAGTCCTATATCCGCTCAGTGATACATAAGTGTGTCACTTGTTTTCGTTTCCGGGCTAAAGGCGCGAATCAATTACTCGGTCAATTACCCTCTTCTAGGGTCACGCCGTCAAGGCCATTCTCACAGTCGGCCGTGGATTACGCAGGTCCGGTGTTTTTGCGCCATGGCGGGCAGCGCTCTAAGTCCACGACCAAGGCATATATCGCTCTATTTATATGCATGTGTACTAGGGCCATCCATTTAGAATTGGTGTCGGATCTTACTTCCAACGCCTTTATAGCGGCTTTAAAAAGGTTCATATCGCGCAGAGGTATTCCCGCGCAAATATTTTCGGATAATGGCACGAATTTTCGTCGTGCCAACCACACGTTGCATGATTGGTACAAATTTTTAACCTCCAAGGAAGTTGAACAATCTTCTCTGGAGTTTTGCGGTCTCCACGGCATCAAATGGTCCTTTATCCCCCCTTCAGCCCCTCATTTCGGTGGTTTGTGGGAAAGTGGTGTAAGGAGTGTTAAATTCCATTTACGTCGCGTAATTGGCGGTACGATCTTGAATTTTGAGGAATATTCTACCCTTCTTTCTCAAATTGAGGCTTGCCTTAATTCACGCCCGTTATGCGCCGTGTCCGACGATGCTAGAGACCCTGAACCCTTAACACCCGCTCATTTTTTGGTCGGTGCTCCACTGACGGCACTTCCGGAACCCGACTATACACAAGGCAATAATACTCATTTGGGCAGATGGCTTCTGCTCCAAAAATTTACGCAGACCATCTGGAAACGGTGGTCTAGGGATTACCTGCACCAGCTGCAGCAGCGCAACAAATGGCGCACCCCATTTAAAAATTTGAAGCTCGGACAACTTGTCCTCATTTTGGATGACAATTCCCCCCCTCTAGAATGGAAGCGTGGGGTAATTACCAATGTTTTTCCGGGTCAAGATTCCTTAGTACGCGTCGCAGAAGTACGCACCGCGCTAGGTATCTTACGCCGACCCATCCACAAATTATGCCCCCTTCCGGTGGCAACAAGCTAGTCGTTTGCGTGCCTTACGGTGTGTGTGTGTGTGTGTGTATGCATGGGTGTGCGCGTGTCACATTACATGGAACACGCCCGGGACATTCCCCGGGGCGAGCATACAAGTCAATTGTATCATAAGCATTGTAACATTGTTAAGTGTCGCTAGCTATTACAGAAATAGTGACTGTGTCTCATATGTACTATCAATTATTATGAATGTTGTGTATCGTTAATATGTTTGTGTGATTCAAATTCTGAGAACCACAAGTGTCAGTTATAGTGGCAATTATTCTATATATGTATTGTATTTTCTAAGGGTCAAAACATTATGAAATTCATTGGGGTTGTTATGTCAATATCATGGGGAAATTATTGTATTTTTATGGTGTTATCAATTTATTGTATGCTTGGTGATTGTTAATTGAATTTATATTATGTCCATTATGTCATTGCTCTCTGGCCAGTGCGCCAATTATTGTATCGCTTACGACATGTAAGTCTAATTATTATATTGTTCAATTTAACCGTTAATGTACAAAATCGTCCCGATTTTGGCGGGCAGTATGTTTAAACTTTGTACTGTTTTGTCAGTTGTAAGCAGCCTACTAACATTGCACGGCACGCGCGGATGACGTCACGCTTTTATCAAACCTTGCAATCGGCCAGCCTAGCCGACTGCAAGCCAGTATTAGTTTAGTTTATAACACGACTCCGAGCGCAACTCTCGTTAAACACTTCTCTTACAGCCGCGGCTTTTGGCTATTATACAGCATGCATGTATAACATTTCACTTTAATCGTCTACCTGCGTCCATCTGCAATGGACCACGATTTCATTCAAAATTAATCTCGGGCATTATCGCCTCAAATGCTTCCGCACGTGCCGATCGTAACTAACAAACCAAATTATTCAATAAACGCATGTTCAATATCTCAAATACAGTCCACTTCTTTCTAACAAACAATCCAGCCTTCCTTATTAGCGTCTTTGGAATAACTCGCGATTCTTCAAGAGCTTCCAAACCGCAACAGATTCAGTGATTGTTCAAATAATAAAAATAGTGTATAATCAGTGTTACACTTAGGTTATATAAAAATAATGAGTTGGACAATTCTTATACATTGGATAATTCTCACCAATTCTTATACACTTTTTAAACTCTGGTAGGTTGTTTTCAAAATTAAATATTTGTGAATCACTGTTCACAATTCACGGATTAAGTGATTCACTGAATTTCATAACTCACAATTATATCTTGATTACCTAACCTGTCTGGTGTTCGATACTCGTTAATAATTTCCTGGACACAAGTAATACAGTGAGAGTGTTCTTCACTCTTCGAGGTGTAACAATCAACTAACTGGCGTGGGTTAATTTTTCTGGCTTCTTGGACCAAAACTTGCAAAATTCCGATTGGTCGAAGCCCTAGGTATTGTCATTTGGTGGCGTCGGTTTTTCTAGTTCCAATATACTACCAAATAATTATTTTGAAACTCCCACCTTATACTAAGTATAATGTTAATGAGATGGTCATTAATGAATTCCCTTTTTTTCACTGATTAATTTAGACACCTCATTAGACAGGTTTCTGTTCATTGTCTTAGATGTTATAATTTTTGGTTCTTTTGCCTAAATTTATGTTTTATATTTAAAAATGCCCCTTATGTGCCCTTAATGCTTTAAAACAATTCCTATTCACTTTCAATGTACTAATAACAGTTAAATACATTAATATTAATAATGGTTATAACAAATGTTAACATAATTGTCTTATGCACTTTAACATCCTTAATTTTCCTAATATACATTGTTTTTTGTAAGATACAATCATTTTATGGTTTAGATTATACTCTCTCCCTTACTACTGAAACTTACTCTAATTGCAAACACCAATTTTATACAATAACATTTTTAGGCCATTTCTTAATTTATGTAATATACACTTTAACATAATAATCATAATGACCTGTTTCTTTTTGTAACAGTTTATACCTGATTCTTACTAATATTAACACAAATTTTAAATCATAACATTTAAATAAACAGCTTTCTTTCTTTAGCATAATAATCATCATGATCTGTTTACTTGTAACAGTTTGTTCATGATGTTTACTAATAATAATACAAATTATAAATCATAACATTTAAATAAACAGCTTTCTCACTTTAACATGTAATCATCATGATCTGTTTCCTTGTAACAGTTGTTCATGATGTTTACTAATAATAATACAATTTATAAATCATAACATTTAAAAAAACAGTTTTCTTTCTTTAGCATAATAATCATCATGATCTGTTTACTTGTGACAGTTTGTTCATGATTTTGTAACGAGCAGAAAATTTTAAAATTTTTAAATTTTCACCTCGGCAGAGTACGTTCACACGAGGCAGTGTCAACGACTTATGGTGGAGCAATAAATAAGGAGTAATGAGAAGGTGTCAGTGAAGCGTTGCTGACTTGACAATAGAAACACATTAAGTTCAATCCAACTATAGAATTTGGTGGCGTAAGATGACAGGGAAAGTTTCGTCCAGAATTATTGCTCTCCGCAGCTGTAACAAAGTAAGTAAGGACATTCACACCCGTACCGAGAATTGTAGCAGATGTTGACCATGTTACGTCAGTAGACGATAAGCGACAAAAACGAGTGAGACTCCATACTACAATGAAACGGATGCGCTGCACCTTAAGAAACAATACTGGAAGATAGGCTGACAAAGACTAAAGTCATGTTACACAGCTGGAGGTATCGTCTAATTGACAGACAAGAATTTACGAAGGGAAAGTTGGGGTGACTTCAACGACCAGCAGATGTTCGAAATTAGTAATAGCCAGAAAAAAGGGGTTAGAGCATAGAACAATACGCCAGGGAGACTGTAAGTACAGATAATGGGAATCTATAGAAACGCAGAGTTTACTCAGACAATAGGCTGATAGACAAGTGTTTAATAGCCGTAGTTTCTTCGAAGCGGGTCAATGATCGTCAGGGCAGAAATCAGGGAGACCTAAGGACCTATCAGAGGCCTTCAGCCAGCGAGAAGTTTGATGGTGAGGGGTGTTTCCATAGCAATTGAAACGAAGAACCTATCGGAAGAACTATGACGTAGAATGTTGACATGGTAGGGCAGTATTTTCCAAGAATATCACAAACTGACCAATCTCGAAGTGAAGTAGGCGTGAAGCGCGCCAGAGACAAAATTTTGAGTAGGGACGAATTAATAAAAACTATCTGCCCAAGACAGAGACAGTCAGTGATACTCAATTTTTTGACAGTCTACACTCAATTTTTGAAACAGTTATACTAAAGTTTTACAGTCAGTATTTTCAGACAGTTTACATTCAAAATATCAAGTAGTTTAACTTCAAGTGCGAGAGACGGTATATCATAAACTTTCAATCGTTTACTCAAATCATTCGGAGTTAGTAATTATTCAAAGTTCAGAAGAGTACATTAAACGGCGGAATGCTAACTCGAGTTCGGAAGTTAGATCGGTAACAAGTAACTTAAAAGACTTAATAATACATTCATATCGCGGTAGTGATATTTACCGGTGTGCGCAGTAACGGACTTAGTGAAAATTACACCAAGTGAGCAATCAGACCGTTACACCAACAGACAGCATCACTTAACGATATACAAATTATTTGAACTTAATATTGTGTACGACACATTATCAACAAACATAATGAACACGAAACATTAAACAAACTAATAAATTATATGAACGTTTGATGAAGCAGCGACAAATAGAACTAGACAGGTATATTGACATTAAAACGAACTCATAGCATACACAGTAAGATGAAACATTGATGAACACCGAACTTCAATTATTCACATATGCAAACACCCACGCGAGTGATTGGAAGAATAAAGTGTTAAGTGGTTGTGATAAAGCAGCATCCGACGGAATGTGTCTACGAGCCATCTCCATCACCAGAACGAGACTTCGTCAACAACTAATGGATATTCAATAACCAAGTAACCATTATTATAATTATTTCTAATTAGTAACTTCTACTGACCTGGTTTCTTTCAAAGAATTCACACCTGAGAAAATTATTAAGAAAAGTAATGAATAAATCTGAATAAAGTAGTTAATGAACGTATAAACAAAAGTTTATTTGGGATTTAATGAACGCATTGAATAAGTAGAATATTGAATTGTAATATTATTTGATTTATATATGTATGTATGTTTTCTTTGTTTTCAGCATATATTGAGACATGTATTTGTTTGTTATAAAATATGTATGTATTTCAGGTACAGCGACGTAACCTATGTACTATTATAATATGTTATGAGTGATAATTAAACTAGTATTTTAGTTGATCAGAAATATGCGTTCATTATTACCAATGCAACCCAAATATTAACCTAAAGTTTGAAGGAATGCAAATAGATTTTAAGAGTTTCTTGTGTACAATTAAATAAATGAATCAATGACTACCATCTATTAAAGGATATCACTTATGTGTTGATTAGCATAGATAGTTAGAGTCATCAATAAGATTCAATTATACACATACATGTAAGAGATCGATAAATTTTGTATTTAAGAGCAAACACAATAACAATATTAATTACCACAAGTGTGATTTTACATTTACTACACATTTGCATAAATTGACATTTATAATTTACCAATAATCAAATATGCAAATAAAAGTTATAAATTTACATTTATAATTTTTAATAATAATAATTCAAATTATATAACATAATGTTTGAATAAATAGTTTTCTTACTTTAACATGTAATCATCATGATCTGTTCCTTATGTAACAGTTCATTCATGATGTTTACTAATAATAACACGAATTATATACCATAATTTAACCAACTATATTGGTAATTCTTTAAACAATTAATTGTCATCGTGACAAGTTCTATAATAGGATAATTAGTTCAGGATTCCTTATTAATAATCACTCAATTTTATGTCACAGATGTTAGCTACAATATTTTGATATAGTTTTCATTACATGTTACAATATAACGTTAATCATTTATGCCTAATGTGACACGAGTCTTACCTATGTTTAAGGCATTATGACCTACAGCATTTAACAAAAATAGGTATTACAATGCTGTGACATTCCCTATATACTTTACTTGACTATGGTATATCATTTTTATAAACTAAAACAAACATTTTACAACATACAAGTTTCAACATAAACTTAGTACTTAAATATTGTTTTGTACATCAATTGATTTTAATAATTAGGTTGGGTTATGCACTTTTGTATTTTTCTACTCTTTAACATATATAAGTTTGATATTTATTTAGGGAGAACTGTTACTTTACAGTATATAAGTTTAATATTTATTTTGAGGGAACCGTCACGTTACATTATATATGTTGCAACAAATTAATTTAAATTTGTGCAGCCCCACGATCTTGGAGCGCCAAAATATGCAACACTTTTTTGATAATTCAAATAAAAAATCTATTTTGTGTTTGAATAGCCCCACTTTAGAAGCGACAAAATGTAACAATGCAATTTTTATTTGAATGGGCCCCACGTTCTTTGGGACGCAAAAATGTAACACACTAACCCTTCTGTGCAATTTAATTTGTACATATTTAACTCATACACTCTCTATACCGTTACTAACAACGTGCATGAATAATTGGGGTGTAGGTGTAATTATAATAAAAGTAACTCTTTTTACGAATTGTAATATGCTTCATTTATTATTTGAAACAAACAAACAAAAAATATTATAATATTATGAAAATCATGATTAATACGCCATGTGATCTTCATTATCGATGGTTTCAAAGTGTCTTTACTATTCGTGTCAACATTACAAACATATCTTAAATTCTAAATATTATATTATTTATTGTATATAGACTTCTCGTCAATATGTTAATGTTTATTGCTTGCTCAATCTAAATGTGTGCTTATTTAAAAGTTATTACTGCATTCTTATTCTATCTTTCTTAATACCTTTGTATGGCTTTAAAAAATCATTTTAGCACATTTAATTTATTACTATAAATGACTCTATGTTATGTGCTTTTATCAAGAAAAGTTAATTCAATTACTAATTTCAATGACTCTACGTTATGTTCATTACGAAAAATAATTAAATAACCTTTTTTTTGATTACATATTAATTAAATTGAATTTTATTTATATCTACATACTTATTATTACGTTTACAAAAATTGTTTTGACTTTTAGAGTCTCTCAATGTCTTTCTCTTTGAAAATTATGTATTGGTTTTTCGTCACCTTAATTTCTGTAGAGTTGTCCCATGTCCTCCAGTGATTCCTTCGGTGTTCTCCTCCTGGATGTCCTCTTGTCCTCACTGCTCTCCTCTCGTCTCTCGTCCTCCACGGTACATTGACTGCTGTAGACTATGATGACATGTTACTCTGGATCTGTAGCCGTTATTATAGAAACATCTCCAGTACTCTGCATCTCCTTCCTCTGCTAGTCGTGGTCTCGTACTCTGTCAGGTGTTGATGTTCTTAGATGTCGACTGCTTGTTGACGTCCGACGATTTCTTCGTTACGGTATTTTTTTAATTTTTTTTATTACTTCAAATAAAAAAAAACATTACCGTGATACTTTATAAGTTCAGTTACAACATCGTACTGATGTTAAATTTTAAATCTAACTTCGTCCAAAATAGTTTTAAAAAAATCGCGTTACGGACCGCCGCGACTATGGTTTGTTAAGAGAGAGCGATTAGCTCTCCTGGGCTTCTATTTATATCCACACAGAAAACTGCACCTGTCGATTCAGGAATCAGCCTGTCGACATTTGACACATGGTGTGACAGCCCCCACTTTCGTCTCATTTCACATAATTGCACTTTTTTGCCAATCGCACTGTTTAACGCGAATTTCACGTTGCTCAAATAGTGTCTCATTTAATGACTTATGAGATGTGCAATTATCATGATGCTCACACTACTAGTATAATTATGATGCATTAAAAATCGCACTGTACTCGCATTGATTTTCCGAATTACGTACAATTCGCACTGCACTCGTGTCCGATTTTTACATATTTTTAGAAATTTTTACCTTCTCACTAACATTTATGGTTTTCTTAAAATTAATTATTTTCTTAATTTGTCATTTACTTGAGGGATGAGATTGCAACTTTCAGGATCAGACAGGCTTCACGCACACACATTATTTACTTGTATACACACATGCAGTGGTAATCGCGTGATGTTTGCCTGTTGGTTCCTGCTTGAAAACCAGCTTCCAATCTCACACCTGCTCGTCTATTATATATTATTGAAATTAACTAAAATATTTACAATATATTATGTATGCGCATTACAGCCTTTGCTTGTATTGTCGCAATATATATATATATATATATATATATTTCAATCACTTTCTGCTACAGTCCGTTTCTTGATGTATATAATACTATAATACTTATAACTATTTTACCTCAAGATGTATTTTTTCTTTAGGGACATGTTTCGGGAGATCCTGTTCTCCCATCTTCAACCTTCGCCATCTTGCTTCTGGTGCAGTATTTGTGTGTTGGCTTCTGGATGTTATTATGGTGGTTTGTTGGTCTTTGGTCCTTCAATGTTGCATTATTGTGTGTGGTTGTGGTATCTGTTTTTGTATTTTGTGTATTTTCGATGTTGAGTGCTTTGAATATTGTGTCATGTTTTGTATTGATTTGTATTTGTTCTGGTATTAATTTGTTTTGTGTTTTATGTTTGTAAATCTGTAAATTTTCCCAAATGTTCATTATGGTGCCTTTGTGTGGTATATGTTTTATTAGTGTTACATTGGTTATGTCTGGGAATTCATGTCCTGTGTTTATTGCATGTGTGGCTAAATTGGATTTATATATGTTTGGTTTTTTGTATGCATTTAGGTGTTCAAAATAACGTTTTTTTAGCTGTTTTTTTGTTTGTCCTATATAACATTTATTGCAATCTTGGCATTCAATTTTGTATATACCGTTGGTTGTTGTATTATCTTTGTTGTGTGAATTATTTAGATTTTGTAATTTATTTTTATTAGTTTTGTATGCTATTTTTATATCTGTGTTTTTAAATAGTTTTGTTAGTTTTGACATTTTATTATTTATATATGTGAATGTGGCCCATTTTTTGTTGTTGTTATTATTTATGTGTTGTTCAGTTTGATTAATTCTTAATTGCTCAGTTTTTATTTTGTATTTGATTTTATTTTCTATTTTGATCATAGTATTTTTATTGTATCCATTTGCATAACCAATTTGGTATATTATATTTCTTTCTTTGTCAGTTTCTTGTTTGTTTAGGGGTATTTTGTACATTCTGTTAAATAACGAATGAAATGCTGCCATTTTATGTTGTGGTGGGTGGTCAGAATGGTTAGGTATAATGATGTTAGTGGAAGTTGGTTTTCTATATATTGCATATTGTATGTGTTTGTTGTATCTTGTGATGGTTATGTCTAAATAGTTGATTTTGTTATGTTTTTCTTTTTCTTCTGTGAATTGTATTTTGGGATGTACGTTATTGATTTGTTTCAGTATGTTCTCTGCTTTTGTGTTTTTGTTATTTGATACATATAGCCCATCATCTACATATCTTATCCATATGCCATCTGGGTCATGTGTTTTTATGATATTTTGTATTTTGGTGTCTATATGTTGTAGGAATATTTCTGCTATTATGCTTGATAATGGTGATCCCATTGCTAAACCTTCTTTCTGTTGATAAATTTTGCTATTAAATTCAAAGTAATTTTGTTTTAGTATTAGTTGGAGACTATTTTTTATTTCGGTTATATATTGTTTGTTTTCATTTTGTTCTATAAGTTTGTTTATTATTATGTCAATTGTTTCTTCTACTGGGATATTAGTGTACATGTTTGTTATGTCATATGATGTGAAAAATGTATTTTCATTTATATTTATTATTTTTAGTTTGTCTATTAATTCGTATGTATTTTTTATGTTATGATGGTTATTTGTTAGTTGGTTATTTTTTAGTTTTTGTGCTATTATTCTTGCTATTTTGTATGTAGGAGCTTTTTTGAAATTGATTAATGGACGTATTGGGTTGTTTGATTTGTGTATTTTTATTAGGCTGTTCATTTTAGGTGGTTCTGGATTATTGTTTATATATATGTCTATGTTTTTATTGTTGAAAATGTTTTTATTTGTTTTTATTAGTTTTATTGTTTGTTTAAGATAGTTTTCTGTTGGGTTTTTATCTAGTTGTACGCATTTATTATTGTTGATGAAGTCTTCGGTTTTTTTGATGTAGTCTGTTTTATCAATGATTACTGTTGCTTGACTTTTGTCTGCTTTAGTTATTATTAAATTATTGTTCTTTACTTTATTTTTAATTTCTTTTATTGTTTTATTGTTTTTCTTTTGTTTATCTTTGTTTTTCATTTCGCTAGTGATTATTTTTTTAATTATATGTGCTGCTTCTGTTCTTTTTTCTTCTTGTATATTGTCTTTTATTAGGTTAATGGCAAATTCTGTTTCTACTATTAAATTTTCTAGATTTTTGTTTGCATTTTGGGTTATGTTAGTTTTTGACATATTGTTTAAATATTCTGTTTCTTTTTTGTTAAATTCTGTATTGCTGAGGTTAATGGTTCGAGGGCAAAATGTGTGTTTATTTTTGTTTTTTTGTTCTTGAGTTTTGTTTTGTTGTTTTAATGTCTAGAAAATTTAATAGTAGAAACAGAATTTGCCATTAACCTAATAAAAGACAATATACAAGAAGAAAAAAGAACAGAAGCAGCACATATAATTAAAAAAATAATCACTAGCGAAATGAAAAACAAAGATAAACAAAAGAAAAACAATAAAACAATAAAAGAAATTAAAAATAAAGTAAAGAACAATAATTTAATAATAACTAAAGCAGACAAAAGTCAAGCAACAGTAATCATTGATAAAACAGACTACATCAAAAAAACCGAAGACTTCATCAACAATAATAAATGCGTACAACTAGATAAAAACCCAACAGAAAACTATCTTAAACAAACAATAAAACTAATAAAAACAAATAAAAACATTTTCAACAATAAAAACATAGACATATATATAAACAATAATCCAGAACCACCTAAAATGAACAGCCTAATAAAAATACACAAATCAAACAACCCAATACGTCCATTAATCAATTTCAAAAAAGCTCCTACATACAAAATAGCAAGAATAATAGCACAAAAACTAAAAAATAACCAACTAACAAATAACCATCATAACATAAAAAATACATACGAATTAATAGACAAACTAAAAATAATAAATATAAATGAAAATACATTTTTCACATCATATGACATAACAAACATGTACACTAATATCCCAGTAGAAGAAACAATTGACATAATAATAAACAAACTTATAGAACAAAATGAAAACAAACAATATATAACCGAAATAAAAAATAGTCTCCAACTAATACTAAAACAAAATTACTTTGAATTTAATAGCAAAATTTATCAACAGAAAGAAGGTTTAGCAATGGGATCACCATTATCAAGCATAATAGCAGAAATATTCCTACAACATATAGACACCAAAATACAAAATATCATAAAAACACATGACCCAGATGGCATATGGATAAGATATGTAGATGATGGACTATATGTATCAAATAACAAAAACACAAATGCAGAGAACATACTGAAACAAATCAATAACATACATCCCAAAATACAATTCACAGAAGAAAAAGAAAAACATAACAAAATCAACTATTTAGACATAACCATCACAAGATACAACAAACACATACAATATGCAATATATAGAAAACCAACTTCCACTAACATCATTATACCTAACCATTCTGACCACTCACCACAACATAAAATGGCAGCATTTCATTCGTTATTTAACAGAATGTACAAAATACCCCTAAACAAACAAGAAACTGACAAAGAAAGAAATATAATATACCAAATTGGTTATGCAAATGGATACAATAAAAATACTATGATCAAAATAGAAAATAAAATCAAATACAAAATAAAAACTGAGCAATTAAGAATTAATCAAACTGAACAACACATAAATAATAACAACAACAAAAAATGGGCCACATTCACATATATAAATAATAAAATGTCAAAACTAACAAAACTATTTAAAAACACAGATATAAAAATAGCATACAAAACTAATAAAAATAAATTACAAAATCTAAATAATTCACACAACAAAGATAATACAACAACCAACGGTATATACAAAATTGAATGCCAAGATTGCAATAAATGTTATATAGGACAAACAAAAAAACAGCTAAAAAAACGTTATTTTGAACACCTAAATGCATACAAAAAACCAAACATATATAAATCCAATTTAGCCACACATGCAATAAACACAGGACATGAATTCCCAGACATAACCAATGTAACACTAATAAAACATATACCACACAAAGGCACCATAATGAACATTTGGGAAAATTTACAGATTTACAAACATAAAACACAAAACAAATTAATACCAGAACAAATACAAATCAATACAAAACATGACACAATATTCAAAGCACTCAACATCGAAAATACACAAAATACAAAAACAGATACCACAACCACACACAATAATGCAACATTGAAGGACCAAAGACCAACAAACCACCATAATAACATCCAGAAGCCAACACACAAATACTGCACCAGAAGCAAGATGGCGAAGGTTGAAGATGGGAGAACAGGATCTCCCGAAACATGTCCCTAAAGAAAAAATACATCTTGAGGTAAAATAGTTATAAGTATTATAGTAATATATATATATATATATATATATATATATATATTGCGATGTACAGGCGTCGCATAGAATAAGTAGTCGGTAACATCGTATATTGGAATGCTTCGGATTTATTAACGATTATTTCAAATTGCACTAATAATTTAACACTGTTTATGATAACAAAATAAAACTAATTAAACTGTCTCTGTTGACCTTTTTTACACCTTTAAAATAATTTTATCTCTTATTCTAATACACAAACATTCTATTTATATGGTTTCTTTTGTCTTTAAGTTTATAAGTGTTTTTTAAATAAAGTTTATAACAAATAATTTCACTTCCCTTTACGATGGATGATGAGATGTCGACTATCCCTGGAATACAGCTGTGATTGTTCCTTCTGGATAGACGTTCTGGATATCGCTGCGATCTTCTCCTGTTGTCCGGTGTTCAGGGTCGTTCTCGGGTTGGGTACTTCTAGAATTTGTAGAGAATTAATTTTTAATTGTAATTTATTCAATGTATTAAACATACACAATACTCCAACAAACCTGAAGTGTCCTTTAAATGCCTATGCAGACGATCTTGTATTATACCGGATTAGTACTCGATATGCAATCATCTCGCGAACTTTCTGACTTGTACTCATACGCGTTTGTAGACCAATCGTTTAGACTAACATCACGACCAAACTTTTTCGTCTTCAGAGACTGAATTATGTGATATGAAGGACAAACTCAACTAAGATTTTAACCAATTTCATTGGCTGAAATATTCCCTCACCCTTGCGGCTTAAGTTCAGATAACGTTCTTCTTGTAAAATACTGTTTACGGACAAAGTTAAGCTTGCAAATAAAACCAGTCTAATCTTAGTACTTTTTTTTAGGGTCATAAAACTTAATTTTTTATTAAAAAAAACCTCATATATTTAGTTCTTTAATTTGTAAACAAATATTACCACCAGATAGGTCATTTATTAATGCGTATTCTGCTGTAAGTCTCATGTCAGAATTTTTATTTTACCGAAAGTTCTTTAATTTAATGTTTTTTTTATTATTATCCCGTAACATAGTTACATATACACATACACGCGCATTCGCCGTATGCCTAAGAATATTTTTGCGCTACTTCACAACACTAATTATTTTTTTTACAGTCAAAAATTAAAATAAACTAACAAATTTAACAGACACATAAAATCAGCTAGAATTAGATGGCTGGGACACGTATTCCGTATGAATGTTACGAGGATGCCCAAAACTATATTAAGTGGAACGATACTGGCCAAAAGAAGAAGAGGAAGGCCTCGAAGAAGATGGCAGCAGGATGTGGAAGAAGATCTAAGAAAGATGGGCATTAGGAACTGGAGACTGAAGGCAGTGGACAGAGATGAGTGGAGACGGGTCGTAGCGGAGGCCAAGGCTCACCATGGGCTGTAGTGCTGGAGAGTAGTAGTAGTAGTAACAAATTTAACATGTTTCTTATTGTCTATTGTACAATTTCCGAACCTGCAGTCTTTGCTTAGACAAATTTTCATTGCAACATACTAGCATATGCTTAGAGTTAAATTACTATTTCATATGCAAATTTTACTATTGCAATAAATATATTTACACACACACACACGTGCAATTATTTATTTAATAGATTCAGTAAAAACAACTGCAAAAGGTTTATAATTCCCTGACGCACGTTTCACAGAAATTATTCTCTATCTTCCCAGAGGTTTTTTTGAATTGTAATTGAATGTTTCGCTTACAATATAGTTAACGGACAATCATTTTACTTCGATTCATACTCTCGATTATTATAATGTTTATGTAGTTAGCTATTTATTTGTGTTTATTCAACATGACTTTATAGGTTATGCGAAGAAGACTGGATGTTTTTAGTAGGGATTGCCGAATATCCTCAGATGTACACTCATGGGGAACCATTTTCTCTCAGCATAGGGCATAGGGCATAGGGTATACTTAACCATTAAAAGCCTTATACCCTCATCTTCTTGACGTAGTTAATCAATTCTGCGACCGCCCTCGTCTTACTTCAGAAATGACCAAACGAACCGCGTAAGTCTGTCATAGAACCAAAAAGAATGTTCATAGTCAAATCTGGCCCGACGTAAAACAAATCTGATAGGCCTTAGTAACAGGACTGTAGAGATACGAAAACGGCGTGTTGTGTTACTTGCATGATATAAAGGTGAGTGTTGTATCGTAGATGGGCGCTGGGTCCGTGTAATTACGTTCAGGCATTTAGTTCAGTGATTTTTGTTAGTAGAAGTGTATCCTGGTTTCGTGATTGTTACTACTAGATATATTACTACTATTGCTACTACAAAATCATAGTAGTAATGTTTATGTTCTATGCCATGGATTACCGATTCACCATTCCAGTATCCTATTCTAGTTTTTATAGTCTCATTTCTCATTTATAGGACTTTACCAGTTCCTTCTAGGTCTTCCCTGTTTAATCTTTCTTTCCGGCTTCCATTGTACAATCTGCTTGCTTATTCTTGTTCTGACATTCGTGGCACATGTCCGAACGATACTTTAGTGAGTGCAAATCTTAGAAAAAGCAACGGGTCTAATGGCAATGACATATCTTATGAGCGTTGTTGTCACGTCCCACCCCCACTCCCACTTGCTAATTCATTAATTATGAATAACGAATAATATCAATTCAGCATAATTCATGATCTTTGTGAATGCAGTAGGGAGATACTGTATTATTCAGTAACTGCAGCTTATCACATTCAACAAATCCTAACCGTGTCGTGCTGTCTGCATTTTCCTGTCACTGGAAGCCTTTGTTTTCCTACAACGGAGCCACATAGCCGGAGATAACAGATAAGCGAATCATTAAAGTTGACAAGAGTAGCTTTGATAGCTGACGCATAAACGCGCGCGCGTTTTACGTACTACCGACTATACACGCCAGTACCAATCTGAGAGCTTGACCTTGACGACAGCTGGCAAGGACAACAGCTAATAGTCAACTTAAAAATATCGCGCCGTTACTCTATAGGTGACTATTTGCATTACTTTATACCGGATCATATTTTAATAGTTTGCGCTCATTTATAACAAATCTTTGGTATACTCAAATTTATACATTTTCTGAGTAGTAGTTGAATACTAAAGCTGTGCATTTTTTCATCCAGCGGGAAACTTTTTTCCAAAGCGATGACCTATACGTTTTTTTTTTGCTTAACCGTTTTCTGAAAGTACAAGTAAAATTTTAAGATCACAATCCGAGAAAGTGTTGAGGAAAAGTTTTGAGATATCAAGGATGTCAGCAGAGCGTAGCAGAGCATTAACAGAAAAGACGGGACCTGTGTTGGTGGGGTGGCAGGCACGTAGCCGGGGGGGGGGGCTCGAGGGGCTGAAGCCCCCCCCCCCGAAATCTAAAGATTAGATTTATTCCTTTATTTGCTCGAACTGTGTCTTGTTGTCCAATCTAGGATCAGACAGCAGTATCCGAAGGTGAGATATGTTCATTGTGCAAGCCACCGCTTAAATCTTGCACTGTCAAATGCCATGTCAATTCCTATGGTAAAAAACTGTCTTGGTGTTGTCAATGAATTAGCTAACTTTTTTAGAAACCACCCCAATGCAAATAAAACTCTTCAGGATGCTATTTCAGTACATTCCCCAGAGAGTAGAAAAAGAAGACTTCTCCGGCTTTGTGAAACCAGATTCATCGAAAGGCATGACAGTGTCCTTACATTTGTTGAGATCTTTAAATCCATTTGCTTCAGCTTGGAAGAGATTTCTAACAAGACATGGAAGATTTCTTCAACAGCCTTAACTTTGTTGGCAGCCGTGGAGAAGAGTGATTTCCTAGTCAGCCTACTTGTTTGTGACAAACTCTTTAGCTTTACTCTGCCATTGTCTGTGTTTATTCAAGATAAGTCTCTTGATTTAGCATCAGCTCTAAGCCATGCTAAAGAGGTTATTGTTAGTCTTAAAAAACAACGAGAAGATGCAGAAAAATGTTTCAAAGATATATTTAATTCTGCATCACGGCTTGCGGAAGAGGTATTCCTAACTAAACCGACGGTTCCAAGACTAACATCAAGGCAGACGATGCGTGCGAACCCTCAAATTACTAATGTTGAAGAATATTACAGAGTGACTGTCTTCATTCCTTGTGTTGAGAGTCTCATTCAAAATTTATCTGATAGATTCACATGAGGATTACATGATGAATTAAATGAGGATATTCTACAAAGTTTCCAGGTGCTTCATCCAGGCTATGCTTCTATTGATGAAACGAGCAAGTTGGAGAGTCTATCTCCATACTTTGACGATCAAATGTCACTTTCTGCAGTAAAAGCTGAGTATGAACTGTGGTGTGAAAGAGCTTCCACTATTGACACCGACTCTGAGGTCCTGAAAGTATTGGATTATTGCAATGCGACTTATTATCGTACAATCAACCACCTCTTAACTGTCTTGGCTACGTTGCCAGTGACAACTGCTAGTGTAGAGAGATCTTTTTCTACAATGAAAAGAGTGAAAACTTTACCTCGTAGTGTAATGAACGACGACCGACTAAGTGCACTTGCCATGATTTCCATTCACTGGGATGTTACTGTGGATCCAGATAAGGTGATCAACATTATGGCAGGGAAGAAATCAAGAAGATTGCTTCTGTAGTAACTAAAAAAAGAGACATGGTGCTCGCTTGTAGCAATAATAAACCCCTGTTGGAATTTGGAATTTAGGTGTGTAAGGTGCATTGGTAGGGCCTAATTTGTTAAAGTCATTTGTAGCTCAATAAATTTCTATTCAAAAAAATACAGTAGTAATTAATCTTCCTTCTTCATTAGCCGGATTTAACATTGTTTGAACACAGAGCTGAGCAGCAAATCTTTAGCCTTGATATGGCCACCGCCGAAAAAATTTCGAGAAATGAGCCCCACCCGAAACAAAATTCTGGCTACGGGCCTGTGGGGTGGGGTGTGTAAGCTTGTATGTTATAATAGTAAACACACACACACACACACACACACACACACACACACACACACACACACACACACACACACACACACACACACACACACACACACACACACACACACACACACATTGTTTTCTTACACGCCTATTTCGTTGAATCAGTATTGTTTAAAATCGTAAAACAAAATTTATAGTTTATAAACAACGTTGACTATACTGAACAATTATGAGTCAACGAAATATGCGTTGAAATAAGAAAATAAAATAAAAACGAAACAATTCATACAGTTTTTCGTTGTTTAATATTTCAAAGATGCAAATACTCCGATATGAAAACATGAGAGGTCTCTCTCTCTCTCGCTCTCTCACACACACACACGGACGCAACACAATTCGAAGAATAGGCCAATCTATTGCATACTGAAAATGTAAAACATGTTTTGAAATAAAGTAAATACAAACTAATATCCTAAACATCGTAAATATAACTTACCATAATGTCCAGGACACCCACTACTTTTTTATGAGCTTCTGTTGTTTCCACAAAACACTCGATTTCCTTGCACTATTTTTCGTAAAAAATGCATTAAAGTAAACACAGCATACAAGTTATTTACATATAACGATGTCTAAATACACATTTGTCGTAAGAGTTACAGGGTAAATTAATACATTAAATAAAATTGGAAACATTATAATATACGCACTACTAAAATGCACTATCTAAATTAATAATACTGATGTCTACTGAACTTCCTTTCAGTCAAGAAACATTTCATACCGCACATATCTGCGTCGGAATCTGTTTCCGGCTCACAATCACTGTCACTCTCGCTATCTAATGAAATCACAAACTTATCGGTTTCTTCGTCAATAATTATGTCTCTTTCACAGTATTCCCTCTCTAATCTTTTAACTCTATCACACAGAGGTTTCCAGTCATCTTCAGCAAATTTTCGTTCACACAAGACAATTACATCATTCATTTTAAGTGTAGTATTGTGTTTCGCAACATGCCCTTTCACGATAGACCATATCATCTCGATCGGGTTTAAATCGGGATGATATGGCGGAAGTCGCAGTGTCGTATGACAATGTGCTTTCAGTAGCTCGTCAACTACGTACGTTTTCTTGTTACTCTGGTGGTTTTTTATAAGCGTTACAAGTTCAGGCTTCAACATATTTGTCGAAAATGGGACACTGTTATCCTCTAACCATTTAATCATATCCTCTTTTTTGGAATTCGAGGTGTGTGCCTTATTTATCTCCACATTGTGATAGGCTGCATTATCCATTACAACGACACATTCAGGAGGTAGGTTGGGAAGAAGTTTCTCTTGCAAACATTTATGTAATTGTCTTTATTCATTTGGCCATGGTAATCGCCACTCTTTCTTCCAGCCTTCCACATTAAAAGACAATTCGGTATGCAACCCATTTCGCCTCCAGCGTTGATAATTATCAGCCTTTCGCCTTTAGATACTGGCCGGTGTATACATTTTGCACTGTCGTCTCTCCACGATTTAGATAACACATGACTAAAGAGAATATATGACTCGTCCACACAAACAATTTTGGTCTTTTCTCTTCCCTGTGCTTAATGAGACATTTTAAATAGTGAATACGCTTTTGGCGTAAGTCACTCTTTTCAAAAAGAACTTTCCTATTACTTGGGGTAGCTTTCCACTTAAAACCTAGCGATTTCAAAATGACTCTTAAACTACGGTCGCTACCTTTAAAATTAATCTTTTCTTCAAGTTTTTCCTAATTATATCTGCGGTTGGAAGTCTCCGTTGAGCCACATACACTTCATGAACGGTTCTACGAACAACGCATTTATAGAAATCGTCGATACCAGTAACGGGTTTGTCCCTTTTATATTTCTTTGGAGTCGAAAATGAACATGTTGGACTGCCATCCTCACCCATTTTCTTGGCTTCTTGCAGTATTGTCTGAACTACCGTCCTTGAAACTCCACATGCAGCTGCTGTTCTCTCTTAGCATTTTTGAATGGGTACAATAAAGCCGTCGTTACATTTTCCAGTTTTCATTATTGCTTGTGCTTCTTTTTTCATGAAATCATAAAAGTTTTTTATTATTTCACTGCTCTGACTATGGAGTTTCTTGCCTTTTAATTTTGATACAAACTCTGACATATTTGCCAAAATTGCGAAGTACAAACACAAAAAATATGAATACCAATTGAAGACTCACTACACTAACAAGACGCACCAACGAGTATAAACAAAATGATACAACACAGATACACTTCGAGGCGTAGCCGTACACTGAAGTAAAAAATCCACTCATTTGCAAGCCGTTGACAGCGGATGTTTTCAGTTCCAACTGCATACAACCCGTCCTTCCATACCCCGACTGTAGGAACTGTTTCAAGGTCAAGCTCTCAGTTTGGTACCGGCTTGTATACCGCTCATTGCTCAGATATGAGAGAGAGAGATAGAGCTAGAGAGAGAGAGAGAGAGAGAGAGAGAGAGAGAGAGGATCGCGCAGTGTCTCGACCACAATACAGTAATGGCGTTAGGTTTATCAACACTGTTGTTCATAAGAGGAATGCTTTATTCTATGGTCTGAACAGACTACAGTCTTTTTCTCATTGGTGTCGTCCACTATTCTGCGTGTTACTCCCACTTCTCTTTGCCCATCATTTGTTATTCTCTCCATTCTTTATATGCCTGCTTCCTTTCCATTCTCTAGGAATCGGTTTCTGTAGAGCTCAACATTTTCTCCGTTTTGTCTTTAATTTTTCTTGTCTGTGGATTATACGTTAGTATACATTTTACAGTAGAATAGTATATACGTTTTTATTCTTATTTGTAAACCTTTTGTTACATAAGACATCGTTTAACACAGCAATATCTTTTCACCCTTCTACGCTCCGCTCTCGGATAGCTGATGTGTGTTATTTTTAGTTCTAAATACTTGAGCACAGCTTTCTACGTTCTTTGCCATCGAGAATCATATCTTGACATCGCCTACATATGAGCTGTATTCCGTTTTCTCATTTACCTTTAACCACTACTTTGCCTGTTATTCTAAACGTTAGCGTGTAAGATGTCTTTATAACCTTTCTCTATAACATATGATAGTCGGCAAAGCATAAAATGTATATAATGGTACAGCGGCGAGGGTTGTGCCTCAAACTAGGGTAAGCGCTGCATGAGCTTTTTCTTCACTCATTGTCTCGTGTTTTTTGCAAGTTTATATCAAACAGCATTTGATTATGCAAAAAAAATGTTCAATTTTATTCGTTATATCAAAGTCATACATTAAATTACTTACATTTGAATTTAAATAGATGCCGATATTATTTAAAGCATTTATGTTACTACATAAATATTCGCAAGTAATTCTTCGAATTTTGCTTGTCAACATGCCAATTATGTACGCCGCTGTAAACAGATGTTTTCTTTGCGAACAATTTTATTACATACGACTTCAGTTATCGTAGTGATAAAGTCATAGACTTGTATAGTTTTGGCAGTGAAGCACGCGAACAAGCCACCGTCTACTACTATTCAATGAGACAGAGCTTTACAGTATGTCAAGGTATAAACTTTAACGTTAAATATAATATTTATTTTTACACTATATTATCAGCAGCACTGAAACAGCTCACACACACACTCAGAAATTTTCAAATTGCTTATTTTTCAAATTTAAGAAATTTTACAATTTAAATATCAGTATTCAGAGTTCAAGTAAGAGTAGAGAGTAATAGCATTCACAGACGCATAACATCCTGCCAGCACGGCCAATAATGGCTTTCTTAAGACAATTTAAATTGCAAAGACACAGAATACCAACGCAGACAGCAGTCGCTTCCTTACGGCCGATTCATTACACATGCGCTGAGCTGGCTGCTGGTTGCCCGTGCTGGGCCAACCAAACCGTAGGTTAACTTACGTTTTGATTTAGCTTCTCTGATTTCTCATCACATCATTGAATACTCTGACAGCCCAATACTTCATAATTTTAAATTATTTTTTAATAAAATCTTTTTATGAAAGCTTGCAGTGCTCTCATCGACGCTGAAATGCTCTCGCTTAAGAGTAAAATTCGAGTGTGGTTTTTGTATTCGGTTGTTGCATATACAGTTGTTGCACTGTAATGTTCAACTGTGGGTAGACTGAATGTTAATTCCTTTTATAACAATATACAAGCTTCTCTTTTTAAACAATACCGTCTTTCTCGAAGTCGTTTTTTAAATATAATAATTAATGATTTGTTTAGTTCCGTTTTGATAAAGTTTTAGGTTCGATGGGCAGAGTTACGATGGATAAGATTACGATCTTACGTAAGGCGAACATTGAGCTGCTTGGCGCAGTACGGGCAGGGCATGGCAGGACAGGGCAGCACGAAAAAAACTGTGTGGCACAGTTGTCCACGTCTATTGGTCAGCAGCTTTGTGCGGCAGTTTGACGAAGGCAGGATCCGTGTTTTAACCACAATTTTGTGCGTGTAACCAAAAACATGTTGGCGGAATACCTTGATTTGAGCTCTGAGTCAGGTTCGGATACCGAGTTAGAAATATTATTATTACTCTATCAAAACTCAAGGAAGGTAAAGCTGTGGAAAAGTGAGTACATGAAAGAAAGAGGAACTCACTGGGAATTCGCACTAACAAGAGAATCCTCTAATGAACGATTTGTGATCTATTTCCGTCAATTGAAGAAGTTTTGACAAAATGTCTATTTTGTCAGTTTGAAGAAGTTCGTAGCATAATTCAACCTAGTATCACACGTTTTCTGTGTCAGATCCACAAGTGTGGGATTGGCCACGTCTGGCGTAGTGCTGCCCTGCCCTGCTCTGCGTCTCAATTCGCATTACCCCCCTCGAAAGATTAGAGTCACAGAAACTGAGCTGCCCTGCGTAAGCCACCTACGTGTCAATGTGCGCCCGGCGTTACAAGTACAAACTGACTGAATAGTGACAAAATCATTTAGTTCTGCCTAGATCGTTGAGTTCTGCAATTACGGCCGGACAGTCACCGTATATTGTTTCCGCGTGCGTCCTGCATACGGTAACCGTGACAGACATAACATATTATTATTATTATACATTTGTCAATCACCAAGGCAGTGCAGCAATTCCTACTGCTTGTGAAAGTGGTGTGCACACCAATGCGCTTTTGTTATCTCTGACCTTAGTTTCTCAATTATTGAAGATGAAGCAAACGGATTTCAATGCTATGGAAACAGACTGATCAGTATGTCAATGTGCATCTTTTGTTTCCGTGTGTCCTTTGTATATTGTGTTCAGATGTCTTCCGCCATATAGGCCTACATTCTGTTTTAGCGAATCTGTTGTACAACCTATTCCAACGTGAAACATTAGCGTAGTTCTCAAACAAAATACACGTTATGGTGTTCATTAAATACTTACAAAAAATTCGTTTCCCCTCTTCTCTCTTCAAGCATTAGGCCTACGGCCCATGACCGTGGTACAACACACGTTCAACCACCGCCAGAGAGAAATCAGCCAACTATTATGCACATGCTGTGGCGAGTCATATGATTATGATGGTGAGGGAATTTTGTGTGTATGTGTGTGAGGGTGCGCCTTTAGTACTTTTCAGGTCCAGGTATTTGACCCCACCGATCGGCCTGTGCAAGCATCCGGGTGGTTAACTAGATTCGATCCCACAGCTGTCGTTGTCATTTGAGTCGCTAACAAAACTGCTGTGCCAGTCCGCGCTACTTCACAGAAACGTTTGGTCCTAGTGAATAGTATGAGTTTATATTAGTGATCACGTATAAGAATATGCGTTTACGGTTGTGCGAGTGCGCCCCAGTGATTGTTTTGTCTATGTGTGTGGTTGGGCGCACTTTTGTATATACATATGTGTGTGTGTGTGTGTGTGTGTGTGTGTGTGTGTGTGTGTAAACAGAGAGAGAAAGCGAGAGAGAGAGAGAGGAAGAGAGGGAGAAAGGGAGTGAGAGGAGAAAGGGGGAGAGAGGAACAGACAGTGGCGGCGATAAGGCCTCAGCAGACCCCGTGGCGCGGGGGCCCCCCCCTGGCCCCTAGAAAAAAATATGAAACGAGCTATAATAGGAAAAAAAAGTTTTAATGGGATCCGACTACCGGCAAATTTGTATTTAAAATACGAAATATACGTTTTATTTAACGTGTATAGACATGCAAAAAAACTACGTTTTCCGAAATGACATTACTGTTTGTAGTTTGTAAGCGAAGCTTATCTTATCTCTTGTGGTGCCCGTACGTCCGTGCGTTGAGTCACTCGGCACTGTGGAGACGTAAACAAACACAACACAATGTAGTTCAGTACTCAGTAGTGCGTCGCATCTCCTGCGCGATAGTACTGTATTGCATTCATTTCGTAATTTAGTGCCGTTTAAGTTTAATGACTTAACATTTGATTTTAGTTTTTGTATTTTGTGTAGAGTTAGAGTGTTAGAGACAGAGTTTATACAATTGAAAGTAAGCGTGAATATTTAAGTGGTGCTAAGAAAAAGAAACTGCAACAACAACGAGAAGAATCTAAAAGTAAACTTTCAAAACTCGACCAGTTTTTAAAAAAATCATCAAAATATGAAGTTGAACAACCCAAACCCGGGCCAAGTGCAAGTAATGAAAAAGAAACAAAAATCGGACTTCAAGTTGATTGTGACAGTGACAATAAACCTGATTTAAACATTAGTCCGTCGGATACAAGTGATACAACTACGGAAACAAATAAGCAACTGCAACATGAAAAGAAAAACAACTGCTAGGCATTGAATGTGTTCGCCAGTCCGAAGACATACCTGGACCAGAAAATCAGTTTGAACCAACTGAAGTTGTAAGTAATCACGCAAATAAAACTAGTTTAGCAGGCCCTTCCGATCCAAACTGCCAAAGTTTTGAGACAGATATTGCATTCTATAAAAATCAAGCTACAATGACAGACGAGGTGAAAAAGTTAATAACGTTAAGTGAACCTTGTCAACCAAAGGGTTCTTTCCCGAAGGATTCCGTTTTTAAGCGGTCTTTCAGTACAGCATATTATTCTTTCAAAACTGCAGCAGGCCAAATTGTTCACAGGTTTTGGATTTTTTACTCTCGTAATCTAGATGGAGTCTATTGTTTACCATGTTGGCTTTTCAGCCAAAGTTCTGATGCCCAAAGCTGGCGTGAAGGCGATATTAGAGATTGGAAAGGTCTCAGTAAAAAAATTAAAGTTCATGAAAGTAGCAATGCTCATTTACAATCTTGTCTCACGTATGCCACTTGGAAAAAGAGTAAAACGGTAGCTGATCAAATTTCCGATGAGAGGAAAAAATGGAAAGATATTTTCATACGGATTGTGGATGTCATTCGAACTATGGCACTGTGTTCATTGCCGTTTCGTGGCCATAGAGAATCATTACATGAAATAAATCCTGAAAGTGGAATCTTTAGTTTCTCGCTACGATTCTCTCCTTAGTGCACACTTAGAAAATGAAAAAACCAGATCAAAATACCTCCACCATGACATTCAAAATGAAATCATTAATTTGCTAGGAAAATCAGTATTGACTGCCTTACTAAAACAGATTCACTCGTCTCCTTTTTTTTCTATAATTGTTGATAGCACACAAGACATTTCTAAGATTGACCAAATGAGTGTTGTAATCAGATACATTAACATAGTAGAAGAATCTCCTGGCAATTATAAAACTATGATTAGTGAGTCCTTTTTGGGATTTCAAGAAATAAAGGATCCCAACAGTGAGGGGTTTTCTAAGTAAGATTTTAGACTTTTTGAAAACAAATGAAATTGACATTAGTCAAGTGTAGAGGTCAAGGTTATGACGGTGCAGCAACAATGAGCGGGATATACTCTGGGTTACAGAAAATAATTATGGATATAGTCCCAAACGCGGATTACGTACACTGTGCTGCACATAACCTGAACTTGGTGATCAGTGATTCAGTATCAAATATTTCTGAAATAAGACAATTTTATGACATAGTTCAGAAAACTTATGTGTTTTTCAGTGAAAGCTTACATAGATGGCACTGCCGTTAAAGAAGACAGCTCTGCCAAAAATCTAACTTAAAAAAGCTATGTCCAACAAGGTGGTCTTCTAGACACGACTGTCTGTTAGCTTTAAGAAGTGATTTCAAAAATGTGATTAAGTGTTTGACAGAAATTATTCTATACAGCTCAAAAAACCCCGAGGCAGAAGAAGCATTAGCAATTAGAAATCACCTGGAAAACTTTGAATTTATTCTTGTGCTCTGCCTTGAAACTAAGATTTTAGAGAATGTAAATATAACTTCAAAAGCACTACAGAGGCCAACTGTTGACCTAGGCAGAGCGTGGCAGTTTCTAAGCCGCGCTTGTGATGAGTTAAAAGTTTTAAGAAAGGATTTTGCCGGCTTTCTTGCTGTTGCTAAACAGTTGGCCCAGTCATGGGACATAACTTGTAACATGAAAAATAAGAGTAAGCGAGTTGTAAAACGCTTCTTTGTTGAATTATCAGTTGACCATAGAATTGACGACCCAGTGAAATCATTTGAAGTAAACGTTTTCAATGCAACACTAGATATTGTAATAGCTCAGCTACAAATGAGATTCGAAGGATTGCGTTGCATTGATGATAGGTTTTCATTCCTGACGCCTCAGAATTTAGTAAACTTCTCACAAGAGACAATAGTGGAGAAAAGTAAGGCTCTGGTAAATGTGTATCCTGGTGACCTTTCCACATCACTGCCTGACCAAGTAATATCCTTCAAAGCTCTGATGGCCAAAGAAATTGTACACAAGAAAAGCATTCGAGAAATGATGAATTTACTGGTTGAAGAAAACAGCTGCCTTATGAGTTGCCTTCCAGACTTAACTACAGCTTTGCAGCTTTATTTGACCATACCTGTCACAACAGCTACAGCGGAAAGAAGCTTTTCAAAACTTAAATTAATTAAGTCATACTTAAGAAGTACCATGGCCCAAACTCGGTTGAGTGACTTGGCACTGTTAAGCATTGAGCATGAAGAGACACAGAAAACTAATATCAACGAAGTGGTTGAAAAGTTCTTAGCTATTAAAAAAAGAAGACTAGGCTTAGGAAAACAGTGAACTTTGGTTGATCCAAAGTATCTGTATATATTTGTATCTGTAAATATTGTACATTACTTGAGTTCGAGTGTTATTGAATTGGATTAGACTTAAGGAGAACTTGTATAGAGTATATTAAAGAATTTTACAAATTCAGTTACAAACTAATTTAAATGTTTGAAAAAAGCTAGAATGTTACTTTGATATTCGTTTTTAAATAATAAATTTTTAACACTCTGTGTGCGGTACTGTTTCATAGTCTGAATTTAGATCTTTGACGTAAAAATAAATCATTCTTTTTATTTTTTTTTTTATAGTTTGTATAGAATTTTGTCTATTTAGCAACAATGAATTTTAAGAGTTTGTACACGTGTAAAACGTTCTTTGCAAATTGCAAACGCTTTGTGATAGACGAGAAAGTATTTGCAAACCATTGTTGTGAAACACACGTAAATAGAAACTCATTTGAGTGTTTTCCCCTATTACGTATACAAAATTTAACCATTTTTATAGGGCCACCTAATTAGTTTCGCGGGGGGCCCCCGTTTCTTTAGCGCCGCCACTGGGAACAGATGATAAGAGAGAAAAAGAGGAAGAGTGGTGAAGAGAGGGAGAAAGAGAGAGTATAGGACCTTGATCATGCATTTTCTGTGAACGTCTTGGCCCGTCACTTTTTCCATATTCTGACCGTCTCCCGTCCTACATACTATTTAGTTAACCGTACTAATGTAATCGTTTTGATTTGATCGTATCAATTTTGTCCGATTCTTGACCCAGTTCTCGATTCTTGTCACTCAGCATCGCCCCAGGATAAATTTTGTATTATTCCTGAAGTTTATTTCCAACAGTCCCGCTCTAAATACTCCGACATCCTGTACGATTCATCACCTTGTACAGCCTAATTACATTATTATTTGTTGTTTTTGAGCTCCATAGGAGGCCGAATATGAGTGGGATTGCCGATCTACATTGTCCCATCTTGGCCTATACACATCTCTTCATTGGTTCAACCGATAGAAGTCAATTCCACCACCAAGTATCTGAAGCTGTCTACTGCTTTTGAAACACCCTTTCGCAAAATGTGATCGTTATCTTTCCCCGCAATATCAAATATTCAGTTTTTTAAGGTGTTGATTGTGGGAACCCATTCTATACATTCTTCATGTAACTTAAGCAGCATGATGCCGATAGTCTATCCATTTCGTCTTCTGCTTTAATTGTCTAATCGTAAGCAAAATATAATCTTCGATCTCCAATAGTAAAACACATATTATTGCACTTTTTCCACCACGTATTTATTAACGCTTAACTCAAACATATATTTTCAACAGTGTAGAGACAATACAACGTCTTTGTTTTCATCATCATCATCATCTTCACGGATTAAACCAAGGTTTGTTCCAGTCTCAAATAGGCAAAGATTAGAGCTGGTCACTCCAGCGCTTCCTCGGACGTCCCACACTTCTCCGTCCCATCGGCTTGTAGTTCCAGAGTTGTTTGGGGATGCAGCAGTCATCCATTCGGCAAAGATGTTCCCACCAATTCAGCAGATACTGGGTGATCCTGTCTTTGTTTTAATGCTTTTAATAATAGTTGTCCCCCTCGAGAACTTTGCATTAAATACGTAGCCGGTTATATTTTATAAAACTGTGTAAATAGCAGGAAATTTCTTTAAGATTATTCGCTGATTTCTCCATAGTTGACCATATTATGGAAATCAAAAATTATCACAAGCTTTAACAAGTCCACGAATAGAATGATATGTGTCTGCAGATTATGTAGGCCTACTAATCTCTTCTCCATAATTAGTTTATGGGAGAACCAGAATTCATTCTGCTTTTCCACTTCTTTTATTTTTCGATCCTTTGTTAATAATTTTTCCATAAATTGTAGACTAAGGCCTCAACTCCGCTTGTCTCAATTTTTATAAGCATTACTAAACATATCTGTATCCATTCAAATAGCATTTTTTCAATTGTAGAAATAGAGTACCTATTCGTGTGTTACTAGCAGTACATACATACATTACGTACATAACTAGTAGATTTTTTGGTCCTGATTTACAGCTCCATAAGGATCTTTTGAGGTCCAACAGCTTTCTTAGGTTGTTGTATATCTGTCCCGCCCAAACCGACTAACTTCTAGGCTGGTAAGTTATAATATAAGGGCTATTTATCCTTATGTTATATTCGACTGTTTACTGTTATTTGCAGAACCAAAATATTTACTGTCTTTTATTTTACAACAAATAGTTTGTTTTAAACGTAATTTCTTATTTACGAATATGATGACCACCACTGGTTTGTAGCGGTCGAAACGTGTTGATTATAATTGTAAAGTCTCGAAGTAATACACTTACTAATAGGCCTACCTATTACTGTTTAGGTTTCTTTCTACAGTTATGTCGTCCTCTTCATTTATACCGGTAATGCATAGCCCTACTTCAAGCACAACGATGTTTTCCAGACTTTTCTCTTTTTCATTTGTCAATGATTTTCGCAGCTCTCTATACTACGGATCGGTGTTTCCAAAAGGTAATAATAATAATAACTGCACAGTGTCTCCCAATGTAAATTTTTGGAAGAATAGGTCCGCAAGCGTGCGTCCCCCCCTCCGGCGATGGGCAGGCCCTAAAATATGAACTTACTTTAAGCTCCTGGAAATTTCACTCTAAAGCTAAACTAGGAAGCACTGCAAAAAACCAATCGTCGTTTTGGCCTGTCAAACCAAAGTGGGACATTATATATACAAATTATTTCAAAATTTATGATTACAACTCTCACTAAATATGAATTATAAAAATTATAATGTAAATGTCATTTCTTTAATACGCACCTGATCAAACAGTTACATTTGCCCTAGTTGTTCTGATTTAGCAAATATTAAAAAAGGTAATAACTTAGTTTAATAGTCTAACCTTTCCTAAATAATTAAAGCTAGATAATATACGAAAATCCAGCAAACGTTATAAAATCGTTTTTACTTCCATGTTCCATAAGGAAATGGAAGTATGGTCGTGGCGAAAAAAATCGTGTTCGAGATAATTGCAGATTCTGATTGTACTACCATCAAAACATGAAAAAAAGTAATTTTTCGAAAAGTGTCTGTGTGTGTGTATGTCTGTCTGCCTGTCTGTGTGTCTATCTGTCTATCTGTGTGTAGATTTTTTTCTATGGCAAACGATAAGATCCGCAAATTCAAACAGAATCAAATAATTTTTTGCATACAGCCCTGAATTGTAGAGTTCTCAAGACCTATTGTTTTTGGTGAAGATCGGTTAAGGGAAAGGGGTAATATACCGGCAACGTTTTATGTTTTAACAAGGGTAATTTTCTCTATGACGAACGATAACTGCCGTAAATTCACAAAGAATCAAATAATTTTTTCACACCTCCCTGAATTATAGAGAACTCAAGGTCTTTTGATTTTGGTGAAGATCGGTTAAAAGAAAGGGGTAGTTTACCAGCAGCATTTTATGTTTTAACAAGGGTAATTTTTCTTATGACGAATGATAACTGCCTCACATTCAAACAGAATCAAATATTTTTTTGTATACGTTCCTGAATTGTTAAGTACTCAAGGTCTGTTCATTTTGGTGAAGATCGGTTAAGGGAAAGGGATAGTTTACCAACAACGTTTTATGTTTTAACAAGGGTAATTTTATCTATGACAAACGATAACTGCCGTAAATTTAAACTGAATCAATAATTTTTTGCATACATCCCTGAATTGCAGAGAACATAAGGCCTTTTGATTTTGGTGAAGCTCGGTTAAGAGAAAGTGGTAGTTTACCTGCAACGTTTTATGTTTTAACAAGGGTAATTTTTATATGACGAACGATAACTGGCGTAAAGTCAAACATAATCAAATAATATTCTGCAAACATTCCAGAATTGTAAAGTACTCAAGGCCTGTTGATTATGGTGAAGATCGGTTAAGGGAAAGGGGTAGTTTACCTGCAACATTTTATGTTTTAACAAGAGTAATTTCTTCATGACGAACGATAACTGCCGTAAATTCAAACAGAATCAAATAATTTTTTACATATGTGCCTGAATTGTAGAGCTTTCAAGTAATTTTGGTGTAGATCAGTTACAGGGAAAGAGTTACCTGCAACGTTTCATGTTTTAACAAGAATAAAGTACTTAATTTGGATAAATAATATATCCTGATAAGAAGATCATAATAATCCACTGTAGAAACGTAGATGAAATATCTATAAATGAAGAGGCTAGTTGGACGGGGTGGGGGTAATTTTCTATAAATGAAAATGATAGTTGAAGGGGGTGGGGATAATTTTTATTTTTATGTCATGTGTACTACGTTATCGGCAACAAAGAAGTAGTTTGTTGTTAAAATTCCTTCCTGGGCTGCTTGGGTTTGATCCAATGTTTTCTACAAAACCAGACGTTTCGGCATTGCTATCGTCTGCCATCATCAGTAAAAATTGAGTGCACTATTGTGAGGTGGTATACGTTAGTGATTACAGTACTGTGGTTAAGGCTGAAGAAAGAAGTAGTTTCTATGGAAATAGTTCATTTCGAAAAGTATTTTAAATATAAATCTTAGAACATGGAAGTCATGTATGGTTCTCCATACCGATATTTACTTCCATGTTCCATAAGGAAATGGAAGTATGGTCATGGCGAAAATAAATCGTGTTCGAGATAATGGCAGATTCTGATTGTACCACCATCAAAACATTAAAAAAAGACATTTTTCAAAAAGTGTCTGTGTCTGTGTCCGTCTGTCTGTATGAAGAATTTTTTCTATGGCAAACGATAACAGCCGCAAATTCAAACAGAATCAAATAATATTTGGCATACAGCCCTAAATTGTAGAGTTTTCAAGACTTATTGTTTTTGGTGAAGATTGGTAAAGGGAAAGGGGTAGTTTACCAGCAACGTTTTACGTTTTAACAAGAGTAAAGTGCTTAATTTTGATAAATAAAGTATCCTGAAAATAAGGTCATAATAATCCACTTTAGAAAGGTAGATGAAATATCTATAAATATAAAGAGTAGTTGAAGGGGGAGGGTAATTTTTTTTATAAATTAAAATGGTAGTTGATGGAGGAAGTAAATTTTATGTTTTATATGTGTAATATGTTATACAACAAAGAAGTAGTTGTTATGGAAACATTTCATTTCACTTTAAAAAATTCTATATTTTTTCATTTTAATTTAAATCATGTATGAAAGAATATATATCGTTCGTGGCAGGCAACCATATCTCAAATATGTAATGTTTACGTTTCCATTTTATTATTATGATTACCGCATTAAAAAGGCAGGCAAGACACACACACACACAATTCGCGTTTTTTCTGGCATCACTCATGTTTATTTTCTTTCATTTGCACGCTTTTTAAATGGAAAGTGCCGAAACCCACACCAACACAACGCGTGCAAGCCGAAAAAGTGTCCAGTTTGGATAGCGATTTGCTTCCTGTGGATCGCTTGGCAGTGTAACTGCACGTGTTTACAGAGGAACGGTTCATAGACAGACTTTTCGTCTTTAGGGAATGAACCCTCTGCAAGATACTCAGGATCCATGAGTGACTTCGGAGCGCTTCGGAGAAGGGATGATTATCTGCGTAGTTCGGTTTCTTTATAAGAATAAAGTAAGCCTACCTAATTTTTATGGATTAAGTGACTGAAAATAACATTATATTAAACGATTACCCCATAATAACAAAAATATCTATAAATAGTGAAATTAGTTTGAGGGTGGGCGATATTTTTTTAGAAATTACCGAACCGAATTCAAGTAAATTATTTTAAACATAAATATTACAACATGGAAGTCATGTATGGTTCTCCATACCGATTTTTTCTGTTTGTGTCCTTAATCCAAGTTTATGGAGTACGCTTAATGCTGAAGTTCCTAAGTCAATCTGTTGATAGCGCTTTCTTTAAAAACCCTGTATTATTTTAAACCTGTTTTTGATGCGACCTTAACCAGTAAATTCTTTCTAAACCTTCTCCCACGATTTGTCCAATCAACCTTTTCCAGTAGCTACTGCACCTCATTAGTCACCAAACGTCGATGTTTACTTTTGAGGAAACTTTTCCACTACCCTTTTCTCAAGTAACACATATAAATTTTTATAATTTAGCACCTTATAATTCCTGAAATAGTCTGCATTCTCCTATGACGCCAGGTTCCAAAAACTGAACTTTTTTCTAGTCTTCCTTGTCTCCATTCCCAATACTGGGGGGGGGGGGGTCTAGAGCCAAACTCCACGCACAAATTTTTCTTTGTTTTTATTCTAATATTTCTTAACGTTGTCAATTTTCAAAATTAAAATTTTTAGCCTCTTTATGTACGAGCTAAACAAAATTTAATGTGCATTTGTAGTTTTAAATATATGTTTCGTAATAATCTAATTAATATAATCTTGTAAATATAATATAATATGTTATAATCTTATAATTTTATAACATAATGGGCCTAATCTTAGAAAAATGCTAGCGGTATGAAATCCGAGACGTCTGTATTATCTGAAGTTTTGTGTATTTTAATGTAGGCCTACTTCGTCACTCAGTGACGGAAACAAAATTCCAGTATGCTAATTTAAACTTTAACAAAAAGTAAATTGAATAGAATTAACACAAATAGAAATCCATTTGTTTCCCAGTATCTTTGCCAAGGACAGACAATACTGGGTCCATGACAGGTTCTGTGTTTTCAGTAAAATTCATCGTTAGCATTGGCGGGACTACAAAGATCTTCTGGGGAGGGGGAAGGGTGAATCAGACTAGTTTCTAGGAGGGGATGAGACTAGCCAGAAGGTTGGGCTCCTAATTTTTCTCAGGACAAATGAGAATTTCTCATATAATTTGATAAATTCTTTTCGTCTCAAATTTTTGAATAAACCGACGCAAAGTATGTTGCAAATTCATACATTATTTACCAAATGTTAAATTAATATTCCCTCGCTCTAACTTTTATTAATTTACAATTTTGTAATTCCTTTTATTCCTATAATTATTTATAAGCTTTCTTTTAACACGCGCAACTAGCTTAGAAATAGACCTATTTACTCTCTCATTTAAAGCGTTACCTGTCGGCGTCAAAGGAACCGTTATAGTGGTAATTAATTTTTTTTCTCGCATCAGTGTAGTAATTAAAGAATGCGTTGTTGATATGTTTGAACACATGAATGGATCGATCCCATTGAAGATGATAAACTGTGGACTGAAAACAGTAAAGTCATCTTACTGACGGTGCAATCTGATTGGTACGCGGTGCGCAAAGACAGTCCCGGAAAGTGCTGCGTTAGTAAGAGGCTAAATTTGCACATCAAAGGCTTCCAATGTAACATAAAGGCTACCTTACCAATACCTTAACAATTTTTGTTAAACATTCATTCCTACTCACTACTCATGCACTGACGCATGTTATTTAATTTTTGTTGGTCACTGTCCAGTTCTGCTTGGTGTAACACGGTTGTCACTTGCTGTGTTGAAGTGGTTGTGAGTGTGACTGCAATGAGTGTAAAACGGAAAACACTTTCTGTATCGGATAAATTGGAAATCCTACGAAAACGTTACTCTAAATCATAAACAGTTTTCTGATTTATTAGGAATCCAGACGTCCACATTAAGAACAATAATAAAGAACTGCAACTCAATCATTGCAGCTGCGACGTCATGTTGGATATAAGCGAAGCGAAGCCAAGTGAAATGTGGGAAACACGAGGACCTGGAAAGCAATTTGGTTGACTGTCTTCATCAGGCTCGAAGCTTAACTACTGTATACCTATAAAAGGGTCTATCATTCTAGAAATTGCACGTAAATTAAACACTGAATTTTCTGCCTCCTATTGTCTGTTGGACAGATTTAATCAAAGACGTGGACTAATTAATCGCCAGATTTCCCGAGAGTCAGAGTCTATCAGTGAAAGTGACGTTACTAAGTGGCAAAACAGAGTGTCGTCTAATCTAACTTCGCGGTACGAATCTCGTGATATTTCTAATGTGGACGAAAGTGGTTTCTTTTTTCAAGCTAATGCCAGCCAAATCGTACGTTTTCAAAGGACGAAAGAGTCATGGGGGAAAATTAAGTAAGGACAGAGTCACAGTGCCCGTTGGTTCAAATTCTGATGGCTCTGAGAAACTGCCTGGAGTCGTGGTGGGAACATCAAGTAAATCACGATTCTTTAAAAAAGTAGAAAGCTTTGTCATGTGTTTATAAGAGCCAGGCACGCGCATGACCGAGTATTTTTTGTCACGTGGTTAAAAGATATGAACAACAGAATGCTGAAAGCCTGAAGCAAGATTCTGTTGTCCATATACAACTGCCACCCTAAGATTGCGGATGTACAAAACGTAGAGCAGTTTGCCTTTTTACCTTCATGTACAACAAATAAGCTTCAGCCTACGGATCAAGCACTTGTATGTCAAGCGGATCGTCCTGCGGTATCTGCAATACATTGACAGTGGGGAATCCAGACGAAATCGAAACTCTACTGCATGCTCTAAATTTTGTCAGTGATGCAGGGGAAGGAGTCTAGCCTCGCACCATTGCAAATGGCTTCAGAAAAGTTTTGTCAATAAGGTAAGAAACTTGATTTTATTAAAGTATATGTGTACTGTGTATTTTTATGTTCCCGCAGTTACTACCCTTTTTTTAGTTTATAGGATTCCGACAATTCAGTTCCTCAATCTGATTTCTTTTCTGATCTAAACCATGACGATGAGGATTGGGCTGCTATGCCCGAGAGTTTGGGAGATATGAAGTTCCCTATGTGTACATAATGGGGTAGTGACTTCAGAAATACTGTATGTAGATTATATCATGGAAAACCATACCGCAGGTGATGAAGATGGGGAGAGAGCAGACGAATCAACTCCCACACGGCAGGAAGCCTTTGCAGCGTTAAGAGTGACAAGACAATTTATAAGTTTTGTGCTTCTTCTAACGAAATGTCAGTTGGTGTGAATTCATACTTGAATTATGCAGAAAATATGATTTTTCACTGCACAGGTTCACTACAAGGCAAACAACTATAAATAATTTTTTCGAAAGAAATAACTAAATATTTAATATTAAGTGAAATATTTAACTACTGGTAAGTGTTAGTGTTAACTACTATGTAAGTTAGTACCGCAAATAAGTTAAGTAAAACAAGTTACTGAAACAGATTTGAAAATTTTGCTTAACATATTGTACTTAAATTCAGTATTTCGATAATTGCGCAAATCTATATCTGAAAATTTTGAATATATAGTACAACAATATGTATGTATGCTACTTAGTCGTCTGCCGTTTAAAACGCGGTCCCGCTTAATACGTGGTTTTCATGCGGTCCCTTGGTGAGCGTTCTAATGGGGTTTTACTGTACATACAATCGTAAAGTTGTAATGTGTACATAACTTTCTTAAAGCTTAAACAAAACTTGAACAGTATGACGTAAAGTCTATAAGACAAAATTATAGTTGTTTCAACTATATTACTATAGTTGATCTAGTAATTGTGAATTCCCCATCTGGGAACGAGAGTCTGCATCGTTTTACGATCCTCGCCGATTCTCATTTACCATTGTAGTTGAATCGAAAATTTGTGCGAATAAAACCTTCATCGATCATGATCTCCTGATCGGCTCCACAGGAAATTTTTTTCTAGTACGAATCATGTCAGGTGTTCGGCCCGTTTAAGAAAAATATATATTTGTGTAATTCTCCACCACCCGCAGTAGCTGATGTTAAATAGGTAAACTAAAAAATGAGTTGGTTTGTGACCAACTCTTTCCAAGTATTCTTTTTCCAGGTCTGGGATGTTTGTAGCCATGCTTTTGGGTTCAACAAAACCATATACCTATCATAATCTAAATAACTACGACTACGGTTTGGGAACGTTACTTTTACTTTTGTAAACCGTCACTCATAATAAACGAGATAATGTAAAAAAAAAAGTATATTGGTATAATTCTTATTTTGTCCCCCGCAGAAGTCGCAAAATAGCCCCGCTAAGATCTTTTACAGCCAATAATAGATGATTGTAGAAGAAATCATGAAGAAGTGGGCATACGGGATCACTTCCTTTCTTCCCAACAGCTTCTGTAAATATGTAAAATATAATTTCAGATGATGGCAGAATTGTAATATTAAAACCGTACGAATACTAATGACTTTCATAATATACATCGTTGGCGACACATTTTGAATGGATAAATTCTGACCATCATAAAAGTAAATTGCTTCTCAATGTACAGAATTTTTGATATTTCGGCTCGTTAAAATTTTCCTGGTATAGAAAGCTTATACAGTGTTTTTGTGAACAATGGTATACATTTTTAGTTGTTTGCAAACAGTAAACTTTAAAATTCTACTCATTGCGTGTTGAACAAGTATCAATAAGATGATAACCAGAACTCAAACAACAATCCACTCTTGATGCACAGAATTAATATAAATTTTAACTGTTGGCTTCTTTCGCACAATTACTTAATGAATAAATCATGAGTAAGAGTGGGCAAGAAGAACTCTCCTGGTAGAGAAACTGGAACACTTGCTTTCTGCAGTAGTATATCTCTTAAGAAAACTGGCATGTGAAAATTCGCTACGCAAAACGTCGTAAATTACATAAAGTATTTTGATCCGTTACCCAGAGCAAGACCCCCTTGTATTTATAATCCTTGGTAAGAGGGATGTCCAGTACTTTAATGCCCCCAGAAACTTGACTCCCAACCAAACATGGTCCTTCATCCGACACCCAGAGGACAAGCCCGATATCAAATACCGGTCTTTTTATACCACGAGTTTTTTATATCGACACACTATATAGCAACCCATCCACTTGAGTGGCAACTTACTGCCTCCTCTCACTGCCTTCACACCCTGCATATCTCCGCTTGGTACACAGTTGTCCTAGCTGATGTCGGTGTTTCCGCAATGACCGTTCCTTGCACGGTCATCGCCACTATTCTGACGTAACAAACAATAAATATCACCTAATTACCATTGTCACAGTAAATAATGCAAGTCACTATTTATATATGTCAGCACACAATAATCTGTAATAATCGCTTTACAGTAAATCGTTATAAAAGACTGCAACGAATCATACGTCACAACTCAACTGCCGGCCGCTTTAAATTCATTGTGTAATTCCTCGGCCGTCTTTCAATTCAACCCGCTGAAACTCCCAGATGATTCTACCACTTTCGCAGTGATGCGTCGAGAACTATCGCGTAGTGGAAGGCGCCTATAGGCCGTCTCAGGGTCAGTTTTCAATATTGGCTCTTGTGGAAGCTGTCGCGCTCTCTCTCACCCACGTGTTTCCCCTATATTTCTCTTCTGTTGTCTTTTTACAATGTTGTCATTCGTACTAAACGTGAAGTACAAATTTTTAAAGAGTTTAAAATTTTATTGATGTTCTACGTTGTATGCTGCGTATTTCTGTATAAATTATATGTCTGTAACACAATTATCTTCTTCGTTAAAAAACAGTTTATAAATTTTTGTTCACATGTATAAGTTAGAGCAATCAGTCACAGCTGGAATAATATAAGATTTAACGTTAATTTATTATGCCCCATGTTCTGGAGCGCCAATTTAACATTTAACTTTGATTTCTCTTTTCTCAGGGTTTATAAAATAAAATGTAGACTTATTCTTATAAATAGTTTTTCGATTTATTAACAATTAGTTATTTTGAGTATCATATTTATAATTGACACATGAATTACGCAATCTCTAATCAAAATATAAACATATTCATTTTCATAAATCTTATTTTGATTACTCATATTAAATGCTCTAATAATTCAAATATTGTAATTCAAAGAAAACAACTTTTAATAATTATTCTCTTAAATTTTAAATACTCTAACATAGTTAATTACTGATCTGGATTCATTTAAAATCGGTGCTCATAAATAAATTTAACTTCCATAGCTTCCTGATATTATTTTTTAAGTGAAATTTTATCTTAATTCTTTAATTTATTTGTGTGGGTTCTTTAAGTGAACAGACAGTGGACCTAAGATTAATTATGGCATGATAAGTTTACTTTTGGTATGTATCCAAATCTGGTAGATGTTTATATGGTGCGGTTCGCATGTTGATCGTCTGGCGTGACGGCGATAGTTTCCTCCGGATTAGCAGATTGTATCGTGGAATCCCGTGTAGTCTCACACGACACAGCACAACACCAAACTTCACTGATTTGGAATTAGTTCGCGTTATTTGTTATTATTGTTATTCGCTTCCACAGACATTATTGATTATTATTTATCAACTGCGTTATGGTTGAAACTAATGTTATTTACGAGTTTAGTTCGTCTTGTAATATTACTCGGTGATAAAGTTATTGTTACGTATTTGCAAAACTAAATTACAGCGTTACTGAATTATTATTCGTGTTGTACTAATTCACTTGTATATCACTAATAAAATTACAGTTCTTTTACCGAAGTTGTTTTAAGTCCGATATTACTTCGCTAAGTCCAATAATTATGAAATCTCTGTCGCGGACTTCCACTCCCGTTTCCGTCAAAAGTTTAGTTAGAACTCCTCGAGCGCGCCTTCCTCACGTCCCTGTATGGAATTCAGCGTCACTCCCACTAATTTCTGATTTTTCTACGCTGTGTTCTAATTGGTTCTACTTTACCACCCTCCAGATCTAGAGACCACCTATTTTTCCGAAAGCACCTCTCTGATAGGCTTTTGGATTTCCACCAGATTCCTTCCCTAGGTCACTATACTGAGGTCGTTGTCGCTGCTAGATACTGTAGCAATAAATTCTTGCCTGTCACTTTTTTTTTGAGTATACAAAGCAACCCTTAACTTTCTCGTCAAAGTATTGTTTTCTGCACTTGGTCGTTCTAATAGCATCAACTATTGTCACTTAAGGGCCTCACCAAACTTCCTTTGTATGTCCGTTTCTTTGTCTATGTTTCCATCAAAACATCTTTCCTTGAGTTCGGACATTACACCCGAGCTTTCTCTCTTCTGAGTAAGGTCGAAGTCCTGCCGTTGACCGGTTGAGTCTTTCAATAACGTATACCCTTTTTTGTTTCACTATATGCAGCTGGCATGTATACGTAGTTTGGTCTATTGTTAATACATACATTTGCTCTTCAAATGGGTTCGTTCCAGTTTGTACTTTTTTTTCTAAGGATTTGAGGTATTTGTCAAAAACTATCGTTTCTTAGTATGGAGAGCGATGAACTCTGTCGGCTTTCCGTGAGCGCGTTAGAGCTGTTACACGCTTTTATTGCCTGTTAATCACTTCTGCGTTTAACGCATCTATTCCCTGTCTCGGCGCTTAATGGTACATCTCAACTCAAAATAAGAAATTTTTTTAAATTTCTGAATTTGGCGTTATAAAGATCTATGGAGTTAGTGTTTACCACGTTTTATTTACTACAAATTTCCTTTGTTATGAACATACTTTAATAACCAAGATGCAACAAATAAAATTTTATTGATTTTTATCTCTGTAATTAAATAATGTTGTCAGTGTGTGTATTAAAAATTTTGCTCTGTGAGAAGGTTTTGATTTCTTGAGTTAAACATACAGTATAAGAGTGAAAGATGTAGTAAATAGTCTATTGAAAGTTATTTTAATTATAATAGTAGTAAAAGTTATTTTGAATGCAAATTGTAATACTCTACTTAAGGTGGTTTGGACCGTATGTACAATTATTTGTACTGTTTATAGTGGACGCCTCTGGAGACTAGCCAGCCAATCAGACAACGCGTAAGACATACCCTTACACCAGTTAAGTGTTAGTAACTGTTGCACTTGGATGTTTTTGCCATTCTGTTTCATCGAGTAACGTTAACCGTATCCGTTTTTACATTCATATGTTTGCTTCTTAGTAATTTAATTGTGTTGTATATCTAAAGTTTTTTGTCATATTCCTACAGTCAAGTGTAGGCCTAATAAGTATACGGTACGTTAATTAGTTTATACGTTGCCCATATTTATAATTTCAGCAATGGCATGTGAGAAAAGGGATGCAGGTACAAAGGCTGAGAAGAAGAAGAAACAGACAATATTAAATGTACTACTTAAAATTATTGAAGAGGAAAGTCGCAGCATTTGTGTTGCAGTGAGAAAAGTTAGTGAGCTGTGTGGCGTAATCGAAAGAACTATTTTTAACATTAAAAATGTGTTAGCACAGAGTCACTTAAGTATCTGTCAAAAACAAGACAATTAAATAAATTTTACGTCAGTGCAAGAAAACTGAAGTATGATTAACTTTACATGCTTGTTTTGAGACAAAAAATTCACCAGTTTTACAGCGATGTTTTACCTCCAATTCTGAATGTAATAGTTAAAGTTATAAAAGACGAAGAAAATTTGCCAGAAAGAACACGTTTCGTAGACTAATTCGTGAAACAGGATTTGTTATGAAGCCAGAGGCAATAACAGTTTGTTATTTGAACGAGATGACATCATCGGATGGCGACATGGCTACTTAAGAAAAGTAAGAAACGCCCGAAAAGAAAGAAAGAACATCATCTGTACTCATGAGTCGTGGACAAAATGTCGGACAAACCACAAAGAAAATTTGGAAAGACAAAAATATTAAGGGTTTTCGCCAAACCTTCATGGAAGGACTAACGACAGAACTGAAAACTCCTGTTTCCCGTGTACCGCAATACACATTATTTCATGCAGGTAGTGAAAACGGCTTCATCACCGGCGCTGAAATAACTTTTTGTTGTAAGAAAAACAGTTCAGTTGAACATGATATGCATGGTGAAACCTGTGAGAAATGGTTTATTGAACACTACTTCCAAACTGTCCACGAAATTTAGATATTGTACTCGAAAATGCAAAATATCACTCAAGGTAGCCTATTTACAACAGACACCTACAACGTCTTGGCGTAAAGGCGAATTGGCTGGGCTTACACAACATCTCTTGTGACGAGGATTGCCTAAGAAGAGAAATGCTGGATCTGGATTGTGAACATAGGCCAAAATGTGAAAAGTACGTAGCCTAATAGACGAGAAAGCAAGAGAGGTCGATATTGAGATTTTGAGGCTTCCACTGTGAGGTGAGTGCAATAGTGTGGTCTCATGTTAAACCACACAACATAACTTTTAGGAGAGACGATGTAAAAAGGCTGACATCTGAAGAATACCAAAATGTTACCTCCAAAAATTGGCCTAATTATATACAAAAAGTCAAAAAAATAAAAGATAAATGTGGTAAGTTGACTGTCTGCAGAATGACGTTGAAGCCCTCATCATTCGACTCACATCATCGTCATCTTCCAAATCTCCATTATCTCAAGTTTCAGAAGGATCAGCAATGGCCGGGCTATCAACATCAGGGATGCAAAAATTCATGGAAGGCGTGAAGCGTCTGCACTCCACTGACAGTGAATAATGTAAGTTGATATATTTGATCATATCTTGTATTCAGGCCTATATGGCAAATGTTTAGATCTGTCGTAAAGGTTATTGTATTTTTACATACTGCATACGATTTTACACGATGTTATTAGTTACTAGTTTAATGAGAATTATTAGTATTTTTATTTAATTTAGCACTTACATAATTTGGGTAGTTGATACAATTCAAACGCCTTCAATGCGCGGAATGAACTATCGCTACGTACAAAGCTGGCAACAGTGTTGTCCGTTTAACCGATAGGCCTACTGAAAATTAATCTGGGCCGGCCTACACAAACACTGGCAAATTCCAAACTGCATCGTTTGCCGACGTTGAATACATCGCTGCCCGCCCTATGACTACAAATGCCACGCAAGTTGTCTATCTCATAGGCAAAGAGTATGTTCATAATTTAAAGACATAGTTCTTTAAACATAAGAAAACATTGTTTTATTTTATGTTACTGCAAATATAAAATATAAAAAAAATTCTGTTATTGGTATTAAGTCTACAAATAGTAATTTTTGCCGTTGTGAATTAAAATAATTTATTTTACACTTATTTACAGTAAATACCGGAAATAGCTTGTTAAACAATACAATTCAAACACAATACAGACGTGATAAAAACAGACTTTAAGCCGATATCGTAAAATATTTTGCAATTAATAAAGTTTATGATCAGCCACAAACGCCGTGCGCGCGCGCTTGCACACACACACACACACACACACACACACAAAGCCGGTAACTGATAGACTATTAGTGCGCATTTAGGTTTCAGAGAATTCTAAAGAGTTATGTAGCCTATGTGCCAGTGAAAGCTCAAGAGCTATGAGCTCTGGCAAAGTAAAAACATGGTCACATGGTCAGGTGTTGAATATGTTGACAGACATAACCGAATAAGAAAAATTTACAGGGTATATTCAAATCGACTCTGAAATACCTTATTATCTTATATCTGGGACCAGTGGAATAAGCATTCTCAGCATGACACAAGAAGCGATTTAAATTGGAAGAATGTGTGCTATCGACGAATGCGTGGGTATCTGATTTCTGTAGCGGAAAAAGAAGGATGCTAATAGGCCTACTACGGAGAAATACGAATTTATTTTCATAAATTATTTATTTAATACATTTTTTCTACCTCATACAATATTTTATACATAAGTGTAACAGTGCTTCTTTAGGTATGAAACTTATTATGTTTTCTTTTTTATTCTATGGATTTGTGTTCACTGCAACTCGACCAAGATATTCAGTCATAAAAATACGTTTTAAATCAATTCAATAGTAAGTGACATCAATGAATGTAAGCTATCTGTCTTCAGCAGACAACGAACCAGTTATAGTCCCGCGCTGTTTCTCCTCTTGGTGTCCGAGAAGAGACGTGTCGTCCATTTAACGGCTAGTTTGGTGCATAATGTCTACGCGCAGGCGGATCTGAAAACCACCACCTTTCCGGTATCGGCGAACATCATCCAGACATAAATGATTCATAGAAACTGTTGCCCTTACTTATCCTATGGAGAAAAAGGTCCAATACCGTCGCCATCCACGGCGACTCTAAACCGCTGCCATTTCCGCCAGGCACATACCGCCTCATCTGCATTAGCATACTGATAATCCATTTTCATCGTTGATATCTTCATTTGTTTTTCACATTTTAGTCTTGGATAACGTCATCTTTTTCATCTTTAATTAACATTCTATTTCAATCTTTTATGAAATCTTTCTCAGTTCACATACCATAATTTCAAATCTTTGCCTGTAATATGCACATACAATAGTACAATAGTCCCATACAATAGTACAATACAATACAATAGTACAATAGTTTTCGTAAATCAGTTTCTTCTAATGTTTCTTTTACATTTTATATTTTCTTATTCTGTTACTTATTTTCTTATTCTGTTATTATTATTATTACTTACTATTTTAACTCTATTTTCTCACACTTATCCGCATCAGCTTTGGTTTTTACTTTGTACAACGATTATTACTTTTCATCCATACCTCTGAGTTGTATAATGAGCGTTGATTGCTTTCAAAGATTTGCTGTTTTTTGTTAGCAATGTTTTCTAAGAACCACTTCAAGAAAAAAAGATACTCAAGTAAAATTAAATAAAGTGCATAACGATAAGAACAAATAAAACAGCAACAAAAGTCTATGACGCAAAAACCTGTAATCACACGTGACTACTAGCTACCGGATTGGTCGGCACACACATTGGTAAATATCGGAACGTGTCGCCACGCCGAATGTTGAGGAAACACGAATCTATAATTGCGACTTGCGGATGTCCGTGCAAGGTTTCAATAGTCTCAATTACAGTAATTTCGTATGCATTTCAAGTCACGACACGTCGGCTTCAATTATTATTCTAGTTACTTTAATTGCTAATTATTATTTAACCAAAGTGCTACCGGCAAAAAGTGTGTTAGGGACAAGGCCAGCTAAAATAAGAACAAATTCTACTGTATCTTATTCTACAAAACTGCATCAAGGTCTTAGCTTGGCACTGACTTTAGTATTCATGAATATAGCTTGTCTTGTAATTAACTCAATCACAACGCCCAGCTGCAACAGTAGTAATTACATAAAGCTTCAATGTGATTATGGCGCACTCACACACACACTTTATGCATTGGTAGATAGATACAGCGACTCTGATATCTAACGTAAACGTTTTGGATCACAGGAGTCACAAGGAGGTTGGATTGTCTAAACCAATTGCTACCTGAACTTGGTTCTTTCCGAGTCTATATGTTCAGACACAAGAGATTGGAAGTACCAGATGGTCCAAAATGATGCGATGACTGACAAATGAGCAACATGTGCTCTTTTATTGTCCTCGTTTTCAAGGTCTACGTGAGTAAATAACTGGAGAGGTGCGGAAAGAACAGTCGCCCCAGAACGTCTGGTACGGAATCATAAATGCTCGAGTGCAGTCAGTAATTACGCTAGTGATGCACTGCAGAATCTTGGAAAGATCGCGCAACATAGAATAAAGAGAAATCTAAATCGCCTAATCTTTACAAGACGGGAAACTTAGGTACGACAAAGTCACAAAAATATGAAGTAGAGTGGCAGGCGATACCACCCCGCGAAGTAATGCCTTATCATTGTAAATCTACTGTGCTGCACTTTTACATGTACACGGAACTTTTACAAAGGAGTCATTGCCTTATTGTTGGTTATGCGGGTTTCATTCCTTGAGTCCTCTCAGTTGATCTTCATGATATAAAAATTAATAACTTTAACACTGTCACGTGGTTATACAACGTTTTGGAATCTTTGTATACTGTAAAGTTTGGTGATCTAATGTACGCTAAAAACTGCTTCCCGTATGTCCATCGATCTGTATGTACAACAGTAATTTTATTACGTACTTTTAGCTTTAACTTATGTACTATCATCACATAGAAATTTCTGTAAGAATAAAAATAATACATACATGAAATCCCATAATCCTTATACGACGAAATGAAATATTAAAAACCACACAAAGAAACAAGATCTTGGTGAAAGCGAAGTTCGACTTTATTATTCTAGTTTAGTTGCTCTTTAGTTATTTTCATGTTTATTCTGTGATATTATCTAATTGTCTTCTAATGTCATGTTTCTAAAATCACTAGAGTGTTCTGAAATGATCGTATTTTTATACCTATAATGGATCTGGGAATCTTATTCGAGCTTTTCACAAAAGTCAACCATTGGTTTAAGTAGAAGTCTTCATATTGTTACGACATCACAGAACAATCTACGTGTTTCTCGAACGATCCATTGAAAGCCGGCTGAATGTTGTGCCGTACGTGATTTCAACATGCGCTCGTGAGACTTTTCTGGAAGCCGCCAGCCGTGCGGACTGTCAAGCTGCAATTAATTAAGTCGTAGTGTAGAGCTAACGCGCAGTATTAATAATCTAGTATTTCGGGGAGGGGGGTATAAATACCAGTACTCAACGATGTTCAGTTTCAGTTATAGTTGCGATATATTACAGTGTGGTTCGAGTTTATTGTCGAGCGATTACAAGGGATTACTCTGTGCGTTCAAGTGGTTTTTGTGGCGAAGTGTTGTGTTTTATAATCGGGCGGTATAATTGTAATACACTTGTGTTTTATATTAGTTGACATTTTATTGCGTGCGAACAATATTTATTTAATTTGTTGTAAGAGACTGTGTTGTTAATTACCAACTGTTTAACTGTGATAATTAAAGCTGGTGATTAGTGACTTAATTGGTGTCTTGTATTTTGTTTTCCACTGTACCATATGTATACAATAAGTACATTGTATATTTCGCAGACTACCTGTTGCGGTACATATCGATCTCACGATTGATCCGAGCCTCTACGACTATCCGTTCCTCCGCGTTACTCACGATTACTTGCGCAGCACTATCCTGACTCTGATCATGTTAACATAAATTATTTGGCAGTTCCAATTGGTGCGCAAGACACCTTGCGATTATGCTCACTATCTTGTTAGTACACGCTGGTCTTCCAAGGGAATCTGTTATGGGTCTCAGAGTTTAACACTTAACTTCAGTAGACAAATAAATCGTTATCAGACTCAAACCATTTTTAAGCTTTATCCTCATAGTTGCATTATTCTTACGTCAATATATATGTTACTTAAATGTAGGCCTACAGTGATAGCAGCAAAGCTACATGGAGTGAATGTAAGTCATTTTACTGACGCGACAATCTCATTGGTCAAACATAAAGGGGTACAGTTCTAACAATAAGAATAAATAGATACTGCGGAAACAGGAAAAAGGATAGCTTGAGAAGATATATATCACATCCAACAGAAGAGTCAAGAGAAGCATACTAGAGAATAAGAAATGAAACAAAGAGAATTATTAAGCAAGACCGTCAAGAAGACTCATGGGAACGCTTCATACGAGTAGTCACTGTGGAACACGATTTATATGGTAGACAGACTATGGCATATAAAGTGATGAAAACATTGAATAGTTCTGAAAATGAAAAGATTCGTGTTAATATGATTGAGGAAAATGAATGGACAAACCATTATCAAAAGTCAAACCTCCGCTCAACAGTCCCTGAAAGGACCAAGGCGTACCGCGCGGCTGTTGTGTGCAATGTGACGGTTGCATGGCTAGTACAACGCACCACCAGCCGCTGGACAAACCACTATAGGAAGTTATATTTTGACAGCGCAATAGAAAATGATAAAGAATATATAAGTAAGCCCAGTGTAAAAGATCTAGAGAAGTTAACTATAGAAGATCTCCAACTAGCAATGAGTGGAATGTAAAATAGAATGGCACCAGGACTTAACAGAGTAAATTCTGAGTTAATAAAATATGGTGGCACATTATTGCATTTACGAATTCTCCATTTTCCAAATAACATTTGGATGGGAAACAAAATTCCGAAACAATGGAGGCGTGCAAAAGTAATTTCGTTATATACAAAAGCAGCCACAACAGATGCAAATAATTACAGAGGAATAAGCTTGCTGGACTCAGTATACAAAATATGTACAAGAATTCTCAATCAGAGATTAAGAGTCATTACAGGTGCATTACTTCTTGAAAAGCAAATGGGTTTTAGAAAGGGTATGGATAGAAGAGGATATCCACAAAATTTAATAAATTCAGTCAAGATCCTTTATAAAAGTACATCTGTAGTCCTGGATCTGAAAGGTAGGCTCTCAGGTGACATTCCAATAAATAAGAGAGTTAGGCAGGGATGCTGTGTTTCCCCAACTTTGTTTAATAGATATGTTACGGGCAAATGCCGAAATTGGACAGATCGCGATCTGCCCGGGCAAATCGCGATGTATCTACAAGTTTCGGGCAAAGCCCGATGTATCTTGGTATTTCGGGATGTGCCCGGGCAAATCGAGATATGACCGATCGTCTTTGGGCAAATCGCGATTCAACCAATTCAATACGTTTATATATGCTTCAAAGGTTTTTAATCAATTTACTGAAATATAAAATAACAATGTTAAGAATAGTGCAAATAAAACAAAGTATTAGCAATATAATTTTATTCCAAAATTCCATCGCGAATCGCTTATTTCTGCAGACTGTTATGTCAGGGACCTCATACATTATGAAAAGTGACCTCATACATACGTAAAATTAACGGTGACCTCATAGTAGTCAGTAACGGAAATGTTCGTCAGCGGTTTTTATTTATTTATGTCTTGTATTAGAGTGAGTCAGTGCCTACGAGAGGCCACTGCCAGGTTGCTCTCACATATGCTGTGTGCGCTATTGTTCGTCCAGCTCTCGACATTGTTAGAAGCAATCAAGTAGTGCGTAACTATTAATAATGGCGTCGGTTTCTGATACACGTTTTTGGTGGTATGAAAGAACGGTTTCACGCGAAATTAGCTGAAATGAACAAAAGTGATTCCAGTAATTTCTCAAGGAAGAAAAGTATTATGAACTAGTGAATGACGTGGAAGGGGCGAAGAAAGCTGCAAAGAAATAGTGCAAAGACTACAGAAGAATAAAAAGGTTTTATGTTTATAACAATAAATGAGACAAAGAAATTAATTGTCCCAACTACAAACACAAAAGGTGAAATAATCTATTATGTACATGATAATGACATTTTTGATATTTTACATTCAGTTCATTTAAATACTGGTCATGGTGGTCGAAATCGTATGGAAAACAGTCTAAAATCAAAATATAAAAATATATCTAGAGGTATCATAATGATATATTTAAATCTTTGCGAACCCTGTCAGAAGAAGTTCAGTCATCCAAGAAAAGGTTTAGTTGTGAAACCTATGATTTTTAATGCAATTAATGCTCGGGGGCAAGTAGATCTTATTGACATGCAGACCTGTAGAGATGGAGAATTCAAATTCATAATGGTTTATCAAGATCATCTCTGTAAATTTGTGTGTCTACGTCCTTTAAAAACTAAAACTGCAGCTGAAGTTGCTTATAATTTAATTGATGTATTTTGTTTCTTCGGAGCTCCAAATGTGCTGCAGTCTGACAATGGTCGTGAGTTTTCAAATCATGTGATAAATGAACTTAAGAACATGTGGGAAGGCTTGACGATCGTCCATGGTAAACCTCGTCATTCCGAAAGTCAAGGAAGTGTCGAGCGTGCGAACCAGGATGTAGAAAATATGATATTTACTTGGATGGAAGCAAATAATTCAAAGCAGTGGAGTGAGGGACTGAGATTTTGCCAATTCCGAAAGAACAGTTCATTACATAGTGGAATACACCAAACACCGTTCGAAGCCATGTTTGGACGTAAAGCTCATATCGGCTTAAACTCATCTGTGTTACCAAATAATGTCTTGAATAGCTTAGTTTCAGAAGAAGACCTCCAACATGCATTAAATACCGTTTACGAAGAGAATAACCTAAGTGATGATTCAGCCGAACAAAATGACGAAGCGATAAACTCTAGTCAGGTTATTACTACAAATGAAATTCCTGTACAAAATGAACAAAAATCATGTTGTATCTGTGAGCTGCATCATGAAGATAGTCATGTGTGTAACATATGTTCTCAATCAGTTCATGACACGTGTGCAGTAAGCGAAGACAGCAAATTGTATTGTATGAGATGTCATACTAAGAAGCGACAAGGAAAATCAAAGACCAAAGCTCTTGAAAACCTGAAAAAACAGGCAAAAGAAAATGAAATTATCAAGTGAAAAGACGTTTCCAAAACTGGCTATTGGAACAACAGTGAAAATTCCAATTCCTAGCGTAGATAGAAGTACAGTAAAGTCGATGCAAAGAATATTCTGGGGCTGGTTTTAGAAGTTACTGATGACGGTTATTATAAATTAGGTACTTTAAACGGTACAATCAACTGTCTTTTCTCATGAAATCAAACAAGTGATTGTAAAGAATCATTTTTGAGAGCAGAGGACATTCCAAACAAAGAAATAAGTCTCAGAGAAGCAAGCAGAAAAGAATCGCGTACTGGTGGGCAGGGGTACGTTCATTGTTCTTGCAAACAGAAATGTTCTAATAAAAAATGTAAATGCAACGCAAACGGCATAAAATGCAATTCAAAGTGTCATTCGTCTCTTCCGTGCACCAACAAATGAACTGCAAGTCCTTTTATATTTTTTAATACTTTCAGTTTTTATTTATTTTTTATGTTTATCATTTATAATTTCTTAAAGAAAAGATATTTTTTATTCAGTAGTTAATAAAGATATTTTATAATTCATTAGTTTCTTAATTTTTTAAATAAACTTTTTTGTATGTACTTATTGTAATGTTTATTTTCAAAGTTTGTTTCGTAATGTTTCAATTTATAATTTAAACAAATTCTAAAATAAATTTTGGAATAAAATTATATTGCTAATACTTTGTTTCATTTGCACTATTCTTTACATTGTTATTTTATATTTCAGTAAATTGATTAAAAACCTTTGAAGCATATATAAACGTATTGAATTGGTTGAATCGCGATTTGCCCAAAGACGATCGGTCATATCTCGATTTGCCCGGGCACATCCCGAAATACCAAGATACATCGGGCTTTGCCCGAAACTGGTAGACAGATCGCGATTTGCCCGGGCATATCGCGATCTGCCCGGAATTCGGCGTTTGCCCATAACATATACATTGACGACATTTTGAGAGCATAGAAATCCAGAATGACTTCGGGAATACAGCTTAACAAATCAATTTGTATGGGTTCCCTTCTATATGCGGACGACATAGTTCTTATTCAATAAAATGAGGATGATTTACAAAGATCTATGTTTCAATTACAAGAAGTGGCAAGAGAGTACTCACTAATAATTTCAGTGAGAAAGACTAAAACCATGGCCTTTAGAGCTAAAAATTCGGTGAGGACTAAGGTAGCTATATACAACAACACTTTAGAACAAGTGAGCCGTTTTAAATATCTCGGATGTGCTGTGAGCTATGAATCTAAATAGGATATACAAGATAAGATAAATAAATTTAGGAATATTTTATAACACAATTTATAAATTTACTACTGTTATGTTATCTATTTTTATGTCCCGCGTGTGGGAGCCAATTTTATAACAATAATATTTTATATGCTCTTTATCTCAGGGTAAAATATAAATAAATGCTCAAATTTTCTTATAAATTGTTCTTCGATTTATTACAATTAGCTATGATTGATTATCATACTTTATCATTGACACATGAACTATATAAATTCTAATCAATATATAAACATATTCATTTTCATAAATCTTATTTCATTACTCATATTCATAGCTCTAATAATTTAAATATTGTAATTCTTATTCAAAGACAAAACTTTTAATAATAATTTTCTTAAATTTAATATATTACGACATTGTTAATTATTGATCTGGATTCATTTAAAATCGGTGCTCATAGATAAATTTAATTTCCATAATTTCCTAATATTATTTAATTTTGTTCTAAATAAAATTTTATCTTAATCCTTTAATTAAATCTTATGAGTTCTTTAAGTGAACAGACAGTGGACCTAATACTAATTATAGCATGAAAATTTTACTTGTGGTATGTATCCAAATCTGGTAGCAGTTCATATTGTGTGGTTGTCATGTTGATCGTCTGGCGTGTCTGCGATATTTCCCTCTGGATTAGCAGATTGTAACGTGGTCTCCTTGGAGTGACACAAGACACTGCACAACACCAAACTTCACTCTCTCAAATTAGTTCGCGTTAATTGTTATTATAGTTATTCGCTTCTACAGCCATTATTAATTATTATTTACTAACTGCGTTATGGTTTGAATTACTGTTGTTACGGGTTTAGCTCGTTTCGTAATGTTACTCGATGATAAAGTTATTGTTGCGTATTTGCACAACTAAATTACAGCGTTATTTGATTATCATTTGTGTTGTATTAATTCACTTGTACGTCACTAGTAAAATTACAGTTTTTCTCTTTACCGAAATCTGTTCTAGTACGAGCTTACTTTTCTAACCATCGTACCGAATTTCTCTAAGACCAATAACTATGGGAATCTCGGTCGCGGACTTACACTCCCGTTTCCGTCAAAATTTTTAGTTAAACTTCACGAGCGCGCCTTTCTCGCGTCCCTATATCGAATTCCATATTTCTCCCACTTACTTCCGATTTTTCTTACGCTGTTTTCTAATTGGTTATACTTTACGACTCTCCAGATTTAGAGACCACCTATTTTTCCGAAAGAACTTCTCTGATAGGCCTTTGGATTCCCACCAGATTCCTTCCCTAGGTCACTACACTGAGGTCGTTGTCGCTGCTAGATACTGTAGCAATAATTCTTGCCTGTCACTTTTTTGGAGTAAACAAAACAACCCTTAACTTTCTCGTCAAGTATTGTTTTCGTGCATTTGGTTGTTCTAATGGCATCAACTATTGTTACTTACAGGCCTTACCAAACTTCCTTTCAACACTTCTTGCTTGTGTTCGGACATTACTCCGAGCTTTCTCTCTTCTCAGTAAGGTCGAAGTCCTGTCGTTGACCGTTTGAGTCTTTCAATAACATATACCCTTTTTTGTTTCGCTATATGCAGCTGGCGTGTATACGTATTCTGGTCTATTGTTAATACCTACAGCTGCTCTTCAAATGAGTTCGTTTACTTCTGTGCCCTTTTTTCTACGGATTTGAGGTAGTTGTCAAAGTTTAACGTTTCTTAGTATGGAGAGCGATGAACTCAGCCTATTTGCCGTGAGCGTGTTGGGGCTGATATATGATTTTATTGCCTGTCAGTCACCTCTGCGTTTCACACAACAATTCCCTGTTACGGCGCTTAAAGATACATCTCTACTCAAAATAAGAAATTTTCAAAATTTCTGATTTTGGTGTTATATCGTCCCCGAAATTTGTCGCTTTGGATGGATTTCATACATCTAAAAGAGATTCAAATTTCTGCGCCTTGTCATCGAGGTTTAACATGACGAAATGCATACATTTTATATTCCTAGTATTGGCTCATCATCCGTTGGACGTAGTGTAATGGATTTGCTACCTGTAGTGACCCACTGCGGGCTGTTTATTATGTAATGTAAACAGTACCCCAGGACCCTTTTTCAAAACACTTTCGCTTCCCGTTTTTAAATGAATCTGTTACATATATCTTTTAACTTTCTTTTCTTACAACCCTTACTTAACATATAATTATACTTACAAACTAATCTTTAGACATTAAATTTAAACTCGTCATTCTGCATCAATTTAAAACAATTCCTTACATATCCCTTACAGGACCTATAATATTTACAAAATTATTTTAGCAAGTTTTATTCAATGCTAGCATCATTTATCATATCAATAAATTTTATATTTCTGTAAAATAATTTTTTTTAGAATTCTCTCTTTTCATTGTACAATTTTACACATGTTAATCATTATGTTAACCTTTAATTTAACTATTCATTTTAATATTCACATTGATTTACTCTATATTACCTTGCAGTATTTATAAAATATCAATTACTATCAAAATTTCTACTAATTCGCCAATTACATCTTGCTATTCTAATAATGTTATAGATTTTAATGCCATAAATTAATCAAGCTTTCTACAATAATTCGCTATTAATGTCCTTTGATATTCCATCTTTTACTTATTGTAACTTTTCAATCATTTCACTATTTAATTGAATTTTAAGAGTCTTGCATCACATATACATGTACATATCACTATTCTAATTTTATTGATTGTTCGCATTCAATTGTTACATTAAACACATATATTAAACAATCTTATTCTAACCATATTAATTGTCCTTACATTTGCATTCGTTTAACACATATATATATTGTCTATGTACTTATGTTAACATAATTATCGCTAAAAATTTTAGTTCACATTTCGTTATCATGAAGATTATAAGTACTACTACACTTGTTAGTATTTTACTTCATCGTTTATACAATTATACAATTATCATTTTAGTTTAATTAATGTTAAAATTATTACAATTTATTTAATACTCTATTGCGTCTTACAATTGCTTTATAATTCATAACCTTTCACTGGCGTCGACTAAGAATCTGAATGATACCTTTTTAGCGATCATATCAGGATAGTGAACGTCAGGACTCGGTTCTTCTTTCCTTTCTTCACATTCTTGTCTATGCCGTTTCATTTTACTGGCATTGGTTTTCATTTACCATTTACTTTATTTTATTCTTATTATATTCATATCTATTTATCTTCTTCGGTTAATGTATTCTTACACAACCAATCTTACCTAAGGTATTTCACCCAATATTATCTAACTTAATTATTAAATTTTCGGACATTCTGAAGATTGTTTTCTTTAATCCGTTACATTTAATTACTTTTAATTTCCTATTTGTGGAGACATAGTTGTACGTTTTAAGTCAGTGCCGTTACAACACATTTTGTTGGTAAATAGTAACACTTACCCTGCAGTCGGCCGTTGACACCTAAAGAATTTATGACCTCTCTCTCTCTCTCTCTCTCTTTTACGGTGTGTTGAAAGTGGATCTTCCCATCCCGTTCGACAACTTTCCCCGGTCATATTACCATTATTTATGTACGCGCTGAGTTTTTTTTGTCGTTTCTTCTTTTCAACCCTCTTACAAATACGTTTTTTGACAGCTTGTGGCGTTTTAATTATTTTCGTTTTCCTGTCCGCGTACTCACATAATAAGGTTTTATTTTCAAAACTTCTAAGAAATCTCATCTTCATCGCTTGAAATCTTCCTTTCGTTCTCGTACCAATCTTCACAATATTCTTGAATGGTCCAGCAAATTTCATCCTTTTCTTCTTTCGTGCTAATGCAGTTCGCCTTTGATAATCATCAGAACTGTTTTTCATCTTCTTACTCTCAGGTTTGGTTCCAAAATTTTTACGCACTTCACCAGTCCTACTTCTAATTTTTCTATGAGTACTGGTAATATTAACTGTAGTATTCAATTTTTTCTTTTTAATTCTCTGCTTTTCTTCAGCCTCCGTGTTAGCTAAATCAATTCTCAGGTGGTAACCCTCATACACATTACCATTTGCTTCCAAAGCACGATATGCACTATTTTCATCAGTAAAACGTACATATGCATGGATATTTGTTCTGTCTTTATGAAACTCTTTCTTAATGATAGTACGTCTTTTGGGAAATCGTGGATCAGATACTGCAGCATATCGCAATCTCGTGTTTACAATCGTACCAAACTTTCTGAAATATTTGATAATTTTCTTTTTTGTAATTGTGTTTGGTAAGTTGCCAACAAACACAGTACAAGTGTCTTTATCACCTTCATATCTACCATTAATAATTGTAGATCTTTCTTTTGATCTTGAGATATGATGTTCAGACAATGCTTTAGTTGTTAAAGATTGATACTCGATGTCAATTTGATCCATAGTGTTTCCATTTAATTTGTTTTCTTCCATTTTTTCTGATTGTTTTTGTAAAACAGTACCCACCTGGTGGATTTGTCCTTGTATATCTCCTCTCATTTTCTTCCTGTGTAGTCTTAATTCTTCGTTTTGTTTTCTTAATTCTTCATTTTGTTTTCATAATTCTTCAATTCTTTCTTCATTCTGTTGTCTTTGTTTTTCATATCTTTCTTCATTCTTCTTTTCCGATTCTTCAAACTTTTGTTTTATGAATGTCATTAACATTTGGAAATTGACTTCAGATGACTGTGGTCCCCGGGCGCCATTCTCTTCACTCGTTGTAGAGCTCTCTTCATTCACCACATTTCTGTCCTCAGATTGCTCCCTCCCCATCTGATTGTTAATTTCGAATACCTCGGAATTTTCTTTCCCTGTCGCCATTTTTGCCTTTCGTCGGGTTATCATTCAGATACTTATCGACAACTAACAATAATAACGTTCTTATTATACAGTATTAACATTTACTTATTTAACTTAGTGTATCTCTAACCACTGTCTGTCACTGCCCTAGCCTAATTTCTTTAATTAAGCCGTGCGGTGCGGCGCCAATTTATAACATATAAATATGCCCGACGTTGTGTGCGTCAATTTATAACACAATTTATAAATTTACTACTGTTATGTTATCTATTTTTATGTCCCGCGTGTGGGAGCCAATTTTATAACAATAATATTTTATATGCTCTTTATCTCAGGGTAAAATATAAATAAATGCTCAAATTTTCTTATAAATTGTTCTTCGATTTATTACAATTAGCTATGATTGATTATCATACTTTATCATTGACACATGAACTATATAAATTCTAATCAATATATAAACATATTCATTTTCATAAATCTTATTTCATTACTCATATTCATAGCTCTAATAATTTAAATATTGTAATTCTTATTCAAAGGCAAAACTTTTAATAATAATTTTCTTAAATTTAATATATTACGACATTGTTAATTATTGATCTGGATTCATTTAAAATCGGTGCTCATAGATAAATTTAATTTCCATAATTTCCTAATATTATTTAATTTTGTTCTAAATAAAATTTTATCTTAATCCTTTAATTAAATCTTATGAGTTCTTTAAGTGAACAGACAGTGGACCTAATACTAATTATAGCATGAAAATTTTACTTGTGGTATGTATCCAAATCTGGTAGCAGTTCATATTGTGTGGTTGTCATGTTGATCGTCTGGCGTGTCTGCGATATTTCCCTCTGGATTAGCAGATTGTAACGTGGTCTCCTTGGAGTGACACAAGACACTGCACAACACCAAACTTCACTCTCTCAAATTAGTTCGCGTTAATTGTTATTATAGTTATTCGCTTCTACAGCCATTATTAATTATTATTTACTAACTGCGTTATGGTTTGAATTACTGTTGTTACGGGTTTAGCTCGTTTCGTAATGTTACTCGATGATAAAGTTATTGTTGCGTATTTGCACAACTAAATTACAGCGTTATTTGATTATCATTTGTGTTGTATTAATTCACTTGTACGTCACTAGTAAAATTACAGTTTTTCTCTTTACCGAAATCTGTTCTAGTACGAGCTTACTTTTCTAACCATCGTACCGAATTTCTCTAAGACCAATAACTATGGGAATCTCGGTCGCGGACTTACACTCCCGTTTCCGTCAAAATTTTTAGTTAAACTTCACGAGCGCGCCTTTCTCGCGTCCCTATATCGAATTCCATATTTCTCCCACTTACTTCCGATTTTTCTTACGCTGTTTTCTAATTGGTTATACTTTACGACTCTCCAGATTTAGAGACCACCTATTTTTCCGAAAGAACTTCTCTGATAGGCCTTTGGATTCCCACCAGATTCCTTCCCTAGGTCACTACACTGAGGTCGTTGTCGCTGCTAGATACTGTAGCAATAATTCTTGCCTGTCACTTTTTTGGAGTAAACAAAACAACCCTTAACTTTCTCGTCAAGTATTGTTTTCGTGCATTTGGTTGTTCTAATGGCATCAACTATTGTTACTTACAGGCCTTACCAAACTTCCTTTCAACACTTCTTGCTTGTGTTCGGACATTACTCCGAGCTTTCTCTCTTCTCAGTAAGGTCGAAGTCCTGTCGTTGACCGTTTGAGTCTTTCAATAACATATACCCTTTTTTGTTTCGCTATATGCAGCTGGCGTGTATACGTATTCTGGTCTATTGTTAATACCTACAGCTGCTCTTCAAATGAGTTCGTTTACTTCTGTGCCCTTTTTTCTACGGATTTGAGGTAGTTGTCAAAGTTTAACGTTTCTTAGTATGGAGAGCGATGAACTCAGCCTATTTGCCGTGAGCGTGTTGGGGCTGATATATGATTTTATTGCCTGTCAGTCACCTCTGCGTTTCACACAACAATTCCCTGTTACGGCGCTTAAAGATACATCTCTACTCAAAATAAGAAATTTTCAAAATTTCTGATTTTGGTGTTATATCGTCCCCGAAATTTGTCGCTTTGGATGGATTTCATACATCTAAAAGAGATTCAAATTTCTGCGCCTTGTCATCGAGGTTTAACATGACGAAATGCATACATTTTATATTCCTAGTATTGGCTCATCATCCGTTGGACGTAGTGTAATGGATTTGCTACCTGTAGTGACCCACTGCGGGCTGTTTATTATGTAATGTAAACAGTACCCCAGGACCCTTTTTCAAAACACTTTCGCTTCCCGTTTTTAAATGAATCTGTTACATATATCTTTTAACTTTCTTTTCTTACAACCCTTACTTAACATATAATTATACTTACAAACTAATCTTTAGACATTAAATTTAAACTCGTCATTCTGCATCAATTTAAAACAATTCCTTACATATCCCTTACAGGACCTATAATATTTACAAAATTATTTTAGCAAGTTTTATTCAATGCTAGCATCATTTATCATATCAATAAATTTTATATTTCTGTAAAATAATTTTTTTTAGAATTCTCTCTTTTCATTGTACAATTTTACACATGTTAATCATTATGTTAACCTTTAATTTAACTATTCATTTTAATATTCACATTGATTTACTCTATATTACCTTGCAGTACTTATAAAATATCAATTACTATCAAAATTTCTACTAATTCGCCAATTACATCTTGCTATTCTAATAATGTTATAGATTTTAATGCCATAAATTAATCAAGCTTTCTACAATAATTCGCTATTAATGTCCTTTGATATTCCATCTTTTACTTATTGTAACTTTTCAATCATTTCACTATTTAATTGAATTTTAAGAGTCTTGCATCACATATACATGTACATATCACTATTCTAATTTTATTGATTGTTCGCATTCAATTGTTACATTAAACACATATATTAAACAATCTTATTCTAACCATATTAATTGTCCTTACATTTGCATTCGTTTAACACATATATATATTGTCTATGTACTTATGTTAACATAATTATCGCTAAAAATTGTAGTTCACATTTCGTTATCATGAAGATTATAAGTACTACTACACTTGTTAGTATTTTACTTCATCGTTTATACAATTATACAATTATCATTTTAGTTTAATTAATGTTAAAATTATTACAATTTATTTAATACTCTATTGCGTCTTACAATTGCTTTATAATTCATAACCTTTCACTGGCGTCGACTAAGAATCTGAATGATACCTTTTTAGCGATCATATCAGGATAGTGAACGTCAGGACTCGGTTCTTCTTTCCTTTCTTCACATTCTTGTCTATGCCGTTTCATTTTATTGGCATTGGTTTTCATTTACCATTTACTTTATTTTATTCTTATTATATTCATATCTATTTATCTTCTTCGGTTAATGTATTCTTACACAACCAATCTTACCTAAGGTATTTCACCCAATATTATCTAACTTAATTATTAAATTTTCGGACATTCTGAAGATTGTTTTCTTTAATCCGTTACATTTAATTACTTTTAATTTCCTATTTGTGGAGACATAGTTGTACGTTTTAAGTCAGTGCCGTTACAACACATTTTGTTGGTAAATAGTAACACTTACCCTGCAGTCGGCCGTTGACACCTAAAGAATTTATGACCTCTCTCTCTCTCTCTCTCTCTTTTACGGTGTGTTGAAAGTGGATCTTCCCATCCCGTTCGACAACTTTCCCCGGTCATATTACCATTATTTATGTACGCGCTGAGTTTTTTTTGTCGTTTCTTCTTTTCAACCCTCTTACAAATACGTTTTTTGACAGCTTGTGGCGTTTTAATTATTTTCGTTTTCCTGTCCGCGTACTCACATAATAAGGTTTTATTTTCAAAACTTCTAAGAAATCTCATCTTCATCGCTTGAAATCTTCCTTTCGTTCTCGTACCAATCTTCACAATATTCTTGAATGGTCCAGCAAATTTCATCCTTTTCTTCTTTCGTGCTAATGCAGTTCGCCTTTGATAATCATCAGAACTGTTTTTCATCTTCTTACTCTCAGGTTTGGTTCCAAAATTTTTACGCACTTCACCAGTCCTACTTCTAATTTTTCTATGAGTACTGGTAATATTAACTGTAGTATTCAATTTTTTCTTTTTAATTCTCTGCTTTTCTTCAGCCTCCGTGTTAGCTAAATCAATTCTCAGGTGGTAACCCTCATACACATTACCATTTGCTTCCAAAGCACGATATGCACTATTTTCATCAGTAAAACGTACATATGCATGGATATTTGTTCTGTCTTTATGAAACTCTTTCTTAATGATAGTACGTCTTTTGGGAAATCGTGGATCAGATACTGCAGCATATCGCAATCTCGTGTTTACAATCGTACCAAACTTTCTGAAATATTTGATAATTTTCTTTTTTGTAATTGTGTTTGGTAAGTTGCCAACAAACACAGTACAAGTGTCTTTATCACCTTCATATCTACCATTAATAATTGTAGATCTTTCTTTTGATCTTGAGATATGATGTTCAGACAATGCTTTAGTTGTTAAAGATTGATACTCGGTGTCAATTTGATCCATAGTGTTTCCATTTAATTTGTTTTCTTCCATTTTTTCTGATTGTTTTTGTAAAACAGTACCCACCTGGTGGATTTGTCCTTGTATATCTCCTCTCATTTTCTTCCTGTGTAGTCTTAATTCTTCGTTTTGTTTTCTTAATTCTTCATTTTGTTTTCTTAATTCTTCAATTCTTTCTTCATTCTGTTGTCTTTGTTTTTCATATCTTTCTTCATTCTTCTTTTCCGATTCTTCAAACTTTTGTTTTATGAATGTCATTAACATTTGGAAATTGACTTCAGATGACTGTGGTCCCCGGGCGCCATTCTCTTCACTCGTTGTAGAGCTCTCTTCATTCACCACATTTCTGTCCTCAGATTGCTCCCTCCCCATCTGATTGTTAATTTCGAATACCTCGGAATTTTCTTTCCCTGTCGCCATTTTTGCCTTTCGTCGGGTTATCATTCAGATACTTATCGACAACTAACAATAATAACGTTCTTATTATACAGTATTAACATTTACTTATTTAACTTAGTGTATCTCTAACCACTGTCTGTCACTGCCCTAGCCTAATTTCTTTAATTAAGCCGTGCGGTGCGGCGCCAATTTATAACATATAAATATGCCCGACGTTGTGTGCGTCAATTTATAACACAATTTATAAATTTACTACTGTTATGTTATCTATTTTTATGTCCCGCGTGTGGGAGCCAATTTTATAACAATAATATTTTATATGCTCTTTATCTCAGGGTAAAATATAAATAAATGCTCAAATTTTCTTATAAATTGTTCTTCGATTTATTACAATTAGCTATGATTGATTATCATACTTTATCATTGACACATGAACTATATAAATTCTAATCAATATATAAACATATTCATTTTCATAAATCTTATTTCATTACTCATATTCATAGCTCTAATAATTTAAATATTGTAATTCTTATTCAAAGGCAAAACTTTTAATAATAATTTTCTTAAATTTAATATATTACGACATTGTTAATTATTGATCTGGATTCATTTAAAATCGGTGCTCATAGATAAATTTAATTTCCATAATTTCCTAATATTATTTAATTTTGTTCTAAATAAAATTTTATCTTAATCCTTTAATTAAATCTTATGAGTTCTTTAAGTGAACAGACAGTGGACCTAATACTAATTATAGCATGAAAATTTTACTTGTGGTATGTATCCAAATCTGGTAGCAGTTCATATTGTGTGGTTGTCATGTTGATCGTCTGGCGTGTCTGCGATATTTCCCTCTGGATTAGCAGATTGTAACGTGGTCTCCTTGGAGTGACACAAGACACTGCACAACACCAAACTTCACTCTCTCAAATTAGTTCGCGTTAATTGTTATTATAGTTATTCGCTTCTACAGCCATTATTAATTATTATTTACTAACTGCGTTATGGTTTGAATTACTGTTGTTACGGGTTTAGCTCGTTTCGTAATGTTACTCGATGATAAAGTTATTGTTGCGTATTTGCACAACTAAATTACAGCGTTATTTGATTATCATTTGTGTTGTATTAATTCACTTGTACGTCACTAGTAAAATTACAGTTTTTCTCTTTACCGAAATCTGTTCTAGTACGAGCTTACTTTTCTAACCATCGTACCGAATTTCTCTAAGACCAATAACTATGGGAATCTCGGTCGCGGACTTACACTCCCGTTTCCGTCAAAATTTTTAGTTAAACTTCACGAGCGCGCCTTTCTCGCGTCCCTATATCGAATTCCATATTTCTCCCACTTACTTCCGATCTTTCTTACGCTGTTTTCTAATTGGTTCTACTTTACGACTCTCCAGATTTAGAGACCACCTATTTTTCCGAAAGAACTTCTCTGATAGGCCTTTGGATTCCCACCAGATTCCTTCCCTAGGTCACTACACTGAGGTCGTTGTCGCTGCTAGATACTGTAGCAATAATTCTTGCCTGTCACTTTTTTGGAGTAAACAAAACAACCCTTAACTTTCTCGTCAAGTATTGTTTTCGTGCATTTGGTTGTTCTAATGGCATCAACTATTGTTACTTACAGGCCTTACCAAACTTCCTTTCAACACTTCTTGCTTGTGTTCGGACATTACTCCGAGCTTTCTCTCTTCTCAGTAAGGTCGAAGTCCTGTCGTTGACCGTTTGAGTCTTTCAATAACATATACCCTTTTTTGTTTCGCTATATGCAGCTGGCGTGTATACGTATTCTGGTCTATTGTTAATACCTACAGCTGCTCTTCAAATGAGTTCGTTTACTTCTGTGCCCTTTTTTCTACGGATTTGAGGTAGTTGTCAAAGTTTAACGTTTCTTAGTATGGAGAGCGATGAACTCAGCCTATTTGCCGTGAGCGTGTTGGGGCTGATATATGATTTTATTGCCTGTCAGTCATCTCTGCGTTTCACACAACAATTCCCTGTTACGGCGCTTAAAGATACATCTCTACTCAAAATAAGAAATTTTCAAAATTTCTGATTTTGGTGTTATAATTTATGGAACGGCTGATAGAAATCTTAGAAATAAAACAAGACACAGCACAAGCATTAAATTTTATAAGACAATTGCAAGTACTTTAAACTATACATTGCAAGATACAACAAGGGCTGAGGATATCAGAGCAGAACTTGAAGTAGAGGACATAAATGAAATTATTTCAACTTACAGAAGACAATGGTGGGATCATCTGCAAAAGAGGACAGAGGATCGATTGCCGAAAGCGGCACTGAACTATAAAGTAATTGGCAGAAGAGACGTGGGTTGTCCGGGGATGAGATGGGTGCCGGAACAGGTTTATGTAACCTAATTCTTGAAGAGAAGAAGAAGAAGTTCTAACAATCCTCTTTTTTTAACAAACCATCCGAATGCTAAGGTTGGCGCGGCACTTATTAACTGCTCATCTTTTCCAAATGTTTTAAGATTAATGTTAAGCAACTTCATTCTAGTATCTGAATGCATTTGGTTTCTAATTTACCTGTTTATTATATCACATATATGACCAGATATGTATATGCTCACCATAGTTGTAGGAGATGTTAAATCTAATCTAATTAAAGTTAACCTCTTGTTTCTAAATACTGGAATGCGTTTCTTATTTTTACGTACAGTATGTATTCATTATATAACGATACATTAGATGACCATGAATAATTTTACGTACAAATTTGTATTCATTATATAACGATACATTACATGACCATGAATAATTTTTTAAGAGGATAGAACAACGTATAAATTCAAGCAGATGGAAAGATAATATTTTCAACCCAATTCATAAAATTGTAGTTCATAAAATTGGGCGAATTGTCTCAGACCATATGCTGCAGCAGTGATCGGCAAATCTTAAGGTTAAGAGGCTAGATACTATTAGGCTAGTGGGCTAAGAGGCAAAACAGATACATACCGGTATGTAGATAGGCTAGTTATTGTAATGAACGCAAGAATACGAACAAGAAGTTAACGAATTAGCATCTGTACTTCAGTAAATATTATATGAGCACAAAAATTAAATTCGATGTCACTAAAACGTGTCATGATAAATTGTTTTTAATTTTCAAGAAGCGATTTTTAAATTAGTTCATGCTTAATTGTGTCATGACCAGAATGTAAAAATGATTAACTCCAGGGCTGTACAGAATCAACTGAGGAGCCGAAACTGTCTAGCGTGCTGTAGTTTCCCGACCTCAGTGTTAACTCAACCTACACTGAATCCACTCACTATTAAGCACAGACTGCGCGCTGTTATCTATATAAAATATAGCAAATATAGAAAGTGACAGGAGCAAGAACTCCAATGTTCATTAACATCTTTATCCGATTTGGTAATTCAACAATTCCTCCCCCAGTTTCAGTAATCTATTACACACTATTCAAAGGATCAGTAATAATAATAATAACTGAATTCATTTCGCTTTAATAAATCATAATTAAAAACAAATACAAATTAACTAATATTGGCGTAGCACAAACGCCCGAAATGGTGCGACCATGCCAGCACAAACAACGGTAACCGATTCAGTCCCTGACGATGCAGAACAACATCATGAAATTTGTTGTTGGTTCATGAAATCGACATCAGCCTGTATAATCTTGTCACTTCATTACAAAATAACGGTTTATGTAACTGTAATTAAAAAGAAAATGGCATGCAACTATGGAATTACAAGTTAAAATACTAATAACTACTGTAGTACCGAAGAAAAGTGAATACTGTAAATAAAAAAATACATTTTATTTATCTTACAATTTAGTTTAATAGGTAATTCTTTTACTTAACATAAATGGTTAGTTACGTGGGCGCTACTACACATTCGAAGGATCTTTATCATAAAAGGAAATATAAACCATAGGCATTAATAATAATAATAGTAGTCACTTTTATTTATATTACATTCAATTCAATAGTCTCCTTCTCATTACACTATCGAGGAATGGATCTTTTCTTCTCAGGCGCATTAATCCGTTGAGCACTGTTTACAGTAAATAAACAGTCATTGACTCTGGTGAATACATAAACTTTATTTAATTTAATTTCAGTACAGTAACTTTGCTTGTAATGTTGGTATCGCGAAAGCGATAGTTTTGTATTGGCTGGTTTCACACTTTATTAATTGTTTCAGTAGAAATAGAATAAGTTAGATGAATTATTTATGTAAATTAGTAACTCTAGTGTGCTCCCTGAGATGCAGAATTTGCTCACTAACTTGAACGAAGTACATTTATTATTGGCTAAATTTTCATATTAGATCATTTTTCAGTTATCAAAAAAATTACCAAAATGTTGATTACCCAACTATTTTTTTTTAGTAAAGTTAAACGCTAAAAATTCCAAACACTCGGATTTGTGTTAAAATCCCATTTAGTCTGACACTCGGGTGGATATAAATATATTTTTCAAATTTTTGATACCATTTTTGGGCTCTGGGGTCCAATAATATTGAAATTTCCAAAACTGTACAGTCTCATTTTTTGGTTAAAATTATCTTAATTTGATATCCCACAGGAAATTTAAAATTTTATTTAAAATGTAGCGGTCATCGCAAGACGGCTACGTGAAATTTAAGACTAGGTTAGTAAACCTAGAGGAAGCGAAAAGTGTGCTGGAGCCAAACAGAGTGACAGGATTTGCAATCAACACCTTTTAACAATTAACAAAATTTATTAAAGTTCAAGTTGGTGACAGAATGTTCCAGTATCATGTTATGTTTTACATACAGTCATTAATTTATATTGTTGTAAGAAAATAGACATAAGGTATATATATATATATATATTGAGATAATACAAGCATATGCTGTAATGCGCATATATGAAATAAAATAAATATTTAAATTAGTTTTAGTAATATATATAATAGACGAGCAGGTGTGAAATTGAAAGCTGGCTTTTAAACAGGAATCAACAGAAAACATCACGCGATTACCGCTGTATGCGTGTACACAAGTAAATAGAGTGTGTGCGTGAAGCTGTTCGAGCCTGAAAGTTTGCAATCTCACCCCCAAATAAATGCTAAATTAAGATTTTGTTTAATTTTAAGCAAACCGTAGATATTAGAAAGAGTGTAAAAACTTCTAAAAATGCGTAAAAATCAGACACATGTGCAGTGCGAATTGTACGTAATTCTGACAATCAGTGCGAATTCTGTGCGATTTTTAAAGCATAGTAATTACAGTAATGAGGCGATCATTATGATAATTACATATCATATGTGTAATTAAATTAGACAATATTAGATCACCTTGAAATCCGCATTAAACATTGCGTTTGGCGAAAAAGTGCGAATATGTGAAATGAGACGAGAGTGGGAGAACAGACGCCGTGGACAGTTTTTGACATGCATATTCCTGAGCCAACAGGTGTGGTTTTCTTCCTGAATATAAATACGAGCCCAGGAGAGCCAAACTCTCTCTTCTATCAGTCTTCAGTCGTGGCGGTACGCTATGTCCGTCTGAGACGCGAAATTTTAATTACTTCGGACAGAGTTAGACGCTATGTCTAACATCAACAAGATTTTTATATCATAAACTACAAAGTATTATGGAAAATGTTTTATTTCAAGTAGTAATAAAAATAAAGAACCGTAACTAAAATCGTCGGACGTCTACAAACAGTCTACAACTACGAACATTAACTTTAGACAGATGGCGAGAGAACATCTAGCAGAGGAACGATACGCAGAGCAAGAGAGACTGTTTCTATCACAACAGCAGCCGATCCAGAGCAACACGTCATTCCATTCTACAGCCAGCCGATGGACCATGAAGGACGAGAGACGGGAGGACAACCAGTGAAACCAGAAAATGCAAGAGTACATCCAGTAGGAGAGGACCGACAGATCACTGGAGGACATGGTACAATCTGCAGAATTTGAGGTGACGAAAAACCACTTTATAATTATCAAAGAATAAATACATTGAAAGACTTTAATAAAAACATTTTAAAATTAAAGAATAACTGTGTAGATAGAGATAAGAGGATGTAATTTACTTGTAATCAGAATTTTCTTTAATGATGAACAGTCAATGTAAAGATAATTTAAATCCGTGCTTGGAGAATTAACAATTGATTTAATAAGTTAAATTTTTTTATTGAAAACACATAAAGTAAAGTAACTGGAAATAATCAATTAGTTTTGTTAAAATGATTATAAAGCCGTAAAAGGTATTTCAAGTATAGAAAAAGAAGGTAAATATTACCAACTATAAAGCACACATTCAGACTGAGTAGTCGAGAATTTATAATATGAATAAGAAATGTTTTACATAGAATTGATAATATAAGACATAAGATATAAAATATATTTTTATGATGAATGTACGGCAATCAAAGAAACATTGAAACAATAGATAATGAATTTCTTATGGCGAAGTAAATAGTATTATTATCTTATAATATTTATTTTTTATCTTGTTTGTTGAATAAATAAATGAAGACATATTACGATTCCTAAAAAGGACTAATCTTATTATAATTACACTTGAACTCCAATTATACATATACGGTCTCAGTAATGTTATATGAGTGTAAACACAGCACCATTAATTTACATTATATGTGTTGTACCGTTGTAATATATATATATATATATATATATATATATATATATATATATAATATAAATGTCCAGACCAGCATACCCCATGAGGGAGAACAACGCGAACATCCTTACAGTTGAAATAACGAACCAAACTAAGTTAACTCACCCCTTAATAAAAACACGAATAACCCTTCACACTAATTGTAATAAATAATGGTAATACAGATCAGAATCGAAATAGTTTAAGGAAGGACACCATGCCCTAGCAAAACAATTGAACTACTCCCTCATGGTGTATGTCAGACAAGTTACAGAGTAGTCAGTTAGAATCTTTTAACAACTTGAGTTCTTGTGATTTTGAGATATTTTAAGTTCTTAATACAGATACTTAGTGTTTTACACAAGGGTAGCCAGTCTATGGAGTTGATGTAGATTGAAGAGTGATAAATGAAACCTTCCCACCTGTGATTGTGTGGAGACGAACTTAAGTGAAGCCAAGATGAACAGCGTACGAGCAGAGTTGCAGAATTTGTCCTTGGACTACGGTGACGGTCTACTGGAACTCTTTCCTGGCGTATCTGGGTCCTTCGGTGTATTAGGTTCGCTCAGCATTCCTCGGTCTGACGGCTTCGGGGAGCATTCTGTGGCACTGCTCATTCTGCTGGTGGTCACCGGTGTTAGTGTGACCACCGCACTTTTCCCTTTCTCCTGGCTGGTGCAGGGACCCTATAACATTTTATTTGGTGATTAGCCGCCAGTTAATACACCCAGACATTACACTCTCTCGCCTCGGAACACAAACACCGCAATCACTTTCACAATCTTTTATTGACACCTTATTCACTTTGAATTAATTCAAAATTGCTTACTTTCATTAAATTATAATAATTTATATCAATTAGCTTTATCAGAATAAGTGTTAACGAGCAATAATTGTTTCCAGACAGGAAGTAACGTGTAAATTAAATTTTACAAGGCATAAGTTTTACATAATTCTGGGCCACACACACGCTTACACAATCATAACACACATAATCCATAATTAAATAAAAATAAAATAATGTAATTAAGTCCACGCACCTGAACGTCTTTACAAGATTACAGCCGCATATTAAGAAAAGCTACATACATCCAGGGCCGTCAGACCAGTGGAACGTTCAGATCGAAGGCTGGCAGGGAAATGAGGACGACACCGGAGTTAATTGGTCGCACTTCTGGCACAAACCAAACCTGTCCCAATTTGCAAAAAATAAAATAAAATTTTCGCTTAACCTGATTGCGAACAGAGCACGGCCATCAGCTGACATAGCGACGGCTCACTCAATCGCGTCGCCGCTCCTTTGACAAAGGCATTGGCAGGCACTGCTGCCAAATGCGTTGGTAACACTGAACAAATCTAACCGCGCCGGGAAATTCAAACCCCGGCACAAAATTTCGCCCCACTTTTTGGCAACTAGCGTCCCAAAATTTTGAAATTTCCAAAAATAAACACTACATTCATATTTTGGTTAAAATTTCCTTTAATTTCGTACATTACATGGACTTTGCGATTTTTTTTAAACTTGGACCTCTCACTTTTTTACTTTTTTGCCTTCCTTCCCTCTATTTTCGGGGGGGATCAATCTCAAAAAAAAACAACAGAGTAAAAGTGTGGATACGCATGACAAGTTTAAAAAAAAAAAAAAAAAAAAAAAAAAAAAAAAAAAAAAAAAGCTTGATGTGTTTAAAAGTTATCGCAAGACATACGCCAAATAGACAGTCGTACAGACAAATGACAAACGGTCGAGTTAAAACTAAGAATTCCCTTCGCTCGTTCAACTATTCAGAGTATCACTTCTCTCACACGATGGTAACCAAAGAAGGAAGAATATTCGCTTAATTTTTTTTTTAAGTGGTGGTGTTATTATTATTAATCATTTTAATTTAAGCCCTCTAATCCCGACAACCGTTGTAGCCTGTACTACTTATAACTCAAATTTGAAAACGTGGATCTGTACTGAACGCATGAAGATCTAGACGTCCAAGAAAGGCAGAAAGAGAAGAAAATAAATGCCGTCTACGTTGAGGCGTACCAGCCTTGAAAATTATTAATCAGCAACCGTAAATCGCTGTAAATAAGAATAAGCAAACAAAAATTATAATTTTCATAATTTTTTTAATGCAAGTGCTAAGTGACTTTTGCACCACTCTATATATTTTCATGTAAATTAACCTATTTATTAAATAATAAATAATTATACATGTGTGTGTGTGCGCGCGCGCGTATGTGTGTGCTGTACGACGTTATACAGTGATTTACCGCTAACATTCACCAACTTGTGCTTACATCTAATAAATTAAGTGTAATCACAGCCGTGAAAGAGTATTAGGTAATAATGTGTAATCATTTATTGTAGTAAACGGGAATAAAACTCTGATGATAATATAATAAGGGTAGTAAAAATTTATTGTGATTACGTCATTACTCAACGCGTTGTGGAACATTAAATAACATTTTATCGCTGCTGTAAATCTTTTTATGTGCAACTATACGAAAACATAACTGTTCTTTTTGAAAGATATTAATGAGGTATCTTCGGTGCACTTGTGTTTTCTATGTAGACTTCCGTCACTGATACGTTCTTTTCACGAAATCATATTTTATAGAAAAAAGGCTAATTTTATTTGTTTTCCTATGATCATTTCACAACGCCATAGTTCTGATACATTCAGTTGCTCGTTTCATCATTATCATCTTCACGGATTAAACCAAGGATGGTTTGTTCCGGTCTCAAATAGGCAAAGATTAGAGCTGCTCACTCCAGCGCTTCCTCGGACGTCCCACACCTCTCCGTCCCCTCGGCTTATAGTTCCATTGTTTGGGGATGCGGCAGTCATCCATTCGGCAAAGATTTGAGGCAATTTAGCAATGAATACGTCCCCTGGATATGTTACTAGCATATCGCAGAGTAAAAGTTTGGTGGGGCTGCCACCTTCAGGCTTAACCTCCAGCCTGATTTTCTGTCTTTGTGTTCTCCCATAAACTGGCTGTCTTACCAGACTAAAGAGACTAGTTTTCCCTGTTGAGATATCCATAAGTATATTTAATGTGATAGTTTCTCCTTGCCTTCCACATCCTACATCGTTGACCAACGTGTAACCTCGTTTCATTAACATGTAAATAATTTCCATAAAAATGTGTAGCAGGGAATATTTTACAAAGGTTTTGTAAAATATATAAAAACACTTGGTAAGTTTCACAAATTTCTTAATTAACTCTGACAGCTGTTTCGACTAACTTAAGCCATTGTCAAAGAGCGAGTACAGATGTTCGTACACAATGATCACTTTACAGGGAACCGATAGAAAACATACTCACCGTTACATTAGCTACTACTTCAAAAGTAATAACACGTGTTAGAACTTCTCTTCCAAGATGTACTACATTTATAATCAGCAGGAAATTATCAATATTATTCACTACGTTGTAGCAGTTGTAGCAAAATTAGAAAAAACAAAAACACACATAGGGAACTTTAGAAACTATGGCTCTTTGACAATGGCTTAAGTTAGTCGAAACAGCTGTCAGAGTTAATTAAAAAATTTGTGAAACTTACCAAGTGTTTTTATATATTTTACAAAACCTTTGTATTAATATGTTTCACCAAGTGCCCAACGAGTCATCAATTAATATCGGGAATATTTTAGACTGCGATACTCGTCCGTTATATGCTGTAGGCAGGTGTTACTTGCAGCCCATGAACAAATCAACGGAATCTGTTCTGGACACAAAATTTATTTTCTAAAAAATTGTTTAGGAACGGAATATTTTACAAGATCATGCAAGAGTAAGACAAACTTGTTCGGAGTAGAGTCTACGGGCAGGTAATAAAAATGATTTTTCAATTAAACACAAGCTCTTCGCATCGTACTGTATGCTGTTTCCTAATGTGGCCCCAATGTAAACGACCATTCACTTTACAGACACAAAAATTGATTTCTGTATTTGATTGTTAAGCGTTGGACTGAGCTTGCTCCTAACCTTATGTAGGCCTACGTGGGTGTAGTAGTCGGTGCGTAACATTGCAGTTTTCAATTAACCTGCTGCGTTGGTAAAGCATGAGAATGCGTTGTGTTTATCTGAAGAATAGTAGCTGAGATTCCTTAGACTAACCTCTAATAGTCTAATCCGACTATTCACAGTGAGTACTCAACTGTATACATATTTTTACTATTTGTTGCAGCGTACTACTTACACATACGAAGAGCTTAAGTCTGAATAATGAATATCAGTGGCGGCTTGTAGTGCAGTAGTCAGTAGGAGCACTACAATGTTAAATAAAACTTATTGTAAACCGCAATAAGCGTGTAAACAAGCACAGTAGCTTAAGCACAAACAGTGTTGACAAAAACAACATTTGATTATTACACAAGCATGTAAATACAAAAATTAAAAACACTTAACACATGCAGAACATTAATAAGTGAAATCCTACACATTGTTATTAGAAATTCCATCCTTCTTTCCTTTATTTAAGAAAATAATTCAGTCAATAACTTTTGTATTAATGTCCTTATTTTGACACATTTTCTTTTCCATGGCTATCATTGCTAAGTCATTTAGCCCGTCTTCACTCATTGTTGAGCTAAGTAACGTTTTTATTCTTTTCAGTGTTGAAAATAACCTTTCAGATTCTGATGTTCTCATGGGTGCTGTTTCCAAAAATGGGTGTTGTTAACAAGCTAACAGTTTCTGAATGTTTCCTCCGAGTTATTCTGTAGCAGGAACCTCAAAAGAGACCTAGAACCTACTGCTAAATGAAAGTCTTCTCCACTGTAAAGCGTTGTTAGTTCAGTTTTAAGTTTTAATTCATCAAAAAATGGATAGGCTTACATAATCTTGGCCCTAAGCATGCATGATTTCCAGCCACTATACACTGGTGGCGCCTACCGCAATTAAACATTGCTGTTCCGCTAAACTAAGAGAGTAGTAAGAAAAGGAAAATGCACAAGAGGCAAAGGAAAATGAAAACTACCCAGTTCGTTGTTAACGTTGCGTTCAAACAGAATTCAGACTCTACTAAATGACTGCTAAAAAACTGAAATAATAGCATATTGATATAAGAACATAGTCTAACATATCCATATTTCTATAGGCCTAATATACAATTCAATTGTCTGCGGGGCCTTACGTACTACTTGTGTATGTGTTTATGGTAGCCGGCAACCTTGGCGAAAGTGATATGCGCAGAACCCTGTTTTTTGTCAGTGTAACGGCACATCTCACTGAGTGAGTAACTGTTGATGCGTTTTCAAAAACATTTATCGTATAGGCTGTATTTCATTTAATTATTATTTTTTAACACAAAAAAACATCCTACGCTACGAAAACTTCATCAACTTCTTAAGTCTAGTGTAAACTTTCAAGGTAGCTTAACACGTTTAAGAAAAGTTATTATAAGCTTAGGATTTAAATGGAAGAAGATTATAAATAATAGAAGTGTATTAAATGAACGTCAAGAGGTAAGGGCGAAAAGAATTGAATATCTCAGGAAAATAAAACAATTCAGGGCAGAAAAACGGCCAATACTAGTAATTATTTACATCATGTAACAAATAACATTGTTCTGGTATTGCAAATACATATTTGATACAATTTCGAGTAATACTGAGTAAAATTACAAATCCGGAAATCTCAAAAATCTGTAAAATCCGAGTTGTAATAACTAAATAGTTAAGGGCACCCATAGAGCCGGCTGTAGCAACAGTAAGACGGACGTTTTTTAAACGTAGTATTACAACTGAGCACACTGAGTCTCCCCACTACCCTCACTTTTCGCGCAGCTATGAAGCGGCCATCGTAAAGTAACGCTATTGTAAGAGCCGCTGCTGCTTAATAGTATATCCGACTCAAGAGAAATGTAACACGATTGCAGATGAGTGAAGATTCGGTTGTCGGTACGTTTAGTAACCTAAATCACTATTGCGCATAAGTAACAATTCATTTGCGAGCCTGATACGTAGCGCACCGACAAATCACTTTTGAAAAACACAATTTGAGTGATTTATGTAAACAATGAATGTTACATATGTTGTAAATAAATATTCCTTATAATCTACTTACACGTATTGCACTAGTTTGCATATTGTAAGAATATAACAATTTTTTTTGTATGCATTACATGGGGCTGACTTGTTTTGGACGAGCTAGTACTAGATAGGACATGATGGAGAAGAAGAACTGTCGAGTACCACTACCTCCACACTCCCCTTTAGCGGATATTGTTTCTTATACAACTTAGTGGCTGTACACCCATAGCTTGTCTATACCCTGCAGTCTCCGTGCTACTGGTAATACATTCGTTCAACGTCCTCAGCAGTTATGCTTCATTTAAATATGTGCACTGGTAACAGATTGAACACCAAAGTTACAATCAACATCACAACATCTGTTCTATGATGGAAATCGTACTATGCAATTATGGTTACTTTAAATATTTGCACTGGTAACTGTTTGAACATCAAAGTTATAACCAACATCATAACTTTTGTTTTATGGTGTACATCTCAAAACCTTTTTTCTTTTGCTTCTAACTGTGGCTATTGTAATAAATAATAAAATAGATTTGATGTGTGTTGATGATATACTATTGTGGAGTATGGGACTCCGATGTAATCAAACCCCACTGTTTGGACTAGCCAATTTGTAATAAAATAAGTAAATTGTAATGTAATATGTTTAATTGGTGTGTAATTGGTGTGGCTCTCGACGTCTTACTGGCCTGAAACACTTCCTTATGTTTCCCAGCTGGTCGAGTCCCAATGGTAGCAAGACCGGTCGAGTAGCGTAAAGTTGATGAAGGAATATATCTGTTCAGCTTCGCCGAAAGTTTCAAAACAAAATTTATTGTTTTGAAGGAAATTTAAAAAAAAATTATGTTTATAAAAAAATAATTTAAAAAAAAATTTTTAATTTTATTAATTAATTAATTATGATCAATTAATTAATATAGGGCTGTGAAGTTTTAAACAGTGTAATGCTCTTCTGAAAATTTTTATTAAAGTTTTAGTATATTTTAAATAAGCTATCACCACTCATAAGACTGTCTGTAAACCAATCGATACTTGTTTACCTTTTTATTTTTTAGGTTATCTTCACTTACGGGTGGTAAAGTCCTTGTAGATTATCAATTAGAATTATATTATTGGTAATTAGTATTATTGAAGAAATAAAGAACTATTAAGTATTGAAAAGTATTAATGTTTTATTAAGTAATAGCAATATTGACTCTTATCGATTAGTATCGATTCTCAGGATATCGAAAAAAGTTACAAGTATATGATATAAAAATTATATAGGGTTCTTTAAACAGCCAGTTATTACCAAAGTCAGAGAAATCGGGCTAATATTTAAAAAGTATAACGTTACAATCAAATTAATAGTTATTAATAAACACAGACATTGAATAATAATTTGTAAATATAATAATTGTTTTCACCAAACAGCTGAGTTGAACTAAGAGGAAGGCACTGGGATCGTCAAAGAAAGATGGCTGCCGTCAAGTTGATCAAAATGTTGCTCGTTCCTGCCGTGTTCCAAATAATGTATTTTCTGGCAATATTCCTGTTCTTGTGTCTGCAAATCTCTTATTAAATGTTGTGTAGTGACTGGTGTAGTGATTCTGGGTTGTATTTAGTATATCTGTGTAATTATAAGTCAAAACACTTTTCCCAATTCCGACACTAATTTGGTTAATGTGTTACACAGTTTTCTGGTGTTTTGTGGTGTTTTTCAGAGTAGAAATGTATTGTTTAGTGTTAATTAGTGTTTCTTGATCGTTTTTGTCACAATGTATATGTTCTGGAAGGATTTTATAATTCACTCTCGACTTTACAGTAACGTACTGTTCGTATCTTTAACGTTGTAAGATAGGTTAGATCGTCACAAAACTCTCGTTTATGTTAACCGTTCAAAAACCAATAATCAACTAACTGTTTCCTTCAGTTTCAATTAAACTCTTACCCCATATAATATTATTCTTAACATTGTTCAAATATTTTTTCACATCCTGTGTACACTTTACTATTTCACTATATGAATGCCTAAACTTTGGTTATTTGTCAATTTTATTCACTAGATGTGATTTAAATTAATCTTTCAGTTCATTCAGCTTATTTTCAGATTAAATAATGCCGTTTTATAGTGTTTTCTGTCCAAAAAATAGTAATTTTACTTTCAGTTTGGTATACTCTGAAAAGTCAAAACACCAAAATTTACTTCCTGTCATTATATAAATTCAGCCATTTTATCAGTTATATTTAATATTAATAATCCTATATTGTATTAAAAGGTTCATATTCCCTTATTTTCTGGTAATTAATTGAATTAGTTGTATTCTGAAACATTATTCTGAAATATATGACTCCCATGTCTAAATTTCTGAGTTTAGTCATTTTCATTTTTATTTATAATTCTGAATATAATTTATTAAAATCTTTCTAAATGGTATGTGCAATTATATGGCTTGATCTCAAGTTTATTTTGTCTTAACCCCTTTTGTTTATTTGCATTTAAATGAGCAATTTCTCTGTTTTGATGAAGTTTGGTTTCCATTCTTTTGGCCTATGATTTTTTAACAATTTTTCTTACAAAATATTTTACAAACAATATATGATGTGGGATACCCTCTCTGACTTTTACATATAGTATTATAAATTAAACATGTTTTCAAATTACACAAAAACAATTAGTATTGTTTACAATACAAATAATAGTTAAACAAAATAAAGAATATTTTTTTAAATAAATGGTTGTCTTCAAGTCAGACATTTTGCAACAAAATCCTTATTTCTAAACATGGAAATATGGCTTACAAAAAAGGTTTTTTACTAACTAACATCTTAATTACTCTCGACTATTTACAAGTAGTAACTATTTTTATAGTTCTGATGTTAGTTGTATCAGACCCAAACAAATGGCCTTATATCTAAAACATTTTTAAACATTCTTGTACTATATACATAAAAACCTTATATTTATATTCTTATTTCTAACTATTATTATAAGTAGGATTCTACAGTTTTTATACCGTCTTTTATACATTGTCTTTGGGGAATTGTACCCTGTCATTAATAAATAAATAGTATGAATTGTTCAAAAAGTATCATGAAATCTGTTTTTCTTTTTTCATGTAAAACAAAATGTTATTTTAAACAGATTCATGTCTTATGAACAACATATTACCACAGTACACATTTTAAGTCATTGAAAAATGCATATTTCATTGCATTCAATGTTTGTGATTGCCAAGAATGAAACACAAGGTTCATTTTTTATAATACCCAAAACTATCACTGGTTCACTTTCACTTATATATTATGTTAATGCTAAATGGTCGTATAGTCTTATTAACATAATAAATTGGTTATCGTTTTTTCAATGGAGATTTGTTCCATGGGTACTATATTATTGTTTCATCTTAGTTCACAGGCAACTTTTACTTTATACACTTCTCTCTCTTAAATTTGTATACATGTGGTTTTTATTTCGTTATACTTTTGTTTTTAGATATTTATTTTGGGGATATAGGGATTTGGGTGTCTTTTATAAGAGCATGACATCTTCTTCAGGATGCTGCCTTCTTCTTCTTTCATCAGTCTTCTTTTCTCCTGCCTTCTGGGACTGGTATCTTCTCCATCTTCTTCTTGATGCCATCAGGTTTCTTGGGATCTTCTCCATCTTCTTCTTTATTTCAGAAATACACAACCTGTATTGGTTGATCTTGGCTTATTTTAGGGTTTCTATTCTATTTATTCTCCCTCGTTGTGGGTTTGGTCATATTCTGTACTGCTTGGTTATTTACTTTTTTACCTTCCTGGGTTATAGTTTGAAAACCTTTGGTTATGAGACTGGTTTTGGATGACTCATCACTAGTAACTCCTTTTACTTGAACTTGTATTTTCTTTATAATAATGATTTCTTTCCACAGTTGCTATGAATTAATCTATTTATATTAAACTTAATGCTTTCTTCCAAATTTAAACATTATAACTTCATTATTCTAATGATCAATTGCCATTCAATATTATGCATACATCTGTCACGCTACAGATTGCTCTCCTCCAGAAGTAATTATTTCAGACATGTTTATGGATGAAATAATTTCTTATGATAATTTCATCATTTCTTATAATTCATTTTCTTCTCCATTTTTATATCGACTTTTTTATAATTAGAGTTTAATTAATTTTATATATATAATTATTTGTTTTACTACTGATCCTTTTCGGATAGTTAGTGTCTTCTGAGATATATTATTATTGTAATACATTTTCTTTCTATATCAACTTCGTGTTGCATCCTTGGGATATTAATTCCCTAACATTCCCTATCACGTGGGCTGGGGCAGATCAGAGGGGCACTGTACGCTACTTCTCTGCTGGCCATACACCACTTCTATAAATTGAGTACAGAGGCATATCCATCCCTGCTCAAAAAACATAATGCTGCTGGAATTATCTTCAGTCAGTCATCGAATAAATAAATAAAAAGTAGTCTCATTTTCGACTAATAAAAATATCTTTGGATTCTCCACTTCGTAGTCTCTCAGATTATCTCACATTTTCTATCTTAATAAATCTTCATAATCATTATTATACTCATTACATATATATTTTTTCAAAACTCTTAACTTGTCTGATATATTTATTTTAATTATGGTTGAAAACCTTTCTTTTAATAATTCTGGTTACTGTTTACAGTGTAACTCTCTTTCTTCTTCATCTGAATTCTCTTTATACTTTCTTCTGGTTATTCATAGTATTAGTATGGTCTTTATAAATAGTCTTTCGTATTCATTATTTGAATGGTCTTAATATATTATATTTAATTTTTTAACATTGTACCTTTACATTAGATATACAGGTTGTTATATTGATCATTTTATTTAAACATTTTGGTTCTTTCCTTTCTCTTAGAAAGTTATTAATCCGCCTTCGCATTCATTAGCATTAATTCATTTATATTATATTTCATGTGGTATTTCTTCTCTTTGCATTTCATATAGGTCTTATTATTATCATTTGTTCGAAATCATCTTCTCCATCTGTTTGGTATGAGTTGTTCTTCTTCGCTCTTAATTAACTGTTTTTATTATCGTTTTATAGGTAATTAGCCTCTTTGCTTCCAAATTTTTTCTTCTCAATTCAATTATAATTGACACTTAATTATTTTTTTGGAACTTGGTTAGTTTTAATGTAAAATTCAAACTATTCTTTTTATTTAATTGAAAAATATTTCTCATAAATCCTTGTAATATGTTGATCTTATCTTGTTTCAAAGTACTGACGTTCTATCAACATTCAAATTCTGTTTAATTCATTTATTCCCAGAATTGTTTCATTCAGAATTGTTTATAGTACTGTGATTTTACTATTATTTCTGAATGTTTTGGTATTTCTCCAAATTCAAATTCTTCTTAATTATTTACCATAAAGTTTTCTCACAAACTTAGTTATAGTAAGTTGGTCTTACTTCATTTTTAAATTTTTTGTAAAATTAAGTTCAAAATTCTCTCTCTTTCTCTTTCTTCCATAAAGTTTTGTTCTAAGTTATCAGGTTGTAGTAAGATGTTCTTACTAAATTTTAAATTTTCATAATTATATTTCAATTCAAAAGTCTTTCTTTTTCTTTCTTCCATAAAGTTTTTTTCTTCAAATTATTAGGTTGTAAGTTGTTCTTACATATTTTAGAATTTTCTCAAATATAAATTCTAAATTCCTTCTTCTTATAGTTCTCCAGAATTTTCTTTTCAAAATATTAGGTTGTAAGATGTACTTACATTATTTTAGGATTTTTTTCAAATATAAATTCTAAATTCCTTCTTCTTATAGTTCTCCAGAATTTTCTTTTCAAAATATTAGGTTGTAAGATGTACTTACATTATTTTAGGATTTTTTCAAATATAAATTCTAAATTCTAAAACTCACAACTCATTCTTCATAATATTTCTTCATAGAAGCTTGATTGTACACTCCTTTGATTTTTCCTGAAACGATTTCCTTCAACTCATATGTATTGTTATGCTTATCATTTACCACAACATATGGGCCAGTGTATAGTAATAGTAGTTTTTTGGTTATGCCTTCTAAGGTGCTAGGCAGCTCTCTATTTTTTAGGAGGACTTTTTCACCCTCTTTATATGTTACAATTCGCCCTATTGCCTTCTGGTATTTGGCTTGCCGTTTTTCCTGACCTTCTGCTACCTTATTGTAAAACTTCAACTGGTTGAATTTCCTATTGTTGTTCGTTGGAAATTCAATGATTTGTTCAATGTCTCGGGGAGTCGGCTTCTCATACATGGCTGAGTATGGTGGAATTCCTATAGCTGGATGGTGGGCATAATTTAGGAATGTTTCTGTCGCTGCTAGGTACTCTTGCCACTTTTTCTGTTGGTTATGACAGTACGTGCGCAATATCCTACCCACTTCTCTTAGTACTCTCTCAGCCGGATTGCTACTTGGGTGGTAGACTGATGTCTTATACGTTTTGACCCCAAGTGCTAATAAAGTGTCTCGCCATCTCCTCCCCTTAAATTGTGTACCATGGTCGGTAATAATAGAAGATGGTCTACCGATCTCTGGGATATACAAATCGATAATCACCGCCAAAACCTTTGCTGTTGTTGCCCGATTAACCGGATATAGCTTTATATACTTGGTGTAGTGATCCATTATAATTACCAAGTATTTATATCTGTGTCGACCACCACTACGGGGAAATGGCCCGCAGATATCCAAAAACACTTTTTCCAGTTTTGCGTTGGAAGTTATCGGTATCATGATACCCTCTGTCTTTTCATTGTTTACTTTTGCACATTGGCAGATCTTACAGGACTTGATGTATGTTCTCACCTTGCGGTTGATATTCTTGATCTTACAATTTTCCTCTAGAGCTTGTATCACTTTTAACGCTCCCATGTGACCATACCTGACATGGTAATCGATGATGACCTCCTTTTCGATTTGGTGTGGGATTATCACCTTCCATGTCTCATCGTCCAAGGCGGTTTTTATGAATAAAATTCCTTTGTTAAGGTGGTAATATTTAGAAATGGGTTCATCATTGGCTTCCAAACGACTCACAATGTTTTTCAGCTTAGGATCAGACTGCTGATGGATTCGGATATTTATTAACAAAGCTTGTAAATCGGCTCTGGTCGTGAATATGTTATAAATTTTTACTAAGCTCTCCTTCTCTCCCTCGAAAGTCTGATCTTCCAGATTTATACGTGACAACACATCCGCTACCACGTTCTTCTTTCCTGGAATGTATTCCCATTTCAGGTCATATTCTTGTAGGGCGAGTACCCACCTAGCCAATCGGCCGTGACTCAGTTTGCACCTACGAAGGAACGAGATGGATTTATGATCAGTTCGTACCGTGACTTGATATCCGAGAATGTACGTCCGGAATTTGCTGCATGCGAACACCACGCTCAACAATTCCTTTTCTGTCACACTGTAGTTCTTTTCGCACTGGTTCAGTGTGCGACTAGCGAAGCTTATTACCAGATGTTGTCCCTCCTCATCTTCCTGGTATAATGTCGTTCCTAAGCTTAGATCGCTAGCGTCACAGTTTAGAAAGAACGGTTTCTTAAAATCTGGGTGACGAAGTATCACACTCTCCAGAAACTTCTCTTTTATCAATCGGAAAGTAATATCTTGATCTTCACCCCAAGTCCATTTGTTTTTGGCAGATAACTGTGGTTGAAACTTGGCGGTCAACTCGGAATATCGGCTCTGAAACTTCCTGTAATAGTTACAGAGTCCGAGGAAAGATTGCAATTGTTTCCTGTTTCTTGGTTGCGGGAACCTCTGAATTGCCTCCACTTTTTCTGCTGATGGGGTAATACCTCGGTCGTCTAGGTTGAAGCCTAAGAATTGTACCTCGCGCGCTATGAACTTGGATTTTTCCAACTTCAGTGTTATGTTGTTCTGCGCTAGTTTGTTTAGTACAAATTCCACTCTGTAACAGTGTTCCTCCCAGGTTCCGGATGTGATTAGTAAATCAACAACATAGACGGTGGTAAATTGGAGCGCTTCTGGTCCCAAAATCTGGTCCATACATGCCACAAATATGGCGACAGAATTGACAAGTCCGAAGGGCAGTCTCTTGAACTGGTAATTGCGCCCTTCGAAAATGAACGCTACGTATTGGCGGCTTTGTGGATGCAGCTCTACCTGCCAATAACCACAGACCGTATCCCAGGTGCTAATAAATCTAGTACCATGAAAACGCTTTAAGATTTCTTCTATTTCACCGGGAGAAGTTCTGTCATTCACAATTGTCTTATTCAACTCACGCGCATCTAAACAGAGCCGGACTTGTCCGTCTTTCTTCGGAACAGCAATAATTGGACTAGTGTAAGGTGATTGACTAATCTCAATTATGTCATTATCTATCATCTTGTTTATCTCTGTTCTCACGGCTTCTTTGAGCGACTGTGCTATTGGATATGACCTCCGGTTAAACTCTACGTTTTCTTTAAAACGAAGTTGGCACTGGTAGTTTTTTACCTTCCCTGGTTCATCAGAAAACACCGCCTTGTATTTCTCATATATAGCGATTAGACGATCAGCCAGATGTGTTGGTATTTTCTCGTTATCGCTTCCGCACTGGAAATTCCGTATTTCTTGGATCTTAACTGACCATAAATCCTCTCCTCCATGATTGTATATTATGGGTTTAGAAAGAGGGCTGTTTCTAATAACATTTATTTTACGAAGTTGTTGATGTATAGGGCTGGGAAGTATAGTTGTGCTTCCTACCAGATCTGCTGTCCATGTTACTCCGTCTGGGAAAAGTGATATTCTATTTAAATTAAGATCGATTACTGCCGAATATCTACGAAGAATATCGCAACCGACTAAGATGTCAAATGGTAATCCGGTGGCGATTAAAAATTCCATGTCTAAAGCTATATCACGGCTAACGACACTTAAGGAAACTTGCTTCCTAATGGTTTTATTCTGGCGACCAGTTGCTCCTACCAATACAATGTTGTTGACTGGTAACATTGGCAAAGTTTTACCACATGTACTCTGTATTCTCTCCAACTCATTGGAGTTTATTATTGAAATATTAGCTCCTGTGTCTATCATTATTTTAGCGGGAACTCCTTCCACCTCCGCTGTTATATAAATTATCTCATTATTACTGTTGCTGAGACTCTTCTCGTTCTCTTCCAAAAGTTCAGTTCGTATGTCTTTCAGATAGTGGTTACATATAATAGTGATGTTTTTATGCTGGTTTTCTTGTCGCAATTCATCCTTTTCTAACCCAGGAAGTATAAGCAGTAACGGGTCATCGTTGTTGATTACTGCCTCCTCTCGTTTAAAGTATTTTGGTCAGTGTTTATGTTATTATTGACCGAGGCATCGTTCGGGAAACTCTGGTTTGTTTCCTGACGTTCTGTACCCTGGTTGATGCTTAACGCCCTGTTCTGTTGTCTGCCAAGATCTTCCAGGCTGGTACTTCGTCTTTCCTGTTCGTATCTTGGGCCGTCTCGTTCCGCACTCCTCCATCTTCGGTCGGCGCCGTGGAAGCTGCTCCTCCTCGGTTGATAATATCTCCTGGGTCCGCGATCTTCTGCTCTTATAAAATTTACCCTAGGGCGCGACACTCGGTTATTACTATTGCTATTATTGTTATTATTAAAATTGTTATTATAGTAATTTCGGTTAGGTGGGTAAGGTCTGTCACCATTATTGTTGGGATATGGATTTCTCTGACTGTATGGGACATTATTATTTTGTTGATAAAAATTGTTTCTATTGTTTGGGTAGGGGTTGTTATTCCTAACGCCGTTAAAATTACTGTTAAACTGGTTATTACGCGGCGGGTTGTTATGGCCGTCGTAATTACTGGGCTGGTTCCGGTTACTTGTATGGTTATTGCCGTTATTGGGGTAGGTAGTCGGCCTTACTTCTGGTCTCTCATTTCTCTTTCTGCTCTGCCGATAATACTCTTCGTTCTCGTATCCCTCCAATAACTCGGTCATTCCCTGGATCGTCTTGATCTGGCTACCTCTCCGGGCCCTGATAATGTCCTCATCATAGTGATAAGATATCTTATTCACTAAACATTCTTCTGGGATTGCTGGCTCAAGGTGTTTTGCCATACACACCTTCCCCAAGAAATATGCCGTCATACTGCTACCTAATTGTGACCTGTATCTTCCATTACAAATATTGTCACGTATCAAGTTCTGGGTGGTCTCAGACCAGTATTTTGTCTTAAACATTTTCCGGAACTGTTGGTAGTCGGAAATTTCACTCCGGTTGGCCATCCACCAATTATCTGTTATGTCTCGGAAAGACTCGTCGAATATCTCCCTGCTATGGCTCCATTGAGTAATTTTATGCTTGGTCAAATATTCTTCTACCCTAGCCAGGAACTCCATCGGCTTGCGTTTGTATTGCCGGAAGTTGAGCCACTCTCGGCTTTCGTTGACGGGCAATCCGGTGAAATGAGTCGGTCTGTTTCTAATCGCTTCCATCTCCTCTCGGCTTTGTCGCACCTGACCGGTGATATTGGCCATGGTCTCTTGTATATCATTACATCGTTCTGTGACCTGGTTGCGTACTTTTCCGAATTCTTCTTGATTTTCCTTCCTCTGTTCTTCTACCTTCCTACGACTATGTTCTTCGATATTTGTGAACTTGATGTTCACCACTTCTTTAAACTCATTCACCTCCTTTTCGGTCTGGTTGCACTTTCCATCAATCTCTCGAATCTGTCGATTGACCATTATATTTTCTTCTTCCATCTTCTTATCCATCGCTTTTTTGTTAACCTTGATTTCCTTATTCATTTCTTCTCGCAACAATTCCATTCTTTCGTCCAGTTTGTCCAAATTCTCCTGATTTACCTCCCTTAACTCTTCTCTTAGAATTTGATTGTCTTCTCTCAATTCCTCCAATTTCTCCCCCATCTTCTCTTCCAACTTCTTGTTATCTTCTTTCAACTCTTCCTTCAATTGTCGGTTGTTCTTCTCTATCTTCTTCCTGGTTTCATCGATTTTCTGATTGGTATTTTCAATTTTATTAATCAATTCTTCTTTAGTCGACTTGAATTCTTCCTTGAACGATTGGTTGTCTTCCTTCAATTCTTCTAACTTCTTCCCCATCTCTTCTTCCATCTTCTTGCTGTTTTCTTCCATCTTCTTCGTCAGGGACTGGTTGTCTTCCTTTAATTCTTCTAACTTCTTCCCCGTCTCTTCTTCCATCTTCTTGCTGTTTTCTTCCATCTTCTTCGTCAGGGACTGCTTGTCTTCCTTCAATTCTTCTAACTTCTTATTTGTTTCTTCCTTGCTGGATTTGATATCTTCTTTCAAGGACTGGTTATCACTCCCCATTTTCTTACTCAAAGATTGATTGTCTTCCTTCAAAGATTTGAATTCCCGTTGGAACATTTCCATCATCATATCCATCCTAATCTCCTCCGTCGTTTTGGATTTTTCCACATGTCTTTCCTGGACATTTACTTCCCCTGTCTGAGTAGGCATCTCAGGTTGTTCCTCTGGTGGTTCAGGTTGTTTGGATGCCACCGGTGGCAACGACTCTTCCGCCTCTACTGGTGTCGCCTCTTTGTTGTCCATATCGTTTTCGATTTCTTTTTCGGCCTCCGCCGCCCGTTTGTTAGATGTTGCACGTCGTTGCATTTTCCCTTGAAATTCTCTGGCTTTGTAGCTGTTGCCTAGCTCCAACTAGTGATTGGGCAGAATGTATTGGCCTTCCAATCGCTAATTAAAGCCCCTAAAGTTGTGCGCCAATTTGTAATAATAAATAAATTATTGTGTTGATGATAAGAGATTGTGTAGTGTGTTAGACTCCGATGTAATCAAACCCCACTGTTTGGACTAGCCAATTTGTAATAAAATAAGTAAATTGTAATGTAATATGTTTAATTGGTGTGTAATTGGTGTGGCTCTCGACGTCTTACTGGCCTGAAACACTTCCTTATGTTTCCCAGCTGGTCGAGTCCCAATGGTAGCAAGACCGGTCGAGTAGCGTAAAGTTGATGAAGGAATATATCTGTTCAGCTTCGCCGAAAGTTTCAAAACAAAATTTATTGTTTTGAAGGAAATTTAAAAAAAAATTATGTTTATAAAAAAATAATTTAAAAAAAAATTTTTAATTTTATTAATTAATTAATTATGATCAATTAATTAATATAGGGCTGTGAAGTTTTAAACAGTGTAATGCTCTTCTGAAAATTTTTATTAAAGTTTTAGTATATTTTAAATAAGCTATCACCACTCATAAGACTGTCTGTAAACCAATCGATACTTGTTTACCTTTTTATTTTTTAGGTTATCTTCACTTACGGGTGGTAAAGTCCTTGTAGATTATCAATTAGAATTATATTATTGGTAATTAGTATTATTGAAGAAATAAAGAACTATTAAGTATTGAAAAGTATTAATGTTTTATTAAGTAATAGCAATATTGACTCTTATCGATTAGTATCGATTCTCAGGATATCGAAAAAAGTTACAAGTATATGATATAAAAATTATATAGGGTTCTTTAAACAGCCAGTTATTACCAAAGTCAGAGAAATCGGGCTAATATTTAAAAAGTATAACGTTACAATCAAATTAATAGTTATTAATAAACACAGACATTGAATAATAATTTGTAAATATAATAATTGTTTTCACCAAACAGCTGAGTTGAACTAAGAGGAAGGCACTGGGATCGTCAAAGAAATATGGCTGCCGTCAAGTTGATCAAAATGTTGCTCGTTCCTGCCGTGTTCCAAATAATGTATTTTCTGGCAATATTCCTGTTCTTGTGTCTGCAAATCTCTTATTAAATGTTGTGTAGTGACTGGTGTAGTGATTCTGGGTTGTATTTAGTATATCTGTGTAATTATAAGTCAAAACACTTTTCCCAATTCCGACACTAATTTGGTTAATGTGTTATACAGTTTTCTGGTGTTTTGTGGTGTTTTTCAGAGTAGAAATGTATTGTTTAGTGTTAATTAGTGTTTCTTGATCGTTTTTGTCACAATGTATATGTTCTGGAAGGATTTTATAATTCACTCTCGACTTTACAGTAACGTACTGTTCGCCACTTATCTTTAACGTTGTAAGATAGGTTAGATCGTCACAAAACTCTCGTTTATGTTAACCGTTCAAAAACCAATAATCAACTAACTGTTTCCTTCAGTTTCAATTAAACTCTTAGCCCATATAATATTATTCTTAACATTGTTCAAATATTTTTTCACATCCTGTGTACACTTTACTATTTCACTATATGAATGCCTAAACTTTGGTTATTTGTCAATTTTATTCACTAGATGTGATTTAAATTAATCTTTCAGTTCATTCAGCTTATTTTCAGATTAAATAATGCCGTTTTATAGTGTTTTCTGTCCAAAAAATAGTAATTTTACTTTCAGTTTGGTATACTCTGAAAAGTCAAAACACCAAAATTTACTTCCTGTCATTATATAAATTCAGCCATTTTATCAGTTATATTTAATATTAATAATCCTATATTGTATTAAAAGGTTCATATTCCCTTATTTTCTGGTAATTAATTGAATTAGTTGTATTCTGAAACATTATTCTGAAATATATGACTCCCATGTCTAAATTTCTGAGTTTAGTCATTTTCATTTTTATTTATAATTCTGAATATAATTTATTAAAATCTTTCTAAATGGTATGTGCAATTATATGGCTTGATCTCAAGTTTATTTTGTCTTAACCCCTTTTGTTTATTTGCATTTAAATGAGCAATTTCTCTGTTTTGATGAAGTTTGGTTTCCATTCTTTTGGCCTATGATTTTTTAACAATTTTTCTTACAAAATATTTTACAAACAATATATGATGTGGGATACCCTCTCTGACTTTTACATATAGTATTATAAATTAAACATGTTTTCAAATTACACAAAAACAATTAGTATTGTTTACAATACAAATAATAGTTAAACAAAATAAAGAATATTTTTTTAAATAAATGGTTGTCTTCAAGTCAGACATTTTGCAACAAAATCCTTATTTCTAAACATGGAAATATGGCTTACAAAAAAGGTTTTTTACTAACTAACATCTTAATTACTCTCGACTATTTACAAGTAGTAACTATTTTTATAGTTCTGATGTTAGTTGTATCAGACCCAAACAAATGGCCTTATATCTAAAACATTTTTAAACATTCTTGTACTATATACATAAAAACCTTATATTTATATTCTTATTTCTAACTATTATTATAAGTAGGATTCTACAGTTTTTATACCGTCTTTTATACATTGTCTTTGGGGAATTGTACCCTGTCATTAATAAATAAATAGTATGAATTGTTCAAAAAGTATCATGAAATCTGTTTTTCTTTTTTCATGTAAAAGAAAATGTTATTTTAAACAGATTCATGTCTTATGAACAACATATTACCACAGTACACATTTTAAGTCATTGAAAAATGCATATTTCATTGCATTCAATGTTTGTGATTGCCAAGAATGAAACACAAGGTTCATTTTTTATAATACCCAAAACTATCACTGGTTCACTTTCACTTATATATTATGTTAATGCTAAATGGTCGTATAGTCTTATTAACATAATAAATTGGTTATCGTTTTTTCAATGGAGATTTGTTCCATGGGTACTATATTATTGTTTCATCTTAGTTCACAGGCAACTTTTACTTTATACACTTCTCTCTCTTAAATTTGTATACATGTGGTTTTTATTTCGTTATACTTTTGTTTTTAGATATTTATTTTGGGGATATAGGGATTTGGGTGTCTTTTATAAGAGCATGACATCTTCTTCAGGATGCTGCCTTCTTCTTCTTTCATCAGTCTTCTTTTCTCCTGCCTTCTGGGACTGGTATCTTCTCCATCTTCTTCTTGATGCCATCAGGTTTCTTGGGATCTTCTCCATCTTCTTCTTTATTTCAGAAATACACAACCTGTATTGGTTGATCTTGGCTTATTTTAGGGTTTCTATTCTATTTATTCTCCCTCGTTGTGGGTTTGGTCATATTCTGTACTGCTTGGTTATTTACTTTTTTACCTTCCTGGGTTATAGTTTGAAAACCTTTGGTTATGAGACTGGTTTTGGATGACTCATCACTAGTAACTCCTTTTACTTGAACTTGTATTTTCTTTATAATAATGATTTCTTTCCACAGTTGCTATGAATTAATCTATTTATATTAAACTTAATGCTTTCTTCCAAATTTAAACATTATAACTTCATTATTCTAATGATCAATTGCCATTCAATATTATGCATACATCTGTCACGCTACACTATGTGCACTTTTATCTCCATTCTTTTGTCGTCCATTATCTCCCGATTTCACCTGCTTCGATAGCAGGAAATTTATACGAGCAACTGTTCGTATCGTATTATCCATCGTTCTTGTTGTTATCGACCAATAAATAAATGTGTGTGTGTGTGTGTGTGTGTGTGTTGTGTAAAACAGTACATCTGTTTACATTTTCTTATGTCTTGATAAGAGTCGTTAGTACGAGGTTTTTATCAGGCCATAAAATAAAATTTACTTCATTATTTTGACCACAGTAAGTCATGGGTAAGAAAAACAATAGCTACCGTGAGGTAGGTGGCTCCTTTTGCATGTTTGTTCTCACAAAGATATCAATGTCGTACGCAGTTGCAGCGTCCTCATTACTCCGCCCTGTGCAGTTACAAAGCACAAACTAGAGGCACCGTCACGCTTCAGTTAAAATTTGACCACGTTATGTAACAACATTGACTGTCGCAACTCTACCGACCTTGAGACTGGTATCCGCGCGCAGGTTGCCTACGTTTCACTCCTCACGTCTTGAATGTTTTGATAAACAGTGAGTTTTCGATCACACGATACGTTACATCTGATGGATTCTGAAAAGCATATCCACTTATTAACACACCTGTAATTTTATATTTCTAATTGATAAAAGCAATTCTTCATACTGACGTTCTGAGTAGACTGAGCGATTATATATTTAATAAATATTAGCTTCTTTACTGACTTATACTAGCAATTATAACTACTGATATTTTCATGATAATTATGCCAATCTTTGCTTGTTTATTCTCTGCACTAATATGTTTACTTGTTTCCTTGTTAAATCGTACCTCATATATGCACTTTGTATTCACGTTCTAATAGAACGTACCGATACGGTTTGTCAGCCACACGTTGTTGGCGTCACTTTGTAATATAACGTGAGTCGTACGGTTATAAGCCACACGTTGGTTGCGTCACTTTGTAACCTAACATTTTTTAATTGTGTTTATTACCTTTTATTGTGGTTAATTAATTGTAATCCAAATTATTATCTATTTTTGTTAACTCGGTTTACTCTTTATTTTTGGTAATTGAGTATAGCTGTTGGTGTTTATTCCTCGTATGTATTTTAATTATGTTTATTTGTTGGTTTGTTTAGGTTTCTAATCTCCTTCATAGATTTTTCTATGATTTCGCCGAATACAATTATTCGCTATCTGCCTCAGACGTTTGAATAACACGGTTGTAATTTAGAAACAAAATGAGACCTTCGATTACCATCTCGAACGTATCGATTGAGGTTATTTCTATTTTTGTAGTTATCTTCAGAATTACCACACGCTGACGTCTTCTTGGTCTTCGCTCGTTCAATGTGAAACCTATTAACTTAATACCTTGAGAAATAAAACACTTGGAATTGTATTTGATAATGATAATGTTTAATATTTATTTTTATTCAAGTTAGTTGAAAATTATGCTTTCGACATTAACAATCGCATAGATCAATTCTGTCTCAGGGTTCGATAGCTCATTTTTTTTTTTGGTTAATTAATTAATATTATTATGTCAAGTTCTTTGGACTGCTATGCAAGGTTCATTTACATTAAAAAGAAAAAAAAGGAGTACATTACAGTACAAATATAGTAATACTAATTATCTAATATCAGTTATTTTCTCTATGTTAGCAGTCTTCATAACAACTTTGTCAAATTTTGTTGCTTCCCTGCTATATACACTTTTCCCTCGAACGAGGCCTTTCGGTTTCGCAACCATTATCAAGTTCTTCCTACAACAACATTAAAATACCTACTTCCCTTATATATATATATATATATATATATACTAACCCTCCCACGCAGTTTTTGATTATATAAAGAATAGTAGTACTGAAATAACGCCTGAATTACAGAAAAGCGGTGTTTATAAGTTGAACTGTAAGCAGTGTGATAAGGTTTACCTGGGTGAAACAGGACGTAAGTTCGAAATTAGATTGAGAGAGCATGCGAGAGGAGAAGGAGACAGAACTACGAATTCGCTCTATGCGAGACATTTTAATGAAACAGGGCATAGGTTTTTAGACCCAACAGAGAACGTCGAAATAGTAAGGTTAGAGAATAACATAAGTAAACGCAAATTGTATGAAGAACTAGAAATATTAAAAGTAAGGAAAAAGAATATTAATGCGCTGATGAACATAAAGACTGAATTTAGTAATGAGGATATATTTTACTATATTTTGAAAGAGTAATGTATAAAAGGTGTAATACGGTTACAGGATAGGTTCAGAAGGTAGAAAGCTGTAGGAGATTTATAGAGGATAATGTATATGACGAGGTCACGTTGACTGAGTAAGGGGTGGGGCTAACAAGGACTGGGCGGTAAGTACTGCCTCCTATTGGTTGAATGTAAACGGTGATGCGTGGGAGGGTTAGTATATATATATATATATATTGCGACAACACAAATTACTAAACTATTGGCGCATAGGATATGGTAGTATGTGTATCTTAAATCAAAAGTCTATATTGGAGGGTTTAAGATTATTTATTGCACAAGACATATGTAATTGTTTATATGGTATATTTGATAAGTATAATAATGGTAGTGTTTGGTAGTGTTTGTTAGAGTCTTTTAAAAATTTTAAATATTGTTCATACACGTGATGTGATGCGTTACATAAGAGATGATTCCCACGATGATGTTGCTGAAGAGAAAGGGGGGAGGGTTTTGCTGCGTTGTTGAGTCGTCAGGCGTGGCTTATAGATGTTAGACGGTTCACCCTGGAAACGCTTTCAGCTGGGCTGGTGTCCTGTAGTTCCCACGATGACTCTGACGCTTCGCACACCCCAACGGTCCTATGGATCTTACTATTCGTTAAATTAATATAGAGTTTATAACTTACAAGTATCTCAGGTAACAGTGAGTTTTATAAAACAACGGTATATTAAACTTATACCACTCCGGACTCTTCAAGTGTTCACGCGAATCACAGGGTCTACCGCGATCAGCAGACCACCCTATGCGGAAATCTTCCACTAACGCGGAAACTTCTTGATGATAAAATTTACTATTGCGTAATTATTAAATTTTACTGGCACTGCAGAAAATCTCACACAGTGATACAGTTCACACTCATTTATTACACACGTAATGGTTTAGTAATAATGCCGTGTGTAAAGAGTAATATTCAACTGTTCTGAGTCTTCACACGCGTTACTATCGCCGAATAGTCTTTACAGATTCTTGCAAGCGGAAAATTCTTGAACAAGAACTGCGCGACCCGATCGTGATAGATGGTAGAGAAGAACTGTCGTAATTATGCACACAATGCTGTAATAATAATACTGTGTGTAGATGTAAAACACGAATAACTCTGAGTCTTCACACGCGTTACTACCGCCAACAGTCTTTACAAATTCTTGCAAGCGGCAGAATCTTGAACAAGAATTGTACGTCCCGATCGCGATAGCTGGCTGAGAAGAACTACCTGTGTAACAACAGGCTTAAGAAAATTTCCGACTACCTTCCAGCATTTAATTGGTGAAAGGAAGTCACATGGTTACATACAACATGACATGCAACTTTTCATGCTGTAAAGTGCATTAACTTTGTAAGAGCATGCATAGCTGGTAATCACAGAATACCCTTATCTCATGCATAACTGCATACTTTAATAAGATCATATATGAATGTCAACTAATAGCCAGAAATATACAGGGATTGTAGCGAATACATTTGTCTATGTTCAGTTCAGTGTCATAACACAACGATAATTTATTCACGCACAGCCGGGGAAAAGTTTATCACTCGCGCACGCGCGCACATTTCCACAAACACAGTACATGAATAAACAATAAATAAATAATACAGTTTTACTAACCTAAATCCTTATCCTTATTAAAATACAACTGATATCACAACCAAATCTAACAAACTACCAATTTAAACATGAATGTTCATAGTCTGTGTATTATACAAGCTTGCCCTGCTTATCAGGATCCTGTGTTTCATTGCAGGATTAACCCCTTCCCGCATAAAAAAAATTTTTTTTTTTTAGTAGACTAACAAAAAATAAAATGTTTGTTTTCTTCCTTGATATAACCAAAACAATTTCCTACTCCTAAGAATAATAATACTAATACCCTCAAACATAAAACCAAATAAACATCCTCATAGCAATACTAACATTTCATAACTGTCACCTAGACAGAAACAACAAACCAAAGACACGTGTTACCCTTTAAACCAAAACAAATACACATGTTCTTGACAAGCAGATAGCAAAATTACGCAGGGTTACAAGGTACAACAGACTGCATTCCTTATCTAATAGATTGTCGCTCATTCACTGAATTATCCTACATATAACATTTACACCTGAACTGACATATTTAAATAGCTACACATTCTTACACTCTATATCCTGACATTTATTTCTGAGTTTTTTGTATAAATTTCTCTCAGTTTTGAAACGCACACGTTTACTTGGAAATATAGATTTGAATTTATCTAATATACGCCGTATTTGCTTTATCTAGCAACCCATTAACTGAACCTTGGGGGTCAGTGAGTTATTCGTTATCTTATCTTTCGATCGTCCCAGTCTGATAATGTGCGGTCCACTATTAACTTTACCTTGCAATGTTTCGTTCGGAAATTCAATTGTAGCGTGCAGTTTATTCAATTTATCGACTTCCAAAATAATATCATGTCCGAGTTTTCTAACTCCAAGTACAGTCACCTCTATTTCCGTTCCCTGTACGTATCTTGTTATAAGTGCCTGTTTTTCACCTATCTGCGACTCACACGTTGCTGATTTTATCCTTGTGTGACTTACCGGCAGAACTGGAGTTTGTATAAAGTGGTTTGTATGCCTCTTAAGTAACCGCTCGTCCATCAGCGATATTTCTGCGCCGCTGTCGAACAATATCTCGTCAACATACCCACTGATTTTTGCTTCGACAATAAGGTCGGTGCCATTTTCAATACTAATATTTCCCTCATATTTATTACTATTATCATTACTACATATTAAACTATCCCTAATTTCTGCAGGATATAGGCCAGACACAACAATTTTACTCTTACAACTAACATTACTCACATTCGATCGATTGAACTGCTTTTTAACTGAATCATTTTCAGTCACTGTTGCTAATAAGTTGGTATTAAATTGCTGAGTTGTATTTTTATGTTGTTGTGATTGTGGCTGATTTTGTGGTGGTTGAACTTGAAACTGATTACGCGGTGGTTCATTATCATTTACCATAATTGTTGTCACCTTATTGTCATCAGTATCATTCACCTCTCCGTCCTCCATAAACACCTCAGTACCTGATATAGATTCATCTAGTACCTCATCATTACGACATGTGTCATAAATACCTGCACCGTTAGTATCCATACTAGTTCCAGGCTCTACTACTGGTTCGGGATTTTTATGTGTAGTGCATACACTGTCCGAATCCATAATAGCATCAGATTCTATGATCCGTTCACAGCTTTCGCATGCTATATCTGTTACATTATAAACTATCACCTCATCACTGCACTTACCTGAAGTATGTTCTGGACTAATAGTGTTGTTACTACTAATTTCACTTCCGTTGTCTTCACTACAACTTGATGCAGAATCTAGATACTCGACTTTACCGAGATATGAACTACTAGGCCCTAAGTGGGTTGTTTCAGTATAATCACTTTCAATCTCATCTACTACGCTACTGTTCTCCGTTAATCCTTCAGATGTAACATCTTGGTTAACTTCCATATTACTTTCTTTGAGAGTATGTTCCACAAGAACATTTGGTACTTCACATTTATCACAAGGTACAATATTCTCAACAGTTAAATCTACTTCAATATCAGCTGACATTTTCTGTAGTTTCGCCATCCTCTCCTCTCTATCGGCGTCCATTTCTTCCTAAAATTTCTGCCTAATGGCGTCAAGTTCTTCATCCTCGGCTTTCATCCTCTCATGCCAGGCTCTATTTTCTTCTGAGATTCTCTGCATATCCGCTATCATCTCTTCTCTATCAGCTTTAATTTCTTCGGACATGGTTTTTAGACCAGCTAATATGGCCGCTAAAGTATTCTTTATTTCTGCTGTATCCGCCATAATGATTAAATTTAATTTAAACCTTTAATAAAATTTAAATTTACTGATTTATACGCTAGGAAAATTATTATTACTACAAGATTATTAACGTAGTGTACCCAGTTTATACGCACACAGAAAGCAGTTCAATATATCCAAATGTAAATAAACCTTATCTAATACACAAAACAACTAATAATCTACCTCCAATATACTGATAAAATTTGTTCATATATGACACACAAGAGAATATGCACAATTGATAAATTATATCCTCAGATTTTCATATGAACCATACACATACAAATATTACATTAATTATAATTATACGTCAGATGTTACCAACAAATTTTATACTCATAGACATATATAGAATAGCGTAAAATTACCGCTAATTTACGTGCCCCACGTTGGGCGCCAAATATCACTATGCGACAACACAAATGACTAAACTATTGGCGCATAGGATATGGTAGTATGTGTATCTTAAATCAAAAGTCTATATTGGAGGGTTTAAGATTATTTATTGCACAAGACATATGTAATTGTTTATGTGGTATATTTGATAAGTATAATAATGGTAGTGTTTGATATAGAGTCTTTTAAAAATGTTAAATATTGTTCATACACGTGATGTGATACGTTACATAAGAGATGATTCCCACGATGATGTTGCTGAAAAGAAAGGGGGGAGGGTTTTGCTGCGTTGTTGAGTCGTCAGGCGTGGCTTATAGATGTTAGACGGTTCACCCTGGAAACGCTTTCAGCTGGGCTGGTGTCCTGTAGTTCCCACGATGACTCTGACGCTTCGCACACCCCAACAGTTCTATGGATCTTACTATTCGTTAAATTAATATAGAGTTTATAACTTACAAGTATCTCAGGTAACAGTGAGTTTTATAAAACAACAGTATATTAAACTTATACCACTCCGGACTCTTCAAGTGTTCACGCGAATCACAGGGTCTACCGCGATCAGCAGACCACCCTATGCGGAAATCTTCCACTAACGCGGAAACTTCTTGATGATAAAATTTACTATTGCGTAATTATTAAATTTTACTGGCACTGCAGAAAATCTCACACAGTGATACAGTTCACACTCATTTATTACACACGTAATGGTTTAGTAATAATGCCGTGTGTAAAGAGTAATATTCAACTGTTCTGAGTCTTCACACGCGTTACTATCGCCGAATAGTCTTTACAGATTCTTGCAAGCGGAAAATTCTTGAACAAGAACTGCGCGACCCGATCGTGATAGATGGTAGAGAAGAACTGTCGTAATTATGCACACAATGCTGTAATAATAATACTGTGTGTAGATGTAAAACACGAATAACTCTGAGTCTTCACACGCGTTACTACCGCCAACAGTCTTTACAAATTCTTGCAAGCGGCAGAATCTTGAACAAGAATTGTACGTCCCGATCGCGATAGCTGGCTGAGAAGAACTGCCTGTGTAACAACAGGCTTAAGAAAATTTCCGACTACCTTCCAGCATTTAATTGGTGAAAGGAAGTCACATGGTTACATACAACATGACATGCAACTTTTCATGCTGTAAAGTGCATTAACTTTGTAAGAGCATGCATAGCTGGTAATCACAGAATACCCTTATCTCATGCATAACTGCATACTTTAATAAGATCATATATGAATGCCAACTAATAGCTAGAAATATACAGGGATTGTAGCGAATACATTTGTCTATGTTCAGTTCAGTGTCATAACACAACGATAATTTATTCACGCACAGCCGGGGAAAAGTTTATCACTCGCGCACATTTCCACAAACACAGTACATGAATAAACAATAAATAAATAATACAGTTTTACTAACCTAAATCCTTATCCTTATTAAAATACAACTGATATCACAACCAAATCTAATAAACTACCAATTTAAACATGAATGTTCATAGTCTGTGTATTATACAAGCTTGCCCTGCTTATCAGGATCCTGTGTTTCATTGCAATATATATAAGGGAAGTAGGTATTTTAATGTTGTTGTAGGAAGAACTTGATAATGGTTGCGAAACCGAAAGGCCTCGTTCGAGGAAAAAGTGTATATAGCAGGGAAGTAACAAAATTTGACAAAGTAATTATGTAATATAACAGAAACAATGGTAATTAAAATTGAAAATACATTACTAGAAATCCCTTAATTTAGTCTAAGGCCGCAAAGCATCATGGGCTTGGCGAGTTGACGAATGCAATATGGCGTCTTGTTGGTCTGCTATTAACCATGTGAAATGTTTACCCACTGTTTTATTTAATAAAATAAATGTCATTAAGTGTTCACTATTTGTTACTTATATTTTCTTTGTGCATTAATGTTTTTATCCGTTGGAAATGTTGTTGGATCGTTCGTAGTGTTGATAGTAATAAACCGTATATTGGATATTACCTTTAGGTTACTTGAACTTGTAGAGATATTCATTGGTTATTATTTAGTTTTATTTTATTCTTCTTTCTTGTTAGTCGTTCCGTGTTTAGTTATATCTTCATTTTATATTATTTTTAATTAATTTTGGACATTATTTTCATCAATTCATTAAATTTTCTTCCTTCTCAGATTAGATTCCTTTATATAAATTCTGTCATTTGGTTTGTGCACTGAACTCAACCGAACTCTCTCGTCTCTAACAATAAAGTGTAAGTTTCTTCTTATTTCACCGAATTGACCAGAAATTACTATGATCCTTATTGGTCCAATTTATGAGATTTAGGTATCACATGACACCGGTTATAAAAAATACATTATTTTTATATTTTACACCCAAATTATTCCTTAATTATTACATAATTATACTTAATCTAATTTACATTTTGTTTTTTTCTGGTAAAATTATTAGCAATTTGGTACCACTCATGACCTGTATTTGTAACTTAATAATTAGTTTTGGTGAATTTACTTTTACAAAACAGAATACAGTATTTTAGAACTATGGATGGCTGATTGATATGACATTTTGGGAAATTATTAATTGAACTTATTTATTCCTTGCTTTCTAGTAATATTAACTCCTTTAAAACTAAACTAAACTCTTAACTAAAAATCATGTCTTAATGACTACAACTTCTCCTAATGCTAAATAACAACAGACCTTTTAACAATTGTCTGTGTGATTAACAAATAACAATATTACATCTGGGTTTACAGTCCATTTTGGATCTGTCTTTATTTGTCTTTGACCTTCATCCTTATTATATTGTCTGTGGGATGGTTATTGATTAATTTCAATGTTCTTCACTTTAACACTGTGGTATTTTTACAATTTACCTTGAATCACTTTACCTCTTATTTTAAATTACATTTGGTAAACTAGTTACTATACATTTATTACATTTTTTATTTATTCCAAAGTTGTACTCTACTCTCCGTTTTATTATTATTATTTTTATTTATTAGGTATATATTTTCTTTATGTAATGGGAAGGAACGTCACGTTACAACGTATACATGTGTGTGCATTTAACTTGGTACAATTACGTTGTTTGACGTATTTAATAATTATTGTTATTTACAATACGGAACTAGTTCAACATACGAGATCAAGCATAATCACACCTTCCAATAGTTTGCACTTTTTTGGACATCATTTTTAGCTTCAGTAGTCGCAGTAGCTCGCACCAGTTTTCACTTTATTTCGCCTTTAGGTGAAATGTTTAACGCTTTGATGTTGTCATTGTCCTTTGAAGTAAAAGGTCTATCTTTTCGTTGTTCAGCGCAGATGGAAATTCGGGCATTTTTTAAGCAATCAGTCTACTTTGGAGGTCTTGAAACACAATGTAAACAACACTTCTCAAGTTACTGCTGCATTCTACGATCAGTCTCTGCAAGTTTTACATGCTCTGTGTTTATAAAACATATGATTACTTATCTTTATTTCTTGATGCAGTCGAACAATGAAGCGCTCATTTTCAATTGACTTTAAAACACAATAAATATCAAACAGGTAATAATGAAATAATACTTCCAACGAACAGACATTGTGAACTTATTGTTACGACGGTCTAACTGATCGTCGTTTGGTACAGTGGAAAACAAAATACAAGACACCAATTAAGTCACTAATCACCACCTTTAATTATCACAATTAAACAGTTTGTAATCAGCAAGATAGTCTCTTACAACAAATCAAATAATCGGTATGGAGAACCATACATGACTTCCATGTCCTAAAATTTATATTTAAAATCATTTAAATATTAATTAAATAAGTGGATGCTTGAGTTCTGAAAAAATTACTTATCAGCTAAAATGGTACCACCTGACATGGTGGATTAAGACTATCCTCAACCTTCGTGAGGAAGGACTGTACTTTTGGATAAAATGTCTGTAGGTCGAACGAAGCTACCTAAAGGTAGCTGTGATCTGATTCCTGTAATGAAATTGGACTCTCGCTGCGAGGAGCCGAGGGATGTCTATAGTGTTATCAAAGTCTTTCCTGTCAACACTATACTAGTCATTTTTCTTTTTTAAAATCGAGTCTTGATTTCTTTCTTTCCATTTGTCTTCTGATTTCCTGAACGATATATTTCTGATGTCAACTGATATAAAACACAATTGTAATACAGTTGTCCCGCACGATTATAAAACACATAACACTTCGCCACAATACCTCGAACCGCCCGACAATAACTGAATTGACCGTCGCTGAATGGCTGTATTTATATCCCGCTGATTTCCAGAATAATCTGTCACTTTACTTTGGATGACTTGTTAAACAAACAGGCGCTGTCGAGAGTCCACTAGAAACAGTGTCCTTGAACACACTGCGCTGACCGGTATGGTCTGGTATAGACCCGATAATTGACGCGTAATTGTCTTTCACCGCAAAGTAGCAACATTATGTACGCACACACACATTACAGCTGGAATATTCGAGAAACTTGTAGAACGTTCCGCATTACGTAACACTTTTTCCGCATTACGTAACACTGATTTACGATAAAGAAGTCAGGGCTGCCATGTACCTCTTCGGGAAAATTTCCTTTTACTTTATGACTTTTCCTCGTAGAAAAACTACGACTGTAAAAATCTACTTCTTATTTTTTACCGTAACTTTGAAGCGTGCGTAGACTAGAAACGAATTACGGGTGAACTTAAACATGACAACATTGCATTCACATGAAAGAAATTTAGAAATATAGAAATGTAGGCCTAATAATGTACTAATGCAGAAATGTTTTGGCCGTTGCTTAGTTACTGGTATTTTCCCACGTGAATACTCTCAGCTCTCGGTAAATGGAGTGTAGCCTTACAATTCGTGCTCCCAGTAACCTAATAACAAGTGACGATGTCTTAGTTTATTTTCATATCGTAGGGATTTTCCCACTTGTCAAACGTCAGGAGAATTAAAAATACTTTATAATATTAAAAGTTAATTAGACGTAGGGCTCTGTAATGGCAAGTTATTAATTTGTTCGATTCTACATTTAATCAATACATACTTAATTAAAGTGTCCGTACTCCCGGATAACTAGCCAGATTGGAGTGCGTCTAAGCTCTCGCGTAACTCACACTCACTCAATGAGAGAAAGTGAAAGGAAGGAGAGAGAGAGAGAGAGAGAGAGAGAGAGAGAGAGAAGGTGGAACGTTGCACTTGAAACACAAATACGAAAGCGTATAGGCCTAAGTTTTAAGTTTCGTAGCTTACTTCTGTCAAATTACGAATATACAAGTTACGTGTCAAGTTAGTACACATGCATTTAAAAAAATGATTTTTGGAACATTTTTTCGTAAATGGCATAGAAACAGCTTTAAGAAGTCATATGAAGCAGGCTTACACGTTTGCTATAAAAGTATTTAGTTCAACAGCAATTGCATTTACTAACAAAAATTAAACCACATATTGATCCGACTATTTTACCGTGAAAAGGCTACCAGACTTTGACAGTCTTTCCTACCATTAAAAGCCAGATTATTTATTACGAAGACTAATATTAACGCTTGTAACAGGGGCTCGTTAAGTTTTAACGAACGAACTGCGTACAGTTTCGAAGACAGATTGGACTAAAAGGGAGATGATCTGACGAGTTCTAAGTTATGTAACACTCAGCAGAGCCGACCTTGTCAAGAAGGATAAATACCGCGATAAATGAAGCCAACGTCAGACCAAAATGCTTGCGAAAACAGTCTGAGAAGATATTTGGATAGAATGGTTAACAAGATAAATTTAAATAAAATAGGTTAGAAAAAAATTATAGTAAACAAAGAAACCAAATGACTACCATTTGTTTTTCGCTAAACAGAATACGAGACAGGTGCTGATCATTAACACTTTTTGTTGTGATCGTTTTAAGTGTATCGTAGGTTACTACGTCATTAATATCTTTGTTTTAAGTGTTATGATCCATTCCATTAGTCAGTACGTCAGTAGAGTCTTATGAAGGTGTAACACTCTGACCGACGGCGGATTACTAACGATTGACATGAACAGTCTGTAAAGACGACTTTGACAGCTAAATACGGAAAGGTAACATGCTAATTAAGAACATCTATACCTGAATGTGTGGGTGTGAGCGTGTGTGTGAGAGAGGGAGAGAGAGAGAGAGAGAGAGAGAGAGAGAGAGAGAGAGAGAGAGAGAGACTCTCTCTTTCCCAGGCAGTCGAAAAGTAATACCTGGCATGAGTTAAAGAGAGGTATAGCGGATAGATAAGCAACACGACAAGTGGTTAGACCAACAAGAAACGATGGTAAAGGATGAATACTGGTGTGGTTCCGACACTTGATACGAGAGACAAATGTTAAATGCTAAGAAGCGCTTAAAACCCGAAACCAACAAAGGAGAATACATAACGAAAGCCGAGGAGAAACAATGGATCGAATGGAGAGACTCCAGAAGCCTGGGGAGATTTCAAGTTTCTCTGCGTACGACCAAAAATGGATAATATAACTATAATCAGATATGATAACGTAAACTGTTTATTAATAATAGGAGTAATTTTAATTATGGTGATAAGAAATAATACTGGAAACAATATTGCAATAACTCGTTTATGTATCTAGATCTGTATAGCCTATTTTTAAGTGACACAGACAAACATGGCAACAATGCAGCTACATAATGGGGCTTAAATATCGTTTCCAACTGATAACGATTGCTTTTATTGCCGTTTCATAAATATTTGTGCCTGCATAGCAAGCCGATGTAATTGATTCTAAACCCAGCTAGTTCACAACTACTACAGAAAGTCTCCTGTAGGAGTAGCCGAAAAAATTAACTGAAGGAGCATTCGTGGCGTATACATCCGGAAAATCAAACAAAGCGATGAAGATTTTGAGTTGAAGTTATTTTTAAGGATTTTTAAGAGATAATTTAATAAAATTTAATAAATTTACTAATTTAAACTTGCAGTTATCAAATTTCCATCAAACTACCTAGCTAATTCTTCCTTATGTAAAAACGTTTGCATCGTTTCATACAGTCATTTGTGATATCAACTATTTATCGAAATGGTTTTATTACATAATCGCCAGCAAGGTAATTCTCAAAATGCTGCAGTTACAAATTTGCCGGATATTGAATATCTACCAATTTGTTTTAAAGAATATTATTTAAGATTCATTTTTCACTAGTATCCAAGTTAATTGTAATTATATTCAAAAACGTAAGTTAATAGTTTCCTTCAGTGACTTTCTTTTTGACGCTACGACGCGTTTCAAGACATATGTCTCATCATCAGGGTTTTCACTCCACAAAAGAGGTCGGCAATACATTAAAATAAAATAAATAAACGAACATATAAACACAAGCGTGAACTGAACACATTCGGCCGGTGCGCACCGCGTTGACGTTAAGCCCCCACTGTTGTTATTGCTGTACATAATTTACAGAAAGCCAACCACCACAGATACCACAATACATGCTAATTCACACCACCCATTTATACAAAAAATGGCACCCTTTAATAGTTTAATACATAGATTATTAACAATACCAATGGACGCCAGTGATTTCAATGAAGAACTAACGACAATTAAGCACATAGCTATAGCTAATGGATATAAGGCATCAATGATAGATAATTTAGTCAGGCAACATCGAAAGAGAAAGAAAAAGCACGATACGCCCCGTAAAAATCTAGATAATACAAGATATATATCGTGTGAATATGGCAACACCTTACACAAAATATTAAATAGTGTGTTCAACAAGTCTAATATTAAAATGGCATTCCGTACTACTAATACCATTGGCAAAATACTTAAATCGAAACTATCCACACCATTAGAAGATAAGACGTGGGGTATACAAGATTTCATGTAGCGACTGTAATAGCTATTATATCGGACAAACTGATAGATCTTTTGGTAAACGTTTCAAAGGACATCTCCCCAAACAAAACTTTAAAAACTAAATTCCAGTTTTGCGCGCCATCTAGGCCTAGTTAATAACAATCATAATTACACAAACTTCAATACCAACTTTAGACCTCTGCATATATGTAAGAAAGGCAGATACATGAACGCTGCTGAAGAATTTGAAATATATAAAGCACAAAAAATTCTCAGTAAAATTAAAGGTAGTGGCACAAATAATAGTAAGAATATCCCTGAGTTCCTATTAAATGATCAACTTCAATTTCAATCAAACTCATTATAGCCTACGACATAGTAATTAATATCCAAGATAAGATTGAAAACACACGGACAACAGAGTAGATAATGTACAGTAATAACAACAGTGTGGGCTTGACTTCAACGCAGTACGCACCGGCCGAATATGTTCAGTTCACGCTTGTGTTTATATGTTCGTTTATTTATTTTATATTAATGTATTGACGACCTCTTCTGTGGAGTGAAAACCCTGATGATGAGACATATGTCTTGAAACGCGTCGTAGCGTCAAAAAGGAAGTCACTTACGGAAACTATTAACGTAAGTTTTTGAATATAAAATATTATGTGTGAGGGCGAGGTTCTGAATAGTGGGCCACATCGGGCAAATTCTTTTGGTGCTAAAGAACAATGTTCATAACTTCATGTAGAGAAAGTATTAACAACAACAAAATATTTAAGAGGATCCGCGATAGGTGAAGACAGTTGCAGAACATCTTGAGAAAAAACAAATGGTTACAAAACTTAATTACGGACGTCAGAGATAACTGTGGTATTAGGAGCTACGGTAAACAGGAGAAGGCCAAGGAAGATGTTTTTATGACAAAATGCTGCAAAAATAGTTTTTAAAGTGGATTTAAACACAGTAAATCGGTAACACAAATTGGAGACTTTATAATACAGACCTTTTAACACTTTATAATACGGTATAAGATAGCTGGAATGAATGGCAGGAATTCGTTCAGGACATTTGGGAAAATCTGTTACTGAAATGTGGAAAAACTATTGTTTATACAGTTGTTTTTTCATATTTAGGACAACTTAAAGTAACGTATATTTTTTGTTAAGTTATTCTAAAACAATTTCTCTGTTCTATAAGTTTAAAGATAATTAAACGAAAAATTGTACAATATTTCCATCATTTAAAATAAATGCGCGACTAAACTAGGCAGATCTGCATACTTCTTCGAAGAAACTAAAATATAAGAGAGCTTAATTATAAATCATGTTGTCATTGACTTACACGAGTCTCAACGCACAGAATCTCGTTACCGCGTTACCGTAATTGGCTTGTTTCATTAACATAGTTATTTTAAGTCGTAGTAATAAGAGATTTCCTTCCTGGCACCTTTTGTCTAACCTAAATTTGTTAATAACAGTATGAAACACTTCCGATTTACGCTAAACACGAAAGATTTTACATAAAACATTGATGGAAATAAATATTCTCTTATTAGGTTAAGGCCACAACAATTGCTATTGAGAAAAAAGCTAATAAAACTAATTTCATTAGAAAATTATTACTTAGAAACTACTTCAATCGGCTATTAGACCTTACAATCGCTTTGTATTATTATACATTGCAACAATTTTGTAACATATTATAAATGGTTGGCGGATTGGCTATAACAGCGAATAAGGCATTGAAGACAAAGACAACTACATCAAGAACACCATGTACGACTTAAATATTTCAAGTATTCTCTAATTGCAATGCCTAAGTAAATTTCTATACCTTCATTTGAGGCTCCTTAAGGTTAACGTAATAATTATTATTGTATAATTTTAAAAATATTAAAACTTGCCGATTTAAAATGCTTATTAGAATTGAAAATGGTGTTAAAACAGTCATAATGTTTTCGTAGAAGCATTAACATTTCTCTAACCATCTGGAGTTTAGTTTTTCCAAATAAACATAGAATAAATCACTGAAAAGCAAGAACTTTCTTCGTTAATGAGTAATCTCAGCCCCTGTCAAAAAGTGGAGTAAAACGACTTACCAGCATCAAAATGTGACAAACCATGACGACGTAGTGGACAAGTAACTACGAAACTGATAGAAAAAATGTTTGATTAGAGTGATAAAGTGTATTGTTCCTACCGTTGTCTACAAACATGCCTGCTCCGTTATAGCCTGCACTCTATACTACGTCGTATCTGCGCGGATCAGCTGGGTTTCTAATATCTTATAAGTAGTTCCTCCACAAAGAAAAAAAAACAAGTAAAGGACAATAATAATTCAGATTGACTCACACGAACGAAAAAAAATAAATACTTTTAGTAAGACTGATGTAGGTTATATGAATTAACACAAGATGCTTTGATGACTGCATCAGAGAACCATTGAAGCACTAAAATATTTAATATGGTTTACCATTTCCTTAAATCCAGAGCTGTGTATTAAGATATATAGATATATAATTTACAAATTTTCTTTGACAAAAAGTCGGACAGACGGAAAGAAGTTGAACGCAGGCGTCTTGCGCCCTGGTTTGTTTGTGTTGCACGGGTCGAAGCCTGATAACTCTAGGCTTGAACGGGTATTGAGCGACCCTTTGTTCGACACAAGGAATTAAATAACATACGGCTGTATTGTACAGGATGGGCGTGTAGGAGAGGAATTCGTGAATTTCTCTAGCCTAACTCCACGCCGGGGTGCATCTCTGAGGCTCCCTTAAGGATTCGCCCGGAGGAACTTAGATGCGCATTGTGGTCGAGAGGATTGTCCACCCGAAGCTATCGACAGACTCGATGGGCTGCCCACGTCCGGATGGATGGCTCCCGCAATAAGCAGTTGCACACCTCGCGGTTTCCCGTGCCCGGGACAACAGCTCATTCGTTACAGCAACGTAGATGCTTTCGATTAATTTTGAATTTTGAATTTAAAATATTATTTGTTAGCTGCACCGGTCGGGCCCATCAGAGGTACGGGTCCGTTATTCCCTTAAGGATTTACCCGCAGGAGAGTGGGGAAGTACTGACTTGTGCGATAGGCGCGGCTACCTTGAGACATCGGCATCCCAGACGAATGGCGCCCCCAAGGCAGCACTTGCATACCTCGCGGAGGCAGCGCAGCCGAGACGATTCGAACTGATTCAATCTGTCTGAATTCGCTTTGGCAGACGCTGGATTGATTAGCCAAGCGTAGGTAAGCCACCTCCTTAATGAGTTGCCTGACTTGCACTAGGCAGGTGTTCTGACGAAAAAGTCAATGAAAGTGATGAAGAAATGGCAGTCTTTGGGACATCCACACCATCCTTCTACCTGTCCTTAATCTGATGTTGACGAACGTTCGAGTCGCGAGTCGCGAAACATTAGGATGTAATGAAACCTGACCATGGTCGACAAGCGCCACAGTTTTAACAGACAACATAGTTGACTCGAGCCGTGAAACACCTACGGAATTATGTAAGACATCTTACTCTGTAAATGCAAAAGCACAAATGAAAGCGATCAGTTATTAGAACAATCAATTTTTTTTTAATGTTTTACAAGTATTAGCAATTCTATTTAGAAACCTCAGATGATTTGTGGAGTGGTGGTATTATGGTGACTAATGATGGACCGCTACACAGAGCAGCGTGGGTCCTGTTCGCTGGAGTACCAAAATATGGTTTTTAGACGGTCCACTCTCTCCTTACAAGATAGCAGTGGCGTGGTGTGGGTACATAACACTGTTGCCGGTTGTGTTATGTACCAATTAGGTTGGCCTAAAATTTAAGCTAAAAATTAATTAGAATTTTTTCTAGTACCAAGTGTTCTTTTTAGGGCCAAAATATTCTTTTTAGAGCCAAAATACTTTTTTAGAGTATTTTCTATCATTCACTGATAGAAGAAGAGGATCCCGGCTCAACGGATTCTGACTCCCATATTCTATGCTTACACAGAATAAATCAGAATGCAAATAATCGAATTAAAAATAATAAAGACAAACAGAGGAACACATAACTAAACGAACACAACACAAATAGGTAGGTAGTAACTGCTGCACGTTGGTTCCGAAACGAACATAGCGGCTAACTGAGTGTTTCGCCGGTTTATACAGCGGCAACCCATTGGATGGACGAATGTGTCCCCCTCTCCGCAGTTTGTACAGTGACAACTACTATGAGGTCAATGACCGTACACAGTAAAACATAGCCGATGTCTAAGCCGGCAACACATGACGGTGCAAATGCCCAGCAGTTCGATAGCAATGCTACGCTTTTCTTCAAGTTTACCTACTAATATTATTTGGATTTCAAATTATCCAATAACTAAACTATTTATTCTGGGATATAATTAATATTATTTTCTCTTATTTCCGGCGGCAACAGCGGTTACATGGACGCTACGCTACTGCAAGATAGTGTCAAACCAGCGAATGGTTACTATGTAGTCTGTTTAGGTCAGTGATTTTAAAATGACTTTTACCTTGATAACCAATTTCATGACTACTTTACTCACTTTAATAAGCGAATGAATAATAAAATATTATTTTAACAGGAAATTGTCTTCCAAGAGAAGCCTATGAAAAAATGTTTCACTTGTTCATTAATAAACGTACAGTAGATTGTAGTTTGTCTGTTTAATGAAACGTGTATTTGCTCTAGTCCTCTTCATTGTCACCATACTACGAGACCCAGTTTACTTCCTTCCATCTCTCGGCTAGACAAAACAAATTGGCTTGGCTTCCTTGATTCGTAGTCAGTCGCATCTGTTATTCAAAGTCATGTTTAAGTGTTAAGCGTTCCGTCGTAACAATCTTTTTTATGTCTTCATTATTGTACTGACATAATAAAGATCATATAAAAGACATGTTAAATGTGTAAATCACATCTTTTTACGCATTCACAGTTAAATACTCAGAAATACAGTTACAATTCGTCGAAAATTGATGCGGCCCGCTGCTGGGTTCCTGAGTTTAAGTGCGACGCTCAGGCGCTTTTAAGTTGGAAACCACTGATTTAGGTGTTGTGAACCAACTTCTGTCTGTAGAGTCCACATTGTTGTGAAAAAATGTATGTATACGTGGTTATGTGTAGGGTTAAACAAACCTTCCGATCTCCATTTGTAGGGACTCTAAACACAAGGAACGTTAAAAAAACTTAAGAATTTACGAAACACATTTCGAATCAATGACGAATGAAGTCATATTACAGAATATAACGCCAATATCAGAAATTTTAAAATTTTCTTATTTTGAGTAGAGATGTATCATTAAGCGCCGTGACAGAGGGAATTGTTATGTGAAACTCAGAGGTGATTGACAGGCAATAAACGCATGTAATAGCCCCAACGCGCTCACGGCAAGCAGACAGTTCATCGCTCTCCATATTAAGAAACGTTAGTTTTTGACAACTACCTCAAATCCTTAGAAAAAAATGTACAATCGTAAACGAACCCATTTGAAGAGCAGATGTATGTATTAACAATAGACCAAACTACGTATACACGCCAGCTGCATATAGCGAAACAAAAAAGGGTATATATTATTGAAATACTCAAACGGTCAGCGACAGGACTTCGACCTTACTGAGAAGAGAGAAAGCTCGGGTGTAATGTCCGAACTAAAGGAAGATGTTTTGATGGAAACATAGACAAAGAAACGGACATACAAAGGAAGTTTGGTGAGGCCTTTAAGTAACAATAGTTGATGCTATTAGAACGACCAAACGACCAAGTGCAGAAAAAAATACTTTGACGAGAAAGTTAAGGGTTGCTTTGTATACTCCAAAAAAGTGACAGTCAAGAATTTATTGCTACAATATCTAGCAGCGACAACGACCTCAGTACAGTGACCTAGGGAAGAAATCTGGTGGGAATCCAAAGGCCTATCAGAGAGGTGCTTTCGGAAAAATAGGTGGTCTCTAGATCTGAAGGGTGGTAAAGTAGAACCAATTAGAAAACAGCGTAAGAAAAATCAGAAATTAGTGGGAGAAATACGGAATTCGATATAGGGACGTGAGAAAGACGCGCTCGAGGAGTCTAACTAAAATTTTGACGGAAACGGGAGTGTAAGTCCGCGACCGAGATTTCATAACTATGGGACGTAGAGAAATTCTGTACGATGGTTAGAAAAGTAAGGTCGGACTAAAAAAACAATTTCGGTAAAGAACTGTAATTTTATTAGTGACATACAAGTGAATTAGTACAACACGAATGATAATTAAAGAACGCTGTAATTTAGTTTTGCAAATACGTAACAATAACTTTATCATCGAGTAATATTACAACACGAAATAAACTCGTAAATAACACTAGTTCCAACCATAACGCAGTTGATAAATAATAATCAATAATGTCTGTGGAAGCGAATAATAATAGTAACAAATAACGCGAACTAATTTTAAATGAGTGAAGTTTGGTGTTGTGCTGTGTTTTGTGAGACTCCACGGAATTCCAAAATACAATCTGCTAATCCGGAGGAAACTATCGCCGTGACGACAGCCGATCAACATGCGAACCGCACCATACGAACCTCTACCAGATTTGGATACATACCACAAGTAAACTTATCATGCCATAAATAGTCTTAGGGCCACTGTCTGTTCACTTAAAGAACTCACACGAATTAATTAAAGAATTAAGATAAAATTTTTACTTAAAAACAAACTTAAATAATATTAGGAAGCTATGGAAATTAAATTTATTTATGAGCACCGATTTTAAATGAATCCAGATCAGTAATTAACTATGTTATAGTATTTAAAAGTTAAGAGAATAATTATTAAAAGATTTTTTAATTCTTTGAATAAGAATTACAATATTTAAATTATTAGAGCTATAAATGTGAGTAATGAAATAAGATTTATGAAAATGAATATGTTTATATTTTGATTATAAATTGCATAATTCATGTGTCAATGATAAATATGATAATCAATCATAACTAGGTGTTAATAAATCGAAAAACTATTTATAAGAATAAGCCTACATTTTATTTTACAAGCCCTGAGATAAGAGAAAATAAATTTAATGTTAAATTGGCACCACAACAACGTGGGGCATTAAGTAATTAAAATAAGCAGCATAAATTAATGTTACAAAATTGGCGCCGCACCGCACGGCTTAATTAAAGAAATTAGGCTAGGGCAGTGACAGACAGTGGTTAGAGATAAGTTAAATAAGTAAATGTTAGTAGAATAAGAACGTTATTATTGTTATTTGTCGATAAGTATCTGAATGATAACCCGACGAAAGGCCAAAATAGCGACAAGGGAAGAAAATTCCGAGGAATTCGAAATAACAATCAGAACCAACCAAACCGATGTTACAAAAGGAACAACCCGAGGTACTCACACAAACAGGGGACGTCAATGTTCCAGAGAAGGAGATGGAGAAGTCCAAAACATTGGAAGATAGCAAAATGGATAAGATAATGGAAATGTTCCTACAAATGAGTAAGGAAAGGAAAGAAGACAACCAGTCCTTGAAGGAAGAATTGAGTAAGGAAAGGAAGGAAGACAACCAGTCCTTGAAGGAAGAATTGAGTAAGGAAAGGAAGGAAGACAACCAGTCATTGAAGGAAGAATTGAGGGAGAATAGTAAAAGGATGGAAGAAAGGATGGGAGGAAAATTAGAAGAACTGAAAGAGGACAACCGATCCTTGAGTCAGAAAATTGATGAAACTAATCAGAAGATGGAGGAAACCAGCAAGAAGTTGGAGAGTGACAACCAACTGTTAAAGGAAGAATTGAGTAAAAAGATGGATGAAAACGACCAATCTACAAAGGAAGAATTAGGAGAATTAAGTCACCAAATCGAAGAGACCAATAAGAAAATAGAGGAAAACAATAAGAAGATGGAAGATTTAGTGATTTAAATGTAAATTTACATTTGTGGTAATTAATTGTGTAAACCATTTACATCTAGTGAATATTAATCTGTGCTAATTATCTGCATAGATTAGTTACTCATCAATTATGAATCATATTAATTAAAGATTTATGTTGTACGTTAAATTTGATATATCTAAAAGTTGTTTCTATTCGTCAGATTAGACTCAACACAGTGACTAATTAAATACGATTTATGAGTCTATTAATCGGACGTCTCAATGGTCGAGTTTGTTGTGTCCATTGATACTTAGTATACGTTGTGAGACTTTTAGTGTAATGCTTAGAATGAGATACATCAATAATAAAGGTTAAATTTCAATAATGAACGCAAGAATAATATAAATTAACTACTTATTTATTACACTTGTTACTTAAGTAAGTGACTATATCCTGCAAATTACATACATATTAAAACACATGATATAAAATACAATTTATACGATGTTTCCTGAAACATAAACACATGGTACATTCAAATGCAGTAAATAACACACATATATAAAACATATACGAACAATAAACAATCAACAAATATACTTATTCCTACCTAAATGCGTTCATTATTCTCAGATGACGAATTACGTTAGTGTTATTTTATAGATTTTATGATTCATATGATTCATATATATATATTCTCGTGGGGTTTGTTCTTTGAAAAGAGGCAACAGAACAGTAGTATATACTACTAAGATTAAATAGACATAAAGCTTATCTTTTGAGAGTGTTTATCCATTATTCCGCCGTTGTGAGAAGACATCTTCTGGATGATTCATCGAAGATCATAATCACTGTTATGAAGAGCACTAATCACTTCACTTCACAGAATCTCCACTCCCGTCATGTGTACGGTGTTGTGGTAACCAGCTGATGTCGAGTGCCCGGAGTTCAAATAGTGAGGTGTTAATGTTGTCATTAAACTGAATTGTTCTGAAAGTTTGCCGTGTTTGTGTACATGGTTAACTGTTCCGTCTATCTGGATGTATCGCGTACTGCGTGCTTAATTGTTTGATACAGTTTATTCAATTAATCGTTCAACATAGTGATACATTGTAATGTGAGAATGTTTGAAGTGTCACTCACTGTTCTACTTTGAAATGTTAATTAGTATGTTATTATGTTCGCGTCAGTTGAAGTTCCAAGTCCCGTGCGCACTTATAGTTTATGTTTGTCGCACAGAATCGTGTATAAGTGTGACTATATCGATGTCTCTGTTCACTTATGAATTTACTAACTTGTGAATTCGGTCGGTCGCACAAACTGTTTCTATCACGGATTGTATTACTGTTCCGACTATAATCAACCGCTGCTATTAACTGACTGACTAACTAACTTTTGACTATTAACTGTTAACTATCAACTATGATTATCAACTGCTAACTCTTGACCACATACTCTTGACTACCGACTGACTATTAACTGCGACTATTAACTGACTGCTATTAACTACCTTTTACTACTGACTGACTGCGTGACTACTCGCTCCGCGTCTTCGCCAAACAGTTTTATTGAAACATCTTACCCATAAGTCTAAGTTTTGGATTTCTACGCCTTCTCGGATTCTTGATTGGTCGTACAAATTCCTACTCTTCTGCAGATCTCATCCTCTGTTTCACGATTCGTCGTCCGAACCCTTCTTACTCTCTCCACGAGCTCTCTTAGAAGATGCTGGACGCTGGTTGGTCGTCGTCATCCCCGGAGTGTTTCATGTGACGAGCGTGGTACGGATTCTAAGAAACTAGGGCAATTTTCATGGCCTTCTGTCATCCTTTGTTTAGACTTTCCCTAAGGTTCTGACCGAGCTTTTGTTAACAGACTCCAGAGTCCTGGTTAATTGTTTACGTTACTCGTTGCTCGTTCCGCCGATTATCAACCCTTCGTTGGCGTCATTCTGGTGGAACTCTACTTTCCAGTCGTAAATCTCAGTAAACTGTCAAGGGTTTGTTTTCATGCTGTGCAGGATCCACTGGCAGTATTCACTGAGTTACGTCTATTGTCTATTTCTTCGTTAAAATTGCTCTGTACTCCTTTTGTAACATAGTAAAGCCTTTCATAATTGGGTTCGTACGCTTCACCTCCACAGCAGGCATTCCGTCTCGATTCCGTGTAACTCGGCAGCTGTACGAAGTCTTTGTTTCAGATTGTTGGGTGCTGTAAATTGTGACAAACTGCTAGCTGTCAGCGACGCCCTGAAATTCTTATTGTGTGCAGTGCTCAGACGTTTTTTCTTTGTCTTCGCACTGTCGTCAGGTTTGACGTGCCCCTGATGCGTCATTATTTACGACCTGGGCTTGTGTCTGTCGACTTGAGTGTGGGAACGTGTCACTTGATCGAGGAATTAAAAATTTTTTAAATTTCGATCATTACATTGTCCCCAAATTGGATTGGATGTTGGGCTTCGGGAGACATCTGATCCAATTTCTGCGCTCTGTCCCAGTCGTGGATGTCTGCTTCGGAATGGACATGGTTGACTGACATCTATCTCTCATAGGAAGCAATTAATTGTTATTCCCCATCTTAATGTTTTATATGGTCATATGAATTTATTGCCGCTCATCTGAGTGAAATGAACGCATTTTCTACACTTTATCTGTCCACATGCGGACTGTACAATACGATTTCAAGTAAATAATTGAATTTAAGACATGGACGTTTGTCCATTTGACAGTTTGTTCCGTTACCGTTTATATACAATGTAATAGATAAGCTGTAGATTAGCTACCCATTATATTAATCGATCTTATGTCGATGACCTATATAGCAATAAAATACTTTTAGACTTGTTATTACAGTCTCAAGAATACAGTTGATACTAACAAATATATACATATGATCAATTCGTAACATATTATAAACGATTACATTGATAAATGAAACATACATATTAATTAAACAATCGAGGAATCAGCATACTTCATGATGCATACTCAAACGCTTACTCTTAAAGTTATAAAACATTCGTCCATTTTGAATTATTAATTATATAAACAAATTATTCGAATATCTACATTTTAACAAGTTATTATTCATAATTATTAACGTCTTTGGTGTCCTGTGTCATAGTATTACAATGTCCTTCTGACACATGGTGCACTTCAACAAATCACTTTCTGTATATGTTGATGTTTACATGTCTAATTACATAACGAATGACAAATATGATGTTGATCATAAACACAGTTAGCATTGAAATACAGACTAAACACAATGTAGTAAAATGCACATCATTACTTGGTTAGCTGGACTGGCCGCGCGAGCAAATTACCTAACCTATGTCTTCTGCTGGTCGCCGGGAGTCGTCGCTACCACTCGTGTTCTCTATACTTCCGTTCGCTGGCTCATTTACATTTAATGCACTTTTTTTGCTGTATGTTCTACAAGCTCATACGTGGCTTTGTTTTAATTTCATTCATTAATCTTATACTCTTCATTCATCAATATTCATCTCTAATTATTTTCTTTGGTTTATGTATTCCCACACAACCAATGTATTTAATGTATTTTATTCAGTACCATCTAATTTTATCATTACATTTTCAAACATTCTTAAAATCGTCTTCTTAATACGTTTTCATTTATTCATTCTTAAATTATATTTGTGATAACATATTTTTATGTCCTGTCAATATAGTGCTGTTACTAACGCACGCATTTTTGTTTGTAAACAGTAAGGTGTTTGACCTTGGGTTTTGCGTCACATAATTTTCCAATAGCCGGTCGGCCGTCCCCGTTATTCCGGTACAATGTGCTGCACTTGTGCGCCTAAGATTTATGACCATTCTCCGTCTCGTTCTATGTGAGTGAGTGAGAAGTGTGTCACACCTTCCTTTTTGTCGACTCTCCGCAAGCCAGCACGCGTTAAATCGCTTTCCTTGGCTTAGACAACCCTTCGCAGCGGTACTACCATTGTCTACGTATACATTGAGTAGTTTTCGCCGTTTTTTCCAAGCCTGTATACCATTCCGTTGTTCGACAGTCAGTTTACTTCTCGTGTGCTTACATAATAAAATTTTGTTTCTTAGGTTCCTAAGAAATCTTACCTCGAGTGCTTGTACTCTCCCTCCAGCACTATCACGATCCTTTACAACATTTTTAAGTCGTCTAGTAAATTTCTTTCTTCTCCTCTTCCTCATGACGTTTCTTGTCCATGATGAATATGCATACGGATCTTGTAGGTCCTTCCGTTTCGCGTCATCTATGGCTTGCGTAAATTTGCTTTTAGCCTTATAACATGCAGTATTTTTTTCAGCTTTAAACTTTCCCTTCATGCTTCTTATTGATGCAGCTCGACTACTTCGCCGATTTATGCGTATTTCACAAGCTGGATACTTCATCATAGAATTCACTGATGCCGTATCTATTCTCGTGTTACTTGATTTGTGCCTTCTATGCATTCTACTTGGTAGTAGTGCAATTTTACTATCTTTATCCATGTCTGGATCATCCTCTTCCCACTTCCTCATATACAAAGGAACAAAATCGTTTTTCTTCTTAATCCATTTGTTTCTTGAACTTACGTTAGATCGAACAGTTGATAACTTTTTAGTAGCTGACGCATCTGTAAAACCGACAGCGTTATCAGTGTCTTGTACTTTCCGTACATCTTCGTAATTCTCATTCATCACTTCTTCTTGCTTCTTCTGGACTTCGTTTCCATCCACGTTCCAGGTATCATTGTATTCACGTATTTCTGTGCGAAACAGCGTGAACTGCTCATTCATATTTTGCGTAATTTCTTTTGTATAGCTATCTAAATTTTTGTTGAATTTGTCACACCCTTCATCGATTACTTCCTTAATCTCTTTAAAATGCTCGTCTAAATTTTTAAAATAGTCATTGTGTTTATCGATTTTTTCGATAATTACTTTGAAGTTTTCATTTTGTTCCCGCATGCAGTCCAACGACAATGAACGCAGTGACGCTTCTTCCTGTAGTTGCTGGGACTCTTGTCCCCGCGCTCTAACCTCTGACGTCGACTTAATCATATTGGAAACACAGTTACCAGTCAAGCTAACCTTACACTTCTTTAATCTCTTATGTACTATATTATTTTAACTAATCTAAATACTACTGTCTGCTCTCTTTTGCCATGCGATGGGCGCCATTTACATTTAATGAATATTAATCTGTGCTAATTATCTGCATAGATTAGTTACTCATCAATTATGAATCATATTAATTAAAGATTTATGTTGTACGTTAAATTTGATATATCTAAAAGTTGTTTCTATTCGTCAGATTAGACTCAACACAGTGACTAATTAAATACGATTTATGAGTCTATTAATCGGACGTCTCAATGGTCGAGTTTGTTGTGTCCATTGATACTTAGTATACGTTGTGAGACTTTTAGTGTAATGCTTAGAATGAGATACATCAATAATAAAGGTTAAATTTCAATAATGAACGCAAGAATAATATAAATTAACTACTTATTTATTACACTTGTTACTTAAGTAAGTGACTATATCCTGCAAATTACATACATATTAAAACACATGATATAAAATACAATTTATACGATGTTTCCTGAAATATAAACACATGGTACATTCAAATGCAGTAAATAACACACATATATAAAACATATACGAACAATAAACAATCAACAAATATACTTATTCCTACCTAAATGCGTTCATTATTCTCAGATGACGAATTACGTTAGTGTTATTTTATAGATTTTATGATTCATATGATTCATATATATATATTCTCGTGGGGTTTGTTCTTTGAAAAGAGGCAACAGAACAGTAGTATATACTACTAAGATTAAATAGACATAAAGCTTATCTTTTGAGAGTGTTTATCCATTATTCCGCCGTTGTGAGAAGACATCTTCTGGATGATTCATCGAAGATCATAATCACTGTTATGAAGAGCACTAATCACTTCACTTCACAGAATCTCCACTCCCGTCATGTGTACGGTGTTGTGGTAACCAGCTGATGTCGAGTGCCCGGAGTTCAAATAGTGAGGTGTTAATGTTGTCATTAAACTGAATTGTTCTGAAAGTTTGCCGTGTTTGTGTACATGGTTAACTGTTCCGTCTATCTGGATGTATCGCGTACTGCGTGCTTAATTGTTTGATACAGTTTATTCAATTAATCGTTCAACATAGTGATACATTGTAATGTGAGAATGTTTGAAGTGTCACTCACTGTTCTACTTTGAAATGTTAATTAGTATGTTATTATGTTCGCGTCAGTTGAAGTTCCAAGTCCCGTGCGCACTTATAGTTTATGTTTGTCGCACAGAATCGTGTATAAGTGTGACTATATCGATGTCTCTGTTCACTTATGAATTTACTAACTTGTGAATTCGGTCGGTCGCACAAACTGTTTCTATCACGGATTGTATTACTGTTCCGACTATAATCAACCGCTGCTATTAACTGACTGACTAACTAACTTTTGACTATTAACTGTTAACTATCAACTATGATTATCAACTGCTAACTCTTGACCACATACTCTTGACTACCGACTGACTATTAACTGCGACTATTAACTGACTGCTATTAACTACCTTTTACTACTGACTGACTGCGTGACTACTCGCTCCGCGTCTTCGCCAAACAGTTTTATTGAAACATCTTACCCATAAGTCTAAGTTTTGGATTTCTACGCCTTCTCGGATTCTTGATTGGTCGTACAAATTCCTACTCTTCTGCAGATCTCATCCTCTGTTTCACGATTCGTCGTCCGAACCCTTCTTACTCTCTCCACGAGCTCTCTTAGAAGATGCTGGACGCTGGTTGGTCGTCGTCATCCCCGGAGTGTTTCATGTGACGAGCGTGGTACGGATTCTAAGAAACTAGGGCAATTTTCATGGCCTTCTGTCATCCTTTGTTTAGACTTTCCCTAAGGTTCTGACCGAGCTTTTGTTAACAGACTCCAGAGTCCTGGTTAATTGTTTAAGTTACTCGTTGCTCGTTCCGCCGATTATCAACCCTTCGTTGGCGTCATTCTGGTGGAACTCTACTTTCCAGTCGTAAATCTCAGTAAACTGTCAAGGGTTTGTTTTCATGCTGTGCAGGATGCACTGGCAGTATTCACTGAGTTACGTCTATTGTCTATTTCTTCGTTAAAATTGCTCTGTACTCCTTTTGTAACATAGTAAAACCTTTCATAATTGTGTTCGTACGCTTCACCTCCACAGCAGGCATTCCGTCTCGATTCCGTGTAACTCGGCAGCTGTACGAAGTCTTTGTTTCAGATTGTTGGGTGCTGTAAATTGTGACAAACTGCTAGCTGTCAGCGACGCCCTGAAATTCTTATTGTGTGCAGTGCTCAGACGTTTTTTCTTTGTCTTCGCACTGTCGTCGGGTTTGACGTGCCCCTGATTCGTCATTATTTACGACCTGGGCTTGTGTCCGTCAACTTGAGTGTGGGAACGTGTCACTTGATCGAGGAATTAAAAATTTTTTAAATTTCGATCATTACAAAGAGAAGATGGAGGAGAAGTTGGAGGAATTGAAAGAAGATAACCAACTATTAAGAGAAGAATTAAGGGCGGTTAACCAAGAAAATCTGGACAAATTAGATGAGAGGATAGAGTTGTTAAAGGAAGAGTTGGAAATCAACGATAATAATGAATCCACAACTAAGAAATTAGAAGAAGAAACCATGGGAATCAAACAACAAATTAAGGAAGTGGACGAAAGGTGTAGCCAGACGGAGAGAGAAGTACAGGGTCTCAAAGAAGAGGTAAACACCAAGTTCACTAATATCGAAGAGTACAGTAGAAGGAAGATGGAAGAAAACCAAAGAGAAACCCAGGAAGATTTAGGGAAGGTACGGAACCAAGTCGCGGAAAGGTGTGACGGAATGGAAGAGGCTATGACGAATATAACGGGTCAAGTACGGCAGAGCCAAGAAGAAATGGAAGTCATGAGAAATCGACCCACTAACTTTACTGGGATACCAATCAATGAAAATCGGGAATGGTTAAATTTCCGACAGTACAAAAGAAAACCGATGGAGTTCCTGGCCCGGATTGAGGAATACTTTGCCAAACATAGAGGGAGTAGGTGGAATAACAACCGGGAGATATTGGACGAGTCGTTCAGGAAAATGACCGACAATTGGTGGATGGCGAATCGAAGTGAGATCGCGGACTACCAGCAGTTCAGAAACCTGTTCAAAGCGAAGTACTGGTCAGAAACCACGCAGAACTTGATACGAGACAATATTTGCCATGGACGATATAAGGCCCAACTAGGTAACACCATGACGGCCTATTTCTTAGGAAAGGTATGTCTGGCGAAACATTTAGAACCGGCAATACCCAAGGAATGCCTGGTGAACAAGTTGTTCTACCACTATGACGAAGATATAATCAGAGCAAGAAGGGGTAGCCAGATAAAGACAGTGCAAGCCATGACCGAATTACTGGAGAGTTATGAGAACGAGGAATACTACCGTCAGAGTAGAAGGAGGAACGATAGGTCAGAAATAAGAAGTAACCAGTACCCCAGTAACAGTAACAACCTGAATGGTAACAACTACCAAAGGAACCGAAACCATCAAAATAATTATAATGGTAATAATAACCCCCCGACTAATAATAGGAATAACTTTAACAATAATCCGAATAATAATAGGAACAACAACCACTACCCAAATAACCGAAATAGCTATTATCAGCACCCTAATAGTCCTTATAGTCAGAGAAACCCCCACCTCGGTAATACTGAACGTTATTACCAAAATAATAGGAATTACAATTCCAACAACTATAATAATAACAACAGGGTTTCCCGACCACGGGTAAATTTCATAAGAGCTGAAGATAATGGGCCAAGAAGGTATAACCATCAGCGAAGAAACAGTTTCCACGATGGAGATCGTCGGCGGAGGAGCGAAGAACGTGATGGTCCGAGGTACGAACAACATAGACGAAGTACCAGTCTAGATGATCCTGGCCGGCAACCAAGCCAAGAGCAAACTTTTGAACATAGTACAGAGCGGCAAGAACCGACGCAAGGTTTCCAGACCGACACCTCGGTCGGCCCAAATAACAACAGCGAACACGATAATTTAAACGGGAGGAGGCAGTGATGAATTATCACGACCCTTCACTGCTCCTATCTCCTGGGTATAAACAAGAGTTGCAAGGGGCAACGGAATCGAATAACATTACCATCATTAGAAACAACTATCTGAAAAACATAAGAACTGAACTATTGGAGGAGAACGACACCAGCCTCGATAGTCAGGATAATGAAATAATATATATAAAAGCGGAAGTAGAAGGAATCCCCGCCAAAATCATGATTGATACCGGTGCGAATATATCAATAATTAATGTAATTGAATTGGAAAGAATACAGAACGAATGTGGTAGAACCTTGCCAATGTTGCCAGTAAATAATATTATCTTAGTAGGTGCCACTGGCCGCCAGAACAAAACTATTAGAAAACAAGTTTCTGTAAATGTCATTAGCCGTGGTATAGCTTTAAATATGGTATTTTTAATCGCCACCGGACTGCCATTTAATATATTGGTAGGGTGCGATGTATTAAGGAGGAACTCCGCTATTATAGATCTGAACAAAGAAAAGGTATCACTGTTTTCAGAAGGAATAACGTGGACAGCAGATTTAGTAGGAGGCGAGAATATACTTCCCAGCAGTATACACCAACAACTTCGGAAAATAAACTATGTAGAGAACAGCTCCCTCAAAAACCAGATAATATATAATAACGTGGAAGAGGATTTATGGTCAGTTAAGATACAGGAAATACGGGACTTCCGGTGCGGAACCAACAACGAGAAATTACCCATACACCAAGCAAATCATCTGATAAGGGTATATGAGAAATATAAATCAGTATTTTCCGATGAACCCGGTAAGGTAAAGAATTATCAATGTAAACTTGAATTTAAGGAAACCGTGGAATTTAACAGAAGGTCATATCCCATCGCGCATTCACTGAAGGAGGCCGTGAGAGCTGAAATTAATAAGATGATCAGCAATGACATAATTGAGAGTAGTCAATCTCCATTCACTAGTCCAATCATAGCTGTTCCCAAGAAAAACGGACAAGTCCGGCTTTGTTTGGATGCGCGCGAAATAAATAAAACAATCATTAATGACAGAACATCACCCGGTGAGATAGAGGAGATCTTGAAACGATTCCACGGTACCAAGTTTATTAGTACATGGGACACTGTGTGTGGTTACTGGCAAGTGGAATTGCACCCACAGAGTCGTCAGTATGTGGCGTTCATATTCGAAGGGCGCAATTACCAGTTCAAGAGATTACCCTTCGGACTTGTGAATTCAGTAGCCATCTTTGTGGCCTGCATGGACCAGATACTTGGACAGGAAGCACCCCAATTTACTACGGTATATGTAGACGATCTAATGATTACCTCAGAAACCTGGGAGGAACACTGCTACAGAGTAGAACATGTACTCGAGAAGTTAGCAAAAAATAAAGTAACTCTTAAATTGGAGAAATCCAAATTCATTGCTCGAGAAGTACAGTTTTTAGGTTTTAATCTAGATGATCAAGGTATATCCCCATCATCAGAAAAAGTGGAGGCGATTCAGAAGTTCCCTAAACCGAAGAACAGGAAACAGTTACAATCTTTTCTCGGACTCTGTAACTATTACAGAAAGTTTCAGCATCAATATTCCGAGCTGACAGCCAAGTTTCAACCGCAATTATCTTCGAAAAACAAATGGATCTGGGGTCAAGAACAGGACGTTACTTTCCAACTCATCAAAGGCAAGTTCTTAGAGATCGTTATACTTCATCACCCGAATTTTAAAAAACCTTTCTTCTTAAATTGTTATGCTAGCAACATCAGTTTAGGAACGACTTTATGTCAGGTAGATGAGGAGGGTCACCATCTGGTGATTAGCTTCGCTAGTCGAACCTTGAATCAATGCGAGAAGAACTACAATGTGACCGAGAAAGAATTACTCAGTGTAGCATTCGCATGTAGCAAATTCCGGACATACATTTTAGGGTATCCAGTTACCATCCGCACTGATCATAAATCTATCTCATTTCTACGTAGGTGCAAGTTGAGTCACGGCCGACTGGCTAGATGGGTACTCGCCCTGCAAGAGTACAACCTACAATGGGAATACATCCCGAGGAAAAGGAATGTCGTAGCAGACGTGTTATCTCGCATTAATTTGGAAGACCAGACTTTTGAGGGAGAGAAGGAGAGCGTAGTCAAGATCTACAACCTTATTAAAACAAGATCTGATTTAGAGGCTTTATTGGTAAACATCCGCATCCACCAACAATCTGACCCTAAGTTAAAAAATATTATTACTCGATTGGAAGCAGACGATGACACAGTTTCTAAATATTACAATATTAACAAAGGTATATTATTTGTTAAAACATCCTTAAATAAAGAAACATGAAAAGTGATTATCTCAAACAACCTTGAAAAAGAAATCATAATCGATTACCATATACGGTATGGCCATATGGGAGCCCTGAAAGTGATACAGGCCTTAGAGGAGAATTGTCAAATCAAAAACATAAACCGAAAAGTGAGAAATTACCTAAAATCCTGTAATATTTGCCAGTGTGTTAAGGTTAATAACGAGAAGAAGGAAGGCATAATGATACCCATAACATCTAAGGCGAAACTGGAGAAAGTGTTTTTAGACATCTGCGGACCATTTCCCCGTAGTGGCGGTCGACACAGATACAAATACCTCATCATAATCATGGACCATTTTACAAAGTACGTAAAGCGGTTAATCGGGCAACTACCATAAAAGTTCTTGGAGTAATAACGGAATTATATGTGCCAGAAATAGGAAAACCAACTTCAATCATCACTGACCATGGTACACAGTTTAAAGGGAAAAGATGGCGGGATACATTATTATCACTTGGGATTAAAACATACAAGACCTCAGTCTACCACCCAAGTAGTAATCCGGCAGAGAGGGTATTGAGAGAAGTGGGGAGAATCTTGAGAACGTACTGTCACCACCAACAGAAAAAGTGGCAAGAATACCTATCAGCCACGGAGAAATTCCTAAATTTCGCTCACCATCCAGCTATAGGAACTACCCCTTACTCCGCCATGTACGAGAAACAAACCCCCCGAGAGATTGAAGGTCGATGAATGATGGTCGTAAGTTTGACAAGGTGAAATTTTGTAACAAGGTAGCCGAAGACCAAGAGAAACGGCAAACAAAATATCAGAAGGCGATTGGACGAGTAATAACGTATAAAGAGGGAGAAAAAGTGCTGTTAAAAAACCGAGAACTACCCAGCACCCTAGAAGGGATAACGAAGAAACTATTATTACTCTATACTGGACCATACCTCGTTGCCAAAAATAATAACAACAACACATATAAACTGAAAGAAATAGTTTCCGGAGAAATCAAAGGAGTATACAACCAAGCCTCCATAAAAAAATATTACGAAGATTGAATTTAGAATATAATAAAATTGTCAAAATTTAAAAAATAGTAAGACCAACTTACACAAATAATTTGAGATTAATTAAAAAGAAGAATTTGAATTTTGAAAAACCACAAAAAAAATAGTAAGATCAACTTACCAGTAATTTGAAAGAAAATACTTTGAATTAAGAAGAAGAATTTGTGACTATAATAAAATTATCTAAATTCTAAAAAATAATAAGATCCACTTATTAATGCTTTGAAGAAAATAATGTGATTAATTAAGAAGAAGAATTGTTATTATAATAAAAATGTCAAAATTTTAAAAAAGAAAAAAAATATAATAAGATCAACCTATGACTAATTATTTATGAAACGATTATGGAAACAAATAGTCAAGAAGGATGAATATAATATTACTCAGTTCTAAAAAACAAAGAAGGACAACTCACACCAATCATATGAAGAAAATAGTCTTGGAAAGAAAATAATAAAACATCTATGAAAGGCAAAGAGAAATAAGGACCACATGAAAAATATAATATTAATAAATTAATTTTAATGAAGACAAAACTGGAATAATAACTTTCTGAGAAAGAAAAGGAAGAAAAATATGTTTATATAATATGATCATAATAACAACTTGGATGTCAATTACAATGACACCAATTGAAAAAACGAACTGTCATAAAATGATACCATTCAAATAATTAATAAGAACTAAAGAAAAAAAAATATATATAAAAAAAATATAAAACATATGCTATTAATATCAATAACCAGAAGAAGAATTGAAGAGAATTCAGATGAAAAATGGAAAAGTTATACCATAACTAGTAACAAACATATTAACAGAGTTTCCAACCATGATAAAAATGAATATATCAGCCGAGTTAAAAAGTTAGAAGAATAAATAATGAGAATAATAAATACTAAGAAGAATAACTAAGATAGAAAATGTGAGAAAATCTGAGAAACAACGAAGTGATGTATCCAAAGATATTTTTATTAGTCGAAAATTAGACTATCTTTATATATAAAAATTCAGCCTGCGTATGTTTGTGCTCGCAAAACGAAAAGTAGTCGGTCGATTGACTTGAAATTTTGACACAACGTTGCATTCGAATACGCGCGTGTTTTTATAGTAAAATGAAATTTTGACACAACGTTGTATTCGAATACGCGCGTGTTTTCGAAAATTGAATTCATTTCTTTCGTTTCTTTCCAGTTGATCGTCGTCTGTGTTTTCGCGGGCCATAGTACGCGTTTTACGAGTTGAAGAAGAAGAGAAAAGTTGTTGTTTTCGTTCACATTGATGTGCATAATCAATCGTTGGAAGTGATTTGATTATCTGGGAAGTGATTTGATTATCTGTTTTCGAAAAACGAAATGTGAATTAATTTGATACCGAATGTTGTATTCAATTCAATTTATTTGTTTTGTTTTGGAAATGATTTAATTATCTGTTTTCGAAAATCAAAATGTTAGTTACTTTGATTTTGATTGTTGCATTCAATTCCATTCATTTCTTTCGTTTTTTTTCCAGTTGATCGTCGTCTGTGTTTTCGCCAGCCATAGTACGAGTTGAATCGAGAAGAAGAAGAGCAGCACAATCGTCTCAACAACGCCAAGAACAATTAGATCAACAGCTAAGACGTATACAGTGCAATATCTGAATGATCGAGCTTCATATCCTTAAGTCATAATAAAAGAGTCTTAGTCATAGTACGGCAGCCTTTAGTCTTAAGTCATAGTAACACATTCATTAATCATCTGTAATGCCTCGCCCACGTTCGAACATAGGCCGCCGTTCTCGACACGCAATCACAGAACGTCAAAGGAGATCAAACCGCACTGATCAAGAACGTTTAGACGATAATGAACGTGTTAGAGTCAGAACTTCTCAAAGGCGAGCAGAGGAATCGGCAGATCAGCGGGAAGAAAGACTTGAAGTCTTACGAGTTGAATCGAGAAGAAAAAGAAGAGCAGCACAATCGTCTCAACAACGCCAAAAACAATTAGATCAACAGCGAAGACGTATGCAGTTGCAATATCTGAATGATCAAGCTTCATATCACCGAATTGCTTTTTCATACGAACCGGATATTCAATACAATACCTCATGTAAATTCGTTCAAATCGGAAAAATGGACAAAGTTTGTCCGCACTGCACAGCAATGAAATTTAAAGGAGAAACCCCGGGAATGTGCTGCGCGAGCGGAAAAGTGAAGCTACCTGAACGTAAGCAGCCAAAAGAACCACTGAAAAGTTTGTTAAATGGAATTACTGATGATTCAAAACATTTCCTCAAAAACATCAGAAATTACAATTCCTGTTTTCAGATGACTTCATTCGGCGCTAACGTTATAGCGGAGCATTTTATGCCGACATTTAAAATTCAGGGACAAATTTACCATAGAGCTGGCTCTTTGCTTCCTTTTCCCAGCAATAACCATAAATTTCTCCAAATCTACTTCATCGGAGATGAAAATGACCAATTGAATGCACGCTGCAAAATCTCTACTGGAATCAGAAGGCATATTGTTGAGTCGTTGCAAAAAATGTTACATGACAACAATAATTTAATTCGGATGTTCAAAAATGCGATTGATCTCATGCCATCAGACAGCCATAGAATTGTTATTCGTGCTGATCAAACACCAGCCAGTGAGCATGTCAGACGATATAACGCGCCAACAATTGATGAGGTAGCAATTGTCATGGTTGGAGAAGAATTTCATCCTCGCGATATCGTTTTGCAGCGCAGAAATGAGCGACTACAAAGAATTGCTGACACTCATAGATGCTACGATCCATTGCAATATCCAATTATGTTTCCAGACGGTCAAGATGGTTATCATTTCAACAACAAAATGATAAACACAGTCACAGGTGAACACACAGGCAAAAAAGTTAGTTCAATGAATTATTATTCCTATCGGATTATGGTACGTGAAAATGAAGATAACCATATTCTGAAATGCCGTCAGCTCTTCCATCAGTACATCGTCTATATGTACGCGAAAATAGAGTCGGAACGACTACTATTCATTAGGCTCAATCAAAAGAAACTGAGATCAGAAGAATATATACATTTGAGAGACGCGATAAGTAATGATGGTCATATAAGCAACATAGGAAAGATCACCATGTTGCCTGCCACATATACTGGTAGTCCGCGACATATGCACGAATATGCGCAGGACGCTATTACGTATGTGCGGAAATATGGTCGTCCTGATCTTTCCATTACATTTACATGTAATCCAGCATGGGATGAAATAAAAGAGTTTGTACTTCCAGGACAAACTCCTACTGATCGCCACGACATAACAGCACGCGTTTTCAAACAAAAGCTAAAGACATTAATTGATTTCATCACTTCACTACACGTTTTCGGAGAAAAAAAATGTTGGATGTATTCTGTGGAGTGGCAAAAAAGAGGATTGCCACATGCGCATATTCTAATATGGCTTACTGTGAAGATAATGCCAAATGAAATCGATAAAGTAATATCTACCGAAATACCAGATCCCACAATTGATAATGACTTGTTTGAAGTTGTGACCAAGAACATGATACACGGACCATGTAGAGCAATCAATACAAATTCACCGTGTATGATCGATGGAAAATGCTCTAAACGGTATCCTCGAGAGTTGTTAAAAGACACAATTACTGGCAATGATGGTTACCCACTATATCGACGAAGAAGTACAGAAGACAATGGAAAAGCAATTACTTTGAAAGTGAGAGGAAATGACATTGAAGTATATCAGCAGCAATGAAGCTGTGTGGCGTATTTTAGGATTTCCAATCCACGAGAGGGATCCAACTGTCGTTCATCTTGCTGTCCATCTTGAAAACGGACAAAGAGTGTATTTCACGGAACAAAACATACAGGACAGAGCAACAAATCCACCAAACACAACATTAACAGCGTTTTTTCTATTATGTCAAGCAAAAGATTTTGCAAGAACTTTGATGTATGCAAACATTCCGACTTATTACACTTGGACGCAACACGAAAGAATTTTGAAAGAAGGAAGAGAGGCAAAGCAGTAGTTGGACAACCTGGAATATTTCCATCAAATGCTTTAGGAAGAATATACACTGTACATCCGAACAACACTGAATGCTTTTATTTACGGTTGCTTCTGATTACCGTTCGTGGTCCAACATCATTTATACATTTACGAGCAGTGGATGGAATAGTACATAATACGTATCGGAGTGCGTGCGAGGCACTTCATTTGCTGGAAAACGACGATCATTGGGGCAAGTCAATTGAAGATTCATCCGCCACTTCTAATCCATTTCAAATACGTACGCTGTTCGCAATTATTTTATCTACATGTTCCCCGTCACAACCAGTACAATTGTGGGAAAAATGCAAAGACTACATGGCCGAAGATATTCTGCACAGAATGCGTCAAGAAACACAAAATCATGGCTTGGATTTCACAGAAGAAATATACAATGAAGCGCTAATCTTCATTGAGGATCTTTGTCTTGCAATGTGCCGCAAGTTGTTGGCACAATTGGGAATGACAGCACCAAATCGGTCCATCAATGCAACATTCGAGAACTGCTCAGAGAGTAATCATACAACAGAAATGACTTACAGCTGTTCGTCCAAGAAAATACACCGAAACTCCTTCCAGAACAAAAGATAGCATTTGATACCATCATACAAGCTGTGGCCAACCAATCCGGTGGACTGTACTTTTTGGACGCTCCAGGTGGAACTGGAAAAACGTTCTTAATATCCTTGATCCTGGCTACAATCCGTTCAAACGGCCATATTGCGTTAGCTCTTGCTTCTTCAGGCATTGCTGCCACGTTGATGGAAGGAGGGAGGACAGCGCATTCAGCTCTCAAACTGTCACTAAACATGCACTTCACAGAAAACCCAACATGTAACATTTCAAAAACATCAACTGGAATGGGAAAGGTTCTTTAGGCGTGCAAAATCATTGTATGGGATGAGTGTACAATGGCTCACAAGAAGTCATTGGAAGCATTAGACCATACATTGAAAGACTTGCGAAATAATCAGGTTCCATTTGGTGGAGCATTGGTGTTACTATCCGGTGACTTCAGGCAAACGCTTCCAGTTAGACCTCGCTCAACAACAGCTGATGAATGCCTGCTTGAAATATTCAACTTTTTGGAGCACAGTCAAAAAAATGCATTTAACAACAAATATGAGAGTTCAGCTTCAAACCGATCCAATAACTGACATATTTTCAAGACAATTACTCGAGGTTGGTAACGGCACTGTACCTACAAGTCCAGAAACAGGAAAAATCACCTTCCCATCTAATTTCTGAAAGATCGTGAATTCAGAAGAAGAATTAGTAGACAAGGTTTTCCAAAGCATCGAAACAAATTATCGAAATGACGCATGGTTGAGCGGAAGAGCCATTCTAGCGGCTAAAAATGTCGACGTACACGATATGAACAACATCATTCTAAACAGAATCGCAGGTGAAACAGTGACATACAAATCCATTGACTCCGTGATGAACCAAAGTGAAGTAGTGAATTTTCCAACGAAATTTCTTAATTCTCTCGATGTTCCCGGATTACCGTCACACATTCTGAATTTGAAAATTGGAGTGCCAATTATATTACTCCGAAACATCAATCAGCCAAAGTTTGCAATGGCACACGATTAGTAGTTAAAAAATTGATGAACAATCTAATTGAAGCAACAATTCTGATTGGACCTCATAAAGGTGAAGACGTACTACTTCCACGAATACCACTCATTCCGACCGACATGGCGTTCGAGTTCAAACGACTTCAATTTCCAATACGCCTTGCGTTCGCTATGACTATCAATAAAGCGCAAGGGCAATCTTTGCAAGTGTGCGGTTTGAATTTAGAAAACGATTGCTTCTCTCATGGGCAATTATACGTCGCATGCTCCAGAGTCGGTAAACCGTCTGATCTTTATGTTTATGCAGAAAACGGACAAACAAAAAATGTAGTCAATCCACTAGCTTTACAATAAAAAATTTTTTTCTGTGAAAAACATCTTTTTTCTTCCTTTCCTTTCATTCCACAGCATAGCCACAGCAACGCAAGGCAGGGTATTGAATTGAATGATGTGTTTTCTCGGTAAATCTATGTTTGCTAGAATACTTTTATTTACTTTCCCATTCATTTCATATCAGACTGAGCCACAGCGAAGCGTGGCCGGGTTTAGCTAGTTCTATATATAATTTTTATTTGATGACTGTCTGTAGATAATTCCAGCAGCATTATGTTTTGAGCAGAGATGAATTGCCTCTGATCTCAATGAGAAGTGTAGTATGGCCAGCAGAGTATATGTAGCCAAAAGTGCCTCTCTAGACTGTTCCAGCTCACGTGTTAGGGAATGTTAGGGAATCAATATCCCATGGATAAAACACAAAGTTAAGAAAAGTAAAAATATAATAATAATAATATAAATCTCAGAAAACACTAACTATTGTAACAGTACAAAATTACTGTGTATGAATGTTGTTAATTTCCACTTTGGAAACGCCAAATTTGTAACGTTCCGTGTGTCTTCGTTAAGCCCTCACTGTTGGGCTAGCCAATTTTGTAACGTTAACTTGTTGTTACAAAATAAAATCTGTAATAATGTTGTTAAAAATTTGAAATAAAAAAATAATTTTATTTCAAAAAAAATAAATTTTGTTGTTTCTGAAAAAAAATATTTTTTGTGTTGTTTTTCTTTACTAATATTTAAAAAATAATCGTGTTTATTGTTTGGGGTTAATATTTCAATGGTATTATGTTTATAAGTGTAGTAGTGTCACTTTCTGTAAATTATTTTATGACAATCTGGTTAACTCCAGTCCTAGTCGATAGACGGCTCTCTTCTTCTTCTTCGATGCGTTCGTTATTTCGTATGTACCGCTTTCGGTTAGTCTGAGTCCTCGATTAACTTCTTCTTTAATTATATTAAAGAAAAATTAAACCCAAATTGCATAAACAGAAAGTTTATTAACAAATTATTGAAAGTTTATCGATAAGAATCGATATATTACAGCAGTATCGACTCACTCAGGGCCGGTCGATAAAAAACTTTACATTGATTGTATATAAAATATAGTTCTTTGAACGGTTATTTAAGAATAGCCAGAGAAGGGTACGGACAAGAAAGTATAACACTTACAATGATAAATGTCTTAATACTAACAAATACAACGTTATAATTAATAAATAAAAGTTTATATATAATATTTGTTTCAAACCAAGGCAGTAGAAATTCGTTTCTTCACAGCTGGAGCAGTATGATGACGAGTCACAATGGCCGACCGCATCATGCGCAGTGGAACGCTAACACCTCGACGAAATATTTGTTTCAATAAAGATGTCTTTTCTCCGTTTATTGGTCTCAACAATTGTGTATAATAGTTCTGGAGTTAATTGAGTGTCACTGGTGTATTGTTTAATAGTTCACTTGGTGTAAATGTTTGTGATTATGTCTATCTCACTTGTCACACGTGTCGGAATTAACCTTGTTAGTTCGTCTGTAGAATTTATTGTATTGGTGTTATTTTAATTAATTAGGCGTGTGTGGTTCTGTTTATTGGTGATGCACTGTTCATTGTTTATTTTCACCGGTTCACAAATAAAAAACTCAAAATAAAAGTTTATAAAAATTTTTACCGAACTTGGTTCATTTATAATTCGCCATTTGTTAAGGTTATGTAGAGCAAAAATCTCGTTTAAGTAATCGCTTCAACGGATAATAATGAACTGTTCTCATTTCCTTCGTCTCCTGAAAATCTTAGCCAATTTAATATATCTTATAAATTGTTTCAAATTATCTTAGCTTCCGATACATTTTATTCTAATACATTATACACGGAAAATATTTTCGTTATTAATTAACTGTATGAAATACTAAATACATATTCGGTTTCTTTATTCTATTTTGCTTATTTTGATACTAATGAATATAGTTTTACAAAGTTTTCATTTAAAAAAGTTATATTTCTTACATTTTGGAAAGTAGGTTAAAATATGTGTTTCCTGTCTCTGAGCAGATAATAGCCATTTTCTATGATATAATTATTATTATATTGAATCTGAAATTGATATAATTGTCTATTTTTACTTAATTTCTTGCAATTTAGTTTATTAATTATTGTTTTTAAATATAATTCATTTATCTATGACTCCTCCTCTGATAATGTCAGTTAGTACATTCCATTTTAATTTATAATTTTACTTATCTTCTGACAATATCTTTCTAAAGTATTAATTACATTGTATTACTATATGGTGGGTTTATCTTACCTAAATATTATCAGTTTAGTTGGTTTATAGGACTAGATTTGTCAATTATTATGTAGTCTAAATTTACTATCTTGCCTAGATTTTATCTGTTGCTATTTGCAAAATGTTTACTAATATAGTTAGTTTGTACCCTTTTCTGACCTTCTATTCTTATATAATTTATTAACAATTTTTTCCTTGACCATTATAACATTGAATATTGCTTTTAAACCATTAAAATATAACACTTATTTACTATTAAATCTGGTACCTTGAATCATACCTTTTTTGTGTACTGATTACACACAGTAACTTAATAAAACATTTTATAATATAGGAATGGTATCTACTTACAGATATTGCATTCCTAATTTAAATTATGAACAATATAACATTTTATAACTACAATACTGCTCAATACTAAATCTTATTTATATAGTTAATATCTGGAACTAGGAACATATTATTTTGGTTCCATTAAATGTTTAATACTACCTTACAACTATTTATTTACAGTCTTATCTGTACTTCCCAATTTTAGGAATGTATTCCCCGTCACTTTGTACTAAATACAAGCTATCTGTTTATATTATTCATTCTATGGAATGTTCTTATATAAACAGTGGCCTTTCATTAGAAACATTATTCCTTGCTCCTTCACCATATTATTTGAGTAACTATTATCATGATACTGTTTAAAAACACTTAAAGTTATTTATTGGCACGGTAATTCATGTACCTTTTCAAAGTTTATTCATTATAATTTAGTAACTTGCACTTGTCCCTGGTTATTTCTTGATATTATCACTAGTCCTTTTAGAGTTTTATAATATGAAATATTTAACCATGGGGAACTATTAAGGTTTGTCTATATAAACTATACAATAACTTTTTTGGGTGCACTGTTATTTAACACTTTAAATACTTTTTGTTTTTATCAGTTTTACACAATTATATGGTTTGTTGGGGTGTTATACTTTCTATTGTGACCTTCATTTATTTTTGGGGTTTTTTGGGTTTTCTCCCTATGAGGTTTCTATTTAGTATTGGTCGTGTTTCACTTCCTTTATTCTAGTTGATCTTCACTTGTCTCTGATTATTCAGTATATTGGTTTATTTTCTATTTCTTCTTTCTTCATTCTTGGTTCTTCAGTACCATTTCGTTTTATACTCTTTTGTTTACTCTGGTCTGTTTTCTTTGTCGGTTTACTTGTTCTGGGTATCTTCATTGCCTGCTTCTATCCTACCTGGGTAATATTGTTATTTGAAATTTAGTTTTCTGGGTTTTTAATTTGTAGTATAATTATATTAGTTGCAGATTTTTTCTTTATGTTTACTTTTTCTTGTTATTATAATAATTTATAGTGCTTTATAATTGATTTTCATTTGGATCTTTTTGGATATTCCATATACTTGAGTTTTATTAATGATCATTTGGTAATTGATTTATGTGGATTATCTGTCATGCTACAGATTGCTCTCTTCCAGAAGTGATTAGTTCAGATCATACTTGGTTTGTCTGAAATAATTGCTTATGATATTTTATTATAAATTATTTTTCTTTACTTCCTTCACATTTCTAAATTTTTTCTTCTTTATTTTTGAGCTTATCTATATTTCGTTATTAACTGGATTTTTCTTGATAGTAATAGTCATCTGAGCTTCGTTATTTTTTATTTTTCCATTTTTTTCTTAACTTGGTTCTTTATCCTTGGGATATTTATTCCCTAATATTCCCTAACACGTTAGCTGGGGCAGTTCAGAGGGGCACTGTAGGCTACACTACTCTGCTGGCCATACTACGTCATTTATTGATTACAGAGGCAAATCATCTCTGATCAATACATAATAATACTGCTGGACTTATCTACAGACAGTTATTAATAAAAATTACATAAGAATAGTCCACCTTATGACTATAAAAAAAAAATTAAATATCTTTGGATACTTCACTTCGTATTTGAACAGATCTATTAATATTTCTATCTTAGTTAATTTCTATCTCAGTTACTTTTCTCAATGGTTAGCTCTGCTGGCATTTTATTCCTTCTTATGGTTGGAAGCTGGTTTAATAAAATTATCACTTGTTATTCAGTGTAAAAGTTTTTATTTATTTTTTATTTTTTTAATTCTTTGTCATATTTTGACTGTTATTACAATCTCCTTCTGGTCATTGGTAGCATATATTTTGTATTATATTTTTGTTTTTTCTTAATTCTTATGAATCGTTCCACTAGTTTATGTTCTTTCAATTACTCCTTTAATTGTCCTTTTTATAATTGACATTTATCTTATGATCATATTTTTCTTATGGATTTATTTATACATAGTTTTTTCTTTCTTTGTCAAAATTTTATTCTGCTCTTGCTTTTTATCCAAATGCACTCTTTAATTATTAATTCCATGTGGTTATTGTCTCTGCTTATTTTGCTTAAAAGTCGTATTAATTTTCTTTCACGATAAGTTTATTCATTTTAATTGTATCAGTGGTTTTTACTGCCATTTCATTATTCTCGAAATTTTTTCAGAATTGGTTCCATATATAATTGTTTGTAATGTGAACTTACTCTTCCTTTTGAATGTTGTGGTTATTCTTCAAAATTCTTTTTCTTTTCCTTTATATTCCATGATTTGAGTTTCATAGATGTTTGGTAGTAAGTTGTACTTATTTGGTTTTTTAAATTTGTTTGTATTTTACTAAATTCTTTCCCTTTAGTTTTTTCACAAATAATTTCATAAATATTTGGGTAGTAAGTAGTGCTTACATTGTTTTTGAATTTTTATTTTTATTATCAAATTCTTCTTCCTTTTCATTAATTCAAAAGTCGTTTCAAATATTAGGTAGTAAGTTGTGCTTACTTTGTTTTTAAATTTTGTCATTTTACAAACAAAATTCAATCTTCTATACATTCAATTACTCATAATATTTTTTCATGGAAGCCTGGTTATATACACCCTTTATCCTTTCTGAATCTATTTCCTTTATTTCATAAGTATTATTATTTTTTATATTGGATATTACATATGGTCCGGTGTATAACAGCAATAACTTCTTCGTTATTCCTTCCAGTGTGCTGGGTAGTTCACGATTTTTTAATAAGATTTTTTCTCCCATTTCATAAGTTATTAATTTACCACTAGCCTTTTGATACTTATTTTGCCGTTTTACCTGGTCTTCTGCCACCTTGTTGTAGAATTTAGCTTTGCCAAATTTGTAAATATGGTTTATAGGGAACTCGAGGATATCTGCGATCTCTCGTGGGGGTGGTTTTTCGTACATGGCGGAGTATGGGGTTATTCCTATAGCTGGATGGTATGCCAAGTTGAGGAATTCCTCCGTGGCTTCTAGATAGTGTTGCCACCTTTTTTGTTGATGGTGACAATAAGTTCTTAGGATCCTCCCCACTTCTCGTAACACCCGCTCTGCCGGATTACTGCTCGGGTGGTAGACCGAGGTTTTGTATGTACGAATGCCCATTGACAATAAGGTATCTCGCCATTTTCTACCCTTAAACTGGGTTCCATGATCAGTGATGATCGAAGATGGTTTCCCCATGTTTGGGATATACTGTGTAATATAAATACAAATTCTGTGTTCTGATCTTCCTTTGTAATCAAGCCCCACTGTTTGGGCTAGCCAATTTGTAATAAAACTCAAATAACTCTCTGATGATGAATGATGTTTAATAATTGGTGTGGCTCTCGTGTCTTCCTGATCTGAAACACTTCCTTTAGTTTCCCAGTTGATCGAGTCCCAAATGTAGCAAAACCTGTCAGATAGTGTTAAGCGGTTGAAGATATATATATGTAGTATCACAGAATGTTTAAAAAAAAAAAAGTTGCTTGTTGAAGAAATAAAAAAAAATTGTGTTTAAAAAAAATTATAATTTAAAAAAAAATTTTTTTTTATCAATTAATTAATTAAAATCAATTAATTAATGGTGTTTTGTGAAGTTTTAAAACGTGTATCACTTCTCTGTGAAATTTTATTGATATTCTTGTATTTTCCAAATAAGCTACAACCACTCATAAGATTGTCTCCAGGACAATCGATATTTGTTTACTTTTTCGTTTTGGAGGTTATCTTCCTTTGTATGTAGTAAAATTCTGTTAGATTGTTATTAAAATTATGTTAATTGTAATTTATTATATTAATGAAAGAAAGAACTATTTTGAAGTGAAAAATATAAATGTTTTATTAAATAATTGAAAAAATAGACTCATTTCGATTATAAAATCGACTCTCAGGGTATCGAACAGTTACAAGGTTTGATATATAAAATTCAATAGGATTCTTTAAACAGCTAGTTATGGTTAAAGTCAGAGAAATCGGGCCAATATTAAAAAAGTATAACGTTACAAACAGTTAATTACTAATACTAGGTACATACATTGAAAATAAATTGAAATAAAATAATTTGTTGTCACCATACAGTTGACGGAAACGAGGAGGCGTTGTCAACGACGAATGCAAATGGCTGCCGTCAAGTCGGTCAAAATGTCCTTCGTATATGCGAAGTTCCAAACAAGATATTTTCTGGTAGTATTCACGTCCTGGTGTCTGCAAATCTTCCTTCAGATGTTGTGTAGTGTCTTGCGTGAAGTTTCGGTGTTGTATTTTGTATATCTGTGTATGTATACGTTAGTTCACTTTTCTGTCATTCGGCACTAATTAACGGTTATGTTGTATACTGTTTTCTTGTGTTTAATAGCGTTATTCGGTGTATTTAGGTGCTGTTCAGTGTTATTTAATCTTTAATAATAGTATCTGTCACTATGTCGACGTTCCAAAATTGTTTTATTCGCCACTCGCGATTTTACAAAAACGTGTCGTTCACTGACTCGCCATTAACGTACAATTAGTTAGGTTAAAGGTTATATTCCGCTCGTCAAGTACTCCGTTCAAATACCAATACTCAACTATCTATTTCCTCCAGTTTCGACTAAAATCTTAGCCAATATAATATTATTCTTAACATTGTTCAAATATAATTTTGCATCCTGTGCATATTTTCAAATACATTATATAACTGCCTAAACTTTGGTTATTAATCAATTTTATTTGCTAGATGTAATTTAAATTAATCCTTCAGTTCATTCGGCGTATTTTAATATTGAATAATGCCGTTTTATTATGTTTTTCTGTCTAAAATTAGTAATTTTACTTTCATTTTGTATTTAGTAAATTTCCAAAGTTAACTTCCTGTCATTATGCAAATTCAGCCATTTTTTCAGTTATATTTATTATTAATAATCTCATATTGTATTAAAAAGGTTTATATTCCCTTATTTTCTTGTAATTATTTGAATTGGTTAAATTCTAAAATATTATTTTGGAACATATGACTCCCCTCTCCAAATTTCTGAGTTTGGTCATTTTTCATTTTTATTTATAATTCTGAATATAATTTTATAAAATCTTTCTAAGTGGTATGTGTAATTATATGGCTTCATCTCAGGTTTATTTTATCTAAACCCCTTTTGTTTAATTGCATTTAAATGAGTAATTTCTCTGTTTTGATGAAGTTTGGTTTTCATTCTTTTGCCTAGCTTTTAACAAGTTTTTTCTTACAAAATTTTTATACAATTAATAAATAATGTGTTATACCCTCTCTGACTTTTAAATATGGTATTATAAACTAAACATTTTTTCAAATAACACAACAATAATTAGTTTCAATACAATGAACAGCTAAACAAATAAGAAATATTTTCAAATAAATGGTTGTCTTCAACATTCAGACATTTTTTACAATCAAATACTTATCACTAACATAGGATTATTATTCACAAAAGAGGTTTTTTACCAACTAACATCTTAATTACTTATTACTATTAACACAAGTAATAAATATATTTACAATTATGATATTAGCTGTTGCAAATTTAAATAAATGTCTTTATATCTAATACATTTTAAAAATCCTTATCCTATATTTACAAAACCTTATATCTATATTCTTATTTGCTAACTATTATAATAAGTTGGATTATGCAGTTTTTTACACTGTCTTTTAAATATTGTATTGGGTAATTGTACCCTGTCCGTATAATTAAATCTGTTTTTACTCATTTTATATAACAAAAATGTCACTTCAAACAGATTTATATCTTGTTATTATTAACTGTAACATATTCACATAGTACAAATTTTAAGTCACTGAAAGTTGCATGTTTCATTGTATTCAATGTTTGTGATTGCCAAGAATGAAACATAAGGTTTATTTTTTATAATACCCAAAACTAGCACTGGTTCACTTTACACTTTTATTTTGTTATTTCTAAATGGTAGTGTAGTCTTATTAACATAATAAATTGGTTAGTGTGTTACAATGGAGATTTGTTCCTTGGGTACTATATTATTGTTTCATCTTGGTTCACTGGCAACTCTTACTCTACACACTTCCCACTCTCAATTTTATTGTACATGTTGTTACTGTCCAAAACTATTTCGTTATACTTTTATTTGTATTTTACTATTTATTTTGGGATACGGGGATATGGGTGTCTTTTATAAGATCATAACATCTTCCTCAGGATGCTGCCTTCTTCTTCTTTCTTCAGTCTTCTTGGACTGGTATCTTCTCCATCTTCTTCTTCATGCCATCGGGTTTCTCGGGATTTCTTCATCTTCTTCGGGTTTCTTGGGATTTCTTCATCTTCTTCGGAATTTTAGAAATACATCACCTGTATTGGTGGGTCTTGGCCTATTCAGGGTTTCTTTTTAATTTATATCCTCGTTGTGGCTTTAGTCATACTTTATTGTTTCTTTATATCCTCCTTACCTTCCTGGGTTACATTTTTAAAAACCTTGGGTTATTAGACTGGTTTTGGATTACTCATCACTAGTAACTTATTTTACTGAACTTATATTTTTTTAAATAATAATGATTGCTTTGCACAGTTGCTATGAATTAATTTTTTTTATATTAAACTTAATGCTTTCTTCCAGATTTAAATGTTACAATCTTATTTTTCTAATGATCAATGCCATTCATTATTATGCATTTATCTGTCACGTTACAACTGTTCCATTAATATCCCCAGAATTTTCCGGGTAGTCGCTCGATTAGTAGGGTATAGCTTAACAAACTTTGTGAAGTGGTCCATTATGATTGTTAGGTATCGATATTGGTGTCGACCTCCACTACGGGGAAATGGTCCGCAGATGTCTAGGAATACCTTCTCCAATTTTGCTTGGGAAGTGATAGGAATCATAACACCTTCCTTCTTCTCGTTATTTGTCTTTACGAGATGACAGATTTTACAGCTTTTAATATACATTCGGACCTTCCTATTTATGTTTATTATCTGGCAGCTCTCCTCCAGAGCTTTTATTACCTTTAGGGCGCCCATATGCCCATAACGTATGTGGTAGTTTACGATTAATTCCTTTTCTATCTGTGTTGGAACACCTTCCAGGTCTCCTCCTTCAATGAGGTTTTAACGAACAAGATCTGTTTATTTAGTTGGTAATATTGAGCAACGGTTTCGTCTCCTTCTTCTAATCGAGCTTTAAGGTTTCTCAATTTCGGGTCCACTTGTCGGTGGGTGCTCATATTGGTTAAGATTGTTGTTAAATCGGCTCTGGTGCTAAGAAGATGGTATATTTTTAGCACGCTTTCCTTCTCCCCTTCGAAAGTTTGTTCTTCCACATTGACCCGGGATAACACATCAGCTACGACATTCTTTTTACCTGGGATGTATTCCCATTTTAGATGGTATTCTTGAAGGGCAAGTATCCACCTAGTTAGTCTGCCATGGTTCAATTTGCAGCTTTTCAAGAACGAAATAGATTTATGGTCTGTTCGGACTGTAACAGGGTAACCCAAAATGTAAGTGCGGAACTTACCGCAAGCAAATACTACGCTCAGTAATTCTTTTTCAGTCACAGTGTAGTTTTTCTCGCACTGGTTCAAAGATCTGCTCGCGAAGCTAATTACTTGGAGTTGACCCTTCTCGTTTTCTTGATACAATGTCGTTCCCAGACTGATGTTGCTGGCATCGCAATTCATGAAAAATGGTAATTTAAAATTTGGGTGGCGAAGTATTATTGTTGCCAGAAATTTTTCTTTAATTAGTTGGAAAATCACCTCCTGTTCTTTACACCATACCCATTTATTTTTTGACGATAATTGAGGTTGAAACCTTGCGGTTAATTCCGAATATTGTTCCTGGAACTTTCTATAATAATTACAGAGTCCCAGGAACGACTGTAATTGCTTTCTGTTTTTGGGTGCCGGGAATTTCTGGATTGCTTCCACCTTTTCTGCCGACGGTGAGATTCCTTGATCGTCCAAGTTAAAACCCAAAAATTGCACTTCTCTGGCAATAAACTTGGATTTTTCTAACTTCAGCGTGACGTTACTGACAGATAACTTCTCCAGCACGTGTTCCACACGGTAGCAGTGTTCCTCCCACGTTTCTGATGTTATTAGTAGATCATCTACATACACTGTGGTAAACTGAAGTGCTTCCTGTCCCAATATCTGGTCCATGCAGGTCACAAAGATGGCAACTGAGTTTACCAATCCGAAGGGCAATCTTTTGAATTGGTAATTGCGTCCCTCGAATATGAAAGCCAGATACTGGCGACTCCGTGGGTGTAACTCTACCTGCCAGTAACCGCACACCGTATCCCAGGTACTGAAGTACTTGGTACCGTGGAAACGTTTCAGGATTTCTTCAATCTCACCGGGCGATGTTCTATCATTAATTATTTTTTTGTTTATTTCCCGTGCATCCAAGCAAAGCCGGACTTGGCCGTTTTTCTTGGGAATAGCGACAATAGGGCTGGTGTATGGGGATTGGCTATTTTCTATAATATCGCTATTAATCATTCGGTTTATTTCCGCTCTCACAGCCTCCTTTCGTGAATGCGCAATAGGGTAGGATTTTCTATTAAATTCTACTGTATCTCTGAACTTAAGGGTACATTGATAATTTTTTACCTTGCCTGGCTCATCTGAAAATACTGAGCGGTACTTCTCATAAATTCTTATCAATTGATTTGCTTGAGTAATTGGCAATTTCTCTTTAGTAATTCCGCTCCGGAAATCCCTTATCTCTTGTATCTTTTGGGACCATAAATCTTCGTCCGTGTTGTCGTATACTATTGGGTTAAATATAGCGTTATTTTTCGTATAGTTAATATTACGAATTTGCTGGTGGATACTGCTGGGAAGTGCTATTTCGCTACCGACTAAATCGGCCGTCCAGGTCAGACCTCCGGTAAACAGCGATACTTTCTCTGATCGTAAATCGATGATAGCAGAGTTTTTTCTCAGCACGTCGCATCCCACTAATATATTGAAAGGTAGTCCTGCCGCAATTAGGAAGACCATGTTTATTGCTATACCCTTACTAATCACGTTTAACGACACTTGCTTTCTTATTGTTTTGTTTTGGCGACCAGTGGCACCGATTAATACTATATTATTGATAGGTAAAGTCGGCAATAATTTACCACATTTCTCTTGGATCCTCTCCAATTCTACTGAGTTATTATAGATACATTCGCACCTGTATCAATCATTAGCTGTCCGAATGTTCCTTCTATTTCAGCATTAATATAAATTATCTCGTTATTTATACTATGGAGGCGAGTGTCGTCCTCCTCCAGTAGTTCGTTTCGAATGTTTTTTAAATAGTTACAACGAATAATAGTAATTTTGTTGTTATTACTTGCTCTTGGCAATTCTCTTATATACCCAGGCGATAGAAGCAGCAAAAGGTCCTTATTATTTATTACTGCCTCCTCCCGTTTAAATTCTCATCATCCTGGTTATTATTTGGACCAACAGAGGCGTCAGTTGGGAAACCTTGAGTGGGTTCCAGTCGTTCCGTTCGCGGTTCGTATATTTGTTCCCTATTTGTTTGCCGCTCTGGGTCATCTAGGCTGGTACTTCGCCTTGGCGGATTATATCTGGAGTTATCCCTTTCTCGGCTTCTGTGTCTGTCCTCGTATTCGTGGAAACTGTTCCGCCGTTGATGGTTATACCTGCGTTGGCTGTTTCCTTCTGCGCGTATAAAATTTACCCGGGGTCGGGAGAACCTGTTGTTGTTGTTATTATTATTACTTGGGTAACCCCTATTGTTATTATAAAACCGCTCGGTATTATTGGTATGGTTGGGATTTCTCTGGCTATTTACATTGGTATTTGGGTAATAATTGTTTCTATTACCGGGGAATCCGTTATTATTTCGGTTAATGTTTGGATTTACATTACCGTGGTTATTATTGTTATTATTACCGTTAGTATGGTTCTGATTGTGGTAATTGGGATTATACCGGTTCCCTTGGTACCCACTGTTGTTCTGTTGATTACTATTGTTCGGGGACGGATTATTTCGGAATTCTGGCCGCTCATTCCTTCTTCTACTTTGCCTGTAATATTCCTCATTCTCATAATTTTCTAAGAGCTCCGTCATCGCCTGGATGGTCTTGATCTGGCTACCTCTTCGTGCTCTTATGACCTCTTCGTCATAATGGTAGAAAAGCTTATTTACCAGGCATTCCTCTGGTATGGCCGGTTCCAGGTGCTTGGCCAGGCACACCTTCCCAAGGAAGTACGCGGTCATGGTATTGCCAAACTGGGTCTTGTATCGGCCATGGCAGATGTTGTCCCTTATTAGATTCTGGGTGGTCTCCGACCAATACTTGGCCTTGAACAAATTTTTAAATTGCTGGTAATCATTTATCTCGCTCCGGTTCGCCATCCATCAGTTGTCCGTCATTTCACGGAATGATTCGTCCAATAGCTCTCGATTATTTGACCATCTATTACTTCTATGTTTGGCCATATATTCCTCAATACGGGCCAAGAACTCCATCGGCTTCCTTTTATATTGGCGGAAGTTAAGCCATTCCCTGTTTTCGTTGATGGGGATATTTGTGAAGTTAGTTGGTCGGTTCCGAATTGCTTCCATTTCCTCCTGGCTCTGCCGCACTTGACCAGTGATGTTAGTCATTACAACCTCCATTCCGTCGCATCTTTCAGTAATTTGGGTCCGTACTTTACTTAGTTCTTCCTGGCTTTCCTTTCGGTTCTCTTCTGCCTTCTTGCGACTAGATTCTTCGAGATTTGTGACCTTGGTGTTCACCACTTCCTTGAACTCTTGTACCTCCCCTTCAGTTAGTCGACATCTTTCATCAACCTCTCTTATCTGTTGATTTATAGTTATTGTTTCGTCTTCCAGCCTTTTAGTCATAGATTTTTTATTATCTTTGAGTTCTTTGTTCATTTCCTTTCTTAATAGTTCCATTCGTTCGTCTAACTTGTCTAGATTCTCCTGGTTAACTTCCCGTAATTCTTCCCGTAATAGTTGGTTATCCTCTCTTAACTCTTCCAACCTTTCCCCCATCGTCTCTTCCATCTTCTTGTTATTTTCTCTTAATTCTTCCCTTAATTGTTGGTGGTCATTTTCTATTTTCTTACTGGTTTCTTCCATCTTTTCTTCCAAATTCTTCTTATTTTCTTCCATTTTCTTTTCCACCTTTTTACTGGTTTCCTCAATTCTCTTATTGGTCCTTTCGATCTTACGGCCCAACTCTTCCTTTGTGAACTTTTTCCCCATTTCTTCTTCCATCTTCTTACTGTTTTCTTCAAAGTCCTTTCTTAACTCTTCCTTCGTGGATTCTATGTTCTTATTTATTTCATTCAAATTTTCTTTCAAGGACTGTTGGTCTTCCTTCCTTTCCTTACTATTTTCGTCCTTGGTGGAATCCATTTTCTTTTCCATCTTCTTGCTGTTTTCTTCCATATCCTTTCTCAAATCTTGACTCAATTTTTTACTATTTTCTTCCATTCTCTCCATCAGCTGCCTGATCATTTCTTGTGTTATCATGTTCTCGGTTTGTGAGGGTTTTTCAGGTTGTTCCTCTGGTGGTGCAGGTTGTTTATGTTCCACTGTGGGTATTATCGTTTCTACGTCCTCCACTGGGGTCGCCTCCTTATCCTCCATATTAAGTTCTTTTTCGGCCTCCGCCGCTCTTTTCTTTGAGGTGGCACGACGTTGCATCTTTCCTGTTTCTCTGGCTGGATAACCGCTGCCAAGCTGAATTAGAAATTGGGCGAGTTATTACAGCCTTTCAATCTCTAATTACAGCCATTTAGTTGGACGCCAATTTTGTAATATAACCCAATATATTGTGTATTACTGCTGTCTAAGTTTAATTTAATTTAATAATTTAATTTTATTTCAAAAAAAATAAATTTTGTTGTTTCTGAAAAAAAATATTTTTTGTGTTGTTTTTATTTACTAATATTTAAAAATTAATCGTGTTTATTGTTTGGGGTTAATATTTCAATGGTATTATGTTTATAAGTGTAGTAGTGTCACTTTCTGTAAATTATTTTATGACAATCTGGTTAACTCCAGTCCTAGTCGATAGACGGCTCTCTTCTTCTTCTTCGATGCGTTCGTTATTTTGTATGTACCGCCTTTCGGTTAGTCTGAGTCCTCGATTAACTTCTTCTTTAATTATATTAAAGAAAAATTAAACCCAAATTGCATAAACAGAAAGTTTATTAACAAATTATTGAAAGTTTATCGATAAGAATCGATATATTACAGCAGTATCGACTCACTCAGGGCCGGTCGATAAAAAACTTTACATTGATTGTATATAAAATATAGTTCTTTGAACGGTTATTTAAGAATAGCCAGAGAAGGGTAGGGACAAGAAAGTATAACACTTACAATGATAAATGTCTTAATACTAACAAATACAACGTTATAATTAATAAATAAAAGTTTATATATAATATTTATTTCAAACCAAGGCAGTAGAAATTCGTTTCTTCACAGCTGGAGCAGTATGATGACGAGTCACAATGGCCGACCGGATCATGCGCAGTGGAACGCTAACACCTCGACGAAATATTTGTTTCAATAAAGATGTCTTTTCTCCGTTTATTGGTCTCAGCAAGTGTGTATAATGGTTCTGGAGTTAATTGAGTGTCACTGGTGTATTGTTTAATAGTTCACTTGGTGTAAAAGTTTGTGATTATGTCTATCTCACTTGTCACACGTGTCGGAATTAACCTTGTTAGTTCGTCTGTAAAATTTATTGTATTGGTGTTATTTTAATTAATTAGGCGTGTGTGGTTCTGTTTATTGGTGATGCACTGTTCATTGTTTATTTTCACCGGTTCACAAATAAAAAACTCAAAATAAAAGTTTATAAAAATTTTTACCGAACTTGGTTCATTTATAATTCGCCATTTGTTAAGGTTATGTAGAGCAAAAATCTCGTTTAAGTAATCGCTTCAACCGATAATAATGAACTGTTCTCATTTCCTTCGTCTCCTGAAAATCTTAGCCAATTAATATATCTTATAAATTGTTTCAAATTATCTTAGCTTCCGATACATTTTATTCTAATACATTATACACGGAAAATATTTTCGTTATTAATTAACTGTATGAAATACTAAATACATATTCGGTTTCTTTATTCTATTTTGCTTATTTTGATACTAATGAATATAGTTTTACAAAGTTTTCATTTAAAAAAGTTATATTTCTTACATTTTGGAAAGTAGGTTAAAATATGTGTTTCCTGTCTCTGAGCAGATAATAGCCATTTTCTATGATATAATTATTATTATATTGAATCTGAAATTGATATAATTGTCTATTTTTACTTAATTTCTTGCAATTTAGTTTATTAATTATTGTTTTTAAATATAATTCATTTATCTATGACTCCTCCTCTGATAATGTCAGTTAGTACATTCCATTTTAATTTATAATTTTACTTATCTTCTGACAATATCTTTCTAAAGTATTAATTACATTGTATTACTATATGGTGGGTTTATCTTACCTAAATATTATCAGTTTAGTTGGTTTATAGGACTAGATTTGTCAATTATTATGTAGTCTAAATTTACTATCTTGCCTAGATTTTATCTGTTGCTATTTGCAAAATGTTTACTAATATAGTTAGTTTGTACCCTTTTCTGACCTTCTATTCTTATATAATTTATTAACAATTTTTTCCTTGACCATTATAACATTGAATATTGCTTTTAAACCATTAAAATATAACACTTATTTACTATTAAATCTGGTACCTTGAATCATACCTTTTTTGTGTACTGATTACACACAGTAACTTAATAAAACATTTTATAATATAGGAATGGTATCTACTTACAGATATTGCATTCCTAATTTAAATTATTAACAATATAACATTTTATAACTACAATACTGCTCAATACTAAATCTTATTTATATAGTTAATATCTGGAACTAGGAACATAACATTTTGGTTCCACTAAATGTTTAATACTACCTTACAACTATTTATTTACAGTCTTATCTGTACTTCCCAATTTTAGGAATGTATTCCCCGTCACTTTGTACTAAATACAAGCTATCTGTTTATATTATTCATTCTATGGAATGTTCTTATATAAACAGTGGCTTTTCATTAGAAACATTATTCCTTGCTCCTTCACCATATTATTTGAGTAACTATTATCATGATACTGTTTAAAAACACTTAAAGTTATTTATTGGCACGGTAATTCATGTACCTTTTCAAAGTTTATTCATTATAATTTAGTAACTTGCACTTGTCCCTGGTTATTTCTTGATATTATCACTAGTCCTTTTAGAGTTTTATAATATGAAATATTTAACCATGGGGAACTATTAAGGTTTGTCTATATAAACTATACAATAACTTTTTTGGGTGCACTGTTACTTAACACTTTAAATACTTTTTGTTTTTATCAGTTTTACACAATTATATGGTTTGTTGGGGTGTTATACTTTCTATTGTGACCTTCATTTATTTTTGGGGTTTTTTGGGTTTTCTCCCTATGGGGTTTCTATTTAGTATTGGTCGTGTTTCACTTCCTTTATTCTAGTTGATCTTCACTTGTCTCTGATTATTCAGTATATTGGTTTATTTTTTATTTCTTCTTTCTTCATTCTTGGTTCTTCAGTACCATTTCGTTTTATACTCTTTTGTTTACTCTGGTCTGTTTTCTTTGTCGGTTTACTTGTTCTGGGTATCTTCATTGCCTGCTTCTATCCTACCTGGGTAATATTGTTATTTGAAATTTAGTTTTCTGGGTTTTTAATTTGTAGTATAATTATATTAGTTGCAGATTTTTTCTTTATGGTTACTTTTTCTTGTTATTATAATAATTTATAGTGCTTTTTAATTGATTTTCATTTGGATCTTTTTGGATATTCCATATACTTGAGTTTTATTAATGATCATTTGGTAATTGACTTATGTGGATTATCTGTCATGCTACACTATCCAGAAAGGATCAAAGTCAGATAAAAGACTATAAAGTTTATTAAGCTCAAGTATGACGAAGCCGATATAGAAATGAGGAGGAAGACGAAGAATAATAAATAAAAAGCTATCATAAGCAATTATTTCATCCATAATCAAGTCTGTAATAATCACTTCTGGAGGAGAGCAATCTGTAGCATGACAGATAATGCCCATAGTTCTGAATGGAAAGAAAGATCATAAAATAAAATAAAAACAAACTTAAATCCAAGAAAGAACATTCAAATTAATTAAGAACCACCGTAAAGCACAATTATAGATTGAAGTAAGAGTTTCATTAAAACCAGTTATACAATGAATGATGAGTAATCAAAATAAACCAAAAAGCTAAAAATAAAAAGGAAATACCCAGGTAGGATAGGAGTAAGTAAGGTAGAAACCAGAACAAGATAACATACACAATAAAAAAGGAAATACTTTTATAAGAAACAAGGAGGATAGGAGTAATTAATGAAGAAACCAGAACAAGACAACATCCACAAGAAGAAGGAATGCTCTTGAAAGAAATAAAAACGAAACCCCTAAAGAAAATAAAAATACCCAATGAAAGTATAACAAAAACCCAAATTTAGAAAACCATGTAAAATAGATATAAACCAAAAGTGTATAAAGTAGATTAAAAGTGAACCAATGTGAATTAGTAATATAACAGAAAAAACAAACCTTCATTATCCTCTATAAACAAACTTCTTGATTTTAATAAGACTATAAAACTAATTAGTAATAAAATCAAAGAATAAAAAGGGGACCAGTGCAAGTTTCTATATTATATTGAATAAACTTAATGTGTCAACGTTGGAGTTCATAAACTAAGTAAATTGTGCATTTATACAACTTTAAAGTTTTATATTGTGTCAATAAATAATATTTAATTGAGTATTATAATGACAAATAATACAAGTGTTTCTAAATAACTGCCACTCTTTATATACAACATTCATTAGAATGACAATAATAAAACAAGGGCAGGCCAATAAAAAAGTGAAGTGACCAAGAATCATTACCCCAAAAATCAAACAAAAACAGCTAAGACTGAAGATAAAACTAGGTATAAGAAATAGTGTAAATGATCGAAGAACAGATATGTTATTTATAATAAGTTCAAATAGCTCAAGGATGAAATGTCTGAGAGTACAATTCTTTTAATATAAAACTTTTATTATAAAATATTTATTATGTGTTACTAACGATAATCAAAACTAAGATGTCTGAGTTTAAATACCATTGTTAATTTCAATTATTTGTTATGGATTAATAGTTTGAATCCTATACTAAATGTTCTATTGTTAAAGTAAGAAAATGTTAATTAATGTTATATTAGAATAGAAAGTCAGAAGGAGTATAAACAAGATATATTATTAAAAAACTTTGTATGTAAAAACAGATAAAATCTAGGCCAAATGGTAAATCTAAACAACATTAAAATTGATGAATTAAGTGCAATAAAATAGTTAAACTGATGAAATTTATATAAGGTAAATCAGTCATAGAGTTATATAACTGGATCTATAATTAAGAAAGATATTGTAAAAAGATAGTAAGAATTATTGGAAAAATTGCAAATGTAATAACTAAAAATTCAAAGAGGGGAGTAACAAATTAATGAATAATATTTAAAAAGCTAACCAATTAATCAAATTACAAGAAATTAAGGGAAAATAAACCTTTTATTCCAATCTGAGATTTAGTACAATCATAAATATAACATATAAAATGGCAAACATTTTGAGAAGGACAGGAAGTAAATTTAAAAACTTACAATTTTCAAAATGAAGTAAATATAGCATTTTAGATAAAAAAAACTTAGTAAAACTATCTTATTTGGTATCAACTCAAGCAGAATGAACTAAAGAAGAAGATTATGTATTTAGTATTCCATAAAATTAAATAATAACAAAAATATATTCAGTAATATAATGTAATTTTCATGCATGTAACGGAAGCAAAACAGATTTGAAACAATGTATTGCTACTATTAAATTGGCTAAGACGTTTTTAGATGACGAAGGAAGTTAGAACAGTTGATTATTAGACTTTGTCGAGCACATTTGAACGAGGTTTTGGCTAAATAATAACCTAATTGCGAAGACAAGCATGGCGTTCAACTCATAAGCCTAGGCTACTGCGAAAATCGCGAGTGTCGAAAAATTTCACTTAAACATTAAATTCAGTGAAATTAACACTTACAAACATTAAAATAACTTAACACAGAACAGAAAATAAGTGAATACGTAATTTAAACCATTAAAACCAATAATTCCAAATAACGAAACGAACAGTGCAATTGTCGACCTTATTAACTAAAGTGAAATATAACTTTATCCCACACATTTTATCGAAGTGAACCACAAACACTTAACCAGGACCACTCCACTAACACCAGAAGGGATAATCGCAGCTGCTGGAACGAGAAATCATTGGAAAAGCAGCATTTATTTGAAGCAAATTCGTCGAGGTGCATTCGTCAACTACATATGAACACGAAGCGGCCATCTTTGACTTCCCACAATTCCAAGCGCCACGGCCAGTATATCTTCAATGGTTCGAACAATTTATTTATTAAACATTATATATTGAATAATATGTTTGTATTTTAATTAATAAGCTTATAATTTGTAATGTTATACTTTCTATACTTTGCCCTTTTCTCTGACTATATATAAAATAACTGTTCAAAGAACCCGAGAATATATAATTTGTAAAATCTATTGTTTTGCCCTGAGAGAGTCGATTCATCAATCGATAGAAAATCGATTACTTTATTATTTGTTAATAAAATTCCTTGAATATTATAAAATTGAATCCTATTTATTCCTAAATTATAAATAGAATAATATATCATCTTAGTTGAGACATAACTACTAGAATTTAACAACTTTAAAGGAAGATAACCTGCAAATAAGGAAAGATCACCAATCGATTGTTCCTGGAGACAATCCTATTAACTAACAAAAGAATTCTAAATACACCAAAGGATATAATTCGACAAAAACAATTAACAAGAAGTTCGAAACACCACGAAACACTTTAAAATAATTAATATTAAATTAATTTAAAAAATAATAATAATAAAATTTTTTTTTACAAACTACAAGAATAAATTTGTATCAACAGAATAAAAGAATCATTTGTAATTTGTTACAATATGTTAAATGAATGCAAATGTAAGAACAATTAATATGGTCAGAATAAGATTGTTTAATATATATGTTTAATATAACAATTGAATGCGAACACTCAATAAAATTAGAATAGTGATATGTACATATATATATATGTGATACAAGGACTCTTAAAATTCAATTAAATAGTGAAATGATTGAGAAGTGACAATAAGTAAAAGATGGACTATCAAAGGACATTAATAGCGAATTAATGTAGAAAACTTGATTGACTTATGTCTTCGAAATTTATAATATTATTAGAATATGAAGATGTAATTGGTGAATTAGTAAAAAAAAAATATATATATATAAAAATTATTTTGATAGTAACTAATATTTTATAAATACTGCAAAGTACTATAGAGTAAATTAATGTGAATATGATAACGAATAGTTAAAATAAAGGTTAACATAATGATTAACATGTATTAAAATTGTACAAGGAAAAGAGAGAATCCTAAAAAATTTTACAGAAACATAAAATTTATTGATATGATAAATGATACTAGTATTGAATAAAATTTGCTAAATTAATTTTGTAAATATTATAGGTCATGTAAGGAATATACAAGGAGTTGTATTAAATTAATGCTGAATGACGAATTTAAATTTAATCTCTAAAGGTTAGTTTGTAAGTATAATTTTATGTTAAATAAGGGTTGTAAGAAAAGAAAGTTAAAATATATATGTAACGGATTCATTTAAAAACGGAAAGCGAAAGTATCTTGGGAATAGTCCTGGGGTAGTGTTTACATTACATAATGAACCGCCCGAAGTGGGCCACTGCGGCAAAACAAATACACTACACTACGTCCAACGGATGATGAGCCAATACTAGGAATACAAAATGTATGGAGTTCGTCATGTTAAACCTCGATGACAGGGCGCAGAATTTTGAATCTCTTTTAGATGTATGAAATCCATTCAGAGTGACAAAATTCGGGGACGATATAAAGCCAAAATCAGAAATTTTAAAATTTTCTTATTTTGAGTAGAGATGTATCATTAAGCGCCGTGACAGGGAATTGTTTTGTGAAAAGCAGAGGTGATTGACAGGTAATAAACGCATGTAATAGCCCCAACGCGCTCACGGCAAGCAGACAGTTCATCGCTCTCCATATTAAGAAACGTAAGTTTTTGACGACTACCTCAAATCCTTAGAAAAAAATGTACAATCGTAAACGAACCCATTTGAAGAGCAGATGTATGTATTAACAATAGACCAAACTACGTATACACGCCAGCTGCATATAGCGAAACAAAAAAGGGTATATATTATTGAAAGACTCAAACGGTCAGCGACAGGACTTCGACCTTACTGAGAAGAGAGAAAGCTCGGGTGTAATGTCCGAACTCAAGGAAGATGTTTTGATGGAAACATAGACAAAGTAATGGACATACAAAGGAAGTTTGGTGAGGCCTTTAAGTAACAATAGTTGATGCTATTAGAACGACCAAGTGCAGAAAACAATACTTTGACGAGAAAGTTAAGGGTTGCTTTGTATACTCCAAAAAAGTGACAGGCAAGAATTTATTGCTACAATATCTAGTAGCGACAACGACCTCAGTACAGTGACCTAGGGAAGAAATCTGGTGGGAATCCAAAGGCCTATCAGAGAGGTGCTTTAAGAAAAATAGGTGGTCTCTAGATCTGAAGGGTGGTAAAGTAGAACCAATTAGAAAACAGCGTAAGAAAAATCAGAAATTAGTGGGAGAAATACGGAATTCGATATAGGGACGTGAGAAAGATGCGCTCGAGGAGTCTAACTAAAATTTTGACGGAAACGGGAGTGTAAGTCCGCGACCGAGATTTCATAATTATGGGACTTAGAGAAATTCGGTACGATGGTTAGAAAAGTAAGTTCGGACTAAAAAAAACGATTTCGGTAAAGAACTGTAATTTTATTAGTGACATACAAGTGAATTAGTACAACACGAATGATAATTAAAGAACGCTGTAATTTAGTTTTGCAAATACGTAACAATAACTTTATCATCGAGTAATATTACAACACGAAATAAACTCGTAAATAACACTAGTTCCAACCATAACGCAGTTGATAAATAATAATCAATAATGTCTGTGGAAGCGAATAACAATAGTAACAAATAACGCGAACTAATTTCAAATGAGCGAAGTTTGGTGTTGTGCTGTGTTTTGTGAGACTCCACGGAATTCCAAAATACAATCTGCTAATCCGGAGGAAATTATCGCCGTGACGACAGACGATCAACATGCGAACCGCACCATACGAACCTCTACCAGATTTGGATACATACCACAAGTAAACTTATCATACCATAAATAGTCTTAGGTCCACTGTCTGTTCAGTTAAAGAACTCACACGAATTAATTAAAGAATTAAGATAAAATTTTTACTAAAAAACAAACTTAAGTAATATTAGGAAGCTATATAAATTAAATTTATTTATGAGCACCGATTTTAAATGAATCCAGATCAGTAATTAACTATGTTATAGTATTTAAAATTTAAGAGAATAATTTTAAAAGTTTTTTAATTCTTTGAATAAGAATTACAATATTTAAATTATTAGAGCTATAAATATGAGTAATGAAATAAGATTTATGAAATGAATATGTTTATATTTTGATTATAAATTGCATAATTCTTGTGTCAATGATAAATATGATAATCAATCATAACTAAGTATTAATAAATCGAAAAACTATTTATAAGAATAAGCCTACATTTTATTTTATAAACCCTGAGATAAGAGAAAATAAATTTAATGTTAAAAGAATGTAGTTAGTTTAGATAAATTCTAAAGTATTCACTACAACGTTAGAATAAAAGCAATATGTAGTATCTATAGTAACATACCGTACGGCATTGTATGAAATATAAAATAAGAATGGCAAAGAAAACAAATTAGGAAGGAACAGACAGTATATAAACTTCACAGTTTAGGAAAAAGTTTAGTATTACAATGCATGATTGAATATAAGTTTTCTAGATAGATTAAACAGGTGTTAGTTATCTCATCACTATAATTCAACGCATATGGAGACAAAGACAGAACAAGGTCCTTCGCTTAGTTACTACCTAACAGCCTACTATAATGAAATGGAAATTTGTAGTTTGATTACGCCAGTGTACACGGTTGCAGACTGTTGGAGCTTTCTGCGTTTCTAATACTATCATAATATCAGTACGTATTGGCTCGGCGACTTAAAAAATGAAATGATGAAATATAAAAATTGGAAAAATGCTGGAATTGTCTTGAATATCTTTTACCACCTTCCGCAATGAAGAAGAAAATGTGATTTGTTGAATGAATTGTTGGGGAGATAAAATCACATACAACTAGAAAACCAAGGAGCATCCCGATGCGTCGAACCAAATTTGCAAGTTGACAATATCGATTGTACAGAAACCGACGATTGCGATACCCATCGCTGGTCGAGTAGTATTCAATGACGGCCAGATTATTTGGATAGAAAATAGGCCTAATCTTCTCATATGAAGATGCAACTAACTTGGTTATACTGTGTGGTGGTAGAGTAGTGTGCGTTGGTGCATACTGAATTCACGTTATTGGATAAGCTTTTTAAGCATAAACGATTATTTGTTAAATTCTTATATTACTGTTCAGTTCATTACTACAGAAGTATTGCGTAGCTGTAAGCAAACAGAGCGACAGAATTAATCCATTTGTGGAGAACAATAATTGTCGGCTTAAGCACGTATAGATAATAAAATGTCAAAGAAAACAGATTAGGGAGGAATAGACAGATAACTGAGCTTTAATTCAAAGGTTAATCTTGACGAGCATCGTGAACCACAAACGCTCACGTGATAATACAAGAGAAAAGGGAAAGACAGAGAAGGAGAAAGAGAAATACAGAGAGAGAGAGAGAGAGAGAGAGAGAGAGAGAGAGAGAGATTCAGACAGACAGAGACAGAGTCAGGCAGGTAAACAAACAGTTAGGAACAGAACAGACTTAGTGCAAGTGTATTTTGGGAAGTTGTATTGAAAGTAATAGTCCAAATATTCATAAAAACTTTCAGTAATCCTCGCATCTGTGTCATCACCCTGGACTGAAAAATTCAATAATAATTAAAAACTAAACCTTTATCAACCTAAATCGTGGTAATCATTGCTTATTTCAACTTGAGTTTGACAAATACTTTTTTTTTATATTATGATTTCTTGCAAGCCGCTGACTATTACCACACTATTTCTTACTTCATTGTGAAACGTAAAATTAACGCGAAACCCATTGTTAAGACCTAAAGATTATTAAAAATTTAAGATGGATTACTTCGGAGAATATCAAGTGCCATATTCAGCCTATCATTATGCGATTCAACAAGCTATGTTAATATCTGTCTGACGCTAATTGGCTTTTGATTTAAACATACTAATGACATTGAAAACAGGTAAACACACAAAGTCGTTCTTGTACAAATAACTGTATTTGCATATTTCCGTATGATTAAGAAAAAAAAAGTTTTTCGCGCAAACAACTGCACAAACGTTTTATGGTTCTCTTGCGCAACAACTGCAACCACTTGCAATTAATAACGAGTTTAACTTAACCAACGCTTATAATTCTTTAATAGCTACACAGAAATGCAAATGCTACTGCGTATGTGTTTGCAAGTAAACTGTTTAACATTATAATTGATTATAAATTCTTCACAAAAGTAAATATTATGTTTTGTGAAGCACGGTTTTATTTACGTAGCCTCACGTAGGAGTTACAGCCTTGACTGATTCTCTCATTTCCATCTTCAAACCTCTGTCTTTTGCCAGTTTTCTTCTTTCATGTCCCGACTTTTCATGGCCTTCTCGATTCCTTGTCTCCATGATTTCCGGGATCTATCTCTTTAATTAATACGACTTGTCTTCATGACATTTATAATTGCTGTTACAGTAAGTACGTTTTATGTGTATGAGATCAAAATATGTACTCCAGTCAGCGAAGTAACTGGAAGTATTTCAAATAATTACAAAACTGGAAGGTATTGTTGGCCCAGTTAAAGTGTGCACATAGTGTCTCTCACAGTTTATCAGTCACTAACGGTCCGGACGAATTACGTTACTTTCAGATCACATTACTTCTCTCAGCTGTGATTCGCTTCGAATTCTCGTTTATTACAAGAAAAACTAACATTTTCAATCCGCCTTGTGACTTCTTGTTTACAATTATTGACGTATATCAAAGTATTTGCTTCAACATCAGAAGTTTACAAAAAATCGTAACGTTTTGCACTTGGCCACAAGAAACAAACTAAAGTTTTATGGATGATAAACAGCTGATTTTAACGTAATTCTTTATCCTATTGGCATAAGTGAACCGATCGGCAGAAGAATGAAAGGTAAAACGATCAAACGACATGGTAAGGAAATGTGCTTTCAAGTAAGGCCTTATACGTATCTCTAAAGTATTTTTAACCTCTGTGTTGTATAGATGGATATGTTCCTTTTTCTATTCTGAAAAACAGTGCATGATTATTTTAATGTATCAAAAGATTTCTGAATATGAGTTACCTTGCTTTATTGTAGGTGACGATGTGTGACTATAAAGTCTATGCAAACCTTAGAAAAAAGCATTTGGTCTAATGGCAATGATATTTCTTGTGAGCGTTGTTGCCATACTGCACTTTAATCCCACTCACACTTGTTTATTCATACATTATAACTAATGAATAATAACAATTCAGCATAATACATGACGTTGTGCGTGCGAAAGGAGGGAGCGTCTGTGAGGGGAGAGTCTCGACGTCTCGCAGTGTCTCGACCACAATGGCGTTACGTTTGGCAACACTGTAGTCCATAAGGGCAGTGAGTGCTTCTTTTGTAAGATTGTGTTACGTTTGGCACCACTGTAGTCCATAAGGGCAGTGAGTGCTTCTTTTGTAAGATTGTGTTACGTTTGGCAATACTGTAGCCCATAAAGGCAATGAGTGCTTCTTTTGTAAGATTGTATTACGTTTGGCAACACTGTAGTCTATAAGGGCAGTAAGTGCTTCTTTCGTAAGATTGTGTTACGTTTGGCAACACTGTAGTCCATAAGGGCAGTGAGTGCTTCTTTTGTAAGATTTGCACAGACTATATGCTTAGTGGAGTCTGGTTCTAGGCAGCCAACAGCGGCAAGATCGATGTGGTATTTGGTCTTATTGGCGAGTCTTGGTTTGTTTCAGGCCTGACGTCGGTAGTACCTACCAGGTAACTGATACACTCAGTATGGAAATCCTACACCTTCTACACGTCGACGCGTTAAAGTAATTTTAAACTCATGCACAACCTTTTTAAAATAAAAATTACTTCAGTACGAGTTAATTTTGTCATGATTTTTTTATTTTTCATGTCTAGTAATTACCCCATGAACTGGTCTCTGTTTTTCCAATACTTTTCTTCGTTTGCTAAATTGCAAAGTAAAATGCCTAGTCAGCGAAGTTGATGACTTTGAGAGAAAAAAAATCGATGCTTAATGTCAACAAGGTTTCTGCACGCTGTATTGCCAGACGCAGCTGTACCATATCATGTTCATTAGGAACGGGATAACTTTACATTATGACATACTAATTACAATATATATTCTTATAGCCGAAGTCCTCGACTCCTATGATATTCTGAAAACAACACAATGTGTAACGCAAATTTTTAAAGAAATTTTCGATGAAAAGAAACACAGTAGCAAGGGTCAAATGTCAACCTAACAATGATATACGACGGAGTTGTACCAGCGATAGTTCGAAAAGTAACGTGTGAAACCCATTAACGACAGGAAGGTATTGTGTCAGAAGAGACAATATATCAGTAATAGCAGCTGTCTGCTTAAGGCACATTGCGTGGGGCGAGCTGCACTAACAGAAGAACAAGAGAATATGTATCAAAGGGATATTACTAAGAAAGGATATCTGTAGAGACAAAAGAGACAATGCGACGAACAACAGGCCACGTGTGTGTCTTGCCTCCAGAACACAGCTAGACATGGTTCACAATGGGCGAAAGGAATCGTACATGTGTGGAAAACACAAAGGCCATACTCTGTACGCAATTGAACGAAACAGTGGGAGCCATGTTTACCAGGGAGTGTTCTAGTATAGCATAAAAACTGCAGCGCAGATGTATCCGTTGAATGAGTTCCTAAGAAAACGATTTCACCAGCGTGTGAACGGAAAGAGGCTGTCACAAGACAATACCCAAATCGGACACACTTAAGAAAGATGCACATGTTGAACCAGAAGGCATGCTGTGCGGACAATTAAGGGGATAAGTATGAAAGGAAATATGTAGAACAATCAAGTTGATGGACAGGCGTGAAATTTGGTCCTTCTGTCACAGAGTATGGGTGGAGCTAAATGGAAAACGTAAGGGTAGGAAATTTGAGAGGCCTATGAGAAACTAGGATTTGGTCAAGGCGTTTCTCCAGAATACGTTTCCAAGGAGACGAGGAAGAAGAACGAAAGAATGAAGAACGAATAAGAATGGTCACAGAGGACAAGCCAGAAGTTTAAGGAGGAGTTTCCATAGAAAAATGGGTGAAAACCAATAGAAACGAAGAAGGTGGGAAGGCTAGCATCTTGAGCAGAAATGCTATGCGGAATGAGGGAGTGAGCGGAGATCATCACAGTTTTACGACGCAGTTGTGGATACGTACCAAGAGTAACGAATTTATGTATACTTAGTGTTTAGGAAAACCACTGTCTGTCGTTCTAAAGGAATTCACTGATAGTAATATTTAAAATCATCATTAAACTTGGTCACGTTAAATTGGAATGACCGAGTCTTTAAAGATAAACGCAAATATCTATATAACACTATGAATCCATTTTGTCAAGATAAATTTTGTATAGAGCATAGAATTAATAGTTATGATTGGGCTTCCATGGGTTTGAAAGTAAATTCCAATTTACATAGTCATCAATATCTTTTTGTACATACAAACCAATATCAAAAGTAAAATTGCTATTGACAATTTAATCACTTTGTTTTTCTAAAATAGATTGTTTAACTGCATTATTCTCTCGCAATAAGTTACCAACATTATTTCCTATACTGTCTACCTCGTTTAATACGTCTGCCTTCCCATCCTCTGTTGCTATCTCAGTATTTGAAAGAATATCATTACCGAAGTTTAAGCAATTAGGGTTACTTTGATTATGGGAATTTGGAATTGGTGAAACATTTTTCAATGTTACTTCTAAAGAGCTGGTACAAGGTTCAGGATTATGCGTCGAGGACTCAAGAGTTGGCACAGTGTTCATTTCAGGGAGCTGATACTTTGTAGAACTAATGAAGTAACTATCGATTGATCGTTCATTTTTTCTTTTAGAAGATGATTGTTTCGACATAACTGCCTGGAATAAATAAATTACTTGCAAATAAAGTACGCAAAGGCTCACAGAAACACAAAAGCGTTATATTTAGTTGATTGAAACTGCATTTTAATACATTAATTTCTTTGCGATAAGGAAGAATATGAATCGTTTATTTATGAAAGGCCTCATGTCACAAAAAGTAAATTTTTGGAAAGTTAAAAAAAAAACTTTTTATTTTAAAACGCAGTAGAATTTCGTGTACTTCATTTGCATAATGCTACTTTGTTACACCTCACAACTTTGTAAAAATGTTAAACAATTTTTTTTCAGTTTTAATTTTGAAGTAACATGTGCTCAAAAAGTGCTGACAAAAGGGACAAACAAAGCATAATTTTACTATGGAAAAGTAAATATTTTCTTTTATACTAAATTTAAAACATCGGTGAAGTTATTATCACCATTACAATAAGCATTTATAGTTCTACAAGTAGGTAAATAAAGTTATCTCATAGTTGTAATAGTTACGGAGATACCATTCATAAAAATCAAGTTAAGTCCCAGGCACGTTGTAGTAAAGAATGTTAAGTCCACTTTGATACTACTTACCTCTAAAAGAGTCTAAATGGAAAAATGTTAAGTCCCACTTCATATCACTGACTTCTGACAATCCTGTGAAGAAAGCTACCACATAACTTATTTACCTCAAACCTGTTTAAGAAAAAATTTGGCCGTTTGTTTTTTTGGATGTTTTACAAAAATATCTTTACCATAATTTCATGAAGATAGAAATCATAAACTTGACCAAATTTACTTTAGTGAAATGAGATGCAGAAGTTTATGAAGATCACGATGGCAGTGAACAAGTGGAAGTCATTATTCAAGAGAAAAATATCCGTATGGAGAACCATACATGACATCCATGTCTAAGATTTATATTTTAAAATAATTTTCTAAATGAAATACTTCCATAGAAACTACTTCTTTCTTCAGCCTTAACCACAGTACTGTGGTCACTAACGTATACCACCTCACGTTAGCGCACTCGATTTTCACTGATGATGGCAGTCGATAGCAATGCCGAAACGTCTGGTTTTGTAGAAAACATTGGACCACGCTAAACAGCCCGTGAATGAATTTTAACAACAAACTTCTTTGTTGCCAATAACGTAGTACACATGACATATAAAATAAAAATTATTCCCTCCCCTTCAACTATCATTTTCATTTATAGAAAATTATCCCCACCTCCTTCAACTAGCCTCTTCATTTATAGATATTTCAACTACGTTTCTACACTTGATTATTATGCTCTTCTTTTCAGGATACTTTATTTATCAAAATTAAGTACTTCACTCTTGTTAAAACATAAAAAGTTGCTGGTAAACTACCCATTCCCCTTAACCGATCTTCACCAAAATCAATAAGCTTTACATGCTCTACAATTCAGGGATATGTGCAAAAAATTATTTGATTTTGTTTGAATTTACGGCAGTTATCGTTCGTCATAGAAAAATTACTCTTGTTAAAACATAAAACGTTGCAGGTACACTACCCCATTCCCTAAACCGATCTTCACCAAAATCAATAGGCCTTGAACGCTCTACAATTGAGGGATGTATGCAAAAAATTATTTGGTTCTGTTTGAATTTGCGGCAGTTATCGTTCTTCATAGAAAAAATTACCCTTGTTAAAACATAAAACGTTGCAGGTACACTTAACCGATCTTCCCTTAACATTTAAAACGTAACTTCCCTTAACCGATCTTCACCAAAATCAAAATGCCTTGAGTTCTTAACAATTTAGGGATGTATGCATAAAATTATTTGATTATGTTTGAATTTACGGCAGTTACCGTTCGTCATAGAAAAAATTACCCTTGTTAAAACATAAAACGTTGCAGGTACACTTAACCGATCTTCCCTTAACATTTAAAACGTAACTTCCCTTAACCGATCTTCACCAAAATCAAAATGCCTTGAGTTCTTAACAATTTAGGGATTTATGCATACAATTATTTGATTATGTTTGAATTTACGGCAGTTGTTGTTCGTCATAGAAAAAATTGCCCTTGTTGAAAAATAAAACGATGCAGGTAAACTGCCCCTTTCCCTTAACCGATCTTCACCAAAAACAAAAGGCCTTGAGTCCTCTACAATTGAGGGATGTATACAAAAAATTATTTGATTCTGTATGAATTTGCGGCTGTTATCGTTTGCCATGAAAAAATTCTACACAAGACAGACAGACACACACACACATACACACACTTTTCGAAAAATGACTTTTCTTCATGTTTTTAGGGTAGTAAAATCAGAATCAGCCGTTATCTCGAACACGATTTTTTCGCCATGACCATACTTCCATTTCCTTATGGAACATGGAAGTAAAAAATGAAAGAACGTTTTTAGGCCTACATCTATTGATAAGTCCCGGGGGAAGGAAAAAAGTAAAATTTTAATTATTACAAATTTGGAATCTGCATGCTGAAAATAAGATACTGTTAAAATTTCACCCTTGTAGCTGTAATATGTTTCATTTTATAGCACATTATAAATTTGTGTTTTTGTTTTTTGCCTCTCCTGAAAAATTTACAAAATGTGACAAAACACCATTTACCTCTAGGCCACAGAATTTCATTATAGCTTTATATTGTCATCTTAAAATAGCACAATACCGATAGATTTATGACACTGTTTGTTTATCATTATACAAAAGCACGGATAATTCGTAATGAAATTTTTAATATAAACTTTCAATCAAAATGAAACATGTCCAAAATATGATTTAAGTGAACAATTATATATGGAATCTAATATGATCAAAATTGTCCATGAAATGAGGTTAGAGGTGTCCCTTATGACTCCTGCTAAAGCACATTTTAATCTCGTGTATTTCAACTAGTTCTACCTTTAAAATACTTACAACGTAAAACGAAACACTCCTTGAATATACGATTCGGAAATTTCCGCAATAACAAGTTTAAAAGTTCGTTTACAAAATAAACAAATAAGTCTAAACTCGAGAGTTATGTTTTGCATAATCAGCTGACTAAGCTGACGCCTTTGGATAGGAAAGTGCATGCGCATATGTTATAATTTCGACATGCGAGCGCGCAAATTTAAACCGAACTACCTGAACGGTACCAGGATATAATAGTTGAAAAAATTATGATTTCGATTTGCAATATCTATGTAATTATAAATTACTATTTTGTACATAAAAACTGAATTTCAAATGACTTTACGCTAGTTATACTATCACCCTAATTTACTCCTTAAATATAGTAAAATAGTTAGTTAACAGAAATTCTATCTTTTTACGGCTGTACCGGAGCTTTTGGAAAATAATGAAAAGACGCCAAAATCTATTTTATCATATAAAGAAATAATTTTTGAACGTATATTTTAATTTTCAACATGCCTTACGAGACTTATTAAAAATTACAACTTATTACTTTTTTCGTGATTTTTTAAGTCCAGAATAGTATAAAAATTTCTTTGATTATAACATTAAAATTGAGGTGTTTGGGGGGGCCGCCCCCTTCGCACCCCCCTGGATCCGCGCCTGCGGTACGTGACCAATCAAACCCTACACGGGCATCTGCAAATACCTGTAATAGAGGAGCACAAAATATCAGGACATAATGTAACACCACACCAATACCAAGTACTGGAACAGCTCACGGTAAGACGTACTACCTAGCAGCACATCTTATAGAAGATAAGAGGCCCCATCATTGGAAGGGGACTCATCATATCAAATCGTAATAGAGCGCCACACCTCTTAAGCCAACACATTAACCCATAGGCAACATTGTATTCTGTTAACAGGAAAATTAATATAAATAACTTCGTCCACTGAATCTGAATACTATTTTACATGAACCTAAAATGGCTACCAGATTCTGATCAGCTTGCTGGAAATCCGAAGCATTTGTCACTGATGGAACAGTTGTCACAACTTCTCTTACAACGGACCGAAATTGACAGTTGATTATTTCTTTTAATCTTTATGTTTTCTCAGGAAGTATAAGTGATTCGCAGTAATGTCGTTAAATAATCGTGGTCGAGATAGCTTCTGATTCGTATTCATAAACTTTAAAATGTAAAAAGACTAATTCTCTAATAACGTTAGTGTAGCCTGTATGTTCCTGTATGTTTGTAAAAAATTTTAAAGTTCCAATGCCCAACCATATTTAAACCGACAGCTGGAATTTTTTGTATTAGTTTGCATGGTTTCCAGTTTGTTTAACACGTACTTTCTTAATTGTATTTTTGTTCACTAAATAAAGATAAACTGGCATGAAAGGTTTAATCGGTCATCAACGATAACTAGCAAAAAGAATAAGTGATTCAGACGTTTTCATTTTTCAGTCGTTCAAATAGCCTAACGTTTCTTGTAATTACCTTTCAAGTGTTTTTAATGATAACTTCAATAATTGACGGTTTGTTTCAGGGGATTGGCTCCACGATCCATTTTTTATCACGCTACCCCGCACCGTTCAGAGCTAGATTTTATAAATCGCATGTACATTTTATAAATGAATGTACTAATCCATTAAATCATATGGACTTTTAAGCTTTATTTTCCTTGTGTGCCAGATAGAAAAAGAGATAGAGATAGCTAGATAAACAAATAGATAGATAGGTAGATAGAGAGAGACAGACAGAGTGCGAGAGGGAGGTGTAGGCCCGCGTGTGTGTGTTTTAAACATTCGTACTCTCCCTTACTCACTAGTCTTCATTGGCGTGAATCACCAATTCAACCACTGTCGCCGTCTACATCCGTCCTGAGCAAGGAAGATGTTTATTCTCAGCTGCTTAAGATCGTTCAGGACACTGTCTCTTCACCGTTTCCTAAGGCGCCCTCAGGGTCAGGGTTTCTCAAAGACCATATAGGGTCGCGTAATTAAATTTAGGGGTCGCAGAAATTTTAGTTAAAGCTGATGCCAATGAACATATAAATTTTACTCACAGCATGATCTATCGGGAAGCACTCGTAGGCAAACAAATATCACCAGATTTAAATGCCGTGCTTTGAGATGCTATCAAAATAATTAATTTCATAAAAAGCCGAGCCCTTAATAGTTGTTTATTTTCAAACCTTTGCAAAGATAGGGATTCCGATTACCAAACCTTATTACTTAACCCTACGGTGACTCTCAAGAGGACGAAGTTTATACAGACTATTAGAGTTGGAAGATGAAGTTTTTTAACTGACCAGAAATCCGATTTTGTTGATTTTTTCTCAATGAATTATTGCTTTTAAACTGTATTATTTCTGAAAAATTGAATGATTTAAACATGCCACTTCAAGGAAATAACTGTAATATAATAATAATAATGAGTACCACCGAAGTAGCTTAAGAGTCAGTCAAGGCATACGAGGAAGGCGGTGTCGCCAGCACTACGCTTCAGCCGCCCATTATTATCCCCATGATGTTATCCCAAGTACTCATTTTCAACAGGCTGAGTCGACCTGGGGGCTAAAAAACGCACCCTGATTTTATGGTGCGGGCCCGGGAATCGAACCCGGGACCTCTAGATTAGTAGCCAGGTGCCATACCCACTGGTCTACTGAGCCGCCATAACTGTAATGCATTTACGTTAAAATATGAAATTGAAAGTTTTGTTTAAAAAGTGAACATATAGAAAAATAGAGTATAAATGGATATTTAGGAACGTTTATAGCTACAAATGCTTTTATAATTGAAAATAAGCTTTCCAAAGATTTAATTCTAAAAGTTATAATTGATCATTTGAAGTGTCTAGAGAGACAATTTCAAAAATACTTTCCTTCAAATTTTGATGCTGAAAAAAGAAAATTGGGTCCATAAACCATAATCAAATGAAATGATTAATGTCAGTCATTTACCATTAAACACTCATGAAGAATTTGCCGAGTTATCGAGCGACACAGGTTTAAAAACTTGATTTTCCAAAAAATCGTTAAATGAATTTTGGCTCGGGATTAGGACAGTGATTTGCAACGCTTTCTGAAATGGCTCTAAACAGTTTGTCCTACCATTTTCAGCATTAACGCTTATAAAACCAAAAAATCGGTTAACTCTGCAAAACGTCATGCAGTATCAAATACTCATCCTAGATTTATGTCTTTATGCAAACTAAACAAGCACACCCAGCTCATTAGTGTGAATATTTGGTTTTATTTTTAATACATGGTAAAATTATACTTGTATATATACCAAAGAATTGTTTTCGAATAAATTTTCTTAATGATTTATTATGAACAAATGTTTTAATTCGTATTAATAGTTCATATACCTTTATGCTATGGGTCGCGAAAATTTTTACCCGGGTAAAGGGGATCGCCAAGTGGAAAAGTTTGAGAAGCCCTGCTCTAGGTCGCACTACACCAGGAGAACCCTTGTACAGTTTTTTTACTGTCCTGTTGTCTTGCATTCTCAGGACATAACCCAGCCATTTCAATCTTTCTTACGCACTCATAACTACAGAATAAATTAAACGTGTTACTTCCGTAATTTTTTTCGCTCTGCAGAAGTAGATACCGATATCGTTTAAATTACGTAATTATGTTGTATGGTAGTTCTCACATAGAATGTGTACGTGTACCGTCTGGAGTGCACAGGAAGACAGGATTCGAGGAGCAGTTGTTCTGTGAGTATATTGTAGCTTTGTAATTAAAAATTTATAAAACATTTTATAAACCTGACAAATAATACGTGGGAAAAGTAACGTAAAAACAAACAACATAAATATTTTGAACAACATACACTTGTCAGGCCGTGATAACACGCACACTGTTGTAAACAAACGGACCAAACATACTGTACGGGCTGACTGATGTTTATGGCAACGTCAGATGTAACGATCGGAAAATTACACGTTACACACACGACGTGTAACGCTTAATCACATCGCTTAAGGTATTGTCTACCCGTTTGTTTTTTTGTCATGACATCGTGTGGCCACGTGCCTCACCTCAACGGTGTCAAGTACGACTACTACGTCAGTTACAGTTACACCCTCAGGATTACTCCTGCATCTCTTGCTGTACGCTTTTCTGGATTTGATATACTCACAAGAAAAAAAGAAAACCGTATCTAAACGCAAAGGATAAATGAATAAAAAATGTACGTGTACATACAAATGACTTTGTGCTTTAAGTTATTTAACTAGACGTTGGGTTTACCAAGAGAAAACTCTTGACTGTACTCTCACCAACCAAGGGGCACATAACAGACATTTCGAAACCCAAAATGATACAGCAAAACGATAGCAATATTAAAGAGGAGATTAGCTCGAGCGGTTAAATTATCAACTTGTAGATGTTACTATTAATTCAAGTTGATGATGGGGGAAGTATGGAAAAGAAAAATGTACAGACATTGCACAAATGCAATGCACAGAGAAGGGCATTGAAAATGCTTCAATAAATCTAAAAAATATATATATTTATGTTCATTCACCAATCAATGAATTCATTCTTCATTTACCAATGTACAGATTATAAGTTAAATGTAGTCTCATTCATAAGCGAAGTTTTATATGTGTACTACGTTATTGACAACAAAGAAGTAGTTTCTATGGAAACTCACCGGTTCCATTTTCGATCACGCACCAGCGATCGGCCGCAAATGTGCGACACGTCCTTATAAACATTTTCAATGTTAATATCTTACATCGCTAGTAAAATCTAAACGTGGGAGTAACGAAAAAACGTATGTGTAAAATTGCTTAATTTAAAACCGAAAATAGCCTTTTTCTTAACTGGGTCATGGGCATTACGTGGTTTTTCTACGAAACGTGTACAATTACCAAAAAGGTCGTAAACTTATTATTATTAACATTTACAGAAATAGTACATCAAGGTCGAGCGGAGAGACTAAGATTATATTTTCAATGACGACGACATTGTAAGTTCTGCATTTCTGCTCGTACTGTAGCCATAAACACGTGGGGCCCCTGAAAACTACGTTTTTTTAATCGTGTTTTTAATCACATGTTATGTGGCATTTGTAAACCCACCAAAAAAACTAGAAATAGAACACACACACCAACACATGCTAACACATTATTTTTTGTTTCTGTTTGACTGACTAAGCAAACATACACACAAATACTATTACTAATAATAATTATTAGTAGGTTAGGTTAGGTCTTATGAAACTATCGTCCTTTGCTCAGCTGTTTCCTCCAAGTCTACAAGATTTTTCATATATTTATCCCATATTGATACTAACAGGTTTTGGATCGCCGTAGTTTAGTACTTTAGTTTAGTGGGTAGTGCGGCGATTTGCTACACCGATAATGCAGCTTTTATTTCGTCTCTTTTTTTTCATAGTTCTCAACCTACGCGAGAGATGAAATTCTAGAAACCGTATTCTGACCAGAAAAACGTCTGTTATACTTCATATGTAAGTACCCAAATGTGTCGAATCGAATAACTTCATTTAACGTTATTCTGGAGCCACCAGACGACTCCGGCTGAATTTTTGCGTCGGTAAGAAAAATTGTTGAAACTTCTAGAAAAAAACGATCAGTACAGCAGCTCTGTTCGTATCTACAATGTACTGGGCATTAAAACTGCTTGATTTGCAGACGTCAGAAATTATACTAGCAGTACGGGAATACCAATCAGAAAGAGTTTATTTTCAACAAATTCAGTTCTTTATTCTTTTAGTTGAAGTGAAACTGGTTTTATGGTAGTTCATTGCACTTCACCTCAAACCAGTGACCAGGGAACCAATCAACTTTTCACCTACTTGATGTCCCAGGCTGATTGATTCAATGTTTTTATTAATTTGCATTATTTGCTCAAAAATCTCCAATTAGTAGTCGCCCTAACAAGTTGTTGCTCCAACCTTGTCATTTTGGAATATTTTTCATATATCACACGCGCGCGCGCGAAAATTGTATAGCCTTCCTTACACACACACACACACACACACACACACACACACACACACACACACACACACACACACACACACACACACACACATTACATACAAACTATATTGTACACAGTGGCGAAGCTAGTAGTTAATGAATGAGTAGGCAAAAATCTTATCTTAAATTTTTTTAAGGAATCACTAAAAGGACGGTGGTTCAAATCAGACGCTGAGGTAGAGTTTGCTGTAAGCGAATGGTTCCACAAACAGCCGTAAGAATTGTCTAGCAGGGAATCTACAGATTAGTGCAACAGTGGAACTCATGTCTTAATGTTAATGGAGACTTCTTTTAAATCGTTGAATAAAAAAATGCTTTACAGCTCTATAGGTGTTTCTATTGAACAATCCTTGTATTAGTCATACACAATAATACAACTGATTGAACTTCAAATTTTTAAACTTGATTAGTTTCTATATATATGTTTAAAGTTACAAATAATTCAAATAACAATCTTGATCATCTGTTACTTCAGCAGAATAACAGGGACACTTTTAATAACCGCATAAAATAAACACATAAACAACACAGCGCGCTTTAACTTAACTGTTTGGACCACAGAAGTGAGACATGCCTCAACGCTCTATGTGTACAGCGCGGGACAATCCCCCCTCCCTTCTCTAACCCACCAGCACATTGCTTACACACGATGTATACAAAAAAACGCTGTATACAGGTTGCCTCATTCGCTTTAAACGAGCTATGCCGAATCTCACCTGTAATCATCTAGCGGTCGCTCAGTAAAGCACGTTTCGGCTTAATAAATTCAACAGTCGCGGTAACAATGTATAATCTTTACGTCATGTAGTTCATACGTATTTACAATTTTTATTCTACAGAATTTTTTAGGGTAGGCATTGCCTCAATTGCCTCCATGTAACTTTGCCACTGATTGTACATCCCCAAAGTAAGTTATTCAGTCAATATGGTGGTTTGTTTTTCAGATGTCGTTGGTTTCAGATGGTATCCTATCAGTGGATAACACCTTTCGTTCCGATCAGTTGTCGTAGCCTTTTAAACCATCGTGAAGTTTCTTTTATCTACTACTCTCGATTTGTATGTTCTATTAGCACTCCCAAAACCGCTGGCTAAACTGCTTTCTCTGTTAAATAAAAAGTCTAAGTCGTATAGTGTAGGCCATCTGAACGTAAACAGGTAGCCATATTCTTCTTTCAGTCTTGTATGAGCAGCTGTTCGGTGCGGTTGTACTGTCGTGTGCGGAACTTAATATTATCGCTATCTTTCTTACTAAATAGACTTATATTTGTAAGTAATACTGCAACAAAAATAAGAGCAAAAGGTTTATCTGATTACTCGAACAAATCCAAGCAGCTGGCCAGGGGGCCGCGCGTGCGTCTGCTCGTTCGTGTAGGACTGTGTGTCTGCTGCGGCTTGTGGTTGTTTGTACCTGTTTCTCTATAAAACATAAACACAAGACCAGGAATTACTCATCTGGAAGTACACGCGTCTTTTAATTTATCTGTCTACTGTAATTATCGACAATAATGAATTATCAGCAACCAGCCCTGTCAACTAACGTTGAACCTGTTCCTACGGTCCACTCAGGAGCCGCAAATATGCTGTCTACATTACCTCCAGTGTCGCAAAATGCCCTTCAATCCTGTAACAGTCAACAGCCAGGCAGAAATGTTAATGTTGATTTCACACAACACGGATCCCACAGCTGGCAGATGGTGATAAAACGAAAAAGAAGTCGCCAATCTTCAGAAAACACATCTGAAACACACACACAGCTTAATGACCACAACAGATTTACGGTGTTACCTATAGATGACCCTAATGACGTCCAACCTACTCAAGTCTTGGCTCAGCCGAAAGTACCTAGACCTCCTCCTGTATTCCTTCATGGTGTCGTCAATTACAATGAAATTGTCAATAACCTTACAAAAACTTTGGAATCAGAACAGTACAGTACTAAATCGTTCGATGACATTACAGTGAAAATCAACACTTTTGCACCTGATTCTTACAGAACATTAATCCGTAACCTCGAGGACGAAAAAATTATTTATCATACACATCAAATTAAAGACCAACGAGCATACCGGGTTGTCATAAGAAACATTCATCCTAGCATCGGTGTACACTTTATTAAAGAAGCACTATAAGAAAAAGGACACTCAGTCAGAAACTAATGAACGTTAGACACAGAGTAGAGAAAACACCCCTCCCTCTCTTCTTTGTTGATTTGAACCTGCAGCAAACAATAAACAAATATATAACCTAAGGTCTTTAGGTAACATGCAGATACTGTAGAGCCACCTCGGAGAAAAAACTTCATAATCCAGTGCACTCGTTTTCAGTCATACGGTCACAGTAAGACGTACTGTAGAAACCCTTTCCAGTGTGTCAAGTGCGGAGGTGAACACAACTCCGCAACTTGTTCCAAATCTAAGGATACACCAGCCACATGTGCATTATGCAATGGTCCTCATACAGCTAATTATAAAATCTGTGGAGTTTATCAAAATCTGCAGGCCAGAAAAAGCCCCGTACCTAACACCACACCTAGGAGAACCTCTTCAATTTTTAGGACTATGAACACGGAACAGAACATGAATACCCGTAACGTCTCTTCTTCTACTTAGGCTCAAATTGCAGGACTACAGCGACACTCAGAATCCTCGCCCCCTTATGACAGCAATCTCAAACAGACAGCAAATGAGGACATCACACTTTCACACTTCCTGACAAAATTTGAGACTATGTTCAGTCAACTCATGCAGCAAAATAGTGTCATGCTTAATCTCCTTACAACACTTGTCAATAAACTTTCTAATTTATAATGAATAACAATTACAGGATTTGATTATGGAACGCCAATGGACTCTCTCAACGCATCCTAGAAATCAAAGCTTTTCTTATTGACAACAGATTAGACGTAATGCTTATATCTGAGACACATTTCACAGACAGAAGCCATATTAGGATTCCAGGATTTACTGTTTATGATACCCAACATCCTGACGGTACAGCTCGTGGCGGAAACGCTCTGTTAATCCGAAACAATGTAACCTACAGGCGACAAACGTTTTAATTGAAGATCAAAGAGGCCCTCTAATTGTTTCTGCAGTCTACTGTCCCCCAAAACACAGAATCAATTAAACTGACTTCAGCTCCTTTCTTAGAACTCTTGGTGCACGTTTTATGGTGGGAGGTGACTTCAATGCAAAACACCCGCAATGGGGTTCGAGATTAGCTAATCCAAGAGGTAGAATTTTATATAACGTCATTAGACAAGAATCCCTATCCTTTCTGTCCACTGGTCAACCAACCTGTTGGCCTTCGGATAAAAATAAAATACCTGACCTCATTGATTTATTTTTAATACGAGGCTTGCCTCATAAATACTACAAAGTTGAATCTTGCCTTGATTTGTCCTCTGACCACACTCCAATTATTGCCACTATTAGCAATACTATAATTAAGTCTGAAAGTCTACCACCACTCACAAATCGTAATACTGATTGGGACTACTTTAGAGAGCTTATAAATGATAATATCTCGCTAGACCTTTCACTCCACACGCCTGCTGAATTGGATGCGGCTGTAAATTATCTCACCAGTACTTTTCAAAAATCAGCCTGGGAAGCTACACCTTGCAATTCAGCGAAGAGTAAGCACTTAAACCTTCCTCTGGTCGTCCGAAAGAATTAGCTGAGAAGCGTAGATTGCGACGAATTTGGCAGCATACTCATCATCTGGATGATAAAAGAAAGTGGAATTCCGCGGCCAGAAAACTAAAACGATTGTTAGAAAATTTAAAGAATGGAGGGATTCAGGATTATCTAGAAAATCTGTCACCTAATGAAAGTGCTGATTATTCCTTGTGGAAGGCTACAAAACGATTAAAAAGGCCACTATTACAAATACCACCAATACATAAACCAGATGGTAGCTGGGCGCGAAGCAATACAGAGAAATCCCAGACTTTTGCCGAACGTTTGGTCAAAGTTTTTCATCCTGAAGCCAGCAAGAACGTCTCTTTCGATGAAGAGGTACAAAGATATTTGCATTCCCCGCTCCAACTGACTCTACCTGTTAAGCCTTTTAAGGTTAACGAAATCAAGGAAATAATCCTGTATAATTTGAAAAGTAAAAAGGCTCCCGCCATTGATTTGCTATCGGGGAAAATTCTAAAGGAGCTGCCTCACAAAGGCGTTGTACTAATAACATACATTTTCAACGCCATACTCAGAATTGAATACTTTCCTCTTCTCTGGAAATCGCTCAAGTAATCATGGTCTTAAAACCTGGTAAAAATCCTCAAGAGCCCTCTTCTTATCGACCCATAAGCCTTCTACCGATACTTGGTAAGATCTTTGAGAAGCTGTTTGTGAAACGACTTATGCCAACAATTGTAGAAAACTACCTACAATTTGGCTTTCGAGAAAAGCACTCTCTGGTAGATCAAATACACAGACTAACAAATGTTATCAATAAATCGTTGGAATCGAAGATGTTCTGCTCAGGTGTGTTTCTAGACGTTTCCCAGGCATTTGACAAAGTCTGGCATCTTGGACTCTTATACAAAATAAAGAAAAATCTGCCACATAATTGTTACCGTATTCTACATTCGTACTTAGTGGGCAGAGTGTTTCAAGTCAAGTACTCGGATTTTACTTCTCCTCTATTACCAGTGGGGTCAGGAGTTCCGCAGGGTAGTATCCTGGGTACTCTGCTCTACCTCCTGTTCACCTCGGACTTACCGTCAGCAAGTGAAACCACTGTTGCTACCTACGCCGATGACACAGCAATCCTAGCGACACACTCCGGCCTCTCAATCTCTTATACTACAAGAATCATTAAACAGCGTTCAATTATGGCTGATAAATGGCGCATAAAAATCAATTCATGCAAGTCAGTCCACGTTACCTTCACCACACGTAAGGCAAACTGCCCTCCAGTAACAATTAACGGTCAACCAGTACCGCAAGCTGAAAGTGCTAAGTACCTTGGGATGCATCTGGACAGCAGACTAACGTGGAAAAAACGTATAACATCTAAGAAGATTGAACTTAATCACAAGGTCAGAAACATCTACTGGCTGATAGGCAGAAAATCACGGTTAAGTCTCGTCAACAAACTGTTGATCTATAAAACAGTTCTTAAACCGGTATGGACTTATGGTATTCAACTTTGGGGTACTGCTAGTACAAGTAATATTGAGATTATCCAGCGCTTTCAGTCCAAAACTTTAAGATCAATAGTCGACGCTCCATGGTTTGTCTCCAACCCCGACCTCAAAGTTCCAACCGTGAGAGAAGAAATCATGCGCCTCTGCAGGACTCACATCTCCAAATTAGAAAAGCAATAGAAAGAAAACCACCTGGTAATTAATTTGTTAGACAACAGTGAAGATATTTATAGACTAAAAAGGCACAAACTATTAGACTTACCATTCAGGTTTAACTAATAATATATTTTCTGTATTGTAATGTCTGTGATATCTGTTCTGTTCTGTATGTTTTTGTGTTCTTGTCATTATTAAGTGTTAATGTCAACCTGTATATGTGCCTTATGGGCCCAGTGTTTAACATCTGAACTTATTGTATCATGCCAGCAGGAAGTGGAAGTGATTTTTGTTCATTTGTTCATTTGTTTACATGTTTTTTATCATTTAGTTTTGTAATTTGTGTACCTCTTTAATCTATTATCAAAAACAAGAAGAGCTGTCAATTGTCACCTCTTCATAATCCTGTATGGTGCTGTCAGCCAATTTGTTAAATGTTCGCTTAGTCAAACAAATTACAGATCTCCAGAAGAAAAAAAAATTCTTTGACGGTAGCTGTTATCGCTTCCACATTCCTCAACCGTACTATTAATCGCTAGGGCTCGGGTTTATATAGCATATCACAGAGAGTCGTGTAAAGCATATATTTTCGTCTTTGTACATTTGGGTCATATTTTAGCCACAATTTTATAAAAGCATATTGTTAGTTATAATCAATCGTGCTTTTTATGTTTCGCCGGATGACTGCGATTTACTTAATGTTGATAGTACATTATTGTGAAAGTGCAACGAATCACTATTTTTCACAATTTAAAAATTGTTTTTATTCATGTTGTCAAGAAATTTGATCTCTTAAGATTTCTGTAGTTTTTATTTGTCTTATTGAAAGTTATTACTTGCCTGGGGACTGATGGTGTGCAATTGTGCGTTGGGTTTAAAATACTAAAAGATACTATGAATTATTGCAAGTTCAGGGTGAAATACAAATTATTTGAATGGATCCGGGATGTTCAACAATCTGTAAAAATAATAATGTTTTATAAAACATTAAATTGTATGGAAACGATCCAGAGTTTTCCCCAGTGATTTAAAATTATATAAGTTCGGTCCGTTACGTCATGCCATATAGGAAAGAGTCTCTCGAGATTCAAAAATCTTTTGACCGACAAACGGAGATCCTTCAAATTTGAGAATTTAAAAATGCACGTCAAGGTAGTAACTGTTATCTAATAATTTTTGTCAAAGAATAAATGCACCGTTTGTTTTTGGAAATCAGAAAACAAAACAAATATTATAAATTATAAAACCAAAATATAGGCTATCCGGTTTCACCTTGTATCCGTGATTCCTATAGGCATATTTTTACCCGGCTTAGTCATATTATTGTAATAGTGTTAGAGCATAAATATCTGCACGTTTCTAGATTTTGTCATATAAATTCAGCTCTATCGACCGCATTATACTCGTCAAGTGCCTTTCAAAGTCTCTACTTTGTCCTCACACGTTACTTTCAGTTCCACTTTGTCCTTCCTAATGTAAACATTGTAAACTGAAAATGCTTATTTTTCTGTATTAGAAAAACGTTAGTTACGTAGTTATGTTACTATAAATGCCGTACTTTTATGGTCATAAAAGTACTATTTTATTAGTAGTCCACTCCAGATGGACAAGACGTGGTCATGCCGCTGATAGTTCCCCGAAGTAAAGTGCGCTCTCTTTTTGAAGGAGATGCACGGTGGAGTATCTAGAAGTCATCTTGGTGTCAATAAAAGAATTGACAAAATACAGAATCGATTCTATTGGCTTCATCTTCGTCACGATGTAGAGGAATGATACCAGACCTGTGAAATATGTGCTGCAGGCAAGGGTCCACAAAGCAGAAGCAGGGGACAATGAGACAGTATAACTTTGGACTGTCATTCGGTAGTAGTAGGCCTAATGTGCAGACGGTTTTCATAAGTTATATAAACTTGCATACATAAAACAACTTGTGTAATTTAATGTTACTTTATTTGTCGCAAGAAACTCTTTTTACATAAAACGCAACATACAGTAGTTCTTCATTATTCGCACTCCTGAAGTCTCTGTTGTTTGTATTACCGGGTAAGTCTTTTTTTGTTCCTTTTCTTTAGTAGCTTATGACACCTTACACTCTGCATATTCCAAATTTGATTATATACCGAATTAGTACTGTAACATTACATTTGGCATAGCTTGATCTCATACCAGATTTAATGAAGACTATGGATAAGAAACTAAACAAGAAGAAAAATATCTTTCAAGATGATAGTGAAGAGGAACGAATAACTATTTTAGACTGACTTGTAATACAACTGACCGTACCCAAATTATAATGATTAGGCAAAGTGATGCAAAATACCCCGATTATGACATGAACTTCAAATAATGACAAAATAATACTTATAAAGACAGACAGCTTATGTACCAATACTATAAGGAAACTAATGGTTTCATTAAATGTATCAAAATATAAAGATAATCAAAATACAAATTGAGGGATAATAGGCCCAAACATACAATACAATGTAAAAAGAAATATTAGTAAGTTATTAATTTGAATGATATAATGAAATAATATAACCAATCCATTATTATAGATACATGAAACATGCAACTAATTGTGATTAATAGTGGACATAATATTGTCAAGAGAATAATAAATAATAACCTATTCACATTATTATATGAACAAGGAGAAATTGATGTCAAATAATTAGTTAAATAACATAGCAAAATGGATTGAGGAGAGATGTTATTATATGTTAAACAGTTGTTAGGGTTTAATGAAAGTTAACTTAGTTATTCAATGTTCATTAGAGTCATAGCCATGTAGGCATGACATTAAGTTGATTTGATTATATATTGTTTTGTTATTGTTAATGTAATAATGTTATTAGAATGCAAGGAAGATGTTAAAACCATGTGATTAACCAGGTCTTAAAACAATGGGCCAAATGGAATTTGTAAGACTAGAACATGGTACCAAACACACAAAGAAATAGGCCAATACTGATCTAGTATGGTTGACCAACTATTATATAATTATCAAAAAAAGAAAAGAATTAATGTTATTAGATGATAAAGAGTTTTTGTTTTATGGAATCTGTTTAATGTTTATCGGAATCTCAGCCATGAAGGCATAATATTTAAGTCAATCTGTTTGTAATTTTGTTAAAGTGTTCACATTATGAGAGGATGATGAGTATTTTTAAATCTCATGGGTTAACATTCAATATAATGACTATAATTAAATATAAGTGTTCAAGCCAACAGGCTAAATAATAAAACAATATGTAACATGGTGTTGAAAGAATCACCATGACATAGGCCAATGTTAAAATAAATAAACTATTATCAGAATAGCCAGTAAAGTAACAAACCATTATAAATTAATAAGAAATAGTAAAACTAACAAAACAGGCAGTAGTTCTATAAGGGTAATCACATTTTTTGAACAAATAAATGAATTAGCAAATGTTTTTGTGGATGGCAAACTGTATGAAGCCATGTAAAACCAACTTTTGTAAATTTTAGGAAATACTGTTAGAATTTTGTAAAACAAATGTTGAAGGATGAATAGATTGATAGTTAATGGTATACACAACAAATCTAGAATCAAAATAATCCGTTTCAAGTTATTTAAGAAAAATTCAAATAGCAAAAATGTAACATCTGTATTTCTTAAGTAAAAGTAGGCATGTTTAGTGTCTATATGTCACAAATGTAAAGACCAAAATAATGATGCTAGTAGTTTTAAATTCCCAATCAGTACAGAAAAGTTATACTAATTTAAAAGTTTTGACCAAATTTAGACATTGAAATAATGAATTTGTATGACAATGTATATCTGAATCAACCAACCACATTTCAAGTTTTACCTTAGCAACCGAAAATTTCAGATAAATAAAAGAGGACTTCTTTAACAACGGTCATTGAATACAGACGCGTTAGTAAAACGTCTTATATAATTATACTTTAAACTGTGAAAACACGTACCAGACTTAGTAAAACAAATCGATGTACATAATACAAATATTATAATCAAGAGAGGAACATCCAGCATTTAATATAGAAGAATTGAGATCCAGAGAGAAGAACTGAAGAAGACGTGGACCCTATCTTCGTCCTAGAATCATTTAAAGAAGAGGATCTGGTGAATTTGAACAATTTATTATCTTATGTGTCAAAACCAACATTTGTGTATACGACTTTCTAGGAATTAAGCAAAATAAAACCACAGACACTATATCACACCAACACTAAAGAACACTCACAAATAACACGAATTGAACATTACACTTTTTTGAACACCATAAGAACCTTTAACGATAACTAATAAGCACATAAACTGGTCATAACCTCTAATAACAAGCAACCAATACACGACTGCCAAGTCGCACTTTACACACCAAAACCTGGTAATATCCTTGTACTGTGAAATTTGTATTTTGATTTAAAGAATAGTATTATTTGTTTAAACGTAATCCCCGATCCAGATACGCCCTGAGATAATTTATTTTAATAGAAATAATAAACTTCGTCATTATTTTGGCCTGGCTGACTACTGAATAATATTTACAACTACTGTACCAACTGGTAAAGAAGACGCATAATTTTGCCACAATTGTAATTACCGTGAAAAGAAAACGAGAAATAATTAACCAATGCTTCACTGAATAAATGGTTTCTATAAAGATATATGTTTGGTGTTATATTTGCGTCATTATTATTGCTGTTTCATTTAAAAAATAAGTTAACATAGCACAGCGGACACAACAACGGTTGGCAACTGTGGGTGACGTCAGTGGAACTGCACGTATAGTGGGAGCGAGCGGCAGAATACAAAATAATTCGCCGTTCAACATATCATATTAATGGTTACAGATTGACAACAACAACGGTGTGGTTGAATAATTTAATACATATATATTGAATTTGTTAAACTTTTACGCATGCTACATGGAGCATAACAACTCGTATCTCAACACAAATTGTTATATTGTTTACTCGCGAGAGCTCATCTCATTTATTTATTACTGTTTCAATTGACGACTCCAGTGTGAGGCGAAAGTAGTAGTCTCATTTTAATAATTTGTAACAAATTGACGCTTCCAACGTGCGGCGTACATGATTTACGTTCCCTCAACACATCAACACATTATAAGATTGTAACAAATTGGCGAACCAACGTGTGAGGCGATAAATTAAAAAATAATTTAAAATAGACAATCAGAAATAAACGAAAATGTGAAAGCGAGAAACATCGCGCAAACGAGCGGCCGAAACCGAGAAAGTAGGCGAATTAAACATGGAAGACAAGGAAGCAACACCGGTTGAGGAAGTAGAAACTATAACAAGGAAGGATCAGGAGAAACTACCAGAAGAACCCACACAAACAGAAAGCGAGAAGACGCAAGAAATGTTCAAATGTATGATGGAATGAATGCAGGAAACTAGTAAGAGAACGGAAGAAAAAATGGAGGAGAGTAGTAAGAAAATGGAGGAGAGTAATAGGAAACTAAAGGACGAAATGAAGGAAGACTTGAATAAGAAAATGGAAGAATTAAAAACGGACAATAAACAGTCTACGGAGGAATTAAGCCGAAAATTGGAAGAGACTAATAAGAAAATTGAAGAAAAAATGGGAGAATTGAAAGAGAGTAGCAGGAAAATGGAGGAGAAAATAGACGAAAATAATAGAGCATTGAGGGAAGAATTGAAGGGAAATTACCAGGAAACCATAAAAAAATTGGATGAACACAAAGAGTCATTAAAGGAAGATTGGAATAACAAGATGGAAATTAATAACCGGCAATTGCAGGAAGAATGGGACAAGAAGCTGGAAGAACCGGTGACTGAAATTAAAAGGGTAGAATCCGAGACCAAGGAAAAGTGCGAGCGGACGAACCAAGAGATACTGAGCGTCCGGGAAGAAACGAATGGACGAATAGAAAATATACGAACCAACCAAGCAGTGATGGGAGAAAGATTAGAAAGCATGGGCACTAGTCTTGATCGAGTACAAGACCAAACAACTGCCCATAGAGAGGAAATTAACTCTCTAAAAAACAGACAATGTACCGGTGCCCATACCACATGTGAGGAAAACCGAGAAGTTATCGACTTCCAGAATTATAGAAGACACCCCATGCTATTCTTAGAACGGGTAGAAGAGAAAATAGCCAAAACCGGAGAAGACAGATGGTTTGTGATTAGGAGTATGCTGGACGAAATGTTCAGAAAAGTCTATGACAATTGGTGGACGGTGATGCGGCCGAGTATACAAAACTTCCAAGAATTTAAAAAACAATTTAAATCTAAGTATTGGTCTGATGCCACGCAACATATGATAAGAAGTGACATAGGATTGGGCCGATATGACCTACACGGCAAACAAACTCCGACCGCATATTTTCTTGGTAAAATAAACATAGCCAGACATTTAGAGCCTGCAATTCCTACCGAATGTTTAGTGAGGCTATTAGCTTACCACTATGGTGGGGAAATTACGAGAGGCCGAATAAACGGACGTATACAAACCATCGAGGAGATGTCGACATTATTAGCGGAGATGGAACAGGAGAAGAGCTTCCTCCAGTACAGACGAAGGAGCGATGAAATGAATAGAAATAATGGTCGCCGCGACGCCCAATATGAAAACAACGGGCAAAGACCGAACAATAATTACAACAACAACGGTAACCACTATCAATGTGGTTACCAAAACAACAATAACAATAACAACTATCCACGAAATAATGCGGCAAATAATAACAACAACCACTATTACCGTAGCTCTCCTACGAATAATAATAATGGGTACCAGCGTGCCAATGATAGAGACAACCATTACCAGAACAACCGAGGTTATAACAACAATTACGATAACCGATACAGACAGAATAATAATGGCAATTATAACAACCAAAACCAAACATATCGAAGACATGTGAATTATGTGAGCATTGACGATAGAGATGTGGGAAGACGTTCGTACCAGGGACGAACGAATTATAATGGGAACCGTGGGAGAAGTTTTCAGGAGGAGAATAACCAGCACTTCCGGGATGAACATAGACGAAGTAGGAGCTGCGACGATGACAGGAATAACAGAAACTCAGTGACGTTCGATAATAACGCCATTGAGGTACAAGAGTTACAAAATAGAGACAGACCCGGTCAACCAGACAACAGGACTGAGGAGATCAGCCCTGATTTAAACGGACCGCGGCAGTGAAAAATCAACAGGTCCCATCACTGAACCGACAATTTGGGTACTTACTAGGACGAGACAAAACGACGGACAATACAATGACGATAGTGCACAATCACTTTTTAAAAAACGTGAGAGAAGAACTGCTTAACGAAGATACGATAACGCACAATAGTCCGAATAATGAGATTGCCTATATTATCGCCCAAGTGAATGGACTAGACACAAGATTCATGATAGATACGGGCGCAAACGTGTCGTTAATCGATAACAACGAATACCTCAAAATTCAAAAATTTAGTAAGATCATCTTACCGACTTTACCAATCCAGAATATAATTTTAATCGGAGCCACCGGAAGGCAAAACAAGTCAATAAGAAAACAGGTATCATTAGCAGTGACCAGCGGAAATGTAGCTATACCTATGATTTTTCTAATAGCTAGTAATCTACCATTTAATCTACTAATAGGCTGTGATATTTTGAGAAAATACTCAGCAATAATTGACATGAGACAGGCCATAGTGTCGTTAAAAATGGATAATATAGAATGGACAGCAAAATTAGTAGAAAATAAAAATGTACCTTCATGCAATAGTATAAGAAAATTCAATAATAATCAAGATGATTCATGGAATATAAGAAGGGAATACTTTGGGAGTGAAGACCGTTTATGGTTGGAAAAATTAGAAAAGATCCGACAATTTCGGTCAGAACAAAATGAATGCAACTTAACTACACAACAAATAGAAAAGTTAATATCAATATATAATAAATACCGCTATGTTTTCTCTGATATACCTGGCAAAGTAAAAGATTATCAATTTACACTACAATTCAAGGAGCCTGTAAATTTTAATAAGAAATCATATCCCGTTGCTTATGCATTAAAAGAAGCAGTGAGGACTGAACTAGACAAAATGATATTGATATTAAATGATATTATTGAGTATAGCTGTTCCCCATATACTAGTCCGTTAATAGCCGTTCCCAAGAAAGATGGCAAAGTACGACTCTGTTTGGATGCTAGAGAGATCAATAAGATCATAGTTAATGACAGAACATCTCCCGGAGAGATTGAGGAGATATTGAAAAAATTTAATGTCATACAGTTTATCAGCACCTGGGATACTGTTTGTGGGTATTGGCAGGTGGAGTTACACCCAGATAGTCGAAAGTACGTCGCCTTTATTTTCGAAGGGAGGAACTACCAGTTCAAGCGACTACCATTTGGACTGGTAAACTCAGTAGCTGTATTCGTAAGATGTATGGACCAGGTGTTGGGTCCAGATACTATTCCATTTACCACAGTCTATGTTGATGACTTGTTGATTACTTCAGTGAATTGTGAAGACCATTGTGACAGAGTAGGGCAAGTATTACAAAAATTATCAGACAATAACGTTACCCTAAAGCTTCAAAAATCCAAACTTATCGCCAGTGAAGTCCAATTCCTGGGTTTTAACCTAACAAGACAAGGAATAACACCATCCAATGAAAAGATTGAAGCTACCCAGAAGTTCCCAAGTCCTAAAAATAAAAAGCAACTTCAATCATTTCTGGGACTTTGCAATTACTATAGGAAGTTTCAGCGAAATTATTCTGAATGACAGCAAAGTTTTCTCCACAACTATCCTCTAAGAACAAATGGTCATGGGGACAGGAACAAGACAACTTACACCAAATGATCAAGCATAATTTCCTAAGTTCAGTTATATTAAAACATCCTAATTTCAACCAACCTTTCTTTATGAACTGCGATGCCAGTGGTATAAGTTTAGGATCTGTATTATATCAAGAAGATAGTGAGGGAGACCATCAGGTGGTGAGTTTTGCAAGCAGAATACTTAATGGATGTGAACGCAATTATAGTGTAACGGAAAAGGAGTTATTAAGCGTTGTATTCGCTTGTGGAAAATTCAGAACCTATATTCTTGGATACCCGATAACTGTGAGGAGCGGTCATGAGGACTTTAGATAAGTCAATATCTTTCCTAAAAAATTGCAAGATTAACCATGGAAGATTGGCAAGGTGGATACTCGCACTACAGGAATACCATATAAATTGGGAGTATGTTCCAGGAAAACAGAATATTGCTGCAGATATATTGTCCCGGATTAACACAGAACAGCAAACGTTTTAAGGGGAAAAAGAAACAATCATCAAGGTATATACTATAATAAAAAACAAATCAGATTTGGAAAACATCATGAAATCAATTGCACAACAACAAACAGAGGATACAAAAATCAACAAATTTAGGCAAAGACTGATCCAACAGGATGAAAAAATTACTGCATATTACTGTCTACATGAAGACATATTATTTTACAAACCAAATAATAACCAAGGATCATGGAAGGTGGTGATACCTAAAGCTTTAGAAACAGAATTAATACTGGACTACCATAGTCGATATGGGCATATGGGTGCATTAAAAGTAATGAAACCACTTGAGGAACACACTTACATTAAGAATATCAACAGGAGAGTTAGAGAATGTATTCGGCAGTGCCACATCTGTCAATTGGCAAAATGCAATAACGAAAAAACAGAATTAATAATGCAGCCAATTACATCAACTGGTAAATTAGAGAGAGTATTTTTAGATGCGTGTGGACCGTTACCTCGTAGTGGAGGGAGAAAACAATATAAATTTATTATAATCATGTTCGACCATTACTCCAAATTTACAAAACTATACCCCATTAATCGGGCAACTACAAAAAATATTCTGCAAATAGTAATCCAACAATACATACCAGAGTTAGGAGCTCCAAGGTCAATTATTACTGATCACAGAACTCAGTTTCGAGGAAGGGTATGGAAGGAGATTTTGTTAGACCTAGGTGTCAAGACATATAAAACATCTGTCTATCACCCAAATAGCAACCCGGCGGAAAGAGTACTGAGGGAGGTCGGCCGTATCCTCAGGACATATTGTTTCGATAAACACCAGAAGTGGAGTGACTACATTACACAAACAGAAAGCTTTATCAACTTAGCTTACCACGAATCAATACAAGATACTCCATATACCATAATGCATGAAAAACTACCACCCCGAGAAATTAGTGAAATAATCAACTTCCCAAACAACCCAGCTTACCAGTTCGACAACGTGAGATTCCACAGCAAACTGAATGAACAAGTGGAGAAAAGAAGGAAAAAATACAAAATAGTTCAGCAGAAAATGATCCAGTACAAGATTGGAGACAAAGTATTGTTAAAAAACCGCGAAGTGCCAAGTTCTAAGGAAGGAATAGCAAAAAAGCTATTATTACTGTATAACGGACCATATGTTGTTGTAAAAAACAATAACAATAATACTTATGTCATTAGTGATGTGGAAACAAAAAAGATTAAGGGAACATACAACCAAGTTTCCTTAAAAATGTATTATGAACCCAATAAACAAATTTGAATAAATCTCAAAATTCAAATATATAGTAAGGACAACTTACAGTACATTTTGATAATGTTATTTTGAACCAAGTGAATAAACAAATTTGAATAAATTTCAAAATTCTAAACAAAATAAGCACCTCTTATTAAATATAATTATGAACTTATTATTGGAATATAAAAGAAAGATGCAACATCCATGAATCAGAAGAAACCATAGTGCTATAAAATGAATAAGAAAAGACAAATGTAGACAATCGACGATGAAAATAAGACAAAACTAGAAACAAATTTACTACAAATAACCTATCATGATTGTGAGAGAATCAACAACAACTACAGATACAGATACTTGTTATGTTTTAATTGAATAAAGATAGTCAATGAAAAATGAAGATTAAGCAGTACTGATAAAGAAGGAAAGAAGATAGTACCAATTGAAAATAAAAAATGTTATTAATATCGCCACAAGAAGACAAAAACATCTGAAAAAATCAATGGAAAGAAATATTTAGATCTGAGAAGTTAAACTGAGTGAACCATCCCAAGAATATATTATTATATTATTTTATTTGATTTAGTCGTGAATAGACCAGTGATTATTAAATGTGATTGACTGATGAGATAGCTCCAGCAATCGATATTATTTATGTATTATGTATTATAAGGACAGCGGGGTATTAGGTCAAGAGAGCCCCCCGACTGATTCCAAAATATATGGTGATTAATTTGTTAGGGAAGTAACATGTTCCAGGGATGGAACACTTATAATTAAAGACAAGTATACCAGATCATAAAAAGAATAACAAGTGATAATATGAAAGATAAGATAATTGATAATTTCAACGAAAATACTATTTTATTAAAATAATCAAATTTGGTGGCAGGGTAGTATGTAACATTACATTTGGCATAGCTTGATATCGTACCAGATTTAATGAAGACTATGGATAAGAAACTAAACAAGAAGAAAAATATCTTTCAAGATGATAGTGAAGAGGAACGAATAACTATTTTAGACTGACTTGTAATACAACTGACCGTACCCAAATTATAATGATTAGGCAAAGTGATGCAAAATACCCCGATTATGACATGAACTTCAAATAATGACAAAATAATACTTATAAAGACAGACAGCTTATGTACCAATACTATAAGGAAACTAATGGTTTCATTAAATGTATCAAAATATAAAGATAATCAAAATACAAATTGAGGGATAATAGGCCCAAACATACAATACAATGTAAAAAGAAATATTAGTAAGTTATTAATTTGAATGATATAATGAAATAATATAACCAAACCATTATTATAGATACATGAAACATGCAACTAATTGTGATTAATAGTGGACATAATATTGTCAAGAGAATAATAAATAATAACCTATTCACATTATTATATGAACAAGGAGAACTCGATGTCAAATAATTAGTTAAATAACATAGCAAAATGGATTGAGGAGAGATGTTATTATATGTTAAACAGTTGTTAGGGTTTAATGAAAGTTAACTTATTTATTCAATGTTCATTAGAGCCATAGCCATGTGGGCATGACATTAAGTTGATTTGATTATATATTGTGTTGTTATTGTTAATGTAATAATGTTATTAGAATGCAAGGAAGATGTTAAAACCATGTGATTAACCAGGTCTTAAAACAATGGGCCAAATGGAATTTGTAAGACTAGAACATGGTACCAAACACACAAAGAAATAGTCCAATACTGATCTAGTATGGTTGACCAACTATTATATAATTATCAAAAAAAGAAAAGAATTAATGTTATTAGATGATAAAGAGTTTTTGTTTTATGGAATCTGTTTAATGTTTATCGGAATCTCAGCCATGAAGGCATAATATTTAAGTCAATCTGTTTGTAATTTTGTTAAAGTGTTCACATTATGAGAGAATGATGAGTATTTTTAAATCTCATGGGTTAACATCCAATATAATGACTATAATTAAATATAAGTGTTCAAGCCAACAGGCTAAATAATAAAACAATATGTAACATGGTGTTGAAAGAATCACCATGACATAGGCCAATGTTAAAATAAATAAACTATTATCAGAATAGCCAGTAAAGTAACAAACCATTATAAATTAATAAGAAATAGTAAAACTAACAAAACAGGCAGTAGTTCTATAAGGGTAATCACATTTTTTGAACAAATAAATGAATTAGCAAATGTTTTTGTGGATGGCAAACTGTATGAAGCCATGTAAAACCAACTTTTGTAAATTTTAGGAAATACTGTTAGAATTTTGTAAAACAAATGTTGAAGGATGAATAAATTGATAGTTAATGGTATACACAACAAATCTAGAATCAAAATAATCCGTTTCAAGTTATTTAAGAAAAATTCAAATAGCAAAAATGTAACATCTGTATTTCTTAAGTAAAAGTAGGCATGTTTAGTGTCTATATGTCACAAATGTAAAGACCAAAATAATGATGCTAGTAGTTTTAAATTCCCAATCAGTACAGAAAAGTTATACTAATTTAAAAGTTTTGACCAAATTCAGACATTGAAATAATGAATTTGTATGACAATGTATATCTGAATCAACCAACCACATTTCAAGTTTTACCTTAGCAACCGAAAATTTCAGATAAATAAAAGAAGACTTCTTTAACAACGGTCATTGAATATAGACGCGTTAGTAAAACGTCTTATATAATTATACTTTAAACTGTGAAAACACGTACCAGACTTAGTAAAACAAATCGATGTACATAATACAAATATTATAATCAAGAAAGGAACATCCAGCATTTAATATAGAAGAATTGAGATCCAGGGAGAAGAACTGAAGAAGACGTGGACCCTATCTTCGTCCTAGAATCATTTAAAGAAGAGGATCTGGTGAATTTTAACAATTTATTATCTTATGTGTCAAAACCAACATTTGTGTACACGACTTTCTAGGAATTAAGCAAAATAAAACCACAGACACTATATCACACCAACACTAAAGAACACTCACAAATAACACGAATTGAGCATTACACTTTTTTGAACACCATAAGAACCTTTAACGATAACTAATAAGCACATAAACTGGTCATAACCTCTAATAACAAGCAACCAATACACGACTGCCAAGTCGCACTTTACACACCAAAACCTGGTAATATCCTTGTACTGTGAAATTTGTATTTTGATTTAAAGAATAGTATTATTTGTTTAAACGTAATCCCCGATCCAGATACGCCCTGAGATAATTTATTTTAATAGAAATAATAAACTTCGTCATTATTTTGGCCTGGCTGACTACTGAATAATATTTACAACTACTGTACCAACTGGTAAAGAAGACGCATAATTTTGCCACAATTGTAATTACCGTGAAAAGAAAACGAGAAATAATTAACCAATGCTTCACTGAATAAATGGTTTCTATAAAGATATATGTTTGGTGTTATATTTGCGTCATTATTATTGCTGTTTCATTTAAAAAATAAGTTAACATAGCACAGCGGACACAACATCGGTTGGCAACTGTGGGTGACGTCAGTGGAACTGCACGTACAGTGGGAGCGAGCGGCAGAATACAAAATAATTCGCCGTTCAACATATCATATTAATGGTTACAGATTGACAACAACAACGGTGTGGTTGAATAATTTTAATACATATATATTGAATTTGTTAAACTTTGACGCATGCTACGTAGAGCATAACAACTCGTATCTCAACACAAATTGTTATATTGTTTACTCGCGAGACCTCATCTCATTTATTTATTACTGTTACAAATTGACGACTCCAGTGTGAGGCGAAAGTAGTAGTCTCATTTTAATAATTTGTAACAAATTGACGCTTCCAACGTGCGGCGTATATGATTTACGTTCCCTCAACACATCAACACATTATAAGATTGTAACAGTACCTTAACTGTTGAATTATATAAAGTAAAATGTGATTGTTTTTTCGGTGTATAAGAAAGTAAGAGTGTTTCCTTCATTAACTCCGTTTTCCGTAAGAAATTTTTATGATGACGTTAAAGTCGTGTTCATTATTTTCGTAACGTACGACCTTCGAAAAAAAAATTAACTCTGTACGCACGCGCTCATTAGCAAGGTTCTGACTGCTAATTACCAACAACTAAAATTCATGCGATGAGTTTGCAGTTAATACTTTCTATTTTCCATCAGGAAACAGAATTTCGTTTGAAAGGTAGTTCTTGAAAACTGAAAACGTCAGCTTAACAAACGAATTCACTTTCGTCATTCAGGTCATTGCTAAAAAATAATGAGCATTATAAAAAATATATTGTAGCATCACAACATATGTAAAACAGAATTCAATAGGACTTTTTAATATATCCTTTTGTAACTTTAAATTGTCACATGCTGACTGTACATACTAATTTTGCCACTGGTTATACAATATAAGTTAATCATTTATTATTAAACTGTTCGTAAGTTATTTAATCAATTATGACAGTGGCATAGCGAGGGAAGTTTTGAGATTAACCCCCCAACGATAAAGAAAAAGGAAATTTAAAAACAAATGTGCTCGTAAAAACATAATCATGTAAGTCGAATTAAATCATCATCATCTTCTTAACAGTTTTAGTCTTTAGCGGCCTGTTCCTATTTCACAGTCCACCTTTTTTTAGGCCTACCAACTTTTCTTCTCCATCTAGGGTTGTAATCTTTTGCTATCTTCGGTATTCTGTATTCGGTATCTTCCCCATTCTATCTATGTGCTGAATCCATTTTATCTGTATATTAATCTGTATTCATTAATAGTTTCATTAACTACAAAATTATCTTAATCACTTCTTATCTCCTCATTTCTTAAATGATCTCGTCTTTTACACCTTTTAACTGATCTCAGAAATTTCGTTTCTGTTGTTTGTATCTTCTGTTCATCTTTTTTCTTTATGACCCAAGTTTCAGAACCATACAGTAGTTTAGGTATTGCCATCGTTTTATAAAATGTTATTTGGGTTTCTTTTCTACATTTATTTCCCAACGTTCTCTAAATCGTTCCACACATTCTTGTGAAATTCGTCACTTTATTTTCTACATCTCTGTCTTGATCATAAGTAATGTCGAATTAAATAATTAGGCTAATTAGTTACGTGAGTAGGAACATTTCTCTGTGCAGTATGCTACAGCGGTCTTGTGAGTAGGCTGACGAAATAGCTTCGTGTAAACATTGTTAACTGTTTGGTGGTTGAGGCGTAGTTAAAATTTTTCACCCTAGTCTTTCAGGTTATGTTCTCTTACCGAGTCTTTCAATGTTTATTCAGCCCGCAGTGTATCCAGATTGGTTTAAGGTAATTGGAGTGCAGTAATTGATTCTACAGAAACTTCAAAAATGTCGTATTAAACAGTTTCTTTCTTGCTATTCAAATCTTATACCAAATAGTTGTACACGGTTTTCGATCCGTATTTAATATACTATTATATACAAAAATCTAAAACACCCCTAGAACCCGCCAGACAATCCTGAATGCACTCCTGAAATATGTATCCAATAGGGAAAAAAATGCACTGATTATGTTTCTTTTATACGAACAGTACGGGTATACCACGACATTTTAAGACAGATACTAACCATGATAAGCCGTGTTTTTCTGTGCGAGGCGACATATTTCTTCTGGTAAATATTACATTAAAACATAATTTAGTACATTTTCTACACAATGCAATTTGAAATGTAGTGCGACTTCCATTTATGAATTGATTTTTGTATTTTTACTTTGTCGGAAGTAGTCTTGGCGTTAGAAAATGTTTGTAGTTTTGTAGTCGCAATAATAATAAGTTTAGCCTGCACTCTTTAAGTTCATATGTAATGACAATAAAATTATTACACATGCAAGCGCGCTTACATATATTCGCACACCCAACTGTGCAAATAGTTAAGTAATTAAAGGCATTAGGATACGATCGAAAGTGGTACGCCCTGAACATATTTGTTTTTCCTCAAGGCAACCGACGCTCAGAAAGTCGAGTGTTAATATAAACACTACTCCAAAATATGTAAATTAACGTGAACTGTGAACTCACGCTGGCCATTGTTCTTCTGCTCACCGTTTGGCCGAGGTTATTCGTCGGAATATTTACTGACTGCAATGCAAACACTCTTAGCTGGTGCGAATATACGTCGTCCTCGTCGTCAGGATCACCTGGAAACAGTTCACGAGGTTGTGTGAATGACACCGCAACCCACTACATTATCGCTTCCATTTCTTTTTAAATGCCTGTTGGAAATAGTGTACGGAGAGCGATGGTGTCTCTTTGATTCCTCTATTTTATAGCGTCCAGTTAATGCAATAAAGTTTAGTTAATACATCAATAAGGACTCGTTCAACTACAGACTATTTTACTTGGCCAGTGCTTCGCGGATTTCGCACCTCCATTTGTCGGCTAGCAATTATCTGTGCACGGGCAGAAATATGAGGGAATGCAATCGTATGTCACAAACAACATGCCCAGCGCTCACACTTTAATCTTTCTTTGATCTGCGATCTACGGCGACTCAACGGCCTTTGTTGATATTTGTGCAAGTTATTTGGCGACTTAATCTACTGAAAGCAGAATCCCATGAACAACAGTCGAAAAGCGAATTATTTAAAACTGGTGTTCAGTGTTCAGGGAATAAAATTCGTGGGTATATAGGAGTCAGAAATTTTCTTCTCACAACTATGTCTGATTATGCACATACAATCATTACACCGATTTCAGGAGAGTGGTTTCTCTTCAGTAAACTCCTTTGCCACTTTTCAGAATATTTTTAAGACTCTAATCCAGCTTGTTTCTACTACTTTATTCCTTCTTGTAAAGCGATTATTTATTGACTCAAACTCTACACTAGAGTAAGGCAATCAGTTGGGAGTGTCAACTCTATCTTTTGACACATTACACCCGCGTACTACTCTTCGTGTTTTCCATTCTGATGGAGAGACGAAAATACACATAGATTTGGATGCCAACTGTGCGAGCAAGGGCTAACAAACGGTAAGCGTGACACGTTAAGCGGTGTTGTGTTTCCACAACTATTTGTTTTCTAAATAACACGCCCCTCACATATATCCACTCTTTGTACGAAGGCAGATGATTGCTCATGAATACTTGTCCTTTCCGAAGAAGTTGTTACAGTTGATTGGAGCGATATTTGCCTGGAAATTGTATTTAATTCAATTTATAGGGAGAAAAGACCCTTCCATGAAAATCATAAGTAATATTTTAAGTAGACACGGTAAGGAAGCTAACGGTTAACCCAATGAGAACAAAATCATTTTAGCAGTCTTATCACTATTGCTAAACAAGACAAACACGATTTACGACCGTTTTTCAGTGCTGTTAAAAAAGAAGTACGTCTGCTTCCCCAAGGAATCCCGAGAATGAGTTTCGAGGTTACTATCATTGGATCAATTAAAGTGTTATTTCGTACAGTTACAATTTCTAAAGCTAATCAGTTTTTAAAAACAAAAATTCTGCCTGGTTCCCAAACGTAAACAAAATGTTCGACTCCACATCTGTGTTCTCCGTAAGCTCGTGTTCCACTGGGTATGAACAAAAAAGGATGGTCATGTAGTCAGGAAAGCACTCCCGAAATTAGAAACTCATTAGAATTTTCTACGATTAGTTCACTGATCAGTAAGTAGACAACAAAAATAAGCCAAGAAATATCTGGAACTCTTTTGGCAGGCAGCATTGAACCAACATGTCTGAAGATTAGAATCATGACTTTCTTTAAATACCATACCCAAATACTTTCTGACCAATGGTCTCTGAAGAGGCGCTGAGTTCTACGGTCACCACGGTCACGCATTTCCATAAACGGTATACCAATACTTATGCTCTTACTTGAAGCTTAAAATGTATTAAAATGTGTCGTTAAAGTTAAATTATGTTTTTTAAATGATCCATTACAATAATCTGTTAATAACATTCCTTAGTAGACATAAACATATTTCATTAGAACGAGCTTACCTATATCTTGTTCACATATAGGTCACTTAGACCTGAGGATACTCATTGTAATATGAGTGAAACGTTGTCATACAAGACATTTTTGACGGACGAAGGTTTCAAAATAGTGCTGGGAACATAAACGCACGACTGTTTGAAAAAACAGTTTTCTGAAAAAAAAAACGAACAAACTGTTCTTTTCCGCGGAGACAAACTGTTCTCCGTTTTAAAAACGAACATGGCGTTGACAACAGTATTGACAACAACTGTTCTCTGTTCGGAGTAAACCGTTCGTTTTCATTGGAACTTCGTTGAGCTGTTTGGCGTAAACTGTTTTATTGAACTGTTTGGAGTAAACTGTTCGTTTTCATTGCAACGTTTGTTGAGCTGTTACGAGTAAACTGTTCGTTTTCATTGCAACGTTTGTTGAACTGTTACGAGTAAACTGTTCGTTTTTATTGCAGCGTTCGTTGACTTGCGTTCGATTATTGTACTGACCTCGTTCTGTTTAGTGCTGAATTAGGCTACATTCAGTTTTATTTCAGTTACTATAAAAATATTATTCAGATATTCCCTATGAGTTTTGATGAAACAATTTAAAACAAAAAATGCTTTTCAAATAAGAGAAATATTGACTTAACTCCTTTGAATAAATTACATAACCATCCATTTAGGAAAAATACTAAAATGAACAGTTATTTGAAATGCTTAAAACAAAACGTTTTAACAATATAATGGTAAAATCAGTAAATGTAAATAACAACAGTTCATTAATTCAACCTGTTTTTTCCAATTTTTTTTAAACAGTTTTTTTTTTAACGAACAGTTCGTTCTCGTTTTTCAAAAACAACAAAAACGCCCACCACTACATCAAAAACATGATGGATACCGGCCATGAAAGCCTACGTGAGAATATTGTTCACATATTTTCGCTGATATTTCATAACGAGCGAATAATGAACATAAGAATTCATATTAACAAAATTTTTTAGAGGATCGAAACATTTTTTGGCCAGAAATAAACACAAATAATATAATGCAATTACAAATGTACAATATAATATTAATATTGTATTACAAATAATAATACAGAATATTACAATAATACAGTTGATTATGCAACATCACCTAAAGCGGAAAGACAAATATTGCATTTTAACGCTATCTAGATGCAACGCATAGAACTAAGTACGTTAAACTTACTGACTACATTTTATGTTAAATACAGAAATTAGAAATGTTTTTCTAAAAGCTTTTACTTAAAACAAGCAAAAATTTTAACAAGTAATAATAATAATAATAGAGTAAAGTATTAAAGAAAAGAATAATTTAATTAATGAGTAACTTTTTAATGTGGGCCTAAAAAATATATTACAATTGGGTAAAATTTAGTAAACCAATTCATCACCCAATTGGTTTCAGCAGGTTTATACAGTAAGTTAGTTAACCTGTATCAAAACTTGTAGGTACTTTGAAAAAACAAATAAAAGTAAAATGTTAAATATAAAATTTAATAAAGTTGCAGTAAGTTTGTCAAGTTAGTAAATTATAAATAATTATTATTCTTTATTTAAAAATTAATTTATTACTGAATTTTACACAAATAACACATCAAACAAGCAAGAAACATACACATTTTAAATTATTAGGTTATATATCATATTTTAAAAATATCACAAAAATATGTTATCATATTAAGTTATCATATTTTTAAAATACGAAGTTATAAATCTATTTTTTAATGACGCTTTTATTGTAACTCTTAATTACATATATAGTCTTACTAACAAAATGTATTATCATATTAAAACAGGAATTACATAAATTAAAATACACATTCTATCAGATCTGTTTTAATAAAATATTATTGAAGTAGAATACAAAATTCTGAATTTATTCTTCTTTTTCTTAGAGTTTTATACCTACCATTGTCCCAGTGTCTTCAACCAGACTCTCTGTTCGGGGTGTCCCTACTGTACTACTCATCTCAGTGTAGAATCATCCAAAATCATCCAAGATGCCTTTTCAGTTGCACTTTGTTTCCCTAACAATTCACCTATTCCCTGTTCTCCTACTGTGGCCATACTGTGTGGTTTGTGTAAAAAGAAATGAGTAAATGAGACTGGATTTTGTCATGAAGTGGAAAAACTGTTAGACCAAGATTCAGCAGTTAACAGCTGTAACTTTTGATTACTTTTATCAACATTCATAAACAATGTCAACTTCATAACTTAATATACTTGTGGGTTTTATTTTTGTGTTAGTTTTCTTTCATGCCCCAAGAAGAAGAAGAAGCCAGTAACAATGAGCAGCATTATGCTACCAAAGTTTGTGTCAAACTTCATGACAGTGGAATAGAAATGTTTAACAGGTTAAACAAGAAGCTTAAGTAGAATGTATGCCCACGCTTCAGTTCTTGGACAATGTATTTTTGGACATCCGTGAAACTGTAGAGGGTGAACTTTGTTCTGAATGGTTAAACATGAGCTGATAAAAAATATTGAAAATGAGAGGTTGGAATTTGCATTGATACACCAAGTCTGACTGATGTTTGACAATAACAGTGATTGGTTAAGAATTAAGTTTAAACCACCAAAAATTGTTGATTGAAATTTTGGTGCATCGTTTGAGTCCAGTAGAGACTGTTGACTCTTCAGTGTCTCATCATGATAATGGATGATACCACACTGCGAACAAGTATTTGTATTTGGCCAAAAAGGGCATTCTCTTTGTATCACAGCCTCCTTACTCCTCTAATTTGAGCTCTTGCTGTTTCATAAAAATTTCTGTAGATAATATGCCAATAATTAATTATATTTAATTGGTCACATTACTTTTTAGACACAACTTGTATATCTGTCTCCACAGATATAATTCAATGTATCTGTCATAATTGTGTATAATTCAATATTGTCCTCTGTATAAATCAATATACCTGTTTGCAATCCCATTGTACGTCTACTATTCTTATTTTATACACTGTCTCTTCTACTTAATTCTCCACGCATTCTTCAGTATTACTTTTCTGTTGTTGGATTCCCTTTCTGGAAATTTCCATTGATTTCCCAGATTTCGATAGCAAAGGTCTATGAAACTTTATACTATAGTGTCTCGAATATCAGTTTCTTCACATTCTTTGTTATGCTTTTGTCCTGTATCACTTGGTGCAGTTGTTTGATACACACTCATGTCTGACTAGCCAAATATTTATTTCTTCCTCTGTGCCCTGCTGTTCCTATACATGTGTGGTTGTGTTGAATTGATTCGTATACATTTTTCTAACTATTAACACCCATGTGGAATATTAAACAATTTTTCAATGTTGTGTTCTATCAAATAATGGTAACATAAAATTAAAGAACTTGTGAAAATTTTTGTTATGATAACTCCAAATTATTCCAAGTAAGAATTGATGTGCTAGCCTGTTATAGTCACTGAAAAAAATTATCATTCACCTCATGAGATTATAAGATTTCCAAGTGGCTGATTTTTTTTTTAACACAGGTGATTTGCTGTCTATTATTATGATCTGTAGAACTATCTTCTCCTACTTTGGTCATCTATACATACTGTTATGAGACACTGCCAAAATTTTTATTATGACTCATTATTAGGTCCAGAAACTATTTGGGTGGTTGCAGAATAGTGCTTGCTATTAAAAAATGATGATATAAACCCACAGATGTAAATAAATAATTAATGTCTAAATAAATATTCATAATTTTTTTCGTTAAAAAAACTTTGGTGAAATTAAACTGGCTTTATTGTAATGCTAAATTTACTAAATAATTGACAAAAAATGTTGTAATGGACAAAGTAAGATAATATGTGTTAATCATGTTTTTTTTTTATTATTGTTGAACCATTAGATTAAAAAACATCACCTCTCTTCCCCCAAATTGTTATTGGTATATAAAACATATCTTATGAGTGTTATGAAAAATTTCTAAACTATTATGGGTCCCATGGTGTTGAAGTTTGGGAGCCCCTGCCCTAAAGTAGTTGCTTCAGTAAGACTTGTTTAAAAACAAATCTAATATGGTTTGAATATGATGAGTGAAATTCATTTTATGTACAGCTAAGTCCCCATATTAGAGAAAAATTGTATACTCCAATATAAATATAAGATATCAAAAATAATAATTGGATAATAATAAATATGTGCAGAAAGTAATTTCTATAATCACTTTTTTGTAAACCTAACTACATATTTTATATCTTTAATGTAAAAAAATATAAATAAATTTTTATAATTTTTCTTATATAAATTAAATGAATTTTTAAATATAAATGTGTGTCTCCTGCAGGACTCTTAAGCTGCAACCTGTCACACAGCATAATCAGCTAAAACTGGAGGTGTTCCCTAGAAATGTACAAATTACTGAAACTGGATAAAATATACTTTACTCATATAAAAATACAGTATGTGAGTTTATTGATACTACTTATTTTTCCATAGTTCCATGGCTGGGGCACTAAACATTTTGGAATGTGAATTCTGTAATTGTGTTTCATTGGAGTCATATTACTTGTGTCAGAGAATATGGGTCATAAAATTCCTTTTCCCAGTGACTTTGGAGAGATAGACTCGTTTAACTTAAGTTAACTATTTCAAATAATTCACCAATAGATTCCTTATCGCAGAATACATAAAAACCTGTTTTCTTAGAAGGTGTACGCTATGTTTGGTAGACTTTCCGCTGCTAGCTAAAAGACAATAGTCCAAATTTCATTTTCTTTACTGATACCTCAGTAATGTTGTAATGTAGCTGTCTTCATCTACAAATGAAACAGAAAAAACTAGCACACACATTCTGATAACTCACATCACAAAATTGTATTCATTGTTAATTAGAAGTAAGGTTTGTAATATGTGTTATATAAAATATAAGATACCTACCAAAATTTTGCAATTTTCTAATTAGCAGAGAAGACCAAATTTTAATGCACTATGAACCATCACAACGTATATGACTCAGTGGATACACTAAGTCCTGTAACTAAATACAGTCTTGTACTCTAATACTGTGCCATGGCAGTTCATACACAATGTTAAGTAACTTCTCAAACCACACACAATAGAACCCATAACTATCTGAACACAACCTCAAAGAAGAGATAAAGGAATAGTATCTGTTTGAAGGTATGATTAGATTATGGCAAGGCAAAGAAATATGAACTTCTTATGGGAAGATAAGCAAAATGTTCTGTTCTGTTCTCCATGTTGAAAATCTGAATTAATCCTGAAGTAGCCATAAATTTTTGTCTTTGAGAGTGTGATATTTATTATTTATTTACTCATTTTTATTATTATTTTATTTTGTTAATGTTATTTATGCATTTAACTTACAATGTAACTATGTTAATTACATTAATTATTTAATTAATAAACAATAAATGTGTGAAAAACTTACTTTTTTCGTCGGACGCGTTTCGGCTTAAGTATCCGCCTTCTTCAGCTTTTAGTCAGACTGCCAACATTTCGTAACGGTTTTTGTGTGGAAGGTGTAGTGGGGGTGGTGTGTGGAGGAAGGGGATTGGTGCAGGGATCCAACTTGTTTGTTTTTTGTAAAATTGTGTCAAAAAGTGTATGTGATTTATATTGTAATTGATCGTTGAGTATGTTGTTTGGTTGTGTTGTGTGGTGTTTATATATTTCGTATTGTTCAGTTGTGTTATATACGAAATATATAAACACCACACAACACAACCAAACAACATACTCAACGATCAATTACAATATAAATCACATACACTTTTTGACACAATTTTACAAAAAACAAACAAGTTGGATCCCTGCACCAATCCCCTTCCTCCACACACCACCCCCACTACACCTTCCACACAAAAACCGTTACGAAATGATGGCAGTCTGACTAAAAGCTGAAGAAGGCGGATACTTAAGCCGAAACGCGTCCGACGAAAAAAGTAAGTTTTTCACAAGATAAAGTTCATTTTTAGTAAAGTGATAGTGCTGTGAAAGAAGAGATGAACAATCAAGACAACAATAAATGTGTATAATGAAGTTTCGTTTGTTTACTTTAATTGTTTATGTCCTGCGTTTGGGAGCCATTGTTATACATTACGATTAATTAATTATGAGTTATTAATTGATCTTAATTAAATTTTGATTTGATGTGTGGTGAACCTGATCACGATTTGATGAGACTATTTCTACTCTTGTCCTACATATGGTGCGATTGTTATTAGTGTTAATTATGCTAATTTGTCAACTAGTACAAAACACATCTGTAAAAGGTAAACCTCACGTATTTGGTATTGACAATGAAGTTAACAAGACATAGCTTGGCATTATAATATTCTTGTGATCATAATCATTATAGGGCAATAGTAATAATGAACGCTTAAGCACATCTGGATTAGAATAGCAACTTATCGTTTATTAAACAATTCTTAAATTACAATTATAACTAACATTTCATCGTTCCTGAAATAAAATCACAAATACAACATATATAACATATAATGACAATATCATTACTAGCCTACAACTGCAAACATATATGAATTAATTATTACATTCAACAAACGTTATATCTATAATGCGTTCATAGTTCCAGATGGCAATATCTATTCATAACTTTTAATTTATGGTTTATGATTATCTTGAAATTTACGTTCGTAATTATCTAAAGGAGTGGGGTCTTTGTGAGAAACAGGGTCAGTAGTGATGATTATCAATAATAAATATTTTACATTACTTGGTGTGTGTTATCCATTATCATTTGGCTGCAACGTCCCGTGGTTCCCTGTGTCCAACGACGTCGTCGTAACTTCGCATGTTGTTCGCAGATGATATTCACTTTCACAAAAACACTACTAAAATTTCGTGTAGGCGTACCGCTGGTTTGACTAATGTGATTGTTCGCGTAAATATTAAGTATCGATTTCCTGTGTGAAGATCATGCGTGTCCGTTTATTTGTCTGGTTAAGATCATCCGTTTATTTGTCTGGTCTATGACGAATATGTGCTTCGCGCCACAATGTGAATTGACTACAAGTGTTCGATGCAAGAGTTCGAAAACATTATAGTTACAGTTATACTTTGTATTTGCGAGTCAATGTTTATGTTAGTGAACTCGAATTATATTTATGAGTGATTCGAAATGTTTGTCAAGTGTTACATCACTATAATCGCTGATTGTCGCGCACTGATCTTAAATGTCACTTATACTGTGGTCTTTTATCATTGTTACTAACACTGATCAACGTTCTAAGTTAATTTAAAATATTCTGAGTATCACATTTATGTAACCGTTCACTATTGAAATCAACGAGCAAAATTCTAAGTTCAGAAAATTTAATAAAACAACTGATAACTGATTAACTGCTCAGCTGAGCGCGTCCACGCGTCAAAATAATTGAGTAAAATTTTAAGTTTAACTGACTAACTGATAACTGATAACTTGAGAATACTGACAGACTGACTAACAAAATAATACTAATCCCGTCCGCGTGGCAAGTAGATAGTTTTATTAACTTCACCTCTACCAGATTTCCTCGTCAAATTCCTTCCACAACTTCGTCCCTTTCATCATTGGTTAGACTACTCGATTTCTTTGAAGAATCCACCCACCTTCTAGATTTCTCCTTGTGACTTTCTTCTGATTTGCTTCAGTCTTTCGTTGCTATGGGAACTCTCCCCAAGACTCGGTTCCTAGCTGAATTCAGTCTTCTGATAGGTCGTCTAACATCCCCGGTATTTTTGCCAGTGTCGTTATCCTGTGTTCTAAGAAAAGTTGTAATTCCTTCCCTGTCAATCATCTTCTTTGTTCGACTCCTGTCCAAGCTTCGCCCCGCTGATGGATGTTTGTCACCCTAAGTTTTCTATGCTGCTGGCGTAACGAACCGTCGCATTGTTTACCTTACTTCCCCTTTTGTACCAATTAATAATTCTTTGACAGACGTCTCCCAGTAAAGTTTCTCCAGCTCTCTCCTCGTAAATCGTGTATGTCTCCTAAATGAGCAGTCCTGCTGTGTTACATCGTCGACTTCCATTCTCCTCGTATGTGCTTTATTGTTCCTGTGAGTTAAACTGTCGTAAACCCTTTTGTGTACGGGTACGTTTTGTCGTTTCACGTATGGTATGATGCAACGCGCGTGTCATTCGCCTCGTTTCGTTGTATTTGTATGAATAGAGTGGAGACTGCTTTGTTCTTATGTTATGAAGCAATAACTCCACGTAAACCCTCTTCTGACGTTTCAACTTTCAGATTCAATTATCTCAACTGCACGCAGTCGTCGCCTTTTTGCCCTGTCGTACACCAGTATTGTTTGACTGTCAGCTGATGTTCACCCCTTATTTATTGCTTTACTCGCCGGAAATTAACTGCCTCAATGCGTCTCTGAAGTTTGAGGAAAATTCAAAAATTTTCTCGCTATAAACTAAAATTTAATTTCAAATTTTGCTTTATTTTACATCATTACCTTCCTACTTAAGGGTTAAATTGTATAAAGAAAATCATCTTAAGCTAAGAGATACATTAACAAGTTTATAGAAATGTATAACTGCCAAAGAATCACAAAACAAAGAGACCATTCACTAGAAAGTAAATTCAATAATCTTACTTCTGAAACACAAAATTAACAGTACAACTCATTGTTGCTTGAACAATTATTTCAAAGAATTATTGTAACAAACAGCAACTGATATTTATCAAAAATAATCAGTAGACTAATATAATCTCAGTTACCTTTCCTAGATAGGCAATAAAAAACAAATTGAAAGTATTTTGCTACTTGGCTGTAATTAAACAGCTTTCTATACCAACAGATCTGATAATCATATTCACAAACGTATTATTTAAACTATACACAAGTCACCATAGTATACATTCATTGGTATTAATCTGTCACTTTTCAAAGTTCACCAATTTGTATGATTTTAAAATTTCTTACGGAACAAACTTTATGCAAACATTACTTTTTTATTGAGAGAAACACTAACATAAATTAGAAGAATGTATAGAATAACGTGTTAGGTTAGTATATGGTCAGGATGTAATTATTTTAATACAATCAGTTTTCATATTTATTTTAGGCACTTACCTTTAATAGTCTTGTGTGTACTGTACAATAGGAACTGTTCCAAAGACTAGTAAGAAGTAAGTAGACCTATTCAAACAAAGTGTCATTATAAAACAGTGTAGCAGGGATAATGAAGATGAAAATTATGATAAACAGTTATAATGTTAGCCTGGTAATGTTGAGGTAGTTGTAAACAGCTGACAGTAAACTAGTGATTATAGGGAAACTGTTCCATATTGAACAATCGGTACTGTCCCATTATGCGTATCCGCAGTAATTTTCGAAATTTCGATTATGCGATTTTTGGCTTCGATATGTTGTATATATCGCACGTAATTTTAGGGGAAAGAATTATACAGATTTTAATTTCGAATGTTCCAAAATATTTGGCTGGCGATTGCAATTGGTTTTATTGTAATTTTTTTATGGAAAATGTTCATATCAGTAATATATCATAAGCGCGAGCCTGTGACACCAAAAGTTGATGTTAGGTTAACATGAAAACTAAAATTACACATGGAAACCAATACGTCTGTAATGTAAAACTCGTTTGTCGCGAAAACCACGAAAAACCCAACTCGAAATAAGGCCAACCCAAGGGCCACCCCTTGCCTATTACGATACATGTCTCCCTTTTTGTGGCAGAACTCAGTTTTTCAATGGAACTATTTTTTCAGTAGTAGGCCTACTCGTTTTTTCACTAATCTAGTTCTGCGAATAGATAACCGTAAAGCCATCAAACTCGTAAGTAAGGCGGTTATGCCACTTTTTTTGTTGCAGAACTCGTTTTTTCGGAAATATTCATTTTCCAACAAGTACTCGTTTTATGGCTAACCAAAAGCAAACGTCCATTATGTACAATATGTAGAGCGTATGTTGTCATTTCGTAATACTTTGTTTTTTTTTTGTTTTTCCATCAGCCATAAATATTTGTATTTTTCAGTTTACATTTGCTGTTGTAGTTTTGTTAATTTGTCAACTTAAAAACGTTAGGTTCTTTATTTTAAATGTTACTCTGTTATACACACTAAAGCATTGTATACACACATTAAATATCATGTTTTTCCCAACCACGCTTTTACTTATTTCAGCAGTAAACTAAAAACCCCAAAACATTGTTACCTAACCTCCCAAACGAAAACAACACGTATTTTCGTTATACATTAAGAAGTAGAACAATTTACAATTTGTACACTTCTTCTTTTTTTCGTATCATAATATGTCGATATAATTGGATATTAAAAACATCGAAAATGTACTGCGGGTACGCATAAAGAGACAGTTCTCAACAAGGTAGTCAGTACTGCAAATGGCTTTAACAGATTCAGGTCTCGGGCTCAGGTTAATAAATGTTATTTTAAAAATGGGCAGCAACTTATATAGTATATTTCATTTACAATTTTTAGCAATTCAAGCTCATAAATTGTAAGGTCACATGCAATAATCAACGTTAAAAAGTTGAAATCATTCCTTTTAATTATCGTGTATAACAATATTGGTTCCTTAGGATCAAAGCTGGTATGAAGTAAACGTCTAATTTAGTGGTTATCTTCAGTGATTACAGTGCTAAAAGTTTAATATGTATTGTAGATGTTTTTAGTTAATTTAGTAAAAAGTCTGTTAAAAGTCTGTTCAAAAGGTGAAGAGTTGTTTTGAATGCGTTCTTACAAGCCACTTAGCTATAACCAAGCCATTATTTACATTTGGTTTGAATGTGTTATTTATGTTTCTCTTTAATGACAATAAAATAGTTTGTAAAATAAAATGTTAATAGTAATTACTGTATGTATTTTATATTAAATTTTTAAACTTACTTGATTATAAATAAACATTTATTACAACAAAAATCTGTTTTTGATAGTTTTAGTAATACTGTTACGACATCACAGAACAATCTACGTGTTTATCGAATGTTTCAGAGGGATCCGGAATGTAATGAGTGTGGCGTACGTGATTCTCGACGCATTTGCTAGACTGTGAAGAATTCGCGCGGCCGCACGCACTGTGTCAAGGCTGCAATCAATTACGTAGTAGTGTATAGCATCTTACGTAGTATGTGGAATAATCTAGATTTTCGGGGGGGGGTATAAATACAGGTACGCAGGGACGCTCAGTTCAGTTATTATCGGGCGATATTACTGTGTGCGTTCAAGTGGTTATTAGTTAAGTGTTGTGTTTTATAATCGGGCGGCATATTGTAATACAATTGTGTTTTAATATTAGTTGACATTTTGTTGCGTGTGAACAATTTTTATTTGATTTCTTGTAAGAGACTGTGTTGTTAATTACGAACTGTTTAACTGTGAAAATTAAAGCTGGTGATTAGTGACTTAATTGGTGTCTTGTATTTTGTTTTTCCACTGTACCTACGACGATCAAGTAGACCGTCGTAACAATACTAACACCGTCATTACAGTCATCCTACAAGATAAACATGTATTTCAAAATCTGTTCATATTTGTCTTTTCAGTAGCAAAAATCATAACAAGTACACAACAATTTCAAAGAACAGCTTTAAATGATAACATCTACTGCATATAAAAAGATCTGATACTTTCTAATTAGCTCGATACTTTATTCCTCGATCAAGAATAAAGCATGATATGAGTAAGAAGTGCACTAATGGTAAAACATATCATTGCATAATTACACGTAATTGCTTCATGAGTAAGGTTAGTAAATTCTTTTAGTTTAGTACATTGCGTTAATAAAAAAAAGTACAAATAAAAGTATTAATTGCATGACAAGGGAGAATGTTTAATAATTAAATATAATGTTTTAACACAAAAATATTTTAAATAATGCCAAATAAAGTTTTAACAAATTAACATTTGAATCACAGATTTGAAATAAGTGACTGTAATTTTACAACTTGGCTCTAATGTTAGCCGGTAATACTTTATGCATTTTATACAGTGTAATGTAAAAGCGGTTGTTTTACTTGTCCGCCCAAGGTCCATCCCTTGCGGGTTACTATACTGGAGTCTCATAGTTTTTTAGACAGTTCATTTTTCTTAACGGTCTCATTCACAAACCAATTCTAATTGCAATTCGATTCCCAATTCTAGTCAAAATTACGTTCCATGACAAACGTAAGAGACATAATTTTCGGAAACCAAATTATTTACACAGAAAGTAAAAAGTTTAAAGCAAAAAGTAAGTTCTGTTACACATTGAAGTCCAGCACAGTAACCCCCTCCCCATGAGTCGTCCCGCCTTAGGCCTACTTTGAAATATGTGTTGTTTTTGAATTGTAAAATAAAAGTGGGTAGGCTACTACATTTTGTGTGCGCTGTTATTGCTCGTTTGCTCCTGTTTGTATGTTAATCAAACGACATCACAATAATGCCGGTTTAGCCTACAATATTGCTAGAAACCATCATCATCCTCGGCGAGGTTAAACCAAAAATAGTTTGTTCCGGTCACAAGCAGATAGACTATAGGTGGTCCATTCACACGCTTCTTCGGACGCCTCACACCTCTCCGTCCTTTCGGCTTATAATTCCATAGTTGTTTGGAATGAGCATAGTTTGTTTGGCAGTCATCCATTCGGTTAAGAAGTTCCAACCATTTTAGCCGATATTGGGTACTATATTCCTTGCGACACTTAAGCAGTAGCTAAAATGTCCCCTGAATATGTTATTAGCATATCGCAGGGTAAGACGATGGTGGAGCTGCCACGTGTTGTTTCCCACAAACTAGCTATCATACTGGACTCCACAAACTAGCTATCATACTGGACTAAAGGAACCAGTTCTCCCTGTACGCAGCATTACAACCGACTAAATCCAACCAGATTCACTATTATCACGTTCCAAAGATAAGCCGGTCCAGGATCCCTTACGTCTTAAATTGGTACTGATGGCTACTGTTGCCTCCACCAAGAATATTTAGCGACCTTCCAGTTTAGATCCGTTCTGTTCTGCATCAAAAGGATCACTTTTTTGAAGGATGTAGCACCCCACCACACAGTACGCTCTTCGCTGGAGAGAGCTAAGGGTTCCTTTAGAAGCCAACATCACTTCATCCGCTCAAATGACTGGTGGCTGGCTTAAATGATACAGTTTAAACGTCCATTAAGGTTTCGTGTTTTTCCATATAGGCGTTGTACATAATTCCTGTTTCTAATAAGTCTTTGAAAGTAAGCTTAATCAGTCTTGTACTTGTTAAGAAATTCTGTTTTTATGTGCTGTTGGTATTTTTTGCTTATGTTTTTCGTAATTGTGTAAACTTTCTATCCGAATGTTTTAATCGGGGCTTGCATACATTTACAAATAAAATTTAAAATCATTGAACTTTTCTAAACAGAATATAATACACACCAAACAACGGAAAAGTGTAAACAAGTCAAACTTTTGCATATCTTGCAAGTCTGGTGTAACGAGCAAAAAATTTAAAATATTTTAAATTTTCACCTCGACGGAGTGCGTTCACACGAGGCGGTGTCAACGACTTATAGTTGACGCAATAAATAAAGCGTAATGAGAAGATGTCAGAGCAGCGTCGCTAACTTGACAATAGAAAGACATTAAGTTCGATCCGACTATAGAAATTGGTTGCACAAGATGACAGGGAAAGTTTAGTTCAGAATTATTGCTCACTACAGCTGTAATAGTGTAGGCAAGGACATTCACACTTGTACTGAGAATTGTGGCAGATGTTCGACCATGTTACGTCAGTATACGATAGACGACAAAAAGAGTGAAACTACATATTACAATGGAACGGATGCACTGCACCTTAAGAAACAATACTGAGGGAGAGATCAGACAAAAACTCAAGTCATGTTACGCAGCTGGAGTTATCGTTTAAGTGACAGACAGAATTTACGAGTGGAAAGTTGGGGTGACTTCACCAGCCAGCAGATGTCCAAAATTATTAATAGCTACAAAAAAGGGGTATGACACAAGACAATACGCCGGGATAACCGAAAGTACAGATAATGGCAATCTAGAGAAACACTGAGTTTACTTCAGACAATAGGTTGATGGACAAGTGTGTTATAGCCATAGTTTCTACGAAAAGGGTCAACTTTCGACAGAGCAAAATCGGGGGATGTCTAAGAACCTATCAGATGCCTAAAGCCATGGAGAAAACTGGTAGAGAGGATTGTTTCCATAGCAACAGAAACGAAGAGCCTATCGGAAGAACGATGACGTAGGATTTTGACATAGTGGGACAAAATATTCCAAGAAAACTCAAAACTGACCAATCACGTATAAAGAAGGCGTAAACTGCGCCAGGAACAAAATTTTGAGTAGGGACGAATTAATAAAACTATCTGTCCAAGACGGGGAAGCCAGTTTTATACTCAAATTTTCAAACAGTTCATTTCAATTGGACGGGGACAGTATATCTTAAATGTTCAAGTAATACACTTTAAGTACGAGCAGTTATATACTCAAATTTTCAAACAGTTCATTTCAATTGGACGGGAACAGTATATCTTAATTTTTCAAGTAATACACTTTAAGTACGAGGAAGTTTTTACTCAAATTTTAAATAATTCACTTCAAGTATCCGGAGTAGTATTATTACAATTTTCAAAACAGTTTACTCTAATTGTTCGGAGTCGGTTTTACTCTAAGTTCACAAGAGTATATTAATCGTTCGGAGAGGTAACTACAGTTCGGGAGTTAGTACGTCAATGCGTAACTTAGAAGACTTAGTAAACTTTTAATAGTGGATTTCGAAGTGCGATGTAACGGACTTAGATAAAAATTATTCAAAGTGAACAATCAGATCGTTACACGAACAGATATCACCACATATGTAATATGCTACACAGTTGAACTTAATTCAGTGTTACTACACCTTATTAACACCATAAAGAACATGAAACATTAAACTAATTAATCAATCACACGAATATTTGATAAAGCAGTGATAGAAGTGGAACTAGACATGTATATTAACGTTAAAACGAACACACAACATATATCGTAAGATGAAGTATTTAATTGAACACTAAACATCAACTATTCACCTAAACATACGCCAACGTGAGTGACCGGAAGAGTGTGTGCAAAGTGTTTGTGATAACAACGGCATTCACGAGATGTGTCTTCATGTCATCCTCAGCACTGGGACTGGACTTCATCAAATACTAATGGATATTTCATAAATCAAGTAATCATTATTTTAATCATTACTACTTAGTTACTTCTACTGACCTGATTCTTTCAAAGAATTCATCCCTGAGAAAATTATTAATAAACGCAATGAATAAATCAGAATTAAAACGTAATTAATGAATATATTAACAAAGAACTATCTGGGATTAATGAACGCATTAATAAGTAGAATATGAATTGTTGTCTTATTTGATTTATATATGTATGTATGTTTCTTTGTTTCAGCATATATTAAAATATGAATTTGTTCTTATAAAATATGTATGTATTACAGGTACATCGGCGTATCATATGTACGATTATAAATTATTGTGAATGATAAATAAACTAGTAATTTAAGTTGATCTTATATATGCGTTTATTATTACCAAATACAACCCAGATATTAACTTAAATTTTGAAGGAAATATAAAGTAGAATTTTAAGAGTTTCTTTTGCTCAGTAAAGTAATGAATTGACAACATTAATTTATTAAATGATATCAAGTATTTTGTTTACGAATAATCAGAATAGTTATACATTGTATTAAATAGCTGCATAACGCGCGGCATAAAAGTATTTAATTAATGCAAGTAACTGCATCTTATCCATTGCAAATAAATATTAATATAAACTCATTATATTGAATGGCACAAATGTAAATTACATTTACATTAAAATCATTGTATATTAATGGTGCTCCAAGATCGTGGGGCACGGCAAACACAATTATATAATTAACAATTAATCGATTTATGCAATTAAAACGCATAATATCATTGTAGATTAATGGCGCCCAACCGCACGGCATGATACGTAGTAACAAAGATAGTTAAAACGTACAGCTTTGGCAAAGAACAGGCAGTAGAAGAAGTTGATAAAGTATCGTTATAGAATTAGAAATATGATAAGTATTAGTGTTATAAGTCAGTTTGAATGATTACGCGTAGAAAGGCAAAAATGGCGAGCAATTCCGATAGCGTAGAATTCGACGTTAATAACCAGTTAGGTACGGTAAATACGGAAGAGAATACTACACCTAGCGAACCAAGTAGCGCTGTAGAGAGTCCAGAAGATAGGGCGCGAGGACAGACATCAAAACCAGAAGATGTAAGTCTACAAATGTTGATGGAGTTTATCCGTCAACAGAGCGCAAAACAAGAAGAAAGTAGCAGAAAACAAGAAGAGAATATTAGATTAATTAGTGAGAAACAAGAAGAGAGTAACAAATTAATTAGTGAAAAACTAGAGAAACAAGAAGAAAACAGTAGGTTAATTAGTGAAAAACAAGAAGAAAGTAACAAATTAATTAGTGAAAAATTAGAAAAACAAAATGAAAAGCTCGACCAGCATAAGGAAGAGATTAAACGTCAGACAGCGGAACAAATTATGCAAATAAGGCCCCGAGATACGTGAATACCAGCAGGACTGGGAAGGAAAGGTCAACGAACTACAGAAGAAACAAGATGATATCGTGAGAGACTTGAGAGAAGAAGCCAACAAGAAGTACGTAGAGATACAAGAAACACGAGAAAACGATCGTCAAGAATGGATGGTAGCGATACACAATACCCAAACGACCGTTAAAAGGATTAATAATAAATTCGATGCTCACGTCAAGGATTCCAATAAGAAGCACGAAGAATTCAAGGCCGAGATACATGACACCATACGGCAGAAACAACAGGAGCAAGACGGAACAAACAATAACATTATACAGAAGTTGGAAGAAGTTGACGGTAGACAACGTTCAACGGAACAGAAGTTGGACGAGACTACAAAAGAAAAGACGACGCGGATCGAAGAGTTAAAAGGACATTTGACTAAAGTAAGAGAAAGCCAGGAGAGACTGCAGAGACAGTTAATGGAAGGTGAGTGTGGTATATTAAGCCGAATTAATGGACCTAACCACAATGACCTTAAATATAATGGTACGGACAGATTCCCCATGGAATTCCTTTAGGAGTTGTCTGAAATACAAGAGTTATACTACCCCACTGACAATATCAAGTGGATAGGTAGACATTTAGAATTAGACGCTGGAATTTGTTGGCGGGTTATACGTAACCAGATATCAAATTTTGAAGAATTCAAGGAAGCGTTCTCACAAAAATATTGGGGACAAGAACGACAAGACAGCATACGGGACCATTTGGAATATGGTAGGTTTGATTGGCGTGGACCGATTACTGCGATTCAATATATAGAACGCATATTGTTGGAGAGTAGGCAGTTAACACCTACTCTGACTGATAATCAACTGATACGCAAGATATCTCGTCACTTTGGGAGCGAGATTCAGCTCGCTGTGGTCACGAGAGGAATTGTGACAATCCCAAATTTCGAATCTTTAATCATAGAATATACACAGATACAACCGAGAAATAATAGGGAGTCAAGCTATGTAACGACCAACGAGGGGAGGAATTCTTACAAGGAAAGTGAAAGCGGTTCGAACAAAACAAGTGGAATGCAGAAGAAAGCATGGGGTGACAGACCGGCCGTAAATACATAACAACATCGCACGGGGGACCGGCGCGCAGTCAACACAATGGAATTCATAAATACGACTGCCGGTACATCGGGCACTGAACCCAAAAGGGTTCGTCAACAAGAAGAAGAAAAAAAAATCCCTTTACTCATTAACGGAGATAGCCGATAAAATGAATGACTACCAGACTAATGTAATTCTACCAGATTTACGAAGCGATTTATTATGTAATGATGACGAGGAGATTACCCAACGAATAATAAAGTGCCCAGAAATAAATATAAAGTTTAACAATAATGTTACTGTACAAGCGTTGCTTGACACGGGATCCGTTATTGCCGGATTGTCCGAATCGTGGTTTAATCAAAACAAACATAACATAGTACCTTACGAAATTTTACCGATGACTAACACTTTAGTAGTTAGCGCTGTTGGCAATAAATCAAAGTTAATAAGGAAGCAAATATTATGCGATATTTATATCGAAGGAATTAAGTATGAATGTGTTTTTCTCATTATACCGGATTTAATAAAACCTTGTATATTAGGAATCAATTTTCTTCAGGAAACAGGATGTCTCATTGACATGGGAAAAAGGATCGTCGAGTTAAGAAGAGAGGCTGACGAAGCGGCGTGCACGGTGCCAATGATGCATATAGAAGTGGTGGACAACGAAGAAGAAGAAGAGATCATCAGGAACATTGATAAGAAAGTAGAGAGTATTGACTGCGGAGATAAAAGGACGTTGGACAGATTAAGGGAGATTCTAGTAAGGAATAGAAGTTTATTCAGAGAGTGCCCCGGAAGGATCGAAGGGTACGTTCACGAGTTCCAGGTCACCGACCGAACACCGTACTTCCAGAGAGGATGGCCTGTCCCATTAGCATATAAAGGGAAGGTGGATGATGAGATTAGAAGAATGTTACGGTATGGGGTCATTGAGCGATGCAACAGCGCATATATCAACCCACTTGTTACTGTAATTAAGAAGGACGGTAGTGTACGATTGTGTTTGGATGCGAGGAAAGTGAACAGCGTGACTATCCCGGACTACGAGGGTGCCCCACCGATAAACGACATTTTGGCTAGATGTTGTGAGATGAAATATTTATCTACCGTAGACTTAACTAGCAGTTTCTGGCAAGTACCACTGAAGCCGGAGTGCCGGAACTTCACCGCTTTTATGTACGAAGGCAAATGTTATCGCTTCGCAGTTACGCCGTATGGACTGAGTACCAGTTCTGCTGCACTAACCAGGGGATTGGACACAGTATTGGAAGATGAAGTTAAGGAAAATACCATTATTTATGTAGACGATTGCCTATGTTATTCAGGAGATTTAGAGACGCATTTATTACATTTAGATTTATTATTATCCAACTTAAGAAGAGCAAATTTAACCATCAATTTGGATAAGTCGCAATTCTTTAGGCAAGAAATTGCGTACCTTGGATATCGATTAACTACGCAAGGAATACAAGCAACGGATGAGAAGAGTGATGCCATTATGAAGTTTCCAACACCTCGGTACCAAAAGCAATTAAAGGGTTTCTTGGGTCTGACAAATTTCTACAACCGTTTTACAGATAAATACGCTGAAACCACCAAATCATTACTTGAATTATTACGGAAAGGACATAAATTTACCTGGACACAGGAATTAAATGAATGTTTTCAACGAGTTAAAAGGTTATTCGTAGAAACAGTTATCTTGAAGTTTCCTCGAATGAACCAACGGTACTATATGCAGTGCGATGCCAGCAACTTTGCATATGGCGGGCAACTATATCAACTGGACGAGGAAGGAAAAATCGGAATTATAGCTTTTACCAGCAAAACATTCAAGGGTGCAGAAAGAAATTACTACACCACGGAAAAGGAGCTCTTGAGTATCGTACGATGTCTTGAAAAATTCCGTATATACATATTAGGGCAACCTTTAACCATTATTACAGATAATAAGGCATTGACCTTTATGAACAAATGTCATTTAAACAACTCGCGAATTACACGCTGGATTTTAAGTATCCAAGAGTACAAATTCGACATTGTCCATTGTAAGGGCAAGGACAATATTATTGCTGATCTTCTAAGCAGAAACCCAGAAGATGCCACGTTAGAAGAAATTAGTGACAATATGTCCGAATACTTAATTAATCACCTGACGATCAAGATGGATAAAAGGGTAAGCAAGACAATTATGGATATTGGAAAGTATCAATTTAAAGATACTAAGCTTAAGACCATTATAGATAAGATTAAGGAAAAGTGTTTAGATAAGGAATTAAGAAAATTTTATAGGTACGTCAATGAGAAACTGTATAGATTACGTAAGGGGGAATGGAAACTGTACATACCGAACAGTGTATCCAGCGAAGTAATTGCCGAAATACACCAGATGTATGGACACCCTGGAGCTAAGAAATGTATAAAGTTATTACAGGAGCATTTTACCATAGACGGTATGTTGAAAAGGGTGAAAGATTACGTACGGACTTGCGACACCTGTCAAAAGAGGAAGGACTCAGGCAACAAAAACCTGTTCGGGGGAACGAAAGCCATTATCCCGTTAAGCAAGGGTGACCTAGTGAGCGCTGATTATTTTGGGCCACTACCTGTTTCGTCCGCTGGAGTAAGGTATTTGTTTGTCATGGTAGACAACTTCACAAAATACGTGCGACTATTTACACTTCGGAGGGCAATGACCGCAGCCACGTTAAGAAGAGTACAGCAATATTGTAAAGAGTTAGAATGTCCTAGAATAATTATCACTGACAACGGAACGCAATTTACCTCTAGGAAATGGTTAAACGGTTTAAACGAATTAAATATTCAACCAAGATTCACCGCAATAAGAAACCCATGTGCGAATCTGGCTGAAAGAATCAACAGACAACTCGGAAATTTATTCAGGGTCTTTGTCTGTGACCAACACACAAAGTGGTCGCGTTATGTACCTATCATTGAAAGTTGCATTAACGAGACGTACCACGAGACTATAGAAGTAACACCCTATGAGGCACAGCTCGGAAAAAAACCGACAAGAGTTTGGGAGAAATACCTAGACAAGGACATACTTCAAGTTAAAGGAGCTGACCACAACCAAATATTTGTCAAAATGAAAGAGAAGAGGGAAAAGCAAGCGAAGTTGTGTAATGAAACCAAGACCATTACGAAATTCAAAATTGGTGAGAAGGTGTTAATCAGGACCTATTATCAATCGGACGGATCCAGAAAAGGATTGAGAAATTTTGCGAACTGTACTGCGGACCATACAAAGTACATCGAATTCTTGGAGAAGCTACATACCTACTCGTCGATTGCGATGACGAAAGCAAAATCCGCGGGAAATTTAATGTAAGACAGATGAAAAAATATCATGAGCCAGAAAATTGAAGATGAAGGAAGAGGAGGAAGTAGAAGAATATATCATAATAAGTTAGCTGATGGTGATGAGTCATCTGCGTTAGGGTAATTGACGCGCTTATCTCATTCAAGCTGGCTTAACTAAGAAAATTTATGTACTCTAAATGTCAAATATAACATAAGAGTTTACTTAGTTAATTAATCACTAATTAAATGTTAGATAATAAGGGTGAATTAACGTTTTGAGTGACATTTTATAAAATATTGTAGTGAATACAAGGGACATTTTAGTTGCTATTACTTGATTCACATAGTAATAAATTATTGGGACAAAGTGAAATAAATAGGACACTTAAAATTAAATGAGTGACATTATACAAAAAACTATATCGTAAATGAACTCTGTTAAAGTGAATGTATATAATTAATAGGCTAGGATTGTAAATGATGCTAGAATGAAGTAAATAACTCATTAGCAAAATGTATTACGTGTATGTATAAATTATCAAATAATATGAATATAATTACAACTAACGTAGCGAATATGTTAATTACCAATCTAATTTTAAATAACATTTAAGAACAAAATTATTGATAGGACTATTAGTACTGCACAAAATGTATATGTATAGGAGATTTCTCTGATGTCATGTAAAGCGTTGCGTTAAACCAATTGATTTGTTTGATAATATATTGCGAGAATAATATTTTAGAAAGTAAAAAGATTATTCAATCAATTAAATTAATTAATTGCTCATTGAATTTATGATTTGTTTTGTAATTAGAGAGATAAGGTATTTATATGTAATCGATATGTAAATACGATAATGTTAAATGCGTTCAACCATCCCAAATAGCTAGCAATAAATTCAGAGATCCAATTAAAACTAAAAGGGGGTACACCAATTGTAATATAAGTCTTTAAAAATAGGTTATCATGTAATATCCTTCCCTGAGGAAGATGAACATGGCGAGGCGACGTACAGGGCGCAGAATTTGGATTTGAGTTGTTCCCTGAGGTCACATCATTAAATCAAAATTGAGGACACTGTAACGAGCAAAAAATTTAAAATTTTTTAAATTTTCACCTCGACGGAGTGCGTTCACACGAGGCGGTGTCAACGACTTATAGTTGACGCAATAAATAAAGCGTAATGAGAAGATGTCAGAGCAGCGTCGCTAACTTGACAATAGAAAGACATTAAGTTCGATCCGACTATAGAAATTGGTTGCACAAGATGACAGGGAAAGTTTAGTTCAGAATTATTGCTCACTACAGCTGTAATAGTGTAGGCAAGGACATTCACACTTGTACTGAGAATTGTGGCAGATGTTCGACCATGTTACGTCAGTATACGATAGACGACAAAAAGAGTGAAACTACATATTACAATGGAACGGATGCACTGCACCTTAAGAAACAATACTGAGGGAGAGATCAGACAAAAACTCAAGTCATGTTACGCAGCTGGAGTTATCGTTTAAGTGACAGACAGAATTTACGAGTGGAAAGTTGGGGTGACTTCACCAGCCAGCAGATGTCCAAAATTATTAATAGCTACAAAAAAGGGGTATGACACAAGACAATACGCCGGGATAACCGAAAGTACAGTTAATGGCAATCTAGAGAAACACTGAGTTTACTTCAGACAATAGGTTGATGGACAAGTGTGTTATAGCCATAGTTTCTACGAAAAGGGTCAACGTTCGACAGAGCAAAATCGGGGGATGTCTAAGAACCTATCAGATGCCTAAAGCCATGGAGAAAACTGGTAGAGAGGATTGTTTCCATAGCAACAGAAACGAAGAGCCTATCGGAAGAACGATGACGTAGGATTTTGACATAGTGGGACAAAATATTCCAAGAAAACTCAAAACTGACCAATCACGTATAAAGAAGGCGTAAACTGCGCCAGGGACAAAATTTTGAGTAGGGACGAATTAATAAAACTATCTGTCCAAGACGGGGAAGCCAGTTTTATACTCAAATTTTCAAACAGTTCATTTCAATTGGACGGGGACAGTATATCTTAAATGTTCAAGTAATACACTTTAAGTACGAGCAGTTATATACTCAAATTTTCAAACAGTTCATTTCAATTGGACGGGAACAGTATATCTTAATTTTTCAAGTAATACACTTTAAGTACGAGGAAGTTTTTACTCAAATTTTAAATAATTCACTTCAAGTATCCGGAGTAGTATTATTACAATTTTCAAAACAGTTTACTCTAATTGTTCGGAGTCGGTTTTACTCTAAGTTCACAAGAGTATATTAATCGTTCGGAGAGGTAACTACAGTTCGGGAGTTAGTACGTCAATGCGTAACTTAGAAGACTTAGTAAACTTTTAATAGTGGATTTCGAAGTGCGATGTAACGGACTTAGATAAAAATTATTCAAAGTGAACAATCAGATCGTTACACGAACAGATATCACCACATATGTAATATGCTACACAGTTGAACTTAATTCAGTGTTACTACACCTTATTAACACCATAAAGAACATGAAACATTAAACTAATTAATCAATCACACGAATATTTGATAAAGCAGTGATAGAAGTGGAACTAGACATGTATATTAACGTTAAAACGAACACACAACATATATCGTAAGATGAAGTATTTAATTGAACACTAAACATCAACTATTCACCTAAACATACGCCAACGCGAGTGACCGGAAGAGTGTGTGCAAAGTGTTTGTGATAACAACGGCATTCACGAGATGTGTCTTCATGTCATCCTCAGCACTGGGACTGGACTTCATCAAAGACTAATGGATATTTCATAAATCAAGTAATCATTATTTTAATCATTACTACTTAGTTACTTCTACTGACCTGATTCTTTCAAAGAATTCATCCCTGAGAAAATTATTAATAAACGCAATGAATAAATCAGAATTAAAACGTAATTAATGAATATATTAACAAAGAACTATCTGGGATTAATGAACGCATTAATAAGTAGAATATGAATTGTTGTCTTATTTGATTTATATATGTATGTATGTTTCTTTGTTTCAGCATATATTAAAATATGAATTTGTTCTTATAAAATATGTATGTATTACAGGTACATCGGCGTATCATATGTACGATTATAAATTATTGTGAATGATAAATAAACTAGTAATTTAAGTTGATCTTATATATGCGTTTATTATTACCAAATACAACCCAGATATTAACTTAAATTTTGAAGGAAATATAAAGTAGAATTTTAAGAGTTTCTTTTGCTCAGTAAAGTAATGAATTGACAACATTAATTTATTAAATGATATCAAGTATTTTGTTTACGAATAATCAGAATAGTTATACATTGTATTAAATAGCTGCATAACGCGCGGCATAAAAGTATTTAATTAATGCAAGTAACTGCATCTTATCCATTGCAAATAAATATTAATATAAACTCATTATATTGAATGGCACAAATGTAAATTACATTTACATTAAAATCATTGTATATTAATGGTGCTCCAAGATCGTGGGGCACGGCAAACACAATTATATAATTAACAATTAATCGATTTATGCAATTAAAACGCATAATATCATTGTACTGGCTACTTAGAAACCGTTCAGTGGATGTCTATAGCGCTCCGTTATAGGTGTCTTATTTTTCGACATTTATTTGTGGCAACTACCATTAGATTCCATCAGTCGGTTCTATACACATACATCATTGGCTGCAAAATTATCAGTCGATCTAGAAATGGGCAGTTTTAGCAAATATGAAGTCGAAACAAACCGAATGTTGGTAAATATTGATTTACTATTGAATGATTTTGAAAACAGCGATAGTAATGACAATATCAATTTGATATTCTGAATACAGGCTACGTTCTAGCAGTGTCCACATGCTAAAACCTGATAACAGCTCATGAGCGATGAAATGCGCGGACCCAATGAAAGAATGCCTCTAGTTCAAGTATAGCATAAGGTGACTAGAGAGAAGAGAGATGCCAGACAATGCAATAACAGTTCACTCACACACTACCTCTCTCTGTCACATACTTCACAACGACTTCACTCTGTCTGTGTGTTGCTTCATGCATCTAATGTTCTCACCAGGCTTGTTAAAGCCGATGCTCACTATGAAACACTGTACAATACTGTTCTGCGCATGTCTGAAATTAATGAAATTATTGTTAGTCTCTCAACGAGATGTTTGTCCACTGCGCATTTCTAAGCGATTGTTTAAAACCTATCGTCAGGTCTATACACGGGCAACTGTTAGTATGACAGTCGTCACCGGTGGAAGACGACAGTCCACCTCAGAGAGACTTAAACAATCACAAAATTTGTTTTACGCCCATAGGCCTACGCTTAGTACAATAATTCTTCTTCATTACGTATTTACAACATGCTTTATTCATAATTCTCAATATTTTGTAATATTTAACTTACACTGAATTCGTTTGCTCTCAGTTACTATCAAAAAATTATTTAATGTCACACTTTCCGGTTACGACGTCTGCACTCAGCTCAGCTGCCATCTTTGTGATGCATCATCTTCTACACGTCTCAATCGCGTAGTCGCCCTGAAAGCGAGACGTGCCTCTGCTTTTTGATCGTATGTAATCAGCATCTGCGGTAAATATCTTCGGTTCTACGTTTCGGACAACCAAATATATGTTGGCTGGCATTCGTATTGCGACACGCTTATCTTCTCTTTATGAGCCTTCCGGGCCTTCCCACAGGAACGCTTCAGGAATAGGCAAAATTCCCGTACGCGACTCAACCAAAGCATTTGCTTCGCATTCCCGCGTCGCTTTAATGTGATAGTTTGTTTTTACCATTCAGTTGGTAATTTGACGGATCTTCAGTCTCTTTGTTAACTTTACACTGAATTATTTGCTTGAAAATGAAACCAGTGCAGTCGGCGTGACAGGAGGAACAGTGGCCGCGGCAATTAGACGCCGGTTCACAGCTTTATGTGAACCTACCAAGTACGCATATATTTTCAATACCTAGTTCAAAATAAGGTATCATGCAGACTTCAAACGCGGGTGTGGTAGGAGAGAGAGAGAGAGAGAGAGAGAGAGAGAGAGTGAGAGAGAGAGAGAGAGAGAGAGAGAGAGAGACAGACAGACAGACAGAGTATATGATTTCGAAAGAACATCAGTTTTTACGGCAGGAGAAGAAACGGCACTGGCACCAACATTTAGCCCAAAGACGGCTTAGTCATTTAAATAGCTAAAAAGCCGGTCCTCTTAAATATACTTTTCATATTCCTATTTTGCCACAGTATTTAATGTGATTTCAGTTAATCACTGATACACGAATAATTAACAAAACTGACGAAAAATAACCTTTTTTAAAAGCTTTTTTAAATAACTAATTAAAAACATGATACCTCGGTACTTACGTAATACCTCGGTACTTACGTAACACAGATGAAAAATGTGTTTGTTGAAGCGTTGAATACATTTTCAAATATAAGAATTCTTTATTACAATTGTGGACTTACAGTCTTCTTAAACGTTTATTGTTTATTAAAACAGTCCTAAATATGCTCTTTTATCAAAACAATACATAATAATAATTTGTTATCAAGCAAGCACTTCATGGCTTATAAAGTTTTAAGAGACTCAGATATAAGTAAAAATGTCGCTTAATAATACCTACATGATTTTATCATATATACAAACAAAGACTACATTGTAGAAATATTAACAGAATTTTAATAAAACTTAATGTCATCTACCCAGGTTTGAGATCTGGTCGGATTCATTTAAAAAAAATTATTTACAGTGTCTGCTGACATGAATTTGGCGCCTCTAATCTAAAGCCGCTCGTTGTAATGCACAATTCGCATGGTAGCTGTGGCTCTGAAGTATGGTCACTGAAATGTTGAACATGTGCACTACACCGAAACGTCTAGCTGAAGAAGGAGCACCAACTAAATTCACCCGGGAAACCAAAACAATGTGAAAAAAGTGGGAAATATTTAAAAGTTCAATAGAATGTCGAAAGTTCAACAGGGCAGTAATTTCGTACTGGTTTCGTCTTAGCTAGGCGGTCAGTAAAGGCCAATGACACATGCTATTACTTGTGTCTACGAACGAGTTCCCAGAAGACAAGGAGAAGCCACTAGATTTAATGATAGTGGATAATGAAGAGTTACAAAGCTGCAGTAAGAGTTAATGGAGAGTTAGCCACCACTTTTGGTAGTGATCGCGGGGTGGGACAAGGAGATGCACTCTCCACTACGTTGTTTAACCTAGTTTTAGCGACAGACATTCGAAAACTAGATGTCTGTGGACACATCGGAATGAAAACACGTCGGCAAGAAGAATTAGAGGCAGACCCATAAAGAGATGGAGGATGATTCGAGATGTATAAACGTGAGAGGATGGAGACGGATGTGTAACGAGAGGGCTGCATGGAAGAAAGTCATCGAGCAGGGTAAAATCCACGCTGGCTTGTAACGCCAGGAAAAGGAAGAAAAGGATAATGAAGAGAATTCCACGGTGTGAAAAAATTGATGGTGACGTTGTAGAATAGGTGGAACAAGATGACACTGGTGAACTTCTTGAAATGAGTGCAGAGGTAAAAGGACAGGAGAAGAAAGAAGAAGTAGAATCAGAGGATGAAAATGTGGAAGATAGCGGGAAGAGTTGAAAATATGAGTGACAGCGAAGGATTGAAAGCTGCTGAGCGGTTTGTACGATATTCCAAGCAGCTAGGTGCAGCAGCAGTAAACATTTTGTATATCTACTCGTTTTGCCACAGAAATTAATAAAAGATGCTATGGCATAAATTAATAAAATTAGTACTACAGGTCCTTAAAAACGAACATTTGAAAATCGCTCTATGGAACGTAAAAGTACGTTGTTCTCTGCAAATTTGTTTGAAGTTAGCACAGAAATGAGTTTCTGGTGACTGTGGAGCGTTTGTAAAGACGTCTCAAACGCCGTGTACGGGAATAGCGGACTCGTGTTAAGAATTTAGTTCTTTATTTATTTTCTAAGTGGTAATTAACGACGCTAAATTAAAAAACATGAAAAAATTATAAAAATTCGAGAAACAGTGTACAACAATACGGACATCTGTAGAAGATTTGAACAGGAAGCAAAAACTGTTTAATATAAGTTTGCTTAATGTTTTACTTACTTTTGCTTAACTGTTCAATTTTTTGAAGTTGCTGCGGAATAGGTAACTACACTGTGAACATCGTGAACCGAGGTGGACACACTGCGGACATTCGAAGACTTTCCTACTCACTAAGAGGACAACTCAGGTAACTAGTATCCTCCCTTAGCTGCAGAACTCGCTCACTATTTAGAACGAAGTATACTTATTATTACATAAATTTCGATGTTAGCTATTTTTTCAATTATGGAAAAATTACAAAAATTCCGACTTCTCAACTATTTCTGTACTAGTAACGTACAACAATTGTAGAGCACAAAATTATATAATAAACACTCAGAATTCGAAATATTCAGATTTTAGTTACAATTCATTTTAGTCTGACGCCCTGCTGGATTTTCACATTTGTCTCAAATTTTTTATCCCTGGAGTCCCAAAATGTTGAAACTTGTAAAACGTAACACTATATTCAGATAGTAGTTAAAATTATCTTCAATTTGATACTCCACATGACTTTTGCGATTTGATCAAACTTTTCAGCCACTTTTTGGGCTTTGCTATCCAAAAATTTTCAAATTTTTAAAAGTGAACACTATATTCAGAGTGTCGTTTAAATTCACTTTATTTTAACACCCCACATGGGGTTTTGTGATTTTTCCACAATTTTGATCCTCCACATTTTTGCCTATATTTTGGAGGGATCAATTTTAAAAACAATAGGGTTCTATAAGGTAAATGTATGGACACGCGTGCCAAGTTATACGAAAATCAGTGATGAGTTCAAAAGTTATTGAGAGACATTCTCGAAACAGATAGACAGCCAGAAAAATGCCAAACGGTCGAGCAGAAATGAGTAGGCCTACTCGCTTCGCTCAAACACCAGACAATGTTTATACGAAGGATTCCGTACTCACGATAAGCCTGTAGCATAGAGCAATTAAAAATGTCCGTACTCGCGTAACTAATTAGCGTAATCATTTAACTTAGCGTAACTTATATGAATACATTTTTACCGGAACAGTGGAGTTTCACCCTGTCAACCCCTCACAGCCCCACTGAATAATGATTACAACAGGCAATGTATACTTGTTTCTGTAATCTACAAAGATCTCTAAGTATAAAAGGGAACATGGTGCAAAAGATGCTAAACAGGTGTAAGTTGAAGCTTGTGAAAGTTATGAGAGTTAGAATGTCTTTCCAATATGTACTTTCAACTTAAACTTCTATTGTAGTTCTTATAGACGAACACGTTAAAACTCTCTATTCCCGCAGATTCCCTGTTTTCTGTTATTGTTTATCTAATAAATACTAATAAATAAAAATAGATGTTGCATACATAATACAGTTTTTAAAAATTATAAAATCTAAGGGTTAACAAAATAATGTTTGTTATCTTAGTTTTTTTTTATGTTAATGGCATTTGTACCGAGCGACAAGCCTCTCACACAAATTTAGCGCTTACCAAAAACTAATTCTGTGCTGCACGCTCGTCTGTCCTCGCTACCGATAACCTTATAATTTACAATAGTTTCACGCACAATAGACAGATGGCGCTAGATAGTAGTGCCGCATCGCGCATGTGTTCTAGTGATAACGGAGTACTAGTTCAGCTCACCGGTCGATGCACACAGTTCAGTGCAGAAAATGTCGCGGTACAGAGCCGAGACCATTACTCTGGAGTTTTCTGATCTCACATATAAAGGTACGAAAACGTTAAATGAATTGAAAATAATTTCTCTGAAACCTAGAGCTTTCAGCATCCCAGATACGTAGGCTATATTGTAGAGCTTTTCCTAATTCTAACTTGGTATTTTTTTATATCAATTATAATTAATATAATAATTATTAAGACGAATTTAAAATTACTTAGCTAGCAATCAAAATATTTTTGTTGTCACTGCAATAATAAAATAGCCTACTGCTACAAAGGCATTTTTAAAACTAATTTCGTAATCACGTTTCACACGCAAGCGCGCGCACACACACAAAACAAGTGTGTATTGTATTTATATCTCGAGATAAGTGACAATTAGATTAACACTTGGCATGCGCGAATACTCGCGCGATTTTGTATTTCGTAGATGTTTTAGTAATTAAAAATCAGAATCGTTTAAAATTAGCGCGAGTTATTTACTTCGTACAATTTGATTATGTGGGGAATGTGTGACGCCCCCACTTTTTATGCTCATGTGTTATTTATACGTTAAGTGTATACGTACGTTTTTATAAATTGTTTTAAAATTATTTGTTTCAAAATGCGCGCGGCGCGTGTATGTGAGTGAGAATAGGTGGGTGCTGCAATTCCTATTATAAGACGTAAACTGCACCCAAAACAATTGACATTATCGTGCAACACGTAACAAAACGAATAAGTACTTCCGAAGATACTTTTAAACATCGTTTATTGTTGTTACCGGTCGTCATTGGAGACTGTTTACGTGAAAACGCGTAAATAACTGCTGGGCGCGCTTTCACTCGTAATGCCATCTCACTCTTCGAATTTCATGGTTATCGTTAAAGTGCGACTATGATTAACCAAAATAAAAGTCATTTTGGGTGATGATTTTTCAGATAGTCCATGGCTATTTTTAGCTGTTAAAACGTAGAAAAAATCAAAGTAGCTTATAGAAAATGGAAAACATTTTGTTTGTACTTTTATTAAAATGCCGAAGATTTTATTTTACATGTTGTTGTGTATGACGATGATAACAGAAACAATAACATCAACAGTAACAGTGACAATAACAGTAACAATGACAATGACAATAACAACAACAACAGCAGTAACAATAATATTCTTCCCGGGGCATTTCTGCAGGTGCGTTAATTTCTTTTATACGATATTACAGACTTATCGTTTTTCCGTTTCGATTCCTATGATTGCTCCATTACTGATTTTGTTGTATCGATTTGGGGTTTAACGCGTGGTTATAGGATTTCGCACATTTCGCGATGAGGCATCCTCAGTTGCTCAGCGTCCACGTTGTGCCACTGAGGGTGTCTCGTCGTAGAACAAATGAAACGTTAGGTATCAACAAAACTGAAATTTAGATTGTTCTTAAAAAATCAAACGGTTAAATCGCAAGGTTACTTTCTTTCGCCGACGTGACAACGAAGTCTTGATTGTGTTCTCGATGTTCCCTGTTGTCGGTAGCCCTAAGCCATACAAATTCGCTCGAACGTTTGCTTGCGTTAATCGTAATCGGTTTATAATCGTAATCGCAATCGTAGTGTTCTGGATGGAAGCTACGTTCGATCTGAAGTTTTTATATTGGTTTTCTTCGTGCTCGTTGACGATACCCGCTAACGCCGCTTATAACGTGACCAGACATCTCGGGTCGAAATTCATACGTAATACGTGAGATGATGGTAAGAGATGATATTAAAAATTTTCGCAGACGGTGGTACATGAAGAAGTGCTGCGCTTTCTAGTGGAAAAGCAGCTGATATAAAATGTCACAGTTTTAATAAACGGACGACATACAAAATACTGCAGTTGGCTAAAATCACTTAATATTGTAAAAATGAAGATAACAGAAATCTGAGGCATAGGGAATATATAAATTACAACGGTTCGTTACAGACTTCATTATTCCAGTGTGAAAGACCAGTACAATAATTCAAAATAGCTGGCAGTTATTTAACTTAGGCCTATAGGAAAGTCAACATTTTTTATTACTTAAAAAGAGCAAAAAAGCAAAGTTTATTATTAAATATAAAAAAAAATAGGGAAGAAAAATAGTTCTCAATTTTTAATGACTAGCAAGTCCAGACTTACTACGTTTTTTCAATTTTAAGTTTAAAATAAAAACAAATTGTTTTGATCACACACAAAGTTTAAAGTACAAATGATTTTAATTAAAATAGTTTCAAATTCAGGAATGGGAATCGGCACCTACAAAGGTTACCTTATTTGACTTCCCACTAGGTTATATAAAATATCTGTCTGCTTCATTTTACATTGACACTGTTCTAAAGCTACTTGTATGGATTTAATATGTCCTTAACTTCGATTGAATTTTATAAGTCATGTGATAATGGGATCTATTTAGAAAAAATTCAGGGAGGTTGTTAGTTAAAAACAATATTTTGGTTAGGCTTATTTTGCTCCGTTTTTTGTCCTCCAAGTAACCTTAACTGACTTGACTTCAAGAGATATGTGGACACAAGAGCAAACCTCATGTTCGCTGTTAAGACAAATACTACGTGTCTATAAAACCGCGTACAAGAGAATTCCGCGATTAGAGAACTCATGATTGACGATGGACCACTATACCACAGTCCCCCGTCCGTATAATTCCCCTATTAGCAAGTATGAGTTTGTTAAAAGGGTGAGACGCACAAACCCTTTGTATCCTGTTTAGATCTAATACCTTCTACACTTCACGATGATGTACAATATTTTTAATAGGGCCGTATAGTTAATTGGAACAACAGCACGGTGGGGCGAATGACTGGATACGTATGCAGTGAACGATGGATGTCTCATACGTGAGTCGGTTAATGGGTTTAGTTGTAAAAATACAATAAACGTAACCATAGTCACTGAAAATAAGCATAATGTGATCTGAACGCAGACAGCGTTGTAGAGGCTTCTTAATTCAGCAGGGAAAACATAGCTACTAATCTATAGTTCACTAAGATTAACGAATCGCTAATCATTCATTAAGTCCAGCTTCCACATAATCATTTTTGTCAATACAACCGGCTGAGAATAAGAGTGAATTGGTCTAGACTGTTTTAGTGACACTTTATGCGTTTGTGTAACAGTGCCACGTATATAAAAACAAACATCGTTTGCATCTTATAAACCACCTTTACCCAGCTGTTTCGAGAAACATACAGCTGCAACTTATTCATTGATGTTCACGGCCATACCACGTCCATTATTGTAAATACTGTACGGTATAAAGGTTTCGGAGGTTCCTCGGCAGCATTATAAATAAGCGTGCCTTTTTCATCCCTCAGGTCAACTCGTCCTACGAAAGTGAGTGCTCTATTTGTACAGCTCCTAAATGTACACAGCCTTCCTTGTATGCCAGACCCGTCTCTCCTACACAGTTTCGAAAGTACATAGAGATGATCACTCCCTTTTATGACTGGAAGGAACAGTCGCAATATCACAACTGAAATAGCCATTTCTAGAATGTAATGCAATCGTTTAAGACGCGCGAAACGCACAAACGTATTGAATATAATGGGTTCTTCTTTCGTACAACCTAATATAATTTGGACCTTTCTTATTTGTAATCTGGGTCGTTTAGAATAGCAATGATTTTCAGTCCGTGGCGTTAAAAATACAAAAAAATAAATAATCCTCCTTAGGGTCAAAGGATAAAATCTATCATACAGTGATTTAGGGTAAATTTAACTTAGACGACGTTATTTTAATCGTACTGTGTTCAAACTGGCAGTATGCAGGACACCTAGACGATCTTTAATTTGGTAGCTCGTGAGGCTAAGTATTCATTAGAAGTCCAAATAGAAGTTATGACAATACAACTCAAAATTGCAACTACGTAGAATTGCCATTCGTCACATACCATCTTTAGCTGCTTAGCTACTATTCTTTAATAACAAATTGTATGTCTAAAAAGGCTTTAAAGAAGAACTACTTTTGATGGGAAATTACTGTTCTCTGTATTTTCTATTTAAATCAATTTTAATTTTACCCTGTTTAGTGAATCGAGAAAAACTAAACACTTGTTCGGATTCAGGACCAGACAGAACTCTAGAATAATCAATTGTTTCGTAAGTTCTGATAAACGTGTATTGTTTGGAATCATTTTTGCCATAGACCATTGTTCTCAAAAGTCTCGAACACATGTCGAACCTATTATTATCAGTACATTACTACATGATGTTCACTATTTGTAGACAAGCACGAATGTAAAAAAAAGAGAGAAATGCCACACATACAATTCCTCTGCATACTTTTAATTTTTCAACTCTCGAAATTCCTTTAGTAATTCTCTGGAAAACCATTTACTACTTATATTAGCTTATTCCGGGCAGTTGTGAGCGTGGAAAAGGTGAAAGTCAGTACTGCCCCGACAAATTTAGGACCCTCTGCTCCCGTTTCACTTGGTGTTACCTTCAACATAACTACTTGACTTTTTAAAGTGAGTGAAAGAATTTAGCATGTAAAGCTATCTTATAACAAGATAAATTTAATAATACATTAAATTGACCTTTTTAAATTGTATTATAAACGTACCGAGTTTACACCTAGAATACAACTGCTCACCATATAACTGTTTTTCAAAATTTCGACTTCTGTTTTTGGCACGTGATGCCCCTAAAGTTAAAACTTGTTTAAGGTAAACACTACTATTGGATTTCCGTAAAAATTCCTTTCGTCTGATGTCCGGAATGGATTTTTACATTTTTTTAAATGTTTAATCCCTTTTTTGTTCTAAAATTTTGAAATTTTCAAAACTAGATATAATATTCAGATGTTTTAAACATTCTCTTAAATTGATAACTGCTACGGATTTATGCAATTTCTACAAACTTTTGATCCCTTTTTAGGCCCTGTTGTCCGAAGCTTTTGAAATTTCGAAAACCAAACACTATTTAGAATGTGGTTAAAATTCTCTTTAATTTACCCCACACGTTACACCACAGGGGTTTTTGCGATAAAAAAATAATCCTAATTTTTTTCTCCCGCTGCTCTATTTCGAGGGGGTCAATCTCAAAACAGTAGGGGTCTGTGGAGTAAAAGAGCAGGGAGACACCTTAGCAAACATTCCACCCGCCAACTTGTTTAATGCATGTATAGATTTCATTAAGGACGGATAAAGGTTGCCATAGATGAGCACGCATCAATAACAATGGGTCTGAGATACGAACAAACGCTTTTACACGTAAATGTAGCTTTCAGTTGTCACGTGACCCGCGACCGGTGCAGAACAGATCAAGAACACGGCCTGATTACAATAACTCATCAAAAAATTGTTTATTTGAAAATATAATTTGTTTATCTTAGTTATTTAATAGGCGCCTGGTATCATTTTAGAATACTGGTTGCTATACAAAGCTACTGTCCTATGTTGCTTTCGAAGTTCTCGTTCTTGAAATCAGAATAAGTGTCCGACTTTAGTTCGAATTGTTGACAAACAAAAAGTTTGAAGCGCTAGTACCGCACTATATAGTTTTGCTAAAGTGTTATGAATCCATTAATACCAGTTAATTATTTTAAATAGGTTATTAGAATATAGACCTAATACTTTAAAATAGAGTATTTAAAATGGAATGAATTTTTCATGTTCGTTGCCAAAAACGCTTAATTTGTCAGAAAGCACACTCATGGTGTAGAAGTGAAAAATGAATTAGAGTAGAATATCTTAATAACGAGAACCATTAGGGTGATTAAATTCACACTTGCCTCTGGCCGACAGTCAGTAATGAGAAGCCTGAAAGAGAGATTCATATAACTGCCCACATGTCAGTGTGACTGTACATATTATACATTTAAATAAAGAAGCGCCAAGAAAAATTCCCCCAAAGAAGCGTCTTACAACACATAGTATGTAATACATAACAATTATATACTACACAAAATATGATAACATCATTACGAAATGGTGTTTTACCGTGTAGGTAGGCAACAGCGCCGTTTTGTCATAGCTATTCCAAGCTCTTGCCTTCTTCTCTTCCCACATTGTATGCCATTTAAGAATTTCAATCTTATTCTATCTTTCCATTGTTGCTACAGAATCCGTTGTCAATAGTGCATTTTGGACACGTCAAATCCGGTTTTTTAAAATCGGATCACTTACGTCCGATTTTTTTAAGATCAACTAGGCCACGTCAATTGATTTTTAAAATTTTATTAATTTGTTAGATTATGGTAGTTTAAACTATCGAAACACTGTAAAATATTTAAAAAATACATAATATATTCTTGTATATAATAATAGATAAAAGTTTTATATATAATAGTAAATAAAATGAATAGTAAATATAAATAAAAAAATATAATTGTATATAATAGTAAATAAATTAAATAAAAATTAAATATATTATTGTTAATAATAATTGAAAAAATATATATATATGTATATATAAACATTTAATCGATCGATGACAACGTTGATCACATTCACACAATATAATTATATACTTATGAGACTATGAAACACCGCATATTGTGTTCAAGGGAAACAATCTGGACTTTACTCTTACCAACAAGAGACGTTCTTACACAGTAAATCCTACTGATCACATTCACACAATATAATTATATACTTATGAGACTATGAAACACGCATATTGTGTTCAAGGGAAACAATCTGGACTTTACTCTTACCAACAAGAGACATTCTTACACAGTAAATCCTACTGATCACATTCACACAATATAATTATATACTTATGAGACTATGAAACACCGCATATTGTGTTGAAGGGAAACAATCTGGACTTTACTCTTACCAACAAGAGACATTCTTACGCAGTAAATCCTACGTTTTAACCGTTTAAACACTACTCCAAAAGCAACAGTGGTTGATCTTGTGTAAGTCGCATTTGCTTTTCCAAAGTGTAGGACTCGTCTCGTGTGTGTCCCTCAACTAAAGTATTTCAAGCACCATAACTTTACAACGTTTGAAGAAAAGTTTGTCTTTTACTTAACAGAAGTAATTTTTAAATACACTATGTTTTGGTTTTTAATAATTTGATATTTAAAGATTCCTTTAGTTTGTTATTTTCTCTGTCTGCTAGATCACATTGTCTTGTAAATTTTTAACACTGACCTAGATAGTATGTTGTTTACAAAATTAAGAAGTCTAGTATTCTCTTACCTTCTCCGTAGTGTGATAACCAAGATCTTGAACCTTACCTCAGATAACCTTTACAAATAATCTCCTTGTGTTTTTTCGGATTACAACCAATTGGTTTGGTACATATCCATGTCCATTCGTTGTTGTCTTAGCACCACATTCTGAAATGCTGTAAGTTTTCCAAATTTGAATCACCGGATTGAAACACAGCCGAATCCCGTACGCCCAAATCGGTTTCATTACGGTTTTATAAAATAGAATTTTGTTCCATAATGACTTCAAAAGAATTCATAAGAAAAGGATTGTTGAAAATCATTATAAAAAGAAAATATCGATTGCTAGGTCAACTTAATTAGCTCAATAATTAAATGACTGCAACTGTTAGAGGAAAGACTGATTGAAGAAATGATAGAAGTCTAAGAAAGAGAGACTTGGGCTGCAAAAACGGGTTGTTAATGAAAGCAAAACACAAATATAGTGAAATTGTCAGAACGTTTACTATATTTACATTGCAAATTTAGTCAATAAAGTAAACAATTATATATCAGCAAAATTTAAAAATTAAGAATCTCTACATGTTGCATCGCTTCAGGTTTTTATGAAGTATCCTACGATGTACCCGGAAATCGATTTAGTGAATCATAATTATATCGCCATTTTTTCTTTAAAAACGATAACGTTATCCAAAATTGTTATATGTACAAAAAACGGAAGACTACAAAGTAAGTTATGTGTAGGCCTACTTTGTTACGAACTTGGTTGAGTATGATTAATTAGGTCCAGACGACCTTGACTTTTTACCGAAATTTGTATCATTCGAGGGCAACCTACACTGCACGAAAACAGTAAACTTTAGCCTTTGACTTTTTATTAGAGGTTAAATATTTGCTATCACGTAACGTTTACATTAATACGTTGACTGACCTCGCCACAAACACAGGCATTCGCCTCTGATGAAATGCGACCTAATAACCAACGGCCGGTAATCATTAGGCACAATACGTTGTTATGATATAATTTTTTGGCACTCAACTGTCGGTTCTTAGGACCGAAGTACTTTAATGAGCCTTGTCAACTAGAAGACAGAATTGACAGATTTATGGGCAGAATTCTGTGTATGAGGATCTAACAGAATGACTCCGATTCTAAACATTTTCTGTCGATAATGTTCCTAGGAAATGTTCCCTAGCAATGTATTCTTCATAATGAACATTCCTATTGCAGCAATTAAAAATTTTCCTGACTGTGAGGTGTCTGTGGAGAATGCCCATCCAAGGATCCCTAGTGAGTGTTTCCAATCCAAGGTTTATTACCCTAGTAGATTCTTAGCTGAACTTTATGCTAGTTCTAGCATGATAATATTGACAAATAAACATTTATTAGCTGATACTGGCTTCCTAAGAGTATCTCATCATAAGAAGAACCAATTTTTAGATATTCTCATATATCCCATGACAGAGTATTTGTTTACACAGAACAGAATTATCAAATCGTCTGACATGGACTCATCGTAAAA